>OY752135.1:2858333-4287500 GCA_963573275.1 Caenorhabditis uteleia | reverse complement strand
AGGAGAAAGAAGGAAAAATGGGAAGAGAGATCATGGGAACTAATGTTATGGGGAGACTACAAACTACAACCGAGAATGGTCTGCTTAGACTACAAACTACAAAACAGAATGGTCTGCTTAGACTACAAACTACAACCGAGAATGGTCTGCTTAGACTACAAACTACAACACAGAATGGTCTGCTTAGACTACAAACTACAACACAGAATGGTCTGCTTAGACTACAAACTACAATCGAGAAGGGTCTGCTTAGACTACAAACTACAATAAAAATGGTCTGCTTAGCTGTATTTTACTTATAAGTCTAAGCAGACCGCTCTGTGTTGTAGTTTGTAGTCTAAGTATTAGAGAATTTTCGAGAAAAAAACAGAAACGAATACTCTCAATCGAGCTAGTTCAAGTAAAAGAAAGTATCTAGCAGATGTTGGGCACGTGCTCACTGAGCAAATCTCTTTGTGGCACCTGCTAAGTTGTATAACTGTCGATTAATTTTATTGTTTAGAATAAAGGGACAAAGGAGTAAATATAGATGAGGGAAATTGAATAATAAGGGGGGAAACATGATACATTATATTATGGTTTAGACATTTTCCTCCGCAATATTGAGTTGAGCCCGGTTCTCCTGCTTTTTTTTCTTCTTGTGCTCCTCAATCAAGCCCTCAATACATGTTTCAAGCACTACAACCATCCAGACAACATAGCTAAATCGTGCAATACCGATACTTTCAGGATACGATATTCTATCTGAAATTTCAATAGATAATTTTGATCAGGAATGATGAACTGACCCATTTCTATTCTAGCTGCCAAACCCACAAAGAGTACTACAATATGTCCAAAGATCTTCCAAAAGTGGAAGGGTGATGCATGGATGATTAGAAGTAAGGCGAACATGAAAACATGTTCTGCTGCAGCGATCCATATCTTGAGCTCGATGCACACTCCGATCGGGATTAGCCCCATGAAGGTTAGGAGGCAGAATGATAACTGGGTTATCAAATTCTGACGCACTTCCAACCATCGTCTCAAGTTGACTTCCTCATAAGTGATGGTGATACCACTATTCAGTCGATGTCGAGCCGCTTGGGAAATGGCTTCGGCTAGAGCAATGATATGGACTGAAAAAATTAGAATTTTCATGGTAATAACGAGTCTGATTAGACTGCAAACTACAACACAGAATGGTCTGCTTAAACTACAAACTACACTCGAGAATGGTCTGCTTAGACTACAAACTACAATCGAGAACGGTCTGCTTAGACTACAAACTACAATTGAGAATGGTCTGCTTAGACTACAAACTACAATCGAGAATGGCCTGCTTAGACTTACCGACTAACTCGAAGAAGACAATTGTTGCGGGAATACATACAGTGAGCCATTTGTATCGGAGGAATGAATCTGGAAAGAAGGAACTTGTACAAATATTGAGACTGTGTGGACTTACTTAGAAAGTATGAAATTATCTCTGGAGCAATAATCAAGGAGAAGACTATGATAGTGATAATATGAAGAATGATCACAGTCTTGTACATTTTTTTGATGGCAAAGATGGTCAAGAATCCAACACCAATGTAGAATATTGCATTTAGAATAAGTTTATCAAGATCTTTGAGAAAGAAACCATTGAGGGCTCCAAGAAGGAGGAAAACAATTTCAATCGGTTGGACATTCAATTCCATTCCTAAAAATAATGATTTTGAATAAGAGTGGATGGGAATAGTGGACAAGAGTTATGTTGTATTGTCTATGTCCCTGTTGCGAAATGTACAAGAAAAAAACAATGAAAAAAAAAGAAAAAAAACATGATTTATGGAGTAGTTTGGAGAGGGATATCAGGAAAACTAATGGGTATATTTTGAAGATATGGATATTTTTGGATTCAGGAAGTCAAGGGCTTTCATTTGAAACTAGACAAGGATAGGTTTAGAGGAGTGACAAACTAGCTCAAGTCAAGGTATCATAACTTGCCAGATTCAAAAAAAATGGTCTGCTTAGCATTCAGTTGTAGTTTGCAGTTTCGGCCTGCTTAGTCTAAGCAGACCATTCTCGATTGTAGTTTGTAGTTCAGAATGGTCTGCTTAGCATCCAATTGTTTCGTTTCAAAATTTATGGCTTTCGGTTGATACTCAAAATCAAAAAAAAATCGGTTCAATCAAAGTTTATTCAATTAGTAGGCGACGAAAAATGCATGAGATGAGGTGAAAAGTGTGTTGACAATCGAGCGGCACAAGTTCAATATGAAGAAAAAACACGCCGGATCGATCAGATGAGCAATTCTGAGACATATTCCGAATTGACAAAATATGGTGTCAATCCATCATCGTAGTGATGGTGGTGGTGAATGTGGTTGAAGTCGTTTTGGGTGATACTTGGTGATTGTGATTGTGAGACGTCGATATCGCTGATTTCTGTCGGTTTTTGGCATCGGATTCTGCAAAAAAAGATTTGTTTTGACTACAATCGAGAATGGTCTGCTTAGACTACAAACTACAGTCGAGAATGGTCTGCTTAGACTACAAACTACAATCTAGAATGGTCTGCTTAGACTACAAACTACAACCGAGAATGGTCTGCTTAGATCTATACTCGGATGCTAAGTAGACCATTCTGTGTTGTAGTTTGTAGTCAAACTTAATACTCACCCAAAATTCTGTGGAACATCAAACAAGAACATCTCGGACAACGCATCCAACTGATATTGTGACGGAATTCTCGCCAATCTGACCGTATTATCGACCGGATCCTTATTCAATTCCATCAATTGATAATACGACTTTGGTGCCGATATATTATTGTTGTTGTATATCGGTTGTGCCGTCTGCTCATGATCCTCCATCAATGTAATCGACGCAGCCGACTGTTGTCGTCTCAACTGGCCCATCGATGTCTCACTTCTTGTCGTTATCATATCTTCCGATTGTGTCACCGTATGATCCGTTTCCTGCCACGCGCCAAAATCCACCGACTCGTCGAAGGTTAGATCATCGTCGAACTGCGATTTTTCGTTCTCCGCGATTTCCATTAGAATCTATCAAAAAAGATTCACTATATATAACCATATCAAGTATATCATACCATCTTTCTTCTCATATTCTCCATCGATAGTTCGTCAACATTCGCGCTCTTATCCATCTGCATTTCCATATGAATTGTCTTCTCACTCATTTTCTCAACAAATCCCTAACTGTTTTTTGTTTTGGCACGAATTGACGAGAGGCAAACGATTTCGAAGTTGTTCTTCTTTTAAAACTGATTCGAGTTATTAGATTTGATTGAATAATATGTATGGTATCACGTTGACGGCAAATTTCACGTTTTTTAACAAATTTTAGAATTTTATCAAAAATAAATTTTAATCATTTTGTAGTCTAAGCAGACCATTCTCGATTGTAGTTTGTAGTCTAAGCAGACCATTCTGAGTTGTAGTTTGTAGCCTAAGCAGACCATTCTCGATTGTAGTTTGTAGTCTAAGCAGACCATTATGAGCTGTAGTTTGTAGTCTAAGCAGACCATTCTAGATTGTAGTTTGTAGTCTAAGCAGACCATTCTCATTTGTAGTTTGTAGTCTAAGCAGACCATTCTCGATTGTAGTTTGTAGTCTAAGCAGACCATTCTCGATTGTAGTTTGTAGTCTAAGCAGACCATTCTTTGTTGTAGTTTGTAGTCTAAGCAGACCATTCTCGATTGTAGTTTGTAGTCTAAGCAGACCATTTTCGGTTGTAGTTTGTAGTCTGTTTTTCTCGAAGCAAAATCTATTTTTGTTCGCTCAATATCGAGAAAACGCTCTTTTCGTATTGTAATATTTTTCCCGACAAGTGATGAAAATTTTGCCAACCAAACATCTGCAGCGGCAAAAGTCGATAAAGTATATATTTTCTCAGATTTTTTTTCCAGCGGCATCCCCCTTTTGTGCGTAACATGGGTACCCTCCATTTTTGTCTTGTCATTGTTTGACAACATCCATCTACTTTTTTTTCGCCCGGTGTTGCCCATTTCAAATAATACCCCTTTTTTCACATTATTGTCATGTTAAACGCGGCCATCATATACCATACATATTCCATCGTTTATCGTGGGAGCCCATAATCGTACCGTGCGTCGTAAACAACATTTTTTTGAATTTGAATTTCATTCGTTTTTTTTTGTTGCGACTATATATATATATCTATTGTTTTCAGTTCGATGCTCTATTTCCATATATTCCCGGATTTCAGCGATTGGGGCGAAGTTTTGGAGTTTGTTGGTGAGTTTTTTTTTTCGTAAATTTTGAAAAATTTGGTATTCTCAATTTAAAAAAAATTGAATTAGGAGAAAAATATAGTGCGAAACATTTAGACTACAAACTACAATCAGGAATGGTCTGCTTAGACTACAAACTACAACACAGAATGGTCTGCTTAGACTACAAACTACAACACAGAATGGTCTGCTTAGACTACAAACTACAACACAAAATGGTCTGCTTAGCATCGCAGTATAGTTTGTAGTCTAAGCAGACCATTCTGACTTGTAGTTTGTAGTCTAAGCAGACCATTCTGACTTGTAGTTTTTAGTCTAAGCAGACCATTATCGATTGTAGTTTGTAGTCTAGCATATCATTTTTCCACTATCACATGAAATAAATCATCAGTTATCGATACTCTAGAGCCAAAATTATGTTTTTCAGCCGAAGTAGCCGTCATCTGTACCATAATTTGCATATGGTTCTCATGGCGCAGAACATTCCACCACAAGGCCAAGGAGCCAAAGCCACCAAAGATGTCAGAAGGCGAGAAAGCTGAAATCGAGCGCCAACGGCTCTTCGATGAGCAGCGCATCCGGGATTGGCAGCCTGATCCTCAAGATGATATTGGTCCGATTGCCGACTTTGAATGGGAGCTCTATTCATTGAACGAGAGCGAAGGCACCACCAATTGACAATCAATCGCTTGGTTTTTGAGTTTCTTTTCGAATAAATTTATTGTTGAACTATCTGAGAACCAGATTTCGAATGAAAAACTGATAAAGTGATAGTGATAGATAAGTTATGCAGTATCTCCCGGCGGCAGAGCGGATCGATCTTCGAAAAATGTGATTATTTCATAGCCCAGTGACATTATCATGCTGTCAGCTCTCCAATATACTGAAAAATTGGTTTTAAATATATGCAAAAATGATTTGGTACTGCTAGGGAGTCGAACCTTGGTCATGCGCACCGTAGTCATTTGTGATAGCCACTAGACTATGTCGCAATGACTACAAACAACAACTGTCTCCGGTCAAGGTTGCATAACTTGCAAGATCCACTAAATGGTCTGCTTAGCATATTTGTAGTTTGTAGTTTCGGTCTGCTTAGCATATTTGTAGTTTGTAGTTTCGGTCTGCTTAGCGTTATCATGTTCTGGTATAGCGTACAATTTTCAGGATTTTTTCTCTTTTTTTGTTCTCGATTCTTGCCAACCAAAAATGCTAATCGATCCCCACATGTTTCAAAATCAACGAAAAAGAGAAACATTCCATTCCCTCTGCTTCTCTATCCCTATGTACAATATGATCTTACAACACACAAATTTTCCCATTACACTCAAAAATGTCAAAAATCGACAATCTTCTCCCGTTGTTTGGTGCATTTCTTGTGCTCCTGAATGTACTCAATGGATATTGGTGCTGGTCATTCTTTCATATGGTGGCATATGGCGCCACCTTCGCTCTCAGTATCACCAACAGAAAAATGCATATTTTTCTGGCACTTGGTGTGTTGTATGTCGTTTTGGGGTTCCATATATACAGTCTATATATTCTATATACCGATTGTAAGTTTTTCATTTTTCCTATTAACTAAAAAATCCAAAAAATTTTCAGTCACACCAACATACACCTTCAATAGTCCTAAGGACGTCCTGCTCCTTTATCTCTTCATTATCATAGGTAAACCTAAACCTAAATCATAATATTCAAAAAAAGCTTGATATTTTTTTCAGTCCACACCGCCTTCGTCATATGGTTCCTTCGCAAGTACTTCAAAATCGTTGAAGGAAATACGGTGGTACCAACAATGAAGTACAGTTTTCTGAAAGATAAACTTGAAGACTATGAGTGGCGTAGAGTGATGAAGGCGCAAGTCATGGAGATTGATTATCAACAGTATCTAGTCTAATTTTTGGTGGATCGGAGTTCTGTTGATCAGAAGATACACAATCGGTCCTTTCAATTTAGTCTCTAGATCAGATGACTTCTATATTTGCTCCCGTCTTACAATTTTACTATAATTCTTCATTTTTTCTGGGCTTTCCTATTCTTCTTTCTTCATTCTTCTTCTCTATCAATTTTCTTTCTATATAGTCATTCTTTCGATTCTCCTGTCTTGTGCTTGTTCGAAAAATAAATTTATGTATTGGATGAAGTCACCGAAAATGATTAATAACCAAAAAACCATAAGATAAACACAAAAAATGGAGATGCTACAAACTACAACTCGTCAGAATGCTAAGCAGACAATTCTCGATTGTAGTTTGTAGTCTAAGCAGACCATTCTCGATTGTAGTTTGTAGTCTAAGCAGACCATTCTGGGTTGTAGTTTGTAGTCTAAGCAGACCATTCTCGATTGTAGTTTGTAGTCTAAGCAGACCATTCTCGATTGTAGTTTGTAGTCTAAGCAGACCATTCTCGATTGTAGTTTGTAGTCTAAGCAGACCATTCTCGATTGTAGTTTGTAGTCTAAGCAGACCATTCTCGATTGTAGTTTGTAGTCTAAGCAGACCATTTTAAGGATCTGACAAGTACCTCCACTCTAGCTAGTACCCTCATTTTATGGATGAAGCAACAGATGTTGAGAATATAGTGCATTCAACACGTGCAAAACTGTTCATCGGTATCTTCCTCTAAACCTATCCTCGTCTGGTTTCAAATGAAAGGCCTAGATTTCCCGAATCCAAAAATATCCATATCTTCAAAATATACCCATTAGTTTCCCTGATATCCCTCCCCAAACTATTCCATAAATCATGTGATATTTCACAGTTGTTTCTTGTACATTTCGCAACAGAGACAGTACAACAATAGTCTTGTCCACTTTTCCCATCTAGTCATATACACAATCACTATTTCAGGAATGGAATGGAATATCCAACCAATCGAGGTGGTCCTTCTTCTACTTGGATTTCACAATGGAGTCTATTTTGATGATCATCTGATGCATATTGTTCTTGCTGTCTGGTACTTATTTGTCATTATTCTGAGCATCTTCACCATCAATAAAATGCACAAGCTTGTTATCTTCCTTCATATATTCACTATCATAGTCTTCATCTTGACTATTGCTCCCGAGATTATACGGTACTTTCGATGTAAGTCCTCCATGATTTCTTTAGCCACACGAAATTTCAAATCTGAGAAGCGTTCAAGTGAGCTCTATTGCTAATTACTACCGTAATCTGATGTTAAAACTAGTTTTTTCTTCAAATATAGTATTTCCTCGAATAGAGCTGCCGGAAAATGATAATATCTCGAAATCTAGAAGAGCTGTCAAAAACTGATCAACTGCAAACTTGTAGAAAATGTTTTGATCTACAAGTTTGCTGTTGACAACTTTTTGATAGCTGTTCTAGATTCCAAGATATTCGAGGAAATATAGTGGTTAGCAATAGAGCGCACTTTCACGTCCCTTTGTAGTTCTACTGGATTTTCAGAGTCTCTCTGTTTTTTTTTCAGATTCATCGATTCAATCCAAATGGCTCTCCTCATATCTTACCGCAACAATTATTCTTACGGAGATAGTCAGTAAGATATCAACCCCCTTTCACTATCAACAATACTATATTCAGTCCATATCAGTGCTCTAACCGAGTCCATTGTCAAACCAGCACGAACCCGCGTTCGAAAACTTATATTCACCCTTCATGAAGAAGTTGATTTAAGACGATGGAATAGAATGCGTGATCAGTTGAGAGCTCAAGTATCGATATTCCTTCTATCATTTGTTGGAGCAATGATAGTTGGTATATCCATCGAGTATCATTTGTGGATTCCGGCATCGATAAACTTCCTAGCCTATGCCACCCTGATATACTTCAACACCCAAATCATCGACTATCGGTGTGCATTTATCAACTTCTGTATATTGAGTATATTCATATTTTGGCCGCTGTTCTTCCTCGAATCAACCATTGCAACCAATCCTGGTAATATTCATTGATATACAGCCGCAAAATGATCATATATCGGAATCTAGAACAGCTATCAAAAAGTTGTCAACAGCAAACTTGTAGAGGAACTTATAATCTACAACTTTGCAGTTTATTACTTTTTCATAACTCTTCTAGATTTCTATATATATTCGTGGAAAGAAAGTTTAGATTACAAACATGCTCAATATCCTGATGGTCCAGATGCAAGCACCGTCTTTCTCTATTCGTTTTGTGGTCATTTGTTTGCACTTTCCGCATTCATGTGGGAGGTCACCATGTCGAACAAGTTGAAGGAACCGGGGGAACCTAATGTCGATGAGGAAAGTGTCTAAATCATCATTCATACTTCCACTTTTATCTAACTTTCCAATCTTCATTCAATTCTTTGTTCCCTTGAATTTCAACTCAATAAAATATCGACAGTTATACAACTACGCAGGTGCCACAAAGAGATTTGTTCAGTGAGCACGTGTGCAACATCTGTTACTTTATTCGACGAAAATAACTCGAACTGGCTCGGTTCAAGGTATCACAACTTTCCAGATCTACAGAATGGTCTGCTTAGACTACAAACTACAACCGAGAATGGTCTGCTTAGCATCTTTGTAGTTTGTAGTCTCGGTCTGCTTAGTCTAAGCAGACCATTCTCAATTGTAGTTTGTAGTCTAAGCAGACCATTTTGTGAATTTAGCAAGTCATGTTACCTCGACTTGAGCTAATCTGACATTTCTCTAAACCTATCCTTGTCTAGTTTCAAATGAGAGCCCTTGAATTCCTGGATCCAAAAATATCCCTATCTTCCAAATCCAACCATCAGTTTTCCTGATATCCCTCTCCAAACTTTCCTATAAATAATGTGATATGTCATTGTTTTTTTCTTGTACATTTCGTAACAAAGACAAAACCATTGCCCATCCATTCATTTCACAATCACTCGATATTCAATGGAATTGAATATCCAGCCGATTGAGGTTGTTTTCGTCCTTCTTGGAGTTCTCAATGGATTCGTATTCAATGATCATCTGATTCATATTATACTTGGTGTATGGTACCTATGTGTCGGACTCTTGAGCACCTTTGCTATCAATAAACTGCACAAGGTTGTTATCTTCCTTCATATCAGCACTATTATTGTCTTCTCCTCGATCATCGCTCCAAAGATTTTACTTATATATCTACGTAAGTCCCTTATAACTTGTATATCTAGCCTAGTTTCCTCTCAGATTCATCCATTCGATCCACCTGGGTCTCTGTATTCATTCCTGCAACAGTTATCATGCTCGAGCTAGTCGGTATGATACCAAATCCCTTTTCCCTCAAAAATCCTGATTTTTTAGTCCACCTCATTGCCCTTATCGAAGCCATATTTAAACCTACAAGACTCCGGATTCGAAAAAGTTTGACAAATATCGACGAGGAAGTTAGCTTGATACGATGGAACAATATTCGTCAGATGTTGAGAGCCCATATCTCATATTATATACTGATACTCATGTGTATACTGATTGTCGGAGCATGTATCCAATGTCAGGGGTGGATAGGTGCATCGATATACCTCGTGTTGTATGCCTGCCTCCTATATGCCACATCCCTACCACTTGAGGATTTGGCGATCGAAGTGCAGTTTATGGGACTCTTATGGAATGTGATGGTGAAAATAATGCCAAATCGTAAGTTCACTATCTGATATTTCTGCTGAAATTGTTGAGAACTTTCCAGCAGACACCGGGTTCTATCCTGATTTGAAAATCTCTGAGATTGGCATCGTTGCCCATGCCATTGTGATGTTTGAGAGATGTATCGAGCATAAGAAGTTGGTAGATCAACAGAAGGAGCAAAAGAAGATAGAGCAGGAGAATCTTACACAACCTGCTGTAGCGGAGGAGAGTGTCTAAATAACCATTAATTATACCATACTTTTACTTTTATCTAACTTTCTAATCTTCATTTAATTCTTTGTTCCCTTGATTTTCAACTCAATAAAATTGATCGACAGTTATACAACTACACAGGTGCCACAAAGAGATTTGCTCAGTGAGCACGTGTCATCTGTTACTTTATTCGGTGAAAACAAAGAGCTTTAAATCCGTTGAACTAGCTCGGCTCAAGGTATTATAACTTGCCAGATCCTCGAAATGGTCTGCTTAGCATATTTGTAGTTTGTAGTATCGGTCTGCTTAGCATATTTGTAGTTTGAAGTTTCGGTCTGCTTAGCAGTTTTGTAGTTTGTAGTCTTACAGTTGTGCCTCATTCTTTCCCCAGGTCCCCCAAAACTCTCCGAACTTTCCAGACCCCTTCCATCCACTGCCTTGTTTACCCACCCCTCTTCGACACAAAAAAGTGGGCGGAGTCACATCAACTGACTGGCCCCTGCCCCATCTACATCTCGCTCCCTTTCCTCATTTCCACCCTCAACTCACCTCGTATATACGACTGTCGCGAAACTCACTCCCCGAAAAGAAAGATGCATCTTCTGAGCTCAGAAGTTTTGCTCCTAATTATTGGCATATGGAATGCCAGTGTGGAGCTCCAGCTTGGCAATCCGGGCCAAGCAGCAAGTATTCTTGTCAGATACTTGCTCGTCCTCCTCATCTCCTTCCCAGCCATCACTTGCCTTCTCCCATTCGCCTTCGTCGGTCACATTATTCTCATTGTTCTGTACGGCTTGGATATTTCACAAAGCACTCTTCGCTTGTGCGATGGTAAGAATGAACTCATGAGTATATCAGTGATATGAATAATGTGATTCCAGAAATTCAATGGTCGGCATACGTAAAATTGTTTTTCTGCTCCTTCGCCATCTTTGTCTGCATGGCTGGTAAGTCTTTTTTTTTCATCTCAAATAGTCTGTCAAGAGCAGTAGTTCGAAAAACTAGACTATTCGAGTCCGAAAAGTTAGACCCATTGCTGAATTTTCAGCTTTAAAAAAGTTTGAGATGATATATTTCACAGAAAATAGGTTTATTATGCTATCAGCAAACCTTCTAGCCACGAATCTATCCAAAATTATCACTTTTCATGATATTCTTCATGATTTGATCTGTATCAACCTCTGTAGAAGGTATTTTTCGTGTTTTTATGACTCAATCAATGCCAAAAGACATTATGAAATCCAGTAAAAAATGTGTCATAGGTTTTTTTCAAGTCTTTAATGTACCAGGAAAAATTTCGGCGCTCCTAGAGTATATAGGTCCTTAGCGAATCCGTGGATCCGTCGACAGAATAGTAGATCCGACAACCGATCTATGGGTCCGTCGAATGAACTATAGGAACTATAGTATTCAGCTGACAGACCCACAAATTCTTCAAAGACCTATATACTTTATTAAAAGCCATGTATCAAGGGTTTGAATCTAATTATGACCTGAAATCTAGGTTTAAAAACGTTATTTTGATACTTGGAGAGTATATAGGCACAATTTCAGTCTATAACTTTCTTCGGAGCAAAAAATATCGTCTTATAGTCATGGTCTAGTGATCCAAAATACTGCAATAGAGCGCGTTTTCAAACTATCAACTCCTCATAAAACTATAATATTCCAGGACACATCAACGCAATGGTCGACTCTCTTCTCAAGCCAACCTGGCTCAAAAGCATCCTTGGATCCGCCAACGCCCAGGAGAAGATTGTTATCAAGGAATGGAAGAAGGCGAAGAGTTGCATCTCCCGCATCCTATCACCATCCACCCTTCTAATGGTGGAAGGCCTCACTGTCGGATATCTATACACCAAGGATGAGCCCGGATATGCTCTGTTCATGGCAATTGCCTACTTGTCCATCTTCCTCTTTGAATCATTCAAGCCCTTATCCGCCCTCGTCTACTCCTTCGTTCTCCATATGCTCCTGGCATCGCTATATATGACTTGTATCTTCTTCGATATCAAGAAAAATTGGAGTAAGTTGGACCTAAACCTAAATATATCTCAACTTCAATTTTCAGACAATCGCTCCAACATCGACAACCTCATGATCGCATTATTCGCCTTTTCTGGTAAGTATTTTTGTTTTGAAAAAAAGTTGCCGGCACCGGCTGGTGCTAAACCAGAGAAAGAGAGGGATCTGCGTCTCTGACCAAAAACGATCGATATAGATTTCGAGATGGAAAAAAGAAACAAGGGGTCGACCCAACTGAGACAAAGAAAAATTTCTGAAAGTGTATCTAGGTAGAAGTTGTCTAGATACTGATGTAGCTGGGGAATCATACTTACACTTGGGTTTAGAGATGTATAATAAAAATTGGATGCTGATATTGATATGATAATGAATATGCTGATCATTATCACATATTATGAAAGAGAGAAGTAAGGGTATATATAGACCGATACTACCAGAACTAGTAGAGGATTCAGAACCTGTTTCATGATAGATACGCTCAACATAGGATACCGGTACATAAAAGAGAAGTAAGAAGCCAAGTCATTCGAAAAGATATAGCTAATGTAGAATAAATATAGAGAATAATATAGAGATATGATGATATCATTTAGATTTCGCGATAAATATCCCCGAAGATCAGACAAAAAAACTAAAAATCGATTCAATTTGTATCTAGTTTCTGACAGCAATTAACCGAATCGACCAAATAGAAGTTGCCTAGAAATCTATATAGTTGATATATCCTACTTAAACTCACACTTAGGTTAGGTGTAGACATATATAGCTCGATACTTCAGAAACTACTAGAATATTCAGAATATGATTCGTGATAAGTTAGGATAATGGGGTATGAAAGAGAAGTAGCCCATCTACCAAAATATAGAGATGTACTGATATGATCACTAGCATATCAGCTTTTGGTTTTTGTTCATATAGGTTTAGCTAAGTTGATATGGAATAATGAATATTACTATTCAAATTCGTGACACATCTAGTGTCGACTAAATTCTGATTTTCGAGACATATACATGTAGAATCTAAAAAATTGAATTCACATACAAATAGTCTTATTGGAAACTAACTATAACATTTTTCAGTGCATTTCTCATTGGCGATCAAAAACTTTTCGATATTCATGGTGGTCAGAGCCGTTGAGCAGCAGGAGGAACAACAACTAGATGAGCAAGAGCAACGTCGTCGAGATCTGTCATTTATCTATTGTCATGCAGCAGATGAATTTGACAACTGGCTGACCGGCAACAATCAGGAGAATCGGGGATTGACATTGCCGAAGATCGAGAAGAATGTTGTCTTCAATTTGAATCAGAACAACACTGCCGTTGTCTAATTTCTGATTTTCATGTTGATTATTTACTTGCTCGTGTGTACTACCTCATTGTTCAGTTATTATTTTCTACTTCTCATTCCAACTATTATGTTGTTGATTTCAATCGGCTTGCCCATAATTCCTTTCTGTTCAGTTCTTAATTCCTTCTTCTCCTTCTAATTCCGTTGAGCTTTTTGTCGCTGCTGACACTTCCTAATATCCGTATCTCTCTCCTTATCAGCTCTTATCAGTACTGATCCGCACTTTTTGATCAATGTCAGTTTCCCCAATTGACATGATATTCTCAACTTCTCCCATACTTTCCCCTGTTTCGATACAATAAAATCATCATGAGCATATAATATGAAAAGCCCTTTTTTTGAGGAAGTGAAATACCACATGATTTATCGAGTACTTTGAAGAGGGATATCAGGAAAACTACCGACTAGATTCTGAAGATAAGGATCTTAATGGATTCAGAAAATCAAAGGCTTTTATTTGAAACTAGACAAGGATAGGTTTGGAGGAGTGACAGGTGACAGGTTTGCACTTTTGAATCTACAAGGTACTTTTGTGGAATATTTCAGGGAGGGATATGCGGATTTTTCTGAATATTTTGTATATAGAGTAACTTTGCATGTTGATTCTGAAACATGTTTTTCAACAATTTGCTGGTTATCAGCTAATGATGAAAGAATTATGAAGCTATATTTGGTATCTGAAATTCAAATTTCCACACTCCCAGATATTTTCAGCAAATACTATTTCCTATATAGGATTTTACATGCAGAAATACATGTAAACAGCTGGCTTCATCGATTTATCGATCAATGCCAACACAACACTATGTTTCTCTCTCCTCACATGACATGCATTCGAAATTTCGTAACAAACACGCTCCTCCCCCTCCATCCACTACCCCATTTTCATTCCTTCTTCATTCCTTCTCTCCAACATGGCCGATCCCATACTTCGCACTGAAGTGTGGCTTCTACTCATCGGCATCCACAATGCTCTCGTCTATCTCGGTGCTGGTGATGTCGACGGCTTCGTCATCACCCTTCTCCAGTACATAGTGCTCGTCGGAATCTCGAACATCGGCTCCAAGTACCTCCTTCCATTCGTTATGCTTGGTCATCTTGGGCTCACCTACAAATACTTATTCGAAACAAGTAATCTTGTATTCAAGGTTTACGAAGGTAAGGATAGCGCGGCTAGCTCGAGTCGAGGTTTCATAACTTGAAAGATCCAGAAAATGGTCTGCTTAGCGCTTTTGTAGTTTGTAGTATCGGTCTGCTTAGCGCTTTTGTAGTTTGTAGTATCGGTCTGCTTAGCGTTTTTGTAGTTTGTAGTTTCGGTCTGCTTAGCGCTTTTGTAGTTTGTAGTATCGGTCTGCTTACGCTAAGCAGACCATTTTAAGGATCTTGCAAGTTATGAAACCTTGAGTCGAGCCAGTATTCAACCACTAAGTATCCTAAAACAAATAATTGTGATTTCAGAGCTCCCAGGTGACTTCGCCAAGAATTTCTTCGCCAACATGAACAACGGCAACGCGATTCTCGGTATGTTTTTTTTCTAAATTTTCCCAAAAAATATGAATTCCAGGTCACTTTTCCTCGTATATGGACGCTCTCTTCAAGCCAATCGTCTTGGAACACCGCAAGGCGAATATCAAGATGGAATTGACCACATACAAAATCTGGAACATCATCAAGGATTCAGTCATCGTCACAATCCCCGCCTTCCTTCATGTCACTATTCTCTACGCCATTTATGGTGGTATTGTCACCCGACCATCTCCAACCACCACTATCCTCATTGGTATGATCTACGTCTGCTTCATCCTATTGGAGTTCCCTTGGGCGACCTCCGGTCGCGCCATCATCGCTTGCAACCTCAACTTCATCGCGGCTACGGTATTCTTGTGTGTCTGGTGTGCTGATTTAATCATATCCGCTGGTAAGTGACTCAAAAGATACTAAGTATATAGGTAATTTTTTCCAGATATCCAAACCTCCACCAACGATTTGCTCCTATCATCGGTCTATTGTTGCTTCGGTATGTACATGATTATATATTCCAATTAACAATTTTTTAAGTCCATACATTGATCTCCACCCGTGGCTGGGCGATTTGGAGAATGATCGAGCAACAGAAGGTGTACGACGTCTTGCCAATCGCCACCATCACACCAACCGACTTTGGCAGTTTGGTCGCCAAGGAGGTCGCTTAAATATTTGTATTATTCCCATATTGTTCCCGGAATAAAAACCATTGTTGACATCAAAAAGCCAAAAACCATTTTCCAAAAAAAGCAACGATCTCTCTTTCTCTGTCTCTCGCCGGAATATTGATCAGGCTAGCTGACGTGGTCGTCCCCTCCCAAATATACATATAAAAGTCGGTCCCCGCCCTTCTTCTCCTTCATTCCTCCATCATGGAGCGCTCCCATCTACACCTCATTCTCCTCGGTCTTTGGAGTGTCTATGTCACCTACACCAATGGTGAAGCTGACTGCCCGATACTTGTCGCCTACTTCATCGGTGCCCTCATGGGTCTTCCTCAAAAACCAAGATGGTATACTGCCAGTTTCTTGGCTCATATGGTTCTGTTCTTCTGGCATGTTGTGTGCATCATCCCGATTTCTTTCGCTCCATTCACTCGTAAGCCTATTTCAGATGTATATAGTGACTATATATACTATTATTCCAGGTCTACTGTCTTCCCCATTTTTGGTCTATTATTACACTGGTTCAGCAATCGTTGTTTGTTTCATGGGTGAGTGACTAGCTCGGGTGAAGGTATCATAACTTGCCACATCCTCAAAATGGTCTGCTTAGCGCTTTTGTAGTTTGTAGTATTGGTCTGCTTAGCATTTTTGTAGTTTGTAGTACCGGTCTGCTTAGCATTTTTGTAGTTTGTAGTTTCGGTCTGCTTAGCATCTTTGTAGTTTGTAGTACCGGTCTGCTTAGCATACTTGTAGTTTGTAGTACCGGTCTGCTAAGCATTTTTGTAGTTTGTAGTTTCGGTCTGCTTAGCATCTTTGTAGTTTGTAGTACCGGTCTGCTTAGCATACTTGTAGTTTGTAGTATCGGTCTGCTTAGCATTCTTTGTAGTTTGTAGTATCGGTCTGCTTAGCAGAATTTTAGTTTGTAGTATCGGTCTGCTTAGCATTAGATTGTAGTTTGTAGTCTAAGCAGACCATTTTGACTTGTAGTTTGTAGTGTAAGCAGACCATTTTGACTTGTAGTTTGTAGTCTAACTGTTTTGCATCATAACTTTGTTCAAAATCAACATTTTTTTGATCTGAAAAATGGAAAATGAAGCTTATTTTTTTCAGGTCACCTCAATGCCCTTATCGACGCTCGATTCAAAGCAACAAAAATGCGACTTATCAACAAAGAGGAAACTGATGATGACGAAGTGGCAGTATACCAAGGATGGACCAAGCTGCAAACAGCATTTGGTAAACTTGTCAAGCCATGCATCGCCATTTTCCTTGGTGTCCCGATTATTGGTGAACTCTGCGCCAGAGAGATTTATTTCCCGACACCAATCATTGGTGCATTCTACTTGTGTATCATGTTGACCGAAGTTATGCCAGTTTGCTCCCTGCTTTCTCCTGTCTTGAACTCAATCGGATTCGGATATGCTATCATAATTTTCTTCATGTCTCGTGATCGTAAGTATCAACCTAAGAGTTGAAAAATTTTCGGTGTTTTTTCAGCTGAAACCCAGATCCCTGCTGATGCTGTTATCGTAATATTCTTCACTGCTATGGGTATATACTCATATTTATCATAAAAGTTTATATATTTTTATTTCCAGGACACTTCTACTTGGCTCTCTCCGGATCAACAAAAGCCGAAAATGTACCAACCACCGATGGCCTTCCAACCTATGCTCAAGTCCCAAAAACCGACAACAAGCCAGAAAAGAAGAAGAATATGAACACTTGTGCTAACTCAGGTTTCCACCCGAAGAAATAATTTCTTTGTTTTTCACTTTTGATTCACAATACTGTATATACCCTTGGGTTTATTGGTCCATTTTTGTATAAGGTTTAATGCCATCATTAATCATGGGAATATTATTCAATGTTTACTCTATTCGATTCTTTCTTTTTCTTTTGAAAAGTGAATAAACAATGTGGGGTTTGTCAATTGTATCTGACATTGGATCAGCCTATATATGCTGGAAATAATTGGGAACTCGTTTCATTTGTTGATAGTCAATCGTTGGGTGTTTTTGGAAAGCTGAAAATGTGAGGATTCTGGAAATACCCATCAAACTTGCAAAATGTCTAGATGAAAAAAGTTATGACCATAAAAATGGTTGTTATTGGCATAAAAGTTGTTTACGCACCATTCGAACATCTGTACCGCGTGGTTTCATGGACATGGTAGTTTTGTTATTGTCTTGGATAATATTTTGGTGGACAAAAACAACGAAGCTTAAGAATTTGGAAAACACAATGACGTATCTACAGTATCCTGACATGGGGACCGGTATGAAATCCTATATACGGTTTGAATATATAGGTACTCGTTTCACTTTATACTTGTTGATGATCACTTGTAAACGGGATGTTCCCACGTTTGACGACGCCGACGCCATTATCAAACGATGAAACAGTGCATCGCGGTCTTTTTCGTGCTTGAAAAAGCTATAAAGGGTCTGATTATTGGTTGTCATATATCAAAAGTTGAGAGGCACAGAACAACTATGGCTTCCGATAAAAGTAGTTAGCAAAAAATAGTTTGACACTCATTTGGATTCAATTTTTTTCCGATATTCCTTCATTTTACCCGGGACAGAGTGTTAAGGTGATTTTGGCTTTGTATCATGACCAGGTAATTTTGATGTTCTACCAATGATGTAGGCCATCTTCTGAGCTTCAATCTCCTTTTTTGACTTATGAAAAATGTTGAATTTGAAGAGAGTTATGACTCAAAATAGCTAAGCAGACCATTCTCAATTGTAGTTTGTAGTCTAAGCAGACCATTCTCGAGTGTAGTTTGTAGTCTAAGCAGACCATTCTCGGTTGTAGTTTGTAGTCTAAGCAGACCATTCTCGGTTGTAGTTTGTAGTCTAAGCAGACCATTCTGTGTTGTAGTTTGTAGTCTAAGCAGACCATTCTCGATTGTAGTTTGTAGTCTAAGCAGACCATTCTCGATTGTAGTTTGTAGTCTAAGCAGACCATTTTCGATTGTAGTTTGTAGTCTAAGCAGACCATTCTCAATTGTAGTTTGTAGTCTAAGCAGACCATTCTGTGTTGTAGTTTGTAGTCTAAGCAGACCATTCTCGATTGTAGTTTGTAGTCTAAATCTCCAATTTTCACAGCTGTATTTCTACAAAATCCCTCTCTATTGAAAATAGATGTTGTGTAATCGCCCAAGCTGTGTAACACCCGGTGACTCCCTCTTTCCTCCCTTACTCACTTCATACCAAAATGAACCCAATCCTCCTCAACACCATCTTCCTCCTCATCTTCTTCCTCTACACCAAGAAATATGGTGATGCCACCATGCATGTCGATTGTATGAGACTCTTGAAAATCGCCATGATCATACATTGCGCCTTCACTATTCAGAATTTGTATTGTAAGTTGGTTTGAGTATTAGCAACTTGATACAAACTATTTTTCAGTCTTTTTCATGTACAACCAGGTATATACTTTTTGGATGTCAGTTTTCCATGCTGGTACATTCCTTGGTAAGTTGTCCCGTATCAACCCTTTTCATTTTTATCAATATTATCATTCTCAGGATACGGATCCCTCTTTGATATTCTATCCATCCAACTAGACACCCTCACTGATTCCCATGATCATCTCGACTAACCATCCTCCCTTCCCATCATTGCAATATTTCGTGTCACCATCCGTACCGGGCACCGTCCAACAGCCTGCGTCTCTCACTCTCTCATCTATATTTTTTTTTGTTTTCCATCAAATGTATTTTTGGATGCGAATACACTTTTTATTACAATATCAAATCGTTCGCCTCAATAAAATTGAAAAAAGTATTTCAAAAAACCTCTTTTCGAAATGTGGTACTGTATGGATTACTGTAGCACAAGCTGGGTTACGGTAGTATTGTATGGATTACTGTAGCACTGGATATATTACTGTAACAACTAACCAAACACATGTTGTTGTTGAATTCTACATTTTTTTCGGGAAAATCAACAGTACTTCAAACTACAGTAATCTTTTCAAAAAACTACAGTACTTTAGAACTACAGTACCCCACTAGTTACCATACCCTTTCTCATGATCTACCAGCCGAGACTACGGAAGACTACGGTACTGATCACTGACAATGCGATACTTGACAAACAACTCGTGAGAAAATGTCGAGAAATAGTGTTATTGATGAGGAGGGTACAGACACTGATATGATAATTTTGTTGATGTCAAATACACTGATGATCATCCAGACTTTTCTCACTGATTTTTGGCGGGGGATTCGTCATTTTAGGCCAAGTTTTAGGTTTAAAAATGAGCGGAGTCTAGTGGGCGTGGCTAACCAATAGGAGTGCGAGAGGTAATAAAAGGGAATAATAGTGGGTTTTCGGGCAGTTATTGAGGGTTTTTATGGAATTTCAAAATGTGGAGATGAATGGGGAATGTGAATTTGAGGATTTTCAGAAATTCAGTCTTCTGAAAATTTCAAAATTTTTTAAAACATGGTCATGTGTGGACTCATTGGAAGCCCGCGGACATGAGGATTCTGAAAATATAGGTTTCATTGGCTGAAAGTGACTGGGAAAGAAGATACGAGACTTTGAAGTCGAGCGAGAAAAAAAGTAGTGACCAGAAAAAAATGAAACATTGTGTTTGCCTCCCCCCTCCCGCCTTCTGCAACACCTTCGAGTCATGGTCATTCTGTCGAGCAACATTTTTACAAAATGGAGAGGAACTGCGTAACTCTCTTGATCTACTTCCACTTGGTCATTATCAATACCGTACTTGTTATTCGATCTACCTGGATAAATGTGGCTATCAACTTCTTGTACTACTCCGCATTGGCATTTTTCATGGATGAGAAGAATCATCGAATTCTGATGAGGGACTACAAGATGATATCTTTCACAATTTGCTTCTCCGGATACTCGCACCTCGGATATTTGATCTACTCCTTGTATCTTCGTGAGTTTTTTTTTGGTAGATCATTGAAACATATACGGTAGCTTGATAGGGTACTGTACCTCTGAGATACTGTAGATATTCGAAAATCATACCGTAGTTTGGTCTGATGTTACTTTTCCCGAATAATAACCTACTCAACTACAGTATAAGCTTCATCAGTTGTTACAGTAACCCAACGTGTACGGTAGCTAGTTGAGGTACCGTAGTTTTCAGACGGAAACTTAGATCATGAAAAAGTATGCGGTAGCTAGCGGGGTACTATACTTCTGAGGAGCAGAAATGATAACGGTAAATTGTTATACTGTTGCTTTTCCCGAAGAATATTATCCGTCAGTAGCAACAGTAACCCACATCTCAGTAACTTAGAGTGTATAGTAGATAGTAGAGTACTGTACTTCTGAGGTACTGTAGTTTTTTGAAAATATCACTGTAGTTTGGTATACTGTTGATTTTCCCAAAGAATATCACATTCAACTACAGTATAAATATCGTCAGTTGGTACAGTAACCCATCTAGTGCTACAGTATCACCCAAAGTGTACGGTAGCTGGTTGAAGTACAGTACTTCTCAAGTACTGTAGCTTCTCGAAAAAGTTACTCGCTTCTTCCAAACGATGTCAAATTCAACTATAATGTTCCGTCGGTTGATACAGTAACCCAACTAAGACTACAGTATACCATATGACTACAGTAGTCCGTCCAATACTACAGTAACCCATAGTACCACCAATTTTTCAGTCGCCACCGATCACACCATTGTCCTTCATGCCACCATTTTCATCCTCTGGCTGGATGTTTTCGGTAAATATTTTTTCTACGAAAAAAGATTTTCACAATTTGATACATTTTCAGGACATGCATGTGCATACAATGTAATGCACAAAAGACGTCAAGCCATTTTGAATGATCGGGCATATCAGAGACAAGTTGATGAACAAATGGACATTTATGAGGAAGAGATGGAGGAGACACATCAAAGATTGCAATATCATGAGTAATTGTGTCTATATTTGTTGTTAATTCATCTTTTTTTTTCGATTAGCTGTAATAGGTTTAGCTCCAGTATTTTGTTTCAGTAATGATATTTCTTTCAAAAACTTTTCTCAAAATTTTCAGACATTTCCAGAAATTAAATCAGACCTCTTTTTGATCCTATATTCGGATTCTTCAACCAAATTTATTTTTCATCAGAAAAAACTCAAATAATTCCCATAAAACATACAAATATTCATATTTTTCCCATATTTTTTTTATCATATTTGGACATAACTTTCAAATTTTTCATGCAAAATTAGGTTTACGAAAAAAAATTCATAATAATTCGCTTTCGGTTTTCATTTAAAAAAATTGTGAAAATCACAAAAAACCGAAATTTTCAGGCTTTTGTTTTTGAAAAAAAAAACATGTTTTTTTCTAATTTATGATTTCCGGGCACAAAAATAATTTTTCCAGTGACAATCTTTAATTTCATCCCTAGGTCCACTTCTTGTCAAAATGATGAATTGATATTTGTTTTATGCCATTAGTTTTCATCCTTCTTCAATAAATACGTAACTCCTTCTCTGCAAAAAATAACCTGCAAAAATTCTCTTCCTTTCAACTATGCCGACAAATATATTTGTTCATTCACATTACATTTTCAATAGAACAATCGGCTACCGTAACCCAAACGACCTTGTTGTTTTCAATTCAAACATCTGCAGAGTATAAAAATGATGCAATTTTTTTGCGGAATATTGGGGGACTGGCACGGTTTATTACACAAAAAAGTGGTGGAAAGGAGCAGGTGCCATGCTCAAACTAGCTCGGGTGAAGGTTGCACAACTCGCAAGATCCACAAAATGGTCTGCTTAGCACATTTGTAGTTTGTAGTATCGGCCTGCTTAGCATATTTGTAGTTTGTAGTATCGGTCTGCTTAGCATTTTTGTAGTTTGTAGTATCGGTCTGCTTAGCATATTTGTAGTTTGTAGTATCGGTCTGCTTAGCAGTTTTGTAGTTTGTAGTATCGGCCTGCTTAGCATATTTGTAGTTTGTAGTATCGGCCTGCTTAGCATATTTGTAGTTTGTAGTATCGGTCTGCTTAGCATTTTTGTAGTTTGTAGTATCGGTCTGCTTAGCATATTTGTAGTTTGTAGTATCGGTCTGCTTAGCAGTTTTGTAGTTTGTAGTATCGGCCTGCTTAGCATATTTGTAGTTTGTAGTATCGGTCTGCTTAGCATTTTTGTAGTTTGTAGTATCGGCCTGCTTAGCATATTTGTAGTTTGTAGTATCGGTCTGCTTAGCATTTTTGTAGTTTGTAGTATCGGTCTGCTTAGCATATTCGTAGTTTATAGTATCGGTCTGCTTAGCATACTTGTAGTTTGTAGTATCGGTCTGCTTAGCTTTAGATTGTAGTTTGTAGTATTGGTCTGCTTAGCATATTTGTAGTTTGTAGTATCGGTCTGCTTAGCATGTTTGTAGTTTGTAGTATTGGTCTGCTTAGCTATCTCATCAGACTTTTGGTCATAACCTGTTTCAAAATCAACATTTTTCAGACGTCTAAAGTGGAAAATGTAGCCAAGAATCTAACGAAGAGCATTATGTAAACAGTTTGCCATTTACATTGTTTTCCATGATTTTTGGTGTACTATTCAAACCAAATTTGTATTGAACAGAAGGAAAAGAGGTAAACAAGCGAACCTTGGGGAAAGGTACAAGAAGAAGGCAATGAATGAACGTAAATCAAAAAAAAAAGAAAAAAGAGAGGAAATTGAGAACCTTTGGGAAAGGTTCTCCGAATGGAACAACAAGTTGTGATACAGTATACAAAAGAATCAAAGAAGAAAAAGGAGAAAAGAAGAATTAGGCCATTTCAGAGTCCTCCGAAAAAGCAGAGTCCGCAATCGAAGCTGCATCAATCAGATTGTGATAGGAGGCTTGTCGAACAAGCTGGGCATCCTTGAAGATTGGCCCTTGTCTCGCCTTCATCTCTTCAACCTTTTCCTCAATTTTGCACCGTATGTCGGCAACCGCATAATACTCTACCAACAATCCTAAACTATCGTAGTAAGATTACTGTAGCCATATTGGTTCATCTTACCCCAAAGACCAAGGAAGACCAAGCCGAAGTATCCATCCTTGACAAGACTGTGGATGCGCTCGATAACATCGTGTGAGTTGCCATAAATGACAACTTCTCCTGGAA
Organism: Caenorhabditis uteleia; assembly: GCA_963573275.1. Classification (NCBI taxonomy): domain Eukaryota; kingdom Metazoa; phylum Nematoda; class Chromadorea; order Rhabditida; family Rhabditidae; genus Caenorhabditis; species Caenorhabditis uteleia. The sequence continues at coordinate 4,263,790 of OY752135.1, read as the reverse complement.
AAAGTATTGTTTAGGTTAAAATCTTTGAGTCCCGCTCTTTTGGGCTAGCTCGAGTCAAGGTATCACAACTTGCAAGATCACTAGAATGGTCTGCTTAGACTACAAACTACAATCAAGAATGGTCTGCTTAGACTACAAACTACAATCGAGAATGGTCTGCTTAGACTACAAACTACAACCCAGAATGGTCTGCTTAGCATCTCATTGAAGTTTATAACCTAAGCAGACCATTCTGTGTTGTAGTTTGTAGTCTAAGCAGACCAAGGATCTGTCAAGTTATGATACCTCGACTCGAGCTAGTTTCAATCAACAAAAACATACCAATCCAGATAAGTGGGCATCCCAAGAAGGCAATTGCAGCGAAGTTCAATTGAATACCCAAATAATGGACGAGTGGACCGACAAGCCATCCGATTCTTGGTACGCCGAAGAGCAAGCAGAGCTGGAGGAAGAGGGCGAAGGAATGCATCAAGGCATTTGGGATCATGATGAGCCAACTCATGGGAAAGATGTTGAGGTACTTGATGCTCAAGGCGATTTGGGCGATGGAGATGGCGAGTGTGAACCAGAATACGGCCACTTGCATATATAATGCATAGACCTTATGGTGCATGACATTCATTTTTGGATAGAATGAAATGTAGACTGTTTTTTGGGGCGGCTGAATATTTGTGGGCGGAGCTTGGCGATCGGGCAACACATGGTTTTGAGAGAGACAGTGTGGTGAAGGGAGGGTGAAAGATGTAGGAAAATATGGAAAGTTATGGACCGAACTGTATCATGTTGGGTGTTTTTGGAAAGCTGGAAATGTGAGGATTTTGAAAATGCTCAAAAAAACTTGCAAAATGTCTAGATGAAAGAAGTTATGCCCATAAAAAGAGTTGTTATCGGCATAAAAGTTGTTTACGCACCATTCCAACATCTGTTCTCCATACCGCATGATTTCGTGGATGGTAGTTTTGTTATTGTCTAGGATAATATTTTGGTGGACAAAAACAACGAAGCTGCAGAAGTTGAAAAAACAATGACGTATTTACAGTATCCTGACATGGGGACCGGTATGAAATCCTATATATGTTGGGAATATTTGGGTATTTGTTTCACTACATACTTGTTGATGATCAATTGTCAACGGGATGCTCCCACGTTAGACGACGGCGACGCCATTACATTACGGTGGAATGCTGCCTTTTTTGTCTTTCTCGTATTTCAGAAGTTGAGCGAACATTTGGTAGACACACATTCGAACTCGAATCTTGCTAAATTTTACCCGTGCTAGAGACAATTGGATGATATTCTCTATTTAGTTAGCTGAATAATAATCTAGATCACCTTCTTAGCTTCAATTTGCTTTTTTGACATGCAAAAAATGTTGAATTTGAAGGAAGTTATGACTCAAAATAGCTAAGCAGACCATTCTAGATTGTAGTTTGTAGTCTAAGCAGACCATTCTAGATTGTAGTTTGTAGTCTAAGCAGACCATTTTCGATTGTAGTTTGTAGTCTAAGCAGACCATTCTTAATTGTAGTTTGTAGTTTATCTTACGGACTCTTTTTTCAAGGCCATGATTTGGGTGAAAATTTCAGCTATAAACCCCACCAAATGGGGTGTCATTTGAAAGAGAATAGCTTCCCATGTCTGAAATCAAGGTTTCTGAACATTTTCCTGGTTTCACAATCTCATAAAAAGGTGAAAATGGTTATTGATAATCTCGTGATTTCCATCGGCATAATCAAATGTATAGCAGGCAGTCAGGCAGCCAACAAAAGGAGAGGAATTATGAGAAAAAGAATATATAAACAAAATGGCATTTCATTTTGTCATTCATTCACTATCATTCCATTCCACTCCATCATGCCCGACCATGTCGTTTCCCTCACCGAAAGATTGGCGATCACCACCATGTCGTTCAACACCATATTCACACCAATGATAATCCTGGCCCTGCTTCAAGATGTGTTGGTCCCTGTCATTATTTCCGGCTACTACTTGTTCATCCTTCTTTGTGACCGTTCTAAACATGAGATCATTCGTTTGATGGGTCTTATGTTATGGTTCCCAGCTGTGTCGGGATGGACATATTTGGCACTTTTTTATGGATACGGTAGGGATGCACCTGATACCTCATTATAGTTTTATGATTTCAGATATTCTCATGTACCATGACCTCGAATACTTCCCATACTTCATCCTTGTTGTTATCAATATCATTGGTAGATCAAAAATTTTGAAACATACTACGGTAGTTTTCAGGTCACTTCGCCACTATCGACTATCTCAAAATGCATATCAAGAATGAGCAAGAGCCCAAAAAACATGTTGAATACATCACTTTCATTGGAAATGATCCAGATATCAAGGTGCCAATCTACGATTATGTCTAACTTTTCTTGTGAAAATTTTTCAAAATAAACACTTTGTTGAACGAATGTATATATGGAACGATGATATCAAATTACAGTGTTTATCATAGCAATTGTTTATCAGAGGATAGTGATAACAACTTGGTTGCTCCCCTTTTTGATGGCCTGGTAGTTGGTCGTTGTGAGTCAGTGAGAGAACAACAAAAAACCATTAGATGGAGAATGTATATATAGGTTCTTAACTTGTCCTATATACTATCAATTCGGCGTTTTGATGAGTCATGGCCGTGGAAGAAGTTTGGGTTTCTAGGCCATGTCGATTTACGGGGAAAATTTTGTTTTCTCTCCTTGAAGACAGACAAATGAATAAAAAAAGTTGGAATTTCATCAAAAATGGGTGTTTTCTGAGGTTTTTTGTGGATACTGCTCTCTTTCTTATATTTGATCGAGGCAAAAAACTTTTACACCTTATTTCGAGATGGCCTAGAGACCCAAATTTTTTCCACTACCATGACTCGTTAGAACGATGAATTGATAATACCATAGTCAAATCAAGGGCGATCGGATCAACTCTCATGAGAAGCTATATTTCTATTGAGTTTGAATGCTCTTTGAGATTTTTTTCTAATACTATATGTTTATTCAGGGAAAAATATCGGAGACAATCATACCGGACGACCACTTTTATCACTGTGTCGGCTCTCTTTTATAGTTTCTACGATGGTGTACAAGAGCAGAAGATATGATTACAAAAAAAAACAAAAGAAAAAATATGCATAAAAGTTATACTAGACTTTCTGGAGGAATCTGTGCTAATAGATGGTTCACAAATTCCTTGCCCAGGGTGATGCTCTTCTTCTTCTCCATTTCTTTCCTGATGTCGTATATATGGAAGTATTGAAGTTCAGTACCTGGAAGATTTAGAGATAGTTATCCATAATTAGTATCATTCGTTATAAGGTACTATGATAAATTACAAAACAGGAAGTAGGAAAACTTCAAACGTTTTCGCAGTTTGGTAACTGTATATAAGTTCAAAAGTCTTTCGAAATGCGAAAACGTGCCGAAAATCAAGATGTTCTCTTTTTAATTACTGTCCCATGTTTTGGCATAGATATAATGCATATTACTTGTCTGACTCAATATGCCTAAATTATTAATGGAACATAATTTCAAATGGTTTTTTCATGTGGAAGAATCTGCATTCATCTTCCGTTATTTTGTAATCAAACTGGTAGTGCAAATTTCAAAGTGCGTTTTTAAAGATAAAATTAAAGATCATTTTTCAATCGAAACACAAAACTGCTATTTATCCTATGAGGCTTTCATTTCAAAAAATCCAAAACTCACCAAATAGTGACCAAAGAAACACAACTCCCCATCCATCACTAAATACATGGTATATGCGTATCATAACTGACCACCAATCTTCAGAAGTCAATAACTTGTCTGAAAATATTATACATATGAACTTTTTAAATGAATAAATGTTTGAATTATGGACCTATGGCAATAAGAAACGATATTATTTGTTCCACATAAAACGTCTCTTTGTGCAAAATTTACGAGCCGCTGTTTTTATATGCGTCTTTGAACAGTACACATACAGTATGCCTTTTTTTCGGTTTTTTTGAACTACGGTTTTGTATGGTACCAATAAAAGGTTTGTGAAGAAGGGCTATGACTAGCTTAGGTCAAAGTATCATAACTTGCCAGAACCAGTAAATGGTCTGCTCACCAGATCAGATTGTAGTTTGTAGTCTACACATGTGCTCAAACTACAAACTACAAATATTCTCACTAGATCCACAGAAGAAGGGTTATTTGGAAAAAAAAAACTCACAACAAGCAAAAATCGGTGCGGCGATCATAATACTACCATGGATGAAAATCATCATTTTCAAGTAATACAATAGTAGATCAAGGAGTTTTGGTATATTGTTGAATACTTTCAGTAGACTCAATAATATCAGAATTGAGAATACGGTACTCCCCGCTGCTATATAGTAAACATATCCAGAAGTATGATAGGCAATATTGATATATATGGATCCATGACTGATGACCGATATCAAGGTGAGGATAAAAAGTGTAGGTACAAGATACCTATATACCCTCTCATCATCAAAGTATATCATTTCTAGAAGAAACCATGTTTTTCCAAATATGCAAAAAAATGTGGGCGTGGCTTACCAATTCGGGCGCGCAAAGAAAGGAGCGCGCACCAGGGGAGAAGTTGGTGGATTTTCAGAAGGTCACAATTTGAAGAGCCCCAAATTTTCGGAACGTTTAGGGGATCCTTCGGGCAACAATCAGGGGAAGTTTCAAAAAATTCTGGCATGTTTCAGCGAAAAAGGGGGTTTCTTGGCTGAAAATGGCTGAAAATAGGTGATCGCGGATGTTTTTAGAATCAGGAAGAATCAAGGATTCTGAAAATATATGCTATATTGGAGCAATCTATGCTCCAAATAAGCCCCGCCCCTTTGAAACAGTCCTCCTCCCTCATTCCTTCCCTCACTCATTTCACAATGGACATCCACCTCCTCGAGCTATTCGGCGCCCATGTCTTGGTCGCTTTCCATTTGACAATTGGTACTATATTCATGTTCCATATCACACACTTCTTATGGGCGATCCTCAATTTCTTGTACTATGTCAACATGGCTAGATTACTCCTTCACAGGGAGAAACACTATCGAAGAGTGTTCAGCTACACACTCACTGCGACATCATTGATCCCTATTGTGGCTTCGTTGTTTATTGTTATTGTTGGACTTCTTTTACAGTGTGAGTTCTTTATTATTGTATTGAATTATGGTCGTGGAAGAAGTTTGGGTTTCTAGGCCATGTAGAAATACGGTCTGTAACTTGTTTTTAGAGCATTTTGGCTGAAATCGTAGCCGAAATAAGGTTTTCCTCATTATCATGATTTTTTTTTACAAAATAGTAAAACAAAGTAGTAGTTTTTATGGCATTTTTCTTGCCCACTTTGAGAGCCTTTTTTTTCAACACAATTTTTCAAACAAAACCGAAAAAAAAGAATTTGAAGAGAGTTATGACTCAAAATCGCTAAGCAGACCATTTTGAGTTGTAGTTTGTAGTCTAAGCAGACCATTCTGAGTTGTAGTTTGTAGTCTAAGCAGACCATTCTGAGTTGTGGTTTGTAGTCTAAGCAGACCATTCTCGGTTGTAGTTTGTAGTCTAAGAAGACCATTTTGAGTTGTAGTTTGTAGTCTAAGCAGACCATTTTGAGTTGTAGTTTGTAGTCTGCTCATTTTTCAAAATCAAGGGTGGAAAATATCAAAATTTTGTCATTTTCAGTGGATGGAACTCGCTCAAAAACTCTCCCCTTCATCATAATTATCTTATGCCTGGACGTCATCGGTTAGTTTTTTCTTGGATCACCCATTTTTTGAGCTATAATGTTTTTCAGGACACAGATCGGCTTATATGGTGTTTCAATCACGATTGGAGATGGTGGCGAAGGAGATAGAGGATGGGAAGAAGAAGAAAAAGGATAAGGCAGAAAAGGAGAAGAAGGAGAAGGAGAAGAAGGAGCGGGAGGAAGCTAAGAAGACAAAGTAACTCGTGTTTGGTCTCATTTGAATCCCCTAGACCTCCTGATTCCAAAAACCTAAAAATAATTTCATAGTTCCAAGTTAGAGCAAAGTTACACCCTTTTAAAAATCCATGTTTACACATTGTTATGTCACACGGTTTCACATGATATGAATAAAAAAAGAACAAAAAGGAATGGTTTTATTTAAATAATAATGACAATGACAGACATAAAAAATCTGTATCCATATAAAGTTTTACGGGGGACCATCCGACAGTTGGCAAATATTGGCACCGCGCCAAGAAAATAGCTAGCTCGGGTCAAGGTTTCACAACTTGCCAGATCCACAAAATGGTCTGCTTAGCATATTTGTAGTTTGTAGTATTGGTCTGCTTAGCTGGCTGAGACTACAAACTACAATCGAAAATAGTCGGCTTACTATTAGCGTTTTTGTAGTTTGTAGTATTGGTCTGCTTAGCATATTTGTAGTTTGTAGTATTAGTCTGCTTAGTTGACTGAGACTACAAACTACAATCGAAAATGGTCTGCTTAGCCTACAACCATCTCTTTCCCATTCTAACACTTCTCTGAAACTTCATGAATACCCAAATGTGTTGTCACCATACCCACACCATATACGCCAACAGACCCCGCCCCCTTCACACACAATATATAGTGCGTGTCGAAACCCGTAATATGTCGGTGACTCGTATACACATGGGTATATAACCGTACGCGTATCCATCCATTTCGTTCTTCCGAGAACATATACTAAAATTGGAACAATACAGAGAAGATTAGCATGGCCCCTGCGCAAGGATGACACGCAAATTCGTGAAGCGTTCCAAATTTTTTGATCCATCTCAATGGAAGATTTGATGCATCATGTTTCCAGTTGATTTGTATAATTGGCTCGGTAACCATCTGACCTAGAGTTTTTTGATTTCATTGAAATTTGAAAAATGACTATATATGACAGTTATTGCAATTGATACATCAGATTCTCCAAAATATTTGTCAAACATAAAATTGGAGAATGCACTTTTACAGTATAAAAACGGTGTCGGCGTCGTCAAACGTAGGAACAACCCGTATGAAATTGTCCAACAAGTTTGAAAATGGAGAGAGGCGAATACCCAAATATTCTCAACCTATATAGGATTTCAAACACTTCTTGACATCAGATTACTGTAAATCATTGCACTTTCTACTTTCTGAGCAGCTGTAGACCATAATAACTTTACCAAGCTCACAAATTCAGAACAGATGTTGGAAAGTGCGTCAACAACTTTTATGCCAATAACAGCTTTTTTATAGTCATAACTTTTTTCATTCACATTATTTTCAGGCTTTATGAGTATCTTCAAATTTCTCACATTATCAACTTTCTAGAAACACCCAACACGCTGAATGTGTCACTTTGTAGTTTGTAGTCTAACATAGCTATTACGATATTGTTTCTAGTCAGGTTCTCGGTTTCATTTTCCATTTTAAACAACTGAAAAATGTTGATTTTGAAGCGAGTTATGGCGAAAAGTCGGGTGAGACAGCTAAGCAGACCAATACTACAAACTACAAAAGTGCTAACATGGAAGGGTCCCCAGCATAAGTTGCGATACAGCAATAAGACCTATTCCATGTTGTAGAGCATGGTCGATAGTCTAGAAAACACATTTCAATATCTGCCACCGAGTGATCTACAATGATCTACGGTAAGTCAAACAGGAACAATAGTACCCCAAAAAGCTGAAAATTACGGTTTTAAAAGATGAAATGCATTGTAAATAGTTAGATTATACTACTGTAACTTTGAACCGATTCAATTACTTTCAAAAACAGTCATTTTCAGCTTTTTGGGGTACTATTGTTCCTGTTTGACTTACTGTAGATCACTGTAGATCACTCGGTGGCAGATATTGAAATGTGTTTTCTAGACTATCGACCATGCTCTACAACATGGAATAGGTCTTATTGCTGTATCGAAACTTATGCTGGGGACCCTTCCATGTAAGCAGACCATTTTGTGGATCTTGCAAGTTATGCAACCTTTACCCGAGCTAGTCGTCGGCTTTCTCTCTCTCTAATTATTTTCTCAATTTCTGATCTCTCCGAATTTCAGGTTTTCCGTGTGCCGAGTGTTCATTTCAGTTTTGTTTCCAAAAAAAATATTTATTCAATAACCCCGAAGATTCCCAACTTTAAATCGATCAATAAATTAAGACAACTCCAGGATTCTCTCATACTTCGCTGCCAGCTCCTCCATAAACTCGATATATCTGATATCCTTGTATCGTTCGACCATAATGCACATGATGATCAGATTGGCTGAATTAATCGGGATATGTCAATCTATATATCCAACATACATAGAATCTGATAGAGACGATGGAGCAGACCGATTGTGTAGCTACATGCAATCATAGATCCGTATATCTCTGAAAGAAGGAGGGTAGGAAAGATCATAGAACCATAGATACGGTCTTCGAATATCCATTGATTGAATATCAACACAGCGAAGAATTTGAGGCATTCTAGGCTGATCACAATTTTGACGAACATGGCATTTTCAAGAATCGAGGCTAGGAAGCAGAGGAAGGAGGTGATGGCCAGGGGGATTATGAGATAGTAGGATTCGATATGTAGATATTCCAGGGATAGTTGGAGGAAGCAGAGGATGGATAGGATTAGTTCCATCTTGGGGAAGGAATGGAGAATGGAGGGAAGGGAAGCTGTATATATAGGATTTTTGAACAATAGAGAAAAAATTGATGGGATAGGGTTATGGGATGAGGAAAAAAACGATATTTTATGGGATTGTTATTGAAATTCATTTTGCAAAGTATCGATCGAGACAAACTACAAATGATAAAAAAATATCAATAATCTGAAAATATAGATGACATTTTCAGATAACATTTTCAAATCGACAAAAAATGTTGTTTTTCATACTAGATACAAAAAACTATATCAAAACTAGTGTCTGGGGCAGAGATACATGTACTTTTAAATGTAGAATCCGATTTTCGGTTCGTTTTTCTTATCGGAGATGATTGAATATTGAGTTTGAAATTTTTCATCAGCAGGGGAAAGATAGATTCGAAAAACATATTTTATTACTCGATTTTGGATCTGCAGATAATTTTTTCGACAATTTTTGTACTCAAATTCGGAATCTCCATGCAAAACCGTTTCGATTGTAGTTTGTAGCCTAAGCAGACCATTCTCGATTGTAGTTTGTAGTCTAAGCAGACCATTCTCGATTGTAGTTTGTAGTCTAAGCAGACCATTCTCGATTGTAGTTTGTAGTCTAAGCAGACCATTCTCGATTGAATTTTGTAGTCTAAGCAGACCATTCACGATTGTAGTTTGTAGTCTAAGCAGACCATTCTCGATTGTAGTTTGTAGTCTAAGCAGACCATTCTCGATTGTAGTTTGTAGTCTAAGCAGACCATTCTCGATTGTAGTTTGTAGTCTAAGCAGACCATTCTCGATTGTAGTCTCTACATGCGTTCCAATTAGATAAGCAACCAGTGTTCACTGTCGGAAGAGGGAAAAGAGGGAAGTACCGCCCCTCACATGTTATTCATAGTGTGTTGCAAAACCCGCGAGGTGTCCGTACAAACACAACATGGGGGTATATATACAACAACACATTCGTATGTTCTCGGGCTTCTGAACGGAAAGAATGAGTAGGTATCTGCTTATTCCGACTGTAAAGTTGTATGGCTAACGGTCCGGAGTTGATGGGTTATCTGAACAAAACCACCCATCAACACCAACTTGACCATGCCTCCCTTTTGTTATTTTTTCAATGAAGAAGGCAGATACCTTTTATTCAATAAATCATGTAATATTTATTAGCTTATTCCTTTGATCCACTACGACTGTCTGATGATTATCCTTCATCCCATAGGTTTAACTCCATCCTAACAGACTGTTCTGATTATAGTTTGTTATTTTAATTGTGCATCATTTTTTCTCTATACCTTGACTGAAAATATCTCAGCTGCAAACCCTGTCAAGCTGGATGTCATTCGGAGGGTTATAATCTACCAGATCTGATGAAATATTTATCCTAAAATTTCATTCATTCGAAATCCCGAAAAATTGTCAATGCTATTGTTCATGATTCCGTGATTTTCCATCGAAATAATCAAATCGATGGGTAGGCGGAGAAAATATGAAAAAAATATAAACGAAATGCATTTTTTCTCATAAACTATCATTTTATTTGACTTATTATCACTATCTTTACTAATCAGCTCCATAAACTGGAAGTACAGTATTCTTTGGTAGATCAGAAAACATTTATTATTCGTAGCATAACAATGTTACCCAAAAATCCGGTTTGTTTTTTCTCTACCTCCGGGAGCCCGTCTCTCCTTTCTCCACACTGTTTCTCTATTTGTTCCCTTTCTTCTTTTCTCATTTCCTCTTCTCCCTCGCTCGATTCCTTCGCATTTTTCTTGTATTTTCCGCTTTTTATAGTTCTAAACTTCCAGAAAATGGGCGATTCTGAAGATCAAACATCCGCAAGATTGAATGAGCTGAAGACGAAGTTATCAGTTGCTCGGGAGAGCGCGGAGAAAGCGAGAAATGATGCGGAAAACGCGAAAGCCGAGTTGGAACGATTGAAGGCGTTGTTGGCGGCGAATAAGAAGGAAATTGAGGAGGTTGAGAAGAAGAATGAGTAATTTATGACTTTTTTTTTGGATAATAAATATATCCTTTTTATTCTATTTTTGGAAACAAGAATTGAAAAAAGACTTCAAAACTAGTTTCATTTGTAAAAATCAACGAAAAGTTATCAAAAATGTATGAAAAAAGCTTTATTATATAGACTAGAAACTACAATCGAGAATGGTCTGCTTAGACTACAAACTACAATCGAGAATGGTCTGCTTAGACTACAAACTACAACTCAAAATGGTCTGCTTAGACTACAAACTACAACGCAGAATGGTCTGCTTAGCTATTTTGAGTCATAACTCTCTTCAAATTCCATATTTTTCATATGTTAAAAAAGTAAATTGAAGCTAATAATCAGGCCCAAATTATTGAATAGTTCTGTAAAGTCAAAAAAACCCCCCTCAAGTTCTCCAAACCCCCAACCCAAAAGAAATCTTCATAAATGGTGCATCTTTCCTTCCTTTCCTCTCTTTTGTTTTATGACTCCTCCGGCATACACATCCGATCTGCCTTGCTAAACCCCAATTATCTCTAACCCACTCTCCCCCATCCTCCACACTATCTCACCCCACATTACACTTTCATCTTGTTCGAGGCTCCTTCTCGTTTCTTCACCTTTCACTTTATGTATATTGCTCACTCGAAGAAGATGCCCGACACACCAAAATCGTTGCACGATCAAAAAATGCGAATGCTCAAAAAACTTCAGTCGAAATCGGAAGCGAGACGAGACGCGGTCACAGCGATAATGGACGAAGCGAAGAGTGAGAAACAGAGTGCATTGGATGCTGCGGAAAAGGCGAAGACGAAATTGGAAGAGTTGAAGAAGATGAAGAACAAGTTGAAAAAGCAAAAGAGGAAGTTGAAGAAGGAGATGGATGAGGAGCAGAATAATGGACAGATATAACTAATTATTCCCATTTTTATGTGTTTTGTATAGTATATTCATTTAATGAAAGATTTATGATGGACTACTGTAACGACTTTTTTTATTGGAAAAATAATGGTCTTGAGGACTTGAACTCTGGTCTCCAGGCATCAATTAAAAATACTACGGTATGCTTAGGCTACAAACTACACCTCAGAATGGTCTGCTTAGACTACAAACTACAATCGAGAATGGTCTGCTTGGCTTTTTAGGGCATAACTTTCTTCACAATCAACATTTTCAAGATGTCAAAAAAGTGGTTCAAATCTACAAGCAAGCATAATTTCAAATGTAAAAATAATTCAAGTAGTGCTGCAAACTTCGTCACAATCGGCGCTGATCAAACAAAATATTCTTGAAGTTTCATAAAATGTCATTTTATTCGTTTAGGAGTATTTGAAAAGAGAAAATAAAAAATAAGTTACTTGATTATCTTCAGAAATACAGTGGAAAGTGAAAAATTAAAGTAGTTCTGATTGGTAATGAATATACAATGATTATAATGATTATAATGCTGTTTACAGAATAAATGCAACGAATGAAAAAGCAAAAATTTAGAAAAAGTGCATCTATTTCATCATCCAAAAACTTCACGGATCTCCATCCCCAATTGCTTTACTACCGTGAAGTAACCTAAAAATTCTAAATATTTCTGAAAAATTTCATAAAACTGACTGAAATGAGCATAACCAAGTGCTCCGGTCAACACAAGTTTAGCACTTTTGAGCTCAATCATGTCCTGCCATATCCATATGAACCATGTTGTTTCAAGTACACAGTACATCATTGAGTACTGAAAATCATCATATTTTTGAAAACTTGGTACTTTCATACCCTATAAATCGTCAAAATCCATTCAATATCTTCGTTTGTCATGGTGAATAAGATGGTGTATGCTGCCAATGTCCACATAGCAACAGCCAGAATATACGATGATGGGGACGAAGTGATGAAATATGTGAATGTGTAGAATATCGACATTTTCAGTGAAAACCAACGCTGAAAACTTACACTACAAACTACAACTCAGAATGGTCTGCTTAGACTACAAACTACAACACAGAATGGTCTGCTTAGACTACAAACTACAATCGAGAATGGTCTGCTTAGACTACAAACTACACTCGATAATGGTCTGCTTAGACTACAAACTACACTCGATAATGGTCTGCTTAGACTACAAACTACACTCGAGAATGGTCTGCTTAGACTACAAACTACAATCGAGAATGGTCTGCTTAGACTACAAACTACAATCGAGAATGGTCTGCTTAGACTACAAACTACAATCGAGAATGGTCTGCTTAGACTACAAACTACAATCGAGAATGGTCTGCTTAGACTACAAACTACAATCGAGAATGGTCTGCTTAGACTACAAACTACACTCGATAATGGTCTGCTTAGACTACAAACTACAATCGAGAATGGTCTGCTTAGACTACAAACTACAATCGAGAATGGTCTGCTTAGACTACAAAGTACAATCGAGAATGGTCTGCTTAGACTACAAACTACAATCGAGAATGGTCTGCTTAAACTACAAACTACAATCGAGAATGGTCTGCTTAGACTACAAACTACAACAGAGAATGGTCTGCTTAGACTACAAACTACAATCGAGAATGGTCTGCTTAGACTACAAACTACAATCGAGAATGGTCTGCTTAGACTACAAACTACAACAGAGAATGGTCTGCTTAGACTACAAACTACAATCAAGAATAGTCTGCTTAGTTTACACGAATATCAGTGATATTCAACTCACCAAGACCTCCTTGTCCATGACGCCTCACCTCGATATTCAACATCTGCCACCATTTCTCATGAAAAAATAATTGCCTTTTCTCTTGATTTATGATGTAGTCTGAAGGAAATTGGGATTCAGCTTTTTTGCACACACCACGCCCACTCTGCCCATATAAAAGCACTCCCAAAAATGACTGCATTCCTTCTTCTCGGCCCCGCAATGAACAACCCAGCAACTTTTCAAATTGCTCGAACGGTTAGCTTTATTCTTAAACCTATATTCATAATATTTCCTATTTCAGCTAGTTATCTTCCTCATGATCTACCACTGCAATCAAGGATACGGTAGATACGAGGATACAACCGTACTCGATCCCTCATTTCGCAACTCGTTGGCGACAATCGACTCAATGTTTCTCGCCTGCTTCCTAGTCGTTTGGACGATTGCCGATGACGTAGAGGCTCTTATCAAGCGTGCGGCTTACACTTTCATGATATTTCGCACAATCTTGAAGATTGCGACGATATCATTCCTTGTCGGTGAGCTATATTGCTATTTGTCATGTGAAGAAAACAGGGGGATATACTTTGTACCTTCTACTTTATCCTCATCCCGGTGAAGAATTTTGGACTTCCGGATAACACACTGAACGGTTAGAAATTGAGACAAAATGAGCAAAATATACTACAAACTACAAAGTAAGAACCGGTTAGCTCGAGTCAAGGTATCATAACTTGCCAGATCCACCAAATGGTTTGCTTAGCATCCAATTGTAGTTTGTAGTCTAAGCAGACCATTCTGTGTTGTAGTTTGTAGTCTAAGCAGACCATTCTCGATTGTAGTTTGTAGTCTAAGCAGACCATTCTCGAGTGTAGTTTGTAGTCTAAGCACACCATTTTCGATTGTAGTGTGTAGTCTAAGCAGACCATTCTCGATTGTAGTTTGTAGTCTAAGCAGACCATTCTGAGTTGTAGTTTGTAGTCTAAGCAGACCATTCTGTGTTGTAGTGTGTAGTCTAAGCATGCCATTCTCGATTGTAGTTTGTAGTCTAAGCAGACCATTCTCGAGTGTAGTTTGTAGTCTAAGCACACCATTTTCGATTGTAGTGTGTAGTCTAAGCAGACCATTCTCGATTGTAGTTTGTAGTCTAAGCAGACCATTCTGAGTTGTAGTTTGTAGTCTAAGCAGACCATTCTGTGTTGTAGTGTGTAGTCTAAGCAGACCATTCTCGATTGTAGTTTGTAGTCTAAGCAGACCATTTTAGATTGTAGTTTGTAGTCTAATCAGACCATTCTCGATTGTAGTTTGTAGTCTAAGCAGACAATTCTGAGTTGTAGTTTGTAGTCTAAGCAGACCATTCTGTGTTGTAGTGTGTAGTCTAAGCAGACCATTCTCGATTGTAGTTTGTAGTCTAAGCAGACCATTTTAGATTGTAGTTTGTAGTCTAATCAGACCATTCTCGATTGTAGTTTGTAGTCTAAGCAGACCATTCTTGATTGTAGTTTGTAGTCTGCACATAACTAGTCTCAAAATTGAGTTTTTCTGGATATCTAAAAAGCAAAATGATGGTAGGAATCTTTTCTACAAACACGAATATTTTATAAACTTTTCGTTGATCAATTCGGAAATCATAACTGAAATAAACATTGCGTCTTCGAAAAATTGTTACTTGAAGTTTTTTTGCAGGAAAAGTGTAACATTGTATTTATCAAAAAATATCAAAAGTATCATTTTTCGCGGTTTGTAGAAATAAATATAATTTTCAGTTTGGAATCAGTCCCATCCATCCTTCCATGAGTACCTCATCACCATCAATCGTAATGTCAATCTACACTACAACAATGGTGTCATTGAGGCGTATGTTGGCACATTCTGGTTCCTTGTTGAGATGTTGAGTAAGTTTTGTATCAAGTCCATGTTAACTGGCTTATCCTCTTTTTTTCAGCCAATTGGTTCCTGGTTGGTTTGATCATCGCCGTCAAGAGATCCGAGAAGTACAGTAACCAACCAAGAATCGAGATTAGTGCCAAACTCATTGGCCGCAGCTAAATCCTATACGTTTTCCAAATCCCATGTTCAATTCCTCATCATTTTCCCCATTCCATTCCAATCTTCAATAAAAACTGTCATTTCCTGAGAATCGTTTCCATTTTTTAATTAAAAAATACCAATCCCCCTTCTCCGCATCATTGTTGCTCGTCAGAAAGTGGGCGGAGCCTATCAGGCCCGCTATCAATATCCAAGGAACAGTCTCTGGAAATCATCCTTCATCAGGATGACGACTGCTCCTACTGCCTGCGAGAGCTTCTTCGAAAAGTACACGGAGATGGTCCGGCTCAATCAGATTGACGAGTACTTATCGGATGACTACTGGACTAAAAAGGTATGTTGCTTCCGATTAATTTTTTGATTCCCTGCTTAGACTACAAACTACAATAGTACCGGTCTGCTTAACCAGCGAATCTAGTTTGTAGTCTAAGCAGACCATTCAGTGTTGTAATTTGTAGTCCAAGCAGACCATTCTCGATTGTAGTTTGTAGTCTAAGCAGACCATTCTCGATTGTAGTTTTTAGTCTAAGCAGGCCTTATAGGACATGTTTTCAACTACCGTAGAAAGCTCCTCCGCTGCTGCATTTTTTGTCATCGCTAGTTTGAAAC
Source organism: Caenorhabditis uteleia (assembly GCA_963573275.1). Classification (NCBI taxonomy): domain Eukaryota; kingdom Metazoa; phylum Nematoda; class Chromadorea; order Rhabditida; family Rhabditidae; genus Caenorhabditis; species Caenorhabditis uteleia. Next base: position 4,247,843 of record OY752135.1, on the reverse strand, counting down.
ATGGCCTCTCATATGCCGCTAGGTCACTATCCAAAAAGTTGTGATACTTCGAATTAAATTAGACAAGAGGAATTTTCAGTTCATTCGCTTTATATCCCTCTTCATCCAACTCACCCATTTCATGGTCCATCTGTTTGCTCTCATAATCTTCGGTATCAACCATTCCGACAGCGCCATGATCCTGTTCGGCGCCGGTTTCCTATCCATCGATTTCATCATGTCCTCCACCATCACCACTATAATCCGAAAGAGCCGCTCCGCCTTCCTCCACTTCATCGCCATGATCCTCTGCTTCACCCCGATGATAACCAAATTCGCCTTTGGTTACTATCTCAATGGTAAGGAAGTCCAAACTAAGATAGATTGCCCAATTTAAATGATATTACAGCTTCCGTGTTTCCTCTCTGGAATGAAAAGAAACTTTTCAACACCACCATCGAAGCCATGGGCTTGTACTACTCGTTGTACACCGGAAACCAATATTACACATTCAATGCTGTGAATTGGGAGATTTTGAGTAAGTTTATGATATCATGATAAATTTAAACAGTCTATATTTTCCAGTGTTCTTTATCTACTGGACATTGACATTCTTCAACACCACCATTCTAGTCAAGGAAAAGACGATCAAAATGATCGATGCCAAAAAAGAAGAAGATGATCAAAATCCATAACTTTATTTTTTTTGTGACATTCATGTTTTGACTTTCAAATAAATCAGCATCCCAAACTCTTTTCCAAACAATGAATCGGAGATACAATGACTACAAACACTACATTTCTTTCATGAATGAATGAAACTGGGCTGAGAACGAGCAAAAAAGGAAAAAAAAACTTCAATTCTTCAAAGATTTGATGATATTGATGGAAATTTGGCTGAAACTAACTTGTGATCAAGATGACGCAATTATCATACTTTTGGAAGAAGGGCTACAACTTGGCTGAAAATGAGAAAACAGAAGAAATGTGTTTTAATGAAAAAGTTGGTACTAGTTTCATCATTCGAACGGACTACGTTTCATGTTTAAACTACAAATACTGTATTTTTTGAGGGGAACAGACTAGATAGAGTAAATGTGACAGAGCTTGTCAAATTTCTGCTCAAACTACAAACTACAAACTACAAACTTGTTGTTTGGACTATTGCCGATGACGTAGAGGCTCTTATCAAGCGTGCGGCTTACACTTTCATGATATTTCGCACAATCTTGAAGATTGCGACAATATCATTCCTTGTCGGTGAGCTATATTGCTTTTTGTCATGTGAAGAAAACAGGGGATATACTTTGTACCTTCTACTTTATCCTTATCCCGGTGAAGAACTTTGGACTTCCGGATAACACACGGAACGGTTAGAAATTGAGACAAAATGAGCAAAATATACTACGAACTACAAAGTAAGAACCGGTTAGCTCGAGTCAAGGTATCATAACTTGGTAGATCCACAAAATGGTCTGCTCAGAATCTAATTGTAGTTTGTAGTCTATTTCAGTTTGATCATCGCCGTCAAGAGATCCGAGAAGTACAGTAACCAGCCAAGAATCGCGATTAGTGCCAAACTCATTGGCCGCAGCTAAATCCTATCCATTTTTCAAATCCCATGTTTAATATCCCATCATTTTTCCCCATTTCATTCCAATCTTCAATAAAAAACTGTCATTTCCTGAGAATCGTTTCCATTTTTTAATTAAAAAATACCAATCCCCCTCCTCCGCATCGTTGTTGCTCGTCAGAAAGTGGGCGGAGCCTACCGGCTCTCTATAAATATCCAAGGACAGTCAGTAAAAAATCATTCTTCATCAGGATGGCGACAGCTCTCACCGCACATGAGCGCTACTTCTTCAAGGAGGTCGCTGAGTTGGAGCGGCTCAATGATCTTCACCACTACAAGAAGGAGTATTGGACCAAGGAGGTATGTTGCTTAGTATTACAACTAATATCAAGAGGTTTATCACATTTTTACCTTCATTTTGGTTTTTTGAAATCTAGAAAAAGTTGATTTTGAAGCGAGTTATGATAGAAAGAAGATAGGCACACCGAAACTAGCTCGGGAGAAGGTTGCATAACTTGCAAGATCCTTAGATTAGTTTGCTAAGCAGACCATTCTCGATTGTAGTTTGTAGTTTAAGCAGACCATTCTCGATTGTAGTTTGTAGTCTAAGCAGACCATTCTTGATTGCAGTTTGTAGCCTAAGCAGACCATTCTCGATTGTAGTTTGTAGTAAGCAGTTCTTTTCTCAGATCTTGCAAGATAAGATACCTTCACCCGAGCTAGTCTCAGTGTGTTTTTCAGTTCATTTTCCAGGTAACCCAATCCTTATCCCTCATCCACTTTCTCATCTACGTTATTGCTCTCGCCATCTTCATTAACAACAATTCCGACAGCAGCTTCATCGCATACGGCGTCTGTTTCCTCTCCATCGATATATTCTTCACCACAACAATCTGCCAAATCATCCGCAAGAGCCGCTCACTCTTGCTCCACCTGGCCGCCATGCTCATGTGTTTCGCACCATTGTTCACCAAAATCGCCGTCGGATACTTTATCAATGGTAAGGGATTTTAAACTCAGATTGATTGAATAATCTGAGTTTATAATACTCTTACAGCGAACGTCTACACCATGTATACACCAACACAATTGGCACGTGTCACTCTTGAATCCCTCCACTTCTATTACTCCTTGTATACCGGAATCAATCGCTACTCATTCACTGCACTCTGTTGTGAGACTTCCAGTAAGTTGATAATATCATATTCCTAGAAACAAAGTATATATTTGCAGTGTTCTTCATCTTCTGGTTTGCCACCTTCTTCAATGCTATCATAATCGTCAAGGAAGAAGTTCGCAAGATGGTCAAGGATCAAGAGGAAGGCGACGATGATATGGCATAATTCCTCTTTTTTTTCTTGTGAAAACACTGTTAATTTCGAATAAATCTGCATCTTAAAAGCGTCCTGCACTTGAAAAACCGACTATAAATACTATACTTTTCCACGAAAATGCGAATGACTGAAACTTGGCTGAAAATTTGAAAAAGGGAAAAAACTGCAATTTCTCAGATCAAACTCAAGGATTAATGAAAATATGACTGAAAAAAAGAAAAAATGTGTTCAAATCAGATGCAAATACTCGTGAAGACTAAAAATTCTACACTTTTCAAGGTAAGAATGAACTAGCTCGAGTCAAGGTATCATAACTTGCCAGATCCAGTAAATGGCCTGCTTAGGCTACAAACTACAATCGAGAATGGTCTGTTTAGATTCCTTTTCGAATAGTAAGCAGACCATTCTGTGTTGTAGTTTCTTGTCTAAGCAGACCATTCTCGTTTGTAGTTTGTAGTCTAAGCAGACCATTCTGAGTTGTAGTTTGTAGTCTAAGCAGACCATTCTCGTTTGTAGTTTGTAGTCTAAGCAGACCATTCGCGATTGTAGTTTGTAGTCTAAGCAGACCATTCTCGGTTGTAGTTTGTAGTCTAAGCAGACCATTCTGTGTTGTAGTTTGTAGTCTAGACATAGTTTCAATTTTCAGCGAATAATCTGATAGTTGTCTTTTCTTTCCATTTTTGTCTCAAATCCCATTAGATTCACCCATCAAAAGTGCAAATGCGATTCGAAAAACATGTTGTATGAGTAAGTGAGTGTGTCCGTCCTGCCTGTGTGTATGTTCCATATCAGTGGTAACTAGTAGGTCAAGGAGAAGGCGAAATATCGGTACCTGTACATGTCATGCCAAAAACAGGGGAGGAGAAGAAGGAGAAAAAAAACGCAAAACGATTTGCGGCGCGCCGATTTGCACTTGAATGACCGAATCAGCTAAGGTTTTTTGCGGAATACACTTAACAACGAAACAAAAAAAGAAGTGGTTTTGGGATGGATGGCAGACGAGATAAGCATCGGGATGATTGCGCAATTTTCGGCCGTTATCGCTATCCCTGGATGATTATCGGGATGACAAAAGGTCATATCAATGGATAATTGATTAGGTTAGCTATCTGTCGGCTTTGAGATTAGCCTTCTAGCGGCTTTTTGAAGGAAGTTATAAGTGTTTGAAAATGTGGAACTTTGCTATTTTTGAGAAATTATATTTTCAGCCCGGAGCTTGTCGGCGCGCTAATGACACCACCCTCTAAACCATTGTTGTGTTCTTACCCCCATGGCTCAGTGGTGAGTGTGCGCGATTTCCAACCACACACACCAGAGTTCGATCCCGGGCGGCGGCCACCACAACAAAAAAGCAAATCTCAAATCTTGAGGTCGGCTAGGCTGGCTGCCCTAGTAATCTACTAACTGTTTTTTCTCATTACTTGTTTCTCTCTCTTCTTCATCCCCCTTCCCGCAAAGTAATTCATCTCATTCCCGTAACCTCCTTCGCGTTCTAATTACAATTTATATCAACCAAAAAAACCACACACACATACCGCTCTCCGGTCATTCTCTCCCACCAACTAGGTTATACGGTCATCATTAAAATGGGGGAAAAAGAAGGAAGGAAGGAAGAAGTTACGTAATGGTAATGGGATTGAACTATAATAGTAATATATATATATCTCGGAATATATATTAATTGGATTTTTCGAGATTGACACGCTCGACTAAAAGGTCGAATTAAAGGGGGGGGTGTGAACACCAGCCGCCAAACAACACAAAAAGTTTACAAGCACCAGCCCTCCGATTCTTAGGTTTATGATACGGTTTTGTCAAGGGCACCAATCGAGAAATATGGATGGATGGATGGAAAGTGTTCGGGATTGGTCAAGAGGAACGCCGTTACGGATCAGAAATCATTGGTTAGGATTAGGTTTAGGTTTAGCGAGCTAAAAAGTCCCTTTCAACTTGATTTTTTGATTTAAGCTTTGATATTAAATCTGGAGCTAAGCCTAAAAAAGTGAATTTAGGTTCAAAGCGTTCAAAAAACCGATTTTCGGCGGAAGACGATGATTTTCTGGTGAAACAGTGATTTACTAAGCATTTCCTAGTTTCTTTCACTGTTTTTTTCAAACAAAAATATCCAAAAAACGACAAATTATCGCATTTTCAGCCTCAAAACCTCAAAATAACCGTCAAAAAAGCAATTTTGGAGCTCTAAATCGGCTTTTGAAGGTAAAACTTCGAAATTTTGATAAAAATTGGCACTTTTATTGTATTTTTGCAAGTTTTTCATGAGAAAAATTGGGAATTTCATTGAAAATTTGAAATTTTTCAGAAAAATGGACTCTCAATGCGATTTGCAGCTCAAAATCGCGATTTCAGAGCGAAATAGTTATTTTCCGAGGTTTTAGGCTTCAAAACTGTGAAAAAAATTTGCGACCCCCCTTTAAGGTAATACCCCCCCCCCCCCCCCCCCCCTTCTCACTCGTTATCAACAAAAGGGCATCAATACTACTGATTCGTGTGGTACCTCAAAAAAACTATCAAAGGAATGTTGCACAATAGTGATGAATCCATCCTCCATCCATCCGCCCATTCCATCCATCCTCCTCCCCAGCCATGTCTCGTTAAGGAAAGGGAGGAGATATGTGTCCTTGACCAGCTAAAAGGTATTGCGCATGTTCGCCTTCTTCTTCCCCATCCATGCCATCATATTCATTCCACCCTACTCCCGAGAAAACGGGAGTTTACCTGTTTTCGAGAATTTTTGGCGAGTAGTTGTGTCCTACTTTTCACTTCCCCTCGCTAAACTTTTCAAAGCCTTTGGGCGCCGTCCATGTAAACGCACGCAACAGCTCTGAATTTCAGCGCAGTCGTGGTGAAGTGGTGTGTGTGTCGGCTCGAGGATCGAGAGGTCGCTGGCTCGAACCCCACACAGTTCTATTTGTCTTTTGTTCCTCTTATCGCTCCTCCCACACATCTTCCCCATATTCCTCAATGTCACCATGGATCCTCATCAGTAGTCGTGTTATTGTGTTGTGGTCTTGTTTGCACAAATCCACCCCTTCCATTCATTTTCTGTAACCCTTTTCGTGTTCAAGTGTTTTCCTTACAATTTTCCTTTTGTTCGTTTCTTGCATATCATAGATCTTCCCATTCAATTTCGGTGTTTTTGCAGCATATGACATCGTTGAGCCACTGGGGTGGCGGCTCATCATGGCGGCTCATTATTTTAATATTAACCATTTTAGTCAGAGGTATGTCAAGGTTTTATTCACCCTTTTACGAGGTTTTTACTATGTGAAAATTGGTGTTTTTTGAGGTTAATTGGCTAACGGCGGAATGTTAGTCATCAATTTGAGGTTTAGGTTTAGGCTAAAGGTTAGGTTTAGCTTCAGCCGAGACGCGCGCTAATATCTACGCACTCTAGGCAGTTGCACTGTTGCACTCGTGGCGCAGTGGTAGTAGCGCGGGCTGCCGCACCGCAGCCACCCACAAGTTCAATCCCCGCACCGGCTCAAACCATTTTTGTCGATTGTTTCAGAATCAACACAAATCGCAAAAAACTATGTAAACTCATCAACACCGGATCTGCGTCCAACATTCGTCGTCAACTTCGACACAGCTACAGTAATCTGTCAACATAGGTAAGACACATTTTCAAAAAAAGCGAAGGTCGCCTTGTGTTTCAAAAAATCCATCAAAAACCCTCGAGATTTTGGCAGCAATCAGCCGTGAAATTTCGTTCACCAAGGTTGTTGCCTTTGTCCTACTGTAGTTTTACAGTTCGGATCCGACTGACCTACATATCCATAATATGAGCTCATTGTGCGATGGACAACAGGACTGCTTTCACAATCCGGCAATGCACGATGAAGTGTTCCCATATTGTGGTAAGGAGGTAAACCTATCATGGATGGAGTTAAACCTATTTCAGAGCAAAAGTGTGATTGTAGCGGAAATGGTGCCTGCCTTTTTGACGGCTCCAAACCACAATGTTACTGTAACTCGGGATATTCGGGTCCGACATGTGATCAACTCGACAATAACGAATGCCTCGAACATCCATGCCATCTAATGGCCCAATGTCAAAATACACTCGGTTCATATGAGTGTCATTGTATGAATGGATATCAGGGTGATGGTCATAATTGTACTGATATTGATGAGTGTAGTGATAAGAAGTGTCCGGATAACTCGCAATGTATCAATCTACCCGGTACTTATTATTGTAATTGTACGCAAGGGTTCACACCCAAGGTATAGGTTTAGGTCCTGGTACTGGAGGTAAACCGAAGTTTTTGTAGGGCAACCAGGGATCTGGAATCGATAAGTGTGTTGATGTGAATGAGTGTGAAACCAGTGCACATGATTGCAAAGATAGTGAGATTTGTGAAAACACGGTAGGGAGGATGGAGCTAAACCTAATCCTATATTGCTTTTTTGAAGATTGGATCATTCAAATGTGTCACCAAGTGCTCACCGGGTTATGAACTAGTCGATGGAAAATGTATCGATATTGATGAATGTGCGAGTACGACAACAAATAATTGTGATATCCGAGCGGAATGTATCAACACAATTGGTGGATACCAATGTGAATGTGATGATGGATTTGAGGGCGATGGGAAGAATTGTCAACGTGAGTGAATTGCAGATTTGAATGCATTTTATTTGACGCGAAAGTGCACACTTTTTGAGCACCAAATCTGACGCGAAAGTACACACTATTTCGTTTTGTTTGATACACCTTATTTTACGCAAAAATGCAGACTTTCCAGACTAGTTGAATGCAACTTATTTGACGCTAAAATGCACTAATTTTTGTCAGTTATCGTGCATCATATCTGACGCGCAAATGCAGACGTAGTAGAAAATATAAATAGAGCTACTTTGACGCGAAGTTTCACGCTTTCTGTGCATCGAATCATACTCAAAAACTCAGAATACTTGTACATAGTATCTGACGTAAAAATGCACACTTTTTGAATTTTTCGGTACACTATATGTGACGCGAAAATGCAGACTTTCTAGAAAAATTAAAACACTATATTCGACGCCCAAATGCAGACACAGTGATTTGATTGAATACACTATATTTGACGGAAAAATACAGATCTTGATCTGAATTATTATAACTTTTTTGATATGTTGTACCCTACGCAAAAGTGCACACTTTTAAACAGCTAGTAAACGTACACTGTGACGCGCAACTGCAGAATTGGACGCATTAATGCACACTTTAGAGTTCATCATTTTTGTGCATCAAATCTGACGCAAAAATGCAGACTTTCTAGTCAAGTTGAATACATCATATCTGACGCAATAATGCACACTTTCCTACAAAAAATACATATTTTCAGCCAAATCATCATGCTCCAAAAACGCGGCAATCTGCGATCGCCACGCCTCCTGCTTACCAAAACTCGAGCTCTGTGTGTGCTCATCTGGATATACTGGTGATGGAATAACATGTCATGGTAAGACACCATAAGACTACAAATACTACAACTATATTTAGATATCAATGAATGCGACGCAATGGAGAATCCATGTGGCACATCAACCGACAAAAAATGCGTGAATCTCGACGGCGGATTCGTGTGCTGCGCAGCAAATCAGAAGGATGACGAGTGTGTGAAAGAGCAAGGAGCATACTGTAGTGGTGGATGTGGTGCGAACGCAATATGCGCCAATCAGACATGCCAATGTATTGGTGGATTCCATGGTGATGCCACCAAAAAGTGTCAAGATATCAATGAATGTGAGATGGATGAGCATAAATGTCAAGGTGTCGGTGATCGATGTGTCAATTTGTTTGGTGGATATCAATGTTGTGCACCGGATAGTCAGATACCGGAATGCTCCGATGCTCAATTTTCATCCGACTCTTCGACTATATCAGATATATTGGAAGGATCTATATCGACATCATCCGGTGGATCAATTACAGTAACCCGTGGTCTGATACCGAAGAATGTTGAAGTGACGACCATCGGATTGTTAGCTTGTACATCATACTGTCCAGCCAACTCGGAATGTGTTGGTGGATACTGTAGATGTGTCGAGGGATACGGTGGAAATCCGTTGATCGGGTGTGAGGATGTGGATGAATGTGCGACTGAGATGTGCAATTCGGAGGAGAACGAGTGGTGTGTGAATTTGGTGGGAAGTTTTGTATGCTGTAATCCGAGGAATGCGACACATGATGATTGTTTGGGTAAGAGATCTATGCATAGAACTTGGGGGTCTATAGAGCATAGAATCATAGAACTTGAGAGTCTATAATTCTATAAATCATAGAACTCGAGGTTCTATGGATCGTAGAATCATTGAATTCGAGGGTTTATGAAGCATAGAACTTGAGGATATATGAACCATAGAACTCGAGATTCTATGAATCTATGAATCTATGAATCTATGAATCTATGAATCTATGAATCTATGAATCTATGAATCTATGAATCTATGAATCTATGAATCTATGAATCTATGAATCTATGAATCTATGAATCTATGAATCTATGAATCTATACCTTCTTCCAGGTCTAGAAATCACCAAAGAAAAGGGTCTCCAAGTGATTGGTGGAAATGAGGAGGATACTGTAGTTGCCACCAACTCGAATAGTTCATCCGACCAACTTGTCACCCAATTGGTGCAACAATCCCGCAACTTCTCATCCGGTCAGATAATCCTAACCCGCGGTAAAGTTGGTACAAATGAGCCACTCACCCAAGATGAATTATTCGGTCTGGAAATATCGGGCGACTCGTTGACAAGTACAGTACTCCCGGTTACGGTAGGCGCCAAATGGACAGAAGAGGAAGATGAGGAGGATGATGATTTGATGGAGGAAGGAAGTGGAAATTGGAATACACAATTGAATGGAACTGGTATCACAAAGTCACCGAGTGATACAACTGGAACCATACGAGTTAGGATTACCACTTTGGGTGAGAAGGAGGAGACAACGACGGTGGTGACGACAATTGAAGGAAGTGGTGTGGAGGGATCTGGTGCTGCTGAAGGATCGGCAGGATCATCTGGAATCTCAAAATCGGAATCTGGATCTTCTGGATCATCATCATCAGGAGCATCTGGATCATCTGAAGCTTCAGAATCCGGAGCTACGTCATCAGGATCTTCTGGATCATCGGCATCAGCATCTGCATCATCCGGAGGTTCAGGCTCAAATGGTTCATCATCATCTGGAGCCTCTGAAACTGGAGAAACACCGTCAGGAGCATCCGGATCCTCGAAAGCTGAGACTGGAGCATCCGGAGCATCGGAATCTGGCTCAAGCGGTTCGTCGTCCTCAGGATCTTCTGGAGCCTCAAAATCAGAATCTGGAGCAGCTGAAGGCTCAGAGTCCGGCTCCTCTGAAGCTTCAGGATCTGGATCAAGCGGTTCGTCGTCTTCAGGCGCTTCCGGATCCTCAAAATCAGAATCCGGATCATCCGGAGCTTCTGAATCTGGAGCATCTTCCTCAGGATCATCTGGAGCAGCAGAATCCGGTTCAAGTGGCTCATCATCATCTGGATCAATCAAATCTGGAGCTGGATCATCAGAAACGCCATCAACAAAATCGGAATCCAAAAAACCAACCGACACAATCGACGAAGATGGTTCGGGTGACTCGTCTGAAAACGCTGGAATCCACAAACCATCATCTGAATCAGCTGTATCATCTGGATCAACATCACAAGTTGGAAAAGCGTCTGGAGAATTTGAGAGTGGAAGTCAGGGACACTTTGAGAGAGGATCGAAGGTTGTGGTGAATGGTGGAGATGGAAGTGAGGAAGGCGGTGAGGGTGGAAAGGGTACTGCAACTGGACCAAGTGGAACTGACAAGACTGGTGCACCTGGATCTACAGGATCTGATGGCTCGAGTGGACCAAGTGGAAATGGAAAGGGTACTGGATCCGGTCCAGATGGATCAAGTGAAACCGATAAGACTACAAGGCCCGGATCAACTGGAGCCAATGGAACCGGAAAGGGTACCGGTACTGGACCAGATGGATCAAGTGAATCTACCAAACCCACTGAATCAGGAGAAGCAAAGCCAGTCATTCCGACCGACGAGCTTGAAGGCTCTGGATTCATCGAGACCGGCTCCGGTGGAAAGAACACCACATTGGATGGCGGTACAAAATTGGTAAAGGTACATCCAGAAGATACCGGCTCACAGGAGCAAGTTGGATTGGAAATATCAGCCGGACCAGGAAGACCAAAAGACACTTCAGATGAGATAGGATTGGAGATTAGTTGGAATTCAAAGACAACAACCGAATCACCTGAGACAACTGTTGATTCGGATAAGGTAGGACTCTCATGACTTAGGTTTAACTCCATCCTTGGTTTTGTAGATTGGATTGGAGATTAGTGGGAAGGAATTCACAAGGAAGCCAAATGTTGAGGGAAGTGGAACTGGAGATGAGGATATTAGTGAGTTTGAGAGAAAAGGAGAAGGATATGAACCTATTTTTTAGCTGCTACCACTAGAGATGTGGCCAAGTCGACAAAGACACCAAGTATTGAGATTGATGGTGGTGATGGTGGAGAGACGGAAGGTGTTGATGGAAGATTGACAACGACTACACTGAAACCGGAAGCAGCTGCAACTGTACCGGAGGTGACTGAAGAGTCTGGAACAACTACGGAAGTGGAAGGATCGGGTGTCACATCGGAAGCGACTACACCAGGATCGGAGGTTACTGAAGGATCGGGAGAATCGACCACGGCAGCTGAAGTCACGAAGGCACCGGAAGCTACGACACCAGAGGGTACAACACCGACTGAAGCTAGTAAGGCACCAGAAGCATCAACTGAACCATCGAAACCAACTGTATCAACACCTGAAGGCTCACCAGGTTCAGGATCACCGGAAGCGACTTCAGAAGGTACGACACCATCTGGAACAACATTGGAAGGGGAGAAACCGGATGAGACGACTATTGAATCTAGTGGAGAAGAGGGAACTACTGAAGGTACACCTGAATCTGGAACAACTGCGGAAGGTACTACAGCAGTGCCAACAACTGAGGAATCTGGAAAACCAGATGAGACAACTTTGGAAGCTACAACAGCTTCAACAGCAACGTCGGACGCAACAATAGCTTCTTCGACAACTTCAGAATCAGAAAAACCAACAGAACCAACATCTGAGTCTAGCAAGGCACCAGAGACTTCAACTGAACTATCTGGATCCGCAACAGAAGCTACTACAGCTGCAGGTACTTCGGAAGCTACAACACCTTCTGAAAAACCAACTGAGTCAACATCGGAAGGAACAACAGCTGAACCAACAACTTTGGAAGGATCTACTGTGTCACCAACTACAGGAGACGCTGGAGCATCATCGGAAGCGACTTCAGAGGCATCAACAGTATCACCAACCACACCAGAAGCTGGATCCACTTCAGAAGCTACTACAGTATCACCGACCACATTGGAAGCTGCAAAATCATCTGAAGCTACTTCCGAAGCTACAACTGCTACCCCATCAACTCCAGAAGCTGGATCAACCTCAGAAGCTACTACAGTATCACCGACCACATTGGAAGCTGGAGCATCATCTTCTGAAGCTACCACAGCTGCTCCATCTACCTCAGAGTCTGGAGCACCATCTCAGACAATCTCAGAAGCTACTACAGTATCACCGACCACATCGGAAGCTGGAGTATCATCGGAAGCTACACCTGCACCGGAATCATCCTCTAGATCCACAGTCGATGCCCGCCCAACTGCCACCACTCCAAACTTCTCGGAAATCACAGTCACACCCGACTCATCCAACTCGTCCGGTTCACCATCTGAATCTCCGGAAGCTGCTACAATCGTACCGAAGCAAAACAGGGAAGATAAGGAGACATTCAGTCTACCAACAACTACTGTCATATCAATTATCACTAATCAAACTGAGAAGTGTACCAGTAGTGATCAGTGTGGAATGGATGCGATTTGTGAGAGAAGGACCGGTGTTTGTAGGTGTGAGCCTGGATTTACTGGTACTCCACCGAAAGGAAAGTGCGATGGTAAGGGATAGGTTTAGGTTTAACTCCTTACCAATATTATTTGCAGATGTTGATGAGTGCGCAACTGGAGATCACAAGTGTCATGAATCGGCAAGATGCCAAAACTTCATTGGTGGATACGCTTGCTTCTGCGCCACTGGATTCCGAAAAACTGATGATGGATCATGTGAAGATATCAACGAATGTGAAGAGCACAACTCCACATGTTGTGGTGAAAATGCATCATGCCATAACAAGCCGGGAACATATAGTTGTGAATGTAACCAAGGATACCTGGGAGACGGTTATAAATGCACACCAAACAACAAGACACCATGCGACACCACCCAACTCACCAAGTCGAATTGCGCCAATAATATGGCGTGTATGGTGGATAATAATAATGTGGTGGATTGTCAGGTGTGTAAGATGGGATATATCAAGAATAATGCTACTGGTCAATGTGTGGATATCAATGAGTGTGACACAATGTGTCAGGATACCGGAGCCCGATGTGAGAACCTACCCGGCTCATTCAAGTGCTCTTGTGCACCAGGATACCGTGGTGATGGTTTCATGTGCACTGATATCAATGAATGTGACGAGACCCATCCATGCCATCCACATGCTGATTGTACCAATAAGCCGGGAAGTTATGGGTGTAGTTGTCACCAAGGATTCGAGGGTGATGGTGTCAAATGTGTGAATACTGCCGAGAAGAGTTGCATGGATTTGGAGAAGTTCTGCGGTCGAACGGAGCATGTGAGCTGTCTATCAGTCAGAATATATAATGGATCATTATCATCGATATGCGAGTGTGAGCCTGGATACCGGCTCAAGGACAATCAATGCGTTGATATCGATGAGTGTGAGGAGAATCGACACAATTGTGATCCAGCAACTGCCATCTGTATCAACACACCAGGATCCTACAAATGCGAGTGTGCCGAGGGATACGAGGGTGTTGGTGGTGTATGTACTGATATTGATGAATGCACCCGCGGAATGGCTGGGTGTGATAGTATGGCGATGTGTATCAATCGGATGGGATCGTGCGGGTGTAAGTGTATGGTGGGATATACTGGCGATGGAAGTCATTGTAGTAGTGAGTTTGATACTTGATAAGTCCGAAAAAATTTGGAGCTCTTCAGAAATCGAGGAGCCGTCTTCCACCAGATGCACTGACGAGTGGCAGCGACTCTGTGAGCTTGAGAATAAACAATGTACAGTTGATGAGGAGGAGGTTCCACAATGTGGTGCCTGCCTGGCTGGACATCAACCGGTTAATGGAACTTGTCAATGTAAGTGATCTATGAATCTATGGTTTGAAGTTCTATGGATCTATGATCATAGATATCACAAACCATTTTCACGAAAAATAGTTCTATGAAAACTAGATCTGTATCTATGCATAGAACCTTGGTATCTGATATAGTCATAGAACTGTAAATCTATGATCATAGACACCACAAGCTATGGTTCTAAGAAGCGATTCTACGATAACTGAAGTTGTATCTATGCATAGATCCTTTGTGTATATTTGAGTCAATCATAGAATCTATGAAGTATGAAACTTGAAGATCTATGAATAAATATTTCCAGCTGTCGAAGTATCCGGTCTCTGTATCAACAACAACGACTGCAATCAACACGCCCAATGCATTGATGTTCAACCAAACTCTCATTTGTGCGTCTGCCCACCTGGATTCATTGGTGATGGCAAGAATTGTGATGGTAAGGGAGGATTACTGTAGGATTACTGTAGCTTGATACTTATAGATATTGACGAATGCTCATTGAATGGCATGTGTGATGATGAGAACTCATTGTGTGAGAATACCATGGGTGCATATCAATGTGTTTGTAAGGAAGGATTCAAGAAGAGTGAGAATACTTGTGTTGCTGTGGCTCTGCGAGCAACAACAACGAGCCCGGCATCGGAAGCAACGACAGAAGGTAATAGCACACCGGAAGGACCGGATGTTGATGTGTCGTCTGAAGCACCTGTGACATCTTCCGGAGCTCCGTCTGAGGCTCCTGAAGCAACCACACCTGAAGGGTTCACTGTCCCAACTGTTGCACATGTGACGTCTACTGAGGTTCCAACCACAGTATCCACAACTGAAAAACCAACTACACTTGGTAAGACCACTTCTGGCACCGAGGCACAAACAGCCTCTACCACCTTGTCAGTGTCGTCTGAGTCAACAACCACCACTGCACCTGTCAAGTCAACTGAGTCATCAACATCAACCACACCTGGTAAAGTTACAACCATCTCTGTCACTGTACCGTCTGAGGTTCCAACAACCTCACCAACCACAAATGTTGTCTCGTCAACAACAACCACCTCTAAGATTGTACCTGTGTCGTCAACTGAGGCTTCAACCAAAAGTTCTGAAGCTCCAAAAGTCACAACCACATCTGTACCTGTGTCGTCAACAACCTCTGATGTTCCAACAACCACCTCACAGTCTGTCCCAACCATCTCCACAACTTCTGAAGTCCCAACCACACCTGGTAATGTTCCGACCGTCTCTGTCACTGTACCGTCTGAGGCACCACATGTTGTCTCGACAACATCGGAAACTCCAATCACATCTGTCACTGATACATCAACCGTGTCAACCACAGTGTCCACAACCACTAAAGTCACTACTCCTGTCGGTGAGACCTCAACTACATCTGAACCAGCCACTGCAAAGGTCACCACCACCTCTGTCCCAACTGTTGCACATGTGAAGTCGACTGAAGCTCCAACAACCACACTTGGTAAAGTTTCAACCATCTCTGTTACTGTCCCTGTGAAGTCAACAACTGAAGTGCCAACAACGTTTGTGTCTCTACCGGAAGTTTCCGGCAATGTTAAAATGTCCACAACCACTTCAAAAAGTGTAACTGTTTCGTCGAGTGAAGTCCCAACCACAGTATCCACAACTGAAAAACCAACTACACTTGGTGAGATCACATCTGGCACAAGGGCTTCAACGACCTCGATCACCGTATCAGTGTCGTCTGAATCAACAACCACCTCGTCCACCACTTCTGAGGTTCCGACTACCACCACTGCACATGTCAAGTCAACTGAAATACCAACCACACCTGGTAAAGTTTCAACCATCTCAGTTACTGTACCGTCTGAGGCACCAACCACCTCACCAACCACACATGTTGTCTCGACAACAACAACCACACCTGAAACCACCTCAAAGATTGTTACTGTGTCGTCTACTGAGGCTTCAACCACCTCAACCACAACTGTTAGTGTATTGTCAAGTAAAGCATCAACAACCACATCAACAACTTCTGAACCTCCAGAAGTCACAACCACATCTGTACCTTTGTCTTCAACTGAGGCCTCAACCACCTCAACTACATCTGTACCTGTGTCGTCAACAACCTCCGATGTTCCAACCTCACAATCTGTCCCAACAATCTCAGTGTCATCAACAACATCCCCAACAATCCCAACCACTTCAGACACCCTCACCACACCAACCGCCAAACTGTCTCGAACCACCCTGACACCAACAACCACTCGTCTTGAGACCGAAGAGCCCGAAGATCCAGAGGTCGAGGTGGTTGACAAGAGTGTTGGTGCAACCACTGAAGACTTGGTGTTAGTCGCCTCGACCACCACACCAACACCACCACCAACAACCGGTATGTTTTATATGACTTTATTGGTTTTGGCATGATAGATAACACTCGGTTTTGCATGATTTAGGTGTAACAATAACATCGACAACAACACAAAAACGTGGTCCACCATCGGCGACACCACCACCATCGACACCATCACCACCATCGAGTAATGGTGGATATGGCGAGGAAGTTGAGGAGGAAACTACTACCACTACTACTACCCGTAAGCATGACTTAGGTTTAGCATGGCATGATCCATATAATCATATATTTTTTCTAGACCCCCCTTTCACGAGAAAAAACCAAAATTTTCAGAATCACCATGTCCAAAGTGCCACCAATTGGCGACATGTCAAAACGGAAAATGTGAATGCGCCAACGATCTCATTGGTGATGGCACCACCATTTGCGCCAAAAAATCGGAGGCTGATTGCACCACCCTGCCAACATTATGTGCCACCAATGCCAGATGCGACCTTGCCACCAAGAGTTGTCAATGTGCACCAGGGTATATTGGTGATGGATATGTATGCCAACCTCATCCACAAGATTGTCTATTACGAAAGAACTTGTGCTCACCGGAAGCAATTTGCCAAAATAGACGGTGTCAATGTCTGCCAGGCTTCACTGGTGATGGTATCAAATGTGTATCAATCCACGAGCGAGCTAGCAATTGCACACAATGTGATGATAATGCACATTGTGTTGGTGGTACTACATGCAAATGTAATGCTGGATACTTTGGCAATGGATTATGTTGTGTACCGGATCCATTAGATTGCGTCTTATCCCCAGGTGTCTGCCATCCACATGCCACATGTGATAGTACACAAAGACAATGTAAATGTCAATCAGGATACTCTGGAAATGGAGTGGTGTGTCATCCACAAAAGTCGTGTCGTACCGATAGAAATGTGTGCTCCAAGAATGCCATCTGCCTACCGACTGGTAGTTGTGTATGTCGACATGGTTTCAATGGTGATGGATACACTTGCACCAACCGCCTTCAACAACTCATGGAGCCTGCCACGATTGACGCCACTTCTTGTCTCACACCATGCGACGCCAACACCCAATTGTGCATTGATGGTGAATGTCTGTGCAAGCAAGGATATCGGGCTAATGGTACTGTAGGAGGTACAGTACCCACTTGTGAGGATATTGATGAGTGTGCGGAGAAGACTCATAACTGTGATGCCAGGGCAACTTGTCAGAATACGGATGGATCGCATATTTGCACTTGTCCAAATGGTTATATTGGTGATGGAACAACGTGTGTGCAGCATGTTAATCAGGGAAAGATTGCGGGTATGTTTGACTCATTTTTTCTACTTAAAAGTGGAGATTTCATAAATTGATATTCATCTAGAATTGAAGAGCTTGTTATTAGCTCTGATTTGCTTTTTCGATATCTGAAAAATGTTTATTTTGAGCATAGTTACGGTTAAAACAAGTTTTGCACACTACAAACTACAACTCAGAGTGGTCTGCTTAGGCTAAGCAGACCATTCTCGATTGTAGTTTGTAGTCTAAGCAGACCATTCTTTGTTGTAGTTTGTAGTCTAAGCAGACCATTCTCGATTGTAGTTTGTAGTCTAAGCAGACCATTCTTTGTTGTAGTTTGTAGTCTAAGCTGACCATTCTCGCTTGTAGTTTGTAGTCTAAGCAGACCATTCTGTGTTGTAGTTTGTAGTCATTGCACCATAGCCTAGTGGATAACACGAATGCTTATGGTGCGCAAGACCAGGGTTCGACCCCCTAGCCATACAAAATTGTTTTTTTACATATTACAAACCTATTTTTCAGTATATTGCGAAGCTGACGGCATGACACTGGTACTTGGCAACGAAACAGCCACATTCGAAGGAAAAATCTTTGTCAAAGGACAAGCTGAAAATCCATACTGTTCCAAATCATTCTCGTCACTTCTCAACTCGGCAAAACCATACGTGTTCAAAGTACGATTCGAGCATTGTGATGTATCACTAGACGCCAATCACACCATGGCGTCAACAGTTATCGTCCAAAAACATGCAATGTTCCTGACCAACTCAGCCGATTCATATGATCTACGTTGTCAATATCCAGTTGGTAACCGAAATGTCGAATCAAGGGTGAATGTGTCGGAACTGGCTACTGTATCAACATTGACGGATCAAAACTCACAATTGGCCCCAACTTGTAAACTGACAATCTCCAATGAAAAAGCCTCATCGATCAGTTCGGCAACAGTTGGTGAAACACTTCAATTGAGCTTGGAAGTTGTACCGAATGATAATTTTGGCATTTTGCCAAGAAATTGTATCGCAATGAATCTGGAAACTGGTGAGAAACACATTTTGACTGATGCGAGTGGATGTGCGATTGATGAGTCGTTGTTCCCACAATGGTCGATGGTCAGTGGGCATAAGATGCAGGCTGTTTTTAGGTTAGTTTTTATAAGTTTTTTGAGAATTATTTTTCAATCATCATGTAGAGCTTCTTCTCAGCTTCTTTTTTCTTTTTTACCAGTTGAAAAATCTCAACTCTAAAGCAAGGTATGGTGAAAATCATTCCGTACTAGCTCGACTCAAGGTATCATAACTTGCCAGATCCACGAAATGGTCTGCTTAGACTACAAACTACAATCGAGAATGGTCTGCTTAGCATCGCAGTGTAGTTTGTAGTCTAAGCAGACCATTCTCGATTGTAGTTTGTAGTCTAAGCAGACCATTATCGGTTGTAGTTTGTAGTCTAAGCAGACCATTATCGGTTGTAGTTTGTAGTCTAAGCAGACCATTCTTGATTGTAGTTTGTAGTCTAAGCAGACCATTCTTGATTGTAGTTTGTAGTCTAAGCAGACCATTATCGGTTGTAGTTTGTAGTCTAAGCAGACCATTATCGGTTGTAGTTTGTAGTCTAAGCAGACCATTATCGGTTGTAGTTTGTAGTCTAAGCAGACCATTCTTGATTGTAGTTTGTAGTCTAAGCAGACCATTATCGGTTGTAGTTTGTAGTCTAAGCAGACCATTATCGGTTGTAGTTTGTAGTCTAAGCAGACCATTATCGGTTGTAGTTTGTAGTCTAAGCAGACCATTCTTGATTGTAGTTTGTAGTCTAAGCAGACCATTCTTGATTGTAGTTTGTAGTCTAAGCAGACCATTATCGGTTGTAGTTTGTAGTCTAAGCAGACCATTATCGAGTGTAGTTTGTAGTCTAAGCAGACCATTATCGGTTGTAGTTTGTAGTCTAAGCAGACCATTCTCGATTGTAGTTTGTAGTCTAAAAAGCCACCTAATTTGTTTCAAATGTAACCCTGCTCAAAATAGAGATTTTTCAATGTTTAAAAAAGCAAAATGGAGCTGAGAATCTGCTCTTCAATTTTAGAATTTTTCAAGTTCGAAACAAAATTTACAGAACATTCAAATGGCCGGACAGCTCAATGATGCGTTTCCAATGTGACTGTGCACCATGCATCGGACCATGTGCCACACCATCCTGCCTATCATCATCCAGATTCAGAAGACATCAAACACCAATTCTCAACGATGATATTCGCCAAGAAATGGTGTTGATGTCAGGAGTGGAAAGTCTCGCAGTATCATCAATTATCAATGTACATGATAATCACTTGGATGCTGATAATGAGCAAAGTGAGAGGATCAGTGACTCTGGTAAGATTTACAGATCGTTTCAGATAAAATAAGAGGAAATTTTTCAGAAATCTGCGTAAAATACGGTCCCCTGCTCATCGCCATCGCATCATTCTTCATCTGTTTCATGGTACTTGCTCATTTGTGCATCAAGAAGCCAAAACAAGTCGATGCTCAAATCTAATATTATTAATAACTTCTCTCATTTTTTATTTTGCTCAGGATTTTATTATCTTTTACTCTCCACCCCCGCTCGAAATCTCAATTATTTATTCCAATTAACCCACAATATCCCAGGATTTTATCAAGCTTTTTCTCGCGATTACGTGTTTTCTCTCCTTCTTCTTTTTGTTATTTGTTTTCATTCAACCCACCGCCCCAAAAATGTGCCTTTAATGTGATTTTACTTTTTTGCTCTTCTGTGATTTCTATTCAGACTAAATAAATTATTTGACTTATATTAATTGTGCAAAAAAACTCACACAAAGTCTGATCAGATAGGATGATTCATTGAATAAAAATGTATTTATATTGATAAAATAGCAAAAGGGAGGCATGGTCAAGTTGGTGTTGATGGGTGGTTTTGTTCAGATAACCCATCAACTCCGGACCGTTAGCCATACAACTTTACGGTCGGAATAAGCAGGTACCTACTCATTCTTTCCGCTCAGAAGCCCGAAAACACACGAATGTGTTGTTGTATATATACCCCCATGTTGTGTATGTACGGACACCTCGCGGGTTTTGCAACACACTATGAATAACATGTGAGGGGCGGTACTTACTTCTTTTCCCTCTTTCAACAGGGAACACTGGTTGCTTATCTAATAGGAACGCATGAATAGGCTACAAACTACAATCGAGAATGGTCTGCTTAGACTACAAACTACAATCGAGAATGGTCTGCTTAGACTACAAACTACAATCGAGAATGGTCTGCTTAGACTACAAACTACAACTCAGAATGGTCTGCTTAGCTTTTTTGAGTCATAATTCTCTTCAATTTCAAAAAAATGCGACTTTCACGTGACCGCCTCTCACCAGATGTCAATCTATCGATGTCTATCCATCTATTCAATCAATCATTTTTATTTTCGTCCCATTTTTTCAAATGGTATCTGAGCGATCAGGTAACTCCTTCCCACCTACCATACACCTACAGTATACCAATTCACAGAAGTATCCTCAACGTACGGTAGTTCACCAATTCCGTCAACATCGTCGTGTTCGTCATCGAGTTGTAGCGAATGTGAGAGTCCGGTGATTAATGGAAAGATAAGGATCAATATATTCATGAATGTACGGTTGACTGATAAGAATGTTCAAGAGATTAGGGATGTGGTGAAGGAAACGGTGATTGAGACGATGGAGAAGGAAGGAGGGAAGAAGATGGAGAGGTGAGGGACATAGATAGTCATAGAATTACTGGTTCTATGCATAGAATCATAAATTTTTATGGTTCTATGAATAGAAACCCAGTTTCTTATAGTTCTATGCATACTTATATTTTCAGCTCCAACCAGTCCGCACCTCTACCACCAACCACTTCAACATCCACCACTACCGCCAAATCGGTCACACCAACCACCACCACCTCATCAACCGCCATCACACCTGCTCGTTCAACAGCATCCGCCTGTCTCCTTCGCACCTCTCAATACGAGAATCTCCACCAACTCCTCACCATTCCACCACCATCACATCGTCGCATCAGACCGGCACACCATCTCACACCAATCGCCACCGGTCAACTCACACCAAAACGATTCGATAGTACACAACCAAGACGAGAGTATGTAGAGATTGGCAAATTGAATGCCGATACGGAATCGTAAGTTGAGATGGAGTTAAGCCTAATAAATAAAGGATGGGTTTAGATCATCAGACAGTCATAGTGGATCAAAGGAATAAACTAATAAATATTACATGATTTATTGAATAAAAATGTTTCTATCTGCCTTATTTATTGGAAAAATAGCAAAAGGGAGGCATGGTCAAGTTGGTGTTAATGGGTGGTTTTGTTCAGATAACCCATAAACTCCGGACCGTTAGCCATACAACTTTGCGGTCGGAATAAGCAGGTACCTACTCATTCTTTCCGTTCAGAAGCCCGAGAACATACGAATATGTTGTTGTATATATACCCCCATGTTGTGTATGTACGGACACCTCGCGGGTTTTGCAACACACTATGAATAACAAGTGAGGGGCGGTACTTCCCTCTTTTCCTCTTTCGAAAGTGAACACTGGTTGCTTATCTAATAGGAACGCATGCATAGACTACAAACTACAAACGAGAATGGTCTGCTTAGACTACAAACTACAAACGAGAATGGTCTGCTTAGACTACAAACTACAATCGAGAATGGTCTGCTTAGACTACAAACTACAAACAGAGCAATCTGTCAAAACAAAAAAGAAAAAAAACTGCACCGAGCGTGAAATAACACGCGAAACGTGAACTACAAAACACAATCCAAATTCCAACACTCGATCAGTTTGTTTGATAGAATTGATATCTATCAAAAAGATTACAATGATAATAGTAAGTGACATTGTATCCGAATATCATTGAAAATTTACTGTATAGGAAATATCAATAATCTGCGCACTCATCTCAATTGGCTCCGTTTCGCCAAAAACAGTGGAATATGTGAACAACGACATAATAAAGGAATTCATTAGGAAACAAGAATGGAATACTGCCAAAATAACGTATAAGACAGAAACAAAACCAGGTTCTAACATATATCCGAATTGCGATCTCGAAGATGAAGTACTTATATTCGGTTTCAATAAGAGAGCCTATTGTATGAGTAGGTTACTGTATCTATCTTCCGAACTACCAATAGTTGGATTCAGATCGTTCCGAAGTGTGCCCATTTGGTCAACAGTTATCCAGTATGATGCGCAATTTGTTATCCATCGATTTGAGTGTTCCATTTGATGAACATATATACAAATATAAGACAGTTGATGGAGCGGCGTACCATTATTGTCGTAAGTTTTCAATCTGCAATGTGCAAAAAGCAGACCGGTTTTTTCTCTGCGTCTCACAATGGTCAAAAAGCAGACCGGTTTTCTTCTCTGCGTCTCTCATTGGTCAAAAACAGACCGGTTTTTTTCTGCGTCTCACAATGGTCAAAAAGCAGACCGGTTTTCTTCTCTGCGTCTCTCAATGGTCAAAAAGCAGACCGGTTTTTTTCTCTGCGTCTCTCAATGGTCAAAAAGCAGACCGGTTTTTTTCTCTGCCTCTCTCATTGTGCAAAAAGCATTTTTCACTCTGAAAAAAAATCAAATCTGAAAATTACAGCCCTACCACTGCGATACAATTTCATCATGTCTGGCCTCTACAAATACGTTGATCGACAACTTCTTCTACCGAAAAAAGAAGATAGGTGTACCAGGGGTCATAAGAAATGTGCATGTGAGCCAATATACAACAAAGTGATATTCGAGAATATGTTATCAAAGAATCTAGATGGTGAAGTCAATTTCTATTGTTTCGACAGTTAGTGTCAGCCATTCCCCAACCTGAAAATAAGACTCAATTTGCAGAAGTGGATGATTTACAAGATATGAAATTACCCGGCGAGTTGCGCGGTTGTATGGTGAATGCGGAATGTGCATCACTTCCATATTCATACTGTAACACATTTGATGCTCGATACTCGTTGTATGATCCGTATCGAAAGACGTATACACCAAATATGGGACACTGTGAGCGTATTATTGATTTGCCGGATGTTGGATGGTCTGGTACGATTTTGGGTAGTTCGAGAGGATGGTTGGCGGCTAATTATGACTTTTGTAAGGAACATAAGGAATGTCGGCATGAACCTTTGGATAATCCAGTTCATTATTTGTAAGTTTAACGCTTGAAATAGACTACAAACTACAATCACTAGCTAAGCAGACCATTTTCGATTGTAGTTTGTAGTCTAAGCAGACCATTCTGTGTTGTAGTTTGTAGTCTAAGCAGACCATTCTGAGTTGTAGTTTGTAGTCTAAGCAGACCATTCTCGATTGTAGTTTGTAGTCTAAGCAGACCATTTTCGATTGTAGTTTGTAGTCTAAGCAGACCATTTTCGATTGTAGTTTGTAGTCTAAGCAGACCATTCTGTGTTGTAGTTTGTAGTCTAAGCAGACCATTCTCGATTGTAGTTTGTAGTCTAAGCAGACCATTTTCGATTGTAGTTTGTAGTCTAAGCAGACCATTCTGTGTTGTAGTTTGTAGTCTAAGCAGACCATTCTCGATTGTAGTTTGTAGTCTAAGCAGACCATTTTCGATTGTAGTTTGTAGTCTAAGCAGACCATTCTCGATTGTAGTTTGTAGTCTAATTATCATTTTCAGCCACTACTGCAATGAACTCGAAAGAGGGGGACGAGCATTTTGTCAAAAAAGTGAGTTCAAACGGAGCAGGATTCTGATAATGTACATTGATTTCAGTGTCACACGCAATCCTAGGTGATGCCAAACAACGAAGACACATCTACATACCAGTAATAGCATGTGAAAATAACGATGACTGTGAAACTTGGGAAACATTAAATGGAGATGTGAATGAAACAGTAGTAGATGGAAAACCACCAATGTTATATTGTGGTATCGAGAAGTTTTGTATGGTGGAAAAACGACCAGAAATGTGGAAGATATTGAATGAAAGTTTGAATGATGAAGGAAAATTGGAGGATGTACCACTAGTTGATTTCGGGCTCAGTAACTTGGAATCAAATATTACGAAAGAAGACGAGTTTCCCCAAGAATTTGATCCAAGATATGAGCCACATTGTGATGATCAGACACCATGTCCGGATTATAGTTCGTGTAAGAAACCGGAACATCGTTGTATTCCATTCAGTATGTTTTTTTTCTTCAATTTTCTCCGGTTTTTTTCTCTGCGTCTCTCAATGGTCAAAAAGCAGACCGGTTTTTTTCTCTGCGTCTCTCATGGTCAAAAAGCAGACCCGTTTTTTTCTCTGCGTCTCTCAATTGTCAAAAAGCAGACCGGTTTTTTTCTCTGCGTCTCTCATGGTCAAAAAGCAGACCCGTTTTTTTCTCTGCGTCTCTCAATGGTCAAAAAGCAGACCGGATCTGAAAGTGTATTTTATTCCAGATTCAAACAATGATGAGGACCATACTTCCGGCATATTCCATCTCCGTACCTTTATGCCATACAAAACGAATCAACCATGTGATCCAACTGCCGCTGTTCCACATGCATTCGGAAAGGCGTACTGTACCCGAAACGAGCCACATCGGATTGTTTTTTTGCATCCGAAGCAGAAGAAGGGATTTGCGGAAGAGCGTCGTGTTATCAATTGTAATTTCAATAAGTCAGGAAATATCTGAAAATGTTGTAAAATAAATTCTGATTTCAGTGATTGTTTCGATCCGGAGAATGTGTGTGTTTTCGAGAAGTATAGTGGACAATGCTATCGTGATCCATTCCTACCTGGCGAACAATGTAATCTAATGCATCGGATTGTGCACACTCATTTGATATTGGCACTTTCTGCACTTATCGTTTGGATTACTGTTGCTGCTTATGCATCGTTTTTGTATGATTCGCCGTTTTTAGATGTTATGTTTGAGTTTTGAGCAATAAAACTTTCTTTTACTTTTTTAAAAATCGAAATTTGTTGATTTTGAAGCGAGTTATGACTCAAAAAACAAAAAATATACAATTTATCAACAAAAAAAAACAATCAACATCAATTCCCCATTTTAATATCAATCTCAATCGTCCTTGTCGTCACATATTTCTCACAAATCACATCATTCTTCCTCAATTTCTCCTCAATTTCCACACTCGAATCACCAAGATAGTACAGTTTTTGGATCTTTTCCTACAAAAAACACCATATATGCCTGAAAAATACAGAAAATGGGGCGTACCTGACATATTAAATCGACACAAATCGAACAAGTCGGCATTCGAGTCGTATAAAGTGTGCAATTCTCGGGTTTTCGTTGTTTTTTGAAGAACAAGGCGATGGCTTCTGGATGGGAGTCGTGTGGTGAAGTGGTGGTGCGGCCTGACACCATTTCTGAAGAAAATTAGTCATTTTTCACGTGACCTTGATATTCCACGTGGCAGATTTTTCAGTTTTGTTCATTTTGTAGATACAAGTCATATTATCAAGCGAGTTTAGATTTTTATCGAAGCGAAAAAAATGGAAAGTGACGATGAATTTAAGATCAAGGTTCGTTTTTTATCTTTCTATGTGGATCTAGGTTTTATTTTCATGACTTTCTCGAGTTCCGCGCTGAAAAAACCACATTTTTGGTATTTTCGTGGAATTTTCTGGCTATTTTCGCACTTTTAATACCAAAAATAAAATTTTTTCAAAAGAATTTCGATTGCTCACAGAAACTAGGCAAGTTATTCTAATTTTTGGGTTTCGCGCTGGAAAAACTATGATTTTTGTATAATTTTCGTACTATTTTTAGCGAAAAAACAATAAAATTTGATTTTTTTTTGTATTTTTTCCATTATACTCATTAAGTTTCATGCTATTTTTCGGCGTAGAAACATCATTTTTAATGAAAAAACGATTTCGAGCAGAAAACTATGAAACTAGACTTGTGAATGTGATTTGTTGCTTTTTTTTCTGAATTTTTACGAAAAATAAATGATCTATAGCTTTTCTGCATTATTTTCATCAAAATTCTGAAGACATTTTACAATTCCCGGCTCGAAACTAATGTTTTTTATCGTTGCACGCCGATTTTACACAAAAAATTACAGAGCTCGATTAGTCTTCGTGATTTTTTTCGACGTTTGTGCTAAAAAGTATTATTTTCAGCATTTACGCAGTATTTCTATAGATTTTTAAAAATATTATCGGTTACTTTAGTTTAAAAAGCAAGACTTTCCTTGAAATTTCACTATAAAACGATTTTTGAGCCAAAAAACAATATTATATTGAAAAATCTGACCTCCTTGATATCCAGTAGCCAATGGATGATGCTCCTGATCGACAATAATACACGCCGCCTTATCATTATCATTATCTTTACAAAAATCCATCAACGCTTTCGCCATATACATGTGATGTTGGTGCCAACTGATGTAATCCAACCGTTTTCCCGTTGCTCCGCTATTCGGCTCATTTCTGTTGCTTGGCGCTTTCTAAAAATATTTTTATATTTTTAAGCATCAAATTTTGACCTACTTTGTATAAAATATCCGTCTCCATTGTGTTGAAATCGGTGAAAAATGCCAAAACGCTAAACCTATTTTTGAACTTTCGCCAATACAACGCTCCGCAATTCCGGGTGTTTGCTGTTTAGCCCATCGGTTTTCTGCCGCCAATTTTAAATAATAAAGCGTTTTTCTCACTTTTTAATAGGTTTTCACCTCAATCAACACATTTTTTATAGGAAATGGACAATAAAACAAATAGAAGATCGTCAATTCTAAAGACCCGACGTCAAGTTGATGTTTTGGTCGAAGAAGAACAAACGATCGGCGCCTCGAACGCTACAATGAACAGAAGAGTCAGTTTTCAGAATATGAAGCATGTTCAGTGAGTTTTTACACGTTTTTCGGCGATTTAACGTAAATTTTGCAGGCAATACGACAAAGAAGGCGGCAAATTCCTGCACACAAGCCCATTGAAGGAGAAAATCACGGATACGATGGATTCCGACGGAATTTTGACGTAATTTTCAACTTGCCTCTATAAAATCTAAGATTTTTTGTTTAGACCACGTGGCAGAACAGTCGCCGAGCATCCAGATGTGCCAAATTGCAGCTCGAACGTTTTTGACGGACTTCATCATGGAAATTTGACGAAAAACACAACGGTTGACATGTCACTCGATGAAACGATCACTGATGCGGTAAGAATTTTGGTTTTTTCGAAGAAATTTTATGAAAAATAATTGTAGAAGACGATTTGTCATCAAAAAACCAAGATTCACATTGAACAAACTGTCACCAAGACGTATAAAGAGCAGGAAAATTTGGATGATACGGTAAAAATATACTTTTTTGGTCATTTTTAAACTTAATTTTTGCAGATGGCACTTTTTAACACTACCCGACGCATTGGCAACGATGATATGGAGATGGAGAAGACGTTTGCGGTGCCGGCGATGAAAATGGCGAACAAGACGGTGAACGAGTCGGTGTGTATGGATATCACGGAGGATAATGGAGGAGGAGAGATGAAGGCGGAGTATAATAATACGGTAGGCTTACTGTAATGATGAACAATTGATTATTTTGAAAATTGCAGATGGATATATTCAACACGACACGCACAACACCGCAAGATATGGATATCACAGTCGGATCAGATGGACGAAAATCGCGAGGAAGTATTGATATGGATATCACATCAGTATCTGGAGGTAGACGATCAATCGATATGGATATCACTGATATGACACAACAAAGAGCAGCAACACCAGTGAATAATCAGACGATGGATATGGAATTGACAATGATGGGGAATGAGGAGAAGATGATTCGTCCATCATTGAGTCCATCGAATGAGACGATGTTATTGTTCAAGTCGCCGGCGAAGAAGATTAGTCGAATTGAGAAGAGAATGGATGAGACGATGGATATGGTTAGTGTTTAGATTCGAGTTTCTTTTGAAAATCGTTGATTTCAGTCGATTGCTCGCCCGGAAAGTGCACAACAAGTGTTCGAAGAAACGAAGAATGATATGGATATCACGATGGATAAGACGATTGAAGTGCCGAAGTATGTTGAGCCATTTAGTGGGAATAATACGATGGAAGCGGTGAAGACGGATGATGAGATGGATGTGGAGGAAGAAGTGGAGCAGGGAATGAAGACGGCGATTGAGGAAGAAGTTGAGAAGGATGTGAAGACGGCGATTGAGAAGGAGGATAATAGTGATATGGTGATTAGTATGCATGAAGGTTTGTGGGTTTTTTCTTATTTTTTACTGGGATCGTACTACATTTATGCAAATCACTAGGGATAATGTACATTTAGATGCTTTGTTCATGTAGAATCGAAATTCATTTACCATTTTTTGCGAAAAAGTCTCTGTCTCGATCAAAAAAAAGGCTTCAAACACTCAAATTTTGCACAAAACTAATGAAAAGTAATGAGAAATTCTTCGTGATTTTCGGTATTTCGAGTGCTTCTTTGACAAAATCAAGAAGTGAATGTTAATTTTTCACCAAAAAACGATTGAATGGCATTTTGAACTAGTGCTTTTCATATATTGTTAAATTTGATCCCTGATTAGTGGAATAATCTACAAAAACCATTTTGCTGAAATTTGTCTTCTTTTTCTCATCAAAATGGGAAGAAACTAACTTTTTTTTTACTTAAAAATTTGACTTCTTTTGCTCCAATCGAATATTCTTCTAAAATGATATATAAAAATGAATTTTCAGAAACTGCAATCATCGAGAAATCGACAGTCGTTGAGAAAGTTGTTGAGGAAGAGGAGCAGAAGACGCCGGAGCCGGAAGGTATGTTTTCCTCAAATATTATCAGAATTTCAATAACACAATTTTCAGAGATCAAGACACTATTGATTGAAGAAGATCGGACGATTCGAACGGAGTTTGTTGATTCAGATGTGCCGGAAACGACTCAAAAGTCGATGATGATGGATATGTCGGATGTATCAACGAATCAAACATCGGCGCCGCACTCACCAATCTCACACCATTCACCAATTGAGAATACAATGGCGATATTTGGAAATGAGACGTCCAAATACCAGAAAACAATGTTGATTGAGGAACAATCGGAATATATGATGGCGGCGACGGTTGAGGAGACGAGACAAGAAGATTCGATGGTAATTGAGAAGGATGGGATTGAGGATACAATGGACATATTCAATGCATCGAAATGTGGTGTTGTTGATTTGGAACGATCGTTGTATGAGGCGAATGAGTTGTTTAAGAAGATTGATGAGCAAGGATTGGATAGAGAGGAGTCGAGCAACTCGAAAAGTGAATCGATGATTATGAGGAATGTCGAGGCGATCCTACAACAATCACTATTGGAAGATTCGTTGAGAGAAGAGGAAAAGATGAAGGAGAAGGAGGAGAGAAGGGCGTCACTCAGAAGATCGGCAATCACAAATGCATCATTTGGTATTGAATCACCGAGACGAGCAATGTTGGAGACATCGATGAGACGAGTTGAAACGACGTCGATTGATGCATATCGAGGAAGGAAATCGGAGTATCGACATGAGACGATGATGGTAGAAGAAGGAGAGGAGATGGATGTGGCGGAGGATGTCAAGGAGGTAACTAGTACATTGATAGTATATTGAGTACCTTGTTTATTACAGAATACAACGATTCCTGCACCAGAAGCTGCTCAATTGTCAACACTATCACCAATTCGAGAGCCGACACTTGATGCACAAGAAATGGAGAGAATGAGAGTGATTGAGGAGGAGGAGAAGAGACAAAAGATGATTGAGGAGGAAGAGGAGAAGATGCGGATGTTGGAGGAGGCGAAGAAGGAGCAAGGTGAGCAATACTATTTTTGCACAATTGTTGGAGCTTGTAGGCATTTTTGATAGAAAATGATTAGTTTGCAAACAGAAAACTGAAGATTGCCGAAAAGTTGTGTCGTTGAACCGTTTTTATCAACATTTTGAGAGAAAAAACACTATAGGAACATGAGAAATTCGAAACGATGTAAAAAAAACCCAGCGAAAAGAACAGCTTTCCTCATTTAGATTAACCTAGAAATTTACGAAAACTGTCTTGGTCTTCGAAAAGTTCGAAAATTTTGAAAAAAAAAATTCGCATTTTCTCGCTTTTCCCGATTTTATTGAAAATTTTCTTGATAAATTACTTTTGAAGCGTTTTTCTCAAAGTTTTTAGTGATAAAATACAGTTTCATTCAGCGAACAACAGAGGAATCCGAATCTAAAAATGTTGATTGGATATTATCATTCAACTTTTCTGAAACAACAAAAAATTCGTTTACTCTTTAGGTTTATTTGAAAATCTATGAAACTTGCCTTGTTTTTTCGAGAAATTCAGAATTTTTTCTGAAAATTTCCGCCTTTTTTCGATTGTCTGAAAATATTACACGATTTTTTATAAATCTAAATTTTGAGCAACAAAAAAATACAATTTTCAAAAAAAATTATTAGAAATAACGAAAAAATACATATTTTCAGAGATGGCAGCTCGCAAATTGAAAGCCCAGATGGAAGCAGACGAGAAGAAACGGCGTGAATTGGAACTTCAATCATTCCAAGTGGCATTGGAAAAATTGGTGCACAATCAAAAATCGTTGAAAGCAATGCAGGAACATTTGAACATGATGAAGGTACGGTATGAAGAAATGGTCGAATTGGTAGATCAAGTGAAAGAAGAGAAACGACGCGAGAATGAGGCATTGATTAAAGCAATCCAGGACGTTCTCAAAGGAATTGAATGAAATATATATGGTTAATCGCCTGTATTATATATTAATATTATACCAATTGTTCTGTTTTAACCATATGTTTATCGAAATGAGATAACAAACCGATCCAATCAATATTTTCTGTAAGTATTTGTGATTCACAATAAATGAGTGAGATTATTTTTTTGATTTTTGATTTTGTACTCCGAAAAACCGAATTATGGTACAACAATGTTTATACTATACTACAATTAGCAATATACTCAAAATTTTCAAATAAAAAACAAAATAGTTGGCATTATACAAAATTTGGGGGAACTACAACCCGTTTGGTAACATATATATCACATAATAATTCAAATAAATATAGTTAGTTAATCATCAGTCTTGCATTTATCACACACTCTTTCTCGTTCATCTGGTGTTGATTTGACGCATCGACGACAGAATATCTGGAATTAATGATGTTTAGGGGATATCAGGGTGATCAGATGGAAAATTGGGTATCTTTCTATTGAAAATCGGTGAAAATATTATAGTTTTCCCATCGTCGACTGATTGTGAGTATCAAACGATATTTTTTGCTGTTTCAAAGAGTATTCAAAATATTTGAATGACTGGGAATAAACAGTAGATACAGTATATTACGATGTTCGCCTTACTTTAGTAAAATTATAAAATCCCAAAAAATGACAGTATTAGAGGAAAAAGAAGGGATTCTTTTAAGAATTAAAATTGAACATCTTTCAGAAGTTGACACTGTACCATTGTATATCCCGATTTTTACAATATTGTAGAAAAATCAAGAAGTTTTTTCCAAAAAAATAAACCGGAAAAATGGAAATTCTTCCATAGCGAGGAAATTTTTTCTTCGAATTTTATCCAAAAGTGTTGCTATATTTTCACATCTTTTATTGTCAAAATATTACATTCTTTATGCTCCAATTTACCACAAGAATGTGAGGTTTTTCGGCGAAAATGTCTGATTTTCAATTCGAAACTCAAAAATGTGAGTGATTTTCTGATATCGGAATTTCTTTCGGTTTCATGGTAAGTTTATTGAATTCAAATTTAACCTCCTCTGTTCTATCGCCAATTATTTCATGCTTATCAATCTTCTCTCTACTTTTTTAAAAACTCATTACGTATATTATTTTCGAAAAACTGGAAAAATTGCACATTTCTCCATTAGGAGTCATTGTACCTTCGCCTCTTCCACCTTTATTTTCAAATTTTTGTCTCTCATTGTCAGCTCAAAAAAAGAGGTATGGTGCAAAGTATCAATATTTTCTTTTTAAATTCAACAAATGTTGATGCCGTGATTTTTTAAATTATCAAAATCGGTTACTGTTTTTCGATATTTATTTTATATTTGAAATAAAAAAAGTTTCTATTCTTTTATCATTCCTCATACATTCTCATATATTTCTCCACAAAAAAAAACGATGCATACCTTTCCACACCGATGACAATGTATTCTTCGATCAATTGTCGATGCAAATTCACCGCGACATGTCGGATTGGAGCAACGAGTTGCGCCACGAAGTGATTGCCATTTGAGGTTGTATTTGGTTAGGGATTCATTCTGAAACTCGTTTAGATTATTATGAGTCTGATAATTTCTCAAAAGCAGCACTATTTATGGACTTTTTTTCACTTCTCGCTGTAACACCAATGAAACTGAATAACTAGAAAAAAAACAATTTTTCACACATTTTGAAACAGAAAACATTCTTCTCAACGATAGTTTCAGACAATTCAAGCTAAAAAGAAGCTTACCGAGCAACACAAACTAGTATCCATCACTCCACTTTCCGTACTTGTTTCCAATGATGGTGCTGGTGATGATAATGGATCCGATAGGGGATGGGATAGTGTCTGCAAATAAGATATTATCAATCCCAATTCTGATGTCCTTTGAAGCTGAGGAAGAGCCGACAACACTTGGCGCACAAATTGTGTACATGATTTTTCAGTTAGAAACTGATGGTACCGTACTTTAAAAATGCTTTTTTCGCTGTGAGATCAGATATTTTGACAGGGCGTGGTTTATGTTTTCGGACAAAATATTTATGATTGATGATAGTGTAGATTTTGCACTTATTGTTCTTGACAGCCAAAGAGCATTCTTCCGTAGCTCATCAACTGATGGATCAGGATTTTCGCTAGTTTTCTTGCCTACCGACTCAAAAAAAAATAAATTTCATGACTATTTTCAAAATCAGAATATCAAAACACTTTTTCAAAAATTTCAAACACAAATTTCGATCACCGGTAACAGTTTTCAGAAAAACTGATCGGTATATCGGATCCTTCCTGAAAAAGAACATTCACTGGAAGGAAATATTTTGTCAGATAGTTTATGAGCCAACATTTGGAGCTCAGAAGTTGCTCAATGGCTCAGAAGCTATCTGAACTCGAAATTCACAGGAAAAATGTCCGGAGACGACTGTGGAACAAGGTTTTTTTTGGGCATCGATTGATGAAAAATGAAATTTCAGAACTTCAAGACGCGTCATTTTTAAAAGATTTTTTCAGAGATTTTATGAGCCAACTTTTCAAACTCATGAGTTTTGTCATTTTCTCATGAGCTGTTTGCTCTTTTTTCCTATGAGCATAGCTCAAAATCTTCAACCTACCATGCTCTTCAACTCCTCCGTCGCACTACCCATTCCACTATCAATCATCGTTGGTGTATTCGTTGTTGTCGTCGCCGCCATCGCCTTCAATTCCGCCAATCGTGTTCTCAATTGTGCCACGTGTGATTCCAATACACCAACATGTTCGATCGCCGCCATTGTGATATCTTCCACTCGTTCTCGCGGTTGTAATCCATTGTCGAATCGATTGTACATACCAATCCAGACATTGAAACGGGCGGCGCGAGTGTCCAAGTCGAGGAGGGCTACGTGGGCTGTTGGCTGGAAATTAAGGAGTTCAGAATAATGTAGTTCACCTTTACTAAACTACAGTAACCCTTCAGAAAATATCATGGTACTGTAGATCACTAAAACTCTATTAGATGTTGAAAAATAGGTTTGAAATGCCTTCAACTACAGTACCCCTTAATCCATTCAAAAATCTAGAGTCACAGGATACTGTAGATCACTTAAATGTACCTCAAAATCAAACTCTAAACCTACAGTGTCCTTTTTTCCACTTAAGATCTGTGACAACCAATATATATCATCGTATACTCTGGAACTACAGTACCACAAAAAGTTATGTGAAATAATTATAAATGACTGTTTCAAAAATTTTGTATATTTCAATTTTTCACAACTTTCTCAGTTTGTGTGACAAGTAAAGTAGCACATCCCTTTGAAAAGCTAAAACTGACTGAAATTTTCGGCTTTTGCGACTTTTTGGTACTAGCTTTTCCCTCATCTCAACTATTTTTCTTCCTGTATCTGAAAAGTCTTGCGGACGGATTTTGACATTGAATCTAAGTTTTTTAAAGCTAAATTTATATTTTGATTTAAAGTTTTCGAATCTACAGTACTTCCTTTCCATTCAAGACCTACGATGACCATGGAAAAATTGCCGGAACTACATTTTACAGTATTGTAGGCCATTCAGCAGCTACAGTACCCCTATTTTTCTTCAAAACGAGACTTATTTTGCTAAAACACTATATAACTGTTTCAAAAGTAAGAAGTGTCCTACCTACAGTACCTCTTAATCTCTTCAAGACCCAATCAATTATGAAAAATCACTGTTCCAAACATTTTGTATATTTCAATTTCTTGTAACTTCCTCGATACTGTGCCAAACCACTTACCGCAAAAAACGGATTAATATAATCATCATGCCGCGTTTCCATCCAACTCCACAACGATTTCGTCCGTTTCGCCACATTCAAATCCCGTCGATCCTTCTCACAATTCCCAAGAAATGTGCCAAACTGGCACGAGTACACATTCTCATGCATCTCGATCAAATATCGCTCGTTGAATTGGAAAGCCCTCGGTTTTTGTTGCATCACTTGCCAGACACAATCCAGCCATTGTGTGAATATTGGGGAGACCTACAAGTTTACTATTACAGTAACCCATATCAAAACTACAGTATACCTCCTTGGCAGCTTCATCATTCAACGCGCCGACATGTCCACAACGATCATCAAACTTATGACCGAAAGCGAGCCAATCCTTCTCGATGAGCACTTGAAAACCGTGAATGGTACGGTAGAATGGGTCGAGAAGTAATTGACACATGGCGACGACTTGTGATGTTCGATCCCAACCATCGGAACAATGGACGACACACGAGGTGCCACGACTGATCGACTCGGCAAGGAATAGACCACACTCGACGACGGCACGAACATGTTTCAACCAACCGGATGATTCGAGTGTCTTCCAGTATTCGGTTACGTCTTTGCATTTTGTTACGGCTGAAATAATAGAATATTGCTTGTTTGGATCCAAATATACTGTTTCAGTTGTAAAAGTTGTTTCTCAAAAAAAAAATTTCATAGTTTTCGCATCACTACTGTGTCAAACACAATATTTCTAATAAAAGGTGCAAATTTTCAGTATAGATTTTAGAAAGTAAACATTTTTTGCAAAGTAAACCTGTAGCCTTATTGTTTGTGCCTTTGATACAGTAAGCTACAGTAGTATATACTGTATTAATGGCGAAACCTTTTTCTTTGAAATACTCACAAACGCTGCTCATACGAAACTCAAACTATGATAAACGAAAAAATGCTTTACTGTTTCAGCAAATTTCCAAAAGGGACAGAAAACTTTCAGAGTACTGCAGAGTTGTTTGGAGTTTTGAAGCGAAAAAAGTGAAATTCTGTAGAAGATCGAGGTATTATCAACCTATCCGCTCAAATATCATATATGTGATTCTTGAAACATGTTTTTTAAAACATTTTAATCGACCGTCTCCGTCAAACCGACTATTTCTAATAAAACATGTCAATTTCCGAAAAGATTTTAGTAAGTAACAATTTTTGGCAATTGATCTTTAGTTTTCAACAATTGATACAGAGAGCTACAGTAGTACATAGTTCTACCGAACAAAGTAAGGTCTTGAAGCGAAAAGTAAATTATAATTATGCTTACCGCATTATCAATCTACTAATTCAATTGATACATCTTCCGAAAAAAAAGTTTTTTAAACACTGTTTATTCATTTTAATGGAAAATTCTTCACTTCGTAAGTTGCTGATTTCAGTTTCCGAAAAAATACCGCTTCAGTTTCCTACTTTGTTAAAATTTTACTGCATTTCTGCGCTGATACTAGGCAAAACTATCAGATATTTCGATCATCTCAAAAAGATTTATTTCTGAAAAGTTTGATTTTTTCAATCAAGGGAGTTTTCTGTTTCTGTAAATCAAACGTAGCAGTCGGATATTTTCAATACCATATATAAAATTGGGCGTCAAGTATTCTATCATATCTGTGCCCTTTGTTACCGCTGTAATAGAATTTCGAACTTTTAAACGCAAAATACTGCTTACTACTAACTTTTCTGACTATATAGAGAGAAAAATCGGGAAAATTACAAAATTTACATTTACAAAATGTCGATGCAGTTTCAATCAAACAACAAGAAGAACAGACAACTTTCAAAGCGCTGCTGTTTGCGAACATCGAATCTATTAGTTAGAAAAGTTCCGAATACTAGGATTTTCACATTTTTTGCTAAAATATTCTGTTTTTGAAAAGAATTTTCATGATTTGAATGGAAAATTTTTTCGTTTCCACTTACAAGTTTTCCGGTTTTTTTCAATACCCTATATAGAACTAACCATCCAACAATTTGATTTGACTATTCCTCATCACATGAATATTCTCGATATCGAAGAAATGGAAACGCATGTTTGAGTAGTTCCTCTCGTCCTCGAATCCTTTTCCTTGTACCTACAAATACGAAACTTTTCTACTAATTTTTTCAGTTTCTCAGTTTTTTGAAATAATAGAATGGACAACACCGTACAGTCTCCTTGTCGTGCCCTACGGTATTTTATTTTCACTAAATAACATTTGTTATTGCTATATTATCTTTCGAAAATATCAATTTTCTTGAAGAATTTGTTCTGAAACTTTCTGATGTTCACGAATTCTAAACAAATTATCTCATCCTTGTAGTGTTTGCTTGCACAATTTTATGTTATCTGATTTCTATAAAAAATTCAGATATTTTCGGTTTCAAAAAACTTTCTGATTCTTAAAAACTGAAACTAGTATCAAGCCCAGTTTTCGGATAAAAACATTTCAAACTTTGATGAGCAACCTTATCTCAAAACTAAAACTGTGTTCGCTGATTGAAATTTTTTCCAAATCAAGAAGTGCTCAATCTGTTTATTGTCAAAGATTGTCTCTTTCTAAATAAATCATAGCATATACAAGGAGTTTTTTTTACAATTTCGATTCTAGTACTTATTCACAAATATTTCCTTTTCGGGATATTTTCTGAACTCAAACTCAAACATTATCTGATCATTCGTGAAATTTCCCTTTCCCTAAAGACTTCAAATAACCAAATTAACTCATCTTATTTTAAGTTTCTCGGCAATTTCTATGTTTTTTCGAATAAGAAAATGTTTCGGTACGAAAATTTGCAGTTTCTCAAAAAGAACAAAAAAATTGGATACAGAAGTTCAACCAATTCTCGTATAATTGTCATTCGATTACTTTTCACAAATATCAACTTTTTTGGAAATTTTCATGCAGTTCTAGTGGACTCTAGTATCGTTTTCCGCAGTCAAACTCAAAACTGGTTCTATGTTTCACAAAAGGTTCAAATTTTCAGGGCAAATTTTTTTTTAATTGACTCTTCAAAAATCTCACCTTATTAACCATGGCATTAACCCTCGGCCTCGTATCAACCAAAAACAAGTTCTCCGTATTCGGATTCGCCTTTCCAACCAATTCCATCAATTTCTCATCTTCCACACATCTGGCCGAGAATCCAGTCAATGGTTGTGCACATCGACACAACGCTGCTTCAGTTTGTCGATGATAATACGTCAGTACCGGTAGACGACCACGCGATCGAAAACGACAACTACCCATGAGAACGGCGGTTGTTGCAGCCGATGGGAACCATAATTTGTCCGGGTATGTGTCACACATCTATAATATATTACTGTACTACCGTAGTATTGTGATCTACCCTACCGTATACCCCTCATTCACATCCGATTGTTTCCATTGTGATTGTGTCACTCCCTGCCGGGTCATCTCGACATTCCAGTCTAATCTCTTCCATCCTCTCAAATCGTCTGTCTCTCGTGCTTCGAATGCTTGCAGCTCGGATACATTCACTGAAACTGCAAAAATTCCCAACAAAATCATCGCATGGGAAGGAAAAAGTGCGAATAGGATAGGGAATCAACTAAGGATATTGGCATGAGATGGCTTACCGGGTTTCGAGGCACGTTGAAGCGTTTCGTAGAGGTCTTGACATGCTTTGTCGCGGCTGATTAGCAGGGATATTACCTGAAAATTGAAGGATTCTGTATTTTGTCGTAGATTCTGTGTTTTTATTTGAAAAAATCTCAATTTTGCAGTCAAATATTTTGTCTACAGTACTCCAGGCACTATTAGAATTCGCATTTTGTCGTGAGATATGCTATTTTTTGGAATACTGTAGATCTTGATCGTCATGGCTTTTCAAATCGATGCACCTCACGCAAAAACGCACATGTTCTCAGAATCAACTGTTTTTATGACAAATATCTTGCCTACAGAACTCCAAAATAAGCACCAAAACGCACAAGATTCTAGGATCTGTATTTTGTCGTAAGATTCAGTGTTCTTGGAATACTGTAGATCTTGATCGTCATGATTCCTCAAAACATCACACCTTACGTAAAAATGCACAAACTTAAAGTATTTGCATTTTCTGGTCAACTATCTTGTCTACAGTACTTCACAGAACAGTACATATTACGCCAAAAAGCACGAGATTTCAGAATCTGCAGTTTGTCGTCAGATATAGTACATATCGATATACTGTAGGTCAAGTAGATCATGACTCTTCCAAAAGGTTATACCTTACGCAAAAATACACAGATTTTCTGATTCTGCATTTTCTTGTCAACTATCTTGTTCACAGTAATTCACAAAACAACAAAGTTAACGCGAAAATGCATAAGATTCTAGAATCTGTATTTTTTCGTCAGATCTGGTGCATCTTTTAGATACTCAGCATTCGCTGCCGTAAAACCGCCGGAGAAGTGACGGAAGGAGACCTGACACCGTTGATTCTACGCCATTTTTCAGTACATTTTGTCTACGCCGGTTCTCCGCCAATTCTCCGGCGGTCCTACGTCATGTTCCTTCGCTGTACTGAAAAATGGCGTAGAATCAACGGTGTCAGGTCTCCTTCCGTCACTTCTCCGGCGGTTTTACGGCAGCGAATGCTGAGTATTGTATTTCATACAAAAGATTGCATCTTACGCAATAATGCACAAATTTCTCGTCTAATACATTGCTTACAGTACCCTACAAAACTACTCACTCGACGCAAAATTGCACAAACGTTTTTTTTAATTTTTTGAGAAATTTTTTGACCTATATATCAAACATCCTTACCTGAAAATGTTTGCATCTAATCACCAACAAACACCCGGCCGCCGTCAGATTCCCCCGTTCAACTGTTGCAATCAATCCAGTGGCTAGCTGTAATTCCAGTCATTTTATCCTAGTGTTCAATAGAGCACATTAACATACCCACAACTCCTTGGAACCATCCTCGGCTCGAAAAATGATGTGAGTGGTGGTGACATGAACAGTGCCTAGTAGATTCTCATGCGAATTGAGACGATCGACGAGGTACACTTTATCGACCTGCAAAAATAGGTATACAATTCATTGTATGAATTGAGAACTTTTTCAGTTTTTGAAACTTCAAATTATTTTGAAATAGTTAAAAAAACACCGAAAACTTGGATTTCAAGGCATTTAATATTCAGTCAACCATCACTATAGGTTTATCATTATTTTACTGTACCATCCAAATTTTTCAACATTTTTGAAATTCTGGTACTACAATAACTTCATCTTTATAAACCAAAGAAAAGTACGTTTCACGTGTCGTTTTCAAGAAAAGACAATATTATTCTATTCGATCGTTTTCTGAGCTTCATATGTTACTAAATACAAACTAAATACATAAATTTATTACCCTATGCATGCGCCTTTAAACTGTAGATTCAAAATGGAGCTATTGTCGGCATACTGTTTTAAAGGAGCATCTTACCAAATGTGTTTGCTAAAAAAGGTCGTGAATTCTCTGTTGCCAATGAACAAGTAGAAGAATATTCCAACCGATAAATTGGTATTGAAGAATCTGAGTTCAGTATCAACTTTCATTGAAAAGGGGATTGTTAGAAAATCGGTAATTCCCGCCTGATAAGAACAACTCCGGCTCCTTTACTAGCTCTGTTCGAGTCTTATCGAGAAAATCTATCAATTTGTATATTCATTCAGTCGAGAAACTCGACCCTACTTTCGAGTCAGTAAAATCGAAATGAATTCCAGTAGGGTGAAATTTTAGTCTTGATAAGAACACTAAAGTTCACTCTCCACCAATTTCAGAAAGTGTTTCGTTTTAATCTGCGTTTTTTTTTCAAATTTGGTACAATTCTGATGATACCCACCATTACAGTATCTAACTATACTGTAGTTACCGTACTTCAAAATATTCACAGTTTCAAAAATCTCATGCATCTTTCCGCTCAACTTAGAGTGTTAGCAGATGATCAACAGTAAGGTCACAATATTTATGTTGCTAGTTTGTGACAGCACAGTATCTAGGTATACTGTAGTTACCGTACCTCAAGGTATAATATTTCAGTTTCAAAAATTTCATAAACATTTTTTTGTCATACTTGGAATATTAGTGTCTTTCGATAGATGTTCTCACAATTTTTCATGTTGCTAGTAAGTTTCGTGATACTACAGTATCTAGATATACTCTAGGTCCATAGGTAAAGTATTCCAAACATTTCTTGATACTTTTCAATCAATTACCATCATAGCAATCCTTCCATCTTCCCCATATCCACATCCACTTGTCACCGGTTCCTTGCCCATCAATGTCTCATACAATCCATTAATCTTATCCTTCAACAG
This sequence comes from Caenorhabditis uteleia, assembly GCA_963573275.1. NCBI lineage: Eukaryota > Metazoa > Nematoda > Chromadorea > Rhabditida > Rhabditidae > Caenorhabditis > Caenorhabditis uteleia. The sequence goes on along the minus strand of OY752135.1, from coordinate 4,206,202 downwards.
ACTACCAGCCACCGTAATATCCTCCGTATATCCAGCACCTTGTCCATGATTACTCGGCGGATGTGTGACGGTGTATCCACTGCTCGCCGAGCTCGATGAGAAAAACTGCGAACCCCATGATGATGGTGTGTTGGTGGTGGATGATATGGATGGATATATACCGGATAGTGACATACTATTCCACCATGATGATAGTGGACTCGATACCGATGATTGTCGGCTGTCCGACGACATTATTTGTGCATTTAGACGGGGATGACTGGAAATGAAACGATGGAGAGAGTACGGGAAGTGGAGAGACGCAGAGAAGAGAGTGATGGATTGGGGGGTTAAGAGGAAGATCAAGTATTTCAATTTAGATGAAGAATGAGGAGTCAACCAGGATTCAAGAGGTCACAGTGGGAAGAAGGGTGTATATTGGTGTTTCACCATTGAAAAAGGGTGATAGTAGTATAGAAACATCAGAGGACTATTAAAGTATTAGAATTTTGTTCCAAAAGCCGGACCACAAGATGGAATAGCAAACGTGCCCTATTGAACTTTTTCAAAATTTCTGGATATATCGATTTTCTAACAAGTATTACTGTTTCAAAATGCCTAATAAGCTTTGACTATTTTTCGAAGCGTACTGTATCGGTAACCAAAGGTGTGTCGTTAACTTATCAGTTAATACCAGGTGAATCGTTCTTTATCAAAGAGAAAGTCAAATCATTTCTCAAATCGGGAGAATGAAAATAGCTGACACTTATTCCTACAGTACGATTTGAACATGTTTGTGGGGTACTGTAGGACAATTTCAGCTTTGTGATTATCTCAAAAAGCAAATGAAAACAATTTTGGATTTTTTTTCTCGTGGTTCGATTGGAATGATGCCTTTTTTGTCAAAACAGTAGCTAGGAGAATATCAAATGTGCAAGCAACATTTTCCAAGCCTAGATACAGTACTCGAACTACAAAAAACGTTTCGAGACCCAAGAGTGCTCTTCCTGTTTCTTAGAGCGTTTTTTAAACATATTTTGCTAAATATATACACTTGAGAAGCTCAATTTTCGAAGTTTTTTCACAGTTTTCACGAGAATGCGTTGCTCTAGGAGCATCTTTCAGCCTGGAAACATTTGTGCATTCAGAAGGAACAGTGAATTTAAAATTTCCAAGAAAAATGCTCCAAGAGCTTCGGTAAAGCCATCAAAACCATTGCAAGCCCAAAATCCCATGGGTATAATTGACATTTCACAGCAACAAAAAAAGAAAGGAACACAAACTTGGTTGCAGTGACATAACTAAATACTAATCGGGAACTGGATCGACCAAAAAAAAGGAAACAAAAAAAAGAAGTTGAGAGGAGTCAAATGTCGGACCCCGCCGCGGCGCCTTAGGCTTAATCAACTAGGATGGCGGGGGGCCTCTTCTCTTTTTTTGGTGGGAAATTGAGCAAACAGAAGACGCCTTCTTCGTCTCCATTTTCTTTCCTCGAAATGAGTGTATATTCATGGTTAGTCAGTCGGAAAATGATACGGATATCGGAAGGATCAGTGTGCGTTTTTTGTCGTGTTTCATAGAGCAAAGAATCGAACTTCCGGCTCCAGGAGGAGCAAAATCAGAGCATTAACAAATTCCTCTAAAAATATGAATGATATTCAAAACACCTGCTATTTACTTGTTTTGTTGGTTTTCACATTTTATCACGAAGTGTCTACGTTTCAATAGACTTTTAAAAGTGTTGATTCTGATTTCATGTTGATGTGTCGTCGGATTCGCTTCGAAATTATTCAATTTTGTGAGATGTTGGAAATATCATTGATTTCACAGGGTTAGAACCAGCACCTTAGTGCTGGTTCATAAGAATTAAAATCAAGATTGAGTCATTCGTTCGATTGATAGTATTCAGTAGAATATTCAAAATTCTAATGATGAAAATGGGAAATCCATGAAATATCAGTCGAGATGGAAGCGGACTAACTTGCTTTCCGTAAACTTTGAATGACCATAACTGTGTTCATTTTGGACATTTTTCAGCTCGTAAAAAACGAAAATGAAGTTAAAGAACTGATCTACAACTTCAATTCACTTTCTTCGTCAAATAACACAATATCGGGGACTTATAGTCAAAATTCCAGCCAAAAACACCCGATTTTCAGACGGATGTGACTCGGCTCACAGGCCGATTCCGCAAAATCCGATGGGAGATTTGGAATCAGCGTTTTCCGCTCTACAAGAACACATATGTTAGAAAATTTTCTCGGATCCCCGGTTTGGATCGGTCCCAAGTAAGATTACAAAACTCTTTCAGATAAGCGATTGTTTAATTACAGGATATACACTGTTTCAAAAATGTTATTGCATGCAAATTTGTGTACTCAAACTGTTCTGCACAAAAAATAGTGGCAATTCAATCGAAATTTCGTAGCCGTTTCCTTTGTGACTATCTTCAGGACTTCACTGGGTTAGTGTCACAACTTTCGTACAGTTCTATTTTTGAGATCCTAGATTGTGTCATTCTGGAAAACCACCTATCCAACATGATTAATATATTATGCCATCCCAAGACAGTATCAAATAGAAACTGCAACTATCAATACTATAGTGATATTGAAACGTAACTATTCCCGTCATACAAGGCTAACAAGTAAATAACAGCTGTTTTGTTAATCAGAAATGATATGTATTTCAGGAATTTGTTGTCTAATGATGGGAAAATTGAGCTGGTGCCTTATTTCCAAATGCACCAAGGGCTCCACAATTTAGAGCACAAAGTCCTTCAAACTTTTTTTTTCAATTGCTCAAGAAAATGTGCTCGTTTTTCGGCAATTTCAAATGTCTTCTTCTCAGGCAAAAAACGAAGAGGGAGAAACTTATTCAAATTAGTTGTCTTTCAAATGGATTTTTTTCCTAGAAAAGTGCATGTATTTACATGAATAATGCAGCAAAAGTATTTAAAAACGTCTGGTTTTTTTTTGCTTTTTTTGTGGGATTTCGGGAATGAAGCTACTGAAAAATGTAGTTCGTTCGAAGAAGATGAAGTGTATTATAAGTTGTTCGAAAAAATAATGACAAATTGCACAAACTGTATTAATTTTTTGTGCAACTTTCTTCAAAACTAGCACTTTTCTGCATTTTCAGCGTCTTGAGGCCTTCATTGCATAATTTCAGAAACCTAGAACCAGAAATCCAAAATTCCTGGAAAAACTAGAGCACAAACGTCTGACACTCCCTAAATTTGTGGATTTTTGACAAGACGCTAAAAAGAGGAGTGGATCATTTGGAAAAATAGTCCAGGTTTATAAACCTTTCGAGAAACTGCAAAAGTTTGTCCCATTTGCTTTACAATGATTTTTTGTCATAAGAAGCATCTTTCAGCTTAGAAATCCAGAATTTCTCATTAAAAATAGAGGAACGACAACTGAAATTCATTATTTTTCCTATAAAATAGTCATATTTTTAATGAAAAAGCACAGTTTTATTGGAAATTTTTGATATTTTTGAAGAAAATGATAGTTTTCGAGGTCCAATATCAGTTTTTATAGATAAATTTCACTTTTTCGATCAAATTATGAGGAGGCATATGGTTTTTAATGTTATATTTTTTCAATTATAGCGCTTTTGGTGCCAAAAAATTCGGAAAAAGCGCATTTTCGACGGATTTTAGATGTTTTTCATAACAATTAGATAATTATCAAAGTTTTTTATTCCATTTGCTTCAAAATCAGCGATTTTCCGAGTTTCTTGAGCCGAAAAATCCACAAAATCACACTTTCAACGGATTTCCAACATAATTTCAAAAAAGCAATGTTGTTTCTTCATAAAACTCTATTTTCTCGCTTAATTCAATGTTTTCCATGAACAATAGAGCATAAACAAGCTCAATTTCCTGTTTTTCTCGCAAAAATCCAAAATTTCCACAAAAAAACCACCCATATTGCACCGCAAAGCCGGCTACAAATCCAAATCCAGGTGTTAATAACATTAATCTCCAAAAAAAGGCAATATGGAACACAACAAGAAAGGCGATAAAATGACGTTGAATGTATATAGAGGAGGAAACGCCATGGAAAAAAGAAGAAGTGGAAGAAGGAGAAGAGGATAGAGAAAGGAGAGATGGAGAAGCAAGCGGCCTCTCTCTCCCTCTCTCGTGTTGTTTTTCGGAAATTCCAGTAGTTGCTCACCAAACCGCCCGTCAACGCTCATTACATTATTCATCAGTTTCTATTTAGGTTTTAGGGAAAGAAAAAACTGATGGTGTATTGGAATTTTGATGAATCTATGGGATTCTATGATATTGAGTTCTATGGATCTATGGCCATAGATACCAAAATGATAGATGGAACGATACCAGTATCTATGCATAGATCCAAGCGAATTAGTTCTATGCATTGATATTAGAGTAAATCATAGATCTATGCATCTATGATCATAGATACCACAAATTACAATCACCACAGATAATTCTATGAAACTAGAACTGTATCTATGCATAGATTGAAGCAACCGACAATATCTATGCTTTGTGGATCTATGGTCATAGATATCAGGTTGATGATGAATCTATGAATCTTGTGAGGTTCTATGCCTTTTGTATCTATGACCATAGATACCACAAAATATATTAACAACAAGCAATTCTATGAATCTATGGAACTTGATGACAATATCTATGCATAGATTTAAGCAACCGATTATATTAATGTTTTGAGGATCTATGGTCATAGATACTAATCTGATGATGGATCTATGAATCTTGTGAGGTTCTATGCCTTTTGTATCTATGCTCATAGATACCACAATTTATATCCACAAGAAGCAATTCTATGAATCTATGGAACTAGGATCTATGATCTGATATCCGATTCAATCATTGAACTATGGATCTATGATCATAGATACCAAGTTTATGACTTAGATGGTTCTATGTTTCTAGGATACGGATATCCATGGAACTATTGTCATAGATACCACAATTTCAGATTCCAAAAAGTGATTCTATGTATCTATGGAACTAGATGCCATAGATCCTTAGAATTCGAATCACTCATAGAATTGTGTATCTACAAATCATAGATTTTGAGGATCTATGAATCTATGCCATAGAACCATAGAATTCTATGAATCGATTCTCCAATTTATGCATAAAATATCTGTCCCGTCAGTTCTTAACCTAAAAAATGGGGCTCAAATACACACACAAAAAACGGGAAGGGACCCGTTGCCCGTTTTCTTCGTCTAATAAGATTTGTGTGTGTATGTGTATGGAGCATAAAAACGGGAAGGAAGGGGAACATTTAGACGTAGGAAAGAAAAAATGGAGAAGAAGGAAATAATTGGAGAAGATGAAAGGGAGCCAAAACGAAGAAGAAGAAGAGGGGTTATTGAGACGTATATTTGGGGCTTTTTGGGGGATATTGTTGCTCCGAAGGCTCGGAAATCGCAGAACAAATTAATTTGGAGTTAGTTTTGAAGAAAGAACAACTTCATGACTAAAAAAGGAAAATATTTCGCTTTTGAAACTGTAATTCCACAATACAGTACTTTTCACAAGATGTTTGATGGAATTTTTGGAAGTGAGTCAAAACTGTAGTTATTTCAAGCTTCATATTGGCGAAGTTAATACAACTAAAATCGAAATCAATGACAAAGTATGAGTTTAAAAATTGACGGAATGATAAAATTCCATTGAAACTGTAATTATCGCGAAGATCAGTCGATGTTTCATGAAAACAATCATTTACTACTGCCGTTCTAAATCAGAACAGAGTAGTGGAAGAATTTCCAAATTATTAGCGATTTGATTGGAACAGAAATCGGATGAACTTTATCATTTCTCTCATGAAACAGATAACTTTTCGAGGATCAACGTACTAACTCAGAGAATTGTCGCATCTTCAAGAAATAGAAGCAGAAACATGGAGCTTTCAAATAAAATTAAATTCGAAAATTCTGAAGGTAGTCAAAACTTAAACCAGCTATATGTGATGACACACGGTTTATGGCAAATATGAAACAGGTAATCATCAAAGATCAAATCACCAAAAATTAAATTTGAATCAAAATTCTACGGAAATTATTCTATTTTAGTAGCATCAAAATAATATCTTTCAACTAGACTACCCCATAATTACTTGTTTATCTATATATACCTGCTGACATATCAATTCCCCAATCGACAGATATACCTCATTTCATCATATTACTTCTAATTCTACTCAGCTTTTCAGCATGAATATTACCCCAAACGTTTCTGTTTCAAGTTTTTGTTAAACAGAATTTAGAGCTTCAATCGCTCGCTCAAGAATCTTTTCTTTCTTTGAATGAGACTGAAACCTTCGTTTATACTTTTGTCATCGGAACAAAGAAACATCTTTTTCGAACTCAAACAAATTTTGACAAGATTTTACGAAAACGATACTGAAAAAACGACTGAAACTCACAATCTCGCTGATAAAAACTAATACAACACGGCACTATTAGGTGGAAAGCCTGACTTTTAACAGAATTTATCTGCTTCAGCATTGGCTTATAAGTAACAAAAAAGTGAACAGATGAAGTTCAACCGTTTCCCAGTTTTTCTCACTTTTTCCAGCAAAACTTCAATAAAATACATTGATTAGGCATATCAACAGCCATTAGGATGCATAGTTTATTGGTTAAGCCTAACTCCGATGAGACGCTATTCGACAAAAATTGACTGTTTTGCTGTTTTTGCAAAGGTTAACAAGTTATTACAAAATCATTGTTGTAATTTTCGATTTTCCTGATTTTACTCGCTTTATTTCACTATTATAAGTGTCAAACTAACGGCTAGGAATAAAGCAAGTTCGCCCCTGGGTCTCGATACGTTTTAGCATTTCAAAAGTTCACTTTGAACGTAAATACAGTACCCGAACTGCAAAAACGTATCGAGACCCAGGAGCGCACTTGCTCTATTCCTAGCCGTTAGTTTGGCACGTATAATAAAATACGCTGATTACTCATATCAAAACCCTTTTTTCCCTCAAAATACATATTTCGCAATTACACAAACCAGTATAAACAGTTTTTCTTCTTCAAATCTTTATGAATTTCTTGTTTCTGTGTTATTTTCACTTTTCATGTAATTTTTAAAACATTACATTTTTAAATACCCAATTTTTTACAATCTTTAAACAAAAAAACTCACTTTAGGTGTGATAATATCCTCGAATCTCATGTCAATCGCCTGAAAAACAACAAAACTCAATATTTACTTATTAAAACAACACAAAAAGCAATGAATATGTCGATTATTCCACTGTTCTCATGTTCGTCATTTGTAATGCAACGTACGCAATAAACTCTCGTTTTGGAAGTTACTCAACCAATGATTTTGTTTATGTCAATGTGTATATCCAATTTCAAACCAAAATGTGCTTCATCAAAATACTTTTATTGCTCATTGTACACGTGGCAATCATACTAAACACCATTAAATAAATACATACATTTACACATGAACTAAATTAAAATGAGAGGTGAAGAAGAAGGAGACTGATATTGATGATATACGTTGAATAAACGAATGGATTTGATTGGACGAATCTAGACACGCTCGAAGAGGATTGCGATTCCTTGACCACCGCCGATGCATGCTGAACCGATTCCGTATTTCACGTTGCGGCGTCTGCAATGATATTTTTAGAAAATCGTCTTTTCAAAGTTTTAGAAACTTCAAGAATGCTCATAAAAAAGCTAGTTTTCTTTACTAAAACGAGTGAAAAATTGAATATCGTGGAAAATATCTGATCTTCTTGTTTTACAGCTGTTAAAATGACGGTTTCTCGAAGAAAAACGTGTTTCCTACATATTCTAGATGAAAATTCTGAGTTCTATGAAAAAATTGAGAACTCAGAAGCAATCCAAACTTGAGAAAACCGTGAAACCTACATTAAACTGCTCATTTTAAAATTCTTTACTAAAATTACTTCAAAACTTCACTCACTGCAATTCATGAACAATATGAGTCGAGATTCTCGCTCCAGATGCAGCCAATGGATGTCCCAATGCGATTGCTCCACCATTCATGTTCAACTTCTCCATTGGGATGCCCAATTCGCGTTGAACGGCGAGTGCTTGTGGTGCGAATGCCTCATTGACCTATAATCTTCACATTACCATAATAACCCAACAAAATGATTACCTCAAAGATATCAACATCATTAATCTTGAGTCCAGTTTGCTTGAGAAGCTCCCGAATCGCTGGTGCCGGTCCGATTCCCATGATAGTCGGGTCACAACCAACAGCCGAGTACGCGACAACTCTAGCCAATGGCTTCAATCCCTTCGATTTCACTGCATCTTCACCAGCGATCACCAACGCAGCGGCTCCATCCGAGATACCCGATGCATTTCCAGCATTAACAAGTCCATCCTTCTGGAATACCGGCTTCAATTTCGCCAAACTCTCAACAGTTGTCGGTCTCGGATGCTCATCAACCTCGAAGCTTTCCTCTCCTTTTCTTCCCTTCACTGCCATCGGTGTAATCTCATTCTTATAGATTCCTGCATCTTGCGCCTTCTTCCAAAGTGTCTGCGAGCGAAGTGCAAAATCATCAGCTTCCTGGCGTGTGACTTTATATTGTGCTCCAAGTTTCTCGGCAGTCTGTCCCATTGCCATTTTTGCGTATGGATCGGACAGCGAGTCCCAGAGCATATCCTCAAACTCGTACTTCTTGCCAAGCGCCGTTCCGAATCGCACATCGCGCACTGCGAATGGTACCATCGACATGTTTTCTGTTCCACCGGCAAGGATGATGTTCGCTTCTCCAAGCTTGATATACTGTAATTTCATAGTTTTGAGGCGAAAAATCCATAGAAACAACTCACTTGAGCAGCATTAACAATCGATTGGAATCCCGATCCGCACAATCGATTTACAGTCAGTGCTCCGACGTTTTGCGGAACTCCAGCCTTCAATCCAATGTGTCTTGTCAAATAGATACCATCTCTCGAGCTGGCAACAACATTTCCTACAAAATCCATGATTTCCTTCCGAATTTGTGTATAAATCTCACCAAAAATCACATGATCCACCTTATCAGCCGCAATATTCGCGTGCTTCAATGCAGCTTGTGATGCAATAACTCCAAGATCCGTTGCTGACACATTCTTTAGTTTTCCGCCGAATGTTCCGAATGCGGTTCTTTTGGCACCAACGACGAATACACCTGGAAAAATGATTTTATTTTGAATAAACTACACTTTTCGTCGATGTATCGAGTTAATTTCTATCAGAATAGTGGATATTTCTGTTTTGAAGCGTATTTTCACCGGGAAAAATGTGTGAGTATCGGAATTTTTGATACAAACATCACTGATCACATTTCAAACATCAAATTATCATAAAATTAATAAAAACCGGTTATTTTCTCTCGGAATTTCTCGAAATAATGAGCAAAATCGTCGAAGAACCCTAGATTTTAGTGGAAACTCAAGTTTTTCTATAAATTTTCGACAATCTCACCTTTTCCAGCCATATCGTTCGAAAGATCTCAACGAAGATCCTGCAAAAACACCAAAATTATCACCGAAAAAATCAATTAAAAAGCGCTGTTCAAGTTGTTTTGTTGGAAAAGGGGGCCGAGTCTATCAAGCAGACAACTGGGAAAAACAAAACAAGGACGACGAGAGGGAGAGGCGAGTAATCGAGATAAGAACAAAAAGCGAGAGGTCATCCATTCTCCCACTCTTATCAATTAATTGCACCTCTACAATCTAGGCTACGCACAACCCAAAAGGGCAAAGTCCATGTTTGATATACTGGCTATTTTGACCATTATTCATCCGAAAAATTAAACAAGTATTTGAACAACAATTTTTCATTAAAAACCTTCGAAACAAACCAATAATCATTATTCCATTAAAAATCCCATGCAAAATGTTAACAGAGAAGAAAAAGGGAAACAAGATAGCCGATATTGTAGAGAAAGAAATGGGGGACGAAAGGGGGAGGAAGAACAGGGGGGCGCACCATTTTAATAAAAAAGTTCGAATAAAAACAGAAAACTCTTTCGTCTATACTAAAAAGAGCAAACTGTGGAAATTTTAAACAAATAAAATAAGACAACAATGATAAACTGGGATATATGGGGAATCAGATATATAGGGGGGTGATGGAATCATCAGATTGGTTTTTCGTTCATCTCTTGAGCGCAGATCGAGAGTTTTGCTTTCACCACTGAGCTTGTCTTCTTTTGACAACTTTCGTGATCTTCATAGCGCAACACATCGAACAATGGCTTTGTTCCGTTCTTGGTGGCGTTCAACAACTTTTGCTTCAATACCAATCTGCAAAATTCCTTGTAAATTTCCAATTTTTTCCAATTCAAGCTTACCCGATTCGCATGTTGGCCTCATCATCATTACAATCCTTCGTCCAAACGCTGATCTTTGATCCTTTCGCTCTTACATTGCAGACCAATCCGCAAACCGAGCCCATATCATCGCCAAACTGTTCGCCAATCAATGCCATCAGAATCTCCAACCAGATGGTGTCCACCATTTCCGGGGTGCGTCCCTTTTCTATAGTGATCAGCCATCGGCCACCGCTCGAGTTTTCTGGCACCTAAATCATTCTTTTTATCTCGGAACATAATTAATTTCTTATTATACCTCCCACATTGGTTGAATATCATCTCTGAATACATTGTAATCGCAGCATGCGTTCAAACCACTTGGTGGACGGATTGCATCATAGAGTGCCCAAAAGTCTGGCACATTGTCGAAAGTGTACACCTTCTTCAAACGTTCTTCCCATGACTTGTTGCGTTCGTCATTCAAATACCTACAAAATCCCAAAATCGTGATTTTTCCAGTTGAAAAATGGCTTACCACCAGGTCCAGTGACGTTTGAGTGGATACAGGGCAGTGCCCTTCTCTTGAGTTTCCCCAGCCATACCTAAACACATAAAATTAAGAAAACTTCAACAAAAAAAAAGAATTAGAGATAACAAATCGGTTTGAAACCGGAAAAAAAGAGAGAAAAAAGGCGAAAAAGTGAGGATTTTAAGCTTTATGACGGTAAAGAGAGCTGAATGACGGGGAAAAATAGGTCAAACCGGAATGCAACGTGTAGCTAATACAAAATAAAACGTGGATTCCAATAAGGTCACGGATAGAATTAACAAATTTGTACAATAGAGATTATGCGTTTGAGAATATAAAACAAGAATAATCTATTGAATTGACCCGTAGATTACAAGAGAAAACATGGAATTTCGATCTACGTATCGTATTCATCATCTTTCGATGTTTCAACTGCTGGTGTCGCGAATAATGGTCCAGGTGGTGCGGCAGTCGACGGAGACGCAGCCGCTTGTTGTTGCATCTGCGCATGTTCGTCCATCTCTTTTTGGCGAGCCTGCAATTTTTCTCCTTCATTGGGTAAACAACACAAAATGAGCGGAGAGATAACTACATTTTCTTGGGCACGACTAGCAAAAAAACAACTAAAATCGATAATCTACCCGACCTAATTCATCATAATTTGCATCGTAAATCAATCGAAATGTAGCCGACGAGGAAGGGGGCTAGCAAACATAGTAAATGTTCGCAAAGTGTTTGTGTATGCGGGCAGATTACACTGACTAGTGTGCGGTGAAGAGTAGGATGGGAAAAAGATTATCAATTGATTTACTGGAAAAAATCGAGAGAAAACTATCGATTTTTCGATGGAACGTGTTAGGAAAAAATGTACCTGTTGAATCAACATTTGCTGCATTTGATAAAGTTGATCTTCCGGGATTCCGCACTTTTCAAGTCGCGAGTTCTTTCTTTTTAGCTTCTTTTCAGCTTCCATCTGACAAAAAATCATCATTTTATTGCTCATGTATTCTTTACACCAACCTTACAAGCATCCAAAACACTATCAGCCGCTTCTAGATAATCATTCGGAAATCCGAGATTCTGAAGTGCCTTCTGCACATGTTCATGGTATATTGTCTTCCGTTGATCCTGATTCGCGATTCGTTGAGCTTCGCGTGCAATATGCTTCACAAATTCCACACAACATGCGTTGATCAAATCGCGGGATTCATTCGCAATTCGCATTTCTGGCACGACCTCCTAAAAATTGTTTAATCGTTGTGAGACCATCTACAGTATATTTAGGCATTCTCTACGAGACCCAAATAATAAGAAATTCAATGTACCTTGATTATTTGATTGATCCCTTTTTGGGGAAGTCCAATCTCGTTTTCCTCATCCATTTTCTATCTGAAATTGGCTGTTTTAAATCTAAAATTTGAGTAATTCAAGATATCAATAGGCGTGAAAAGCCGAAAAATAGTCCAAAACACAAGAGAAACAATTCCATTCATCGGGAAAAATATATAAATAAAACGGTCTGAGATTCGATAAGTTACATCGTATAAACGGTATATAAGAACATGTATCAGAGTAGGAAAGAGGTGATTTGTTAAAAAGTTATCCAATTTGAGCATTGGAAAAGTCCATTTCCGGGTGTTGTTTCATGAATTTCTGAAGGAGATCTTGTTTTTTCCTCTCATCTGACGTCGGAAGTCCGGCTTGTTTCGCGTGTTGATCGAACATCATTTTCTCAACCATTCCGCGAGTTTCACCTTCCAAATCGCTCAATTTCGAGTTCTCCGGTGTGACTTTCTTCGTGTCGATATGCGGGTCAGTGTCCAGGAATCCACTCCACCATTTCATATCATCGACCTTCTCCAACGTCAAAACAATCGATTTTCCGTTGTCGATGGTCCAGTTTGAACCTTCGACTTTGATCTACAATATTTTATAATTTTTAAACTTCCAAAGGTGTTTCTATTTACCGGATGTTGATAAGCACCATCAACAATTGGAGTTTGTCCCTTTACACCAACAGTAATGCGAGTTTTCTCGATCTTCACAACAACATCACGACTTCTGATGGCGAATGTGGTCTTCATCGGGATAGTAACCTCAAGTTCTTGAAGTGTTTGGGTCCATGAGTAATTCTCCAAATCAGCTCCATTTCCAGAGTTTGGTTCGAGTTTTCCATTGCTGGATTCCTCCTCCTCTGACTTCTCAGTTTCTGGTTTGACAGTTGCCGGTTCAGATTTCACAGCTGATGTTGATTGAGCATTTCTGAACAGTAAAATTTAAAAATTACAAACTTCGAATCTTACTTTGACGCCTTTTTCCGTTCAAACTCAGCCGCTTCCTCATCAGTCACCTCTACAACTCTATTCCGATTGAATTCCTCCTCTTCCTTCGCCTTTTGTGCTGCACGTCTATCAGCCAACAATTTCTCTGATTTCAGCTTCTGTTGTTGCTTTTCAAATTTTTCTCTCATAGCCTTTGCGCCATGCTTATTGAATGTCTCCATGAGCATGGTTTTGGCGTGTTCAATACCGGCTCCAGTGTAGAAATCGGTTTTTCTGAACAATAATAATGATAAGCAGCTCAAAAAACTAGAACTACCTCGAAAGAAAGTCAAAAATCACATCGAGCAACTCAGGAACACCACCTGGAAGTTGTTGGCCCAGTGAAAACAGTATATTATCAATTTTATCACCTTGAGTGGACATTTCTACTGAAAAATCGAGTTTACAGCACTTCTTATAACGAGAAAAATTCGAAACTTCGAGAATAAACAACAAAATTTCATAACAAAAAGGGGAACATGCAATTTCGTCGCCTAATCCTAATTTCCAAATGTTTCCATGGAAACTAATCGGAATTTCCGCAACGGCATGAATAATAAAACGCTTTGAAGCGTGGACAACAATATGAAATCGGTCGGAAATGTAAAAGTGAGCAAGAAAAAGGAGTGATAGCGAGGTGAAAATGATGAAAATAAATGAAAAATTCTTCAACTTCGCGCGCCATGAGAGGCGGCATGGCGCGTTTGCGGTGCTGGCGCGCTTTGGGTGAATTTTCTCAGGGATTCGATAACCGACTAGCTGCACAGAAACAACACGTTAGCAGCGCATAAACAACGTGCAAATTGCCGCCGCCGCTGCTAACACGTAGTTTCCACGCTCTTGGTTAGCTGAATGCGCTGTTGCTGCGCTGCTAGGCGGTTGTTGGCGCGTTTTTGGCGAGTAGGGCGCGTTATTGGTTCGGCGCTAGCTGGCTGTTCCTTCGCTACTAATTTGCTGTCGGCACGCTACTGGTTCGTAGTTAGCTAGCTATTTTTGTACTAGCTCGATCGTTGCTCGCTATATTGAGGAGTTCAGTGGAATAGAATTGATATTAACAATAATTTATTTCAAAAAGCGCCAAATTTCATTAAAAGTCGTCAATTTTTCGGTAAAATTGGTGAAAACAGAAAATAGCAAACAGAATTTATAGATAATAATAACCGTTGTCTCGATGAAGTTTGACCATGGATTGTTCACATTTTACCTAACATTGCATCAATTGTTGTCTGAAATAAAACTCATTCATTGTTGAACAATAATTTAAAGAAGTCGTAGAATTCTTATTGTTATTGTTTTTGGTCTATTGTGGTCACCAAAATTCGGTAATCGTTCTGAATGCGAAGATCACTCATGTATTGTTTTTTATGAAAAACTTATATGATGTTGTATAATTCACCTTATGACATTCAGATTCAATTTCTTGACCACATCGTTTTGTATTACATAGGATACAAAACTGTTTCATCGGTCCATAATGTTGTATGTTGAAACGTTCTAAATATATCTGAAACGTCTACACAAACCCATCTCTGCTCAATCATAATCTGATATTTCTGTGAAAAATATATTTATAACTTATCTGAAAGTTCCAAGTTCTAAAGTTATAATTGAACACAATCCATTAGTTATTTGCATTTTTTCGAGCATAAATGCATATTGAAGACGCCATAGAGGGGAAGATTGATCTAAAAACTATTGCAACACTCACTTTGTATATTAAAATTGCCATAAAAAGCTGGAACACTTGTAAAAATATTGAAAATTTTCAGAAATGAATTCTCGAAGATCTGCTGGTCATTGCACCGCACATTTCTTAGCTACTCGGGTGTTGTAGGTGTGCTACACCCCGGTTGTATATTTTACACGTGTTTTAAACTACTCAGCTGCAGCTAGGTTGCTATAACTGTGCTGTTGATTCGTTCTGTGCTGCACGGTTGCTGTTTGTGCGCTCTCAGTGTGTTCCTGGCGTGTTCTGCGTTGCTAGCGTGTTGTTTGTGCGTGGCCGGCTAGTGATCGAATCCCTGAGTTCAGAGAATCGTGCGAATTCGCTGGAAAAAAGCGATTCCAGTTTTGAAAAAGGATCCAAATATGTTGAAAATTGAAGAAGCAGCATAATCTATCACTTAATTAATCGAATTTTTGCGCAGATATACGATTTGAGAGATGTTTGCACAATATCAAAGGATAATTTTTTATTTTCCAAGAAAAAAAGAGACAAGTATTTATTCAATTACAAGTTAGCGTGTTTTTCCTTCGATGGACTATCCTGTGTTTCGCTGTCCGCCTTGTTGCCTGGCACTGTCGCACCTTCCGACTCCTTATTCGTATTGTTATCCGTTCCATCATCGTCTTGTTCCTGAAATTGATATGATAAGTTGATCAGTTGATAAGATGCTCGTTACCTTCATTACTCGAGTACGTTCAACACCTGGCAATTTGTTGACACCCCAGTCTTTTGGTGCCGGTGCTGGATAGACCTTCACGATTTTCTTCATCTGGAAATTGAAAATATGCAAAAAGCAGACCGGTTTCTTTCTCTGCGTCTCTCAATGTGCAAAAAGCAGACCGGTTTTTATCTCTGCGTCTCTCATTGGTCAAAAAGCAGACCGGTTTTTTTCTCTGCCTCTCTCAATGTGCAAAAAGCAGACCGGTTTTTATCTCTGCGTCTCTCATTGGTCAAAAAGCAGACCGGTTTTTTTCTCTGCCTCTCTCAATGTGCAAAAAGCAGACCGGTTTTTATCTCTGCGTCTCTCATTGGTCAAAAAGCAGACCGGTTTTTTTCTCTGCCTCTCTCAATGTGCAAAAAGCAGACCGGTTTTTATCTCTGCGTCTCTCATTGGTCAAAAAGCAGACCGGTTTTTTTCTCTGCCTCTCTCAATGTGCAAAAAGCAGACCGGTTTTTATCTCTGCGTCTCTCATTGGTCAAAAAGCAGACCGGTTTTTTTCTCTGCCTCTCTCAATGTGCAAAAAGCAGACCGGTTTTTATCTCTGCGTCTCTCAATGGTCAAAAAGCAGACCGGTTTTTTTCTCTGCCTCTCTCAATGTGCAAAAAGCAGACCGGTTTCTTTCTCTGCGTCTCAATCGAGAAAATCAGAGAAAAAAACCGGTCTGCTTTTTGAGCATCTTCCTAACTCTCTCTCTCAAAACATACCTTACTACAAATCTCCTTGAACACCGGTCGATCCGCTGGCGCCAACACCCATATCTTGCTAACGAGCTCCTTGATCTCCGCCGGTGTGCTCTCCGGCATCTTCATCATATCGCATTTCCGAATATACGTGGCAATCTTCTTCGCATCCCAATCCGGCCACGGTTTCTCGCCATCATTGTATGTCTCAAAGATGAGAATGCCGAACGACCAAACATCCGACGCCTTCGAGTACTTCTTCGTGTGTTTCATCAACGACTCCGGTGCCATCCATCGAATCGGCATGTGCGTATCCTCCTTGTCCATCGTTCCCTCCTCCTCGTCCGTTTTCAACAATTTCGACAGGCCAAAATCCGCTATTTTGATGACTCCCATCGCCGAAATGAGGCAATTCCTTGCTGCCAAGTCACGATGCACACATGACCGGCTGTGCAGATACTTCATTCCACGGGCGGCCTCGGTGATGTAAGCAATCCTCTCGCCATTCGTTATTGCATCCTTGTTTGTTGCCAAATGCTTCTCCAAACTGCCACCCGGGCAGAATTCCATGACGATGAGGACCGGCGGATGGTCACATGCAACACCATACAACTGAATGACATAGTAGTTGGTGAAAAATGTCATGGCCCTGGCCTCAGCTAGCATCATTGTTCTTGCACGTCGTTGCTCTTCCGTGGATTGTGCTCCAAGCGGGTTCGCATGGCAGATTTTGACTGCAACCGTCACTTTCTCGTCCTTGCCCTTTTCGCCGGGCTTCATCAATTCACCTTTGTACACAGTACAAAAGTTCCCCGCGCCGAGTCGATTTTTTTCCATGTTGTATCCGATTACTGCATCATGTTTGATTAACCATTCTGGTCGATTGATTGGGCGTCGCAGCACTATCGTCTTTGAGATCTTGTTCTTCGGATCTTGATAGTGTGCGATGAGTTCGGGTATTGTGTCGAAGTTCATCGGTTTTTTCTGTTTGGTCAATACGCCGACCGTCCATTTTCCATCACTGGTAGTGCTGAAAGTTAACTTCGTTATTTAAAACTGTTTTAGTGTTTTAGATAGTTGTGAGAGGATTCCAAATTGCTCAAGATAGTTGAAAAATGTTGATTTTCAGGCGAGTTACATGCGTTTGAAGTTCGTGTGCAAAAAGCAGACCGGTTTCTTTCTCTGCGTCTCTCATTGTGGCGAAGAGACGCAGAGAAAGAAACCGGTCTGCTTTTTGACCATTGAGACGCCGAGAAAAAAACCGGTCTGCTTTCTGCACATCGAGAGACGCAGAGAAAAAAACCGGTCTGCTTTCTGCACATCGAGAGACGCAGAGAAAAAAACCGGTCTGCTTTTTGCGCATTGAGCATTGGAATCCTCACGAATATAACGAAAAAAAACTAACGTCAATGTCAGATGAACATTCGCCTTGTTTCCAACTTTCCTAACCGACAAAATGACCTCCACATTACTCGTTCGATTATCCGACGCCCGAACGAGGAAATCGCCCTCCTTCACCAACAGCATCTCGACATCCTTGCGCGGCCTCATCCCATGATACCATGTGAAGTTTTCAACGCCTCCACCAACCTCCGGCCCTTTCACATCCTGCATTGTGGACTTATTAATGTCGACTTTTTTTCGCTGAAAGAATATTTCATGGTTATTGGTGGGGGCCAGGAGCACAACTTACAATTGACATTGCAACTCGTTTCAACTCGTTTCTCTTGTTGATATCAAACGGTGGAATGATTGTTTTCACTCTCTTACTCAGCACGTTAATATTTTTGGCGATTTCATCAACACGTTTACGTTTTGACGTTTTTTCACTTTTTCACGTTCGCAAATTTTGCTAAATTTTAAAGAGTTTTGTGCAAAAAGCAGACCGGTTTCTTTTTCTGTGTCTCTCAATGTCTCCCGATGAATAAATCTTGAACATTTGAGGAAAAGTTTTAACTTTTAATGCTCAGGTAACAGTTTCCGTCAAAAATTTGCCGTTTATATTGTCAAATCTGGCTCATCTACTCAAAAATATCGTCATTCATCGCTTTGAATGCTTTTTTGGTTAATATATTCGTTTTTCATGTAAAATAATCCAATTTAACGCATTTTTATCAAAAATTTGTTATTTTTCTTTTAATTTACAGTCAAAATCACTTTAAAAAACCCCAATTTCAGCTAATTTTCAGCAAAAATGCAAGCATGCTTAAAATTTATTTACTTGTGTGCAAGTTGCCGCCGGCGTGTTTGCATCTGGTGTGCTACCGTACCCAAACAACGTAAATCCCAAAATTTTTTTCGAAATTAATCGATTTATCAAAATATTCACATTCTATTGCCAAAATGAGCGATAAAAAATTGTAAGTTTTTCAAAAATTATCCAATTATTTTTTAAATTTCAGAAACAATGATGAAATTCACTGCAATACTCCTCGACGCCGTTCGAATCGTTCCAACTCAAAAACGCTCGAGGCACAAAATTCGCCAAAAACGCCGGTTTTCTTCCAGAAAATACCAGAAGAAGAGACAGGAATGGTGACACCGGATAGAAAAAGTAAGAAATTTTATAGTTTTTCAAATAAAATTCGCATTTTAGAGCGGGAACCAAAACCAAGGATGAAATTCTCTCCAGAAATCACTCATATGAAATCGAAGAAGACGGTTTGTTTGATTTTTTGTTTAAAAACAAATAATTTGTTGTTTCAGATTGCTGAAATATTGGCACACGGAAAATCGGCAAGGAAATCGAGCACAAAACGAGAAGCGACGGTGAGTATGATGCAAATTGTTTCTTTTTGAAAACCTGACCATTTTTCTTGCCAATTCTTTGTATTTTTTAGTTGAATAGAGAAAGAATCGCAATTTCAAGCTTCAAAGCACTGATTATTGCAAATTTTTCGTCAAAATTTGTTAGAAATGTGTGAAAATCGCGGTTTCGTGAAAAATGATGACTATTGGCCTAAAATATCGCGTCCCCACCCTTCTTTCACTTCCAAATGTTTTCCAAATTAGGTTTTTATCTTTGAAAAGTCTGAAAAAAGCTAGTTCGATCCTAAAATTTCGCATTTTGCATGTTTTTTCCCGAAATCCCCGGAAAATGGGTCCGAAACTAGATTTCGCTGAACTAAATTGAGTTGCAGTCTGAAAAAATCAATCACCCATTTCATTTTCACTTCTAATCCTTATTTTCTCGTGTAATTCGTGAATTTCCATGACTTTCTTGCAGAAAAAGAAGTTAATTGCAATTTTCGTCTTGAAAAGTTGAATTTCTTAAAATTCTACATCAAAAGTTCTATAAGCGAATGAAAATTGTTTGAAAATTTCGTGTTTTTAATTCTCAAGTAAGCCATTTTAGCACAAGAGTCGCTGAAAGCATGTTTTACAAACAAATTTTGCACTTTTTGAGGTTTTCTTTGAAAAAAGGCAATTTTAGGCCCAAAATATCGACTTGCATAGCGTTATTGGTCGAAAAAACTTTGACAAAAATCAAATTTCTATAAACTGTTCTGATACTCAGAAAATAAAATCAATATTTTGTCAATTTCCAGCCGCCTCGACCTCTCTCCAACGACGAACAACTGGAGCAAAGTTTGAAGAAGCTTTCAGCAAAAAAGCGTCGAAACGTAAGCTTCCATCGTTTTATTTTTCAAATAAACCACAATTTTTTTGCAGTTCCTCGCATCTCCCCATGTCCTCGAGTCATCCGATTCTGAAAGTGAAGCAGTCGAACGATTGGCGTTGCTCAACAAAACGACGACGAAAACGACAAAAGAGAAGGAGATTCTTGGTGCAACTCGATCGAAAACTGCTGAATTGAGGAAGAAAACGGGAGTTACTCCTCCGTCGAAAAAGTCGCGAAGAATTGTGATTAGTAGCTCGGAGAGCTCGGAAGATGAAGAAGAAAAAGAGGAGTTCCAGTTCGATCTGACGAAATTCCATACACCACCTCGGAACAGGAAGTCGAAAGACGACAAGTATTTCGAGTATTTGTTTGATTATTTACCGGATCCAAAGGTTAGTGTTTCCCAGTTTTTCGATTTGCATCAAATCTAAAATTTCCAGCGTTCATCAAAGAATATCCCTGGTCCAAGTTCATCACCACTAAGCGGTGATGAAATTGATCTGGAAGTTTTGGAAAGAATGAAGAAGAGATTGAAGCAACGAAAGTTGATGAAGGCATTTGATATGGATACGGATGAGGAGGAGGAATATCAGAGAAATGTGTAAGTTATTAGCCTCAAGATATGGCATATATATAGTATTTGCAGTGCAAAAGCCAAGAAGTTGGAAGCTGAGGGACTGCCTTGGAGAGGGGGACCATTAGGTGCATCTGGACCGAGGAAGATAACGGAGATTGTTGTGAAGGAGAAGAAGGAGGAGCCGAGGAAGAAGGATGTTGTGGTGGTGGAGAAGGAATCGAGAAAGAAGAAGGATGTGGTTGTGGTAGAGAAGGAGACGAAGGAACCGAGGAAGAAGGAGCCAGCGAGAAGAGGAACGATCGATGTTGAAAAGAAGAAGGATGCTCCGAAGCAACGAAGGACGAAGGATGTTGTGATGGTAGAGAAGGAGAAGAAGGAGCCGAAGAAGAAGGATGTTAAGCTGGTGGATGAGAAGGAACCGAGGAAGAAAGAGCCAACGAGACGAAGAACGGCTAATGATGAGAAGAAGGATGCTCCAAAGAAACGCCAAACGAAGGCTGTTGAACAAGCACCACAATACATAATAACATATAAGAAGAAATACATTATACCTCCTGAATTATACAGGAAGAGAAAGAATTCGGGATTGATTGGTCAGTTTTTTGATTCAGCTTCAAATACAAACGAAAAGTTCCAGATCCAATAGTAAATCCGAACGAAATCTCGCTATTCCAATTGGACACCATACCAGAAGCACCAAAGAAGAAGAGGAAGTATGTGAAAAAGGAGAAAGTGGTGGAGATTGAGGAGGAAGAGGTGGTGATGGTTGAGGAAGAAGTAGAAGAAGTGATGGTCGAGGAAGAAGAAGTGGTGGTCGAGGATGTGGTGATGGAGGAGCAAGAGTATTATGGAGTGGTCGAGGAGGAGATGGTTAGTTTTTTTTGAATCAAAGTTTTGGGAAGAGATATGTAGATTTTTCTGAACTTTTTGAAGTAATTTTGGATGAAAATCCGGAGATACATACCAAAATTGATCTGAAAAGGCAGGGTCTGGTAATTGAACGAGTTTTTATGCCTAACAATTCTATGAATGTGAAAAAAATTTAAGTCAAAATGAAAAAATTGAGCACAGAGCTCGAAATTTTTTGAAACTTTCAAACACGATTTTCGACCTTATCAAGGTTTTTCAACAGAAACTGATCCATGAAAAATTAGATCTTTTGGTGAAATTCAATTTCAAAACACTTAATATTTGTTTTTTTTCTGAAAGTTTTGAATGAAGACTAAAAAATTATTGAAAAATGCCTGAACACGTGATTGAGTGATGGTAAGAAATTTTTTGGTAATCGAAAAGTGAAATGAAAAGTTTAACAACAATTAAAAAAGTAAAATTGGACCTCTGATCCCCAATTTTTTTCGAAAACTTTGAAACACGGTTAACGACCGTTCCCAGATTTTTCAACAAAAACTGATCCGTGAATCCGTGCAAAAACACATCCTGCTATAAAATCTTCATCAAAATTTGGACATCCCTGATAAAAATCCCCCGTAAACCTAAAAATTTGCAGCCAATTGGTACGAACGACTGGCAAACCATCATCACTGAAGAATACGCTCACTCGCCACCAACTGAAGAGGATTATTATGAAGAGATGGATCCAGTTGAAGTGATGATACAATCCTTGGATATTCAGGATGTCCCGCTTCATGTTGATCAACCGGAGCCCGTCATCGATCAAAATTTCGTCAATTATATGAATGATGAACCACCACCAGTCTTCAATGTTGATGTATGTTTTCCATTTTTTCCCCTCAATTTTCATGGAAGCTTTTTCAGTGTTTTTCAACTCCAAAAGAAGAATTCTCAGAATACTTGGCTGATGACAACTATATTTGGTTCCTTCATGATTTTGATAATATTGAGCCGGTAAGTGTTTCCTTTGTTAGATAAGTTTTTCAATTTTTCATTTTCAGTTCAATCCGGAGGTGGAGCTGAACAACAACAACAACAAGGAGAATCTCAATCTCGAGATTCCTATATAATTTTATCCCCCCCCCCCTTTCAACTTGATCTTTTTTAAAATCTTGATGACTGTACCCTATGTGTTTTTTTGTTGTTTCAGCATAAATTTAATAATAATAATTTCTCACCCCGCTTTTTTTTGCTTCAAATTGTCGCCCCCCTATATTTTCCCCCTCATACATCACACCACACTGTATATCTATTGTACAGTCACCTATTATTTGATATGAAAATAAACATTCGAAAAAGCTGTCAATCGCGGGATGGGCAATGGATATTATGAGAGAGCATCATATTTTATACGGTTTTTCGTATTTTCGCTTTGATTTTTTGTATTATTTTTAGCGCGCTTTTACAAAAACATCAGAAAATAATTTTTTGATTGAACTGAAAATGCCATTGGAAAATCTAGATAGAATACAAAAAATGTGTTTCATGAAACTGCAAAAGTTTCTGTAAGAGTGAAAAATGGACAAGACTTGCCTAATTTGTGATTTCAATATTGGGAAACTGTCATAATTTCCATATTTTTCGCATTTTCAACAATATGTTTCTTTTTTTCGAAAGTTTGTTGCTCCTTTCAAGCGAATTGTAGTTTGTAGTCTCTCTTGAGATCTTGCAAGTTATGCAACCTTTACTCGAGCTAGTCTAGTGGCTAACACAGATGACTACCGTGTGCAAGACCAGGGTTCGAGTCCCCATAACAGCCAGACTATTTTTGCGCACTTCTATCCTACATGTTTTGAGCATTGTAGTTTGTAGGTCCGGACCATTTCAAAACCAATATACCACCGCATAACAGATGAGTCCTCCCCATCTCCTTATTGCGGTGTCTCCTTTGGGGATAAGTACTCCTCATTGAATCTTGGGTTACCGTATGTCATCCCCCCTTTAAGTACTTAATAGCCATTTCTAATTTGCTCCGGTGCCCACATGTTTCTAAGAATTTTCGAAAAAATCTAAATGAATTATGACACAATTCTACTATATAGAAGCGGATATTTGGGTGTGGCCCCGAAATCTGATATAATATAGTTGAGTATTTGGTTACATCACCATATTTTGGGTATATATGGATAGTTGGTGGTCATAAATCTCAAGAAATATTTGTGTATATACCCATTGACCTTCCAACCCCTATGCATAATTACTCGACCCTTTTTGTATGGATATACCATTAATTGTGGCCCCCTTAATTACTCTCTCCTTCTGTCTTTCAATATATACAGGTACCACTAATTTTCGCTGCTGGAGATTTGCGCATCCTTGGCTTTCGTTAATGTTTTTGTGTATTTGGTCGTAGTTTCGGCATGTATGGCTTCTGTTATTCAAATTATTCTCAAAAATGTCAATTTTTCATCTTTCTAACTACTTTTTTGACGATTTTTGTCACTTGTTTCAAACCAAAACACGTAATCACGTAACTTTTAGGTTTAGGAATTTGAAAATTTGAAAATTATCCTATTCACCTTTTTCCTCTCATTCTCAGCTTCATCTTCCATTTTCAAAATCCGGAAAATGTTAATTTTGAAGCAAGTTATGATGAAAAACAGCTAGACTACAAACTACAATCGAGAATGGTCTGCTTAGACTACAAACTACATTCGAGAATGGTCTGCTTAGACTACAAACTACAACACAGAATGGTCTGCTTAGCATCGCAGTGTAGTGTGTAGTCTAAGCAGACCATTTTCGATTGTAGTTTGTAGTTTAAGCAGACCATTCTCGATTGTAGTTTGTAGTCTAAGCAGACCATTCTCGATTGTAGTTTGTAGTCTAAGCAGACCATTCTGTGTTGTAGTTTGTAGTCTAAGCAGACCATTCTGTGTTGTAGTTTGTAGTCTAAGCAGACCGTTCTGTGTTGTAGTTTGTAGTCTAAGCAGACCATTCTTGATTGTAGTTTGTAGTCTAAGCAGACCATTCTCGATTGTAGTTTGTAGTCTAAGCAGACCATTTCGTGGATCTTGCGAGCTATAATACCTTGACCCGAGCTAGTCTAGTGGCTAACATTTATGACTATTGTACACAACACCAGAGTTCGAGCCCCACTTAGTGTCAATGTATTTTTGGACATCTCAGTTCCATAAGCACCCCTTCGATTTGTGGAGTACTCGAATCCGTCACCTCACATTTGTCAAACTATGATGTATAAATCCAGGCGGACAAAAACATTGAAGAAGAAAAGGATACACACACACATGAAGCTTACTCCTCTCCTAAAAACATAAGAAAATAGGAAACAGCAAATTTGTGACGGTTGATCGGCTTCAAATCGCTTCTTACTCGTCTCACAATTGTGTGTCGCTTTTACTTATACTCAATTTTTTCCACCCATTATATATATTTTTTCTTCTTTTACTTGGTGACGATTTCATGTTCTACACCACCAATCCATTTGCGCCAAAAACGAGGAGGAGGAGGAGGGGGAAGTGGTCCATTTATACACCAAAAAGGACTCTTTTGATATGTGTGCATATGTATATGTATACCACTTTATTTCATGGTTTCACATGAGTAATCACGGACCTACATTGACTTTTATGTGTTGAAAACCACTAGTAAGCTCTCGGTTGGAGTTAAACCCAAGGCTAGCTTAGTTTCTATGTTCATATTTTGAGCAATACAATTTTTATAATCTGCATGTTGCTCCTCACATTTCCAGCTTCATTTTGCTTTTTAGAAAACCGAAAAATATTGATTTCGAAGCGAGTTATGACTCAAAATAGCTAAGCAGACCAT
Source organism: Caenorhabditis uteleia (assembly GCA_963573275.1). NCBI lineage: Eukaryota > Metazoa > Nematoda > Chromadorea > Rhabditida > Rhabditidae > Caenorhabditis > Caenorhabditis uteleia. The sequence continues at coordinate 4,181,024 of OY752135.1, read as the reverse complement.
TCTGTGTTGTAGTTTGTAGTCTAAGCAGACCGTTTTCGATTGTAGTTTGTAGTCTAAGCAGACCATTTTCGATTGTAGTTTGTAGTCTAAGCAGACCATTCTCGATTGTAGTTTGTAGTCTAAACTGTTTTGCTTCATAACTCGCTTCAAAATAAACATTTTCTGGATTTTAAAAAAGGAAAATGAAGCTGAAAATGAGCTGAAGAAGACCAGAATAATATTTTTACTATTATGTTTCTTCAAACCCCAAAAATTGATGAATATTCTCCGGAACGATGATTGCAAGCCTCATTGAACACATCCATATCCAATTTTTGTGTGGCGCACACCCACAAGTTCCTCGCCTACCTCTCTCAATTTGAAGTGATACTTCGTTTTTTTTTCGGGGACCCATCATCTCTCCTTTTTTTCCAATTTACTTCACTCCTGCTCAATTTTCTCCGCATTTTTTTCTTCTTTCAATGCAGCTCCGTCACATATTCGCAACAAAAAGAATATTTTCGAGGATAGAATATAAACCAATTTCTTTTCTTTTTTTTTTTGGGTGTCGATGAAAAAACACTATGAGTGGCTCACACAAAAAAAATTGAATATAAATATATATAATCGTATTAGTTGGATGCACATTTGTGTCCCTTTCATCTGAATCCTTCATCCGTTTTTTTTTCGCCCTCCCTTTTGCATGTCTTTTTCGTCATTTTTTATTGGATTCTTAGACGATGCTCCCTCTCTCGTAAAAAAGGTGTCAATCATTGTGGCGGTGCTTATTGGACAAGTTTTACTCATTTGAAACTCCTAAAAGTTCGAGAACCTAACGAAAATCCATTTTTGTTAGTTAGAAGTCTTGTAGACTAGCCCTATCATAGCATGCCAAATCTCCAGTTCAAAATTTTCATGTTCACCTCCTTCATCTCATTTTCAGCTCCATTTTCCTTTTTTGCAGTCTGAAAAATGTTGATTTTGAAGCCAGTTATGTAGAAAAATAGTTTAGGCTACAAACTACAACACAAAATGGTCTGCTTAGACTACAAACTACACTGCGATGCTAAGCAGACCATTCTCAGTTGTAGTTTGTAGTCTAAGCAGACCATTCTCGATTGTAGTTTGTAGTCTAAGCAGACCATTCTGTGTTGTAGTTTGTAGTCTAAGCAGACCATTCTCGATTGTAGTTTGTAGTCTAAGCAGACCATTCTCGATTGTAGTTTGTAGTCTAAGCAGACCATTCTGTGTTGTAGTTTGTAGTCTAAGCAGACCATTCTCGATTGTAGTTTGTAGTCTTTGCATCATAGCCTAGTGGCTAACACGGCTAACTGTCATCCGCAACACCAGGGTTCGAGTCCCCAATCGTGTCAAACTTTTTTGCACACTCCTATCATCCATATTTACATACATCCACAATGTTTTGAGCATTAGTGACCGGAAATCTCGTTTTTTTTTGCATCATATCGCCACTAAAAACATGATTTTTATGTGAAAAACGCGTCGCATTATCACGATGACCATCTTGACTGTGAGAAACACACGAGTTGCTCACCAGGCTCCGCCCACTTTCTCATCTCTTTTGTCGCGCGCGCCTCCGACGAAGAAAATCTCAAATGTTTCTGAATATATCTCTCCGTCTCCCCGTCACCAATACTCTCTCGTCGTATGGTGTCGCCAAAAAATGGACGGCATTTATTTTCATCATATTTATCGTGATTCCTTTAGGGAATTTAGCGTCTTTTTGCTGGTTTTTATCATAAAATTGACATTTTTCTTGCAGGAATGCCATGATCTACCGTATATTATTGTTTTTATTACTGTTGATCGGTTGTTGCTCGACAACAACCTGTCCACATGCGGTTAACTCAAGGATCCAGGAGTGTGTACAGCCGGTAGCTGAATATGCGAAAGTGCTCAACAACCAGGTAAGCAGCGCGCTAATGACACCGGCCTGCAAGCAATTGTTGCATTTGGCATGCGTAGTGTAGTGGTACAAGGCGGGCGCGCGGTGTGGAAGGCCGCGAGTTCGACACCCACCCAACACTACCTTCTTGCAGGATGGTCGTTCCGGCACAGAATTCGCCGCCTTCTCCCTCCCCAACATGGGCGGACGAGTGTTCAACGAACTCTGCCGACTGATCGCCAAATTCAACAGCTGTGTTCGTGATCATCGCGCAACATGTCCCCGTCATGTGACCATCTCACTCATCGACTCATCTTATGGCTATTTGTGCAATGAGGGATATAATAGTTAGTGTAACAAATGAGTATAATAGAATTGAAACTAATCGTATTTAGCATTCATGGAGTCGGCGGAATGTCTGATGGAATTGGATCGCAAACCATCGGTGAAACGTTGTCATGATGAGACATTGAAGGAGATTGAGTCGGCGAATACTGAGAATGGTATATCTATGGGCGCAAAGTTGGATAGGATGTGTGGGTAGGTGGATTACTGTAGTTTTAACCGCCAAAAACATGTTTTCAGAGCTTTAAACTTCTTTTCCGGCTGTGTTCGATCACCAATCAAGCAGGAGTGCGGTTTTTCAGCTTGGCAGGTACCCCAAAATTGCCGCACTACCCCTTTAAGCAACTTTCCAGGTGATATACCGAGTTTTGAAGGATACAACCAATACTTTGATGCCAGCGTGTCAATTTACAGGAACATCTCAAAAGTATATCATTGATAATTTTTTTATCACTGATAAAATATATATTTCAGACTATCAATGTTCCAAAAGCAGCAAGAACTCGAGGAAACATCAACAACACGCGACGCAAGCACGCGCGCGCCACCCCTTCCCACCAAAGGGTCACCAACAACATCTGTCGCCCTCCTCTCCACCACCACACCATTCACCACCACCAAGAAAACCATGCGCAAAATGCAAGCGGCTGAATTAACCGATTTATCCGATGCGGCTTCCTCGTTTTTGTGCTTTTCCATGGTTTTTACAGTGGTTTTAGGATTTTTGATACTCTAGTCTTTTTCGACAATACGTGTAATTTATATTTATTGAATAAAAATATGTATTTTAAACTTGAAATCGCATAAAAATCGGCTTTTTATACCTGAAATACTGCAAATGGCCTAACATTCCGTCGACATGGCCTAGAAAACGCAAAGCTCGGCCCTCGCTTTCTTCATCGTCGATTGATTTTCATATTCACTTTTTCGTGTTTTCAGATGAACGAGGCGGATATTGCGAGTATTTTACAGTCATTCCCAGCTTATCAAGTAAGTTTTGAAGCGAAAAATCGATAAAAATACAAAAAATTGCAGCCAGGAACACCACATTATCAACAATTGTTGACGATTATTGAGGAGCTTGGAAGGGATATTCGACCGACTTATACCGGCAATAAGGTCACCGCCGATCGATTGAAGAGAAATATTAATAACGCGAGGATTTTGATCAGGTTTGTTAGCGAAAATGGCTGGAAATTTGAAAAATTCGAGTGAAAATGCTAAAAATAGCGAAAAGTGGAGGCTTGTAAGGGAATTTCGCAAGTTTTTACTTAAAATAATGTCTCCAATGGTTCAAATTAATTTCAGTAACTGCTTTTAAACTCAGAAGACATGAAAAACTTAATTTCCTTCAAAAATTTTCGAAATTCGTTTCAGTTTGCTCGAAAGTGGTGAAAAATGCAGATTTTTCAAGGAATTTTGAATGTCCGGTTGAAAAATAGGTTTTCTAAACCATAAAAGTTGATCAAAATTATATATTTCACTGAACAGAGCATTTGTGGCCCACTAAAACACCGCGTCGCTTCAAAAATCCGTGAATTCTATCTCAAAGTGCCCAAAACAGCTAAATTATTGAGTTTTCCCGGATCTCCGTAATTCCTTTTATATCGACAAACGTTTGTTGCCCTAAAAATCAAATATAGGAATTGTTTTTTACTAAAAAAAATGTTTCTCTCCATAAGACTTTGTTCCGCTTCAAAAACCGTCATAAAGTGACGAAAACAGTTCCTTTTTGTTACAAAATTAAAAAAAAACGTAAAAATTTTCATATTTCTTCCTTCAATAATATCGGCACGTCCTGTTTTTTTGTACCAAAAAAAGATCGTAGACTCCGCCCACACGCCTACAGCGCTGATTGGCTGCGCATCGATTCAAAGTTTATTTATTAAATTCCATGAAATTGAATGGAATTTCGATCATTTAATGTGAATAACTAAAACTCTAGTGTACGAGGAATATTATACTCATAGGAATTTGGATGTAACACTTCGAAAACCGATTTTGAACGAAAAGTGAAAAATCAGGCCGAACTCCGCCAATTTAACGAAAATAATTACAAATCTTGTTTTATTTTACTGCTATAGTCGTTAGTTTCACGAATTGATAACGAACATTTTATTTTCTCTCCAAAAACGCTGGAAATTTGACTTTAACTTTCGTTGATATTGCGAAATCCATTTAAATTTGGCGACCGCGACGCAAGTGAAACGCGGAGCGGTCAAAAATGGGTTGGCAAGTTGCCAAAAGCGGTGCCATAGCGCGCATTTGCAGACTCATCGTGATCCTTAATTTGAACGAGATATTCCCTACCCTACATGACGTGTATCGGTAGAGAAACTGTTTCCAATCTATCTCTCATTAAAAAACAATTTCCTGAAACTGTAGTCTTTTCAAATTTGTCGATCCCGTAAACGAATTAAATCCACTCCAAAATAAATGTGTTAAAACGGTAGCTATTTTGCTCCACTAAAACTAAAAATCGTTACTCTTAAACTTTGAAAGTTTCTAGAAAGTTGAATATTTCGGAAAAATATCCCAGAACTATCTGATCTTCTTTAGTTTTCGAAGTTTCAACACATGATTTGAGTTAATCGCTTCCTATTTCTTTTCTACTTGAATATCAAAATTTTGAAACTGTAATTTCCAGCAGTTTTCATAATCAAAACGTCACTAAAACGCTCTAATTCACATTTTCCATACAGTTTTAACTGTTTGCTTATGTTTAGCTGACACAGAGATTAACAAATTCGCCTTACTTTCAATAAAAACCACACAAACTATTGTTTTTTGATTCCCACATAAATTTTGCTCACCTATAATCCTCATTTTCGAACAAAAAGCTCTTAACAGTCACATTATCGAAATTCAAGATGCTTTTCGCAAATAATAGATTTTCTAAAATTTTTCAGTTTCAATTACAATGTAAAATCTAGTCCCTAACTTTTCACCAGTTCCATTGTATTCAGTCATATTTTCGGCATTTTTAAAGCAGTTTTCATAATAAAATTACAAAATATTTGTCTAATTTTGTCTTTTCTTTGCCGTTTCAACCTAAGTTCATTTTTGTACAACCCAAAAAACATAAGTGTATAATTTATCGTAAACAGAACAAAAAATTTAAGAAATCACTTTATTTCTCAAAGAACTGCGATCGATGTGCAAAAACCTAGTCAAAAACCTCGAAATCTCAAAATTTTTCACAGTTTCAAGTCAAAGTTTTTAATCAGTTTCCCAGATTTCCATCAATTCGGTTATTTTGATCAAACCCTTAAAATTTAAAAACATATCATAAATATAATCTAATTTGCACAAAAAATATTTGTAAATTCTATTTTCTTCTCCTTTTTCATAAGAAACCACAAGATACTGCTCCTTTTTTGCTTTTTTGGCACCGTTTCAGCCTAGATTCAAGTTTATTATATCCACAAGTCATCAATTTTTTTCACAAATAAAATTTAAGAAATCACTTTCTACCCTCATAAAAACTGCGATTTCTCTACAAAAAGCACTCAAAAAACCTCGAAATTTTCCCACCTCAATCCACTTTACATTGATCCCATTACCCTCCTCAAATATTGACATTATAGAGCGTGTTTGGCGGACGCGGAGGCCGACAAAAAGAAGGCAGATTTGGCGATCGAAAAGGCGAAAAAGGAGCAAGAAAAGGCGAAGGAAACAACAACAACAACAACTACTCCAAAACCATCTCAATAATCATGTCATCATCTACTATCAAATTATCATCACGACCTGCATTTGGTCGCCATTTTCCCGAATCTCCAAATTCCGCAATAATCTCAACATATCTACTCGATCAATCAACCGACTCTCGTTCTGGCTCATTGTGCATTATTGAAAACAATGGTGGTGATCAGGGAATACGACTCGTTGATGAAATATCGACATCCGCCGGCGTTTTTCGTTTCGATTTTCGTACACCATCGTCGATTGTTGCCGCATTGACTGATGGATCGTTGGTGGTGCAGAATGTTAAAGGTAACTTCTTTTTTTTTTGAGTTTTGTTGATTGAAATATTTTTATAATAAAGTATATATAATGAGATATGTAGTTTTATAGTGAAGTTTTCGATATTTTGAGCTGATAGTAGTGCTCTATGTTGAAAAATGAGAGAAAACAGCGAAAAACTAACTTTGGACAGATAAAAAAGCTTGAAAGACTATTTTTGGTGTGAAAAGAAGCGGAAAAAACGCTATATTCGACTAGTTCATTGAGTACATAAGTTTATCCACACTATCATTCATTCAATAAATCTGAACAGGTTATAGTTTCGTGAATCTGTAATAAAATATATATTTTAAAATTTTGGCTTAAAGCGTTTTCGAAAATCAAAAAGCTAAGAAAGTTGTTTTGCTGACTTTTACTGAAAATCAAAGCTCTCAACAAACGTTTTCTCAAGAGTTCGAATTTCTAAAAAATGAAAATGGATCTGTGGGAAAAGCAAGAGGCTTATCCAAAAAAAATATCATTAGTTTTTGGCGAACATCTGGTTTTTCACATATCTGATTATCAAAATTTGGAATCAGAAGCGAAAATAGTCTGGATGTCGTAGAAATCGTTCATTTTAGACAAATTCTAGCCAATTTCATATCACTGTTTCAATAAATTATCAAAATTTTTGTTTTGTTTCAACAAAATGTTAGTTCCAGCAGGTGGAATTGAAAATTAAAATAATAATGTTTCAAAGCATTTGTGAAATAATTTTTTCTCTGAACTTTTTACTGGATGTAATAAATTTAAGCATAATATCATGAAAAACAGCTTTTCTAGCCGATAATTTTTACATGAGCCATCAATTTTCAGACACCAAATCATCGGAATCCATCCCAGTTTCATCTGATATGCTCCTCGACATCGGCCTATCTGATTCATCATTGACTGTCACTACTGATAATAAGGTTAGTTTGGTATTCATTGATATCCCTCAAAATGCAGGCCAATTATTATATTCTAAAATGCAAAAACATTAAGAAAAGTAGTTGAAATTGTGATTTTTTTCATAAAAAATCTATTTCTTGCTGGTAAGCTTGAAATATTGACCTTACCTTACAAGATCTCAATTATCATATCCCGGATCACAATTTTCACGAATATCAGATGAAATCAAAAAAAAAAGATCTAAAATTTGAAAAAAAGTAGGCAAAAATTTCGGAAGAAAGAGGTGTAATAAATCAGTTTGAAAGCTAGGAATGTATCATGTTTTGAAAAACTTTGAATATCATAAAAACTTGTTGAAATAGCAATTTTTATCGAAAATCCACAGAACACAATATTGATTCCGAGGGAAAAGGCATTAAATTTCATCTTTCACTACTTTTTGACTTTTCACTGTTTCTCAATTTTGTTATTTATTTATCCAAGATTAATTTGTTTGATAACTCCAATCAAAATCCAATGAAAATCCCAACAAGCCCCTATTCAGCTGATGAAATTCGAAGTTTTGACATAATTGTACACGAAAAATCGAAAAGGTATATGAATTTCAAGCACAAACAAGAACATTTTTCAATTGTTATCATTTCCCGGTTACTAAATTTCCATGAATATCGAGAGAAGTAGAATTTGGATATTTTTTGACAAATAATTTCAAAGTAGTTGGTGAAATTTAGTGCTAACGATTGCTAACAAAGTATTATGTTTTGAAAATCTTCAAATTTTATGAGAACTTGTTGAAATTGTGATTTATTTGCTAAGAAAGCTCAAAAATGCAGAAAAATGATCTTATTTTTCAACAAAACTCCATTAAATAAGATGAATTCCGTTGAAAACTTCATGAAATTTCACCTTTGACCAATTTCAAGTTCAAATTTTCACCTATTCACAATTTTGATATATATTTTTCCAAAATTTCTTGTTCCATTCGAATAGCGACTGCCGAATCTCATCCTCATTCCATGATAATATTTGCAGGGTTATGCCTATGTTGTCGATCTAAACACGAGCCTTATCGTATCCAGTTGGTTAGCCCATTCACTTCCATTTGTTGCAAATGAGGGATGTGAAGTATGGTCGTGTACAATTGATAAGGAGGCTGGAGTGGTGGCAACTGGTGGAGAGGATGGTACTATGAAGTGAGTTGTTGTTTTGATTGGATTGGAATGAATGAAGAAAGCTGAGAATATATGAAAATAAGGGACACATTTTCGATATATGTGGACTGAAAATAACCGTTTCTGCTGAAAAGTTTCCAGCGGTTAAACACCAACTAATGTTGAGCATAAGTGAAATATGCAAAGATTACAACTTGAAACGGTACAAAATTTCGTCAAATTCAAAGCTGAACTTCTTCTAAAAGTGTCAGTTTTCCAAAAACTTCAAGAATCAGCCTTTTTTACAAGTTTAGCTGGAAATTTTGCAAGCCTTTAGTCAAGTTCAGTTCTGTATCAGATTATGCGCTCCTTCTTTTTGATCTGTTCCCAAATCAAATCATTTATCAAATCATATTGTATCACTCAAAAAGATCATGCATAACTATGATTTCATAATGAAAATGTTATTTTGATGAATGATAACTGTGAATTTTGAAGTTTTTTTGCCATAAAAACATATTCATACATTGTGCAATTGAAAAATCACTGTTTCTGCTGAAAATTTAAGAAAAGAGCAGCACGTTTTGACATAACGGCCGACTAAAATTGATTGAAAAAACTCTGAAAAATTTTCCAACCTTTCAGCCATGTTCACTTCTGAATCAGCCTATGCGCTCCTTCCTTTCGAACTGCTCCCAAATCAGTTACTGTGAGCATTGTATCATTCAGAAAGATCATGCATAAATTTGATTTTATGCTGAAAATGTGAAATTGTTGTACAAATTGAGAAGCCTAAAACTTTTTTTCATGGAAAGATATATTTTCAGTATAAATATAAATCTAACTCATAGATTATCACAATATTTTCATGCCCAAAGAATCTAGTGATACTTCTCTGAGTTGAAATATTGAATCTTTCTTCAAAAAGCATTTGAATAGCACTGAAAAGTTCCTAGATGATCACAATTTCCCAAGAAACTTTGGAACAAGCTTTTCTCGCAGTTTAGTAACCAAAAGAATCAGAATTTCCCAATTTTTAAGACGATTACCCTCTGATTTAGTATCACTTACTGATTTCGTGCTTTTCAATAATACTCGAATCTCAGCAATTGGCAGATCTTCTGGAAAATGCATAAATATTTTTGTGTTGAAAATGTGAAAATTCGTGAATTTTGCTCATTTTTTCTGATACAACAATGATATCGATGAAAGTTCACCCCAAATATATGTTATTAGTCTGAAAATGTAATGATTCCCAATAAAACAATCTCATTTGTTTGCAGATTATGGGATGTTCGAAGTCGCACATCAATCGGTCAATGTAAATTATTCGGCGCCGGTGTTGTATTCGTTGATTTTTGGGGTGATTCGGCTGATCAATTGATAACTGGCAGTTATGATGAATATGTTAGGATTATCGATCGACGAAATATGAAACAATCGGTTATTGAGACGAAAGTAAGTCATTTTTGTGGCTTTTTTGGATTAGAAGTTCTGCTGAAACCGGATGAGAGGTGTATTTTTTTGGCAAGAAATAGTGGTGAAAGTGGTAAAATGAGCGATGTTCGGAATTCTAGACCGGTTTTTTGCCAATTGTAAAAACTTTTCCAACTGATTTTCCCATTTGATCTTCAAAAAAATTTTTGCTGATTCGAAAAATTATTAAACTTGGGATCTAGATTTCCGATTCCATTTCAATGTGCACTTTAGATATGTTTTGCATAGAAATCAAACAGAAAATTTTTCAAAAAACGATGAAATTGAGCATTTCACAACTTTTTTCCTCGAAAACATACATCAGATTCGAAATCGATGTTGAAAAAACAATTCCAGTTTCAAATTTACTTCTAAAAATGCTCATTTTTGTTGAAAATCATTCAAATTCGAGAGGAAGGTGAGCAAATTTCCACGAGAAATGTATATCCTGCAAAAAAGGTTGATAATCATGTTTTGAGAATTGCCAAATATTCAGTTTGCATATTTTTGAATCTGGATTCGCTTTTTTTTACAAAATAGAAGTCAGCTAGTTTCAACTAATTAAGACAGCTTTTTTGTATGGGCTTGGCTCAAATTCCAAATGAACACATGAAAGCTTAAATAAAATTTCTGGAAAGGCAATGAAATTTGATGTCTTACTTTTTGTTGCAAAATCTGATATCAAATTCGAGTTAGTATGGAAACACTCCTGCTGCTCAAAATTTTCTGCAGAAAAATGCTCACTTAGTTGGAAATAGCCCGTAGTTCTAGCTCAACTTCCACTGTTAGATCAAACATATTAGATCAACTTTTTTCTTCAAAAACAATATGAATTATAAACCAATAATAACAACCTGTAATACCTTTTTGGCGCAAATTTGAAACAGTATTCAAAAATCGGTTTCTATTCTAAATTAGCTTCAAAAAATGCTGTTTTCCATTGAAAACCACTCAATTTCTGCTGAAAACTGCATCAAGCCGTCGAAATTAAGCAGAACCTCGGATAACCCAAAAAATGGATGACATTGTTAGGAAAATCGGGTCTTGATATACCCAATTATACCTATCAATTCGACATTTTCCAATATAAATCACCCACCCAACTAAAAGCGGGCTTCTAATGGTGCAATTGATTGCCTAAATCTTTCCGATCAATCGCGTTTACAATGCCACACATTCTTTTCAGCTCAACGGCGGTGTCTGGAATATCGAGAAAAACGAGTCATCAACGAAACTGTGTGTGGCGTGTATGTACGGTGGATACGCAATACTTGACGACAAATTGCACACAATCAAAGAGAATCGAGAGCCCGGCAAAAATTTGTTATATGGTGTGACGATGATGGGCGAGGAACGAGTGTTGTATTGTACTTTTAATGATTATTTGGTCGTGTTGGATTAACTTATATATTTTATTATTTATTCTGTGTCTTTTTCTTTGTTGTTGTTTGAGTGAAATGAAGGGATTATTGTGCGAGAAAATGTGGTTATTTGTAATGGAAAAATAGCAATTTGAAAAAATATGAAGTTCCGTAAAATATAGTGCATTGTACGCAATACACCAACAACAAATATGCACACAATGCACAGTAATTGACGACAATTGGATGACTTGCGGTCGATATCATGAAAAATCTGAATTTTGAAGCAAAGTAGCGTAAGGTATGTTGCAATATACGCAAACATCTGAACGGAAGTGCAAATGTTATTAACAAATTGCGGACGATACAACATACTTGACGACAATTGACCTATCACGTAAATTACACCTCTTCATACGATAATAGGAAACTTTGGGGCACCACACCGAGACCTAATGCATCCAATACAATCTACTTGACGACTCTTGAGACAATGGTACTTGCCGACGTTGCACCAGAGCTTACGACAGCTATCAATGCACACTACCTATCACAATAGTGTTTGCAGAAAATGCCTCAAATCTCACCACCTTTTTCTTTTTTTTTGCCCAAAATACAGTAATACAATCCGAATAATGTTTAAACTAAACTTTCATTTCCCTTACAAGATAATTTGAGCGGGGGCAAAGAATAAAAATGAGAGTGAAAAAAAGCGACAATAATCGTCAATTCTTACAGCGAAATAATACTGTACAAGAAAGTAATTGGGGGGTAGATTAATGGTTACAGAGAGTACAGTATGTCAAAAAAAGATGACAAAAAACACGAGTATTTTCAATAAAAGAAGAACATCATACACAAAAAAAAAACACACACCAACGATAGACCCGTGTTCAATATCAATAAGATTGGGGGGATGGATAATGGAAGGAAAAATGAATGAATGGATTAGATTGGTCCAAGACTAGGCAAATCAGTTCGTCGCGATTTTCGCCGAATCGGTGGTAGTCCTCCAGCTTCTTCATTGTTTTTTGATGATGATGATGATACTGATGGCGCATTTATCACAAATGTTGCATTGTTATCCACTGAACCTTGACTATCTTTTACAAATGTCGCATTGTCGAATGTTGTATTTTCATCATTCTCATCCATTTCTTCCAACACGTCCTCTTCCTCGTTCTCCTCCGATAAATGTGTTTCGTCGCCCAATTTGATTGGTGACATTGCCACACGTCTGCAATTATTCAATTTATTCAGTGGTTCGATTTGAAAGTTCATAAATGTTGAAAATATTTTTCATTTCTACGATTACACAAGATATTATCGATTGTGGGTTTTAACTGCTATACAAATAGATTTCCCGATAAAACGTTCGACCAATTTTTCACCAAAAGTGGGAATTTTCAAAGGGAATTTTCAGTCAAACTTCTCCGTTTCACAAAAATCCAAAAATCTTGTCAAATCCAATTTTTATCAATTCTAATGTCGGATTATAAATAATTTTGTCAATCATTCTCAATACTTTCCTGCTCATTCCAAGTAAATACGAAAATTTCTCAATTTATGGATCGTTTCCCATTATTAATCGAATTTTCACTCTTTTTCAATTATTTTCTGTTTCACCAAAACCTTGACTAGTTCCAGTTTCAGCATTGAGTTGGTGGGTGCCCCAAACAGATTTTTACAATATGAAATTCAGACAAAACACATATGCTTTCAAAATCACATATTCTTAATTAGTCTTTGTCATTCTGACGAGATTACTCATTTTTCTCCGTTTCAACAACACCATAACTCTTTTTCAATTATAATTTCCAACAGTAACTCCGTTTTTTTTGATTCTCATGAATAAACTGTCAAATTTTCAAAATTTTCTCTCTTTTCGTTTCTCATTCAAATCCAATACAGTATTTGAAAAATAACCCGTTTCTTCTCAATCTAATAATCTACCCTACTTTTTCACTTTTGTTTATCATTCAAAATCATTAATTTCCCCATTTTCCCCAAAAAAATACTACCAACCTCTTCACATTATCCTCCGTCACCTTATCCAACTCAAATGCCGATCGATGTGATGCAACTCGATGCATTCGTCGTGATTCATCCAATCTCATCTAAAATTGTCAATTTTTAATTGATTTCCCTTCAAAAAATGACTTACATCTTCCGAACTCACAACATTTCCATAGATTTGTACCGCCTTTCTCGACCGCTCGTTTCTCTTCAATTCCGGTTTCGGTGTCAGACCGCCAGCAAAGTTTGTGGTTCTTCTCTACAAAACAATCATCACATTACTCCAGTTTACCCTCGAAATATCAACTCACTCTTGCCTTATTGATCTTCTGCTCAACATCACAAAACTGATTACGAAGCGAGTCGAATTGTTGGAAGAACTTCTCATCAATCTGGTTGTTTTTGATGCAACCGAGGAGGAAGCCAATCTGCAGAAATAATTCATAATTCTAGTCCCAGTAAACATTGTTGGAGAATCACTATTCTAACATTTGTTTTGATCCATTAATAAATACTGAAACAGCATTTTGTTATACACGAAAGGTTCAAAAATGTTCTTGCCATTTTCAATTCTTCGTTTTTAATTTCAGTCACACATAATTCTCTCGAAATGTATAATTTAAAATTGTTAAACCAAAGTTTTCTCAATTTCAGCTTTAAAATGCACCAACTATTCAAAATAATGCCAAAATTTTTCAACAAAGTCCGCAAAAAACTAACTATTGGTGTTCGTTCATTGTTTCTCATATAAACTTTTTTGAAACAGGAATTTTTGTGAAAAACGTTACACTATCACTTTCCCTCATATCAATCTCCAAAACCGGGGAAGTTTCCTGTCTAACACCACAGGTTTCCCGTAAAATTTTTGTAATTTCCTATGAAAAGAGGCATGCTTCTTACAAATGTTGTCTAAAAATGGACTCCCAGCTCAGAGTTTCGCAAATATTCTCTTTTTAGAGCATAATCTTAGAGCGTAAGTCATTCGTCTGCACTCTCATTGTCAAATTTTCAGAAGAAGCAATTCGGCAAGTCATTCTGGCTATAATTTTGAGAAAGAAAAGTCTTCAGGATGGAAATTTTCTCAAAACTTTGCTGTTTCTTAATCACAATTTAGCTCAACATGTAACTTTCTATGATAATTGTCCAACTTTTCCCCAAAAAACTTCTTCTCAACTTACATTAGCATGTAACCCAGTCTTTGCCTCTTCCAAACTATTCGACAAATCTCGGAATTTCGATCTAATATCCTCGTCATCCCTCTTCTTCTTCTCCTCGTTCTTCGCTTTGATCGCCAATTTCGAGCGACAATCGTTCTTTGTTTTCTCGAGTAGAAACTCCAATTCTACCGATTTTTTCATGTTCGAGACAGCCTGAAATTGCAAATTTTGGGTATTTTTGACAATATATGTGCCTACCTTCTTGTATATCGTCTCAAACACCGGCCTCATCTCTGCCGGCACCTTCTCCCATCTATTCGATTTTGTGCCAGTCGCGTCGTCGCCAGAAATTGTCGAGTTTTTGAGCAAATCCTTGATTTCGACATTTCTGGAAAAAAACAATCAACGTTTCAATTCATACTTTTATCAAATTCTTTGAAATTTAAGCAATAAGAACATTTCAGGTACCATTTTTCTGTAACTGTTATTTCTCGTTAAGAGCAAATTGACAAAATAAAGTTTTTTTAAAGACAAAATAGACTATTTCTTCTACATTTATCCAAATGTTTCTATCGAATTTCCGAAATTTCAGCAATAAAGGAATCGCAGCCTTCAACATCCTGTTTTTCTATCATTATTATCATGTTTTAACGAGAAAAGTGACAAAAACTAGGTTTTTGAACACAAATTTCATCTGAGAAATCCAAATTCTTAATGAAATCAATTTCAACTCATAGTCGATCCCAGAATGCTTCAGCTCGAATACTTTCTTCAATAAAATTTCCATGAAACCGAACATTTTTCACAACAATCGTACTTTTCCATATCACCACAACTTCTCAACTACTTTTTTCCGCAATATTCGAAAAAAGTGCCCGTTTCTCAATCAAAATTTCTCCAAATTTCGATTTTTGGATCGTTAAATTGGCAATTTCGTATTGTTTTTACTAAAAATTCTGTAATTCACCTCTCGAAACTTATTCCCGAAACTCGTTGAACTTTTGAAATTTGAGTTGTTTTGTGACAAGAAAAAAACATGTTTCACAATATTTTAGAAATTCGCATTTTTCTGGATGATAAAATTGTTCGAAACTCTCATTTTGACATCTTCACAAACAGATTCATATCAATTCAGTTTTTTGTGCTCTGATTGTCAAAAATGCTCTGATGCTTTTCTAAAAACTTGTTCCAGAGAGCCATATGATGAGGATTTGGAATTTTGCGGCAGAAAAAAATGTTCTTATATTTTCTGTAGAAACTGGTTCAAAAAATATAAGAAGAACCCCTTTTTTCAACAATTTTTACCATATTCTAATAAAAACAGAAGAAAGAAACTCACATCTCCTCCAAAGACGCTCTCAATTCAGTCAACTTGCTTTGTCGTGCCTCTTCAAACTCCTCTTCTCCTTCCAACACAACCGACACATCTGGATCCATCGACAACTTTCTCTATAATATCATTATCAGTTAATAATCTTATGAATTGTATGTAACTTGACAATTACTATCAGTACTATCATCGGCACAACATGCAACACCACAATCATCAATATCGGACAATGTACATAGCGAATATTGACGCTTACGAGACAATTTACAAATCTGACAAATACAAAGGATACGTTAGTTGGGGGAATTGATAAGGGATTAGTTATCAATGATGAGATTTTGAAAATACAATATTTTTTTTCTGGCCCGATAATTGTCTAAAACACACATGGATCGAAAAATATACATGCTGAAACGGGCTTTCACAAAAAAATCTTGGACTAATTTATTGAATTTTAAAAGGCTCTAGCTCAATTTCAGTCAGAATTTTCGAAAAAACATGCAATCTTTATAGAAAATCAAACATTTTGCTAGCCTTTTTGTCAAAAATTTCACAAAAACTTGTGGACTTGTGATCAGATATTTCCAGACATTTTCAATAAAGTAAACATGTTGAAACAGTTTTTTTTCATGAATGAAAATCGTGTTCAAAATTATTGCATTTCGCCAAAAAATACGTTGACAACCTCAATAAAAATCATAATTTCCGATAAATCTTGCAATTTTATGGAAAATAGAAAACATTTTGCTAGTCTTTTTGTCAAAAATTTCACAAAAACTTGTGGACTTGCGATCAGATATTTCCAAACATTTTCAGTAAAATAAACATGTTGAAACAGTTTTTTCTCATGGATAATCTAGTTAAAGCAATTTCAAACTTGAAATTTGTTGAAATCGAAATACTTTTGGGTACAAAGTGAAAAAAATTGTATTAAACACAGGTTGAACCGAAAATATATATGCTGAAACAGACTTTCAAATAAAAATCTTGTTCAAATTCATTGAAATTTGTCTAGAAAACGTTGAAAAGCTCAATAGAAACCATATCTTCCGATAAATCATGCAATTTTCATAGAAAATAGAAAATATTTTCATCTTTTTTGTCAAAATTTTCACCAAAACTGTAGCGACTTGTGATCTCATATTTCCAAACATTTCAGGTAAAATAAACATGCTGAAACAGTTATTTTTCGAAGAAAAGCTGGTCCAAGTTATTACAAACAAAAAATTAGACAAAAAACGACACAACTGGTCAGGAAAACTTCAACAATATACTCGAAAAATCATGCGATTTCCATGACAGCCACAACATTTTCACCATTATTCACATTTTTCAGTTTCAGCAAACTTTCAACAACTTTACAGACTGAAACGGTTCGAAAATTCTGATGAGGACAAAAGGACAGTTCATCATATTAAACAGAAATTTTCACTAATACAACACTTTTGAAACAGTTTTTTCGACATAACTTTTAAAACATGCAAACTCCTCTCAAAGCTCACCCTCTTTCCTCCATCAAACTTCTTCGACTCCAACTTGTTAATCTGCTCCTGAAGTTCGGTTCGTTGACGTCGCAAATCTTCACAAAGGTATTGGCATCGTTGTGCGGCTGCTTCAATCTCCAATTCATCTTCAATCAATGCCTATAATAATTTTTTGATTATTCGATTGAAAAATTGTGCCTTTTGTTCTACCTGAAGTGCATTCGAGTCCGTCGGTGCTCCTTTTCGATTGGCACGCTTCTGATTCAATTCACGGAGTGCTTTGTTGGCACGGTTCGATTCGGAGAGTCTCTGAAAAACAAAATAATTGTTAATTTTTTACTGTTTCAAAAAGCGCCAAAATATGAAATTCTTCCGCCGATATTCAGTTAGAGAAGAATTTCACAAATATTTCGTAGATTTCAATAAAAACTAATCAAAATTGCATATTTCCATAAGTTTTTCGCGAAAATGTTATATTTTTTCCGTTGCACTCTTGTTACTAATGATGCGAACATTCTAATAACAGTTACTCCTTCCGATATTATGATCTCAGTGCTATCTGCCTATTTTCCATCAATTTTGTTGATATTCCAGTATCTTTCAGCTTTGTTCTATCAAAAATTTTGCAAACTTTCTTGGGATTCAAGAGCAAGAGCAAGATTCAATATCGCAGACTCTGTCTCGAAACGTAAACTTTTTTTCCGTTTCACCGTAAAAAATAATACATTCAAAATTTTTATAATTCAGTGATCTTCTTGTTGCCAATTCTATATACTAGTTCTCTGCCAATTTTCATCAAATTTGCAGTCAAATTTCTGAGATTTTCACCTCTGTTCAATCAAAAGGTTAGCTAATTGGAATACAATTCGAGTTTCCTACTGTTTCGCTTAATTTTCATAATTATCTTTTTAAATATGGAGCCAATTCGCCTGTTTTCAGCATATTTTCTAAAAAATAATCAAATTTCTGTGATTCTCAGCTATTTCAGTCAAAAAACACTCCCAAATTCGAACAGATCAGATAATGCCTGTTTCGCTCTATTTTCATCAAGAATACTCTCCTTTTTCTCACTAATCACACATTCCCTTTCGCAACATCAAAATTTCAGTTTCATCATCTTCTTTTCAGCTTATCCAACCCAAATCCGCAATAGACCTTTCATGACTTATATTCCCAAAAAACAGTGCTCACCTGTTGCAACACAGCCAACTTCTGCTCATCAATCCTTTTCTGCCTCATCACATCCATCTCTCTCTTTTGCAACTTCGACTTCATTTGTGCCATTTCTCGTTCGTGCTTCTGTTTGAATGCTTGGAATTTCGATGCTTCCGCTCGTTGCTCCTTCAACAAACGCAATCGTTGATTCTTGAGATTTTTGAGCTCCTCGTCTGTTTTTCTCATCGCTTCCTCCATTTTTCGTCGAGTTTCCGTCAGTTTTCGGAATTCAGCCATCGTCTTCTTCGATTCTTCCGTTTGTTTTTCGAGCTCACGCAACTTTTGACGCCGTTCTTCCGATATTTTTGACACTGTCGATACTTTTCGATTTTCAGCTCGCAATTTCGCCATTTCCGCTTCCATCTCATTCACTTTCAGCTTCATTTGAGTGTTTTCATCCTGCAAAACATGCTATTATCGTATATTCCTTTTTTCATCGAATCAGGTCCCTTCCTGGTAATTTTGAGTAAATTTCCCACATTTCTTTCATCTTTTGTACAGTAGAATCTTAATATTGACTCAAAAGTTGCCTAAAACAACAGGAATCTGATTTTTCTCAAAACTTTGATGAAAAATTTTGAAAAAATGCCGTATCACTAAGAATCTTTCTAGCTTCATGTTTCAAACAAAGGGATCTCGATAAAGGAATGAAAATAGAATAAAAAAGTAAATTTAGTGTAAAATTGAGTATTTTGATTCCACATAGCTCATTTTTCACATTGATAACAGATTATTCGTACAAAAATCCAATTTCCGATTGAAAAACAAGTTCAAAAGAAAAAAAAACTTTCGATTTTCTTCATAATAGCCGAAAAATTTAATAAAAAACTGTTTCAACTGCAATTTTTCCGAAATTTTCATTGTGCGTTTCATGTGTCGAAAATTGTCATTTTCATCAAATTCCTAGGTTCAAAACCATTGGATTTTCGATTTTTCTCGAAAAAAGTAGCAAAATACAGGAAATTTTTGACAAAATTCTCGATTCTTCTTTGCTTCATCATACTTCAATGAAAATCCCCCGAACTAACCTCTCTCTGTTGCATCACCGCTATCAATTCCCTCTGATTATCAATCTGCCTCTTCTGATTCTCATCCTTCATCGCAATCTCCTTATCAATATCATCCAATTGTGCTTGCAACTCTGGCAATCGCTCCGTATCGTACATCGTTTCATCCATTGCGAATGGCGTATCATCGTCCTCATCTGGCAGTACGGATGCATCCGAATCGACACCGATGATCGTTTGAATCGATTGAACAACATCGGTCGAGTCCATCATTTCTTCGTTTCTAAAAGTAAAATTATGGATAAATATGCTATTTTTTCAAGACTCACTGAACAGCATTGCGAACATCCGACAACATCGATGCCATCTTCTGTTTGTCCGCCTCAAATTTCGTCAATTTGTTCGTCAAGACACTCATTCGAACGATTGTATCCGACAATTTGATATTTTTCTCACGTGCCTCCACATCTTTCTTGAGTAGTTCGTCTTTGAGTGATAGGATTTCAGCACTGGAAAAATGATATGATAGTTGTTATCAATAAATATCAATCTAATCAATGATAACAAGTGTCATTGATAAAAATAAAACTGTTTCACTCATTCGTTGAATCAGAATCATGAGTAGCAACTTCAATGGACAGATAGCTTTGATTTGTCCTATTATAATAGTGATAACTCTACCATCACTCAGTTTTATCAAAAAAATATATCAAAACATCTTCATTTCAATAAGTTCCTCCATTTTCATGAATTTATGCCTCCAAATCTCAAAATAGAACAAAAACCAACTTACGTTTGTGCAATATCATACGCCTTATGATCCGTCGGCACAATTCCTTGCCTCAATTCGGCAATCTCCTTCTTCAGTCGACTGATTTGTGAGTGCAATACGGAAATCTCCTCAGCCTTCGGATTCTTGTTCACAATCGGCTTGTTCTTGATTTGTTTTGCGCGATCCGCATATCTGGAATTAAATTTTTGTTTCTGATGAGTTTACTTTTTTGTGTATTCCACATACAGTGGCGAGCATAAAGGTGTTTCAAAATCCTTTTTCTTCATAACTCGAGAAATACTGGACCAAATCTTTTCAATTTTTTTTTGAAATGGATCTTTAAATCTCAGGAATCAAAATTATAAATCAACTCAAAAAATTTTTTCGATTCCAAAATTTTAGTTTTCACATCTCACACCCGATCAAAAGGTGAATTTTTTCTTGAAATTTCTCTTGCAACTGGAAAGTTAATTCTGTCGATTAATTTTGTAAATCAATGCCGATAACCCATTTTTGATGTTATAGACCTTCATTTCAGAGTCAATCTCAAAAATTTTTCAGGTTGCATATTTTCGTATATTTTGTGAAATATGATAAAAATAATTCTGAAAATGAAAAACTACCGTGATTGAGTGATGATTTTGCTCTTAAAGTACCTCGCAATCGTTTTTCAAAAAAAAATTTAAATGAATTCGGTTCAGTATTTCTCAAGTTATGAGGTCGACAATATTTTGAAACACCTTTTTGCTCGCCACTGTATTTCTTCAATATTGAAAAATTACAATTTTCCATAAAATTCATCATTTTTCAAAAACAGGATTTATAGTTTTTATACTCATTGAACAATTCATTTGCATATACACCATTCTCAGAATTTTTAATGATCATTTGTCATTCAAATGGCTGGAAATCGTGAATTTTCAGATCATACCGGGATTTGATGAAGAAGATTTGTTTTGAAAATCTGTCTAGAACAAAACAACTTTCAAATCGTCTTCTACAATTGAAAATGTTCTATAGTTCCATTATTTCGAATATTTTCAAAACCGCAATAAAATTTCATGAATCGATCATTAAAAAATCCCAATTTTCCATCAAATTCATCATTTTTCCATAACAGTATTTGTTATTTTCAGAAAAAAACCGCCTATTTTTCACAATACTGTATATTTTCAGCCGTTTTCAGGCATTTATATCAAAGAAGATCCTTATCATGGTCGTGAAATAATTTTTTCTATTAGAAATATTTGAAATGTCAATTTCAAAGAAAGGTTTGTATAATCATGCTCACAAAATTAAGCACACAATACAGCCATACCATCTTCTCCCACTTTCTAACTTTCCCAAAACAGCAAAAAAAAAATCATGAAACGTCTACCAACCTCAACGTATTCAGCGTCTCTTGGGAGTTCGTATCAGCCGGTGAGATACATGCCAGGAATACTGTGAACGAGTTGCCACCGAGTGAATCTACAATATCATAATTTAATCGTACAGCAAAGAATCAACCACAAACCTTGCAAAACTCTCGTAATCACCGAATTACGATACGGCACATGCTTCTGTTTCGTCGCCAATGCTGAGATGACTTGTGACAGGATGAGGAGACCTTAATCCATCATTTTAGCTACATTTTTCATCAAAATCTTGGATTTTCAAGTTTAAAAATGATTCCCCCGCAATCAGATATCTATTTGTGATCATTTCAACACAATTTCCTCAATTTTCGTGCTCCAACATCGCCAAATTCCTCTATTTTCATAGAATGTCAGCTCAGCACAAGGCAGAAAAACTAAAAAATCACGCTTTCCACCAGCGAAATGAGCTCTTTTCTTTAGGAATGGCTCCCAAGGCGAACAATTCGTGAAAAATTCAAATTTCCACCATTTCAAATCGCTAGAATACACCGAAAATCGAGAAACTTCGTGTCATCAGACCTTTTACTATAATCATCACTTTGCGGGGGAACTCATTTTTCGTTTCAGGACCAAGGAAAACGTCTCAAACTCTACTGACCTGCATTGATATTGATGCCTTCCTTCATTCGATTTCCCTCCGCTTCCGTCTTCTTCAATCGTTCCGACCCGGCCAGATCGACGAGTTGGAGTTTGGCAGAGAATGCTTGATCACTGCAAAATTGATGGTTATTGATGAATAATTTACAGTTTCTAAATATATTCAGAGAATATGAGTTCTCTAAAACTCTAATGTAGAAACAATAAACTCCAAATATATAAACTGTTTCTCCTCTATCATAAACACACAAAATAATCTTTAGATCTGCTACCAATGGAATCCCTATTGGCGATGGTATGATCTGGACCTAATATAAGTCGATTACTGGTTGACTACACCATTCGCACTCACATTACGCTTTTGAAACAGAAAAATCACTCGAAAACTGGAATTGAAGCCATTTTCGAAGGTTTCATCAGTTTTGCGCGTAATTTAAAGGTTTTCAGTCTCGTTTACTACAATAAATATCTTTTTTTCAGCGAAAACAGAACTTAAATCTGGATTCTATATCCATTTTACTAGTGATTTTCATAAATTGAGCACAGATCGGTCTCTCATAACCTTCAAAAATATACACTGTTTCTCTTCTCTCACAAAACATCTAAAATTTTTGACATTCACTACGATTGATCTTTGCACTTTTCTCTGATAATCAACTAACCTATCCGGCACAGCAGTCTTCTCAACATAAAGCGTAAACACCGCGTGTGATCTACTTGACATTGCATTCATCGCCGTCTCGGCTTTTGTTCGATAATGGCATCCTGTTGCCAGCTGTTTGAGTGCTCCTTTGAGATCGGTGACTGGGACGGCGGTGAGGTTTACAATTGTACCTGCAAAGCGAAACTTATACTTCAATTGTTATTTACATCATCGTTTGGTGTATATTCATTGTCCAAAACAATAAACCAACTCACAATTCTTTTCATCACCATGCACATTCAGCTTCACCTTGTCCGGACGCAACAGATCGAAGACGTTGTCCCCATATACTTCGTACATTGAGACAGTTACCTGGAATAAGATAGTATTAGACTATAAAACTGTTTCAGAAATTCTATTTTCAGTTTCTAAAACTCCCGAAAACGATACTTCGTGCAATCATGCGGAAACTAGACTCAAATCCTCACCTTAAACGCTTCCGTCACTCCCGTATCATGAATCCGTTTGAATAGTGCATCAACCAATCTTGGGATGATTCCCCGTCTCATCTCGTCCGTATTGTCATTATCTTCCGTGCCCATTGTATATGTTTTGCCTGAGCCCGTCTGCCCGTACGCCAATACAGTTGCATTGAATCCTGGAAGATAATTATGTAACATTATTTGGTGGAACGTTTGTGAAATTGCGTTTTCTAACTTATTTTTCAATTTTTCCTACCAGAACATGTATCTTGAGAAAAACCGTGAATTTTTGTTTGAAAAAAAGTGTTATTTGTGCATTTTTCAGAGCTAGTTCACACAAAGCGCCATGGCGCGAAATTTGGAATTTTAACATTTCTGAAGGAGAAATAAGGAATTTTTGACTCAAACTATGAATATTTCTTGCCAAGAGAGCAAGAATGTTGCGAAAACTGACTGCAACAACAGAGGACGCTGAAGTTTTGTATCAGAAACAGTGAAAATAATCACTTTTCAACAAACTTCACTAAATAACTGTCAATCCTATCTTTTTTCTAAGAAAACATGCACATGACAGGAAAATCTTGAAATCGAAATAAAATTATTTGTGCTATTTTTGAAGTTGCACAAAATTTGTAGGCTCGAAAAATTCTCTGTTGACTTGTGCTCCTTGTGAAACAAAATATAATATTTTTGATAGAAAAGTCATAAATCGAATACTTTTGCATTTTTTAGGAGAGAAAACTGCTTGGTTTCTCGAAAAAACAAATGTGGAGGACCTCAAAATGTGAATGTTGCACGGAAAACACACGACAATGAGGAAAAATTGTGAAAATGGTGAATTTTGAACAAATTATCCTATGGCTCGTTGGAAAATTGTGAAAAATCGGTTAGTTCTGATGCAGAGCAACAATTAGAGATGTCTATCAATTAAAAACATTCATTGCTGAAATTAAGAAATCCGACAAAAAAGCGCTTACCGGCAAAAACTCGATCCAACAACGGCAATGCAGTCTTCTCATAGACCAATTCCTGATCAACAGTGTCCGGGAAAACGGAATCATATGCGAAAGTGGCGGCACCATTTATAACAATCTGAACAAAAACATTATTTTTCCCAATAATCCCCTCCAATAACATACCTGCCCGGTGTTCTCATAATACTCGACACATTTCGTGGCGCCTTCTCTCGTTTCACGAGCATTCATCGGCCGCGCACGAACCACCACACGAAGCGATGTTTCGCCATTCATTTTCTGCAAAATTTCCGTGAATTTTTGCAAGAAAAAACAAAAATGATGATAAAATAAAAGTTATCCGCAAAAAATTCGGCTTTCAAAAATTCAAAAACACGTTCTTCCCGCGTCGTCCGCAAGCACCAGACCTGACGACATTGCATACCGTACACCCGAAATAATGGCCAAACATCATAATTGTTTGATTCTTTAATGGTTTATACAGCGTGATTTCGCAAGTTTTTTATAAACATTTCCACCGATAAAGCATCCAAATTGTTCATAAATCACTATTTTCCCTGTTTCTTCCCGTAAAACTTGATTTTTTAGTGAAAAATAGACTTGTCTTGTTAAAAACTGATTTTTTCCAGGATAAAATGGCAAACCCAGCTCGTGACGGGTATCAGGAATTTGATAATGAGCCTGATTTACCGGGTGAAGTTGAGGTATATTTTGACCATCTTTTAAACCTATTTTGCCCTTTTTCCAGGCACAAGCTCAACCGGAACGGCGAGCAACATTATCGGAGGATAGCTCGTTGTTTCATGATCGTGAGATGACTGAGAATTCGTTGACACCGGAGCAAGTAGGTTATTTTCAGTTAATTTAAGACTCAAAGATGTTTCAGGCGTTCATTCATATGGTTAAGGCGATGCTTGGCACTGGATTGTTGTCCTTACCACTTGCTTTTAAGCATTCTGGTCTTTTTGTGAGTGTTTTTGATTCATTTTTGTGAAATATCTGAATTCATCGTTCAAAAAACCATTGAAAATGCGAAATTTAACCTCTACCAGCTTTTTTGTACACTAAAAACGATGAAAAACCACTTTTTAAATTGAAAAAAAAGAAAGGATAAGGAATTCGAGCACTGACACTGAAACTAAATTTGAAAAATTATTTTCCAAGTGAAACAGTAAATTCATAACAAAATAACGTAACTTTCTAAAAAAAAAGTATCACTAATTATACTGATTTCTGAAGTAGAAAAAACAGGGAACACAGAAAAAACCTTTTCATTCATTCACTGTAAAATTCTTCAAAATATAGTTGGCTTCAAAAATAACATTTATCAAATGAAACTGTATTTTTCGACATTAAAAATGATAATAGAAAGATTTAAAAAAAGTTTTTCATAACTTCTATTTTCAAAGACAATTAAAACAGTTTTCAAATTTCATTTTCTTTATCTCTATCGAGAAACAGTATGTTCAAAAAATATAGTTCCATTATACTACACTGAAAACTAAAACAGTCGGTTGAATGCATTAATTTTCTGTGCTTTTCTTCGAAGTTTATAGAAAACAGTAATTTTTCGAAAAATTGAGTGTACAGTTTGTTGCAAAACACTGTGCACTGTACGTCTTTGAACTTGTTGATAAACCTAAAGTTGAAAGTTACGCTGAAAATAAACGGATGAATTATTTTTCGATTGAAACAGTGAATTTTCTTTAAAAAACCTAAAATAGGCAGTTTCAACAAATAATTACCATTTTGGCTGTGTCGTCTAGGAGAAACGCTTGCTCCTTACAAAGTTTTTTTTAAATATACGAATGCGGCTGTAGTGAAAATATTCTGAAAAATAGTGTTCTTATGTTATGGAGAAACCGTAAATTTCGAACATAATTTCATTCTACCACTTTGATACTTCAATGAATATATTCATTTTCCTGTATCGTCATTCAAAGTTTCTAGGGAACAGTAATTCAAAAAAGAAACAATTATAACTGTTTCTTGCTCCCAACATCACCAAAGACACAGATAAGAGATAGACAGAAGACAACTAGCGGATGTTATTCCCTTAGAAAAAAGCTGAAAAAAGCGATACAAATTGTTTGACGTGCTTAAAACAGCATGGCAAATATAGTATAGATGAATAGCTTTGAAAGTGGAAAGTGGTGAAAATAGAATACTATGAACTCAATGATAGTGAAGAAGAATCTGAAAAATATTGTCATGTTTATATCAAGAAACAGTGATTTTCAAATTATGGTACCCAGAATGATCGAACAACGTATTCAGTGTTTTGTGTCTCAATTCAGAATCCATGAAAAACAGTAATTTAAAAAAGAAATAAAAAGTAAGAGAAAAAGCAACTAGAAACCATATTTTTCGGTATGAACAGTAAATTTCCATCGAGAAAACATGAAACAATAAGTTATAATAAAACTCGACTAGCATTTCACTCAAAAAAAAGAAAAAATATATAGTGTAGACGGATTGCTCTGAAAGTAAAAAAACTGAAAAATAGAATAACATACCATCCTCAGTTATAGTGAAAACAATTTGAAAAATATAGTTACAGTAGTGGCCATAAATCTATTGAATTTACTGGTTTTCAGTGTATTTTGCCTAGAATTGACCCTTCTGTGCCGGAATTCAAATACTACATGAACCAAACTGATATCGAAAGTCTAAAGTACTTGTATCCACCTACTCGAAAAAACAATCACTTTGATTTTTCAACCATCCGAATCAAATATACAAGCAGTTTAGTGTTGTCCCATTTTCCGAAATTTGACAAAAAATTTAAATTTTTCAAAATTTTGAGATTACGGAAAAACTAAATTGGCATAATTTTGGGAATATATTTTTACATTTTGTACATAAATTTCAGCTCTATCTGTCCATTTTGAGAAAAGATATGTGGGAAAACATAAAACATGTGAAAGTACCGACCAATAAACCATGTGCATATCAAATTCGGATGGTTGAAAAATCAAAGTGATTATTTTTTCGAGTAGGTGGATACAAGTACTTTAGATTTTTGATAACCGTTTGGTTCATGTAGTGTTTGAATTCCGGCACAGAAGGGTCAATTCTAGGCAAAATACACTGAAAACCAGTAAATTCAATAGATTTATGGCCACTACTGTATGTTTATATAGCGAAACAGTAGTTTTCGAATTATAGTTCGCAGGATCATCCATAGAGTATTAATAATGTGTCTATCTATTATTTTGTGTCTCAATTCATGATCCACGAAAAACAGTAATTTTCCGAAAAAATTTGAGCAAAACAAGATTTTTCATCTCAACGAATGTCTTGAAAATGCTACTTTTATGGGAATAAATTGCATCACAAATCATATGAGCACCACATTTCTATACATACTTTCACCAAGAAACAGTGAAAACACAAGTTTTTGAAACTAAAAAAAAATTCAATATCTCAATTTGCAGCTCGGCCTGATCCTCACCGTCCTCATCTGCCTAATCTGCCTATATTGCATGCGTCAAGTCGTGTTTGCTGCTCATTTTGTTTGTAATAGGTTAGTCAATTCTTTAAATCTGTCTTGATATATAGAAGTTTTACAGAAATGGTCGAGATTTGATAGATTATGCGAATATAATGAGAGGAGCTGTTGAAATGGGACCACCATGGATCAAGAGGAAGGGATACTTTTTCAAGTGAGTTCGATATACTTTTACTGTTTTGGAAGAAACTTAAAAAATGGATGAGGGTTCTATAGACAATTACAAACTTTAAAATATAGGTTTCAAAAAAATACGAAGAAAAAAAAATCAAAAAGCACAAAAGAATGTGTATGTCCATGAAAATGCCAAAATTGCCTGAAAATAACACAAATATGCTCAAATAATGACTTTTGACTGTGCAAAAGCAGTTATTCAGTGGCTACAACGAAAATGAGAAAAAAAACAAATCTTTTTCCGTTTCAAAAAATCCCAAATAGTGTTTTTTCTTGACAATTATGCGGATTATTCAGTCGTCTCTGTTCGGAATAATCATAAAGAAAAAAACATGCACTGTTTCAAGAATAAAACATATTTTCTCCTAGTTTTGAAAAAACAGTTTTTCTCCTTTCGGCGAATCGATTTCTGAAAAATTGTAATGCAGAAAAGCCATTGCTCAGACAGCTCGTTTTTTTCTGTCATTTTTGTATGTAAAGTCATTCAGCCACCAGAAAAGAGGTATGAGAAAAAAACCATCTTTTTTCCGTTTCAAAAAGTTACTACTAACGAGTTTTTCCATAAACATTCATTGAATTCGCTCCTCCGGCTCAGAATAGTCATCACTTCGGAAAGGAAAAAGTAGAAACTGTGCTGTTTCAAAAATAAAACAAATTTTTTTCAATTTGTTGAAGAAGTAGTTACCATCAATTGGTTCATCTATTTCTGAAACATTGCTAAAAGACTTTTAGTAAAAGTAGATAAACATTTCCATCTTCAAATTAACATCATCATTATAAAAATTCTCAAAAATAAACTTGAAAAAATGACTAGCTTGGGAGGCAGTTCAAGGTACCGGTTCAACTTTTGCCCAAACTTGTTCTATAGCTTCTGAAGATAGGACAATTTGAAGTATTTCTGTTTCAAAATATTAATGATAAATTTATTTTCCTAAAATTTCCAATTACAATTTGGTTTTTTCGATGTAGTTCAAATATTCAAAAAAAAAAGCAAGAAAGAATAAAATTACCGTTTCATGATTACGAAAAATTTTCTCACGATTTTATGAAAAACGCTAGTCATAACGGATCGACCGGAAATCTCACAGAAATGATTCGGAGTAAAAATATTGGACGAAGTGTCAAAAGTTATCAAACAAGTATACATGTTTCAAGAAAAACTGTAAATTTTTCTGTTTGTCAAGTAAAACTAGTGAGAAAACTAGAGATAAAAATTAGTTTCACTGTTTCGATAATGCAACAAGTTATCCTAATAATTTTGGAGAAACAGTTGCTCATGAAAATGATCAATAAAATTAATAAAAATAAAATAGAAGCGCGATTTTCAGCAGTTTCCCTGTCAAATAATCAAAACCAAATAATTACAGACAACTTGTAAATGTCAACATGTTCATCTCGCAACTCGGCTTCTGTTGTGTGTATTTCGTGTTTATGGCGGATAATTTGGAGGATGTAAGTTGCATGTTTTACTTGAAAACTGTGGGATATTGGCAATATTTTTGAGAATTTCTATAATTGAATTATAAGACATGATGCCATCCCATTACTTTTAAAAGTACTTCACGTGTTATCAAAATATGTTGAAACGTATATCGTAACTGTTTGTTGAACTATATTTGATTCGCAAACAAACTTATACAGCGAAAGTCGAAATTTCAGATTTTTCGAAACAATGATACCTATAGAAAACATAATCAAAAGGAGAAAGTTGATTTTTGAAATTGATTTCATATAGTCGAAATAATATTTTAGTGTTGTAATGAAACAGAAAAAATCGTCTTAGTTCGAATGTTCGCCTCAAAATTGAAACTTTCAGCAGAAATTGATCAATTTTCAGTAGAAAAAAAGGTCAATTGGAATCAAAAAGTTTAGAAATAGTTCCAAGAATTTAATTAAATTTTATGCCATTGATCCATCACATCACTTGAAGAAGTACTTTACGAGTTATCGAAAAATGTTGAAACGTATATTTTCGCTCTTGATCGAACTATATGTGATTCTTGAACAATTCTATACATCAAAAGTCGATATCTCAGATTTTTGAAGTACATTTTCTTGCAAAAAACCTCTTTTTTAATTATGAATTTTTATTGTATGATAACTATAAAATAGTTTTTGTTTAAAATTATAGTAAAAACTGAGAACAGTAATGTTTTGACAAAATTTCCTTCCTACAGCTAAAACAAAGTTTAAGTTTGATTATGAAACAGAAAATTCTAATTTTCATTGAATTCTGTTTCAAAATTACAGTTTTTGACTGATTTTTAGCAACGTTCAGTAGACATAACAAATATTGCGCATTAAAATAAAATAGTTTAGTAATAATTTTGAAGATTTATTTAAATTTTATGCCATTTAACCATCGTATCACTTGAGAAAGTACTTCACGTGTTATCAAATCATGTTGAAACGCACATCGTAGCTTCTTTGCGGACTGTTTTTCATTTTTGAGCACTTCTACACATCAAGCGTTAGATTTTCACAATTTGCTAGAGCGTTTTCTCAAAATTTATCTTCTTTTTATTAACAATACGCATAGAAAACATAATGAAAAAAAAAAGTTCCCAAAAGTAGTGGAATGTTCACTTAATTGACTTCCATAAGTCAAAAAAAAGTTTTAGTCTGATTATGAAACATGAAAATTTTATGTTGCTTGAAATATGTTCCAAGATCGGAGTTCTCTCTGAAATTTATCAATTATCAGTAGAAAAAAGCGGTAATGCTCATATGAATCAAATTGTTTAAAAAAATATTTGAGAAAAATAATTTTTCGGAAACTGAAATTTTATCGAAAAAAGTTACAGTTCTTCAACAACAACACCTCAATCCACCTCTCAAAAGCCGTCTGGATGCTCCTCCTTCTCATCCCAATGCTCCTCATCTGCTCAATTCGTCGATTGTCAATCCTGGCGCCATTCGCAATGGCGGCAAATGGTGTATATGTGGCGGCGGTGGCTGTTGTCCTTTATTATTTTGTTTCGGGTGAGTGTTTCATATGAAATATAATGTTTTTCGAAAAGTTAATCATGATGACATTTTGATACAAATAAAAAAGACTGTTCCAAATTATCCATTTATTTTGAACGATGAGGCTGAAAACTTTAGTATCCAGATCAAATAATGTGTTTCTAAAATTCTTTTTTTCCTGATTTTTCCATTGCTCCGGTATATAGTGACAGTATTAACAACTAGAATTATTTTCGTTCAAAAAAGTATAACATTTGCAGATCTCCGCCCAATCTCAAGTCTACCATGGTTCGGAAAAATGACCGATCTGCCATTGTTCTTTGGTACTGTCATGTTTGCTTTTGAAGGTGTCGCTGTTGTGAGTTTCTTATTCCTTATTTATATATTTGAGTCGAACCTCGGAAAGCAGTATGGATTACTGTAGTCAGAAGGTCGAAAATATCTATGAATTAGGTGTGGGCGAATTATCATTTTCAAAAAATAGCAGAGAACTTTCGAACAACTGGTAAAACTGTGTTTTTCAAAAAAAAAAAAGAGCAAGGATCCCTGAAAGTTTTTTTCTATAAGGATATACTGTTTTTTATCATGAACTTATTGCTGAAACTTTTCACATGCTTGGTAATATCGAAAAATCGCTTCAGTTGGTGAAGATAATTGCTGAACCAGATTTTTTATTGAAAAATCAGAAACATTTAATTTCTGAGAGCAGGAGAGTAACAAATAGTTTTAGAAGATATTCCGAATAGGAAAAGTAGTTTAGGAAGTTTCAAAAGCTGAATCGACTTCACACAAATGAAAAACCTCTCATAGTTGACAAACTGGCTAATTTCCAAAATATTTCGCATTTGAGATTACTTTGAAACATTTTTTTGCTGTAAACTTCCAATAATCAAGAATTTAAAAAAACATGCTTCACTTTAAAGGTTTATGTTGCTATTCAACACATTTTTCAATATTACTTCCGTCGACCATTCAGTAAATCTCAACTTTGTCTCTAAATTACAATATTCGCAAGATTCAGCATTTTCTCGATATTTAAAAAGTTTTCAGCTTTCTCATAATGACCTTGGCGCGTTTTCATCTTGGTTTGCAATTTTGAAATAAACTTCTCAATTTTTCTTCGCCTGTAGTGTTAGAAAATATCGAATGAGTTCATCCTAGTAATACTGATCAATTTCCATCTTTTTCTGAATTTGAGATTGCTTTGAAACGGTTCATTTCTGAGATTTACAAAGCGAGAATTTTGAAAAAAACGCCCTGTTTCACCGTAAATAGTTATGTTGTTTTTCAGCTATACTTCAATTTTATTTCTACCATATTTTCCAAATAAGAGATGCTGTGGCCTCTTAGAGCATCGTTCTAATATAATTTCAACGTTTTTTTCTCAAACTGCGCAGTTTTCAACAAAAAAGTTTTCGCTATTTCTTGTGATTTTCCAATCAAACATCATCACATTTTTCAGATAATGCCAATCGAAAACCGAATGAGTTCGCCACACTCATTCATCTCCTGGAATGGTGTCCTCAATTCATCATGTCTCGTTGTTCTTGCAATATTCTCTGTTACTGGCTTCTATGGGTATGTTATCACTTTATTCAGTTTCGGTAAATTTTGCAGGTACTTATCACTTGGAAATGATGTCAAAGATACAGCAACACTCAATCTGCCAATGACACCGTAAGTTCTTTGTTGATAAGTAAATAAGCTGAAAAATGAGGAACCTGACTTAAAATAATGCCTTATGAGCTGAACAGAACAAAAAATTGAGTTCAGAGTCTGATTTGAAAAATGAATACTGTTTCGAGATAATTTTGTAAATATTTCGATTATAACATTGAAATAGTCTAAAAATAAGATGAAAAATCAGTAATTCGAACTATTTTTCCAATCTACCAGCCTTTTTTATCACATATTAATTCAATTTTTTTTTGATAAAAACCGTTTCACTGAGAAATGTTATTTTGGAAAATGTGATATTTATCCAATAATTGATGCAAATTTTACGGAATTTCGAGTTGAAAGTACATTTTCAAAATTTCCTATTTCGATAAGTTTTTGTAAATACTTCGATCAAAAACATGCAATTGTTTCAGCAAAATCCGCTGGGAAATCTGAAAACATCGAATTGTTGCTGAAAATGCTTTATTACTAGGCTGATATGTGTTTATAATGAGAAAAATACTGAAGATAAGGTGACTCGATGGTTTTTGAAACTGAAAAAAAAACTGTTTCAAATGGAATAATCTCAAATTTACCTGGAAGTAAATAAAATACCACACATATCCACATTTTGAAAACCAACTCTTAAAATTACTACATCAATGGTGTTTTTCGCTAGAATATACGTTTCAAAGAATTTTTATCGTTTAAAAATGGGTTTTTAAATTGATAGTATGGCAATATACTCAAAAAAATAAAATTTGCAAACAAAATCACTGTTTCGAATAGGATATTTCAAAAAAAGAGGAAAATTGATTTTAGTTCCGGACCGAAACACACAAAAGGATACTGTTCAAACAAGCGTAAAATATACATTTGGTAGAAAGCGTGGGATATATAATCTCACCGACGTATGAAAATGTGATCGGTAATGAATTGTTGGCTATACATTTCCATGAATAAACTTAAAAACTATGTCAAATTTTTGTTTTTTCCTGTTCCATACAGAACATGTTTAATAAATGCTATGAATATGAAATAATAAGGATATGGCGCACATTATCCAAAAAAAAAATTATCAATTGATTGAAACAGTTGAAATTATTAATTTAACGAATTTATCTGAAAGAAGTACTGAAGAACAAATTTTGTGAGTCTTTGTGCAAGAAACGAATACTGTTGGCTAGAAAAAATTGGAGAGCAAAATATAGTTTTTGAAACAGTAAAAAAAACATATAATTGCAGTTCATACTCTAAAAATAATCTGATATACTTTCAGATTCTACCAAACAATCAAATTGATGTTTGTTGTGTGCATCATGATATCATATCCATTGCAATTCTATGTACCAATGGAAAGGATTGAGAAGTGGATTACTAGAAAGGTTGGTGTATTCTTTAGGAAAAGCTGTAGAAAAAATACTGTTTCAAAATATTAGAAAGAAAATATTTCGATTTCAAATGCTAATTGTTTTCCAACAATTAGTTCACCTCTAAAACACATCAACGTTAGACAAAGGAAGGAGTCCGGAAGATCAAAAATCGTTATTTAAAAAATTTTCCAAATGATAGCTGTAACCGTAATATATATTGTAAACGGGGAGAATGAGAGAATTAGGTCGAAAAAGACGGTGAAATTATTACAGTTTCGAAAAACTTGAAATTGAACACATTGAACGTTTGTCTCGATACATGTTTTTCCGGATTATTTTGTCGAATTCACACCACGGCTACAACGACGCTCCAGTACGCCAGACGTCGTTTAGCCGCCAGCACTAAAAATAGCGTTTACCTTCACAGATTTGATTTTCTCGAAAACGGTTAATCAGAAATTTCTAATTTTTTACCAGAACATGCAAATAACGAAAAACTTTATTTTTTATCAAAAATTTTTTCAAAAAAACCTTTCTAAAATAGGCTCTCATGTCTATCTCGAAAACGGTTAATCAGAATTTTCTCAAAGTTCTCAGTTTTGTTCCTTAGATCATTCTAAAACGTTTGAGTGGCTGAACTTCCCATAATAACTTATTTCAGCAAAGTTATCACTGTTTCTATGCAACACACACGTGTACAGCAGTGCAAAAAAGTTCTGATTTTCAAGCGCATGTATTTCCGCGGCCGTTGATTTTTATGAAATACGATCAACTGATGAATTGAAGGTTTAATATAGATCTATTCCAAAATGATGTTCTCATAGAACAGAAGCGTATTTGGAGGTAGTTCTAATCGCATTTCAGGACTATACTTTTCAATTCCTCACCGCCCTTTCATTTCTTAGCTATTGCCAGGGGAAAAGCAAGAAATAGATAGATCTTGATTAAGACTAAAAGTCATCAGTTGATCGTAACTTTGAATATTGCCTTCTGAAAGAGCTACGAGACTTCCAAAAAGCACTATTTTCCGCATGTTTAACGCGCGTCAACACGCTAACTGTCTGCGTCTCTCGGGGTGCCTGGCTGCCGGCAACAGTGCGGAAGGGTCTATCGCGCCATGCTGTGAATTATTCAGATCGAACAAATCACGTATATTGCGATATGAGCTTCTGAAAGTTCAGTTTAGTGTAATAGCCTATATATCAACGCAATATGTATTGTAGAAGAGAGGAGGACTCTCTATCAACTATTTCAGTTTCAAGGTTTCTTAAGAGGCAAGGTGTATCTTTGAAGTATGATTGTTGTTGATATCCAATGTCGAAAATCTCGAAACTTTTGTCATTTTTGCAAAATAGTTAGATTTCCCTTTAAAAATTCTCTGGTCATATTATCCATTCGACATCAAACATTCTGATAGAATCAAACGAATAAAGTCATAACGATAAGAATGACGTCAGATAATTAGTTTGGACCATAGACTACTAAAATACGATTTCAAAAATGTTTCAAGTACAGTTGTAGCAGCAAAATAAATGTTATCACATCAATCTCGTATATTTAATAGATATGAAGTCGATTTACATTACAAAAATGACGAAAGTTGCATATATTCCAAAATTTCACAGCTATTCAGCGAGGATATGGAAATACTCCAAAACCAAACGTATTTTGAACGAAAGAAAAAATATTTGTCCCAACTTCCACTTCTCACAAAAAATTTTGCACTTGCAAACTTTCCTGAACAAAAAGTTATAGAAAACTAAAGGAATCTCTATCAATAATTTCAGTTTCAAGGTATCTTTAGAGCAAAAGTATAACTTTTGAAGTATGATCGTCTGATCGTCAAAGGATAGTCTTAAAATTGTATTTTTCTGAAGAATAAAAATTTTTATCAATTGATGTTGTCAAGAGCCGTTTTTATCCGTTCAAAAAAGAACATTTTACGGAACTGATACATCCACACTAATGAAATTATAACGATATGAAAAATATGAGATAATTCGCTGAAAGCATCTATTACTAAAACACGGTTTCGAATATTTTTCAAGTAAAGTTGTAGCAGCAAAATAAATTTTATTGCATGGCTTGATATGTGATAGATGTGAAAATTGATTTTCATCCCAAAAATGACAGAAATTACGCGAAAGTTGGAAATATTGCAAACTTAGGCGTCCATTTTATCATTGATATGGAAATACTCAAATATCACAAGTATTTTGAATGAAAGAGGAAATATTTCTACCAACTGTCATTTTTCATTCAAAACAATGCAGTTTCAAAGATTTCTGAATAAAAAGTTATAGAAAACTGAAGTAATTTCTACCATGGACATTTGACAGAACTGATACATTCAAACTAATGATATTATAACGATATGAAAAATATGAGATAATTCGCTGGAAGCATCTATTACTAAAATACGGTTTCAAATATATTTCAAGCAAAGTTGAAGCAGCAAATTAATGTTATCGGTTTATTTAATATGTGATAGATATGAAAATCGATTTTCATCTCAAAAATGACAGAAATTACGCGAAAGTTGAATATTGCAAAATTAGGCGTCCATTTTACCATTGATATGGAAATAGTCAAAAAAACACAAGTGTTTTGAATGAAAGAGGAAATATTTCTACCAACTGTCATTTTTCATTTAAAATATTGCAGTTTCATAATTTTGCGAACACAAAACCTAGTTGAACCAAAAATAATCCATCTTTCGCTGGTCTTCTCAAATTTAAAAACTAGAAAAAAAAATTTTTTTTCTCAAATTTTGCCGTCCTGACGACTAACATAAGCTCCAAATCTTCAATCTATGTCAAATTTTCTGCAGATTCCGGTCAACAAGCAAACATGCTACATCTACGCATCAAGATATATTGGTGTTCTATTGACTTGTGAGTTTTCTTCCTTATATTTCTAGTTTGCAAGCCTCCAATTGTTTCCAGGTGCAATCGCCGAACTCATTCCCCACTTGGCCTTGTTCATCTCATTGATTGGAGCATTCTCTGGTGCATCAATGGCATTGTTATTCCCGCCATGTATTGAGTTGTTGGTGAGTTATTTTCTGATGATTTTCGGTTTTTGAAAAATATTAATGATTGTATTCAAAAAAACAGATAACTATAAATTTTCGAAAAAAAAAGAGAATATTTTGTTGGTGAAACAGTGAAAAAATAATTTCAAGGAATGGAAAATTTTAACCATCTCAAATGATTTAACAAAAACATAAAACCACTAATCATTCATAAACATGTTAAAACTCATTTTGTAAATGAAACTGGAAAGATTTTTTTCTAGAAATCAATGAAACTTTCGATAAATTCGGCGACGAATTGTTTAGGAATGTAGTTGAGAAAAACTGAAAAAGCTGCGATAATTCATCATGGCCGTTGACTTTTTGTGTTTTTTTTAAAGTAAACAGGATAATGTTATGGTTTTTGAGAATGTTTGTTGAGAATAGTTTTACATATGGAATATAGATGCAATTAATTTTCAAATTGACACGGTCGAAAAGTAGGCAACTGAAATTTTTACCAGTTTCAGAATCATCAGATCTCGAATAAGACTCAAAAACTCGAATTTATCAGTTAACCCAGTACTTGAAACATTTACATTCTCTAAAACTGCTAAACAAGTTTGTGTTTTGGTACTTTTCTGCCTTTTAACGTGAAAAATGAGAGAATTTTACTTTGTCGTATGTTTTTTCTCTCGAATTTCTCATGCTTGTGGGACACCCGTATCAACGAAGCTTCAAAAAACATCCGACTTTTCGTAAATTTCTCGAAAACGCGGTTTTTTCAAATCAACAAAATATCTGATATCTGTCTGAAACATTAAAATACTCCTTGATATCAAAGCCAACAGAACGAATCTGGGAAAAATTGGAAAATCGAAACATTTTGCTGAAAATGTAAGAATTTTCTGAGAAGAGCAAAGATATGATTCATATCATATGAAACAAAATTTCAAAAACTGACCAATATTCGTAATTATCCTGATTTCGTAAAACTTTCTGAACAAATATTGTATCCGTCTGAAACATAGTCTGGAACTTCGAGTGTTTCAAAACGAAACTCAGCTTAAATTGTATCTTCTAGTGTCTATCTAGAATTAATATCAAACTTATCGATCGCAAATAATCTTCTAATCATCGAAATAGCCATTAGTTCTCTGAAGTATATAGGCTCTTTTTTTCAGACATCATACGCCAAAGGAGAACTAACAAAAGGGCTATGGACCAAGAATATCATATTATTATCATTCGCCGCCATTGGTTTCACAACTGGTACATATAGTGCATTGGTTGAAATATTGAAAACATTCCAGTAAATATACTACTTTTATCTATTTAAATTTGTCAAATTTCTGATTGTATATTTGTATTCATTCTTTCATGTATCATGGAAACGCATTTATATTATATTACTCCCCCCTAGTCCCTTTGTTTTGCAATTTTCTACTTTGTGATGGTTTTTATTTCCCTTTATTGAACGGTTTCATATTGGATTTTGTCACTTTCATACTTTTTTGTAATAAAAATGGAGACTTTTATAGTTGGTAAACTGTAATTTTATTTGGTGAAATAATCGAACAGCATGCACCGTAGTATCACTGAAATTCGGCCGAACTTTTAAAATTGGATCGATGAAACGGAAAAATTTGAAGTTTCAAAAATCGAAAAGTTCTGAAAACCGATTGAAGACTGTATTCTTATATTTTTCATTCTGGATATCAAGCATTTGAAACAGAATAATTTCCAAAAGTTCCCGTTTTACCCTGTTTCAGGAGAAAAAAGTTGCAATGCTTCTGAAACGGAAGTTCCAGAAATTTTGATAAAAATTACAGTTTCAAGTTTCCGTCAAATAGAAATACATGGTAAAGCATATTATTGAACTTGAATCACTATTTTAATATGTTTACAAATCGAAACAAAGTAAATATTTTTGGTTCGGTCGCCACTAATTAGTACCACTCAGTATCTTCTCATATTCTATGACCACCAGTTGGATTTTAAACAATCTAAACAAGATCTTGAACATTTATATTTGATTGATGAAACATGAAATGTTTTTCCAGGGGTACCTAGATTTTGATCACAATATACTACTCGATGTATTTTCGCAAATAGAAGACGATTTCCGAATCAGTTTTTGCTGAAAAAATCTGGGAAAAATCGTGTTGTAACATTTTTAAACAGGATTGTTTTTTTTTTGAGTTGGAGGCTCAATTTTTTTTTGAAAGACGCGGCATGAAACTCTGATTGTGAATATACCAGTTGCTGACCGAAAAAATCTTGAAAATCATGTATCACTCGGTTTCGCACTTTCGGACAATTTTCCAGCAAATATAGGTTCCAAATTCGGAATCTCCATGCAAAATTATCTTCCATGCAAAAATTCGGAAAAATTGAAATACCCCTCCCTTGTAACTTAACTTTTTTCGAATTTATTATTCCGTCACAAAATGTGGATATGAACATCGAACAATTTTATGAATTTCCCAAACTGAATCGATGTAGCAGAAAAATATTTCAGTTTCTTTGAATGTTTACAAAAAGTGTTCGAAGAGATCCTTCGATCATTCGCCAAATAGCTCTATAGAACAAATTTTCTCAAATACATATCGTTGAAAGATTTTCCAGGCAAAAAAAATGTAATTATGTTGAAACTGTTATTCCAACCAAATAAAGCGACAGATATTGCCCCTTCGATACAATATATTCGCAGATTGTAAAACTTTGGATCTCAAAAATTGAATCAATTCCAAATGTTTTCCATCAAACATTCCCAGTTTCAGAACGTATGCAGTTGGACTTTACCAGGATACATTTCAATGATATCTTCAAATCATCACCACTGATAATTTCAACCAAACTTGCCGGATTCTGAATATGAAAAGAAGTGATTTCATTTCGACATTCTACCAATGAAACGGTGATAAATAGTTGGAAGAAGAGTTACTTCAAATATACATTTTGTCATTTTCGAGCCGAGAGAAATCATATGGCATTGTCTCAAAGAGTAAAATGTTTGCTGATACAAGTTTCAGACAAGATGCAATATCTCGAAGAGCACAAAAAGTAGCATGTTTTCTGTTTCACCACTATCACATCAACTTCGAAGTCTTCAAACACCAATTGTGCAGGCTTGGTTTTCATCCAAAATAATTATAAAAGTACATTTGTTGGCCGCAGGTTTTCATATTATTACCAAATTTAATAAATTTGATTGATCAATAACAGTAGGTATGTAGATATGAGAGAAAATGGAATATCGACATTACTTAGTTTTTCCAATCAAAGACACTCATCATTGCTGAGAAACAGAGTTTTTGTTTGAACTTCAATATTAAAAAGTAATATTTGACAACAGTTCCAGTTTCAGAATCTTCTCATATAAAACTATAATTCGTGCCTTTTTGATTCATTCCCTTCGAATGGAACCAAATTAACTTTTCCAATATCTAAAGTTTCAGATTCCTTATCACTGTCATCAAACTGATATTATTCAAAAGATGAATGACTTCAGTGACAGAAATTAGGAACATGCTAGCAGTGAAAAAATAATCTGCCGGAAACATAATTGGTAGTAAGATATACATTCCGACTCCATGCTTGAAACCAATAATATCAACCGGTACGACAGATCCCACCAGAATCCCTAATAATTTTGAAATTTCCGAGACAACTTGAAACAGTAAAAACAAATTTTGTGAAAAATTTCAGTTTCACCAGTTACCCAACTATTTATTCTCTACAAAATCATCGCTTTGTCGATGTTAGTATCATCTCTAAATCATATCTTTATTATCACAAATACTAAATATTCTGGGGGTATAGGAATGCACATAAATCACACATTAATAATAATCATATTTCTTTTCTTTCTTATTCATCTTATTTATTTTCTTGGTACCAATCCGAATTGTTGTGGGCGGAGCAATGTGGCAACGACATCCGCCTCGAGTTGATCCAATTCGGCGATTACACTTGACAAGTCACTGCAAAATAATGTCGATTAAGGTTGATTTCGAGGGTAGAAGTTGAATTTCGAGTTTGTTTTAAAGTTGCATTGTTTCTAGTTTCAGGGTTCAAAGTTAAAAAATAACTTTTGTGTTTCAAACTTATCATATCAGAATACAACTTTCACCATTTTTATTCAAAATATAAGCTAAAATCATCAGGATTCCATTCGAAAAAAAGCGATTTCAAAGCTGAATGTGTGGAGAAAGTAGCACCACTCATATTCGTATTGGTAAGTTCTCAAAGAAAATTTGAAACAGGTTTTTCACATTTTTTCAGTTAAAACTGGAACGATTCGAAAGAATCAGAAAAGAAGGGTGGAATACGTTTTTATGCACGAAAATAGATTTCTCAAGAAATTGAAACAGTTCTTGTTTTCTAAAATAGATTTCGGTAGATAGTTCACTATTATTCCTTTACAAATCAGACGAATTTTATCAAGAATGGTTAGTTTGAAGCAATTTTGTCCATTCTAAATACGGTTCAAACATGAGAATCCTCAATTTTTTGAATCAAATGTGGTTTTTATAATTTTGTTTCATAAAACAAACTACACTTCTTGTCGTAGCGAGTTTTTCTCTTCGTGATCGTTTTATTATCGTTAACGCTATAAAAACTGTTTTCAAAACATGTTGAAACATTTTTTTTTCGAAAGTTGATGATTTCTTAGCAGAGTATCAAACCTATTTATTCTTCTTTTTTGATGATATTTCATATTTCGAGGTTTTCAGAAGTTACACTGTATGAAAATATGATCGAAATGAACTAAACTTTTCATTATATCTTTGTTTTTTCCGAGGATAAATCATCGTTTAACTTTTTCAGAAATTTTTCAGAAAAAGTTGAAACAGGTTTTTTGTTGTTTTTTTGACTATTTTAGCTTGATCTGTGAGTATTGAATCTTGTCTTTTCTGCTATTCTATGTACAGAACCTTTTCAGCATTCTACATTATTAAAATATCGCAAAATCTATTATTGAATCAAATGTGACTTTCAAACAATTTTTTTGAAAAGAACGATAGTCTATTATCGATTGATTTTCAACAAGATATCTTGAATTTAGATCAAAACAGTATTTGTTTTCTTCAAAATTTATGCCAATTGTTCGCTGAGTATCAAACGATATTTCTACTCGATTTTCTAGTTTTTTCCTAATAGTTGAACAATAACCACCGAAGATTATCGTCACTATTTCCAAAAATGTGTTTACAACATTTTGAAACAGATTTTGTTTTTGTTGTCGAGTATGAACGACTCAGAAACCCCCGTTTCCCACAATTTCATCAAACCAAAAAACTCACTTTTGCGTTTTTCCGGGTGCAGTGATCAACTCGATGTAGTACTTGATTTTTGGCTCAGTTCCGGATGCTCTCAATGTTGTGATACTACCATTTTTGAGGAAGAATGTCACCATTTCGGATGATGTTGATAGTGGTAGTACCTGTAATATGATATCGTTGATATTGAGGAGGATGGATTGGAATATGGGATAGAAGTTGTTCTTTATAATCATATGGATATTGAAAATTCTGCAACTATTTGAATAATTATAACATTTTGAAACAGTAAATTCCTCAAAAATTGGAAAATTTCTGTCTCAAAACATGTAAATTTGTTTTTCAGATGGCAAGTCGATTACTATCGCCCCTATATGGATACCAAATAAATTCCACCTTCAAAATTCTCATTTTCCATGAAAAAACTCACAAAATTGTCCAAAAACCACGGTTCTATGGAATTTACAACTTAAAATTGATTTTCAGGGAAGAAAAAGATTGAAAAACTGATAAATATAATAATATTTCAGAAAGATTTTCAAATGTTGTATGACAAGACTACTGAACATGAAGAATTTCGGTTTCAAAATTTGCAGATACATTTTTCAGTAGAGTTCACTAATTTCACCTTCATAAGTGGCATAACAGGTTTGTTTTTTCTAGAAAAAATCGAATTTGTCAAAAAAAGATAGCTACATCGAATTTTAATTTGATGTAGCTATCTAGCTATAAATTTTCGTCAAATATGAATAGGAGTTGCAGTTCAAAATTTTTTCGTACAATAACTCACAAAAAAGTTGTGTTCGTGCACATTTTTTGGGTTTCGAAAGGTGCAACTATCCAGCAGGCCCGAAATCGGGGACCCCAACATATTTCTTGTTATTAGGGATCCATATGTACCATTTGTGTAACATATCATCCCAAACGGATAAACATGAATTTAACGAACACCGAAATCTCACGTGCTAGCCGGAACCTGTTTTAACAATTTGATTTCGATTTTCAATGAAGAACAAGATGAGAAACTGTGAAAAATGCTGATATTTTAGTGGGGTTGGCCTATTTTTTATGAGAATGGTTAAGAAAATGCACAACTAACAATTTTTCCAGCAACAAAATGTTTTGAACTGTGTCAAGAAAGTGTTATTCAACTCTTTTTTAGGGAGCTGGAATATGGAACAACCATTGTTTTTTTTTT
Organism: Caenorhabditis uteleia; assembly: GCA_963573275.1. Classification (NCBI taxonomy): domain Eukaryota; kingdom Metazoa; phylum Nematoda; class Chromadorea; order Rhabditida; family Rhabditidae; genus Caenorhabditis; species Caenorhabditis uteleia. Next base: position 4,137,635 of record OY752135.1, on the reverse strand, counting down.
GTTAATTTCTCACTACATCTGATTGGAATTTTCTAAATTATTCCAGTATTTTGAGAATTTTGAAACGGAAAACTTGTGTGAAGCTTAGCTAAATTGAAAAATGACAGCGGTTTCAAAACATGCAGATATAATTTTTCAGATGGAATTTTGACTAGTTGCTCCCTTGAAATGTATTTTGAATTAACAGTAAGTTACAAGTGGTCCCTCTACTTTTTAAGAAAAAAATGAATTGTTTGAAAAAACCAGCTCCTATCAGATTAGCAATTGAAAATTTGATTTTCAGTCATGAACAAGATGAAAAATGGAACCTGTGAAAAATTATGATATTTCGGCAGAATTGTCAAATTTCAGATTACATTGATTGTAAAATCGCAGATCGAACAATTTCTCGAGCACCAAAATGTTTTTGACTTTTCACAAAATTGATACTCAACTTTTCTGATGTGGAGGTGCTTTTGTACAGCATTCAAGTTCTTTTTGTTGATTTCTCGTAAGATTTTCATCATATAATTGGAATGTTGTAAATTATTTCAGTCTTTGAAATAATTTGAAACGGAAAACTTGTGTGATACTTATCTGAACTTGGAAAAAAAGAAAGCAGTTTCAAAATTCTTATATAATTTTTCAGATGGAGAAACTACTAATATGATCTTCATTATGCAAGAATGTAGTTCGAATACTGTTGATATTGAGAAATAAGTGCTAGAATATGGGATGAAAGTAGTTTTTGTTGATTTTTTACAGAAATCTTCAATATATAACTAGAATTTTCGAAAATTGGAACTATTTGAAAGAGAAAACTATCTTAAAAAAGCTCATCCAGATTTTGAAAAAATTATTGCGATTTCAAAAATTTCAGATAAATTTTCAGATGAAGAAACTATTATTATGTACTGCGTGTCGGATGTCAAAATGATTCAAAATGAAAATGAATTGTCAAATTTCAGATTACATTGATCGTAAAAATACAGAAGAACAATTTCGCGAGCAACAGCAATTTTTTAAAGAACTGGTTTATGACAGTGATATTCAACTTTTTCGAGAAGGAGATGCTCGAATATTTGCAGAAATTTTTTTTACAATCTCTCATGCGACGATTGGAATTTTCCAAAACTATTCCAGTATTTGGAACAATTTGAAACGGAAAACATGCTAAAACGAATCAAATTTTGGAAAAACAGTTTCAAAACTTTCATATAAGTTTTCGGAAAGAGAAACGACTAATATGAGCTTCATTATGCAAGAATTTATTCAAATACCGTTGATATTGAGAAATAAGTGCTAGAATATGGCATGAAAGTTATTTTTGTTAATTATAGAGAACCTCAGAATATTAGATGTTTCGAAACGTTTCCAATAATTTGAGCAATTTGAAACTGAAAAATAATCTAAACTTTGAAAAAAAAATGCGATTTCAAAAGTTTCAGATAAATTTTCAGATGAAGAAACTATTAATGTGCGTGTCGGGACGTATGTCAATATAATTCCAAGTTCTCGAGCAAAAGAGGTTTTTTAAAACTGTTTCATGACATTGACAGTCAGCTTGTTTTTGGTGGAACATTCGTTTTCAGTAGGTTTTGTCTTGGTCTCGTTTCTCAAAGTTTGATTCACAGTATATTTAATGATTTTCAAATGATAGCAGGAAAATGCAGTTGCAGATATCTTTTCAATTTGAAACAATATATCTAGTTTGGTCTTTTTCTTACTGTATCCTACTGTACCAATGATACAAAAAAACTGCTCAAATCAATTTCTCGAAGTTCAAATTTTTTTTGTTTCAATGGTAAAAAAGACGGTTTCTATTCTTACTAAATATTTCAAAATCAGTAAACCATTGATAGGTATTTCTCGGTTGTTTGAATTAATTTCTCGAAATTCTAGAAGTTTTCGGCTACTTCGTTTTTTTCAGATGATAATAAGCAACCAAAAACATTGAAAGATTAGTATTTTCCTCTAAATATTGTCAAAGTTCTTGATCTGAACAGGTAAAAACTAATAGGACGACGGGGAAGATGTAGTGTTTTCTTCTTACTGTATCTTACTTTAGCAAAGACCAAGAGAGCGAAACATGTTCTAGCTCTATTCACACATTTTTGTAAAAAAAATTTCAAGAATATTACTGTTTCAGTGATTTTTCAAGTGCTTCAAAACCGACGGATAGTCGAAATGTATCCCTGACGATCTTGAACATTGTTTTGAAATTTTCGAAGTTTTCGGGTATTCAAAATAACTAAAAATGATCCAATCAGCAAAGTCATATGTTGACCTATCGTATATTATTTTCTCAAAACTGCGAAAAAAGTGTAATAATTCTAATAAGGACACTCATCGGACCGTCATTAGACAAGAATTAAAATAGAAAATTTGTAGTGTTGCCTTTTTTCTTACTGTAACAGTAGCTAAGATTCGGCAAAACCGTTCTCTTAAAAACTCAGAATCTATTAGGAATTTGCTACCGTCTCCAAAAACTAATACTGTTTCTGGTCTCTTACAAAATCTGGAAAATCAACGGAAAATTGATATTCTTGTGGCACAATCCTTCAACTTTTTTTTTCAAATTCCAGAAGCTTCTGGTCTTTTGAAATATCTCAAAACGACCGAAAAAGTACCAGATCTGCTATTTTACACAGAATACAAAAAATTTGGCGTCTATCATATGTTTTCATAGTAAAATCATGATATCATTCCCCTAAAACCGCAAAAAAACCAAAAAAACTCACCGGCTTATTCCCCGGTTTCGAATTATCATAACCAATTGTCAAGTCTCTAACACTCGCCACTTCCTCCTTCCCAATTTTCGTCGGGAATTTCAAGTCCTCACGCAATGTGGCGAACAATTGTTTGGTGACATCGGGTCCTGGCACGAACCAATATGTTGATCGAACCAAATGGAAGCCATATTTGTTGTACAACGCGTACAATTGATCTTGTAGCGTTTTTCCTTGGGTTTCGAGGTAGGCGGCGAGTTCCGCGAATATACCAGCCGCACTGACACCATCCTTATCCAATGTATGACCCGGCATGTAACCAATCGACTCCTCCCACGCGAGAATCACTTGATTGCCGGCTTTACGGAGTTCCTCGGCCTTGTTGCCCATCCATTTGAAACCGGTGAGTGTTGTCTCGTTTTTGAAGCCTGCAATATTTTAAATTGAAACTTTGATACTTTTTGAGAAAATTTCTTACATGATATTGACAAAAAATAGATTTTCAAACAAAATCTGATATTTTCGAAACAGGAAAGATTGTTTGAAGAAAAATTGAAGTTTCCGTTTAGCAATTTTCGTGTTTCAAGTATATCATATCAAATTCCATCTCTCATATGTAATACTTCCTTGAGAAATTATAATCCTTTAAATTTTACATGTGAAAACGCTAACAGTAAAAATCAGTAATTGACTAAATTTCAAATTTTCAAAACTGAAGATCAATGTATCCAGTTATGCAAAATGGGTGGTTCAGTGGTCATACTGTAGTTTTACCTATATTACAGCTTTCCCAATTTTAATATTTTTTCTGTTTCTTCACAATGTTGTATTTTCACTGAGAAATTCCACAAATAGTAATTGCTTGAAAAAATTTTCAAAATAATGAAAGTTGAATCTTTTTCTGGATTTAAAGCTCAAAATTTAAAATCAAATCAAATTCTTCATAAGTTAAAAACCTTCCATTTCATTGTTTCTTGAAAACTTTCAAGCTTCAAATTCAAATTTTCTCAGTAATGATGTTCTTCTGATTGCTTGTAGGAATTCTAATTATCAAAAATGTTCTCAATATCTCTATTGACGAAAAATTGATTTGAGACAAATTCTTTCAGCTTTGAAACAGGAAAGAATTTGAAACAATACCATTTTTTTTAAAACGAACATCACTAAAATTCCATGTTTCAAGCTTATCATATCACACGCCAATATCAATGCTTTATGCTATCGTTATATCTGGATTTGCCATATTTGTCAAAACTTTTGTTTCAAAGAACTTATCAGGCAACGGTCTGAACTGACCAACTAACCGGATCCATACATAACAATCACACACTTTTTTTTCAAGTTGAACATAAATTCATATTCAGTTTTTTGCCTAACAACCCGCCTATAATGGTGAAAACGTCTCTAATTACCGTGTAAAATCCATGTTTTTTGCTTTTTTTTTCAAAATATGTTGCTATAACTTCTAAAAGATAATCACATAAATCGACTACTATCAAGAATAATGCGAATTTTTCATTTTGCGAAAAATATAAACAGAATTTTCGCAAAATATTTTGTATTCTCATTGTGAAATCTAGCAAAAATTTGATATTTTTTCAAAAAATTTTGAGCAACGATATTTCAAATCAAATCATGATCATTTACATTTCGGGAAACTTGTTCTATCCGAAGATGATAATTTAGAATTTTAACCGTTTCTTTCACGTTTCTTATTTTCGTTTCCAAACAATTCAAATAATTTTCGTCTGTAATATCTTGCCCTGAAAATTTTCAAATTGTTTGGAATTTCGAAAACTTTTCGGTTCACTTTTTGAATTGGGAAGCAACGTTGACCAAAACTTTTTTCAGTATCCCAGATCCCGATATCTTTCAATTTTACAATTTCCCAAAAAGCTACCACCAACCTTCCTTATCAGCAATCGTCTTGACAATTTGCGACGACACGGCACTATTCAAAATGTACACCTTCGATGCATCGGCATCTGGATTGGCTTTACGCCAATTGGTCCATATCCACCATGTGATGAGCGCACCCATCTCGTTGCCAGTGAAAACACGCCATTCACCACTGCAAAAATGAGGATATTCAATTGAACATGGGTGCGAAGAGCTAGCATTTTTCATAAAGTTCGGTTTTTTTGAGCTCCACTTGAAACAGCAAACATTTATGAAAAGGTGAAACATTTCGTTACTTACTGTTTCAGAAATATGGTACTATGATAGGATAGATCAAAAACTAATATCATCAATTCATTACTTATTGAAAAACATGAAATTCGCCAATGAGAAATACTGTTTCAAAAAAGTCTCAAAGTGAAAGGGAATAGTGTCAAGTGATTAGTAATAACATTTAATTGTGTCACACTTTTACCATGCATATCAACATTTTTTTCAGAACCGTAATTACTTCTCAGTTTCTTGAAACAGTAAAAGTTTTGGCCCAATCTGTTTTTTGTAAAGAATCGCAAACTTCCACAGAAAATTTCATCTAAATTTGTCGCTTTTTTTCCGAAGTTCAAATCCTTTTCAAATCTTCATTTACAGTGTCAAAAACATGGAATATTTCTCACTATTCTTGATTTATTACATCAACATGGGACAAAATTAACTTTTTGAAACTAATCCTATTTGAAACAGGGAATCTCCTAAGATCATAATTTTGAAAAGAACATAGTCGTTTGTTAATGGTATCGTTCGACTATTTCAAATTTTCTCAAACTTCGAAAAATTGCAGTTTCTTGAAACAAATGTAACTTTTTATACTTTTGATAAAATAATGTGAATGTTAGTTGCTTTCGAATAAGAAACGGAGTTGTTCTGTTTCAAAATCTCGAAATAGTTTTAAATTAGTAAATGTTTGTTGATTCATTTGGAATTATCTTCCATGCGCTTTTTTGTAAGTCCTTCAAAACACTATTTAATAAATTCTTTCGAACCAAAAGATTTTCTTGAGCATTGTTCTTGTCATCAAATAAAAAAAACTTTTCGCTTTCATCTCTGTGATGAGCAAATCAATTTTTCACCATTTCAATACAGTTTAGTATACTTTTTTCTACTTTTTCACATAGCTCTTTGCTACTACTTTCTCTACTCAGATAAGCACTATTTTTTCAACTTTTCTGCTTATTTTTCTCATTCTGTCTGGAGTTTTCTCACTTTTCTGATGTTTATTAAATCAAAATCATTCATTTTTCTTTTGTTTTCCAATTTTTTCAAAAATACGTTTTCTGAGCCACCTGGCTTGTAAAATTTTTCAATTTATCGCAGTTTCAACATGTTTTCGAATACTTTTTGCTACTTCTTTCCACAGTTCCATTACAGTACCGTCAAAAAATTCTAAATGATTCTCTCCTTTTTTTTAAAGCATTTAGATGACTTTTTTTGTCATTTATGAAGGTAATTTTGACAATTTTCTTCAAATATTACTATTTTTTTTCACAAAAGGTAAAAATACTATTTTTCAATGTTTCAGCCCAGCTTTATATATTTTTCTTCATTTTTTTCACCAATCGACAGCAAATATCACTAAGACTCACTCCTTCTGTTTCTCCGCCAATTGAATACGATCAGCATCCGGATCATTTGCCAATATCACCGTCGATCCATGTCGATCAGCCGTCTCAATCGCCAATGTCAACACTTTTCGTCCTTCCTCCGGATTTGGGAATGGAATTGTTGGGAAGTCCGGGTTCGGCTCTTGTTGCTCTTTCACCGAAATGAAGCTTGATTCGGGGAATCCGAACTCCTTGAACATTCGTTTGGTGTATTCGTAGCCGATGCCATGGAATGCCGAGTATGTGAATTTGAGCGGCGTTTTTTGGTTGAGCTCTCTGCAAAAACGGAAAAATTAAGGTTCGGAGATACAAGTGTTGAGTTTTGAAAGTTTTCAGATTTGTAGAAGTTCTAAAACAGTAAAACTCCTGTCATTTCGCACAAAAACAGGAAAAAGGAACTATTTTTAGACAAAAAATATGTGCATTTTATCATTTTTCTTGTTAGCGAGTGGCGGAATGGTAAAATTTACTTCAATCTATGTATTTTTCCAGAAACGGTAACAGAAAGAAACAGAAGAATTCCAGCAATTTTTCAGACAGAAAAGCAGACTATCACTATTTTGTTCGTTATCAAATGCCAATAACAAAAACAGTCCTTCTCTGATTTAGATATCAAATTAGAGAAATAGTAAATTTTTCAATTCGATGTAACACTTTTATTTTAGTTTTACTAGTTAGGTGGAGTTTTGAGTTTGGTTGAAAGAGACGGGAAAATTGAATCTTTTATTAATCGAGTGAAAATGCAACTGTTGATTTTTGGAAGTATTGAGCATTGAAGAAGTTCGAAAACAGTAAAGCGTCTCTTTTCGGCTCAAAAATGGCTCAAAAACTTTGATAATGACTATTCCCAGAAAAAACGTGGATTTCAGATTTGGACCTTACGACAAGTGGTGCAATGGTAAAATTTCATTTTTTTTTTGAATATGAGTTTTTCGAGAAACGGTAAAAGAAGGAAGCAGTAGAATTTCAGCAATTTTTCAGTCGGAAAAGCTGAGTATCACTTTTTTGTTAGCTACAAGTTTGAAATTAAGAACAATCTTTCTTTGATTTATATGTCAAATTTTAAAAAAGCTGACATTGAGAAGACTGGAAAATTAAGTGTTGATTTTGAAAAGCATTGAGCTATCTAACAGTTTCAAAACAGTAAAATTTATACCCTTGCCCGAATCATGGGAGATTGATATTTTCAGACAAAAAAGGAAAGGGAAATTCAGCATTTTTCAGTCACCAAAGTGATACTACTCCGACACTGTGTCGAACCTCAAGTATCAATTTTTGAAAAACTTTTGAAAAAGTAAAGTTTCAGCTTTTACTCATCAAGCTGAAAAAATTTCGAAGACAATAAAACTTAAAACTCGCAGTCAAAGTGCTTAATTCAGGATCATTTGCTCATGTATTGATATTCCTTTTGCTTTAGAAATTACGAAACACTACAGAAACAGTAAAATTTCAGTCCGAAATGTTTTTCAAAATTCAAGAATATCGCATGTGAATAACTTCCAAACCAGGGACCGATCTGAACTCAGTATATGGAAATCGCTAGTTAGGTACATCATTCGATAGCTTTTTTCATGTAGAATCCAAATTCATACTCAGTTTTTGCTGAAGAGGCTTTTGAAAAATCGAAATTCAAGCCTTTTGACTAATTTTCGTCATTTTTGAGCAAAATTTGGGTGTTTTGAGCTTAGTCGACTACGACGGAGAGTTATTCAGCAGAAACTGATGATGAATTTGGATTTTACATAAAAAATGCAATTGAATGGTGTATCTAACTAGCAATTTTCATATACTGAGTTCAGATCGGTCCCTGGTAAGCTATCAGATTGAAAACTGCAACAGTTTCCAGCTGATAAAGTTTTAAAATAGTTTTTTCGGATACAATGAATATTCATGGCAATACTTAATACAACTGCTCAGTTTAGTTCTTTTTTCAAAATCCTTATTCTGGTTGGAAGCGTCATATTAATGCTGAGATTTATTTTCAATTTGTATCTAACTTGCGAAACAGCAATAGTTTTTAATTTCCCTGTCAAGAAGTGCTTATATTAACTTTTTACCACTTAATGTTCGATGTTATAAACATATCAACTTGATAATCTCTCTGATGTATATACAAAACTGAAGGAACAGTAATTTTCATAATAATGCAACACAAATCGTCTATTGCACTTAAACTTTCTGTAACTTCAGATACAATCGTATGCGGAATATTGAAATCTTTCGATATCACTCATGTTTTCTAAGCTTCGAGAAACAGTGAAATTAGTGCTATTCATTGACAAATTACGTTTTCATGAGCTGCGTATATTTGATATTCCTATCAAAAACTATTTTTCAGTTTCACTTATCAATCAAAGTTTGAGAAAAGTGTTTCGAAACTGCTCAACTCATGCTAATGTAAGCCATTTTAATTTTCCTATAATTTCTAGTTGAATGACATCTATTTTGACAAAATTTCTGTCAAATTTTCAGAACATTTTTTAAAACTCCCATTATTTCATACCAAAGTTGCAGTCAATCACAGTCTTTAAAGCTTTATGAGAATACGAAAACGCTGATAAATTTAGTGCCGTTCTTCACTTCCAAATTTTTACAAAAAAGTATTGAAACTGCAATTTTTTCTGAATCTGACATTTAACTTTCTTGTTCCTACCATCTTCAAGATTAGACAAATTGTCAAAGCTAGGAATATTAGTTTAGTCTGTTTTGAAACTATTTACCGAACTTTTGATACAGAAAGTTATTGATCACTTTCGAGGAACACAATCAAGTTTTTTTTCAGTTACTTTTCGTCAGAAAACACACTGAATTTCATCTTTGTCAAGGCAAATTTCAAAGCTTTAATGCGTTTTTGAGCTGAAAATGAAAATTGTCGAGTCTCAGTCATTTCAGGTGCCGAAAATGATGAAAATGATATTTTCAACCTTCAGAATGCCAAACCTTCATATACATTTTATGCTAAAGACCGTACAGTATTAATAGTTTTGTCTTCAATTTTTTTTTCAAAACTTTAGGAACTGTAAATTGTTTTTTTAAATCATTGTTTAGCAAGAATATTCAAACTTTCTGACAATTTTAGACGATTTTCAGCCAGAAAAGCACAGAATTCCATAATTTTCAGTGAAATTTTGAAGTCTTGGTGCATTTTTGGGCTGATCTTTCGATAATTGTAAGTTTTCAGTCGATATCAGAGATCGAAAAAGCTGAAAACTTTTTCTCTAGCTATTACAAAATGTCAAGTATTTGTTCAATGGAAACAAAAAGAGCATTAATATTATCCCTACCAAAATTTTTTTCAAAAACTTGGAGAACTGTAAATTAATTTTGTATGATCATTTTTGAGAAAAAACGCGAATGTTCTATAAATTTCAGACATATTCCGTCAGAAATCACGGAATTTCAATATTTCGGAGGCAAATTTTTGAAATTGCATGCCTTTTCGACCTTATCTTTTAAAAATTCTAAAGTTTCAGTTGATTTCCGGTGTCGAAAGAGCTGGAAAGGCTCTGTCTAACTATAATAGAACTTCGAGTCGAAATATTATGTACATTGGGAAAACTAGCGTGTTTTCTTTTTCGAAACGCTTCATTAAACTTTAGAAACTGCAACATTTTTGTTTTGATAACTGTTTATCGAACATGAAACCAAAATTTTCGGACTCAAAACACAGAATTTTCATATTTCATCGTTTAAATTTCAAAACTTCGGTGCATTTTTGAGCTCATTTTTCAAAAATGGTGAAGTTTTAGCTATTATTAAGTGTCGAAAGAGCTGACATTTTTTTCTAGCTATCGTAGGCATTCCAATCTACATGATTCAATAATGCAAAGAAGATTACTATTATCTGTAACAAAACTTTTCATAAAACATTCGAAACAGTGAACTTTTCGAGATAAGTTTTTCGAACATTTTCAGGTTAGAAAAATCTTCAAAAAAACTCACTTAAAGTAAATCAACTCCTTCTCAACTTCAAAATACGGATCGATCGTAACATCAGCCGAATGGAACAACGGGCTCTTTCTAACACCATCAATATCCCAATATTCATCTCTTGGTTGTGGTTCAGCCTCCTTGATACGTACAATCTCATCATCATGTGGTCCGATTATTTGTGCTCCATTATTCCAATATGCCTTGTATCCATTATCTTCCTTTGGATTGTGTGATGCTGTGATAATCAGACCGGCATCACATCCTAATTTGATGGTTGCCCACGAGACGACTGGTGTTGGTGACACTTCCGAGAATAGATAGACGGGAATGTTGTTGCGGATGAAGACGTTCGCGGCGAGATCGGCGAATCTGAAATTTACTTGATAGAAAATTACATTTTTTCAAGTTTGGAAGTTGCAAAAACCCCAGAATGCTAGAAACACGCTTATGTTGACTCATTTTTCAAGTTTTTTTTCAATACTTACATATCTAAATACTTCAAAAAAGAGCCGGAAATGCTCCAAAAAGTTTACTTTCTGAGAAATAACCTCAAAATGGTAAATGTAGTACAGTGACTGTCAGTTGCTATTAAAACAACTTCCTAATCACGTTTGGAACGGCAAAATATTTTTTAAAAAAAAGTCAATCAAAGTCAGTCATGCTTCGTCAATTCTGAGCAAGTTTTTTCCCAGCTCATCTTTTTTGAGAGTTGGCGAGCTGCATTTTTCAGAAAACGAGCATGTAAATTGTAACTGCTTATAAACAAAAAAGCCGGGAATGCTCCAAAAAGTACACTTTTAGATGAATAACATCAAAAAGTTTAATAGATTACAATTACTGACATTTTCTATTACAACAACTTCTAAAGAACGTTTGAAACTGCAAGAAAAGCTCAAAACCGACAATCAATATCTCACTGAAAAACCGAGGAACTTTTTTTTCACGGGTTTCACTTTTTGAGATTTTGGAATACTTTTCGGTGGGACCATGGGTCTCACTTTCCCTAAAAATTGTAACTTTTTCTCTGTTTTTGTCGGAGAGATCACTTTTATCAACTTTTACTAAGAACCAGGGGTCCCCAAAAGTATTCTACCTATGTGCAGAAAAATTCACTGTTTCATTAAAGCCGGGCAAGCCCAATGATGTCGCAATTGACGAAAATATATTACTCGACCAGATAGACAATTACGTAAAAATTCGGGATTCTAGTCATCAAATTCAAAACTTTCGATCGAGCTCATTTTTACACACTGGCCGCATGATGCGTGGCCTAGAAAATGCAGATTTGAATTTTTAAATTTTCAAATGGGCTCCTTCTCAGAATTTATTTGCTTTTCTCTACGGAATCATGTAGAAAGGCTTAATAACTACTAAAATGTTCGATGAAAATGCGGAAAAACGGAACACACTTGTCGCACTAGAAATTAAAATTCAAATCTGCATTTTCTAGGCCACGCATCATGCGGCCAATGTGTAAAAATGAGCTCGATCGAAAATTTTGAATTTGATGATTTGAACTCCAAATTTTTTCATAATTGTATATCTGGTCGAGTACTACATTTTCGTCATCTGCGACATTATTCGTCCTGTCCAGCTTTAACAACATCAAAATTTTGAATATTTTAGAGTGTTATTCATGTCTTTAAACCATGTGACTTTCATTGAATATTTGAATCGGCAAACATACTCGAAAACTGCGAATCAGAATCAGTCTTGCTCCGTCAATTTTGAGCAAGATAATTTCAAAGCTCTTTCCACAAGTTGGTGGGCTGACTTTTTAAGAAACTGACAAGATAAGTCGTTTAGATATGGAGGACCTAATACCATTATCAATATCATTTAATACTTGAGCAATCTTTGAAACAGTATTTTCAAATCATTTGTAGGCTTTTGAACGAAATATAGTTACTTTCAGTATGTTTTACGATCAAAACCTGAGAACAGCTGTAGATGTATATCAAACATTTTTTAGTCAGTTGTGTCACATCTAATAAGTTGATTTAACCCTTGAATATTCAAAAAAACTTTGAAACCCTAATTTTATGTTTCACTTTAGTCTAATAAACGGATATTGGGTGAATTTTCAGTGCATATAAGAAAACAAGCAGGAGTATTTTTTCTACTGTTTCAAAATGCTCACAAGGTGATACATAAGAAATGGTCTAACTGCTTCAGCTTCGCTCCCTACACTATGCTTCAAGACCAACACACTTCCGGGATTTTTGTCAGAACTAAGAGTAAAAGTAATGTATATTCGAAATCATTCAAACTTCTTTTTTTTTGAGAAACATATGTTTTGGGCTTATCGATTGATATCTACTGGGAAGAGCTTCTGGCAAAAGAAGAAGCGTCTCCTCAAATTATTTCTGATCGAAAGGCATCCTGACTAGCTGATTTAATGTTCACATTGATTTTTCTGGAAACTTGAAAAATCCTAGAAACGGTATTTAGGTACATTACTATTAATTTAGCGATGATTTCGGTCAGGAGTCGTTTTTCATTCAGTTCTTGCACCTTTAAGCGATTTTTTTACGAAAAACTCGATATTGCCTTTCATTTTGAGAGAATCTGCAATTTCTGCCGAAACAACCCTTTTATATGAGCCACTATCAGTTTTTTAAAACCTTGATCCTCGTTTTCAGTCGATTTTCAGCAAAAAGCAGCACTAGAGGCGATCTAATATTTTTTCCAACTATCTCACAGTGATTAATGAATATAGAACAAAGAATTGCGTTCTAATATTCATATCAGTGCCCTATGATATTCGAGAAGATATTGAAATAGTATTCAAATTTTTAAAGCTCCCCACGGAGAATAAATTCTAATTATTTAAAATGTTATATTCACCATGATATACATGTATATAAATTATTGATATCTATCGCGAAAAAATAAATTTTTCGTAATAATAATTGATTGTCAACGTGGACTGACTTTGTGTGGCCGTGGAAGAGAAATTTGAACGTAGTTTTCTAGGCCACAAGTTTGACGAAATTTTGTTCAAGTTTTCTGTTACATTGGTCAAATAATATGACATTACTGAATCATATGTGAATTAATTCGTCGAAAAACATTGACAATAACCTGACTGACTCATTTTTGAAAAATTTAATGGCCTAGAAGTTCAAAATTTCTCTTCCACGGCCACACAAAGTCAGTCCACGTTGACAATCAAGTATTATTACGAAAAATTTATTTTTTCGCGATAGATATCAATAATTTATATACATGTATATCATGGTAAATAAAACATTTTAAACAATTAGAATTTATTCTCCGTGGGGAGCTTTAAAAAGCATTTGGAGTACACTTTCAGTCATATTTACATCAAAAACCCTCGCTCACCTTCTAGAATTGTGTCGTCCATCGAATCCAATCGCCACACCATTCTTCGGCTGTCCATACACTTCGATCATGTGTCTCGCGAATCCGTGAGTGATTTGAATGATTGTCAAATCATTCAAACGACCGAAACCGGCTTGCATTGGGGAGCGAACGCCTGGAATTGATATTGGTATTATTATTTTCAAATTTTTGGGATTGATTATTTTCCCGTCACCAATTGACATGAATTGGATCTTGAAGTTTTAAAAAATGTTTAGAAACGGTAAACATTTTCCAAAACATCGTGGTTTCAGAGTTTCAAACTTTTCAAAATTTTTTTATCAAAATAAATTGTTTTCTCCGTCTTTTTTCTAAGCTTCACTGTTTCCAAACAGTTTTTTCTTGGAAGCTCGAGACCCGAAACTCAGTTGTTGTGTATTTTGCTCATTCCGTTATTCTTTACTGTTTCTGACTTCATTTTTAGCCTAAGCTGCTTTGAAAATACCGTTTCGACAAGCTTCGTCTTTTTACTTGTTATTCGATGAAATGGGATATGAGTAGTGTTTTGTGAACTAATCTGAATTTTTCATTTTTCATCAACTTTTTACAATTTCATATCTATCTGTTTAGTAAATTTTCCAGCAAAATACCGTTACTCCCCCGCTATCAACATTTTTTGCCAAAAAGAGAATCAAAAGCTTGATTTTTGACGAAAGATGGATTTGAGGGAAGTTTATATGAGAAAAATTCTAAATTTTTATATTTCATCCACTTTTTAATATTGAATTTGGCTATAACCACAGTTTCACCATGATTTTAAAAACTTTTTCATAACTTTTACTGTTTCAGTTTTCGGTTTTCAGCCTAACTCTCAACAGAAATACAGTCCCGCCGTTAATTTTATTATTTTTTTTGTACAAAAAATTTCCAAAATATTAATTTTGACGAAAGATACGTTTTGGTAGCGTATTTTTTTTAAAATTTCAACAATTTTCAAAGTTTCAAACTATAAATTCAACCAGAACTTCGCCACAAATAAAGTTCAGTCTTGAATTTTAACTGATTTTTCGATCAAAAAATGTCAAAGAAGTGTTGTTTTTCGATAAAAGTGGAATTTCAGTAGCTTTTTAATGAATAATTTCTGAATTTTTACATTTTCTACTTTTTTAAACTGTTTCAGACTATTTTTTTTAGCCTGAACACTGATAGAAATATGGTTTTTCAATGAATTTGACAACTTTTACAGTTTCAAACTATATTTTCAGCATAACATACAGTAGAAGTACAGTTTGCTGTTTATTTCGAGGTTTTTTTCCGCAAAAAAGTACCAAAATGTTTAGTTTTGACTATAACTAGGATTGAATATCTATCTTTCCATATTTCCAAAAATTTTAAGGTTTCGACTTATATTTTTCGCCAAAACTTTGCCACAAATACAGTCCAGCTATGAATTTCAACATTCTTTAAGGTATTTACAGTTTCAGACTTTTTTCAACTGTTTGCAAAATTACAGTTTTACCACTCTTCCCCCATTTGTCTTTCTTAAAAACACTCACCAGCAGTACCAAACACCAATCGTCCCTCCATTCTCGTCTTCAATCCACCAATATCCTTCTTATCAACCAAATCACGAATCTCCTTCAATGTCTTCTCATTCTTATCCCATGCCAACCAATCGGCAACTTGTTTGTCGAGTTTTTCATCGCCAAGGGTCATTTTTCAGCTGCAACAAAAAAAAACTTTTAAAATGTGATCAAAATATGTTTGTTATCAGTTGGAAAGAGTGTTTATCACTGATAACAGGTATTTAATAATCATGACAAAAAAAGAGGGAGATTATCAAAAATCAGAAATTAAACAACTGTTTCAATGGGTTTTGAAATTTTGAGAACTCAGAGAACTTATAATCGAAAGTTTGTGAAATTTCTTTGAAAATCAGTTCCAGCAAAGTATCAGCCCAAAAATAGCAGTGTAGATAGGTCATTTCGGGCTTTTGATGACTAAGACTATTTGAAGTTTTTACTGTTTTTTCTGAAATATGAAAGATTTTTGCCACTAAAAAATTTAGTTTATTAGTCAAAGGGTATGTTTCTAACTAGTATTTTTCATCGATTTTTGGATACTTGAGTTTATTTACAGCAGAGCGGATGTACTACAAAAAAAAATGATATTCCATCTTTTAGAAGCGGAAAATAAAAAACAGTATGGTAAATTGGTACAAAACTACTGAACATGCTTATAAATTGAATAATTACTTCAAAATCGTTGGATGAAAAACGAGTGTTCCATGTACAAATCAGTGACAATTGCTGAAAACTAGCTAAACAGGATGGCAGCGTATTGGAGTAATTAGAAGAATCGCTCCATCAAGAAATCACTATCACTTATTAATTAATCAAAACAGCGAAAATTTGATGAACAAGTTCTCGGCTCAAAATCTTGGATGGTAACTGCAAGAAATCATTGAACAATTTTCTCTCAGCAATTATACTATCAACTGAACAAACTAGACATAATCTTTTTCCAATTTGCGAAAACCGGAAGAAATATGAAAATCTAAGACAAAAGGCAACTGATACAGAAGATAACTGAATATTCCTCGACTACTGAATTATGAAAAATAATCCTTGAAACAGTGATAAACTATCATTTTCTTCAATATCAGCTCATAACCTAGTGAGAAGGGTATCAGTAAAGGTAGATTTCACGGAATAAGGGTTGCTTTTTTGGAAACGTATTTTAATAATTGGAAATATACAGGTTGAAGGAGAACTAGAAATTTAGGATAACTAGTCACTTATCAATTATCAAAAACGGTGAAAACTACTAGATGCTAATTCAATACTATGAAAACTATCTTTATACAAAAATCAGTGAAAATTCTTTCCAATTTCAGCTGAAAATATGACGAGGAAAGTGTCAAAAAGGCTAGATTTTACGGAAAAATTAGTGCTTTTCTAGAAATGCATTTTGAAAAAGTGGAGATTCGAAGATTTTAGAAGAACTAGAAAATACAGAGCAGATGTCACTTATCAATACCCAAAAACGGTAAAAAAAAACTACTAGATCAGAATTCAGCTACATGGTAAACATGTTCAATCGAGAAAAGTGAAGAATTCAGTGCACAGTCCGTAGATTTATGGGAAAAATCGAAATTTTCACACTCTATTTCACAAATGAAATATAGCGAAAACACTAGGAAAACTGCAAAACTTCATGGAAAACACTATGTTTTCATACAAAAAGTATCAGAGTATTTGAAGAAATCTCAGAAAAATAAATTACGGTAATCTTCAGATACTTATAAATTAACAAAAACAGTGAATACTCGATTTTTTTAAAATTTCAGCTGGAAAAAAAAATGTTTTCCTCGAAAAATTATCGAAAAAGTTAGAAGAAGCTGAGGGAGAAAGAAGCGAACTGAAAATTTCAGATCATTAATCACTTATCAATTATCAAAAACAGTGAAACTTTGTTCAAAAAATCACCAAAAAGTGGCATTCCTCTGATGTGGAAAACTAATCTACAAAAGTATGGCAATGACGAAAACCAGATAATAATCATTGTTCGTGGAAAAAAAGTAGTAGTATCGACCTTGACCTTTTCCGTCAAAAAATAAGTATCCATTATCGTTGTTCAACGACTTGCCACACAAACACTGTTTGGAAGGGTATATCAATTTATATGACAAAAAAAAAATGAAATGATAAGAAAATAGATAGTGAACGAGACCCATAGAAAAAGAGAGAGAGAGATTAATAATACGGTTTGATTGGTGGCTGATAGGCGGTACGTTCCGATAGGAAACTACGACGTGATGATTGTTGTGGTGGTATTTGTTGTTCGGCCATGTAGTCGTCGATTGTCATGTCTGCCATTTTTACCCATTGGTTGATGAACATTGCTGAAACAATTTGGAGCATTATTTGGGGGTATAAGATGTGAAAAAAGGTAGAAACAACATTAAAATGTTACGATTTTTCGAAAAATTTCATTGTTTCAAAGCTTCGAAATGAGAAGAACAGTTTCAAAATTAACAGTTATGATAGCGTCATGAAACGATGAAAAAAGAAGCGAATCTAGTTATTTTAATTGTTTCAAAACTTTCAAAAATTAAAAATATCCAGAAATTTCATACTTTTGGAGCATTTCCCCTGTATTTATGGAACAATCAAACAATTATTTTACGATTTTTCGAAATGAGACAGTAACACTATTTTACTGTATTACTGACATGGAGGGCAGGTCCAAAAAAGCTGCGATCTCGGATCGTCACCTAGTACATCTTATAGACCATGGTTCGAACTCTCAATGACAAAAAATTCAGCTGCGGACTAGCGTCCTACGGTAGGATTACGGTAGTTTGAAAATTTGAGAATTTGACGCCGCGCTCCTCATTGCTTATCGAACCATGGTCTATAAGATGTACTAGGTGACGATCCGAGATCGCAGCTTTTTTGAACCTGTCCTCCATGTGAAACTACTATTGAAAATTTCTTTTCAAATATCGATAGTGCATTGCAAACAAATGTTGAAAAACAACATTACTTGTTTTCGATTTTCTTCAAAATACAAAATTGCTCAATGTTTATCAGTTGGTGTGCGTTTTTCAGCAAAATAATCTATGTCTTCGAATTTTCAGGGCGTTGAACAAGTCAAAACTTTTCGAAAAAGTTTTCACTGCTTCAAATCATCAATAAGTGAAGTTTATCTTGTTTTTTGTTCAATAATTCTTATTCTACCTGTTTTTTTTTGGAATTTTTTAAGCTTTGAAAATAAATTTTGAAAAAATACTATATAATTTCAGTTATTTCCCTGCCTCAAATCTTTCTGAAACAGTCAATTTTTCAAATACTTTTGTTCATTGTAATGGTGCTTTTTTGAAATTTTCAAACTGCAAAACTATCAATTCCTTCATTCTTTCCAGAAAAAACAAAGGTAGTTTCAATAATCTGACTTTTTAAGATTTAAAAAAACATGAAAGTCCACTGTATCGTTCCCAATACATTGAAATCTCTTTTTTTCATTGGTGATCGAGTAACTAAAACACTCTTCCCTCAAAAAAAGAATAGTTTCACTGTTTCAAAATACTAATAATGGAAATATACTTATTTTTGTTCGATTTATCTACAATTTTATCTTTTCTTCTGCTAATTCGAAAAAAATCATGTAATTCCATCTTTTTCACAGTTTCAAAACTTTTCGAAGCTCACATTCATCAAAAATTGTTCAGTTTATTTAAATCACAAAGTTTTCTGGACTTTCAAACGATCAAAATGCCAATTTTTTCAATTTTTCAATCAAAATACACAAAAACTCGCTATTTTCCTCATTTTTTCAACAAAAAAAAGCCACTCACACTTCCACGATCGTACAGTTCCATCCAAACTCGTCGACGACAACATACTTCCCATCACATTGAATCGCAACTTCCATGCCTTTCTCAAATCACCCAATAGTGCCACTTTTTGTACAGAATATTCTGATGCAGTGACTGGATTCGCACCGATCACACCAAATTCATCTTCGACGACTGCGTTTTTCGAGACCTGGTGAAAGAAAGGGTTGATTTAGATGGAAATGTGCTGAAAACTAACCTTGATATTATAAATATGAACATCACCAGTTGCAATTGCCAATTGAAGTGACTCGATCATGACGATTGGTGAGAATCTGGAAGAAAATAGTTGTTGAAACGTGTTTTTTGATTTCAAAAGATATAAGTTGCTAAATGGCGATGAGTAGCAGCAGTACTACGCAAAACTATGAATCTACACTCTGAAGCAGTAATCATTTCAAAAACATCAAATTATCTGAGGAAAAACATGTTTGTCCGCATTTTGAAAAGATGAAACTGTGCATTTCAAGAATTTTCAAATCAATCAAATCGTTTCTTTGAAAGTTGAATATATAGAACGTGAAGCAACATCGATACCACAGAAAACTTCAAATCTAAATCCCGAAACAGCGATATTTCGAGAACTCCTATCGTTTCAGGAAAAACTCGGGAAACAATTTTTATAGCGTTTTCAGTCTAACATGTGTATTTCAAGGCTCCGAGGCAACAAAACATATTGATATTTTTTTAAAGATAAAAACCTTCTAGTCATAGTCGATAATTATGCATTGAGTGAATACCAGCGAAACCAATCCATAAATTGGAGAGAGAATTACAAATGTTACTAAAACAGTAGTTTTTTTATATCGAGATGAAAAGTTTTGATTTTTTCCGTCGTTTTTTGCTAGATGGGTACTTTTTTGATATATGAAAACTGGTAAGTTCTCTTTCTCTCTTTATTCTGAATCGGCACTATCTTGCTTTCTTCAACTAAAAAAAAATGTTTCAAAATCATGAACAACTACATTCTTAAGCAAGAGTCTTTTTTGAGATAAGAAACATCATTCTTTGTTTTTTAATCAATTAATCAAGGCGGCAAATCTTAATTATTTTCAGTCGATAATTAGCCGGAGCAAAGGCATTCTTTATCGAAAGTACAATTACGCAAAACTACACATGTTATCGCTGAAATAGTAGTTTTTTTCAAAATTCTTCATCAAAATCCATGATTTCGTGGTGATCTCTCGCTTAAAATGTGTTTTTTCGAAATATGGAATCAATAAGTTCAAGAATAGCTCATGGAAAAACGAAAAGCTATTTTCAAAACGTTGAAAGACCGGATTACTTTATATTAAAAATAATTCAAATATTTCGGTTTTCTCATATCAACTAAACGAAAAATTTTGAAAATTCAACTGGTAAATATGCTTTTTTAATAAATATTAGTACTTTTTCTAACTTTCAAGCTCAGAAACCTGCAGATACAACTAAAACTAGCAAATCAAAATATAAGTTGAAACAGTCATTTTTGAGACTTATATAACTTTTCAAAAAAAAAAACTCACTTCAAATCAGTAACCGGTCCTGGTAGATTGAACTTGCATGAAATAACTCGTTGCCATTTTCTGCAACTTTTCTCCCAAGATTATCTCAAAAAACTTCAGCAAAAACGTACCTATTGCCATCAACATTCACATAAATGACGACTCGTTCCGTCGTTTCACTCCGTTTCTCATCCGATCCGACAGCGATCATTGGACGATGAAGACGTGATTGTGACCAAGTGATACAACCGCAACGAGTGTGGAATGCTTGTAATTCGTGGATGAGTGTCCAGCGACCGGCGTCGACTGCGTCTGGTGCATCGTAGATACGGATTGAGCCGAGCGAGTTGCAACCGGCCTGGAAAAATGATTTTGAAAAAGTTTTCTTGAAAAAAGACAGTTTCAAAACTTTTTGAAACGAAATCTCATTTTCGATTGCATTAGTTAGTGTAAGAACGCTAGTTTTTGATAGCTTCAAACATTTTTTACGGTTTTCAGTTTTTATTTGTACATTCCTGAGACTAGAATTTAATATTTCACAATGAAAATCGGCTAGAATTGGCAGAAATGAAGACATTTCCATCATTTCAACCAATTTTTCAATTTTCAGTTGCCAAATGAAATCACTACCAAACGATTTGCGACACATTTACATGATTTTTCAAGCTGGAAACTGTATTTTTTTGAAATTGAGTTATTGAAGCTACATTTACGCGATAGTAAGTTTCCTACAAACTACTTGAGTTTGTTTTGAAACAGTTGTTTATTATATTCGAGAAGTTATTCGTTCCGAGAGAAAGATCGACTCGTGTAACAATTGAATAGACATATTCACTTGAAAATTATACTGTTTTTTGAAACATCAAAGTTGTTCATAACCTTTTGCGATTACTTATTATTCAAAAAAGATGTTTCAAGTAATGAATTCTGTATTTTCTTGAAATTTTTAGACACTTGGAAGTTTTGCTACAACAAACTAATTGCAAATTTCTTATTTTCGAAATAGTTGTTTGTTTACAATAAATTGTTATCAAACTGTTGTTTTTTTCACCACTTCGAACGGTTTGTAATTTTGTTTTAAAAATTGTATAGATTTCGAGAAACATGTAAAACTTTAAGAAAACTTTTGTGACTTCTTTGATTTTTTCCCCTTGTGGAAGATTTTCCGACATCATTGTGAAAAATACATTATTCTAAACTACAAGAATGTCTATTTTTGTTTTTAGAGCTACTTTACATTGGGAAATTGACTTTTTCTGGCTTACAGTACTTAAGGCTGTTTAATTTTCTCTAATTCTATCAATATTCTAACTTTTTGTGTTATTTTATCAAATCTAAACATGAAAAACCAGTTTCTCATCATTTTGTAATAGTTGCAACAATCTGACACAATAATTTTTTTTTCTAATAGCATTTTTAGCAAACTTATCAGAAAAACTCACCAGCATCAATCCCAAATGTCTTGGTGCAAATGCGACATCCGTGACATTCGCTCTACTATCATTGATAACATATCTACGAATCCATGAGCTTCGTTTCTTTTCTAAAACATTTCAAATCAACAAATCTAGTCAAAAACCTCACCATAATCCTGTCGATCTCTAGAGATCACCTCCTCCCAAATCGTCAACATCCGGTCATATGAGCAAGTTCTAAGCAATTTTTATGTTATAGAGCAGAAAATATTTGAAGGAACTCACGCAATGATTTGACCAAACTCCGGATGAGCCCATTCCGCCTTCCAAATTGCTCCGCCATGAGCCTAAGCAAAAAAACAGACTTTTTCAACCAAAAAAGTGTTAAAATACCTTCCAATACGCACTTCTCACCCATTTTCCATCGGTTTGACGTTCATAAATTGCGACAGTCTTGTCACTTGAGCATGTGACCATTCGACGACCATGATAATCGAATGCAACCTAGAAAAATTAGGTTTGAAGTGAAGAAAATGGTTGACTTACGCTATGCACTAAATCTCGATGAACGGCAGCCGATTGGAACGGTTGAACGGTTATTTCCTTTGGTTTATTGAAAAAATTAGTAGCCATTCTGTAAAAAATAATTTTTTATTGATGAAGAAGTAAATTTTTAGACCAAAAACGAATTATTTTCAAATTTTATCGCAATTGTTGCCTAAAGGCGCACGCATTTTACAGCCGGCTGGGTCTCGCGAGGAGGGGGGAATTTTCACGGCGGAAGTTTGAATGCGGAGGCGCTCTCCTCATTTTTAGGATGACAAAATTGACTTTTATCATTTTTCGTATTTTTCGACGCTGATAAAAAATTATTTTTCAGCTTTAACGGGCGTTATTGGTTGAAAATAATGAATGAACGGCAAGGAGTACCAGATGCAGAGCTGAATCTCAGCGACGCAGAAAAGTAAGATCATTTTTTCCACTTTGCGCGTCGAAAATTATAATTTTTACGGTGAAAAAGGTTTCAAAACTCGATTTTAATCAAAAAAATGTTTAGAAAAACTGTTTGTTTGTCGAAACAAACTTTAAATGTTAAATTTCACCGGAAAAAGTCCAAAAACTCGTATTTAATCGAAAAAAAATTTGAGAACGCCATTCTCATCGAAAAAAATAAAACTATTGTTTTTAATTCAAAAATGTTAGAAATTTTGATTTTTGTCGAGAAAGTGGTTGAAAAACTCGAATTTTATCAACAAAAAACATTAAAACTTATTTATTTCAATTAAAAAGCTATTAAAATCATTTTTTGCAGACGCGCTATTCAAGACGGTAAAATCGTGCTCCGTTGTCGCGTTAAATTTCCGGCGGAAAGATGTTGCAGTCATTTCAATGACATGTACCACGTTGAAGAGGAATTTGAGAAACTTGAGGGGAGTCCAGCCAAAAGACGAAAGATGCCGGAAAATAAGGAGGTTGTGCGGTATTCAGGTCATTGTATAAGAAAAAAAATTTAAAGAATGTTCCACTGATAGAGGAAGATCATGAGCAAATGGAGGGTGATACGACAAAGTCCGATGATGAAGGAAATCCGAGTAATGTGGTAAGGGAAAGGGGATGCAAGCGGTTTTCGGGTGATAATAATGCGATGAAAAAGAAGAAAATATATTTTCTTCTACTTTTAAACACAAAAACAACAAAAAGCTGACAAAAGCTACCGAGAATCGACGTATTTTGCTGTTTTTTCGTCAAAATCATCATTTGGAACGATTTTTACCGTCATAATCGGTACTTGCTACAGAAAATTACTATTTCCTTCAAAATAGCTCTCAAAACGTCTACATCATCCAAGAAGTCAATAAACTAAACCGCGCCACAGAAAAATTGTATAAAAACGGTTTTTAACCCAGTTTTTACTCTTTCAATCGGTTCAAGGAGGAAAAACAGCAAAAATGTCTTAAAAATCAATGAGAAAGCTGTGTTGGGCTACACAATCTGCCTGTTTCTTTTGTGATCACTCTGTTCACAATAGCCTTACGTAACCAAATGAGGAGTGTTGATGACTGTGTGTGGGAGAGGGAGAGGGTGCAACAACGGGTGACAGTTTTTGAAAAAGAATTAGGGAGAATAGGGAGGCTTAGTGAATGTCCGATATATCAGAGTAAAAAGTTTTCAAAAATATAGAAAAATGAGATAATTTTTTCATGCTGCTAGCTTTAAGATCCACGATTTCCTATTTTCAACTTCATATTTAGAAGACAAACCGGGTTTCTCGATGAAAAACGCTTTTTCATTAGTTTTTGGCTATTCAGCGCTGAAAATATCGACTTTCAACCATTTCGATCTAGCATTTCTATGAAAATTCAGTTTTTTGTTTAAAGAACCACAAAATTCGCTTATCAACATAATAATCTTTGTAAGGTTTTGCAGAGAAACGCCGGGGGGCCGCCAGAAGCTATCGATCTAGACGGCTCATTCTTTGCGAATCCGGACCAGTCAAGAAGAAGAAGAAGGTCTTCTCGAACACCAGCGCCAGTTACACCGTTTGTTGCAAGACAACCAAATCCAAATCCAACTCCAAAGTCAAAGAAGCGTCGATCTAAAGAGAGGGCAGCCGCTGAAAAAGAAGACCCTTACACTCAATGGGCAAACACGGCCGATTGCACCATGGAAAGTATCGACTCCTCCTCGGATAGTGAACAAGTGGATGATGTTATGGGAGATATCAAGGATAAAACGAAACAATGGTTTCTGAAACATCAGGTATTTGACGGAGAATTGGTGGAATGTTATCGGAAAATGTTACAGTTGAAAGCACCAAGCAAGCTGAATCTGGAAGAACAAAGAATCGTTGACATGTATCCAGCTGGTACTAAATTGACCATCAATTTCAGGATTCGATTCCCACATGTGAGTGGTTTAGATCAATGAATGATTCATAATCGCTTTCTTGCAGCATACATCCGACGCTGGTCGAGCCAACAAGGAAGAAGAAGGAATTCGAAAATTCGAGATGCATTCGGATTATGTGCTCAACGACGAAATTCGAATGGTACCGGAACGTAAATATTCGTCTAAAAATTGGGATCCGACAAGTTCGTCAAGACGCGTATTTTCTGTTCAGAATATCTATAAAGTGAGCATTTTCTCGAACAATAAAAGAATATTTTGTGGTTTCAGACAAGCGCAGATAAAGGAATTGTATTGTACGTTGGATGGACATCAGAAAACGCGGTTCCTGTGAAATTAGACAACTTGTGGCACACGGCAAAGAGAATGGTATGGATCGCTTTTTTAATGTTACAAGCGGATGTTCCCGGGAGGAACGTCCAGATTTTCGCACAAGGAGTAGTTTTGTATGAAAATTCTGAACCGGAATTCAAAAACTTCCGAAATAAGTGAACTTGCGTAATGGGACTTGATTTTTTCCTAGATTTTTTTAGCCATCGAAATCATTCATTGACCCTCTAACTCGAAGAACCATTTATGAAATTTTTCGAGCGTGATTCCAAAAAAAAAAATCAGAACGTACATCTCAGCTTGAATTTTCACTAAAATCTGGACTCCGCCCTGGAAAAAAATTAGATTTCTTGTTAAATAAGCACCCTCTCAAATTTCAGGTCAAACTATCTCATCTTCGTTACAACTTTTGGCAAACACTCGAAATAAAGCGACAAGCAGAAGAGACGGCACACAATATTCGGTGTGAACAAGAATTTGCTGAAGAGTCAGAAAAAGCAACGACTGAAGAGGAAAGAGAACGGGTAAAGGAAGAACGATTGCCAATATGGGAGGAAAAAGATCAATTCCTTTTGCCGAATGTTGAAGAGTTGACAAATTCACCGGCGAACATGTTTTGGGCGTTGGAGGATTTGTCGTATTGGCATTCAGAAGCGTGAGTTTTTTTTCTCGAAAAATGCAGCTCAATTGACGGCAGTTGACAAGTACTGTAACTGGAGAACTAGGATGCTGTCTAGTCGGGTGTATTGTCTGCAATCACATTTTGAACAAAAAAAAAATGCAAAAAATCTGAATTCCAGACTTCGCGCTGCCAAACAAGCATCAATCTTCTACTTGTACGCGATCAAAAACAAAAAAGAGAGAAGATCGAGATTCCCCAAATTTGGAGTAAGCATCCCATGTTTCTTCTTATCAAATCACTCATTTCCAGCTTGTTACTGCAAATATGATCTCACCAGCTGCCGCTGCTTTCATGAAGAATAGCAAATATCACAAAACTATCGAAGAATTGATGAGCTCTTCGGAAAATGTAGAGCCAATTGAGAAGGATGCGAATAATAAGTGCCCATCGGAGAATTGTATTTGTGATAAGAGGGTGAGGAATTTGAAAAAAAATGGTGAAAAAGTAGCGAAAATAATCATGTATTGCCATCATAGAAAAGTTTACCAGTTTCAGTCCAAATAGATAAGGGGCGGGAAAAACCAGAAATTTCCATGAGCAAATCTCAGTTTAACGGCTACATAGTCTAAGATGGCCTAGATGTCAAAGCTATCAAAAGATAAGATCTATTACAGTTCGCGCTCAGTTACAAAATCAAAGAGAAACCCAAGAGTGAATCTGACGTTGAATCCAACAAAAAATCCGACGAAGTACCCGAAGTTCCGATATTTCGCTGTTATGGTAATGGTAATGGTTTGTTGCCATTCAACGATGAAGTTTTGTCGAATAGACGCATCATTATCGAGTGTAGTGATGCATGTGGATGTGATCGCAAATGTCCGACGAGAATCACACAGGTAATTCAGAAAACAATTGAGAGAAGTCTGATTTTCCGCTTTCAGAGAGGCCAAAGAAAGGAGCTCGGCGTTTGTTACGAACGAAAGGAAAAAGGGTTTGGAGTTCGAGCCGTCAAGCCATTCGCCGTCGGAGAATTGATCTGCGAATACACCGGAGAAATTTATACGAATACGGAAAATTTCGCAAATCAGAGTTACCAAATTGGAATGAATGTGTTTAATCAGCTTCATATCGAAGCGATGAAGTTTGGGTATGTATCTTCCCTTTTTTTTTGGAAAAAAGTACCCAAATCTGATGGGAGTACTCATTCTCATAAGTTACTTGTTATACTTTCCGACTGAAACAGTTTTTTTTGACAAATTTCCAAGCTGAAGCTTTAAAATGGTTGAAATTTTCAGAAACACGGCTCGTTTCATCAATCACTCCTGTGAACCAAACACGGCATTCTTCGAAGTTCACTCAAAAGTCGAGGAATCGGCATTGTTGATGCCACGATGTGTAGTCGTCGCAATCAAGCCAATTGCAATTGCTGAGGAATTGACTATCAAGTATTATGATAACACCGAACATAATAAATCTTCGGCTCGATGCCTGTGAGTTTATTTGCGATTTTTGTTGAAAAATGGAACCCAAGTCTATAAAAGTTTTGAGGAAACTGTAATGCATCTGTAAATTTTATTGCACTTACTTTGTTCCTTCTGTATTTTCAAAATTTGCTTACATTCTCAAAATATAGTTAAGTTGAAACTGTGAACCGTTGAAATTTGAAAAATAATGGTTTTTATGAATACAAATATGGAAATCCACCGCATTTTTCAATTGAATCATCTCGAAAATGACATTTTCTCATCAAGATTTCTCTCAAAATCCCTCTATTTTCCAATTAATTTGGTATTATTTTGCAGGTGCGGAGCACCAACATGCGTCAAATGGTTGCCACAAAAAAGAAGCAACAAGAGCAAGAAAACAGTCGATTGATGAAATCAATCAAAAAACAACAACAACACTAACAACACTAATCTAATATTAACTCACAAATTTAATCAACTAATTTATGTAATTTCTTGTTTTTTTTTATCAGTCTTTCACATGTTTAAAATTATTATTCTGGAAATTATATATTATTACAATTGAAACAACGGCAATAAATTAATTAGGACATAGAATGTATTACAGTACTTTTGCATAGAAACGGATGATTATGATAAGGGCAGTGATAAGAATAACACCGGTGATAAGGATGCATATCTTCTGAAACAAAGTGATATAATTGATGAAGATGGTCAAGTGGGATGTAATCAACTATATCAGCAAGTTGTCTTAAGATGTGATGTTTCTCCAAACTTTCACTGCTCTTGAAAGGATTCAATGTATCGGGAGATACTGTGAATGATACCCATGAAAGTTAATGTTGTAGGATCAAATAAAGTTATACAACATATCTTCAATACCTTTGAATATTCGGATATTTTTTCTGTATTTTTCATGACAAAGTGCAGAACGAATGCAATGATTGAAAAACGATTTTTTCAGCATTTTACCACCAAAATATTTGCTTTTTTTAACCGAAAAGCATGAAGGACGTGTAAAACTGTTGAGCTGTTTCAGACAATTTTTTTCAGTATTCTCTCAAATCATCAAGAAATAGTGAATTTCTCAATTCCGATAGAATTTTTTGATACGTATCGATAAAAATTCTCGTTTCGAACTCGTGTTCGACTTTATTTTTCTCGGCTAACTGCTGCTTATGATTGAAAATGAGACATCATTTATATTTTTATTATATAATTTGGTCAAAAAATGTATTTATGATATTTATTAGAAAACATAACAACTAGGGATACTAGGACAATAGAAATATATAGGGTATAACAGGGGAGAAAAAAACAAATTCCGTAAAATAAAATATTATTTTTTATTGGAATCGTTGGGAACATGTGAGAACAGGAAGGAGACGGACTCTCCATTGTGTGTTCGACGGATCGCTTCGGCGAGAATCGTCGCGATGTCAATGCACTGTAAATTATTGTTTCGAATATTTACTGGCTCGTTTTTCATGAAATTCATCGCACTTTCACATAGAAGAGGTTCATAATTTTTTATAACAAAAAACCGAAAAATCCGGTGATTCGTGAGCTCTAATCTTACTTTTCTTTATCATTATCATTTTTAAAGTTTCAAAAAAAATTTCTTACTTGAATTTTCGAGCATTTCTTCATATTCTCCTCCTGTGGTATCGTATTCGTCACCACCACTGCCTCAAACTTCGATTCATTCAATCGAGTGATTGCCGGACCCGAGAAGATTCCATGAACACAGAATGCGTAGACCTTATCAGCACCAGCTTCCACCAATCTGTTAATTGTTATCAATTGATATATAACAGAGTGATAACTTACTTATCAGCAGCCATACAAATCGTACCACATGTATCAGCCATATCATCAACAAGTATCGCCACTTTTCCCTCAACTGATCCGACCAATGTCATCTTCTCCACTTCATTTGCTCGTTTTCTTTCTTTGTGAATCAAGGCGAAATCAACATTGAGACGATCGGCAATCGATGTTACTCTATAATATTCACATTTACTATCAAATATCCACCAATATTATACCTTTTTGCACCACCAGCATCTGGCGACACAATCACCGATGTCTGCCAATTTGGAATCGATTCCTTGATATATTTGAGAATCGCCGGTTCCGCATACAGATTATCGACCGGAATATCGAAGAACCCTTGAATTTGTGATGCGTGTAGATCCATCGTGATAATATGATCAGCTCCAGCCACTGATAACATGTTGGCGACGAGTTTGGCGGTGATTGGTGCACGTGACTTGTCCTTCTTATCCTGACGAGCGTATGGGAAGCATGGAATGACGGCGGTGATACGGCACGACGATGCAATCTTACACGCGTTGATCATGATCAACAACTCCATAAGATTGTCGTTGATCTCACCGGCGGCCGTTTGAATGATGAAAGTGTCTTGTTTTCTGACGGATTCATCAATTTCAACTCGTATTTCCTGTAATGTAAAACATGTTTTTCTAAAAAAAATTTTTTGGGATCCTAACACAATAACTGAAAACGAAAAACCGCTGACGACGACGGAAAAAACCGCTGACGTTCGGACAAAACGCGTTTTTAGGGTTTTTTAGAACTTTGAGAACATTTGAAATAGGAAAAACTGTGAATTTCATCAATTTTAAGATATAATTTAGCTAAAAATACCGTTTTTAGGGATTAAAATGCATTATTAAGCAGTTTTGATGTTCCTAAAGTTCGAAAAACTCGGAAAAATCGCGTCAACTGTTTCTCGTTTTCAGCAATTTTGTCACACTCTCTCTTTTTTTGATTTTCAGCGAAATTTTTTATAAATTTCAGTTCAAAAAGTGAAAAATCACAAACCTTGTTGCTGAACTTCTTCAACGTCGCTTTCGCGGTTTCCAGTTGCAGACGTTCGGTGATCCGGTCTGCTAATCCGGGGTTGGACGAGCCGGAGAAAATCTGAAAGTATCTCACGGTTTTTCCTTCGGTTCCGTGTATTTTGAATAAAAATTCCAAAAAAAAGTTTCAAGTTTGGTACAAAAATCCGTGTTTCATGAGCAAAATCACGGATTTTCACAATTACACTTCAAAATCGAGTTTTAAAAATTTCTAGAGCATAATTTTTCTCTAAAACTACTAAAATAAAAGCAACTCACTTTAATTTGTGGCCTTTTCTCATCCATTTTCGGCTTGAAATAAATAAATAAAAATTTCACGGCCTAGAGTACGGTGGCATGGCCTAACTTTTTCAAGCGGATATTTGAACATGTTTTTATTGGATTTTCAGTATATACTGTATCAATTTACAGACTTTCGGTATAAAAGTGGAAAAACAAATCAGTCTCTTGCAGTTTTATGTGTATATCTAGAATTTTCGGACCAACCACACCTCGAAACCGAACCAGTTCGCTTTTTTGAGCTTTTTTTCCCAAAAAAATTCAAATTTCCGGTTTTTTTGGTTTTACACAAGGTAGAAACTTGTTTTTCAATCAAAAATCAGTTGAAACCATGTCAAACTCGAAGCAAATCCGTTTTTTTCGAGATTTCAAGCGATAAAAACAAGTTTTGTGACTTTGGAAGCAATTTTTAGTTGTTTCATATGCTGATTAGGTGAAAGGTTTTGATTATTTATTTGCAAGGATTCGTATTGCACCTCATTTTTGCTGAAATCATTGGAAAAGTGTGACTTATCCCAGATTGTTACTCAGTTCCAATTTTCATGTTGTTTTCTCCAAAACAGACGACAATGTGAGAAGTTTTTACATGGAAGGTATGACCAAAAAGTCTCATTAATGGAAAGTTATTTAGTCCATCTGATTGATCAGGCTTCAAGCCGGCGATGACAAAAGAGGAGCGTCCTACGGTAGATTACGGTAGTTTGAAAGTTCAGCCATTTTTTGATGTGTTAGCCTGACATCTCAGCAATCTGGTCCAACATCATTTTATTTTGATACGTTGAGAAAAACGAATTCGAAACTGCTAAAAAAGTAGAAATAGCCACACATTATAGTGTTTTTCCTGATTTCACTGTTTCTGAAAGTTTTCAAATTTTTTAAAGTTGATAACATGAATGATATATCCTATATCGTCTACTTTGAATAACGAGAATAATGACCTGTATAAGTGCGTCAGGTCTGGTGTATTGAAGCTTTTGGTGTTTGCAGAAAAAAATTGTTTCACGGTTTCAGAAAATTTTGATATGTTTCAAGTATTTTCTTAGTCATTGTTCTACATTATCATCTGCAACTTGTCGTCAAATATAGTGTATTATCATTGTATTTTTCACCACTTTGTCGTCAATTGTAATGTGGTTACGGTTTCTAGAAAATTTCAAATATCAATAATAGTTTTTCTCATGCGTCTATAGGACTTTTATAGTATACTATAAAAGTCCGCAACTTCGCGTCAAGTCTGGTGTATTTAAGACTTATGGTGTTTGCACACAAATCCACTTTCGATGTGCTACAGTTTTTTTTTCTGCATTTCTCATTAATAATTTTCCGGCTTGAGGCTGTGCATTTTGTCGTCAAATACAATGTATTTCACTGTTTCAAAAAATTTCAAAATCTTAAGACGCGGTGTCCCAGATATGCGAAAAGTATTGGCATGTAGTGAGCACGTCGATTTCATGTTTAATTTAAATGGCTGAAACTTTTTGAGTGGGTACATATGAACTCAGTGAACAATGTTTTGATACTAATTAGTGACTCCGCCCACTTTGGCTGAAATTACAGCACGGAAAAGTTGAAAAGCTAACTTTTTTCCCCACCAATCAAAACTTTTGTGTGACATATGTAAAATTGAATTCTAAGCACTTTTTCAGTTGACAACTTTTTGATATCTTTACTCCTTCATGCTGAAAATTGATGTTTTTTGGCTGAAATTTAAGTTTTTCTGAAAAAACGATCTGAAACACTCCGAGTTCAGAAAATTTTATTTCAAAATCAGATTCTACACAAAACTCCGCGCAAGTTTGCATATACGCAGTATCCCTTGCAAACTGCCAAGTTTGTCATTTTTTCGTCTGAAACTGTCTGAAAATCAAAAAAATTTTCAAATCGCTCCCAAAAAAAACCATCTTGTTTGGAATTTTACGCTGAAGAATTTTGTCTCTTGCATGTATAGCTCAATTTTACAGCATCATGCCGAAATCGACTGATTTAGATAGCTATTCTTCAAATTCGTACAAAATTCGACCATAAACTGTTGCCCATAACTTGGTTCATGTTTGAAATTTCAAAAAACAGTCAACTACAAAATTATTGCCCTAATCTAGGGCTACACGATGCACTCCTTATTGTTCATTTTTTTCATGTTTTGACTAAAGTTATGACCTTTTGAATATTGACCACTTTTGAACGAAAATATCTTTTCTGGTGAGCGAAATGAAAAATTATCAATAACTGCATTCAATTGGGCTTAACAAATGCTTTATTCTTGTAGTTGATCATTTTTCACCAAAATGACTTTCAGCCGAGATATGAGGCTTTGGAACGAACACCTGATTTTATGCGTCACTGCGTGTGTCTGCGTGTGTGGCTGCGTGATGGACCCCAACAAAACAGCCGATATCTCGGCTGAAAGTCATTTTGGTGAAAAATGATCAACTACAAGAATAAATCATTTGTTAAGCCCAATTGAATGCAGTTATTGCTAATTTTTCATTTATCTCACCAGAAAAGATATTTTCGTTCAAAAGTGGTCAATATTCAAAAGGTCATAACTTTAGTCAAAACATGAAAAAAATGAACAATAAGGAGTGCATCGTGTAGCCCTAGATTAGGGCAATAATTTTGTAGTTGACTGTCTTTTGAAATTCCAAACATGAACCAAGTTATGGGCAACAGTTTATGGTCGAATTTTGTACGAATTTGAAGAATAGCTATCTAAATCAGTCGATTTCGGCATGATGCTGTAAAATTGAGCTATACATGCAAGAGACAAAATTCTTCAGCGTAAAATTTCAAACAAGATGGTTTTTTTTGGGAGCGATTTGAAAATTTTTTTGATTTTCAGACATTTTCAGACTGAAAAAAACCGTAGTTTGGCAGCGACATAACAAATTGGTGCTAGATGAAAGTTGTGCAGAATTTTATGCGGAATGTTATTACAAAATAAAAAACTCCGAACTCAAAAGTCTAAATGCGAAAAAAATCAAAAAACAAACAAAAAATTTGAAAATAAGGAAAAAACTGAAATTTTCTGCTGGAAATCGGCAAAATGAAGCACACCTGTAGTTGACATTTTTGCTCAGCATAAAATTCTCTACCAGCTGGTTTTTTTTGGGAGAGATTTGGAAAATTTTTTCATTTTCAGAGTGTTTCAGACAAAAAAAATCAGTACTTTGGCAGTACGCAAGGAATAGTCTGAGAATTCAAATTTGTGTGGAATTTTGTGTAGAATCTGAATTTTAAATAAAATTTTCTGAACTCGGAGATTGTAAAGTCGTTTTTTCAGAAAAACTGTAATTACAGACAAAAAACGTCGATTTTCAGCATGAAGGAGTTGAGATATGAAAAAGTTGTCAACTGAAAAAATGCTTAGAATTGAATTTTACATGCGTGACACATTTTTTGGAAAAAATTCATCGGCGGGGAAAAAAGATAGTTTTCCGGTTTTTCAAAACTTTGCCGTGCTGTAATTTCAGCCAAAGTGGGCGGAGTCACTAATTAGTATTATTTTTGTGCTCAGTGAAGGTGGGGGTACATGCTGATAAAATTTCAGCCATTTAAAATAAACATGAAATCGACGTGCTCACTGTATTTTGCATTTCTGCGACATCGCCTCTTAAAACTTTCTTAATGTGCACTTTCGCTTCAAATTCGGTGCATTCTCTAGATTACCGTTTTTGCAGCAATGTCTGCACTAGAATTGGAATTGTCAAGTTACAATATTTGTGAGTTTATTGAAACAGTGAATGCAACATATCTTACGACAATATACAGACTAGACGGAAATGTGGATTTCCACAATTCAGACATCAGTGGAAAATTGGAAAGCTGAAACTTGAAAGATCTGCCTGAAACAGTAAAAAGTTTAGGAATATACATAAGTATTGTGCATGCAACATATTTGACGACAAAATGCAGAGTGTACTTTGAGCTGAATGCTTCACTGAAAACGCTAGAATTTTAGCGTTTCTAATGGTTTTTGAAACTGTAAAAATCTCGTAATTGTCATTTGAAGAAGACCAGTCAAATGGAACATCACAATATGTTCCGGCATTTTTGGAATTTTCTGAAACAGAACAATTTGGGAAACATGACAATTTTTCGCAAACTGTCAGAATATCGAAACAAGTAGTGTGGATTAGTTACAATTATTTGAAACGTTTTGAAACAGAAAAAATATTGTTTCACAAAATTTTACCGGTTTCAAAGTGCATGGAAACAAGCGATGAAAAGACAGCGTTTCCCGAGTTGTTAGAACGAAAAAATGCAGACATATACATCAGTGTTGATAATCCTATTTGAAAGAGATTGATCGAAAACTTTGAAAAGTCTGTTCTTGATAGTATCTATTTGAAACAGTAAAAAAAAATTGGTACTGGTTGCCAACAAACTACTGGAGGATCACAATACTTTTTGTTAACTTCAATGATTTCAGAAACAGGAAAAGTTGTGAAGCACCACATTTCAATTCTCTTATTTCAAATGCAACATAATTGACGACAAAATGCACCGTAAGTTGAAATGCGTTTACAGACCAAGCGAAAAATCACATTCCGGAAAATTAAAAACTATTTTGAAACAGAGAAACTGTGCAAAACCAGATGGAAGTTGCTTCCAAACTTTTTTTTTTCGGTTTCAATAAAAATTTATAGTTTCAAAGCTGATGATTTTGTGGTTTCACTTTTCTCCGTCATACTATATTATATGACAAAACAATGATGGTTATTAGATTTTGGTTATTTTGAAACAGTGAATGCAATACAATTGACAACAAAATGCACCAAATCTGCTATTCTATGAATATTTTGACCGACCACACGACTGAACGAGGATGTCTGGGTCTTCTGAATATTTCCGAAAGTTTTGAAACAGCAAAAATTTAAAAAACAGGTTACAGGGAAAGTGCATCATATCAAATCTGGTACACTTGCTATTTTAATAACATATTTGTTATATTTACCAGACATGGAATTGTCAAGTATCCTCGTTTCGATATATCATGAAACAGTGTTTTTTCTTGCATATATTGTTGGAACCAAGTGGAAAGAGGAGCGGATGTAACATTGAAAATATATGACTATATTGGAAAATATCCAAATTTTCTGAAACCGAAAAAATTAAAAACAGAATTTTTTCGTCGAACATTTTGCCGGTTTCAAGAAAACTGTATTTCATGTACTTTCCATACTCATGCGGTTCCTTGTTTGGATATAATATATTTTATGAATCAGCAATTGACTTCCAATGCGTCACATCTCACGACAAAATGCAGACATGTCGGTTAGCTGCACAATATTTGTGTCGATCAATGAAGTTTAATCAAATTTAGGCATTTTCCATTCTCGCGAAACAATGAAAACAATATAAGTGACGAAAAAATGCACATTTATTTTAGAAAAAAACTGTTTTTCGAATTTGAAGCCAACACATAACGTCAAGTTTTTTGCAACTGTGAGAATTTTTGACATTCACATATCTGTATATAACATATCCGACGAAAATATGCAGATGACTAAGATTTTTTGAAAACAACTCCCTGTTTCGATACAACACAATTGACGACAAAATACTCCGAAAGTTGTTTACAATGAAATGTTTTGATCATGGATACAACGAAATAATTGAAAATTTCGGAAAATTCCAGACAGTTCTGAAACAGTACTAACTTTGAAAAAATTTTCTGTTTCGAATATAATTGACGACAAAATGCATTGAAAAGTGATTCATTCAGAACTTTCGGCACAGTCGATGAATACTCTTTATAATTCGCAAATCCATTCAGAAGCTGTGAAAGTTTATGACAAAACAATGCAACTTACGACAAAATACGGACATCTTGTTGTTGTTAAATGTTCAAATACATCATATCTGACGACAATTTGCACACGTTTTCTTTCGGAAACACTGATTCGAGATCTCGGGCAGATTGCAGAGTGCTGAAATTTTCAAAATTGGAAGGTTTTCGAAACAGTGAATGTTTCGAAGTACATCTGACGACAATATGTACAATTTGAAAAAAGTTTTCTATTTCAAGTACAACATAACTAACGGCAAAGATTCTCGAAAGTTGATCTACTCTAAATATTTTAGCCGACAGCACGATCGTAGCGAAGATAATTGGAAGTTTGGAAATTTCCGGATGTTTTGAAACAGTAACAAATTATGAAAAGAAAGGATTCAAATTGTTCAAAAAAAGTTTTAGACGGTTTCAAAAATAGTTTATTTTATTCTAAATGTTTATTCATTTGCGTTTTTGTACTTTTTAGTATGCCTTATCAGTGGTCAAAACGAAACATTTATCAGCGTTTGAAATTGTCAAGTTTCAGCATTTCTGAATATTTTGAAACAGTGAATACAACACAATTGACGACAAAATACACCGATAGTAGTTTGGAAAATGGATTTATTTGTATTTACTACAACGAATGCAATTGGAATTGTCGTAAGTTTTGGATTTTCGTGAAACCGTAAAAATCGTGTAATAACTGATTGAAGTGGTTTTCCATTTTTCCAAATTTTCTTAAAAATGGTATAATTTCAGAACCTGATACACTCGTAGTTTTCACTTTTCACTATTTATACTACATATCACAAGAAACAATGATAGTAGGGTCGGGAAATTTTGAAACAATTTTGAAACAAATTTTTTTTGTGAAAATTGTTGTAATTTGTTTCATAAAACATTTCACATTTACTAGAAAAATGTGGCAGTTCATATCGGATCCACTCATGATACTCAATGCATTTCAAAAAAAATCCAACATTTCTGTATATTTTGAAACAGTGAACACAATATATCTGACGACAAGAAGCAGGTTTTCAAATTTGTTTCTGTTTCAAACACAACACAATTAACGGCGAAAGCTCTCGAAAATTGATCTGCACTTTCTCCAGAAACATGATTCAAACGAGGATAATTGAAAGTTAAGAAATTTCAGGATGTTTTGAAACAGAAAAATTGTTTTTAAAAATTGTTAGACTGTTTCAGGAAAAATATATCATTTCAAATGTTTATTCATTTTCGATTTTTGTACTTTATAGTGATCTATATCAGTGAGAACAACGACACACTTAGAGTCTGAAATCGTCAAGTTTCAACATTTCTGAATCCCTTGAAACAGTGAATTCAATTAAAAAAATGTGGATCCTGTTTTGATAATTTTTTTCCATTTGAAGTACAACACAATTGACGACAATGTGCACCGTAACGTGATTCATTCAGAATATTCCGACCATGAAAACACAACGAAACGAAGAAAATGTTGTTTTGTAAACTTTGTGCATTTTTGAAACTTCAATAATTTCGAAAAAATATTCTGCAGTATTTTCTCAAGTTTTCTGGCGATTTCAAGAAAACGTTATTATTTAAGATTTGATTCATTTGGGTTTTATGTCGTATTTTAATGCACCATAACACATGACGAAACCACACAGTTTTTTGTTGATTTTTTTTCCGGTTTCATTTAAAATTTATTTGGTTTACTATGTTTGTGCTATCTGATAAAGGATTGGTCTGACCAGATTGCATACCGATTGTGAGTCTCGAAATTATACTGTACCTTTTTGAATTCTTGAAATTCTGTAAGTTTTTTGAAACTGTGAAAATTTTTCCAATAGTCTTATTTTCGTGCAAACACCGGAATGCATATCATATACGACGTGAAACTGCACATAATTTGGTCGGGAGTAGCAGCGACGTCGCATTGAAAAAAAGGGTGTAGTTTTATCAATTCTGAACACTTTGAAACAGTGAAAATATCATAAATATCGACAATATGCAGATTATTTCGCATCTTAAATAATTCCCTTGTTTTGAATAAAATATTTCAGTGAAAATGGACAGAAGCAAATTCGAACGGAGATTATTGGATTTATTTGGTAAATTTTAGATATTATTGAAACAGTATAAAGTACATTGAAGTCTTTTTTTTCAAACTTCCATCGGTTTCAAGAAACTTGTATCATACTAAATCTGAGAAATATGTAGTTGAGCCGGTACATTGTTCCTATTAATTCGTCAGTAGATTTGAAATTGTCAAGGTTAACCATTTCTGAATGTTTTGAAACAGTGAATACAACATAACGACAACATGCACCCGAAAATCGACTCAGCGACGATAATTGCATCTTCACAACTTTTCTGGCAGTTTGAAACGGACAAATTGTGCGAAAAACCGATTTCTATCAGGTTTTCAAATAATATACGGTGTCAAATGTATCTTTAGTGATCCGAATTAACAGTTTTATGTACATTATTTTGAAACAAAGTGATCGTTTAAAAGTTTGCAGGTGAAAAAAAAATAACCGAAAACAGAACGTGCATTTAAAATAATTGTCATTAATTTTGATATTTTGAAACAGGAAAATAGTGCAAAAACATCATATTTGACGACACCTGAGATTAATGTGCAAACACCATTTAGATACTGTAATACATCATACTTGACGCTATAATGCAGAAGTGTGTAGTTGAAGGTGTTTGCACAGAAAGTTATTGTTTCAGAAGTTCAATTTCAGATGCGTATTACTTTCTGTGAATAATCAAGATAGGTCACATCAGAAATTAAAATTACTTAAAACAGTAAACACAACATATTTGACGACAAAATGCAGATGACCTTTTTCATCTTAAATAATTCCATTGTTTTGAGCATGAGCAACAAATACGAACGGATATTATTATATGGTTGGTAAATTTTAGATTGTATTGAAACAGAATAAATCATGCTGATGTTGTTTTTTTTTTCAAACTTTTGTCGGTTTCAAGGAAAATATATTATTCGAAATCCGGAACATGTTTAGTTTAGCCATTGTACAGCACATTTTATTAGATCGATTCGAAATTCTCATTTTTAACCATATCTGAATATTTTGAAACATTGAATACAAAATGCACCGAAACTCGACTCAACGAATTAATTGCTACTTCTGAACATTTCGAGAAGTTTTGAAACGGAAAAAATTGTGCCAAAAACATATCTATGTCGGGGTTTTCAACTAATATACGTTGTCAAATGTATATCTTTAGTTATCCAAATTAACAGTTTTATATACATTATTTTGAAACAAAGTGATCCTTTAAAAATTTGCAGGTGAAAAAAAAATAACCGAAAACAGAACGTGCATTCAAAATAATTGTCATTAATTTTGATATTTTGAAACAGGAAAATAGTGCACATACATCATACTTGACGACACTTGATGTTACTGTGCGAACACCGTAAAGGGTACTGTAATACATCCTTTTTGACGTCGTAATGCAGAAGTGTGCACTTTCTCGTGAGGATGTTCGCACAAAAATTGATGATTCTGAGCCAGATATTTTGTTCCTTTCGACCAACTAGAAAAGTCTTCCAATCAGAAATTCAAAATTCCTTGAAACAGTGAACACAACACATTTGACGACAAAATGCGGACTTGTTACAGTATGATTGACGGCAAGATACAGAAATTGACATAAAATAGATCGAATAAAGTTTCAAACATTGAAATTTCAATGTTTTGTGAAACAGTATAAAAATAAAAACTTATATTTGTGTGCAAACACGGTTGACTCAACTACAACATATCTGACGACAAAATGCACATAATCTTGAAGTATTACGGGGAATGCATTATATCTTACGACAGCTTGGGGAACAGCGGAGTAGTGATTCTAAAAAACACCTCGAAAAATTACTGTTTTGCGTAAAACAGAAAAATATTTCTATGGAAAAAATTCATTCATGATGCACTATATATTACGACAAAATGCAGACAAGTTGGCTAACGGAGCGGTCGACTTTTGTATCATGAAAATGTATCATTTGATAATTACTTGAAACAGTGAACACAACATATCTTACGACAAAATGCACAGGAACTTAATTTACTCGAAAAATCAAGTGTCTGCATTTTTTCGTCAAATCTGTTGTGTTCACACTATTTACTGTTTCTCGAAATATTTCAAAATTAATGTCACTTAACTTTCTCAGTATTGTTCTCAATTAATTTATTTTAGTTTTCTATCCACTGAGTTTTTGCAAGAGTCTACATATCTGTATTTTGGCGTATGATATGGTGCATTACAGTATCCACTCTGAAAGTGAAATGTCGTGAATTTCGATATTTGCACAAAATCGAAGAAAAAATACTCTGTTTCAGACCAACTCAAAAATTCTAGCCTTCCATTTTTCTGTCATTCACATCAATATAATCGAGAGAAATCTGCAGTTCGTCGTCATATTATGTGGTGTTTTCTAGCTTCCCAGATTTCTGCAGTATTGCGTCAAGTATTGTGCATTACAGTATGATGACTCAAGTCTCGTCAAATATAATGTTTTTGTATACATTTTTTCTGTTTTAAGAAGAACTGAAGTTATACAAAAATGTTATAATTCTTAATGTTACGGGCAACTGTTATGCATTTGAAACCGAGAAGAAATCTGCATTTTATCGTCAAATATGTTGTATTCACTGTTTCAAGTGATAGCTGAAACGCTAATCCCTCATTACTATATTTCTAGCTTGATAGAAGAGAATCATGATAAATCTATCTTATAAAATATTTATGTTTCAAAAATAATAGTCAATTAAAATATCTAGCGAAATGCACTAGTTAAAGAGATTTCGGCTCTTTGAAAATTGTCGTAAGATATGATGCATTCACTGTCCCAAGACAAATCGGAAGAGACCTCATTCTCCGCATTTTGTCGTCAGATATAATGCATTTCAGAGGACGGTGTTTACACAAAACTTCCGAAGTTTCACAGTTTCGAAAATTCATTAATTTTTCAACATACAAACGCTCTTTGATATATGACTTGTACAATCTAGAAATGTGCATTTTGTCGTCAAATGTGATGCTTTCACATTTTTTTCTGTTTCAACAACCTTGAAAATTGTGAAGATGTCATTTTTTTCTAATGCATTGTTCGATATAGAGGGAAAACAAAAACGATGTATTTTTTTGATTATTGCCAAGAAGAAAGTGTGCGTTTTGTCGTCAATTATAATGTTTTTACTGTTTCAAGCAATTTGGAAATTTTGGAACTTGAAAAATTTCAATGTTATTGTTTTGTAGTTTCTTGTTGACGAAACGAACTGCATTTTGTCGTAAGATATGAAGTTTGTTAAGTTTCAGAATTTCTGCGGTTTCAGACCAAACTGAAATTTCAGTTTTTCTGTTTTTTTTCATTCTCTCATCATGATTCAGTCTAAATTTATAGTTCCGCATTTTGCCGTCAAATATGATGTATGCACCTTTTTTGCAGTTTCTGACATTTTTCAAACTCTCCACAAGACTATGCCAAATCACTGCATTGCAATTCGATGAGCTTGCTAGAAAAGAAAAAAAAAGAATTTGTGCACTTTGTCGTCAATTCTGATGTTTTATTTTTTTGTTTTCCGTTTCAGAAATCGTAGAGTTTTCGGTAAATTGTTTAAGTTTTTTATCTCGAAAAATTTCATCAATCTGAAAGCATTGAAATCTGCATTTCGCCGTCAAATATGTTGTATCTTTATGTTTTATCTAGAACATCTCAAAATTTGTTCCCGCTTCAGAATTTCCTCATTTTTTGTGAAACTTGAGAATCATTAGTGCTCTCAAAATGCAGCGTTTACAGAAAAAGTTTCAAAATCTTTAATGCATATTGTGAAATTTGGTTTCCTTTCATTACAGTTTTATCACAACTTTGAAACTGTGAAAAATTCCATTTTTGGCAATTCTTGCTCCGAACGTCAAAAAGCGTAGCTGAAGCCATCCTTTAACGAGAAAAATCTCAGTCCTGCTATTCTGCACTTTGTCGTCAGATATGATGCATTCAATTTTTTTTCTGTTTCACAAATTTTTGACTAGTTCTTATGATATAAATAAACTTGTTTCTCGTAGCTCTTTTCCGGTGTTTCGAAAATGAGAAATATCCAGGAATACTACATACCTAAAACTGCCCATTTTTTCATAATTCAATCACGTTGCACGACAAACAATATCATTGAGAATTTTCGATTGCCCAATTTTTTTGAAACAGTGAATACACCAAATCTGACGACAATATGCATACATTTATGGCAAGACCAAAAAAGAAAAAAGTTACGAAAGTTAGTGAAGAAGCCACAAATCTAACACTAGCGATTTTCGAAACTAAAACAAACGTCTGTTGTTTTTTGAAACAGGATGCATTTCTTGCGAAAAAAAAGCTTACCAACTAGCCGTACTGAACGGATCACTGAAATCTTGCAGCATGATCACTTGAAAATCGCATGAAACAGTGAATACAACACAGTTGACGACGAATTGCAGAGCTTCTAGATATTACAGTAGATACTGCTTGGCGTAGAGTGATCGTTGAAAAATCATAATTCAGAAATAATATGCACTGTTTGAAACAGAGATTTTCTGTGCAAACATCCTCACGAACAACTGCAGACATCTGGATTATGGCGTGCATTACAGTACCCATATGGTGTATTTACAGTGATCCCAAATGCCGTCATGAATGATGTTGTTGCACTATTTTCCTGTTTCAAAATATCAAAATAAATTACAATCAATTCGGACTATACTTTTATATTTTGTTATGAATTATGTAAAATTTTCAACTTTTGGTGCATTGTGTCGTCAATTGTGTTGTATTTGAAACATTAAATTTAATTTAAAGTTAACTTTAAAAAAAATATATGAATCTGCAATTTGTCGTCAGATATAGTGCATTCTTATAAAATTTTCTGTTTCAAAAACTTTTGATTATTTTTTATCGTTATCAATGAATAGTTTTTTAGTCTTTTTACTGTGTTTGAGAACAGACAAGTTCGTGAATAATAAATAATCAAAAACTGTGCATTTTGTCGTCAGATATGATGTATTCAAAATAAAGTATTTTTCAGTTTCAGCATCTTTCAAATTGTGTTGAAAAGTTCAAAAATGTGTTTGAAGTCTTCCTTTGAAGGTAAAACTTGTTCCTACAATTCTGCATATTGTCGTAAAATCTGGTGCTTTCAGAAATTTTTTTCTTTTTCAAAAACTGTTGATTGTTTCTTATCATTATCAATATATCTGAATTCTTTTGATGTTTTCCTGAATCTCAAGAGAGACAATTCATATATAATCAGAAACTGTGCATGTTGCCGTAAAATATGTTGCAATTGAAACTGAAAAAATAAAGTTTTCTAAAATTGTTTCAAAATTCTATGATTATTTTCATTCTTTTGACAAACTTGATTGATATATGAGCCCTATCTCAGAAATGTATACAAATAGATCGGTCCGCAACTTGTCGTTGATTATTCCTTGTCGTTATCAATGCATCTGATTCTTTAGTTTTTTTCTGAATCTCAAGAGCGACAATTCATATAACTCAAAACTGTGCATTCTGTCGTCAAATATGTTGCATTAGAAACTGGAAAAATACAGTACCTTCAAACTTCATTGTTTCAAAATTCCAGGATTATTTTCATTTTTTTGACAAACCTGATTAACATATCGCAACTGTGAGCCATAACAAAAATGCATACAAATATTTCGGTCCGCAATTTGTCGTGAGGTATGGTGCATCTTACAGTAGTATATTCAAAACATTTATTCTATTATTACATTTGAAAAGTCGACAATAAATAAATAAGGGTCATGGAATGTATTACAGTACTTTTGCATAGAAAAGGATAAATATGATAAGGGCAGTGATAAGGATGACACCGGTGATAAGGATACAGATCTTCTTCTGAAATTAGATATATATTATTGGGTGGATAGTGTACGCAAGTTGTCGTCAATTGTGATGCATGTCAACAATTCAAATTGTCGTGAGGTAGGATGTTTCTACACACTTTTTTTGCTTGGTTTGGAAGTACGCAAGTTGTCGTAAAGTATTTTGATGTGGTGAAAAATTTTTTGTTTTAAGAAAGTTTTTTCATAGTTTATAGCAAAAGTGTTCATTTTGTCGTCAATTCTGGTGTATCTCGAAATTTTTCAGTATCAAAAATTAGTGAAAAAGTTGTGCCATTTTTCGTCAAATATTATGATTTTCAGATTGGAAATGCATAAAATCACTGTTTCTTGAA
Organism: Caenorhabditis uteleia; assembly: GCA_963573275.1. Lineage (NCBI taxonomy): Eukaryota > Metazoa > Nematoda > Chromadorea > Rhabditida > Rhabditidae > Caenorhabditis > Caenorhabditis uteleia. The sequence continues at coordinate 4,093,296 of OY752135.1, read as the reverse complement.
AAGAATATTACATGTAAGTTTTATTTTAAAACAATCTCTCTGTGCCTCAACAAAATAAAATTTGCAGTTAATTGAAACCGAAATGTCAAAATATTCTGTGCCGTATATTGTATCTGTTTCAAAATATTTTGAAAACCTTTAGTGTATTTTCAATAATGTTGTACGTCGAATCTTTTGTTTGTGGTTCTTGGGTCGCTGATGAATTTGCAGTTTTGTGTCAATTACGATATTTTCCAAAGTTTTACTGTTTCCATGTACTTGGGAAATATTGAAAGCATTTTTCGAGTACTATCACATAAAACAAAGTTTGAAAAAAAATCAGTCTAGGTCAGTTTTGAGAAACGCTGATACTACATTAAAAATAATTAGCAAGTTTTGAAATTTGAGATTTTTTTGAAACAGAAAAACTGAAATTTTTTTTCCTGTTTCATGTAAAAGTTTAAGGGCACATTTTTTGTCTAATCTATTATTGCCATCTATTATTGGAAAACAACAGCTTTTCTGTTTCAAAAAAATATTGAAAACTGTGCTTTATTCACCAAATAATAAATGTTTGCTTTTGTTGTTTCAAAAAATTTGGAGTTTACTTTGAAAACCAATAGGACAGCTGCCAATAATTCAAAAAAGGACATTTTTCTGTTTCAAAAAATTTTGAAAAATTATTTCTTCCGCACTCAGATAATCCATAGGCGCTTGTGGCTCCCAAAACGGTGCATGTTGAGCCAATCATGTTGTATTTCGAAAATTTTGAGTTTCATAAAATGCTCATGAAAGTTATTATTTATTATTACTAATGTGTTAAAATATTTCATTATTTTAAAGTCGATTTGTCGTGCAATAAGTTGTATCGTTTAATTTTTCTGTTTCAAAAAATATTCGAAGTGTTTTGAGAAAAAATTATGTGATTATGTGATTTTATGCTTGCCATACAGAAACTGAAGAATAGTTTTTTTACAAATAAACTTTTCAGTTTCTTGAAACACTAAATTTCTAGATTTGAGTCGTTCTAAATTCCATTTCCAAGTATTGTTCTCTTCATATCAAACTTTGTCTGAATTTTCGTCATTAAAAGGTTTCTGTTTCAAAAATTTTCCAAAGTTCTGTGAGTTGATATCGAAATCAATTTTTCAATTGTTTCCTTTGTTAACTGAAACAGTGCATTTATTCGTCAAAAAAATCTACTGTATCGAAACATGACTGTTTCATGAAATAATAAAATTATCTGTCATAATTGTCAGATATTAGTAACTTGATTCAACATGTTTCAAAACATTTCTGTTTCCTGAAACACCAAAAGTTTAGTCTTATTCGCTGGTATTTAATACAAACAAAGCAAAATGATTCTAAACAGCAATACTGTTATTTGTGCCTTTTGTAGTAATATTCGATGTTTTGAAGTTCAAAAATGTGCATTTTCGGGTCGATTTTGTTGTTAAAATACAAAAATTGCACCTAGTAGAATCATGTAGTCAAAAATGTCATTACTTTTCTGTTTCAAATCAATTTGAACTTTTTGTGATTTGAGGTGACAATGTATCGATCCGATGTTTTATTCTCACTAAAACAAAATCAATAAAACATCATTTTTCTGAAAAATATGTTGTATCACCCTAAATTTCTGTTTCAAATAAATCAAATATTTTTTTGGATTTTCACTAAATTCAATGACAATTTCCCTTGCTTGTGATTTGAGAATAATACATTTTGTTGCCAAGTCTGATGTTTCCCAAACTATCCCTGTTTCATGAGACTTTCAAAATATTGCACAATTTTGTCGAAAACTATTATAGTTTGGTTGCTGCTCTTTTGCACAACACTCAACTTTTTGTGTTCAAATTATAAATACGCATTTTGTCGTCAAATATGATGTTTTATATTTCACGGTTTCAGGAAAAGGTGATATTTTTCACAAATTCTTGGAGCATGTTATTCTTTGAAAGTATGTTGTTCTGCATTTTTTTTCGTGAAATATAGGGTTTTTGTGGATGTTCGCTGCATTTTCTGTCTTCAAGAATTGAAAAAAAAACAGGGGTTTTGTGCATTTTGTCGTAAATGTACTGTTTCTCGAAATATTTCGGTTTCACAAAATATCGAAATTTTTGTGAGTTGACATCAAATACAATGTGTCGAATTTCGATATCATTTATCAACAAAACCTGCATATCTGCGTCAATCACATTGTTTCCACCATTTTTTACTGTTTCACAAGATATTTATTTTATTTCTCGTGTTTTCCAATTCAATTTTGACTAGTTATAATTGTTTTTTCTAAAATAAAAAATTTTCTGAAACAGCAATTTCTATTTTTCGATGTCAAATTTTCGTCGTAATACTCCAGTTTCAAAAAAATCCTAAAGTTCTGCTTTTGCTTCATATTCGGCAATTGAACATGCCATTTTTTAGATGGACTTGGTCTCAAAATACAGCATTTTTTGTGAAACATGATTTTGATCACAATAAACAGTTTTTGTGCATTTTATCGTCAAGTGTACTGTATCTCGAAATATATCAGTTTCAAAAAAATTTTACAAATTTTTCGGTGGAAAAAAATACAATCTGTACAAGTTCGACATCAGTTTTCAAAAAATCTGCATGTTCTTTTCAATCACATTGTTTTCTTGGCTTTTTTTTTCTTTTTTCATAGTTTTTCGAACACAATGAGTTGGAATTATATTCAGAATTGATTATCACCATAAACAAAGTTTTTCGTTGATAAATACGCATAAAATATGTTCAGTTTCACAAAAAGTTTATAGTGTTTTACATATTTCTCTAATACAATGTGGTAACATTTTGTTGTCATTTTTACAAATATGCTCTTTTTCAATAAAATAGCTCCACGAAACATGATTTTCTTTTGCTAATTTTTGTGGTATGCCGGAAAATTTTAGTTTCAACAAAAAAAATTCAAAAATGTTGTTTGTGTTTCATATTCAATCTCAACTAAGCCCCAGTGAATCGACTTGATCTCCATTTTTGCATTTTCAATGAAAAATAGGTCTGCTCTGCGATTTCTGAGCTTTTTTTAGTGCATTTTTCCGTCAAATACGATGTTTTCCAAAAAAAGTGTTGCATGTCGAAATGTTTCAGTTTCAAAAATTATTAAAATATTTGCGAGTTGACATCAAATACAATCGATAAATAATCAATACAACTTCCAAAAATCTGGATATTATTTCTTGTTTCCGCTATAAAAATTTCACTGAAACATCACTTCTCTGCATTTTGTCGTCAATTCTGGAGCATTCCGAAATGTTTCAGTTTCAAAAGCTAAGAAAATTTTGCCTTTTAAAATCAAGTACAATTTGAAATGATTCGGCTTTTCTAACTGTGCATTTTGTCGTCGAATATGTTGTATTTTCGAAAGTTTTTCAGTTTCAAAACATTTGCATTTTGAGTGTTTTGCCATAACTTACAATTCCTTTCTGAGTTTGTGAAAAAACTGGTTGATTATTGTTGTTTCAAAAATACTGATTAATTTCAATCTGCATATTCGCGTCAATTCTAGTCAATTCATTCGGAATTTTTCGCTTCTTCATGAAAAACTAGTATGCAGTGTAATTTTTTCAAACGTGATAATTCAACGCTTTTTGTGAATATTGTCGTCAATTCTATTGTTAGAATAGTTTGATAAATTTCAGTTTCAAAAAGTTGCAAAATTTCTAGTATTCGTTTGGAATACAATAACTCTTTTGCCTTTCGAAGTTCAAAATGTTTTTTTTCGTTGAATCTAGTGTTTATAAAGCTTTACTGTTTCATGAAATGAACAAAATATTACTCATTTTTTGTACGAAAGTAATAGAGTCTGGGGGGTTACCATACACACACAGTTTTTCGTCATGTTCATGTTGTGCTTCAAAAATTTTCAGTTTCAAAATTTTTTTGAAGTTTAGAGCATTTTTCTCAAATTCCATATAGTTAGGTTATCTGAGCCTATTATTAGAATATGCTATTACAAAGAAAAATGCTGGCGTCAATCACATTGTTTTCTCAAATTTTTACTGTTTCATGAGACACCAATATTCTGCACAATTTTTTGAGCATGTTGCCAAGACAAATGGATGGGATGTTTTTTATACAATTTCCTTATAGGATCAGATAACTTCAATTTTGTGATTGTATCAGATTTTTACCAGTTCGTAAAATCTATGTACATTATCGCGTTAGATATGATTTATATTGATCGATAAGTGTTTTCAGAACAGTGCATTTCAGCTTCATGTCAATTATATTGCATTCAAAATTTTCAGCGGTTTCATGAAAAGCTGATTTGCATTGTAACAATGTTCTGTTTCGAAAAGTTTCAATATGATGTGCGATGAAAATATTAACGATGCTCTTATTCTTCTTTTACTTCCAATACTGTGCAATTTTTTGTCAATCTTGCTGTTTCAAGTCAACTAAAACTCTGCATATTTGCGTCAATTGTGTTGCATTTGAAATGTTTACGGTTTCATGGAAAACTGATATGTAGTGCATTTTGTTCAAACTTATTCACGTTTTGTGCATTTTGTCATTTGATACTGTTCAGTTTCAAAAAGTTGCGAAATTTTCTGATTTTCCATGAAATACAATAACTACTGGTTTTTCGAGAGTCAGAAATATAGTGTTTCTGAAACACTGCTGTTCCATGAAATGGAAATAATATTGCTCATTGTTGTCCAAAAATAATAGGATCATTGGCCGTGGTTTTCAAACACATAGTTATTCGTCGATCATGATTCAAATCGAGAGATTTCCTGTTTCAAGTTCTGTCCGTTGTTCTCAAATACAATCAAGCGTAGAAATCTTAGATTATCATTACAATGTTTTTACTACCGTAAAATCTGCATATAGGCTTCATCAAAACTTAGCTGTTTCATATCACACGGATATTTCTCAAAATATTTCATATCTTATTGCTGAAGGTATGAGGTGTTTATCGCGTACCAAAAATTAGTCTTTTTGTGCATTTTGTCGTAATTTATGGTGTTTTTCACCAATTTCACCATTTCAAAAATTTTTTTATATGCCACAATTTCTGGTAGATAATGCTATCAACCCAGTGCATTAATGTAATAAAATAAATCGCATGAAACTTTTCCGTTTCCAAAAAATATCATAATGTCGAGCTTTTTCAACAAATACAATCTCGCTACTGGATCGATCGAATTGGTTTAATAATATAGCATTTGCGTCAGATGTGTGCAACAGTAAAATCTGCATAATCGCGTCGGGTGTGCTATAACTCAATCGTTCAGTACTTGTAGAGCAGTGCATTTCAGCTTCATGCCAATTATGCTGGATTCGAAATTTTTTAATGTTTCCATGAGAAACAGATATGAAGTGTGATTTATTCAAACGTAATCTGGTTATTTGTACATTTCGTAGCCTAGTATATTCTTAGACTACTGGACAATTTATCGGTTTCAAAAAAGTTTGGAAAAACATCATTTTTTGTATAAAAAGCAATTGCTCTATAATTTTTATAGAGTCAAAATGTGTACATTTTTGCATCAAATAACGTTTTTAAAACAATACTGTTTCATGAAATGAACAAAATATTGCTCATTTTTTGTCCGAAATCAATAGAATTTTTGTCGTTGCAGTTTCCATACATACGCTTTTTTTCAAATGTATCGAGCTGATATGGTTTTTAACAGTGAAATCTGCATATCACAAAAGATTCCCCGAAACTTAACTGTTTCAAAATACACTGATATTTTTCAAAATATTTTCGAGCATGTTGCGATTGTGGAATGGCTTATGAAATTGTCTGATGAAAAATAAGATTTATATACAGGTTATTGCCACTTGCCTCATTCGAAATGTCGCGTCATATGTTTTTGAGTTAGCGGAAAACTTTTTCTGTTTCAAAAAAAATGACAAATTTTCAGTTTTGGTATGAAATACAATAACTGAACTACCTTCTGAGCTTTGAAATTTGTGCATTTTTTCTTGTTAAAGCTAGAGTTTCTAAAACACTTTCATGAAACGAGGAACATTTTGTTGGTTGTTGTCAAAAAGTGATGTGATTTTCCGTCGTGGTTATTAAAAATGTTTCTGTTTCAAAAAAGTTCAAAGTTTCCACCGTTTTCAGAAATCATGATATAGCTTGGATATATTAGGGCCAATTTTGCGTACGATTAGAAGCTTTTTACAGTAAAATCTGCACATTGGCGTCGATTACATCGCGCAACCCAAAAATTCCCTGTTTCATAATAAACTTATACTTTTCACAATATTTGTGAGTATATTGCGATTGAAATAACTAGTGCAAAAATAAATTGTCTTATGAAAAACAGGAATTCAGTGCACTCTATCGTCACTTATGGTGTTTCTCACTAATTTCACCGTTTCAAATCCTAGTTTATGCCGCACAACTTTCAACAGAGGGCGCTATCTTCCGCGCGTTGGATAATGTATTTTTATATCAGAAAAACATATCGCATCTCGCAATTTTTCCGTTTCAAAAAAAATAAACTTTAGAATGTTTTCAACGAATTTCAATCCAATTTCAAATTTCAAATTTCAAATTCAAAACAGTGAGTTTTATCGTAAATCTAGGTGTTTTTTGAACTATCACGGTTTCCTGGAACAGTAATATTTTCCAAAACTCTCCGTGATTCAATAACGATGACAAATTTAATCCTTATCGCCAACTATGATTTTTCACCTTTTTTTCACATCAGATCTGCATTTTTGCGTGATATTTGTTGCATCTCAAAATTTTTCCGTTTCAAAAAATTTTTAAAAATATTGTACATGTACAACGAATGCGATACTCCTTTGCATTCATTGTCAGTATAACCTAAATGTGTATTTTGTCGTCAAATATGAAGTTTTCAGTTCCCTTGTTAGTACAGAAAACACTGAACAGTTTTTGGTGCATTTTTGCGTCAAATCACACGCAAACTCGGACTATCGCAAAACTGTGCAATTTGTCGTCAGAAAAAGGTGTTTTATAATTATTTTTCACATCAAATCTGCATTTTGTCGTCAATTCCATTGTTAGTACACACATAAAAACCGTCCCCAACACATAAAAAACCAAAAAATCCCCCCAAATTTCCATATATCGAATAAATAAATTTATTATATTATTATTATTAAATAACATAAAACCAACATAAATATATTATTTTTTGTCCATTTTTTTATTCTATATATCTTATATCATATTATCTACACTAATCAAGTTGGTCGATTTTTTCTATATATCTTTTCAAGCGTTCAAGAATTTCAAACAAAAAAAGGCAGTTTTGCGAAGTTTTCAAAAAAAAAGTGGGCGGAGCTTAAATGTGGGCGGAGTCTATTGCATTATTGATTTTTTAAACGGGGGGTAAAGCCACAAATGGTGAAAAAATTGGGTTAAAGGGGGGTCAGGGGGGAAGAGTTTGGTTCAAATTATTAGCCGTTTGATTATATTTTTTTGTATGGTGGTTGGTTGGTGGACGAGGTTTGGGTTTCTAGGTCATGGCCTAGAAATACAGATGGTTGGTTTTTCTAGGCCATCAGATGGTTTTTTTTGGTCAAATTTGGTTGAAAATGGCTTAGAAATAGAAGGATATGAGAATCTAGGCCACCAAAAAGTATTATTTGGATTACTAGGCCATCAGAATGTTGGTGGAATAGAAACCCAAAAAGTGTGTTTTTTAGGCCATCAATCAAACTTTGTTTGAAAATTCAACTAGGCCCAGAAAAAACTACTTTTTGGGATTCTAGTCCACCAAAACTTCATAATTTGGATTTCTAGGCCATCAGAATGTTGGTGGCCTAGAATCCCAAAAAGTGTGTTTTTTAGGCCATCAGTCAAACTTTTTGACAAAAGATGGACTTGGCCTAGAAAACTCATATTTGAGTTTCTAGGCCACCAGAAGTTAGCTGGCCTAGAAATATTCGGATTTGGTTTTTTAGGCCACCAGGTGATAGCTGGCCTAAAACTCCAACGTTAGGTTTTCTAGGCCACCAAACCGAAGTATGGCCTAGGAAACTCACTTATGGTTTTCTAGGCCACCAGAATTTGTGTGGCCTAGAAATCCAAAACAGAGTTTTCTAGGCCACCAATTGCCTTCCTCGACCATGGCCTAGAAGTCCAAACCAAGTCCCTCCAACCACCATATCTATGCTTAAAGGGGGAGATGGATGACACTAAACCTAAGACAATTAGGGAATGTTAGAAAATAAATATTTGTTTTCAGAAAAGGTGTGCTGCTCCTTTAAATTCCAGGAATATACTGTATGAGCCACATTGTCAAAATGATAATGAGAATTGTGACGACGCAAAGGATAATGATCTTCTTCTGCAAAAATGTTAGGGGTCCGACACATATGGTGAAATATTTTATGACAAAAAAATGAAGACAAAGACGACCACAATTGACAACAGACACGTTTAAAGCAGTTTTTTGTAGGTTTTTCGAGCATAACGAGAGAATTTGAAGTCGTATGAAGAAAAAGATGACATTTTTGGAATCTGCGGAAAATTTCGGATCGAATGACATTTGTCTGAAAATTTTTGGAAAAATTTATCGGACTTCTGGACCCGGTTTAGTGGATTTCAGTTTTTTGACTGTAACTCGGCTGAAAATTGGTTTTGGAAGCTGAAGTTGTTATTTTTAGACTCCTCACATTCTTCCGGATCGAATGACATAACTTTTGGAAAATTATTGAAAAAAAAGTTTTTCGCGATTTTTGGTAGATCAAAAAAATTTTTGTTGGAAAGTATGTCATGTTGTATCTCATTCGATAGGGAATTTTTCAAAAAATCAGGAAATAGTGAAAACTAGAGTTTTGAGGCAAAATTCGGGGAGTTATGACGATTTGAAGGTTTTGAAAATTGGTTTTTTGGAAATATCTCGCTTCGAAATAATTTTTAAAATTTGAAACTAGTATTTTTGGAATCCTTGAAATTTTGCGGATCGAAAATGTTTAAGCACGATATATTTTCGACGAAAACTTTTTTTTCCGGTTTCTGGTAGATCAAAAACTTTTTTGCTTCAAAAATCATCATGAAGTATCCCATTCGACTCCAAATTTCTTGCTAAACCCAAAAAATCTACTCCCAAAATCACAAGACGAAAACCCAAAAAAAATTAGACACGAAAGCGTTGGCTTGAGCTCGATGATGAGGTACCACCCGGCAAAATGGCATTCGTGGTTGAGTTTGCGACAACAACCCAGACAACAATCACAATAACAATGACAAGGACAATAACGACAATAAGCAGGCAAATACAACATTTCATCTGCAAAAATGGTCCCTTTTTTGAGCCGGCTCCAAAAAAAAATTTTCGAAAAAAAAAAGTTTGCCCCTCACAATAATTGAGTTATTTCGGAAGTGCTATAGCATACGAAATTGGAAACGGATGTGTTTGCACACAATGCATCACAATTGACGACAGTTGTACAACGAATGAAAGGTATACTGTAACACTCACCCTTCGCGCCTTCGACTGGTACTGTACCGCCTTTTTGGTGTCTGCGACGGCTCGATCGACGAATTCTTTGGCGTGCTCCACGTTGTACTCGATACGGTCCACCATTTCACCCTGAAAAATGGTGATATAGTTCGATTCATAGATTCATAGATTCATAGATTCATAGATTCATAGATTCATAGATTCATAGATTCATAGATTCATAGATTCATAGATTCATAGATTCATAGGTTCATAGATTCATAGATTCATAGATTCATAGATTCATAGATTCATAGATTCATAGATTCATAGATTCATAGATTCATAGATTCATAGATTCATAGATTCATAGATTCATAGATTCATAGATTCATAGATTCATAGATTCATAGATTCATAGATTCATAGATTCATAGATTCATAGATTCATAGATTCATAGATTCATAGATTCATAGATTCATAGATTCATAGATTCATAGATTCATAGATTCATAGATTCATAGATTCATAGATTCATAGATTCATAGATTCATAGATTCATAGCTTCATAGATTCATAGCTTCATAGATTCATAGATTCATAGATTCATAGATTCATAGATTCATAGATTCATAGATTCATAGATTCATAGATTCATAGATTCATAGATTCATAGATTCATAGATTCATAGATTCATAGATTCATAGATTCATAGATTCATAGATTCATAGATTCATAGATTCATAGATTCATAGATTCATAGATTCATAGATTCATAGATTCATAGATTCATAGATTCATAGATTCATAGATTCATAGATTCATAGATTCATAGATTCATAGATTCATAGATTCATAGATTCATAGATTCATAGATCCTCGAGTTCTACGCTTCATAGATTCTCGAGTTCTATGCTTCATAGATCTGTGACTTCTATTATTCATAGATTCATAACTTGCCAGATCTATGACCATAGATCTTTGGTTCTATGATCATAGAACCACAAGTTCTATGCCCATACATACCTGTGATTCGACCAACATTGCCATATCCATAAACATATCATGCAACTCCCTTATACTTGATTCCAATTTCATAATATCATTGTGTCGGGCTTCGATATCGGCGAGTGTTTGTTTTGCCTGAAAATATAACATGATGATTTGGCTGCGTAGCGACTGTGATACGCAGTTTCACTGTTTCAAAATTATCATAATTTTGATTTATCTGTATATCAATAATTCATCGCTCCATGATATTCACTGCGCAGCGACTGTATACCATATAGGGTTGATACGCAGCGAGAAGATGTTGATTCATGGATCGTGTTGGCCTTATTAGCTGCGCAGCGACTGTTCAACACACACTGTTGATACGCAGCGAGCTTCTTACAATTCAGCTGAATAGCGACTGTGATACGCAGCGAAAACTTCAGATATTTTTGAGTCGATACTCAGCCAATGTGATACGCACCGAAAAAGATGATTTTTTTAAGAAACTTTTTTTACGGTTTCAAAATAGTCAAAAATATTTTCACATTCATAATTTTATTAGTGCTGCGTCATTTCCAAGAATTGGGATTTGAGCAAAAATTACAGTTTCAGAACTAATTTTTTGATATTTTCAGTATATTCAAATTCACTAAAGACTCGATTGCAGTGTTGGTGTCTATAACTTTGACTGACTAGCGACTGATAGACATACTATGTTGATACGCAGTGGGTATTATCACTGTTTCAAATAGAAAATGTTTTGGTTTTCAAATATTCAGTGTACTACTTGGAATATCACATTGGTTTAATATTGGCTGACTATCGACTGCTATAACACAGTATGTTGATACGCAGCCATGAGATATTACAGTTTCATACAAAAGTTATTAATGAGATTTATTTTTTTCTGATGTGCTAGTCCTGATCCTATATTTGACTGACAGCTGAGTAGCAGCTGCACACCACAGTGTCTTGATACGCAGTGGGAAATACATCACTGTTTCATAAATATGCTATTATTTTCAGGTTTGCTATTTTTTCAATCGTCGTTGTCTAAGTACTACCTCACATATTCGCTGATTATCGACTGTTTCAGCGTACTATGTTGATACGCAGACATAGTATATTCATTGTTTCACGAAAATTATGTTTAGTTTTTGGTATCATTGAATTTCCAGTACTGGACCTGGTTGAACTCCTAAAATTGATTGAATGGGTCAGTGAAACGCAGTGGAAAAAGTTTGCTGTTTCGAAAAGTATATAGCGAATATCTGATAATTTCTCACTTTATTATCTGTTTATAACAAGAATTTTGATTGGCAATGAGTTGCGGTTTATGTAGTATAATTAACTCAGTAGCAGTGGGCATAATCACTTTTTCAAATGGAAAATGTTTTGGTTTTCATATATTCAGTGTACTACTCGGACTATCACATTGGTTTAATATTGACTGACTATCGACTGATATAACACAGTATGTTGATACGTAGTCAACATTTCTGTTTCACACAAAAGTTATGAATTAGATTTTCCGAAAGCTGAGATGTATCACTATGATTCACATTTGATTGGGTAGCGACTAATAGACATTATATGTTGATACGCAGTGAATACCATCACTGTTTCGTGGATATACTATCATTTTCAAGTTTGCTATATTTTCATTCGGTGGTTTATAAGGAGTGCCTCACATATTCGCTGACTATCGACTGTTATAGAACACTATGTTGATACGCAGTGTGGAAAATTATCACTGTTTCAAAAAAGTTAAGTATCTTTTCTGATATCATGGAAATTTCGCTATTGGATCTGGTTTTGATCGTATGAAATTGGCTGAGCAGCGACTGAAATACATATTGTGGTGATACGCAGTGTGAAAAAAGTTCCTGTTTCAAAAAATGGATTTAAAATTTCTGATAATTTGTTATTTTACTATCTGTTTGTAACAAGATTTTTGACTGCCTATCGACTGATACAACACACTGTGTTGATACGCAGTGAATATAATCACTGTTTCAAAATTATAATTCAAATTTTTGGTATCACTGATATTTCAGTAATGTTATCCGGCTGGAAATCTCAAACTAAAGAACTAAACATGACATTACTGTTTCACAAAAACAAATTCATTTGGAGAGTCTATATTTTTTCGATCTGATTATCAACTTGAAATATCCCACTACACTGTGCTGATCCGCACTGTCAAAAAAATCTAGTGTTTCAAGAAAAATGGATACGTTGGAAATATCCGTTAATTTTGTCTCTCTAGTAGAAATATCATTGGCAAATTTTTGTGATACTCAGTGATAAGGATACACTGTTTCACAAAAGCTATTTATTTTTCTGATATTATTGCTATTTTACTATAGATAGAGGGGAAATCAAAAATTGGCTGACTATCAACGGAAAATAACACTATAATGATACGCAGTATCAAAAATTGCGGTTTCATGAAAAGTTGATATTTTTCTGAACCCTAATATCTTACTTTCAAGTTCATATGTGGTTCTCGAAAAAAAATTACATATTGGATGAATATCGTTGATACGCATCGGGGAAAAGTTCACTGTTTCACTCTATATACTTTAATTTACCACTTTTGAGAATTATTAATGCTCTGTAGCTCTTGAACAAAAATTGGCTGACTATCGACTGCTCCAACATTATGTGTTGATACGCAGTGAAAATAGTTATGCAACTGATATTTGTTGAAATCCTACTATTTCAATTTGTCAAATGCGTTTGTTGCAGTTTACATATTGGCTGACTATCGACTGTTCAACGCATACTACTTTGATACTCAGCCAAAATTGTACTGTTTCACAGAAATTATTGTTTTCAAGCAGTATTTATTCATCATTCGTCCATTGGAAGATGAAAAGTCCACTGTGCGTCGACTGCTTCAACATTATATGTTGATATGCAGTGACAACAATTACTATTTCATAAAACTAGTTTATATATATCCTTATTATTATTGTTTTGCTTATCCCGCGATACATTTAGAATTTGGCTGACTATCGACTACTTTACCACTATATTGATACGCAATAAAAATACAGTTTCTACAAAATCATTTTTGTTCGGAAGTTTTTCTACTTTTCCAATCTTAGAGCAACTGTTCCAATTGAATTCATAATTACAAAAAATTGCTCATTTTTTCTAGATTTTCCAGATATTTTCAGCAATTTTAATCATCAATTTCAGATTCCTCACTCAAAACTACCTTCGTACCCCTATTGGCTGCGTAGCGACTGCTCCAACACACTATCTTGATACGCAGTGACAATTATTTCACTAGGGAACCTTTTTTCTCGAGGTACTAACTTTGGAAAACCACCTAGCTAGGGTGAAAGAGGATGTTTCCAAATGTTAAAAACATGTTTCAAAATCTGCTTACGAGAACTCTGAAATAGTGCAATTTTTGTCTGAAAATTTCAGAAAAAACTTTTTTGACGCAAAAACTATAAAAAAAGTGTGTAAAAAGATAGAAATGGATCTATTATAAGTTTTTCTGACTTTTTCTGACATTTGTTTCAGCTTTTGCGGCAAAAAAATTGTTTCTGTAATTTTCAGACAAAAATTTCACAATTTCAGAGTTCTCGTAAGCAGCTTTTGGAACATGAATTTGATAGCTGAAAACAATCTCTTTCACCCTAAATAGGTGGTTTGTCAAAATTTGGACCTATAGTTAAGAGGTTCCCTAGTCAGTTTCACAAAACACTATTTTCTCGGATTTTCAATTTTTTTCACTCATTCAATTGTCTAGCGATGATACTGATAAGCAATATCCTTATCACCTTATCACTTCCAACATTCTCATCATATCACTAACCTGTTGTGTATCAGTGATAATTCCTTGTGTGAATACTCCCGGATTTCCACTCTCGATCATTTCCTCCAAATCTTCATCGCCGACTTGTTTGCCGGCTGTAATTATTTTCAGATATTTTTTTTTCAGATTGTCAGAAAAAAATTACCAATATCCAATTGACGCTGAATCCTTCCCTTACATCGCTCACGATAATCGGTCTGCGTTTTGTTGTAGTCGGTCATCACCTGGAAGAAGAGAGGGGTATGGGTTACTGTAGGTTCTTAGAGTACTGTATAGTTGTAAGGTATACTGTAGTTCTATGGGGTACTGTAGTTCAAAGTCATACTGTAGGTAAACTTCCAGCATCGATGCATAGATCTATGAGATGATGTAGGTCAATTACTAGGTTCTATGCATAGATCTATGGTAGTACTGAACATCTATGAAATATCTTACAGATCTATGGATTTATGCTGTTCGTTTTCCTAATTCTATGCATAGATCTATCAATTCTATGACAAGTTCTATGATCCCTGTTTCAAGAATCTATGATGTATGTTTGACAAGTTCTATGCCTGTTTGCTTACTTGTTTCGATTCTTATTGAAATCTATGGTGAGAAATATCAGTTCTGTGCTCATGTCATAGTTCTATGGCACTATTCCTTAGTTCTATGGCCACCAATCGCCAGTTCTATGATAGCTCTTCGAAATTCCATGCTTACCATTCTAGGATCTATGCCACTGTATTTTTTCGAAGTTCTATGACTATCTACTGTCTGTTCTATGGCAATTTTTCATAGTTCTATGCTGCTCCTTCTCAATTCTATGCTACTATGAATACTAGATCTATGCTAATCATTTTAGTTCTATGCAGCTACAACTAGTTCTATGATCCCAAACATTGATACTATGTTACTGTTTCATAGTTCTATGATATTCATTTGTAATTCTATGCAGCCAGTATTTGTTCTATGTGTGCTAGTGGTGTCCAGCTCTATTCAGCCATAACTAGTTCTATGTCCCCTAATAGTAATTCTGTGCTGTTTTTCATAATTCTATGACTATCAACTATCAGTTCTATGTTACTGTTTCAGAGTTCTATGATATTCGTTCTCAATTCTATGCAGCCAATGTCTGATCTATGATTGTGATGTTCAGTTCTATGCAGCTATAACTAGTTCTATGATACGAAATACAAGTTCTATGCCCCTCCCCAAGTTCTATGCCTCCCCATACAACCATACCTCAACAAATCGCCTTGACAATGTACTATGTTGTGTCTTCCTTATTCTCAAGTCCGCATTTGTCGCCCCGTTCCCCTGTTCATCGTGTTCAATCGCGTTTTCAATCAATTTCAGTTTTCCTCGCACTTTGTTCGCCGTTCGCTTGATACTTGCCATCAATTCATCCAGCTCTTCTTTTGTCTCTGAAATATGAATGTTCGGTAGGGCGCGTTTGCATTTTGAGGGTGAAAATCGTGTTTTTCTACGGTTTTTGGGGTATGTATAGCCCAAGAAGATTTGCACAAAAAATTTCAATAAAGCGCACTTACTCTGATCATTAACTGGATTCGATAGAATTGCCGAGTGCTTCTTTTTGACTTCCTCCACATTATTCTCGATCAAATCGACACTTCCACGGATTTCTTCTACCTGAAACATTGATATTTTGATAAATATACATGAAAAATGATTTTTTCATGATTTTTGGACCGGAAAACCAGGTTACCCCAACTTTCTAGCACAAAATTGACAAAACTAGCTCGGATAAAGGTTGCATAACTTGCCAGATCAGACGTATCCTGACGCATAGATTCATAGATTCATAGATTCATAGATTCATAGATTCATAGATTCATAGATTCATAGATTCATAGATTCATAGATTCATAGATTCATAGATTCATAGATTCATAGATTCATAGATTCATAGATTCATAGATTCATAGATTCATAGATTCATAGATTCATAGATTCATAGATTCATAGATTCATAGATTCATAGATTCATAGATTCATAGATTCATAGATTCATAGATTCATAGATTCATAGATTCATAGATTCATAGATTCATAGATTCATAGATTCATAGATTCATAGATTCATAGATTCATAGATTCATAGATTCATAGATTCATAGATTCATAGATTCATAGATTCATAGATTCATAGATTCATAGATTCATAGATTCATAGATTCATAGATTCATAGATTCATAGATTCATAGATTCATAGATTCATAGATTCATAGATTCATAGATTCATAGATTCATAGATTCATAGATTCATAGATTCATAGATTCATAGATTCATAGATTCATAGATTCATAGATTCATAGATTCATAGATTCATAGATTCATAGATTCATAGATTCATAGATTCATAGATTCATAGATTCATAGATTCATAGATTCATAGATTCATAGATTCATAGATTCATAGATTCATAGATTCATAGATTCATAGATTCATAGATTCATAGATTCATAGATTCATAGATTCATAGATTCATAGATTCATAGATTCATAGATTCATAGATTCATAGATTCATAGATTCATAGATTCATAGATTCATAGATTCATAGATTCATAGATTCATAGATTCATAGATTCATAGATTCATAGATTCATAGATTCATAGATTCATAGATTCATAGATTCATAGATTCATAGATTCATAGATTCATAGATTCATAGATTCATAGATTCATAGATTCATAGATTCATAGATTCATAGATTCATAGATTCATAGATTCATAGATTCATAGATTCATAGATTCATAGATTCATAGATTCATAGATTCATAGATTCATAGATTCATAGATTCATAGATTCATAGATTCATAGATTCATAGATTCATAGATTCATAGATTCATAGATTCATAGATTCATAGATTCATAGATTCATAGATTCATAGATTCATAGATTCATAGATTCATAGATTCATAGATTCATAGATTCATAGATTCATAGATTCATAGATTCATAGATTCATAGATTCATAGATTCATAGATTCATAGATTCATAGATTCATAGATTCATAGATTCATAGATTCATAGATTCATAGATTCATAGATTCATAGATTCATAGATTCATAGATTCATAGATTCATAGATTCATAGATTCATAGATTCATAGATTCAAAAACTAGCTCGGGTAAAGGTTGCATAACTTGCAAGATCGGACGGTTTATGATGGAAAACGTGCTTTTTGAACCCAATTTTGGTTCCAAAAAGTGCAATTTCATCACTTTTTCCCATCAAAAACCCCCTCACTTCCTCCCCCCATTGTCCACATTTTTCAATGGCATTTTTCATATTATATTTGAACAGATTGTTGTTTACCTGCTCAAAAAATTCTTCCATATATTGTGCATTTCCAGTATCCATGTGCATATCATCATCTTGCTCATCTTCCGATTGAGCCGCTTTCAAGGCGGCCAATCTGAAAAAAAAACATGTTTTTTTTGGGGTGGAATTTGGCGGGAAGTGGAGTTTTTGAGCTTTCTGGAGCAAAAGCCATTGATTGAAGTACAGTATGACTCATCTTTTGATAAAAAATTTTTCGAACATTTTTTTGATAAAAATTTTTTTGCAAAAATATATCATGTTGTATCTCATTTGATCGGAAATTTAATAAGGATTCCAAAAATTGTAGTATCAAGCTCCAAAAATTTGTCGTTTTCGAGATACGGCAATTTTTGCACTTTTTTCACACTATTTTTGGGCATATCTCCTCGATTTTTCAGTTTCAGACATTGATACTATAATTTTCAGACTCGCCACAATTTTCCGGATCGAATGACATACAACATGAAAAAATTTCAAAAATGACCAAAATCGGTATCCGCTCCATGTACCGAAAATTTTTGTGCTCCAAACCCTATCATGTTGTATCTCATTCGAACCGCAAAATTGCGTAGATCACAAAAATCATATTTTCAAAGCTCAAAACGCCCTACTTTTCGATATACTCACCTATCTTTCGTCATTTTTGTCTGCTAGTGGTGTGTGTGTGTGTGTGTTGTTTCACAATCGCTCAATTCCTATGGACATGGACGACCAAGCCTGCAAATTGGTGAATAAGAGAAAAAACGTTTTTTTTTCATCGGTTCAAAAAAAATTGGTGGGGTACACCCTAAAAATGGTGTATTTTTTCTTGGGGCTGGCTGGGCGAAATGATGATGGGAAAAAGGGTGGGGGGTGTGGATGTGAGTGGTGTGGAGCTCCGAGGCGTCCCCGCGTAACGCCACACATATACACGACGACGGAGTAGTGCTTTTCGGGAAAAACGAGAAGCGACGCGCAGGAGGCGAGAGAGTAGAGAGACGTAGACGGTTAGACGGGGTAGTGTCTGCGTCTGCGTCACTCTCTCATCGGGTCCCCCCCAACCGCTTCCTTTTGTGTTTGTGTGTGTTTGCGTGTGACGAGAGAGTGTGTGAATGAGAGAGGGTGCGCAGAGAAGCGAGACGACGAGATGGGAAATGGTGATAAGGAAGAGATGGAGGAGGATTAGAAAGATGGACGTTTCCTCGGTTTTGGTGTTAGATAAGTTTTCTAGAATTTTTTGGGTGTGAGAAGAATAAGCTGGAAATTTTGAATCGAATGAGTCCGAAAATTGAAGGTTTGGAAAAAAAAAACGTTTTTTTCGAAGTACTGTAACTTTTTCAATTTTTGACCTATTTCAAAATACAAAAATGAATCGAGTAGATCAAAAAGAGAGTTATCGATTGCTAAAAAAGCTTTCGGAAAAATGTCAATTTTAAAGGGACATACAGTAGTTTGAAGGTGGTCCATTTTTGAAACTTTGAAAAAAAACGTTTTTTTCAAGGTACTGTAATTTTTTGAATTTTTGTCGGATTTCAAATTGCAAAAATGAATCAAGTAGATCAAAAAAAGAGCTATCGATTGCTAAAAAGTTTTTAGAAAAATATCAATTTTAAAGGAACATACAGTAGTTTGAAAATGGCCCGTTTTTGAAGTTTTAGAAGTACTGTAACTTTTATGATCCTTGACCAATTACAAAAATTTGAAATGATTCGGGTAGATCAAAAAAAGAGCAATCGATTAATAAAAAAGTTTTTGAGAAAATATCAATTTTAAAGGAACATACAGTACTCTGAAAGTTGGAATATATACAAAAATTCAGAAAAAATTTTTGTCCTCTAAATTTTCAAAACAATTTCAATTCAACTATACTAGTCACTTGAAATGGAAAAAATTCAAATCCCCAATCCCCCAAAAATCCCCTCAAATCCACACCATCAAATCTTCAACACCTCACAACTTTTCTCATCTTGCTCCAATTTTCAAGCGCTAAAATGCACCAAATAGAGCTCATCTCGGCCTACAAAATGCACTTCTCGATCGTCAAAAAATCTCGATTTTGAGCCGAGTTATCGGGCTCCGAAACAGAGCACACAAGAAAAATATGATGGATGGCCGAAAGCTATAGCCGGGGAGGGGAAAGGATTAAATGTCAATCAATCAAAAAATACATGGGTACATTTTTTCGACGAAATTCGATATTTTTTCGCCTTTTTCCGCTTTTGCCAGCAACGAGAGGAGAACAAAAAAAGTTCAGGCTCTTTCTCTAACCACTCTCTCTATTTCACACACTCTCTCACACTCGGGGAACATTGAAGCCGCAAATGGCAGTTTTCCGCTAACGCTCTTTTTCCTTTTTTTTCGAGGATAGTTGATGATGTGAATTTCACATGAATGATGGGGGTACTGTAGTTAGGGTATACTGTAGGTAGATCATATATATACTAATCATGGTATTTTGAGGGGAGTACTGTAGAAATCAAGAAAAAATGAGAAGGTACTGTAGTTGGGATACTGGAATACTAGGGAAGTTGGAGGCATCGTACTAATGGGATACCGTAGTGTAGATCGAAATCTAGTTACAGTATCTTGAGGTACTGTAGCTATAAGATGAGTACTGTAGAAAATATTACTGTATCAAGAAATTGCAATATAGGTGAATTTGAAAAATTCATTCACTATCGAATCATTGTTCAATTTTTGAATACCGTAATTCAAAAACTGTAGTCTACTGTAATTAGGATATGGTAGGTATGACAAAGAGTGATTATGGTAGTTCGGGCTACTGTAGCTGAAAGATGGATGGATACTGTAGAAAAAAGATACTGTATCAAGAAAATTAAATTACGGTAGATCGGAAGAAGAATTCAATTTGCCTCGATCGTTTGGTACTGGGTCTGTTGTGTAAGTACTGTAGGAGTACTGTAAATAGATCACAAAGTTTCTCGACTACAGTACTTGAGGATACTGTAGTAAAATATTACGGTTTCGAGAAAATTAACAAGTAAGAATGAATTTATCCACTGGATTGATAGATTAGTGAGGGAACTGCTGTTGTGAGTTACTGTAGGTGTACTGTAGCTGTGGGTTACTGTAGTTGTTGTACTCTACTTGATTAAAAGTTGAAACTGTTTCAAAAATATGTTTTTAGAAGATTGTGGAAATAGTCAATTGGATGGGACATACGGTAGTTTCAGATTACTGTAGTACATAAGGATTACTGTACTTGAGTACTGTACATGAAAATAAAACTTTTACAGTCTCAGAAGCTACTCAAAAGTGTTGACAGCTCTAACTTTTTCAATTGGTCTATTCACGGGTAGCAACACTGTTTATGGCTACGGTTCCATCTGGGTACGGTAGTTGGTAGAATCATTGTACTGTAAAAAATCAGGAGTACTGTATCATGTGAAAACCACTCTAGTTATAGTTTTGGTTACTGTAGCAAGCTTTTCGGAAAAAATAATACTGTATCGAGAAATGTTCATAATTATCATTAAGTCAGAACAGTCAATTAATTGCCCCTCTGACTTTTCATGCTATAGGTATACTGTACTTTTGAGGTACTGTACTCTGATGTGTTACTGTACACCGTACTTGGCTACTGTAGTTTCAAAATATTTGGTTACTGTTTCACATGTTTGTTGAAAACCCTCCAGTTTGACTACTTAGTTTAGTTTAATAGTAGGAGGGTTACTGTAGTTGAAAAAAACGGTTACAGTAATCCGTAAGGTTACTGTAGATGATCGAAAAAATTATTAATGTATGAAAAATTAAGCTAAAGTTCTTCATAATATCAAAAAGTTTAGTCTTGGTGTTGTTTGAGTCGGTAATAATTAGACTACTGTACTTTGAGGGTTACTGTAACAAAAACATACTGTTACAGTACTACAGTAGCCTATTACTGTAGTTGGTCGAAAAAGTATTACTGTAACAAAATTCAATATTGAAATACTCATAAACTAAAAAGTCATTGTATATGTTGAATTACTGGTAGTTATTGGATTACTGTATCTTGAGGGTTACTGTAATGAAAAGATACTGTTACAGTACTACAGTAGTCCAGAAGGTTACTGTAGTTTGTTTGAAAATTATTTATTACTGTATCACAAATTTAAAAAAAAAATTTAATTCTCAATATTTTTGGTCATAAAAAGTCGAGCATGTGTTAACTTTTAGGATTACTGTACTTTGAAGGGGTACTGTAGTTTCTATGAAAAATATAGAAAAACGCAAAAAAGAGAAAAAAATAAGGAAAAATCAAAAATTCATAGAATTCGCTAGTAATGTGAGAAAGGTTTCCGTCCCCTATTCTAGCTTGGTTTCGGTGGCAAACGGAGGGGGATTAAGAGAAAGGATTATTGGGGTGACGGGATGGAATGGATCTATGGAGATGGAGAGGCATAGAACTTGGATGGTTCTATGGCATAGAACTTTAGATTCTATGGTTCTATGGAAGTTGCATAGAATCTTATTGAGAGATGATATATAGAGACAGCAGTGCATCGTGGATCCATAGATTTGAAAGAAGTTGCATAGAAGTTAAAATAGTGAACTTTCGTATCAACTATATTTCATAGAACTTCTGTATATGATAATGAGCATAGAATCATAGAACTTGAGTAAATCTATGGAGTTTGGTAGCATAGAATACGTGGGATCTATGCATAGAATATTGAGAAAATGCAAGAAAAGAAACGGATCTATGAATCTATGAAGTTATATACATCATAGAACTTTGAAACAGTATGTCATAGAACTATAATTAATAGGGAAGAGGTGGCATAGAACATGAGTTCTATGGAACAATAATCGAGGTTCTATGCATAGAACTTCTGTAGATGATAATGACCATACAAACATAGAACTTGGAATGATCTATGGAGTAACATAGCCTAGAGTCATAGAATCTGTCAGATCTATGCATAGAATATTGAGCAAAAGACAAAAAAGAAATCTATGATTTCATGCACTTTTATACATCATAGAAACTTGAAACTGTATTTCATAATTCACAGGAAGCTGTGGCATAGAATCTGGATTTTATGGAGAAAACTTGTCATAGAATTCGAAAGCTAGTAGGTTCTATGACATGATCTATGCATATATTCTCAATTTTGAAATGCCATAGATCTATGAACGGACGAACTGCGAAACTTCATAGATTCTATGCATAGATCCTGTGTTCTATGCCACAAAATCGGAGATATATATATGTTGACTTGAATAGAGTTGGAAATATAGTAGGTTCTATGGCATAGATCTATGCTCAACATGAAAGGATATGTCATAGATCTGTGAGCGGAAGCTAGAACCTAGAACACATGAGAATCTATGCATAGAACTTCCTAGCTTCCGAGAATCCATGACAAGATCTATGGCATAGCTCCTCTCAAGTTCTATGCAACAACGCATAGAATCCAAATCCTATCGTAGTTCTATGCAAGGATCTATGAAGCTACGCCATAGATCTTCGTCAGTTCTATGGTGCTCATCCATCTTTCGCCTAATAATAGTCTGCACATCTCACCACCTGAGTCAGCGCACTAAAAAACTAGTCACTCGGCCTCGTCGTCAAAGTTTTCTTCTTCTCCTTCTTTCTTTTTTTTCAGGAGACACTACTCCCCCCCTCCATACGCAGAAATAGCACGACAAACCGAGAGACATCTCATGTAATCAAGCCAGTTTGTGTGGCTGTGCCTCCTGCTCCGGACGAAGAAGAAGTTGTGCTCTTTTTTTTTGGCCAAATACATCTCAGTATATATGTATGTATGTATATGTTCCATGTCTCCTGGGGATGGACGAAAAGAAGGAGCAGGAGGGGGGAAATAAGACATTTGTTATATTGAAGGGACGAGAAGGGGGGGGGGGGGTGCACGAACTTTGGGTGAAGATGAACTTTGATGGAAGTTCTATGCCATAGATACTGTTATAGTTCTATGCAAATATACCATATCTATGATAGTAGGTTCCAAAAATTGATGACCAGCTTTCATAGATAGTCATTGATCTATGCATAGAACTTGAAACTGAAAAATCATAGAATCATAGAAACTAGTTATAGAGGATCTATGCAGAAATCTATCAATATTCACTGTTCCAAGTTCTATGCATAGATCTATGAAAGTCTATGAAAGCTGGTAAGAAATCGCTGTAGATATAATTTCATAGATCCATAGAAGTTCTATGCCAACCACTATCATAGATCTTTTCACATTATGAAAATCTATGCATAGATCTTCTCAAATTCTATGCATTGATTCTTTCAGTTCTATGAAAATGTTCTATGTATCTGTGAATCTATGACTATTCATAAGCTATATAGAATATCTATGAAAGCTGGTGCATATAGAATATCTATGAAAGCTGGTGCACTTTCTGTTCTATGCCAGTGACTACCATAGATTTCCACTAATTTCAAAATTCTATGCATAGATCTTCTAAAATTATATGTATCCATGATTATTCACTGTTTCAAGTTCTATGCAAAGAAGTGGTCATTCCTCAACGTGCTGGTAGAATCGTGCGACCTAATCCTATTCTATGAATTCTATGGTCATAGATCTCCAGTAGTTCAAGTTCTACGATTATGGGAAGTACATTAACCCTTAACTACAGTAGTCCCATATCGAAATTTTACTGTTCCCAAAAAACTGTCTAACAAAAGCTATAAGCCGGTAAGTTCAATTGATTGAAGCTTTACGTTCGAGTACAGTAATTCATAGATACTATAGCTTGAATTACGGTTATATTCTCTTTTTCAAAAAATCTAGTGGGAAAGGTGATGAGGATTAATTGTAAGGTACAGTACCCTTGGAATGCTGTCAATATCAAGAGGAAAAATGCGGAAAAAATTACCAATAAAGAATTGGAAAAATCGGAAGAACAATTCAGCCACAAAAGATGCTAACACTTTGAAACTGAGAGTCGAGCTATCGAGATGGATTTGAAAAATGATGCTCATTTACACGGACATGCGACGATCACCTGTAGAAAGAGCTCAATTTTATAACACAACTTTTGAAATAGTAATAAAATTTCTGAAATATTCAAACTTTCAAATCGTCCACATTTCTATATAAAAATAGCAGTTTCAAAGAACCGATTTTCAAAAAATGAATAATGTTCTGCAATATGTCGACTACTGCGAAAGGGACTAATTGAATATCCAGGAGAGACAACAGTATACTTGTTGGGGTACTGTAGTCAAAAAAATTGAAAAATTGACGGTTTCTAGAGTTGATATTGACTGCATATCATTATTGCATTTTCAAGAATACTTGAGAGAAGTACTGTAGTCGAAATACACCGAAACTTTACAGTTTCTATTATTCTAGTTTAATATTACAGTGATTTCAATCAACAGTGTTGCTTTTTAATGTTCAGCTGTGAGTGGGCTACTGTAGGATACAGTACTCTGAAGAAAAAAAAGATTTCCGTTTCAGAATCAATAGAAACTTCAGTTTGGAAGTGGATCAAAACAATTGATCAATACTTTGATTGATAGTAAGCTGTTGAAACTGAAAAAAATTCGAACTAACAAAAATCTATTGGCAAAAATCGACAGGCTAATTTCCAATTCTATGCATAGATCTTCTCAACTTCTATGGAACTATGCTTGTTCTCTGTTTCAAGTTGTATTCATAGAATCATAGTGATTTATGAAAGCTGGCTCATCAACTTTGTCGACACAATTCCATAGATCCATCGAAATTGTATGCTTACCACTACCATGGATAGAAGATGTGCTATAGTAGCACCAGAACAGAAGGATCACAACTTTAGTATCCGGAGATACTGTTAGCAGAGGTGCAGTAACATTTACTACAAAAAACGGTTAAATACGCGAAATTGAGAAGAGAACCATGATACTCTAGAACTTCAGCGAACAATTTTTTTTGAAACAGGGAAAAATTTTAGAAAGGAAATCACAGATTCAGATATCGGATTTCAAAAAGTGAGAGTTTTTCTAAATTAGTCGGTGATATTGAGCTAGTCAGTGATACCAATATGTTGAATGCATCATGATAGGCAACGCTAAACAGAACCACGAAACAAATATACATCAGACCTATATCGAATATATGCAATATTTGAAACAGGACGAGTTTGGAGATTCAATTTTCATAGAAAAGAATCTACTGCTCCAATGTGTCTCAACTATCGCCATTTAGTTCTATGCATAGCTCCTTTCAAGTTCTATGGATCTATCAATGTACACTGTTTCAAGTTCTATGCAATAAGCATTTTTTCTCTGGCGACTGATGTACAGATACCATGAGCCATGACTTTATGGGTTTTATTATAAAAAAATCGACGGTTATAGAAACTATCAACTTCGTAAAAATGTCAATATTTTTGTGAAGTTTGTGAAACAGACCAATATATTTTTTAGATCTTTGCAAATCAGTATGATAGGTTTCTCTCAAGTTCTATGGTTCTATGACTATTCACTGTTTCAAGTTCTATGCAATTCATTTCATATCGATGGTATGACTGCATTAAATCCGAGGTCTAGCTCATTCTTGACTCAATTCTTTCTCTGATAGTCAGTGCAACTTCTTACAGTAACCTTGGTATACTTTTTCAATACCATAAGAAAAATGTATATATAGTCGACAATCAAATTTATAAAAAGCTCAATTTTATAATAAAACTTCTGAAACAGTAATAAATTTTCAGCAGGTCTCAAAACTTAAAACTTCAAAAATTCTCAGTTTCATAGTTATGATTTTCAAAAATTGATTTAGTTTTCGTAATCAGTTGATTACATAACCGATCAAAAAAATATATAGAAACGTTTATCAACTGAGATGAAACGCCAAATTGGCAAACACTATTTGGAAACTGAGGCACCTATCAATGTTCACTGTTTCAAGTTCTATGACCTTGACTTTGTTTCTATGGAGACTGGTGAAATAAAACATACCATTACAATCAACTTCAAAAAAATGTCAATATTTTTGTGAGACTTGTGAAACAGACTATATCCAAAAAATCCAAATTTCCAAATATCCGTTTCGTTTCAGAAAGTTAAAAAAAGATTGCAGTTTCAGAATTATGATATTCCAAAAACTGACTCATTTTTTGTAATTAGTCCATAGCTGCTTAACCAACAACATTTATAATGAGAGAGGTTTTTGAAACTACAGTATACTTGGGAGGGGTACTGTAGTTCCGGAAATCAGAAAGCGATCAAAAATATGACTGTTTCTAGAATTCTAGTTTAATGATGTTGTAACTTGAACTGTGCTCGTTTATTTCTCTTTTTAAATGCACAAAGACTAGAGGTTACTGTAGGCTACAGTACTCTGAAGGAAAAACCTTTTTTTTTCAGTTTCAGATTTAATAGAAAGTGAAAGTTTGATGTGTGCTGCTGATACAGGATTATTCCAAAATGTCAAAAATAATTTATTGTTGAAACAGGACAAATTTCCAGAAGAAAAATCACAGTTTCAAATCTATGATTTCATAAAGTAAGAGTTTTTCTGAATTAGTAAGTAATAATGTCTTCACCGAGGTACAGTAACCCAATTTGTTTCACCATGACATACAACAATAACCCGAACCACGGAACAAACGTATAGCAGACACATATCAAATATATGCGGCTCTTGAAACCGGACACGTTTCGAGATTCAATTTTCACAGAAAGGAACTGACTGATTCAATGTGACTCAACTATCCTCATGCAGTTCTATGCATAGATCCTTTCAAGATCTATGGATCTATGTATGTACACTGTTTCATGTTCTATGCAATTAACTTCGTTTCTATGGTGACACTAATTTTTGCTCTATGGATTCTATAAAAAACAGCGATGAATATAGGGTAATCAACTTTATAAAAAATGCCCATGTTTTTGTGAAACTTGTGAAACAGACAATTTCACTATAGTAGACGTATCAAAAAAAATTTTGATTAAAAATACAGTTTCTGAGGAAATTCATTTGTCTCAGAATTGGTTGTGGAACAGATTACCAACAATTATAATGATTGAGATTTTCGGGACTACAGTATAACTGGGAAGGGTACTGTAGTCAGAAAACGATCGAAAACATGACTGTTTCTAGAATTCTAGTTTAATTAAGATGTAATGTCATTAGTGCTCGTTTATTTCTCTTTTTGAATGCACAGATACTAGAAGGTTACTGTAGGCTACAGTACTCTGAAGGAAAAACCTTTTTTTTCAGTTTTAAAATTTATATAGCAAAGTGAATATATGTGGTTTTGTCTGTCGCCAGTCACAAATGAGAACCGTACCCCGTGACCTAGCCTATCATGTCAGTCATGTCACGGGGATCATCGTTGCCGTTGAGCGTTTTTTACCTAACCGTCCACCAACCGAGTTAAAAACGACTAATCACTTCATTTTGGCGGGAATTCAAATTTAGTTTTTGTGTGTTCCTAACCAAACGTCGACATGAAGTGTTGGTTGGGTCGCAGGTACTGTAGAATGTTCTAGAAAGTCGTCGAACATTCTAGAACAATGACGATCATTTGCGCGGCGATTCAAATTTTAGTTTTCTGAGTTTTTGAGTGGTGTGAACTAAAGTTGTCTTGAAGTGTGTGTCCGTGTACCGAAATGTTCTAGAACATTCTGGAAGGTCATTTTTCATTTTGGCGGCAATTCAAATTTTAATTTTGTGTTTGTGTGCCAATCATAATTTAGGTTGTCGAACTTGTCAAAGATGTACTCAATGTGCCAAAACATGTATGACCCGGACCGCGGCGTCCGAAGGGCGCCGCGGGCCGCTTGCCTATAAAGTTTTGGTGGAAATTCAAATTTAGTTTTCATACTCTCATAACCTAATCGTACCAGAACAAAACAATGCATGACCAAATGTCGTAGAATGTTCCAGAATGTTCTCAAAACAGAATTTTTGATTGCGCGGGAGTTCAAATTTTAGTTTCAGTGTACTAATATTTTTTAATCATCAAAAAAATTTCTTGCAACGGCGGAGGTCCGGAGGGTGGCCGAAGGCCGCCCGACGGGCCGTAGCTCCTAGTCAGATTTAATAGAAAGTGAAAGTTTAATGCGTGCTGCTGATACAGGATTAGCCGGTACGCGCATAGCTCCTATTCAGTTCTGTGCATAGAACTGTGTATCTATGATAGTTCTCTGTTTCAAGTTCTATGCAATATACAGTATATATCTATGTAGACCAGTAACAACTTGCTTTATATGTAGATGTTATAATCATGTATCTCCAATCTTTTCTTATGAAGTTAAAAAAAACTACAGTAACCCTTGATCTACTATAGTCTACCACCCCCAATAAGAGAATCATATGAGTATGACTATGATGAAACTTTGGATGATTATTGAAACTGTATTTTTCTGAAAGAAACTACAGTAACCCAATATTCATTTCCTACTGTACCTACAGTTATTAAAAACATGTGTTGACTGAAGTTACTGTTTCGCAAATAATTTTTTGTGCAAAAATTGATTGTGGAATAATTTATCGATGACATATCCAGCTATAGAGTAAAATTTTTCAAATTTCTATATACAATAAAAATTTTTACTGTAACCCTGAAACAGAGATGACAACTACAGTAGTTGGTCATACTGTAGGCAGAGCAATTATCTGAATTCACCCAATTCCGTCGAGAAATATGATAATCATCAAAGTTCAGATCTAAAGAAGGATATAAAAGTTAGAAACAGAAAAAATGTTCAGAAAGAATTTTTCAGCTTCAGAACGACGAGTTTCAGATAATTCATTGATCATCCAATTGTATGATTTCAGAACACAACAAATATCAAGCTATCAATTCGCATGAAAAACTTAGTTTCTAAATAAAATTAGTGAAACAGAAAAAAATATACTTCAAATTGAATAATACTTTTTTTGAAACTTTGAAACAAATGCAGTTTCAAAGAAATGGTTTTCATAAATGTTAACCATTTTTCATAATGCCAACGTTGCTACCAAGAGGATACACTACATCTATGAAGAAACTTTAATTTTTAGAATATTATAGAAACAGTACAACAATACAGTAATCCAAAATTATTTTTCTAAGATACCTACAAGTGACTGGAGGAGAAAAACCGGATTCAAAACAAATATTATTGTCTCGATTGTTTGTTGGTTGATTGATTCAATAACTTTCTGACACTACAAAGGATTTATCAAGATAATGGAGAACTTTTGATATAATTCTATATTGCGAAACAGTAAAACTTTCAGGAAAAAAATTCAGTTTCAGGCTAAAGATTTTGTTATGACTCATATATTTTTAATAGTTTTCGCTGATTGACCATATAGAAAAATCAAAAGAAACAAAAAAAGGCTACTAAAGAACTTCATGCTGAATACTTTTATGTGAAATTTCTGCAACAGGCAGTTTTTTGATGATTTTTTTTGCGAATTTCGCCGAAAAAACAGTTTGTAGACACAACATTTAATATTTTCTTCAAATTTCAGTAATCCGGTTTACAGTAGCCCAGAGTAATGTATCAAACTGGATAAATTTATTTCAGATTCGAAACGATTAGATAGAATGAGAAAAATCGATATCAAGCAGTTTTTAAATTGTTTTTGCTGAACATAACATTGCTGTAACAGAGAAAAACTACAGTAGATTGTGGTACGGTTATCTAGGGTACTGTAGAGACAGTACTCTGAAACTAATATGAAAAATAAGTTTCGATTTGCAAAGTTTCAAATCAAGACAGTTTAAGTGGTAAAAAAGTTTCAGATTTTCAAAAGTTTTGATCTATGGAACATAAAATTTTAGTCGTGTTCCTTGTTAGAAGGAGTTTGAAACAGTGAAAAATGCCAATATCAATCAAAGCATTACAGTTTCAAGAATATTATTTTCAGAAAAGTCAATATTTTTGAATGGTTGGCTCGTGGCTCAAAAAATACAAGTTGCAAATTAGGAGTCTAAAACCTACAGTAATCCAAAAAATATTCAAAGTAAATTGGTTGGATACACCAAGATTCTAACAAAGACAATTACATTATCATCGATGAAATAGAAAAAGTTGAAATGGAAATTTCGAAACAGAGTATATTTCTTTGAATACTAGACAATTAAATACAGTTCCAAAGTGAACGATTATATGAAAAATATTGACACTGGTTTGATTTAATTACGATAAGAGTTGTTCCAAAGCCAGAGAAAGATGCACCATGTTTCTCACAAAGATGAAATGATTATAGTATTATTGACTAGATTTAATATGTACTTTTGTCGGAACATTTGAAACAGTGATCACATTCTAGGACCTATGCAACCTATGCCCATCAAATACAGTTTCAAAATTGAAGATTATACGAAAATATTGAAACTGTTTTGATTGGACGAAGATAGTAGTGATTTTCGTAAATACTCGATAGCCAAAAAACTACATTTATTGATAATTTTTGATATTGAAGATTTCGATAATCACAGTTTCAGAATGTTGATTTTCAGAAAAGCTGGTTATTGAAAATCGATAATAAAAAATTTATTGGAAAAAAATCACAGAAACTATATATACTGTTCGGATGCACAATGTTCAACAATTCTTTCTTGAGAAACTAATGAAAATATATTGCAACAAAGATAAATGACATTTTGAAACAGAAAATAATATTATCTGCATATCATTTTTACACAGTACTCAATTCAACCGTACATTTTGGGAAACAGTATTTGAGATAGACTCCAAAAAGTTTAAAAACTGCAGTTTCAAACATTGGATTTTTAGAAACGTCAGTTTTATGAATTAATTGATCCACAGCAAAGTTTCAAAGAGAAACTTGTGAGAAAATAGTTATTGTTAGGTACCATATTTCCGATATGGTTCAGATATAGAACACAACCATGCAGGATCAAATAAACCACGGATATACTCATTGGCGAACAAATTTTGAAACTGGAAGCAAATTGCGAAAATATCGCAGTTTCAGAAATGATTTTAAAACAGATACAATAAACCGTTGTTGATAATAGCATTCGATTTCGAGCAAAACTCAGTTTAGTTGTACATTTTGTGAAATAGTATATTTTTGTTCAGAAATTTGAACTCCAAAACCGTCTGAAAGTTTCAGTTTCAAACATACGATGTTTAGAAAAGAATGTTTTCTGAACTAGTGGATTCAAATCATCTAATAGAGCTATAGTAAATCAATATAGGTTTACTCAAGTTGGTTGGATGCACCATACTGTACAAAAATGTGACTAAGGATCGAGTCGAATCAACTCGATAGGACAAACAAATTTTGAAAACAAAAGTTGAAACTGTAATAATTCTAAAAACTATAAAAATCTACGTTTCAAAAAATTTTTATTGAGAGTATTGAAAGTTTTCAAGCCTTTTTCAATGTGAAAAATATTGAATCACAGAAACTGTAAAAGTTTCGTATACATTCAAGTCCCTTACAACCATATTTTTCGCCATTTCAATGATTCGAATATTGAAGACGATTGACTTAAAAAATATCGCGAATTTCTAGATACGTCCATTGTTTAGCTATTTTCGAAACGGTGAGAAAGATATATTAGTTCCAACTTTGTCAAGTTTTTCAAGTCGATAGAGTCGAATTTAGTGGCGAAAGATGCAGAAAATTGGTGGAAAATGTATTGCTACAAAAGTTAGTAACATTTTGAAACAAAAAGAAAACAAATTCGTTTCTATGAATACGTCGATCAGTTTATAGCAAAACTAAATTGACTTACAATATTTGTGAAACATCATATATATTTTTTAAAGATATTTCAACTTCTAAAAGTCTAAAAATAACAGTTTCATTCATTAGATTTTCAAAAACGCCAGTTGTTTTGAACTAATATTCCGAGAGCAAACCATATAACTACAGTTTGTGAAACAGTGTAATATATTTTTCATCGAAATAGTTTCCTAGAAACATTCTACAGTTTCAGCGGCTGAAAAAAAATCCTAGATGATACAGTACATCGATGATATTTTCGTAAATGCTATAAAGCCAAAAAATCAAATTTTTTGAAAATTTTTCTCTTTCTCAATAATATATTTGGGAAAAACAGAATTCCGCAGTATCGACTGGAATGGACATTTAGTTTTTCAAAACGAAAACACTGGAACATGACTATTGCACACTAAAATGACTGGTTATGATCCAATAATGCACCAATTTTATATCAGAAATAGCGAATATTTGTAATAATTAAAACAGTACACGTTTGATCTACTTGGGAGTCTCAACTATCACAACAAAAAATTCTTAGCCAGCTTCAATGTGGTTCATATCGGAAACACAATAGTATCAAAAATATATGAATATTTTCATATCTGAGTAACTTTTGAATCTGTAAGGAAATTTTGAAAATAATGCAGTTTCAGAAGTAACTGTCAGAAACTCAACGTTTTCAATGACACTTTTGCGACTGGTTGACGCATATACCGTAAAAATACTGTGGTAATTGGAGATTTTCATGGAGAGATCGGTGCAAGTATTTTGAAACAAAGTTAGGCCATGTTCTGAAACAGAAAATGGAAGTATTTGTTTTTATTTACCATAAACTTTATTCATTACTTAATTTTTTTATACAGTTTGTGAAACAGTGTATTTTCTCAAGAATTTAAACTTCAAAAATATCTGAAGATTACTATTTCAGACATATGATTTCGAAAACGTCAGTTTTCCAAAGTTAGTATGCCATGTGCCACTTTTCTCAAGATGGATAGAATGTACCATGTTGAACACGAAAGTAGCGTACAGATAAACACTATCAAGTAGATGGAGTAGTCAAGTTTGAAAAAAAAAACAAATTTTTTAAATATACATTTAAGTTTCAACGGAATTCGTCATAAAAGTACTTCTTCGCAGTTTCAATAGGTCGAATATTGATCAAATTTTGAAACTGAAAACATTTGAAAGTATCCCAATTTCCGGCATATCAGCTTCAGAGAATACACGATGAAATATATGTATTTTGCGTGTCTGAAAATCACATGATTGCACAGATCAACGTCAATCGGAACTAAACTCCGTTATACATTTTGTGAAACAGTATATATTTGTTCAGAAATTTAAATTTCGAAAAATTCTGAAAATTACAGTTTCAAGTATACGGTACTTAGAAAGACAGTTTTTCTGAAGAACTCGAACAGCTTACGATAGCGCTTTTGTAAATAAATAGGGGTTGATTCAAGCTGGTTGGATGCACTATATTGTACAAAATGTGACTGAGATCAAACCGAATCAACTTGATTGGACAAACAAATTTTGAAAAGAAAAAGTGAAACTGTAACAATTTTGTGAACTTGAGATGCCTAACGTTTGTTATTTTCTATTGAAAGCTGGCCCATGTCTGTTTGAAATTGACAAAAAACGTTATTGAATCACAAGAAAGCACAGCAGAAATAAATAACTTTTGGAACTGTAAGAAAATCTGGAAATATCACAGTTTCAGACATATTAGTTTTAACATTGCCAAGTTTTTCAAGTCGATTGAATGGATGAGTCGAAGAATGACGAAAGTATCGGTGAAAGTGAATATTAAACAATTTTTGGTAACATTTTGAAACAGAAAACATAATTTATTGCAATATCATTACCGTCATTTCGTCGAATAAGTTTGATTAAAACTATATTGACTTAAAAAGTTTTTGAAACTGTGTATATATTTTTTGTAGATATTTCAATTATTAAAAGTTTGAAAATTGCAGTTTCAGACACTAAATTTTTAGAGAAGTCAATTTTCAGGAACTAATAGAGTAATGGTAAGTCACGAAGATACAGTAAATCAATCGACTCAAAGTCGAACGCACTATATTGAACACTAAAGAAAACTGATTGTGAGGGGAAATTTTATCGATAAGAAAAAGTATTCAAACTTGAAGATACACGATTAAAACGGTAACAATTTGATATTAATTAGAGTGTTCAGTCATTTCAAATATGTTTCAATGTAGTGAAAAAAAGCAAAAGTGATTACTAACAATATTTAGAAATGCTTGATGACTATTATGTATCTTTGAAACAGCAAGAAAATTCAAAAATATCACTATTTCAGTCATATCAGTTTCAGCTATGTCAATGGTATGATTCGATGGGTAAGGGGACTCACTGTTGTCAAATTGTGCTACACTTTGCATAAATATAGTGATGAAGGTACCAAATGCAAAACAATAATTATGCATGTATTGAGTATTAGATTAGTTGGTGAAACTGTGAATTTTGAAATAAAACTACAGTAATCCTAGAGGCTCGCTCAGAAAATCTACAGTTTCTTCGATATACTGATCGGCTAAAAGTACGTATTTCTCGCGTCAATCATTTCATTTGGAACTCGATGATTTTTGTGATAACTCTGAAACAGATTTTTTCCCCCGAAAAACTGCAGTTTCAAAATTATCATTTTCCAAAAAGAAACTTTGTTTCACAATGCGAGTTGTTGAACGGGAACAAAAATGATCGAGATTTCGAATAAAAGCTACAGTACTCCCGGAAGGATTATTTTAGTCAGGGATAATCGAAAATTTACTGTACCCAGAATTCTAGTTTAGCACTACAGTAACTCTATCCGACAGTGCGCAGGTCGGTTCTATTATCAGTTTTGAAAAACTTCGGAATAAATCCGCTTCTAAACTTGAACGAAAAAATCGGTTCGCAATGGGGCGCGCTTGCATACACCCCTGTTAATTCGGTTTATTCAGTTTCTCTTTTTTCGCAAAAGAGGTTATTATCAGAATAAGACAATAATAACAATCGGAAAATCAATAATAAGCTATCCAAGCTTAAAAAGAACAGTTTCATTAATAGGAGTGGTGCGAATGAACTGAATTAACAGTGGTGTATGCAAGCGCGCCCCATCGCAAACCGATTTTTTCGTTCAAATTTAGAAGCGGATTTATTCCGAAGTTTTTCAAAACTGATAATATATCTATCTAATATGTTCCGTTGGTTGCAAGCTACTGTAGTGTACGGTACTCTGAAATGTAGGTGGAGTTTTTTCAAGTTTCGAAACTTTTTGAACAGAAGCTCAACTTTAGATGAACGAGAAATTTTTTGAAATGACCAAAAATATCTGAATC
Organism: Caenorhabditis uteleia; assembly: GCA_963573275.1. NCBI lineage: Eukaryota > Metazoa > Nematoda > Chromadorea > Rhabditida > Rhabditidae > Caenorhabditis > Caenorhabditis uteleia. Next base: position 4,057,751 of record OY752135.1, on the reverse strand, counting down.
TTTTCATTGTTAGGTATGTTTTGAAACGGTGAGCAAATGAACAAAAATATCACAGTTGCAGATATACTATTTTCAGCAAAGTCAAATTTCTACTGTATTTTATTTGGTGTATCTCATCGACTCCATCACAAAAAGTTTATCAAATAGACACTACAGTATTCCAGAAGTACAGTAATCAAAGACACCATAAGCAATTGACGAAGGTCAAACCGGAAAATATGAATGGATTGGTTGTTAAGGTAGTTACTGAAACCGTCAGTATTGAAACAAAAAACAAGTACAGTAGTCCTAGAAGGTACGGTAGTCAGGATGAGAGAAAATGAATACTTTTCCGACAAACAATGCCGTTTCAAAATGACCTTTTTTGGTATAGTTGAACATAGAAATGTTTACACACTAAAATACACTAACTGACTTGAACTATTAGATATCCTAGAAACTGAAAACAATTACCGTTTCCTAACTAATGAATATCAGATGAATATAGTTTTCTGCAATCCTGGTCTAAGGTGACAAACTAGAAATATAGTGAATATCAGAGGATACATTTTTTTACTTTCATGTTTGATGGATTTTTTAAAAATATTTACTATGTTTCTCACAAGAAAAGTAGATAGATCGAAGGGCTAGCGGCTCGTGAAAAAATTGAAATTAAAAAACTGATTGAAACAGTGAGGGTAGATTCGGAAAGTTATTATACTATTGCGGAAATTGATAAAGTTTGTGAAAAGTTGATTTTCAAACAATTTCATTTCCAGAAATACCGTATCAAAGGAACACCATGTTTAAAGAATAATCAACTAGTTGATGATCCATTTTTATTCATGTTGTGTTGGTTGAATGGACCAACTTATACAACGATTACATGAATCACCAATATAAATATATATCAAGCATATATGATATTTAAAACAGTATAAAGTTGATATATCCTAGATGTAAGATTTTCACAGATATTTTGGCCAAAACCCACATTTCCGCTTTCTCGAGTTTGAAATGGCAACACATCGTAGCACCAATCAAAATAACAATAAAAATGTTCATTTTTAGATAGACTATGAAACAGTACGAAAATCTAGAAGCATTGCAGTTTCCGAAAAGCAATTTTTTATGAACTTTTTTGAGCCGATTCGATTTGTTACTGTTATACTAGTATTCCAAAAACTACAGTATCCATTAACACCATAATCTATTACGAAGGAAGCAACATCTATGGATGTATTAGATATTAGATTAGTTGTTGGAATCGTAAATTTTGAAAATACTACAGTAATCCTAGAGGTTAGTTAAAATAAGCGGAGAGTGACGAAAATTACTATTTTTCAAACAAGAATAGAAATAGAAATCAAACCTCGAAATACCGATTTTATGATCATGAACGTAAGCACATAACGGAACTATGTATATGATTATCTAGAAACAGAAAACTATTACAGTTTCAGATATTGGATTTGCAGAAAAAATATTGTTTGTTGAACTGCTGATTTCGCACATGTTTCAGAAAAAAAATTCATTTACCTCGCCAATTTCAAAGTTACAGTATCCGGAGAATTTCGACGAAAGTTGTTTGAATGTATCATGTTTTTTAAGTGAAACAAGATGTTTTCGAACACTATCAACTATATTGAATATTCACAATATAAAAGAAAACTTGAAACAGTAACTATTTAGAGTTGTCAGTTTTATGGCCGAAAAAAGTTTGCTGACTGATTCGAAGCTGAAATTCACAAAAAACTTGGTCACAATAGGCGTGATTATATTAAAAAGATAGTAGCTGTTTTCATTTTACGGTATGTTTCGAAACAGGGAAAAATTACAAATCTATTGCAGTTTCAGGCATATAATTTTCAGAAAAGTCATATTTTTGAGATAGTGCGATCAAATTGGGTACAGTTTTTGAATTATTCCTTTTGAACAAAAACTACAGTACTGCAAAGGGTACGGTAGTCAAGAAACGTCGACATTCCCATTTTTTCTGATAAGACAAGCCGTATCAAGGTGATTTTTTTTGCGCCTAGCAAAAATTTTTAGAAAATGTGAATTTCTATGCTACGGTAACCTAGTACGATCTATACTCAAGAATGAATTTCATCAAATATATTGAAAGCTCGCGCTCCAAACGAAATACTTGAAACGGTGACCAGTTGAAACCCTCCTTTTTAAGGAAAAACTTTTTTGCCTGTTTCTAATATTTTAAAGAACCAAAACCTATCAAACGCATCGATCTTCAAAAAACTTGATGAATATGTCCAATGTACGATAACTTTTGAAACGGGGAGAACTACAGGACTATTTCAGTATGAAACATGTTATTTTCAGAGAAGTTATTTTTTGAGATGGTGCACTAACTTGTTGTTGACGGATTCAAATGTTTTGATTATCGCCCTCAAACAAAAACTACAGTTGAAAATTACAGTTTCAAACATATGATTTCGAGAAAACTTGATTTGTCTGTACCAGTGAATCGATGAAAAGGCGTAGGGCTACAGTAACCCAATAAGGGTTGACTCAAGTTGCTTAAATGCAATATACAAGTCAAACGTCAAATACAGTGAAGTAGACACAATATTCAAATTTAAAGAGACAACATTGAAACAGTCAGAATTTGAAGTTTTCAGGTTTTACGGAAACTTCTATAAAAAACGGAAGTAATATCAAAAGCATCTGGGTATATTCATTATTTAACCTTTGAAACTGTAAAAAATCTGGAACATCACAGTTCCAGACAAATTGTTTATAGCAGAATCCGGTCATAAGAACCGATTGGTTCGATGGTTTATATATTTTGACTCATGGTGATCCACACAGTATTCCAAACTACAGTAACCATAGATACCATAATGAATTCACAATGATCAACGCAATAACCATGAATGTACCAATGAATATTAGGTTAATCGTTGAAACCGTGAATTTTGAGTAAAAACTACAGTAATCTTTAAGACTCAGAAAATCGATCAATTTTCAAACAACTTATCAATGATTGTCTAAAAGCATCTATTTTCCACAAGAACAATTACCGATCAAATAAATATCAATTTCTAGCAGTACCTAATTTTTTCTGTTTTTGTGAAACGGTATATACTTTCAGATACGTAGTCTTCACAAAGTCTGAAAACTGCAGTTTCAGACATAAGATATTTGAAAACTTCAGTTTTATGAATCAGTATGTCAACTGAAAGACGCGGACTACAGTAACCCTTATAGAATTGATTCAAATTGGTCAGATGTTGTATAAAAAGATGATTAAGGACAGATCAAATTGATTGGACATGCAAGTTTTGAAAAGAAAAATTGAAACTGTATTAATTTTGTAATCTGTAGAGAGGTTTCAAAAACTCTTGAATTGGAAGTTGGTTCACTCTTGTTCCAATGTTAAAATTGGTTGAATCACAACTTCAGAAAAACAAAATCAAAAATAATTGAATATACAAATTGCTATGTAACTTTTTGAAACTGAGAAAATTAAAAATATCACATTTTCCGACGGATGCTCAAGTTTTTCAAGCTGATAAAATGGATGTGTCGACAAACGTGAATGAAATCGGTGAAAATATATTGATATACAAAAATATACAAAAGATACGTCGATCAATTTCTCGCAAAAGTAAAGTGACTTTCAAAACTTTTGAAACATTATATACATATTTTAAAAAAAAATATTTCAACTCCTAAAAGTTTGAAAATTGCAGTTTCAAACGCTAGATTTTCAAAGAAGTCAATTTTTCTGAACTAATAGAGGAATGGTAAGCTACGAAGCTACGGTAAATCAAAAGACTCGAAGTGGAATTGATCATATTGAAAACTGAAGAAGACTGATTGTGAGGGGAAATTTTATCGATAAGAAAAAGTATTCAAACTTGAAGATACAAAATTGAAACGGTAACATTTTGATTTTAATTAGAGTGTTGAGTCATTTGAAAAGAGGCTTGTTCAATAAATCTACAGTTTCTTCGAAATTAGCAGGATTTTTAGCTTTTCACCGTATATCTTTCTTGCGTCAACCATTTCATTTTGAACTCGATGATTTTTTATGATAACTCTGAAACAGGCAGATACATATTTTTCCCAGAAATATGTAGTTTCAGAGTTAAGATTTTCCAGGAACAAACTTTGTTACACAATGTGGTCGTTATTGGTGCATTAAAAACATAAATGGTTCTTGAAGTAAAAAACTACAGTACTCCTGGAAGGATTACTGTAGTCAGTGACAAACAAAAAATTTACGGTTCCCAGAGTTCTAGTTTGGTACTACAAAAACTCTATTCGACAGTGGGCGAGTTGGTCTATTGTTTATCAACTATAAGGTTCAGTTGTTAGTTGGCCCTACGTACAATACTGTAGTGTACGGTACTCCGAAATGGATGTGGTTATTTTTTTTCATGTTTCGAAATTTTTTGAACAGAAACTCAACTTTAGATGCATGAAAATTTTGATGAACGCTAAAAAATACTTAGATATTTTCTTTGTTAGGTCAGTTTTGAAACAGTGAGTAAATGAAAAAAAATATCACAGTTTCAGAAATATTATTTCAAACGAAGTCGGAATTGACGTTCTATTGTTGTTGGACTTTCATTGTTATGAGTTTGCAGGTTTATTATAGCAAAATTTATCATAAAAGACACTACAGTATTCCAGAAATACAGTATTCTTAGATACTACAATGAATGAACCATGCATGAACCAATAGCTATGAATGGAATGGATATTAGGGTTGTCGTTCAAACTGTAAATTATGGAAAAGAACTACAGTAGTCCTAGAGGGTACTGTAGTTCGGATGAGAGAAACTTGATGAAGTGTACTACTTTTCGGACAATAAAATACATTTTCATTTATTTTCCCCAGTAGAGCTATGATAACGAACTCATAATGATAGTATGGAACTATGAGAAATTCTAGAAACAGAAAATAATTACAGTTTCCTAACAAGTGAATATTAGAAAAATATAGTTTTCTGCAATAGTGAAGTACGTCCTCAGGTTTGATGGATTTTTGGATTCGCCAAGAGTTTTACAAAAAAGTAACCAGAACGAAAGCATTATCGGATTGATGGAAAAATCAATTTTTCAAATACCCTAATTGAAACAGTAAGAAGGTGTGTCCGGAAAGTTGTTTTTGTATTGAGAAACTGATAAAGTTTTGTGAATTAATCTCATTCTCGAAAATATTGTTTCAACAGAGCATTGGATTTTGAAAGTAATCAATCAGTTAATAGTCTATTTTCATTCATACTGAATTAATTGAATGTAAAAGCTCATACAGCCAATACACGAATTCCAAAACAAATATATATCAAATTTATGCAATACTTGAAACAGTACGAGTTAGATATATTCTGGATGTAAAGTTTTCACAGACGTTTTGGTTAAAATCCACATTTCTGCTCCCTTGAGTTTGAAATATCATTTTGTGGATCCCATCAAAATATGAATAAATATGTTTATTTTTAACATAAATTTTGAAACAGTATAAATAATTCAAGACCATGGTAGTTTCAGAAAGCAACATTTTATTCTCAAAACTACGATAATCATAGACACTTTGATACCTTGATCACTTCCGAATTACTTGCATGGTGAAATTAATCTTAAAATGCCTGTTATAACGAAAATAACCTGTTTTGATGAAAATTTGAGATTGTCTTGAAACAGAAAAATCACAGTTACAGAAGTAGAATTTTCGGACAGGTCAGTCGTTCTCTCAACTGAAAAAAAACAACTAGTCAGTAGCGATAAACGGCGCAGTAGATCAAATAGTGTTACAGTATCTCTACTGAAACTTCTTCAGTTTTCCCAGTGAAGTCGGATTTTCGATTCTCCAGTTATACATTGTTTTATAGAATTCTTGAAAACGAAAAAAAAATCCTCAGTTTCAGAACGATAGATATTGAGGTGAAAAAAATGTGCCTATTAGTTTTCCCTTGATCTTCGAATTATTTCCATGATGAAATTGTCCAATAAAGTCCGACTGAACGGAAATAAACTTCTTCGAAGATAATACTACATATTCTTGAAACAGAAAACATTTACGGTTTGAGAATTAGGATATACGGATAAGTCAGTCTTCTGAGGTTACAAGAAAAATCCGTTAAAAATGATCCAGCATCATTCATGTTGAGTTGATTGAATGCACTAACTTATAAAGCCATTACACGAATCACAGAACAAATCTATATCAAATATATATGATACTCGAAACAGTATAAAGTTGATATATCCTGGATGCAAGATTTCCACTGATATTTTAGTTGAAACCCACATTTCCGCTTCATCGAGTTTGAAAAGACTGCAAATAACTCTCATCGAAACATGAATAACTATGTTCATTTTCAGATCGATTATGAAACACTAAGAATATTTCAGGAACATTGCAGTTTCAGAGAAATAATTTTCAATCAAGATTTTTGAGCCTGTTTGATTCGATCACGATTGTTTACTTTGCAGTGTTCCAAAACTATAGTAATATATAATAACCGTAATGAATTGGTCATGTACATACGAAACAACACCATTATGAATGTATCAGATATCAGATTAGTTGATGGAACCGTAACATTTGGAAAAAGAAACTACGGTAATCCTAGAGGAGTACGGTAGTTATGTCAAAATAATCAAAAAATGTAGATGCCCTGCAATAAATGCAGTTTCAAAAAGACTATTTTGGGAAAATCAGGCAGAAGGAAATTGATTATAAACTGAAATGTGACGGTTGAATTTAACTATTATACTTTCTAGAAACCTAAAACAATTACTGTTTTAGGCATTGGACTTTCAGAAAACCCCAATTTCATTAAATTTCTTCGTGATATGGTGGTTTCTCAGAAATGTATTGATATGGCAAACTTTCAAACTACAGTAGACCGCAGATGGATCTACGGTAGTTTGGGGTACTGAACTTACAGTAATTTCTAAATGCCTGATATGCTTGATATGACTGATATGCCAAAGTTTTGGGGGTTTATGGAAAAATGCGGATTCAGAATCAAAATTCAAAAAAAAACACTGAAACGCATTTGAAAGTTTTTGAAACAGTAGAGTAGATTATTGACAACTTTCACAAATCGGAGTTATTTGAGCTGTTAAAAAAGATAAGATAAGTTTTTGAGGTGAAATTTTGAAAATCTACTTGTCTAATTGAAATCAAAAGGTAAAAACTATACCAATTGATAGGCAGGCTTTGAAACGGTACACATTGGAATATTACAGTTTCAGGCAAAGTCTGTTTTTAAAGTCTGGCGGCCCAGTAATGACTCATTGTGCATCGAGAGCTACAGTAACCCGATATTACCAATATTTGACTGGTTGGTGTTTAGCAAAAATAATACTTTTGACTGTTTCAACAATTTTTGAAGCTTCAGTTAAAAACTGATGATCTTATTCATAGAGGTGAATTTTTTCAATTTCGATAGAACAAAAAAGATTACTCTAGGACAGAGGATGTTTACATTTGAATTAATTATCAACTTTTCCGAATGTGAAACAAAATAGGCAATGTTTAAAACAGTAAACTAGATGCTCTTCAATTTACAAAGCCTCTAATCAAGAAAGTTTAGGTGGTAAAAAAGTTTCAGATTTTCAAAAATGTTTGACATATGGAATAAGAAAATCTAGTCATGTTCATTGTGAGGAAGAGTTTGAAACAGTGAAAAATGCCAATATCAATCAAAGTATCACAGTTTCAAACATTTCTTTTTCAGAAAAGTCAATATTTTTGAGTGGTTGACTCGTGGCTCAATGAATAATAGGCACAAAATGAGAATCTCGAAGCGATACAGTAATCCACCTTTTTCAATTGAATTTGGTTAGGTGCACTTTGATTTTAATAAAAGTAGAATAAATACACACATACTACCGGCTAGATATAATATGTAATTTTGAAAAGGAACATTTGAAACAGTGATCATGTTCAAAGACATATGAGAATCAAATTCAGTTTCAAAACTGGATATTATATGATAAATATTGAAACAGCTTTGATTGAATCTTGACAAAAGGTGTTCCAAAGCCATATAACTACGTTTCATGCACTTTTTAGATGACGAAACTTCTGAAAGTCACAGTTTCAAACACATGACTTTTATTAAAGTTGGTATTTTTGGATTGGTACTGTTCTTTTTGGTCCAATAAAATATATTGAAAATTGAAATCCCAAAGCCTACAGCCAGTGGTCAGATGTACCACGTAGAACAAGAAAAAACGAATCACAGTCAGTGATTTACTGATATGACTAGATATCGAATACTTGAAAAATTAAATTTAAAACAGTTAAAGTTTTTCGTTATTTGAAGTTTCCGCGGATAAACAAAGGATAGTAACGAAAAAAAACAACGTTTTTGTCCGTTTCTCTACCGTAGTTTGCGGATACTGTAGACAGCTAGAGTGAAATTAATTTCTTAACAAAAGGATAGAGAGATCAATGAAAATATATTGAAACAAAGATAAATGACATTTTGAAACAGACAACAATACTATTGTCAGATAATTTTCACACAAAACTCAATTTGAAAGTGCGTTTTGTGAAACAGTATTTGAGATAGACTCAAAAAAGTATAAAAACTGCAGTTTCAGACATTGATTCTTAGAAATGTCATTTTTATGAATTAATAGATCCACAGCAAAGTTTCAAACAGAAGGTGGGGAAAAATAGTTAGGTACCATATTTCCGATATGGTTCAGATATAGAACACAACCATGCAGGATCAAATAAACCACGGATATACTCATTGGCGAACAAATTTTGAAACTGGAAGAAAATTGCAAACACATCGCAGTTCTAGAAATTATTTTGAAACATATACAATAAAACGTTTTTGATGATAGCATTAGTCAATCGACTTCGAGCAAAACTCAATTCAGTTGTACAATTTGTGAAACAGTATATTTTCAGATACTTCGACTTTGTCTGATGTCTGAAACTTTCAGAAATAAGATATTTAGACACTTCAGTTTTCTGAACTAGTATAGCTACAGTAGCCCAGTTAGAATTGACCCACAAGTGGTTTAGATACACCATGTTGTACAGAAAGAATGACTGAAGACAGATTAACTTGATCGGACATTAAAGGTTTTGAAAAGAAAAATTGAAGCTGTAGTAATTTTAGAAAGTACAGAAGCCTAGGCTTCACAAAAATCCGTTCATAAATTAATTGAAGCCTGTTTCAATGTAAAAAAATTATTGAATAACAACTACAGAGAAATTGGATCGAGAATAACTGGATACGTTCATTTGTATGCAAGTTTTGAAACTGACGAAATCGAAAATATCACAGTTTCAGGTGTATATTTGTTTCAACAAAATAAGATTATAGACTGATGAAGTGGGTGAATTTCGTGGGGAAAGATAAGTGAAATCAGGGAAAGTACTTTGAAACAATGTTCTGGAAGTTTCGAAACAGAAAAGAATTTTATCGTAAAATGTTCATATATCCTACAACATGCTCAAGTCGGATAGAATTTAGATACACAGTTTGTGAAACAGTATATTTTTGTTCAGAAATTTAAACTCCAAAAAAACTAAAAATACAGTTTCAGATATACGAAAGACAGTTTTTCTGAACTAGTGGATCCACATCATATAATTGAGCTTTAGTAAATCAATAGGGATGTTCTCAAGTTGGTTGGATGCACCATACTGTACAAAAATGTGACTAAGAATGAATCGAGTCGAATCAACTCGATTGGACAAACAAATTTTGAAAAGAAAAGTTGGAAGCTGTAATAATTTTGTAATCTATAAAATCTAGGTTTCAAAAATTTTGTATTGATACTTCTTTCTAGGCTTTTTCAATGTGAAAAAATATTGAATCACAGAAACTGTTAAAATTTCATATATATTCAAGTCCCATACAACCATTATTGGTTACGCAATTTCAGTGGTTCGAATACTGAAGACGAATGACTATCGAAAATTTCTAGATATGTTCATTTTTTAGCCACTTTTGAAACAGTGAGAAAACGCGAACATATGGCAGTTTTAGATATATTAGCTTCAACTATCTTAAATTTTTCAAGTCGATAGAGTCGAATTTTGTGGCAAAATATGCAGGAAATTGATGGAAAATGTATTGCTACAAAAGTTAGTAACATTTTGAAACAGAAATAAAAGAAATTCGTTTCTATGAATACGTCGATCAGTTTATAGCAAAACTAAATTGACTTACAAGATTTGTGAAACCGTATATATGTATTTTGAATATTTGAACTCCTAAAAGTCTGAAAATTACAGTTTCACACGGAAAGTATCCCAACAAAAGTTGGGATCCGTGTTCGGCACCTATCGCATGTTGTAGAGCATGTTCGAAAACCAAAGAATCATTTATCAATATCTGCAACCGAGTCATCTGTAAAAATTTCATTATGTGAAACAGGATCAGCAGTACCCCAAAAAATGCTATTTCCAGATATCTATTAGCTGAAATTGAATGTAAGCCGATAGAATTTATTGACAAAGCCTGAATCAAAACAAGATAGCTTTAAAAATTGTTATTTTCACGATATTCTGATCCTGTTTCAAATTATAAAATTTTTATAGATACTCGGTTGCAGATATTGATAAGTAATTCTTAGGTTTTCGAACATGCTCTACAGCATGCGATAGGTGTCAATGACAGAATCCAAATTTTGTTGGGATACTTTCCTTGTCAGACTTTCCAACAGTAGATTTCCAACAAGTCAGTTGTTTTGATCTAATATTCTGAAAGGAAATGATATAGCTACAGTTTGTGAAACAGTCTAATATGCTTCTTATCTAAAATGTCCGTTTTTTCACAAACTTAAAAAAAATTAATACAGTTTCAAAGTTATACTTTTCAAAAAATGTTTCTCGTTTTCATAATGTGAAGGTCACGACTACAGCCAAAATCTATATGATGCTGTACATCTATGATAATTACGTAAATGCTCCAAAGCCAGAGAATCAAATTATATTAAATTTTCGATGACGAAGCTTCTGAAAATCCCAATTTCAGACATATCTATGATTTTTACAAGAGTTGATATTTGTGGATTGGTATTGTTTCTTTTGGTTTGATAATATAATTTGGGAAAAACAGATTTACGCATTATCGACTGGAATGGACATTTGGTTTTTTAAAACGAAAACATTGGAACGGTGAAATTCATGAGAAAAAACAATTTTTGACAGTTTCAGTATTTTGTTAAGTACTGTTTTCTACGGATACTGTAGTTGTTTTTTTTTATAACTACTGTAAAAGAAATTCGCGAAAAAGCTACAGTACCTTTGAAATACCATAAGACCAAACAATATTTGCATAAATGCCGACCAATCAACTTCAAGGAGAACTAAACTCAGTCAGACATTTCGTGAAAATAGTATTTATTTTTCATATATTGAAAAACTCAAAGTCTGAAAATTTCAGTTTCAGTGATAGGAGTTGCAGAAAATTATCACTGAGCTTGTTTGTCAACGGCAATTTAATGCCCTACAGTAATCCAATGGGATCGATTCAAGTTGGATGGATGTACCATATTGTATAAAAACAACGCAATCGCAAAATAAAACAAAATCATCAGACAGATATCAAATATATGTAATATTTGAAACAGTGTAAGTTTGATATACAGAAATTTGTAAGATTCAACTATCACAAAAAAGGATTTTAGCAGTTTCAATGTGGTTCATATCGTAAACACAATAGTATCAGAAATATATGAATATTTTCTTTTCTGAGCAACTTTTGAAACTGTGAGGAAATTTGGAAAATAATGCAGTTTCAAAAATATTTGACAAAAACTCAAAGTTTTCATTTGCACTTTAGCAACTGGTTGATACATATATCGGGAAAATACTGTAATAACTATATCGAGAACATTTACCGACGAAACGATGAAGAAATCGGTGACTATAATTTGAAACTAAGTTAGTAAGCATTTTGAAACAGAAAATAAATCCTTCAACGTCTTCAAGTTCGAACTGAATTCAGATATTCAGTTTGCGAAACAGTGTACAGTTTTTTGACTCACTTAGTTTCCAAAAAGTCGGAAAATCGCAGTTTCAGACAAATGATTTTCAGAAATGTCAGTTTTTCACTACAGAACTACAGTAACCCGATAAGTAATGTGGCATGTTTTGAAGACGAAATGAGCGGAAATATAGATACTATCAAATAGATAGAGTATTCAAATTTGAAGATACAAAATTGAAACAGGAAAATTTTTTTATATACTTCAAAGTAACACCGAGTTTCGTCATAAAACAACTTTTTTCGTAGTTTCAAAGGGTCGAATATTGAAAATAAAAAAATCAAAATTGTCCAGATATACTCATTGTTGATTTACTTTTGAAACTGTGAGAAAATTGGATAGTATCACCGTTTCTGGCATATTAGCTTCAGAAAATACATAATGAAATATATGTATTTTTCATGTCTGAAAGTGTCTAGTTTGCACAAATCAACGTCAATCGAAGCTGAAATCAGTTATGAATTTCGTGAAACAGTATATATTTGTTCAGGAATTTCAATTTCAAAACGTTTGAAAGATTTCAGTTTCACACATACGATATTTAGAAAAGACAGTTTCTCTGAATTAGTCGATCCACAGCTTATAATAGCGCTTTAGTAAGTCAAAGGGTTGATTCAAGTTGGTTGGATGTACCATATTGTACAAGAAGATAACTAACACGTAAGGACGAATGGGATGCAAGTTTCGAAAAGAAAATGTTGAAACTGTGATAATTTTATAAACTGTAGAAACCTAACTTTCAAAAAAAAATTTATTGAAAGGTGGTTCACACCTGTTTTATTGTTATGAATAACTACTTCGAATAATATTTGGAATAACTGACTTTGTCCGCTGCTATGCAAGTTTTGAAAATGAGGAAATTCAATTTATCACAGTTTCAGACAAATTAGTTTCAGCAGTGTCATGTTTTTCAAGGCGATAGTGTCGGTGAAAATTGAATTAGTAAAAAAGTTAGTAGCATTTTGAAACAGAACATAACACTGTTGGAATATTGGAATATGTTCATTGCCCGTAACACGCCCATCAATTTCTAGAAGAACTGAATTAACTTACACAATTTGTGAAACTGTACATTTTTTTCGGCGAATCGGCGAAAAGACATAGGGCTACAGTTAGAATTTGCACAAGTTTGTTGAATGTACCATAAAAACCAAACGCCAAGTGAAGCAGATATAAAATGAAAGTTTGAAGAGACAACATTGAAACAGTCAGAATTTGAAGTTTTCAGCTTTTACGGAAATCGATTTGATTGTTTCAATTTGGCGCAAAAGTTGAAAGATAAAAGTAATATCAAAAGCATCTAGGTATATTCATTATTTAACTTTTGAAACTGCGAAAAAACTGAAATTTCACAGTTCCAGGAAAATTGTGGGACCAATTGGTACGGTTGTTTATATATTCGGTATATGGTGATCTATACAGTATTCCAAAACTATAGTAACCATAGATACCGTAATGAATCCACGATGATCAACTGTAGTGTACAGTACTCTGAAATGAATGTGGTTATTTTTTCCGAAATTTTTTGAGCAGAAACTTAACTGTAGATGTATGAAAATTTTGAGGAACACTGAAAATATTTAGATATTTTCTTTGTTAGGTCTGTTTTGAAACAATGAGTAAATGGAAATATATTACAGTTCCAGAAACATTAGAGTTAACCAATAACCAATGAGTGCAGTGGATATGAGGGTAGTGGTTGAAACTCTGAATTGTGAGAAAAAGATTTTTTCAAGATTTTTTTTGGTGATGATTTAAACCGGAAAGATTACACACTAAAATACGCAGATTGACCGGAACTATGAGACATTCTAGAAACAGGGAATAATTGCTGTTTCAAAAAAGTCATTGAGATGTTGAGTGCTCGGGTGATACTATAGAAATAAAGTGAATATCAGAGGATACATACTTTTTTTTTAATTTCATGTTTGATGCATTTTTTGGATGTGCTGGGCTTCTCAAAAACGGTTGGAGGGAGGATTATCGAATTGATGAAAAGTCGAAACTTTGAACAACCTTATTGAAACTGTGAATATTCTGACAGTTGTTTCATTATTTTGGTAATTGAGAGAGGTTGTCATGAAGAATAATTCAAACAATCTCATTTTCAGACATATTGTTTGGATCGACACAATGTGTCAACTATAATCATCATCACTGATATTACGATGGTTGAATACGCAATCTTGCACATGGATATCACGAAAGTATATACGTATATAACGAACCATTTCGATACTTGAAACATATCTAAAGCATCTAGGTATGTTCATTGTTTAGCAACTTTTGAAACTATTAGGAAACTCAAAAATATTACAGTTTCAGATAAATTGGTTCTATCAGAATCAGGTTTTATGAACCGTTTTAGTATTCGTAATTATTGGACCGATTTGGATCCGCACAGTATTTTACAGTATCCAAAAACTACAGTAACCATAGATGCCGTTATGAACACACCATAAACTCAACAATGGATATGAACGTATTGGATATTGAAAATTTTGAAACAGGCAAATTTAAAAAATTTTCGAAACATCAGAAATATCATTTTTCAGAATAACTGCAGTTTCAAAATTATGATTTTCCAAAAAGGAATTTTGCTTCACAATGGAAAACAAGACTGGCTATCTCATCAAAAAGACAAGTAATTCAAATGACATAAAAAACTACAGTACTCTTGGAAGGGTTACTGTAGACAGCAAGTACAGAAAAATACGGTTTCCAGAATTCTAGTTTACTACTACAGTAACGTTGTCGGTTCTATCTTTAATTTTCAGTTCCCTGGCCACTGTGACCTACAGTAGTCTAAAGTGCAGAAAATTTTTTCTAGAATCTGGATTTCGAATGTAAACCTATAGAAGTAAAGAAGCTCTAAAATAATGAGGAATGTTTTCAGGATTGAGTAACTTTTGAAACAGTCAAACAAATTTTTAAATTGAATAAAACCAATCGGAACATTGCCGCTTCAGACATACGATTTTGAGAGAATCGTTGATAATTTTCTAAAGTTCGACGAATAGGAAACATGGCTCAGAAGTTTTGGAATGCATTGATAGAGTTACAATAACTCACTTGAGTTGGTGGGATGAATCATTTTGAAAATCACCCGACAAACGTTATCGACTAGATTCAACATAGGATCTGCAGTAGGCGAAACCGAACCAAATGAAGGTGAGACATATTCATTGATACCTAACTTTTGAAACTGTGAAATACAAAACTAAATCAAAATAAAACAGTTTCAGATATCTCATTTGAAAATGTATCGACTGCGAGAGCTTGATTAATCCAATAATTATAAATGTTGGTTTTATTAAATTTTCTGATACTGCAAATAAGTACAGAAATCCAATTTGTTTGAAACAGGCTTCTCATAAAATGAACGAAACTGGAAAGAATTATCGGATTGACAGAACATTCAAGTTGTAAAACAACATAATGTGAAAAGTATATTCGGAAAATTGTTATACTATTTTGGAAATTGTTTAAATTTCACATTTCCAGTTTCAGAAATACTGTATTGAAGGAACATTATGTTCTAAAAATAATCAGTAAATATAGATATATATCAAAGGTATATAATATTTGAAACAGTATAAAGTTGATTTATTCTAGAGGTAACGGTTTCACAGAAATTTTAGTTAAAACCCACATTTTCGTTTCATCGAGTTTGGTAAAACACTCTCATCGATTCATGGATAAATAAGTTCATTTTTTTGATAGATTTTGAAACAGTATAAATATTTCAGGAACATTGCAGTTTTAAAGAAATAATTTTCAATTAAGATTTTTGCGTCTTTTTGATTTTTGAACGATTTCGCGTTTTATAGTATACCAGCACTACAATATGTGACCAGCATGGAATCTCTATTACGAACTTACGAACACTATAAATGTATTAGATATTATATTAGTTGATGGAATCGTAGGGTTTGGAAAAAAAAACTGCAGTAATCCTAGAGGAGAAGTGCAGTTGCAAAAATACTTTTTTGGAAAAACCGAAAAGGAGAAACACCGATTATGAACGGATATGTGCTGCTTTAAATGAATTATTTGATATTGTAGAAACCAAAAACAATTGCTGTTTCAGGCATTGGTTCTCAAACAAATCAGTTTTTTCAAACGCTTGTTTCGTGCTAATTTTACAAAAACTTGTTGAAATAGCAGACTTTCAAACTACAGTAACCAGAGTGTATCGATGAAAATTGGTAGTATTCATGTTTATAAAGAAAAGCAACGCGATGTTGAAAGATATCAACTATATTGAATATTCACATTTTGAAAAAAAAACTTGAAACAGGAACCATTTAGAGTTGTCAGTTTTTTTACCGGAAAAACTTTTCTGAGAATTCCAGAAAAAGTGTAAGCCAATTTTTAGACGCTTTCTGATGAGGAAACTCTGAAAACTTGCTGTTTCAGGAAATCAAAAAATTCCATTACTCGATGAAAATATATTAACGCAAGTGTGTCGAACAGAAAATCTATATTTCTGAATGAGGGACACATTAGTTATATTAAACATATTATTTTTTATTGGAAAAATGAAACAGAAAAAAACAATGATTATTTTTATTGTTCGGTATTTTTGAAACAGCGAAAAAATTACAAAAAAATTACATTTTCAGACATATTATTTTCAGAAATGTTAAACTTTCAGATCGATTCGAGGAACAGAGATATCTAGTTTTTTGCAGCAATATGAACTGTACTGGTCCAGCGAAAAGTTATTCAGATGGTGAACTTTCAGTTTTTTTTTTTAAATTGATTTAACTGTTTTATCTTGACTGAAGAAAACTATGAAAAAAAAATCCGTACCGCAAAAGCATGACACATTGAGAAATTGATGAATATTTTCGTTGTAGGTAGTTTTTGAAACAGGGAAAAATTGCAGAAATATGGTTTGCTTTAAATAGAAAAAAATATTCGGATAAATAATAAAAGCTTATTCCGGCTAAAGTTTCCGGCTAAAGAATGCCACATCAAGGTGACTTTTATCGTGAAATTGAAACAGAAATGACATTATGAACGAAATCACATTGATTGTATAAAACCATCAAATATTCAAGAAACAGAAAATAAATGCAGTTTCAGACAATCCATTTCCAGGAAATCCATCATTTTGAAATAGTTTTGTATTCCTTCTCATTTAGCAAAAAACGTATAGAAAATGAAAATTTCCATGGTAAGAACGAACATATAGATACTATCAAACACTCGAGTTGGGTGGATGCACCATATTGTACAAGAAGATAACTAAGGATGAATGGGATGCAAGTTTCGAAAAGAAAATGTTGAAACTGTGATAACTTTATGAACATTAGGAGTCTAACTTTCAAAAAAAACTCTATTGAAGGGTGGTTCACACCTGTTTTATTGTTATGAATAACCACTACAAAGAAAGAATATCAAGAAAATTGGATATGCCCATTGCTGTGCAAGTTTTGAAACAGAGGAGATCAATATTATCACAGTTTCAGACAAATTAGTTTCAGCAGTGTCATGTTTTTCAAGTCGATAGTGTCGGTGAAAATTGAATTAGTAAAAAAAAGTTAGTAGTATTTTGAAACAGAACATAACACTGTTGGAATATTGGAATATGTTCATTGCCCGTAACACGCCCATCAATTTCTAGCAGAACTGAATTAACTTACACAATTTGTGAAACTGTACTTTTTTTAAAAAAATATTTGAACTAATAAAAGACTGAAAATCACAGCTTCAGACATATGATTTCGAGAAAATTTGATTTGTCTGCACTAGTAAATCGGCGAAAAGACATAGAGCTGCAGTGACCCAATTAGGATTGACTCAATTTTGTTTGAATACACCACGAAGATTGAATGATAAATACAATGGAGTAGATAGAATATTCAAGTATGAAGGGACAACATTGAAACATTCAGAATTAGAAGTTTTCAGTTTTTACGGAAACTTATTTGACTGTTTCATTTTGACTCAAAAGTTGAAAATAAAAGGTACTGAGGTAATATCAAAAGTATCTAGGTATACTCATTATTTAATTTTTGAAACTGTGAAAAATCTGGAATATCACAGTTTTAGACAAATCGTGTTTAGCAGAATCAAATTTCAAGAACCAATCCAATTGGTACGGTTATTTATATATTCGGCATATGGTGATCTACATAGCTTTCCAAACCTACAGTAACCATAGATACCATAATGAATCCAGAATGATCAACGCAATAACTGTGAATGTATCGTTGGGTATTGGTTTGATTGTTGAAACCGTGAATTTTGAGGAAAAAAAACTACAGTAATCTTTTTAAAGACTCAGAAAATCTACATATTTTCAGATAACTTATCAATGATTGTTTAGAAGTATCTATTTCCCACAAGAATCATTGCATACAAAACTATATAAATTTTTATGAACATTTCGAAACAGAATAACACCAGTTATTGTCGAAAACATCAAAAAATTACATTTTTCAGAAATCTGCAGTTTCAGAATATTAATTTTCCGAAAATGAATCGTGTTTCACAATGCGAATGCGGTTGTTGAACGGAAACACTACAGTACACTTGTGATGAGTACTGTAGTTGGTGGCAACAGAAAACAATTACGGTTTCCAGAATTCTAGTTTAATAGTACAATAATTCCATCCGATAGTGCGAATGTCAGTCCAATGATAGCTATCTACTATAAGGTTCAGTTGCTAGGAACATACTGTAGTCTACAGCACTCTGGAATAGATGTGGTTTTTTTTCAAGTTACGAAACTTTTTGACCAGAAGTTGATGTTTAGATGTATGAACAGATAACGGTACCAAAAATATCTGGATATTTACATTGTTAGGTATGTTTTGAAACAGTGAGTAAAAGAAAACATATCACAGTTTCAGATATGTTATTTTAAGCATATTCAAGTTGCTACAGTTATTGGTGTATCGCATCGCTCAATCACACAAAATTTATCATAAAAGGCACTACAGTATTCTAGAAGTACCGTAACCATAGACACCATAAGCAATTGACAAAGGTCAAACCGGAAAATATGAATGGATTGGGTGTTAAGGTAGTTACTGAAACCGTCAGAATTGAAACAAAAAAACAAGTAAAGTAGTCCTAGGAGGAACGGTAGTCAGGATGAGAGAAAATGAATACTTTTCCGACAAACAATGCAGTTTCAAAATGACTTTTTTGGTATATGTAGTTGAACATAGAAATGTTTACACACTAAAATACACTGAATGACTTGAACTATTAGATATTCTAGAAACATAAAATAAATGCAGTTTCCAAACTAGTTATTATCAGATGAATATAGTTTTCCGCAGTGCTGAGTCCTCAAAGTCAGGTGAAGTCGTAGAAATATAATGAGTATAAGAGGATACACATTTCAATTTCATGTTTGATGGATTCTTGGTTGTACTAGGTCTCTCACAAGAAAAGTAGATAGATCGAAGGACTAGCGGCTCGTGAAAAAATTGAAATTAAAAAACTGATTGAAACAGTGAAAGTAGGTTCGGAAAGTTGGTTTGATATTTGAGAAACTAAGAAAAATTGTGAAAAGTAGAATTTCAAACAATCCCATTTCCAGAAATGCCGTATTAAGGAAACACCATGTTTCAAAAATAATCATTTAGTTGATGAACCAATTTTTTTCATGTTGAGTTGGTTGAATGCACTAACTTATAAAGCCATTACACGAATCACAAAACAAATCTATATCAAATATATATGATACTTGAAACAGTATAAAGTTGATATATCCTGGATGTAAGATTTTCACAGATATTTTGGTTGAAATCCACATTTCCGCTTTCTCGAGTTTGAAATGGCAACACATCGTAGCACCAATCAAAATAACAATAAAAATGTTCATTTTTAGATAGACTATGAAACAGTACGAAAATTCCGAAATATCACATTTTCAGAAAAACAATTCTCGATACACCTACGATTCGAATTCTTACGTGTCGCAAGTGTATCGTTTCGAAAAAAATTTCCGTTATTCAGTACAAAACACGTTAGAATTTTTTCGAAACGATACACTTACGACACGTAAGGATTCGAATCGTAGGTGTATCCAATTTTCCATCAACTTTTTTGAGCCGCTTCGATTTGTTACTGTTATACTCTACAGTATTCCAGAAACTACAGTATCCATTAACACTATAACCTATTACGAAGGAAGCAACATCTATGGATGTATTAGATATTAGATTAGTTGTTGGAATCGTAATTTTTGAAAAATAGATAAGCGGAGAGTGACGAAAATTACTATTTTTCAAACAAGAATAGAAATAGAAATCAAACCTCGAAATACCGATTTTATGATCATGAACGTAATCACATAACGGAACTATCAAATATCTAGAAACAGAAAACTATTACTGCTTCAGACATTGGATTTGCAGAAAATAAATTGTTTGTTGAACTGCTGATTTCGCACATGTTTCAAAAAAATTCATTTACATCGCCAATTTCAAAGCTACAGTATCCGGAGATTTCCGACGGAAATTGTTTGAATGTGTCATGTTTTTCAAGTGAAACAAAATGTTTTCGAATACTATCAACTATATTGCATGTTCACACTTTGAAAGAAACAACCTGAAACAGGAACCATTTAGAGTTGTCAGTTTTTTTACCAGAAAAAAAACTTTTCAGACTGATTCGAGGCCGAAATTCACAAAAATTGTAATAACAGGTACGATTTTATTAAAAAGGTAGTATCTGTTTTCATTTTTGTTATATTTTGAAACAGGGCAAAATTACAAATCTATTGCAGTTTCAGGCATTAACTTTCCAGAATAGTCAATTTTTTCAAACTGGTGCTTCATCGTAAGTGAATCTACAGTTTTTTTGATTATTTCTTTTGAATAGAAACTACAGTACTGCAAAAGAGTACGGTAACAGTTAGGAATTCCGAGATTCGAAGTTTTTCTGCGAAAAAAGCAGTTTCAAGGCGATTTTTATGGTGAAATTTAGATTCACAAGTCCATGATAAACAAAATCCCATTGATTTTATGCAACTGTCAAAACTTCAAGAAACAGAAAATAATTGCAGTTTCAGACAATTGATATCTAGAAAACCTATCATTTCGGATTCGTTATGTGTTAATTGCGTCTAGCAAAAATGTTTAGAAAATGTGAATTTATAAGCTACAGTAACCCAGTACGATCTATAATCAAAAATGAATCTTATCAGATAAATTGAAAGCTCGCGCTCCAAAAGGAATACTTGAAACGGTGACCAGTTGAAACTCTCCTTTTTTAAGGAAAAACTTTTTTGCCTGTTTCTAATATTTTGAAGAACCAAAAACTTTCAAACGCATAGATCATTTTAAAAACTTGATGAATATGTTCAATGTACGATAGCTTTTGAAACGGGGAGAACTACAGGAGAGAACCGTTTCAGTATGAAACAGTCTTCTGAAGTAATGAATGACCACAATTGCGAAAGTTAAAACGGCAGTATCCCAATATTATACATTCAAGTTGTTCGGATGCACCATAATTTTTAAAGGGAAATACCGAGAAACACAGCCTGATATATCGAACATGATAGCTTGACACAGTGATTTCAATCATTTTTGTGACGAAAAAATTAGTATCAAGATAACCTATATGAAGGCATGAATTCAAGAAAACTGATAAAATCTCAATTTTCCAGGTCGATGCCCAGAAACGAGGATACGTATCATTGATTATTTATCTAAAATAGTTAGTAGCATTTTGAAACAGAAAAGCAAATTATTGAAATTAATCAGCGATATGAAAACTCCGATTGATTTTTAGCAGAACAAAATTAACTTACAAAATTTGTGAAACATTATATATTTATAAATATTTGAACTCAAATAATTTTAAAATTACAGTTTCAGACATTCGATTTTCAGATAAGTCAATTTTTTCTGAACTAATAGCGCAACGACAAGTTACGAAGACACAGTAAATCAATAGACTCAAAATCAAACTTACCATATTGAAAATCGAAGACACTGAAGGGACGGACATCTAATCGATAAGAAAAAGTATTCAAACTTGAAGATAAAAAATTGAAATGGTAACAATTTGATACTAATTAGTGTGTTCAGTCATTTCCAATATGTTTCAATGTAGTATACAAGCACTATGATGACCAAAAAATATCAAGATATGGTTACTATTCTGTATTTTTGAAACAGCAAGAAAACTCAAAAAAATCACTATTTCAGTCATATTAGGTCCAGCTATGTCAATTTTATGATTTGATAGGTAAGGGGACTCATTGTTGTCGAATAGTGCTACATTTTGCATAAATCGTAAATATAGTGATGAAGGTACCAAATGCAAATCAAGAATCATGAATGTATTGAGTAATAGTTTAGTTGGTGAAACAGTAAATTTTGAATTATTACAGTAATCCTGTAGGCTTGCTCAGAAAGTCTACAGTTTCTTCGAAATCACAGTTGTCTAGAATTGTCATTAATCCTATCGTTCACCATTTCATATAGAATTCTACGACTTTATGAAATTTCTGAAACAGGCAGATACACATATTTCTTTTTTTCCAGAAAAACTGCAGTATCAGAGTTATGATTTTTTAGTAACAATCTCGGTTCGTGGTTGAAATTTGAAGAACTACAGTAATCTTAACACAACTGTAGTTAGAAAAATATTTGTAAATTAGTATGGCATATGAATCAAGGAAGATGGATATGTGACATTGATAATGATATTTTGAAACGATTATTATGAAAGCATTGGACCACAAAACAACTGATCATTTTGTTCCATTGTTCTACTACGAATAAAAGAAACTGATTGGATAGAGTTACTAGATTTGATAGAAACAGGAACTTCATTTTTTTGATCAGGAATTTTTCAAATAGGTGCTGTTTCGAAAAAAAGATTTTCCGATTATCTAGTTTTTTTTACTGAATTTTATATTTTTTGTTGGTTCGATAGAAAAGCAATGACAAAAAAACGTTCCCAATGCTACAGTAGCCTAGTATGCTGTATTTTTTTTGTACATGTTTTTTGATTTTTGGGGTAACCATACAAAAGTTGCAGTTTCAGACATGTTATTTTCTGAAAAATCAATAAAATCTTATATTCGACAAAATTTCTTCAAAAAATAGGATTTCCAAAACTACAGTAATCCAGTATCTTGCAATGAAATTGGCTTATACAATTATTAATTTAGTCATAAATTTAAGATTTTCATTCAAACTTTGAAACAGTATTTTGTGATATATTTCGACTTACTGTTGAATTGACACCTATAACCTTGATTTTCACAGTTTGAGTCTTGCTGGAATGATGAAAACTACAGTAACCCTGAGTGTACGGTAGTCTGAAAAGCATGTCACAGAACAAGTCAATAAAATACGATTTTCTGTTAATCGTATATCTGAAACTGTAATTACACAAAGTTGAAACTTCCAACTTTTCAGATAGAAAGAACGGTTTCACGATGACTATTATTCTGAAAATAAATCCGAAAAAATTATGCATTTCCATTATATCAGAATAAATTAATTGGATGAAAAACTAGATTTTCTAGAAACAGAAAAATAGCTTTTGACAATTTTTCATACAAAAGTTTTCGAAACATTTCAGTTTCAGATATAATTATTACAATCACCATAAGTTTTGAAGATTGGTCTGATCCTTGGTCCGACAATAAATTATATGATTCACAAAAAATAATTGGATGATAATTATCGATATAAAGTTGTTATTTTTAACAGAAAAATTGAAACATATAAAGCTTCAGTACCCCTAAAGATGAATACTTACATCAACATGTGCAGTTTCAGACATCGGATTATTAGAAAAGTTAGTCTTTTAAATCAGTATGATTGAAAACTGTAGGTCAAAAAATATTACGGAACTGTTTCACAGAATGAGATTGTGGGATATACTACAAGAGGGTTCTATCAACTAGGCTGAATGTACAGTATTCAATAGAACAAATTGAAACAGTATCCATGTTACAGTATTAACGAAGCTGTTCGACTATTGTTTTCAAGATACCAGCATTATTAGAATCTTGCCAACTACAGTATTCCTAGGAGTACTGTAGACACAAAAATATGATAATTGTTTTATAAACTCAAATTTTTCGGCAAAAAAATGCAGGGGGATTAATTCTTTAACGAAAATTTATTACCGAAAAAAACTGACAATGCAAGAAATGGATAAAAACAATATACATTCGTGAAACTGAAAATAATAGTTTTTGCAGTTTCCGACTTATTACTTTCAGAAAACATCAACTTTACCAATTAGTGGGTTTGCGGAATAAGCTTCATATGATGACAAAATATACAAAATTTCAATGAAAAACAGTAGATGTTTTTTTGAAGGGGAAATTTTTTTTGAAAACGGAAACAGTATCCAAGTTGCAGTACTTTGAAATCTGCATTTCCATTTGAAAATGGGTTTGAAAACTATATTTATCACTGTTTGAACGTTTCGGTCATTACAGTAATCCTAGGAATACTGTAGTCAGATGTATGTTTTTATAACGATCTTAGATTTCCAAAACCGTCAAGTAAATTATTGATTCAGACGAAAACCTCTACGAAATAGGAAAAACTACAGTAATCTTAAGGGTAGTGTAGTCAGAAAAATATTTGTAAATTAGTGTAAAAGTTCCAGTTTCAGAAACACTGTATTGAAGGAATATTATGTTCTAAAAATAATCAGTAAATAATCAGATCAAGAATCAGATCAGATAATCAGATCAGATCAGAATCATCATCCATGTTTGATTGATCGAATGCACTAGCTTATAAAGTCAACACAAGAATCACAAAACAATTTTATATCAAACATATATGTTATTTGAAACAGTACAAAATTGATACACTTTGAGATTCTCACTGGAATTTTGGGTAAAACCCTTATTTCTGCTTTTTCGTGTTTAGAAAGACAGCAAAAGACTCTCATCAAAACATGAATAAACATGTTCAATTTTAGATAGATTTTGAAACAGTAAAAATATTTCAGGAACATTGCAGTTTCAGAGAAATGATTTTCAATCACGATATATATATCAGCCGGTTTGATTCATGAACGATTATATACTCTGCAGTATTCCAAAACTATAGTAATATATAATTACTGTAATGAGTACGAAACAACAACACTATAAATGTATTAGATATTAGATTAGTTGATGGAACCGTAAAGTTAGGAAAAAAAGCTACAGTAATCCTAGAGGAGTACGGTAGTTATGCCACAATTATCAAAAAATGTAGATTTTCTGAATAATAATGCAGTTTCAGAAGATATTTATGAAAAAATCGAGAAGAAGGAAGATCGTTCAGTGACGGATATATGCTGATTGAATTGACCTATTGGATAGTCTTGAAACAGAAAATAATTACAGTTTCAGGCATTGGATTTTCAGAAAACCCAATTTTTAAAAGTCGCTCTGTAGGATGATGGTTTCTCAGAAAGATATTGAAATTGAAAACTTTCAAACTACAGTAACCAAAGCTTCTCGACGAAATTTGGTTGGAAGCACCATGTTTGTCAAGTAAAACATTTTGTCGCTGTAACTAACAAAATTTTTTGTGACAACACATTAACATGGGAGGTCCAGGAGGTGGCCAGTTAGGAATTTGCTGAAAATTTTGTCAGGTGTTTGTGAAGGTCTGAATTCGTCCAGAAAAAAATTTCAGCCATCACTGGGGGGTTTGAAGCGCGTTATGGAGCAAAACATCGTCAAAAATAGGCCTGAAAACCGTATTTTGACCTTTTTTGACGTTTTTAGGCCTATTTTTGACGATGTTTTGGGCCATAACTCGCTTCAAACCCTCCAGTGATGGCTGCAAATTTTTTCTGGAACAATTCAGACCTTCACAAACACCTGACAAAATTTTCAGCAAATTCCTAACTGGCCACCTCCTGGACCTCCCATGTAAGAAATCGATGGATATGTTCATTGTTCGGAAGTTTATGAAACAGGGAAAAATTAGCACAATTATTGCAGTTTCAGGCATATAATTTTCAGAAAAGTCACACGTTTCAGATCGGTGCTTGGAAAAATAGATTGGATTTTTTTGATTGGTTCTCTCGAACAACAACTACAGTTCTGCAAAGGGTACGATAGTCAAGAAGTGTCGAGATTCACAATTTTTCATGCATAAAATTATGTGCCAAAGTGAGTTCTATAGTCGACTTATAAACGGAATGCCATTGATTTTATGAAGTTCTAAAGCATTTTAGAAACAGAAAATAATTGCAGTTTCAGAAAATCCATTTGTAGGAAATCTTGAAATCGTTATGTACCGTATTTGTTAAGCAAAAAATTATAGAAACTGTGAATTTTAATGGTACAGTAACCCAGTACGATCTATACTCAAGAATGAATCTTATCAAATATATTGAACACTCGCGCTCCAAAATAAATACTTGAAACGGTAACCATTTGGAACTCTCCTTTTTCAGGAAAACTTTCTTGCCTGTTCCTAATATTTTAAAGAACCAAAACCTATCAAACGCATGGATCGTCAAAAAACTTGTTGAATATGTTCAATGTACGATAGCTTCTAAAACGGGGAGAACTACAAGACTATTTCAGTATGAAACATGTTATTTTCAGAGAAGTTTTTTTTTGAGATGGTGCACTAACTTGTGGTTGACGGATTCCAATGTTTTGATTATCGCCCTCAAACAAAACTACAGTACGACAAAGAAAAATTGGAAATTCAGGCAATCGATTTCCAAAAAATCAAGAGTTTTGAAATCGCTTTGTGTTCTGATTCAGCAAAAATTATTAGAAATATTAAATTATACCTCTCGAACAAAACTACAGTACTTCAATGGGTACGGTAGTCGGAAAGTTTTAAGATTTTCCGGCGAGGAAATGAGCAGTTTTAGTGTAACTTTTATAGTGGATTTGAAATGGATACCACTCATAATAAACGAAGCCACATAGATTTTATGAAACTACCAAATGTTCAAGAAACAGAAAATTATTGCAGTTTCAGACATTGAATCATCAGCAAATCCAGTTTTTTGAATCGTTATGTATTGAACTGACAATATTTATTCAAATTGGGAATTCTCAAGCAACATTACTTCACTACGATCTACAGCTAGTTGGTTGGAAGCCCCATCGTTGATTGAATATTCAAATTTGAGAAAAAAATGAAACAGTAAGCAAATTTTTTGACACAAAAATCCTTGTCTGTTTCTAACATTTTGAAGAACCAAAAACTATCAAACGCATGGCATATGTATTGGAAAAATTTTGGATGTGTTCATTGTTCTATAGCTTATGAAACAGGGAAAATTTTGCAGTTTCGACAAATTACTGTCAGAAAAGACAATTTTTTTAAAGTCAGTGCCAAACAAAAAAGGATTACAAGAATTTTCGACTACTTCTCTCAAACAAAAACTGCAGTACTACAAAATTGTGCGATAGTTAGGAAGTGTCAAGATTCTTTTTTTCTGACAAAAAATGCAGTTTCAATGTGACTTTTATAGTGGATTTGAAATAAATGTCTATCATTAAAAACGAAATCCGTTTATTTCATGAAAACTACAACATGTTCAAGAAACAGAAAATTATTGCAGTTTCAGACAATAGATTTTCTGAAAACCTAGAAGTTTTGAATTGTTTCGTGCTGCTATAGTCCAAAAAATTTTATAGAAGTTGCGAATTTCATAAACTACAGTAATTCAAGATGTTTCAATGTTTCAATGTGACTGAACTTTTCTGAAACGAACGAGTAAACCCCACGGCATAACAACGAATAGGGATATGAAAGTTGTTCGATAGCTTTTGAAACCGTGGAAATGTCAGGAATCAACAGAACTATTGCAATTTCATTCGTATTATTTTCACTAATCCAATAGCTTGGTACGGGTAAACGCGTCGAAATTGTTCTGACACAATTCTTGATCGTCTCCGAATTACTTTCATGGTCGAATTGCCTTAAAATGCGCGTCAAAACGAAAATAAACTTCTTCGAAAAAAATATTGGATATTCTTGAAACGGAACAATTACAGTTATAGAAGTAGGACTTTCGGACAGGTCAGTCGTTTTCTCAACTCGGAAGGGATTGGTTGGATGCTATTTTGACAAAATTGTGTAGCGTATGAAGTATTGACCAGAATGAGCTTGCAATATTGAATAGAAGAAATTGAAACAGTCCTCATATTTCAATACTTTGGAAGCTCTATATTTGACTGAAAATGGGTTCAGAAACTACATTTGTCCCTGTTTCAGCGTCTGGTGACTACAGCAACCCTAGGTGTACTGTGGACATAAATGTATTGTTATCATGATTTTAGGTTTCCAAAAACTTTGGTGCTTTCAACTTTTCCAACAAAAAATGCAGTTCCAAGTTTATTTTTTATGCTATTTTGAACACTAAAAAAGCAATGTATGGGCTGCAGCTATTGATGAAAATTTTTGTCGAAACAAAAATATCTTTCCTAGAATTTTTTGTTGAGCATTTCTTCAAACAATTAGAGTTTTAGAACTAAATGATTTTTTCGAACAGTTTATTTTTCTAGATTGTTTC
The DNA here is from genome assembly GCA_963573275.1 of Caenorhabditis uteleia. Taxonomy (NCBI): domain Eukaryota; kingdom Metazoa; phylum Nematoda; class Chromadorea; order Rhabditida; family Rhabditidae; genus Caenorhabditis; species Caenorhabditis uteleia. Next base: position 4,029,275 of record OY752135.1, on the reverse strand, counting down.
GATAGTTGCCGGAATGAATAATTAATATGATTAAGCAGGTAACAAAGACGATTGAACATGCAAAGTTTCGAAAAAAATCAGTAGATGTTGTCTTGAAATTGTATTTTTCTTCTTTGAAAAATAAGAAAAATGGGTATGAAAAACGTAGAAACAGGATGCACGAGGAATTGACTCGAAATGCCGGATCGACTTGACTCTGGTTGCAATGATTAACAAAACAAATTGAAACAGTGTCCGAGTTACAGTACTTGGAATCTACTGGTTTAGTTATTGATTCATATGTTCACGGTTTCAGCATTACGGACTAACTATAATAAGGCTAACTATTTAAAAAATTAATTGAATTTAATCGAGAAACATCACTTTTTGGAAAAATATCAATATTTTTTGCATTCATTAGCATTAGAACCACTGTTTGCAACTTGCGAAACCAATGAAGAAGTGAAACAATTGAAACAGTATCCAAGTTACATTGTATTCGTCATTGTTTCAATGTCCCGATAACTACAGTACCCTAGGTGTACATAGGTCATAAACAGAGTGCTGTCATGGTTCAACGGTTCAAAATTTGGAAAGTTTCAACTTTCTTGCGAAAAAATGCTGAATAAAAATGAATTCAAAGATAAATGGAGTCTAAACAAACGGTTTCTAATCCATTTTGATGAGAACTTTTTCGAAAAATCGCAGTTTCACACATATGATTTTTAGGAAAATTAATATTTCAGAACCGTTTAAGTTGTTAGCCAAATAAGTAATTATATGATTCAAGCCAGAATAACCAGAACAGAATATTCAAATTCAAGAAGGAAATGATTAAATGAAATCATGAAACTGCATTTTTTTCGCTTTGAAAATATCAAAATTTTGGTTGGATCAGTTGTAACACAAGGCGATCATTGAAGAGTAGTTGCAATATTCAACAAGACAAATTGAAACAGTATCAGAGTTACAATACTTTGAAAGATGCTTGTTTGAAAATTTTCACATGGTTTCTGCGGCTACAGTAGCCCTAGGAATACTGTACTCATAACTGTATTATTTTCACACTTTTAAATTCCCGAAACTGTCAGATTTAGCTAGATAGAATACCAAGATGGCGAGAAAGGGAAATTGTATCAAAAAAGACTGATTCTAACGGGTTTAGATTAGGAATCTCATATGAAGCTCTGTTTCAGATATGGTCTTTTTGAAAAATACAGTGATATTCTATACGGATCATTCGGTTTTTTCTACAATAAATTATATACTTCAGCTAAAAAGAATGCAGACATATCAAATTAATTTTGGCGAAAAAATCAATAGATGTACTCTTGAAACTGACAATTTTTGAAAATTTGAGCGAAAAATATATCATTGAGTGTTTCAAATAAGCTACACAATCTGAATGTTACAGTTACTTTTTGCTATCATTGAATTTATTGATTCTACTCTCAAAAAGATCTGGCGAACAGTTTTTTGAACCATACATGCGTCATATCAAATAGACTCAACAGGTAAAACTTCAAAAGTGACAATTGAAACTGAAACAAATTGATGCAAATCAGAATGATACTGAAACTACAGTAATCCTAGGGATGCTGTAGTCAGAACGCTTCAGACAAGATTAACAGGAAAGTCAAGATATTCTGGATCACTATCAATTTACAAATAATGCTCGATCAGATTTTATCGTGAAACGGCGTTTTTTTTTGCTCTAACATGCTGGTTCGTTGCAAACGTTTTTTAGAAACAGAAACAAATTACTTGAAATCGTGAATATGAATTTTTTTTTAGAAAAATGGCAGTTTCAAAAATATCGGTGATGCTTACAAGTAGTTAGAAAAAATGATTGAATACATCTAATAGTTGGGTCAAATAGATAAGTTGTGTTCCAACAGAGAAAGCGACGAAACATTCAATCAATTATCGGAAATAGTTTGATATATTGAAAAAAACGGTAATTCTTAGGAAAAATAATGCAAAAAAAAACATACGGTATCAAGAAGTAACGAAAATGAGAAATGAACAAATTTCGATGATATTGTATCAAATGACTGTCTCTCAAATATAAATGATTACAAGCGAAACAAGGATTCACGAATGGAATATTGAACAAAATTGAAAGAAAATGTGGAAGCTTTTTCGAAACTGAGTTTTTCAGAGATAGAGATAATTGCGAAATAATGCAGTAAAATGACACCGGCAAGACAAACTTCGAAACAAATTTGAAACAGGAAACATTTCCAGGCAATAAAGTTGCCGGAAAATGATGTGAAAAATGTTTAGCATTTTATTGACTGTTTCAAACAAGCCAAAATATTGAAAAGTTTCAGCTTCTCATCAATTCAGAGATCAGGAAGCTATTTGCGAACAACTATAGTAAGAAAATCGGCACTGTTCTAGAATCGAGGGCCGAACAAAAATAATGGAGGACCGAAAAAAAAATCGAGGGCCGAAAGGCTTTTTTGTGTGGTATTTTATCAGTTCGGTCCTCGATTGTAGAAGAGTGCCAGAAAATCAACCAAACCGACATTGGGAATGTAATTTTGATAATGATACTTTGAAACAGTACATTCGATATTTTATAGCCCTGATCTGATGGAATTACATGATTTTGTAGAAACAGGGATCATATTTTTCTGATGAGACACCTTTCGAATAGTTGCTGCTTCAAGCATAGGATTTACAGATAGTCCAGTTTTTTAAATCAAACTGACGCTGTCACATGTCAACAGAAAAATAATGAGAAAAGCACGTTTGAGCTATCGTAACCTAATATACGACACTGTATCGGAAACTGTAATTGGACCAAGGTAAAGTTGAAAATTCCAGCCACCCGGAGAAAAAAATGCAGTTTCAGGTGATTATTATTGAGAAAGTCAATCCGAAAAAATGATTCATTTATTATCGATGCCAAATAAGAATACATTCACTGGACTACTTGTTTCTACTGAAAACGGAAAACTAAACTTCGACAATTCTCTTCAGAAAGATTTCAGTTTCAGACATAATTATTACAGCTACCTCAGTTTTGCGAATTAGTTTTATCGATGGTCCGTCTACATATTATATTTCGTAAAAAAAACTGGTAGATTATCACATAAAACTGTAATAGTTAACAGTGAAAATTGAAACAGTATTTAAGTTTCAGCGAACTTAAAGATGCGCTTACTATTCATATTTCAAATAAGAGCAATTTCAACAGTATGATTTTTAGAAATAGTTAATTTTTCTAATTAGTCATAAAAGGGATTCGGGTATAAAACTTATTAGTGACTGTTTTACAGAAGGAATTCGTCTGATAGCTACAGTATTCAACAGAAAAACTTGAAACAGTATCCAAGTTACAGTACATTGAAAGAGACATGCTTGACTAGTTTCAAATGGTTTCAATATTACTGGCATTCCATCAACTACAGTATGTCTAGGAGTACGGTAGACAAAAAACAAATGTGATCATTACTTAAACCTGTCAAAAATGAAGGGGACATTAATTCGAAATCTTACCGAAAGAACTGACAATGCAAGAAATGGGAAAGAACAATATACATTCTTGGAACAGAAAATATTAGTTTTTTTTTTCAGTTTCCGACTAATTATTTTTAGAAAACATCAACATTACCAAGTGGGTTGGCGGAATAAGATACATATTAATTATATAATGAAAAAAATAAGCGAAATTTCAATGAAAAACACAAGAGTTTTTGTTGAAAAGGAGCTTTCCACTTGAAAATCGAAATGGTACCCAAGCTACAGTACTTTGAAAGCTGCATTCCAATTTGAAAAAATGTTTTTTGAAAACTGTATTTGTTACTGTTTCAACGTCTCGTTAACTACAGTACTCCTACTAATACTGTAGTCATAACATAGTTTCTATCATGACATTAGATTTCCAAAACTGTCAGAGTGTCATACTTTTTTGCTGTTGCAAGCTGGATTTTATAGGCAAGGTGTATCAAAAACTTGCTGATTTAGTTGCTATGGATGAAAACGAGATTTTGAAGAAACAGAAAAATATTTCCTAAAACGTTTCGTGCAGTATTCTTTCAAACAATCACCGTTTCAGAAACATAATTTTCAGAAACTACAAAGTTTTCCTATGCTAAACAAGAATTATGCAGAAAGAACATTTTAGTTTTCAACAATGCATTGCATAAGAAAGCCGGATTGACTTGACAGGTGTTCCAATTTTTAACAAAACAAATTGAAACAGTATCCAAGTTAGAGTATACTGGAAGTTAACGGTTTACAGGTAAGGCAATATGGTGCAAGAAGTATTGGATTGCTTAGTAATTATTCTTTTTACGGAAACATACTTGATACACTCGTGAAATTGCAATTTTTAGATAATATTTGAATATTATAACAAAAAAGTATTATTCTTTGTTTCAAAGACATTATTTGTTGCATTCATCAGCATTAGACACACTGTTTGCAATTTGCAGATGATATAATAAAGTGAATTAATTGAAACAGTATCCAAGTTTGAATACTTTGGAAGTATCACCTTTCGTTGAGAATGAGCTTTCAAATACGAGAATCATCACCGTTTCAACGCCTTAGTAATTGCAGTAACCCTAGGTATACTGTAATCAGAACTTGCTATGATGTCACAGCTATCAGCCTTTCAAAACTATGGAAACTTTGAGCTGTTCCAGAAAAATGCTGATTCAAAAAGATTTTTATAGAGAAATAGAGTCTAAAAGAACTGATTCTAGTTCCGTTTTGATGAGAAAACTTTCGAAAAATCACAGTTCCAGAAAGAGGATTTTCAGCAAAGTTAATGTTTCAGAACCGTTCTAGTTGTTGACCAATCAATAAATTATATGCCTTGAAACAGAACAGCCAGTTCCGAATATCCAAATTCATGAAGGAAATAATTAATGAAGTCTTGAAACTGCACTTTCTTGCTTTGAAAATATGCAAATTTTGGTTGGGTGAGTTGTAACAAGACACGATCATTAACGACTGATGAAAATATTCAAGAAAACAAATTGAAACAGTATCCAAGTTTTATTTCAAAGTTTCACATGGTTTCCTAGCTAACTACAGTAATCCAAAAAGTACTAAAGACAGGATTGAATTGATAAAATGAACCCAGATTCCCGGAGCTGACAGAATATTCAACTTTTTTTTCACAAAAAGTACAGTTTCAATATTACTTTTATAGAAAAATTGAGCCCATTATACTGATTTTAGACCGATACAGATTTGGAATACCATATAAATTTGCAGTTTCAGAAGTATAATTTTCAGAAAATATATTTTTTTTCTATACTAAGAATTTGGTTGATTCCTCAATAAGTTATATTCCTCAGTGAAGAAAAAAGGAGAGGAACGTACACATTTCGAAAAAATTCAATAGATGTTGTCTTGAAACTGCACTTTTTTGTTCGGAATGTTGACTGTTTTAAAGAAATTTCAGGATTAAGTTATTATGAGTGTTTCTAATGCTTGGTCGAAGCAACGATCCGAAAAAAATCTCTTGTTTCAAAATGAGGAAAAATGTTTAATGGAAATTATTTTTTCATGGTGGAAAATTATAAAGTCGTACGTACTCCAAGCATCGAACAGATTAGAAGTGAAATTTTTCAAAGTAAAAAATGAAACTGAAACAATATGAAGATCGATAATCACTGATTATTCCATAAGGTCAGATTGAACCGAAAACAAGATTACCAGTAGATCAAAAAATACGTGATGGAAATTTGAACATACATAGAAACAGAAAACCTTAACTTTTGACAATTGCCGATAAGAAATGTTTAGCAGTTTCTGACATCAAATTTTCAGAGAGGTGAATATAATTTTGGCCAATACTTTCATACAACCAATGGAATTTTCAAGAAAAAAAGTTCGATATAATTGAGAAACAGCGTGTCTTTGCGTCTCAAAAAATTGGAATTTTGAAATAGAAACATACATTTTTGACTGTTGCAAAGAAACTGTATAAGGTGAATAATGACAATTCTCTATTGATATCAATTTATATAGAAAATGCGAGAAAAGATTTCTGATTCGATGATAAGACATTTTTGAGCATGATGGTTTGCTAAGTTTTCTAGAAACAATGACTGAACATTTGAGGTACAAGTTTGTTGAATTTTTTTTTGTAAAATCACAGTTTCAAAAGTACCTCCGATTCCTACAAGTAGTTAGGAAAAAACGATAGAATATACATTGGGTCCTTCAATAAAGTTTACGTTTTAGCAAAGAGAACACGAATAAACATGTTATTCTTCAGTAAATATAGTTAAAAAATTCAGGAAACTGCATTTTAAAAAAATTGATGGGAAACTAATAATCTGAACCAAAACAAACTGTTATCAGTGGAAGTAATACATTTTATAGAAACGGAGACGGATTCTTTTCTGCAATTTGTTGAGAAAGGTTACAATAATTGCAGTTTCAAATGTATCATTTTTTAGAAAATTTTTTAGAAAGGTGGTGAATGATGGATCAATAAATTAAACGGTTTCCCGACGAGAAGCGTTGAATGGACTTATTATTTTCTGAAAAAAGGAATTCTTAAAACTGTTCTTTCAAAAGATATGAACAAAAAAAAGTTTTTGGACTGTTTCAAAAAATAACCTGGTTTGGATAGAACCAATTTGAATCGATATCGAGCTGCAAGTTGTACGACTTTATCGTGTTTCTCTATTTACAGTAATCCCAAATGATGAGATTACTGTAGGCAGATCAAGAAAGACAGTTTCAGACGTAAGTTTTTTCCAAACAATTCAAGGTTATTTTGAATTATCGGACGTCTTAACAATGCTAATGTTCAAGAAAATGATTAGATATAATCGTGAAACAGATTTTTTTTTGAGTATCAAAAATTGAAACTTTGGAACAAAAAATGCATCTTGGATTGTTTCAAAGAAAGTGTAGAAATAAACAACCAATGTTTTAAGTTGGTCAAAATATAGATAACGCTGTAGAACGTTTTTCCAAAGACAAAATCAACATTTCAGAACGTTGATATTTGCTAAGCTTTCAAGAAACAGAAATAAATTGTATTTGGATTTTTTGATGATAAATCAATGTTTCAAGTGTATTTATAGGAGGATTATAGGAAGAAAATGGATTGAACCAGTCTATTTGAATGGTCAAATCGATGATTCATACATTTCAACAAAGAATGAAAAACCGTCGAAGCATGCGATTCGTTAGTAAAAATAGTTAGATGAAAATGAGAAACTGCGATTATTATTTCTTAAAAATATAAAAAAAATTATTGAAAAAAACATACTGTTTCAACAATTCGAGAAAATTGAGCAATGGATGTTTCCGTTGATATGTCGATCGTTGTGTCTCTGAAAAAAAAGTAGATGATTACAAGTGGAATGAAAAATTTTATAGGGACAAAATCAAAAAAGTTATAACATTGACAAGTTACAATTTTTTATGATTTCAGATTGGTTCGTCCTCAAGTATTATTCGATAACTTTCATGTAGATAGATCAAACGAGTATTACAGTATACCGTTTTTGATGTACCGTAGGGCTTTCTAGATATTGATCAGTTTCAAAGTTTATTAGATTGAAATTGCAGTGTTAGCAAAATAGCCTATTAAATGGGTTTTGGAAACGGTAAATCATTAGAACTGGCAGAAAATTATACAGTTATTGAAAATGGAACAAAACATCCTAGATACTAAAGTTACAGAGTTATTATATTCAGATCATTATTTTTCCAATAAGACACTGTAGAAGTGATTCAGAAAAGCTATAGTATACTTATGCTGCTACCTAATAACAAATATGAACGATTGCGAGTGTCAACAATCTTTTGAAACAGTCAGAATTGTGAATACTATTGTACAAGAATTCTTGAAGGGGGATAACTTTCCCTGTTTCGGAACAATAATTTGGTGATGAAAGTTGTAAATCTTTTGGTTAATCCTTTGTCCGTGCAACTTTAACTTTACCGGAAAAATATAGATTTTATGGGTGCACGAATTTTTTGCTGCCATCATTACTGTTTCAGGAGTGAGATTTTGCAACAAATAGGATTCCAACAAGTGATCTATTGACTGGTCTAAAGATTAATTGTTCGATAGAAATAATTGAAACAGTATCTAAGTAACAGTAATTTGAAAGCCCTAGTAGTACTGTAGATAGCACTGAGTTGTCATTCCTGAAACGCAGTTTTTCGTTTTGGAAATCTGATTTTTGTTTCAGAAATTTTTTGAGAAAAATCAATGTGGTTCAATGGTTCAAAATATTTGACAAAATCGAGAAACTGAAATCTTCTTGTTGATTTGCAAATATTGAAACAGAAAAGTTCTTCTCTGTTTCAAAATTCATTGGATTCAGCTTATTTTTCAACCACTGTGCAGAATCTGGTGATGCGTTATTAAAGTCAAACAATCGGTAACTACAGTAGTCCTAGGAGTACTGTAGACCAAAAGAAATTGCTATCAAGACTCAAGTTTCCAAAAAATATGGAAACTTTCAACTTTTCCGACAAAAAAGCAGTTTCAGAAATAAATTTATAAAATTAATGGAGTCCGAAAAACTGATTTACCCGGGATAGAATTTTGAAACCGATCATGAGCAAAAATTACGCAAATTGTTAGATTTTCTAGAAACATAATTTTCGGCTCGATCACTGGATCTGACATAGCATGAGCAATGAACGTTTTTGATGTTGGAAGATCGCTATATCTTTGAAGAAAATAGACGATTAGAAGTGGAATGAGGAAGTTTTGAATGGATAATTGAAAGGTAACGTGATTTAAAAAATGGTGAAGATTTTCAGAATCGGTGTTTTTTTACAGATAGACAAGCTTGTGAAATTATATTATTATCGAATAGAAGCGAATTTTGAAAGAAAGTTTGAAACAGGAAAAAATCAATAAACTTCGGGGGTGGTTCAGTCATTATATGAAAAAAACCGGATACAAATGAAACTTTTTGCCGGTTTCTAAGAATTCACAAAAATGATAAGATACAACTTCTGATTGATTTTAGATCCCTTTGTGCCGAAGAACTATTTAGATGATTCACGTGTAGGTAGATCAAACGAGTATTATAGAATATTCTAATAGAATATTCTAATGAATATTCTAATGACAGTAGATATTCTTTTTTGGATGGGAATCATATGTAGATCCGAATAGATGGTGGGTTATCAAAACATCGGATTTTATGAAACTTTTTGAAACGGAAGAGAAATTCAGTTCAAAATCAGCTTGAATTATCACAATCTAAACAACTACAGTAATCAATATAGTAGTACGGTAGAGATACGGTAGTCAGAGTTTCATGATAATTACAGTTTCATAATTTTAAAAAGATGGTTTCATTTGATTACAATATAATGGATAGATGAATAGTCATGGTATATCAAAGTGTGCTACAGTATGCTACCGTAATATACATGTAAACCGGAAGATTCATAAATCTTTGGCTTCCGTTTGAAACTAAAAGAATCGAAAAAACAAGAGTTTATGTAATATTTGAAAAAAAAAAGAAAAAGTTTTCAGCACAAAGTCAAATGGTTTTTGAAATTTCGGTTTCAGATTTATCATTTGTATCATTGTCGGAACCACTGAAATAATAATCACAGTACACAGTTATGATCACAGTTTCATAATTGTGATTTCAAAAAGTTTGGGTCCATTCAATTTCAATACAGGTTTGACCATGGGCAAATCAAAAAAGTGTGACAGTAAACCTTTGTGAGCTACAGTTCGGACTATCATCGTTTTTTTGAGTTATCAGAAAATAACATCAAGACACTATTTTTGAGCAATTTTTGGAACTGAGAAAAAAATTGGAACAAAATTTCAGTTCCAGAATTGCCTATTCTATAATCTTCTCAATGAACCCATCGATACACAAACCACTGCTGCTCCAACATTTATAGTTACATGTTTGCACTGTTCACAGTTTAATCCGATCATGTTTCTATATTTTCGAACAAATTTCTGTTTCAAAACAATAATTTGCTCATTTAATTATTCATGTCGTTTGGTAGTTTACGTCGTTATATTGTGTTACTGTGAAAGTGGTTCGGAGAAGATAGGAGCACCAATATAGTTACATAATTACAGATAGGAACAATTTTGAGAATAAAATAGTTTGATGATACTGAAATTTTTGAAGAACTACAGTGATCGTTTAGGTTATGGTATCAATCTGATTGTTGTCTGTTTCAAGTTTCAAATATCAGGCAATTTGATTTCAGCAAATTGATAGATCGTAATGTAGGAAACCAAATTTATTGTTTCAAAAGTTTTCATCATCATGTGAATTTTTAAAAAGAGATTATAACCCTTATTTGTCACACAATAACAAACACTGAAAACTTCGGTATCAAATAGTTTCTGAAACTGTAATTTCTGACGAAAAATATAGTAATATGGGGTACTGTAGTAAAGGACAGGAACTAAAATAATGTAACGAACACTGCTTCAAGCTGAAGAATAATCAAATCCAAGTTGTCTTCAACAGCTTCAGTTTGAAAGAAGTGATGTAACTGTAAACTGTGTTGGTTTTTGAAAATATACACTAAATTAATATCACTGTTTCAAAAGTTTCTTATCTGGACATCTGATGTCAGAAAAATAATCTTGTGATTTGTAGCGAGTTTACTGATAAGTGATGTGCTGGATGGGAAGTAGGTAGATCAAAAAGGTTACAGTATACTCTACTGATCTAGTAAACAAAAGTTGGTTTTCCGTGATGTCAAAAAGCTGCCACATAACAACAAACACTGAAAGTTTCAGTATCAAATAGTTTCTGAAACTGTAATTTCTGACAAAAAATACAGTAATATGGGGTACTGTAGTAAAAGACGCTAACTAAATTAATCACTGCTTCAAGCTCAAACTGTAAGAAACTGGTGTAGTATTTTATTTCGATCTGATCATGGCTTTATTGAAATGAGAGGAGGTGTGAAAGGATTAGGTGACCAGATCAAATCTAGTTACAGTATAACTTCCTGATCTACTGTAAGATTCGATCATTATTGAACAATCAGGGCACCAATCTTTATGAAGTTTTTGAAAATGCAAAAGTTCAATGATTTCTTTTTTTTCAAAAATTTTCGTTTTGAAACTATAACTGTCTGGGGAAGTCAATGCGTAAAACAAGGAACATTTTCGTCAACGATTTCAAATAAAAAAAATTTCAGCAACTGTAATTTCTGTGGGTTTTTCGAAAAACATAAACTGAATTGCTTTCACTGTTTCAAAATTTGACTATTTAAAAATCTGATGTTAGATAATTAATATACGTCTATTAAAAAGCGATATTGGGAAACGGGTAGATGAAAGATTGTTATGATTATCTTCGGACTGTTGGTCTGAATTTCATGAAATTTTTGAAAGTGTAAATAGTTCAGTTTCATAACCATGATTTGCTGACCGATAATGGATTCAGATTGATCCATTTTCGTCATGTGGGTTTGTTCAAAAGCGATTCAGGCCAGTTTATTAATGTCTTTCACCTAATACCAAATATGATCAATCGCAGTATCAAATAGTTTCTGAAACTTCAATGTCAGAAAGAAAAGCTACAGTATTTCTATGACTTATTGTAATAAAAGACACTGACGAAATTATTGACATGATCACTGTTTCATGCTAAAGACTTCAGAAACTGTCTTAAATTTTTCTCGATCTGCTCATGACTATTTTGACAATAAATGTGATGTAAATGCTATTGGGCGACTAGATCAAATCTAGTAACAGTATGGTTTTTTGATCTACTGTAGGATTCCATTATCATTGAACAATCAGAATACTAACCTTTATAAAGTTACTGAAAATGAAAAAAAAAATCAAGAAGACTATTTCAAAAAGTTCTGTTTCGAAATTATAACTGGCTGAATGATTCAGTGACGCTACAATAACGATATCATTAGTTTGGTCATTAGTATCGGTATCAAAGGATTTCAATAACTTTAACCTTTTGGTTATCATCAACTAAATTGATATCACTGTTTCAAAATGCGATTATGTGAAAATATGATGTCAGAAAATTAATTTAGTGATTTGAATCGGATCTGTTGAAAAGTGATGCGCTGGATAGGAAGTAAGTAGATCAAAAAGAGTTACAGTATACTCTAATGATCGGAAAACCGATATTACCTTTTTGTCATTGTTACTGTCGTGGTGTCAAAAAGCTGAGTTTCGAGCAGTTTTTGAAAATGAAAAAAAAACAGAAATTTCAGTTTCAGAATTGGAATTTCCAGGTTAATACTTTTGGTTCGTTTGATATTGCATCTTTTTTCTCTGCAAAAACATCGGGATACAATAGTAGCGGTTCGGAATAGATCCAGTAACAAAATTACAAAAATGAAAAGTTTGCGCAATTCGAATAGTTTTTGAAACTGTCTTTTTCGAAAAAATACAGTAATCCTATAGATTACTGTAGTCCAATGCAGAAACTAAATGATAACTGTTTCAATATTGGCATATCGAAAAATTTGTTTGATTGTTCTTCAATGCTATTTGCGCGGATTTGAGGAATCAATCGGGAAAAATGATAGTTTGCTGGTAGATCAATTGGTATTACAGTATACCTTTGTGATCTACTACAATCGACGGTGCATTGTCGGGAAAGAAAACAACCAAAATTTTATCACATCTTTGAAAACGGGAGAAGTTTCAGCAAACCTCAAGTCGATTCACAAATCGTTTCTTTTCCAGAAAATTTCAGTTTCAGAATAACAATTTTCAGATAAATATTTGATTTATTTTGGTGACTACTTCGTTTAGAAAGCTAGTAATTCTTCAAACAAATACAATAACCCAATGGATTACTGTAATCAAAGGTACAAACTAAATGATGACTGTTTCAACTGTTGAACTTTGGAAAGTATGACAATAAAAAATAATTCATCGATGAAGTTTGACTACTTGAATCAAAAAGTAGGTGAAAATACACAAAAAAACGAATTTGCCAAACCACCAAACTGAATCAACAAAATGACAAGTTATAGATATTTTCAGTTTCAGAACAACGGTTTCCAGATAATTATTATAGATAATGATAGTCATGATGAATTTATGGGGTATCAGGTAGATCAAATACTGCTACAGTAGCCCTTCAAAAAAATTTTATCATGATCACTGTTCCAAGTTCAAAGTGTCAGAAAATCTGAATCCATTCTAACTTAATAAAAACAAAGGCGACTCTGGGTCTCGATATATGTTACAAATTTGCCAAATTACCAAATTGAAAATTGTCAACAAAATGACGAGTTACAGTTTCAGAATAATGATATTCTAGATAAATAGAGTATGTAATGGTAGCATTAACGTGACGATAGGCTGACAAATCGATCAATTATAAGTTGCAACAGTGAGAGAAACCGGAACATGCGATTCATTAATGGCAGTAGTTAAATGTACTCGGGAAACTGCGATTGTTAAGAAAAAACATACGGTTTCAGAGAAGTAACCAAAATGAGCAATGAAAAGATTTCGATGTTAGGAGATCGCTATATCTGTGAAAAAAGTAGATGATTAGAAGGGGAATGAGAAATTTTGAGAGGACAATTGAATGGGAACACAATAAAAGAAAAGATTTTCAGAATCGGTGTTTTTTTGGAGATAGAGAAGCTTATGGAATGCTAATCGACTGGTGGAAATAAGAAAAATTTTAATGAGAGATTGAAACAGGCACAATTTTATCACACTTTTTGACGGTTTCAAAAAATTCACAATATTGACAAGTTACAAGTTCTGATGATTTTAGATCGCTTTGTGTCGAATAACGATTTAGCATGTAGGTAGATCAAATAAGTATCACAATGTGCCTTCGTGATCTACCGTAGAAGACTCGTTTTTGGGTGGAAATCGAAATTAGGTCGGAGTATTAGTCGGTCTATCAAAACTAGAGGTACCATTGAATTTTATGAAATTTTTTGGAAACAGAAAATTTTTGCATAAAATATACTTGTTTTGTATAATTTCAGTCTCTCAGTTGTTACCATCTAAACAACTACAGTATTCAATAGTACGGTAGAGATACGGTAGCCCGACTTTTATGATGATTACAGTTTCGCTATATTTCGTAAATCGGTGAGAGTGCTACAGTATTCGGCTCTGTTTGTGTATATAGGTCCATAGTGAATATATAGGTCCTTTCGCAGTACATAGGTCCGTAATGAATATATAGGTCCTCACCCCAAAAATTTGAATAAATAGGTCCTTAGTGAATATGTAGGTCCTTACTGAATAAATAGGTCCTTCGAGAAAAGGTGTCTTGTGATTTGATTTTTCAAAGAATTATGTTCCGTTCTGTTTTTGATGGAAAGCTGAAGTAAATAATTCAAAACTGTCAATCCTAGTCAGTTTTCATTATCTATAATGTAAGCAAAGAAAAACGTGTTTATCTTGATGAACTATTGATCATATTGATGAGAACACCAGGTTACTTAGTATAACGACAGCTACATCAATATAAAATTAAGTTAAGATCCTTCAAACAAAACTAAAATGTATACTATGTATACCAGAGTTGGCTAGAATGAAAAATTTTCAAACTCGGAATGCGGAATCCAAACAAAGTGAGTGTGCGTTTTAAGTGAACTTACATCTTCAATCAGAATAATAAGTTTAAAAAAACAACTCAAAAAACACTTTCTTAATAGAGATTTGAACAGATGAAATAAATTTGAAAACCCGGAATCTAGCCAACAATTACGGAATCCGGAATCGTGAAGCCGGAATAAAATTTATTTTTCCGGAATACGGAGCCCGGAATCTGTCCAGCTCTGATGTATAGAGTCTCAAATTCTGACTGCGTGATAAATTTGGAGCATGGTGCTCAACTGGCCCAGTGATCGTTTGTTGATAAATAAAGGTGAAAATCAGCAACGGAGTTCTTATTTCGTATGTTATGAAAACAATCAAACTTCCAAAACATCATTTAAACTTTGACAAATATTCTCCGGTGTCTCAATAGTGCACAACACTAGTTCTTACTATCAATGACAACCATTTGTTGTGTGTAGTTTATTTACTTGCGTTCATCCGTAACGGATGAATGAATCAGTTTGTAGCCAGAACTTGATTCGCTGAACTATTGAATTATGAACTTTTATAGGCAAAAGTGTAAACACATTTCCATTTGAGTTTAATGGTTCCTGGGGAACTCTATCTCGAGATCATCTCCTCGCCGAGGAAACATTAGAAATAGGACCTTTATGAGAAAATTGAATTTTTATGAGAAACAAAATGGAACATAATTCGTATAAAATTCGAGTGAAGAATCAAAGTAGAGCTCACGTTTTTCAAAGGACCCATATATTCAGTAAGAACCTACTTATTCATTATGGACCTATTAATTGAAAAAGGACCTAAATATTCGATAAGGACCTATATATTCAGTAAGGACCTATTTACTGCGAAAGGACCTATATATTCACTATGGACCTATATACACAAACTGAGCCCAGTATTCTACCATAACCTACATGTAAACCGGAAAACTCATAAATCTATGGCGTCAGCTGGAACTAAAGGACTGGAAAAAACTAGACTTTATGTAATATTTGAGGACAGGAAAAATTTTCCACACAAAATGAAATGGTTTTTGGAATTTCGGTTTCAGATTTATCATTTATATCATTGTCGGAACCACTGAAGTAATGCTTACAGTAAATAGTCTGAAAGGTATAATGCTTACAGTTGCATACTTATGATTTCAAAAAGTTCGGTTCCATTCTATTTCAATATGTTCTTGATACATGAAGATGGGTAGATCAAAAAGTGGTACAGCTCGCCGTTGTGATCTACAAATTGGACAATAAAGGGAGTGCTGGGCTACCAGCAACCTCGTTTTCAGAAATTTTTGAAACTGGAAAAAAAATTCAGACAAAAATCCTTATTTTTCACAAATTCCTGTTTCAGAGTTGCCAATTCTATAATTTCACAATGAACTTTTTGGTTTACAAATGTAATATGTTAGCACTGTTCAAGAGTTCAATTCCCTCAAACTTCAATATTTTTCACACAACATTTTTGAGAGAAACACACACAATTTTCAGTTTCAAAATAATAATTTTCTCATTTGATTATTCATGTCGTTTGGTATTTAAACCAGTGTTATATTGGGTTACTGTAGTAGTGTTTCGGAGAAGCTACTGTTACCCAGTTTCAGATAAAAATAGTTTTGAGTATAAAATAGTTTTATGATACTGTAATTTGGAAAAAAAAACTACAGTAAGTGTTTATGGTAACAACCTGATTGTTGTACTTATGACTGTTTCAAGTTTCAAATACCAGAAAAATTGATTTTGGTGAAACGATAGGTCGTGTTGTGTGATTGACATTCAATTTGAAAACCATTATTTCCCAATTTATAATGTATTTTGAATGGTCTTTCGTTAAGACATGGGGTTTTGAAAAAAATTATTCACATAATAACAAAATATGAATAGTTGCATGTATCAAATATAACATGAAACTGCCTTTTGTTGAGTAACTACAGTACTCCTCTGGATTACTGTAGTCAAATGCACAATAGCTGTTTCAAGTTTGAGTTATCAAATAATTCAGTTTGATTATTTTTCAATGGGCTTTTGCGCGTTTTCAAAATTCGATTGGAAAAATGATAGTCAGCGGGTAGATCAAAAAACATCGTAGTAACAACATACGAAGAATTGTCGGAAAATAAAAAACCAAAAGTTTATAAAATTATTGAAAACGAAAAATTTTTGAATTCGTTGCTGTAAACTTGGTGCTTTTCCAGAAAAATTCAGTTTCAGAATAACAGTTTCCAAATCAGTGATTAATCTGTTTTGATAAATTCATCACTTATATAGCAGGTTATTTCACAACAAAATATAGTAATCCGATAGGTTACTGTAATCAAAGACGCTTACCAAATAATTACTGTTTCAAGTTTCGAATTTTGAAAAATGTTATTTTAGAAGAAAAATAATTCATCGATGGAATGAGATTGTTTGAAATCAAAAAAATAGGTGAAAACACATGAAAAATATGGATATGCACTTTAAAATATGACTGAAAATCAGCGGCAGAGTAATATGTTTCAGATATTTTCAGTTTCGAAAAAAATTTCCAGACAACTTTTCGATACTATGGTAACCATACTGATTTGATTGATAATCTGATAGATCAAATAGTGTTACAGTATTCCAAAAAAACAAGAACTTGGAAAAATGTACTCGTGATGACTGTTTCAAGTTTGAAGTATTAGAGTTTTTTGCTTGGTACGGTATTAATAGAAGCTTGTGGGCTCCTCTTGAAAAAGTGATAGTTGGTAAGTAGACCAAGTTGTAATAATTACTGTTCCAATTCAAAATTTTCGAGGATGAGATTGGGAATTGCTGCTTTTTTATTCCACCTTTTCTCGAAAATGGGTGAAATAAACCGAAACACGCCGTTTTCTGATTCAAAATCAGACGAAAGGACGTTGAAAATGTAACGAGTTACAGAAAATGTCAGTTTCAGAATGATGATAGCTAAACAACTATTCGATATTATGGTAATAATTTTCGGACAATGTAGATCGTAGATCGAAAAAAAACCTCACGCTTTTTTTGAGATCTCCAAAGAGTTTTCATTATTTTATAATTGTATTATACACAAAGATCGAGGAAGCATTGGACTCGAACGAAATTATTTTTAATAGAACTTTTGAAAACGTTCAAAACTTTCAGTTTCAGTGTGATAGTTTGGAGTTAATAAACTTTGATCTGTGATTAAAAAATCATGGAACTAGTTTTTTTTGTAAAACTACAGTAATCCTATGGGTTACTGTAGTCAGAGGAACTGACCTTATTGTTGTAATGATGACTGTTACAAATTCAACCAAATGGGATACCAATCAATATAACATTGCGGTTGGGTCTTCACAATCAGAGAAGCTACAGTAACTCAATGAATAAAAAAAATAGTAGGTGAGTAGTTCATGTCGTGTTACAGTATACCTTTTGTGATCACCAACAGCACATGCTGGATTGTTACACAGGAAACAATACAAAGCTTATGAAAATTTGGAAACCGATAACAAATGTTTCGAGAGCGTTGCTGGCACTCCGTGAAATTTTTGTTGTTTCAGAAATTCTATATTTCAAAACTATAACTTCAAAAAAATAATGATTTCCATTGATTTCCGAAACTTGGGTTCATGTACTACCGTAGATTCGTAGGCTACTGTAGTCGGAGTCACAGCTGTGATTACTGTTTCAAGAATGATATTTTAGAAAAAAAAAGAATGGTTTTATCAATCGGCGCTTTTTTGAAACCAAAAATGGGTAATATCCTGGAAAACAGCAGATATTTATTTTTAGAAAACCAAAATATTCCAGTTTCAGAGAAATCATATCTAGAAAATTATAGTATATTATGGTAATCGATTTGTTGTTTACAGCTAAATCAAATATCGTAATAGTACACCTGTAATTTTTTCGAGTCTCGTTATGCAGAATTATTGCACATAAAAAATTTTCATAGAAATTTTGAGAACGGGAAAAAATTTCAGTTTCAGAGCTATAATTTTCAGACGACCAACTTATTTCTATTGATGTCGCTTTTGTGAATGTGAGTTTGTTTGAAAAACTTTAGTACTTCTAGGGGTTACTGTAGTCAGAGGTTCTGACTGATTTCCTGTCATGATCACTGTTACAAGTTTCAGATATCAAAAATTCTTATTCTTGATAAACAATGGGTAGACTTTTCTGTCTCAAATCATTAATGAACATTGTTATATCAGTATTATTAGAGAAACTACAGAACAATTGATATCATATTTTGCTACAGTATACTTTTGTGATCTATAAGTGGAACATCTATTGTCAAACAAGAAAGATATAAGTTTTCATGACATTTTTGACACCGGAAAAATATGATGAGAGCCGCTGGAGCTTCATAAGTTGGTGTTATTTCAAAAAACTTCAGTTTCAGAGTTATATGTAAGCTTCAGATAATTTTTTTTCAATACATCATTTACTACCTCTTTTGCGAAAACTACAGTACTCCTCTAGGTTACTGTAGTCAGAAACACTGTTTCAAGTTTGATATATTAGAAATTGTGATACGTATCAAGCTAATGCATTGATGACTGAAACTGGTCGACAACGCAACGAGTTACAGAAGATTTCAGTTTCAAAAATGTTATTTGTAGACAAACATGCTATTCCGTGTTGATAGAGTTTTAGGCGGTGTGATGGATCACAGTATGATACAGTATCCCTACAGTCAAAAATACTGAAGGGTTTTGGGATCAGATCATTTACTGTAAGCTGTATGACAATTGGGCCTAGAAATTCCAAAATTATTATGACGTTTCTGAAAAACGGGAATAATTTTCTGTTTCAAAACGATAGTTTTCCGATGAAAAACGTGTTTCTATTGGTAAAGTTTTCGTTTATAACTTTTATTTTTCTTTTATAACAACTATAACATTCTCGAAAACCTACAGTATCCCTATGGGTTACTGTAGTCAGAGGCACCAACTGAATAAAGTTACTGTGTCAAATTTAAAATCTTAGAAAGTATGGTTGCAGACATACTGATGCTATTATAGATCCCTCAAAAATCAACTGTTCCTGCTCTATTATCAAGTCATTTTGGAAAAGTTACAGTAACCCTGGATTCATGATGTAATAAATAGCATAACCATTATCACTATCAAATAGCTTCTGAAACTGCTATGTTTTTAAAGCTACAGTACTCCTGTGGGTTACTGTAGTCAGAGGTACTATGTAAATTGCTAAAATAATAACTATTTCAAGTTTAGTTTCTTTTAGCGTTGTTCTATTTAAATGCAGTCGTCCAATGAGATGTTTCCAAAAATTTAGTAAGTCACTAGCTAAGTGAAAGCAGAAAAGTAGATCAAATGAATGTTACAGTATACCTTTCTGATCTACAAGAATTGAAGATGGGTAGATTGTCGGTAAAAAAAGAACACAATGTTATATATGATTCGTGAAAATGAAAAAAAAAGTTTCAAGATTTCAGAGTTTTCAGTTTCAGAACTCTGAATTTCAGCCAAATATTCGATTCATTTTGGTTACAGTAGGCCAATGGATTACTGTAGTCAGAGGCATTCCCCTAATCATTACTGTATCAAGTTTGAAGTATTTGAAAGTATGATTTCAGTCGAACTAATGCTTTGCTATTTTTTTGTTGCCCTAAAATATACGAAAAGGCGGTTTTTAGTGCCAAAATCATGGACAGTATTTCAGAGAAAATGATATCTAGATGACTTATGATGGCTGGCGAGTAGGTAGATCAAAGAGGGTTGCAGTATATATAACTGATCTGGAAATTGAGTTCGTCTTTATAAAGGAACAGTATTAAATATCTAAGAATTATAATTTCTAGTGGTATACGTTTTTCCTTTGTAAACAAAAAATATCAACACATTCAGTAACAAATTGTTTTTGAAACAGCCTCTTCGAAACATTACAGTACTCCTCTCTGGGTTACTGTAGTCAATTGTAGCTTTTCATAAATGTTTCAACAAATTTCAGTTTCAGAATCTTTACTTCCAGATAAATAAGTTATTTCAATTGATATGGCTTCGATAGTATCAGATATTGGCGTACTGTAGAAATGATCCTAAAACAGTACCAAAACCTTTGGATATCACCTATCAGTAAATACAGATATAAACAATCTGGAGTATCAAATAAATTTCGAAACCGTCTTTTTTGAAACTACAGTAATCCTATAGATTACTGTAATAACTAAATGATAACTGTTTCAAGATTGACATATCAAAAAAATATTTTATTGTTTTTCAATGCTTCCTGCGAATTCAGGATATCGATTGGAAAAACGACAACAAACGAAGTATTATCGGGAAAGAAAAAAATAAACATTTAGGGAAACTTTGAAAACGAAAAAAAAATTAAACAAGTGAAACTTTGACAATGTTCCAAAAAACAATTTCAGTTTCAGAATTACAGCTTTCAGATGAATAAATTATTTTTTCTGGTAAATTGTTTGAATATCTTGAAAAAGTGATAGTTGACAAGTAGATCAAGCGTTGTATGTATTGTGCTGTTAACTGTTACTGTGAGTACCGCTAATATTCCAAGGTTTTACAAAATGGGACTATAAGGAACTGAACGTCCTGTACATGGGTAGTCACGATGTTTGGTAAAGCATTTGATGCGGCCGATATCATTTCAAATAAAGTTTTTGAAATCGGTAAACATTTTCAGTTTCAGAACGATAATAGTCAGATGAAAAAGTTATTTCTTATGGTGTTAACTCTGCGTACGTCATTGTAACTTTTTTTTTGGTAGAAATATAGTACTCCTAGGGCCTATTGTATTCAGAAATACTGAAATTTTCACATTGAAAATCCAAAACTATCATAAAATTACTGAAAAACGGGAAAAATTTTCTGTTTCAGAATTATGGTATTCCGATAATAACGTGTTTCTATTGGTGAATCCTCCGTTTGTGCAAAAATAACTTTCTCAAAAATTTACAGTACCCATATGGGTGCTATAGTCATGGGCACAATTACGACTGTTTCAAGTTTAGAAATTCAGAATTTGTGATTTCAGTCATAATAATGATACGGCTCATAACAATCAAATTGTTTCTGAAACTACCATTCTTGTACGTACTACAGTACTCCTGCGGGTTACTGTAGTCCAAGCTAGTAGCTAAAGTGCTAAAATGATTACTGTTCCAAGTTTAGTTTCTTTTAGCGTTGTTCTATTTAATTGCAATCGTCCAATGAGACGTTTCCAAAGTCACTAAAGAGGGAAATCAGGTAAGTAGGTCAAATGAATGTTACAGTATACCTTTGTGATCTACAATTGAAGATTTATGCCGAATTATTGGAAAAAAATGAACGCAAAAAATTATGTACTTCTTGAAAATGGAAAAAAAATTTATTCAAAAATTTCAGTTCCAGAGTTGTAATTTTCCACCAAATATTTCATTTAATTTTAGTTGTGTTTCGTTCTTCATCAAAAAACCACAGTACTCCTATGGGTTACTGTAGTCAGAGGTACAAACTAATTAGTTACTGTATCAAGTTTGAGGTATTTGAATTTGGTTTAGTCATACTAATTTGTGCTATTTTTTTGTTGTCGTAACATTTTTTGAAATTTACTAGAATAGGCGGTTTTCATTATCAAAATGTGCAAGAAAATTACCTAAAAGTGTCAATAAATTAGAAAAATGATCTCTAGATCAACAATATAGTTGACGTTTTATAATGAATAGGTGTTGGTCGGATGCACCATGATTGTTATCGATGTTATATTCTTATCTTAGAAACAAGTTTATTTCTACCAAAATATATATAGAAAGAGCGGTTTTTTTGTTAAGATAATACTTTGAAACTTTCTTTGTTTCAAGATTTTTATCGCTGTTTCCGAAAACTTACTTCTAGGTAAGTTATCATTGATATATCATTGATAGTTGTATTGGTTATCATTCTTGGGCATTCGGAAAACTACAGTAATCCTATGAAGTACGGTAGTCGAAAAGCACAAAATAACTGTTTCAAGTTTAGGATTTAAGAAAATGTGATTTCAATTTGTTTCAATCTGTAGTATGTCTATTTGATAAATACTCGATACATATGAAAAAATGAGGGAAAATTTCAGTTCAGAGACTTGCAAAAACTGTCATAAAGTTTGAATAATTTTTTTTACCGAAACGGTGAAATAAAACGACTTTTTGAGAAAAATGCAGTTTCATATGGTTGATGTCAAGGTGAATACCACTCATTTTTGCTACTGCTAACTTTGTGATCTCTCAATGCTTCAATTTTTTTCAAGTGAGTGGAAATGAATCAGAAACTATGTCATAGACCTCAAGTTCAATGGAATTGGTTGCATAGAATTACCATTTCAGTAAAAGTCCGGAAAGATAAATTAAAACCAACTGAAACTGAAAAAACATATATTTGCTTGCTCTTGCTGACTATGGTACAGTAACCCTAGGGAGTATAGTAGCCACATGGAAGATCAGAATTATACGAACTAGTGTATGATAAATTCGGATGAATAATTGCACTTTGAAACCTCATATTGTTTAAAATTTATTTGAAACAGGGAATACATTTTTCAGCTAGTTGATTTCAAAATATGACTGAACCTAGATAAAAATGTTAGATTTTACTGAGAGAATGACAGAAAACTCCGGATTCAGGATTATTATTTCTGAATATTTTTTATTATCTAGTGTCATTTACCAAAACAACCATGGAAAGAGCGGTTTTTTGCTCGAAAAATACTTTCAAACTGCCTTTTTTCCAAAATCGCTAAAGTTTTGACAGTTTGAGTGTATGACGAAAAATTGTCAAAAAATAAATAAAAAGTCAATGAATTACAGAATATTTCTGTTTCAGAATAACAATTTGTGCACAAGTATTATATTTTAAGTCAATGCCAATGAAGTCAGAATAGCTTGCACCATAATCAATATCGCTTAGAACTTCATTACTTCAAAAAAGTGGGAAATGAAATTTTTGCGGTGAAACAATATCTCCCCAACTTTCTTTGTTTCAAGATTTTTGGAAAATTATAGCAGTTTCCAAATACTAATTTTGAGATATATTAATGATTTTCTGTGGGTCGATTCTCATTGTATTGATGACTTCAGTAATGCTACAGTAAGGATATATAGCTACGGTAGTCGAAAGGAATATTACTGTTTCATGTTTGAAAGTTTAGAAAGAGCGATATCGCCTTATTTTGATATTTTGTGCTTTTTCAATGTTGACATAAAAAAAATGCGGGTAAATTTATGTTCATAGAGTCCATGAGAAGATGGAGAAGATGGAATCAATACGTTTTTTTAAAACTATACTGACATGTGAGCGAAAATTGGAAAAAATGGCAGTTTCAGTACTATAATTAAGTAGATTTTTCACAACTTAGGTTGGTAAGTACGGTTCGACGAACAGTATGACAAAAATTTATTGTTTAGAATTCACAATTCGAGTGTATGACTGAAAACTGTCAGGAAAATAGAAGTTGAATGACAAATTTCTGTTTCAGAATAATAATTTCTGTATAAATATTATATTTTGCGTTAGTACACCGGAGGTTACATGACAAGAGATTTTTATCTTTGAAACAAGTTTGCTTCTACCAAAACATGAAAAGTGCGTTTATTCGTGGAGAAAATACTTTTGAACTTTCTTTGTTTTTGACGGAAGTCGGAAGTAAACGCTTTTTTTCGAGACTATCTTCGGGCAAAATTGATTCGAAGCTCGTGAATGCGCAAAAATTAAACAAAAAAAATCATTAATCTGATTGATAGTAACAAAAAACAACTGAAAATTTTCTAAAACAAAACGATTGAAAACTATTCAAAACAATTTTTTTCGAGTTTCGGAATTCCGCATTTGACCGTATTTTTACCGGAAGTCGGAATCCGGAACTCGGAAGTAAAAAATTTTATTTCGGAATCCGGAATCCGGAAGACGGAAGCTCCAAAAGGGTCCGGAAGTCGGAATGCGGAAGGCGGAAGTCGGAATTCCGCGCAACTCTGGTCTATACCATCTTCTCAATACAGCAGCATTCTTTTCTGTTTCCAGATGATTTCAAAAAATTTTCAAATTATACTATTTTATTGTACATTCGAATTCTTATTTATAGAACATTTTCGTAGTCAAGCAAGACTATATATACCGCAATAGGCATGGAAACAACAGTTGTTCATCGGAAAAATACTTGAAACTTCCATTTTTTCAAAAACGTTTGGAAATAATCACAGTTTCAGAAAACTGATATTCAGTAACATAACTGAGAACAGCAGTCCTCTGCACGTCTTCGAACATATCTGAATCGCTACAGTAATTCTATGGATACGGTATTAATGAGAACTACTGAACGGTTACTGTTTCAAGTTGGAGATTTTCTAAATTGTTGTTTCGTGTATTCCAATCTTCGGAAAGTCATTATAAATGCTCTGCTCATTGATATTATTAATTTGCGTCTCACTAGAATATCAAAGTTATTATTTATTAAACATTTTCGTAGTTGAGCAAGACTATATCCATCAGAATAAACATTCAAACTTTTTCATAAAAAAAATACTTGAAACATCCATTTTTGCAAAACTGTTTGAAAATAATCACGGTTTCAGAAAATTGATATTCAGCAATATCACTAATAACTGCAGTCGTCTCGTCATGTTTTTAACAGACGCGAAATGCTACAGTAATCCTAGTGGTACGGTTTTGAAGACGCTCAAGTAAATTTTTACTGTTTCAAGTTTTAGCATTGAGAGACTGTTATTTCGTGTATTCCAATCGTCGGAAAGGCTTTATGAATGTTCTGTTTATTGATTTTAATAATATTCGTCTGTCTAGAATATATTCAACTATTTACGTCTCAGAATAAAGTAGTGTTTTTTTATCAAAACTTGGAACTATTGTTTAAATATTTTAATACAACATGCATTTTTCGCTGTTTTGAGATGACTTCAATGAGTTTCATAATTATCCTATTTTATCGAAAATTCATCAGAACAAATAATCTTCGATAAACATTTGCGAAGACGAAACAGTTTCTATCGGACCAATCAGACATGAAAAAAGTGGCATTTTTCCCGCAATAATATTCTGAAACTCCCATTTTTTCAAGAAATTTTAAAAATAATTGCACTTTTAGAGTAACAATATTTAGATTGATAAGTGATGCGTATTAGTCGTAGACGTGCTGATAATTGAAAAACTACAGTAATCTAACAAGTACTGTAGTACAACAACTGAATTGGTACTGTTTCGAGTTTGAGGTTTTAGAGAGTTTTATTTCGTGGTTTTTCAATGTTTCCATAGACTCGAAAATCAAAAAAATATATTTTTGAGAAAATTGCATTTTCAAAGATAAGGTTTTCAAAAAATTAATAGGTGCTCATTTCAATAATAGGTGCTTTTTTCCAATTATGTTATTAATCCGAGTTGAACTACAGTATCTGAGGGGTTACTGTAGTCCAAGACAGTAGTTTGAAATTATTGGTACTACTGTTTCAAGTTTGGAACTTCAGTGTTTTACGCAAAGATGTTATAATAACAAGCTGCAGCTTTGTGGTATCAAAAATTTTATAAAATTGACTCGAATAACTATCTCTCAGGTATAAAAAAACAACTGAAACCCGTGAAAAAAGAGCCAATAAATGTATAACAGAAAATTACATTCTCAAACCTGGTAAGCGTATCAATTGTTTTTGGTTGAAATAGTTATGCAAAGACTATCATTGTTTAGAAATACCAACAATAGGGAAAACTTGAAACAGTATATGCTTTTTTGTCAGTTTCAGTAAGTTGATATCATGCGAATTTGATCACAAGGAAAGAGCAAAAAATTTCGGTCTGGAGCACCAAGTTTTGTTCGGAATCACAAGCTAGATACGGGTTTCTCGAAATAAAAAGTTTCAGATATGAAATTTTCAGAAAAAAAATTTCCAAAATTGTTATATCGATCTTGTGTGCTTTATTGTGAAATGTTTAGAAAAAAAACTGAAACAGCGATTTCATAAATATCTCAAAACTATAAATTATGTTCAGCAAGATATTTGACAAAAAAAACTAGCAATATGTGCCATGCTATTGGTTATAGAATGCGAACAACTGCGTTTTTGGCTTTGAAAAATAGAACACATACGGTTTCAAAGAAGGAACCAAAATGATGATTGACCGTTTTCAATGATGGTTTGTCCCTTCCTGTACTACTGAAAAAAATAGATTATTGGCCGGAAACATATTGAAAGCGAAGGCTTAGAATTTTCGAGGAAGAGACGGAACAGTGAATATCAACTAGATAGAACATGCAAATTTTGATAGAAAAATTTGAAACAGGAAAAATTCGATAAACTTTGCAGTTTCAGCTAGACGATTTCATAGGTTTTCAATCAAAATACAACAGTTGTTACATGGAAGTCATACATGAGATAGAGTTATTGAATTTCACCAAAAAATAACCGTTTCAAAACTAGAATTTTCAGATGCCATTTTTATTTTGAGTTGATGTGTAAAGGTTGTTTTGTCCAAACAAGTTCCAGTTTTTTTCATTTACAAGAGCACTGAAACAGCAGTTGCATCGATTTTCTGAACGACTGATCTGGCTGACATTTCAGCATAATATTATTTTCTGAATTGTTATTGTGTTTCACTGTTTCAAATTTGAGATTTTAGAAACTGTTATCTCATTCATTTTAATATGAACCCTCGTCCTGGCGATAGAATGGATCTCGACTGAAACAAGCAACGAGCTTGATACTGAAAATGCTCAAAAAACATGTCATACACAAAGTGAAATTTTGAAATGATTGCAGTTTCAGGCCTATGATTTTCAGATGACATTTTTTCATTTCGTATTGACAAATGTGCTATCAGATAATTGAGAAAATTATGTGTTACAAAAATGACAATTTGAGATGAAAACAGATTTGTTTTTCAGCCTTTCAAAATAATTTCAAAGTGAACAAGAAATCTATGAATCTATGAAGTTAAACACATAACATAACCTTGAAACGGTAAACCTGGCTGAAACTTCAGCATATTTTTTGCATTATTATAGTGATTCACTGTTTCAAGTTTGGGATTTTAAAATATGTTACCTCATTTATTTTGATATGAACGCTCTCTGATTGATGCGATCAGATAATTGAGAAAATTTTTTGTTTCAAAATAACAATTTTAGGTGAACAAACTTGATACAATGATTTTCCGTAGTCTACCAACTCAATTTCTCGCATTTTCAAGATTTGGATTTATAGAAATTGAATGTTTTAACTAGTGATACATTGTTGGTTTCACAATAAAAACCTTTTATCTTAGATCAAAGTTGAAATCTAAGAATCTATGAAATTATACACATTATAGAACGTTGAAACAGTACATCATAGAACTGTGAATTGATATGAATGTTGTGCCATATATATTGATTTCTATAAGAAGAATGTAGCATAAAAAGAGGATGAATTAGCGAAACATTGGGAAAATTCTATGATTGGGCCGAATCTTTGTTGTTTCAAAATCATCACTTGACTAAAAATCTTGAAACAGTTTTGATGATTTCTAATCATTGTACGAAATTATTTACAGTTTCACTGATATATTATCATGTCATTGCGCAATTTTAATTGTTTTCATATGAATAATCGATTCAAAATTCTAGAATATTGGTTTTTGAGGATTGTGTTACCATCAAAAAAAGTTTTTATCAAAATATTTTCTCGAACACTTTTTAGAAAGTGATTATTGCATGATTGAACATATTGAAAAAAATTTATATTTTTGTATTCTTTGAAACTGTAAAGTTTCCCCTAACAAACACCAATCACCACTTATTCCTAGAAATGACTACAGTGCACCTACAGTAAGAATTTTGAAAGATACAATAGTAGACTTATATTGAACTATATGTGGTATACACGTTTCATGCAGTACTTTCCTAAGGATGAATGGTGCGAAAAAAGGAGGCAATAGAGGTTCCATGCGCCAGTGGGAAGTGAGCAAAAGGGAAAAGGTCGGTAGACCAAAAAGGGAAACTGTATATTGAGCAGGAAGGGGATACGAAATTGGTTAATGAGAGAATGCTTTGAAAAATAGAAAACTTGATACGGAAACATACGGTTTCAAGTAATGATGAAAATGATAATTGAACGTTTCCAATAATGGTTTGTCGCTGTGCCTCTGAAAAATAATAGATGATTGATAGGAAAGTGGTATGGAAAACGGAAAGAAAGACATTAAAGACGAACTTTTAAAGTTGTCATCAGTTAGATAAAACATGAAAGTGTTAACAAGAATAATTGAAACAGGAAAAGTTGAAGATATGGAGAAAATGGCCAACAACAAAACTGTCAAAAGTTTCGACAGAGGTACAACATTTTTGAGTGGAATAGAATGGAATTCATAGATTTTCTGAAATAGGGTGAGAAATTTCAGCTCGAAACAGGCTTAATGCTAGGACTTCAGCTTCAGAGATATCATTTCAGTTCCTAGCACCAGTACATTAAAGGATGACAAAATTAATAATTACTGTTTCAAAAACATAATTGAGGTGAAAAGCATGAAACAGTGCTAATCAAGCTGCTGCTCCGAGAGCTCAGCAAGATAATTTTGAATAAAAATACGGAACAATAGTTTTTGTCTTTAAATCAACCCATAAATTTTCAATATCATGAAGTTTTTGAAACTGTAATTTTTCGAATAAAATTACTGTATTTTAGAAGGAACCGTAATCAGAAACAACCGAATTATTCAGAGAATGAAATTTGTTGGGAAACTCGTTATGAAACTGCATTTTTTTGTCTGAAATTCCTACAAATGCTAAAAAAAACTTGACAGTGTGAACCATAGTGAATTTTTGCAGTTTCAGAAATATGCAATCTATTTTTCTTCGAATAATAATATCGGTGAAATTACAGTAATCCAATGGATTACGGTAGTCTGAGACAGTAGTTCAAAACAGTATGCCGATTACTGTTTTAAGTTTGGAACTTTTGAAAATTCGTTTTTTGAAAAAAATGTTGTGGTATTTTTTGGTCCATTTTTTTCATTTGTCATACAAAAACTTGGTGAAATTTTGACGAAAAAAAGTGGTTTCAGTGGTTGAATATGATTGAAAATCGTGAAAAAATAACAGAAAAAATATGATTTTTCCTGTTTCAGAACTTAATTTTCAGATGATTCTTATGTTTTACGTTGATATGTATGTTCTTTTTTGTGGTATGATTCAATGAGTTGTCACGAATACGTCGAAAAAAATAACAATCTGAAACTACATTTTTTGTCTGGTATTCCAATAAACGCTTCACAGTATGAAGTACGGTGACATTTTTTTTTGCCGTTGCAGATTAATCATTTCCAGATAGTTTTTCCCAATTTTTGATGCAATGCTAGTTTTTATCAAATAAAATCCGGTGAAATTACAGTAATCCCAGGGGTCACGATAGGAGTACTGTATCGAGTTTCGACCATTTGAGAACTAATTTGCAGAGATATAATTCGCGATACGGCGAATCTTTTTTCTCTATACAAAAAACCTGGCGAAAAACGTGGTTTCAGAGTCTGAATATGATTAGATATCATGAAAAAAGAAGGAAAATTTGAATTTTCCCGTTTCAGAACTATGATTTTCAGATAACTCTCATGTTTCGCGTTGATATGTATATTCATTTTTGTGGTATGATTCAATATAACTATTGCTATTTGAGAATAAGAACCTATGTGAAAACTTGAAACACAAAAAAATTGCAGTTTCTGGAGAGCTGTTTCAAACTATCATCTTAATATTCTTGTTTGCTGATGTGTTAATTTTTGGTTTCAAAATCCCAATTTGAATTAAAACTTGAAACAGTGTTGGTTATACGATTCACAGTTTCATACATAGTATGACATTTGGTGTGTTATCAATTCAATGATCTCATTCTATCACAAGGCGTATACATATCATAGAACCGGAAACAGATGTACCATAGATCCTAAGTTCTATGGAATTTGATGCATAGAATGGTAATTTCTGCAAAGAGTCAGAAAAGGTGATTATCATCATATTTGTGTAATTGGAGACCCTATTGAATTTCCTGTTTCAAAACCACAATTTTGATACAAACTTGAAACAGTGTTACTCCTTGGACGTCAACTCTTCCGGACATTATTATTATTGTGCCAGAATCTGTCGGATGCACCATGTTTGCTAGATTTACAATTGAATTTCGGAAACACAAAAATCAGTTTCAGATTTTGCATTTGCATATATATATACTTATTATGCTAACCTACATAGCGAAAGAATTAACAGCATCGAAGATTCTCAAAATTATGATAAATGTTGAAACTGCAATTTTCAGTGTTCAATGGGGCTACAGTAATCCTAGTGAAAGCGGAATTCCTATGGAACTATTTCTTAGAATATTTCGATTTTTGAAACGTATGTTTGAAACAGTATAACATTTTGCAAAACTTCGAGATCGAATCCCCTACTTTTTCTACATTATTCCACTAGTTTTTGAAACTGTAAACTACAATAGAATGAAAAACTACAGTAACCCGAGGAAATACGGTAGCTGTTGAAAAGGAAATTGAAAATCGGGGAATTTAATTAGTGCTGTTGCAGAAATAGAACTTAAGAAGAGTGAAAGCTTGAAACAGTAGTTTTTACGATATAAACTTGGTAATACGTGAAATGTATTGTTTCGAAGTGTGACTGACAATCTAATAATAAGAATTAAATAAATATTGACCATTTAAATCTGACGTTCTTGGAATTATGAAACAATCAAAAAAATTTATACCGTTTGAACGAAATTATTGTTTCAGATTCTGCACTTCCATTAGAACAGTCAGTCGCACTGATGCAAATGAGCATTCTCGAAATTAAACTAGTTTCTGAAACTGTAGTTTGTTTTGATAGAACTACAGTAACCCACGAAGTCCGGTAGCCACTTAATAGGTCAAAACTAAAAAAGATAAGAAGAATTATGGTGTGAGGAGAATCAAGCCA
This sequence comes from Caenorhabditis uteleia, assembly GCA_963573275.1. NCBI lineage: Eukaryota > Metazoa > Nematoda > Chromadorea > Rhabditida > Rhabditidae > Caenorhabditis > Caenorhabditis uteleia. The sequence goes on along the minus strand of OY752135.1, from coordinate 3,997,871 downwards.
ATGAATCAAACGATTTGTCAATAATCTTAGTTTTTCATGGAATATATTTGAAACAGTGAAACGATTCTGCAATTTTTTTTTTCAAAAATAACGAAAATTCAATCGAATCTGCAGTATTTCACAAGATTTTGAAACTGTGAATTGCGAGAGAGTTGATAAACTATAGTACCCCTTAGGTGAATGAATCAATGGAACGATGGCCTTTGGATCTGTTGCGTCTTCTGCTCAGAATTTTTGAAGCTTCGGATGTGAGATGTTCATTAGACCAATAATTCGTTGTGCGGCGCTTTCTTGAATTAATACAAAAAAATAATTTTGAAATCATTTCAGCGGTTGAAACTGTAATTCAGGAAATACGAAATATTAGTCGATCGATTTCTCAAAACCGTTTTCTGTTCAAAACGAATGTTTGAAACAGTGAATACATTTAGAACAGAGATTTGTGGACGTAAAATCGAATTGCATATTTTCTCAATAGTATTCGTCTAGCTTTTGAAACTGTAATTTATTAGAAAGTTCACAAACTACAGTAACCCTTGGAAGTACGGTGGTTGTTGAGAAGAAAATTGAAAATTGAGAAATGATAGAATAACGACGGATCCAAAACCAGCATTTTTTGTGTGGAAATTTGAAACAGTAATGCTGACAGTAATCACGGTAGCTTCTTCATCGATCAACACCAAACAAGATGAGAAGAGATATGTTGTGAGGAGAATCGAAGGAATGATAAAACGTTTAGTTATTATCTTAACTTTTCATAGAATATATTTGAAACAGTGAATAGGTTTATCAGCGATTTTTCGACCACACTTCAGCCCAGTACAATTAAGTTATCGAATTGCTTCATAATATTCCACAAGATTTTGAAACTGCAATTTGCAGTCATGCTGACAAACTACAGTAGTCCTGAGGAGTACAGTCGCTATTTTGAAAAGGCGAAAAAATCAGGTCGTACTCGAATGATACATGTAAATATTCAGTGCAGAAATGCCGAAAAAAAAAGATTTTCCACTTTCAAACGAAACAAATTTCTGGGAAACTCTTTTTGAAACAGATTATTGCATGATTATACATATCAAAATGAATGTTGAATTATGTAATCCTTGAAACAGTTGGAAAATTTTTCTTCATTACAACTAATTACTAGAAATGACTACAGTAGACCTACAGTAAGCTTTGCTACAGTAGTAGTATATCAGGGATTTTATATGGTAAGCACCTATAATACAACAGTCTTCTAGAGGTGTATCATGGGAAAGAACGAATGAATAGATTATGTTAATCATCGGAATACCGGAGAGCAAAAAGTGAACTGAAGTATATAGGTAGATCACCCAGGGATACTGATTTTGAAATATCTTTGCAAGGGGAAAATTGTTTCGGAAAACAAAGTGTTCAAATTGTTGAGTTTTTTAACAAGGAAAATTTCTAGAATTGATCGAACGAATATATCGAAAGGACCTTACAAAACCTCTGCAATAATTGTACAAACGCCGCGAAAAATATCTACATTGTTTGAAACAGTCACAACATGTTTATGGCACAGGTGCTCCAACTTCCAAGAAAATATTCATATATGCACCTTTGATACAGTAACCTACAAATGCTGTGTAGATCGAATAATATACTGTAGTGCCAAGTTGATATGGAACACATTCACTCACAGCAACGGCAAATTAGATGAGTTTCAGAATTTCAAGGAGGTTTGTAACAGAAAAAATCATGTTTCAAAAAGATGTGAAGACTTTGATCAATGTATACGGATATTATTGATATTAGTCTAGTTTATGAAACTGTCAATTTCAGGTAATTACAGTGTTCCTAAAGGGGTACTGTAGTTAAAAGAAATATCTGAAATATTACTGTTTCAAAATTAGGATATTGATACAACAAAAATAAGGTTTAAATGTTTCATGTATCAGGATGTATTTTGAGTTTCAAAAAATATATTTAAAAAAAATGAGATAGTTAGGCTTCTTGATAGATAAGAAATATAATTTGATGAATCAATGGAACGGTGGCCTATCTTCAATTTTTTGGTAATATATTTGAAACAGTTACCATATTTTTTCGTAAAATTTTAAATTCTTTTAACAAGACATCAAAGAATCGAGATGCCTACTCTTGCAACAATATTCGACATGTTTTTGAAATTGAAATTTTTAGTATTAGTTTGATAAAACTACGGTAACCCTGAATAGTACGGTAGGCCAAGCGGTATTTGAAAACCGAAGAATTATTCGAATAAGAGCTGCTACAAATCATAATTATATTGTAAAAACTTGAAACAAGGTTTTTGAACAAAAATTGCAGTTTCAGATTCGATTCATTTTTTTCAATGGTATTATAAAAAGGAATGGAATTCCAACTTCTTGCATTGATAAATCTGCTTCAACAGTATCCATCATCTTTTGAAACTGTAACTTGCTAGAAATTTGATTAGCTACAGTAATCCTAGTAAGTACGGTAGCTATTTTGAATAGTGAAAAAAAGACAGGTCGTACTCGAACGATACAAGTGAATGTTCAGTCCCATCAAGCGAAAATGTCGAAGCAAATTTTTTTCAACTTTCTCATGAAAAAAAATTTCTCGAACACTTTTTAGAAAAAGATTATTGCATGATTGCATAAGTCACGAATAATTTTATTTTTGTAATTTTTGAAATAGTAATAATTTTTCTTAACACTAACTACTACTTATTCGTAGAAATGGCTACAGTGTATCTACAGTAGTAAGCTTGAATTGACTTCTCTGAAATAGAATTTCAAATACAGTACTTTTCTGAAGGTTAATCATGGGAAAAAACGAGGAGATAGATCATCACTAGGAGATACAAGCAGGTAGATCACAAATGATTACCGTATTTTGAGATGATCATGCAAAAATACAATTGTTTTATAAAAAAATATATTCAAATTATTGAGCTTCTGAAACAGAAAAGTTATGCCCAACGAAACAAGGTAACTTTCTAGGATTGGTCAAACAAATATATTGGAAGGACACTATGGTTATATCGAAAAGAATCTCGCAATAGTTGTACAAACACCTTAAAAAAAACTAAGTACTTTGTTTAAAACAGGAAATATTACAAGATACCCCTTTAGTACGCCAGTGGTCACATATGTATGGAGAGTACGGTAGATCGAAGAGGTATACTGTAGTGTCAAGTCGATATGAAGAAAATTATGGGAAAATTCGTCAGTCGCAACGGCAATAAAGATGAGCGTCAGATTTTCAAAAAGTTTTGTAACAGAAAAAATTCTTGTTCCATTATATACGATCGACCTACAGTACACCAGGTACGGTAGTTTTCAACATGTTTTTTGTTGTGAGACCACTTTTTTCAAATTTTAGACAAGATTGATGATAAGTAGTGCGCAGCAATGGATACGAATATTATGACTATTAGTATAATTAATGAAACTGTCAACTTTGAGAAACTACAGTACTCCTAAAAGGGTACTGTCGTCGAAAACTACAATGGAAGTGTTACTGTTTCAAGTTTGGGATATTGAAAGAACAAAAGAATAGAATAACAATGGTTCAGTAGAAAACTTTTTTCAAAAAAAAAAACATTTTCAGAAGGATGATTTCTAAATAAAACCTTGTTTGGTTAGTTCTAGTGTGTTTGTAAAATGGTTCACTCTATCAAAATGAAACCTATTCTGAACAACTACAGTAACTGTTGATATGGTAAGGAAATAATGAATATGAATCAGATGCATGAACATGTTAGGTATTAGCTGGTTGTGGAAACTGAAAGGTTTTATGAAACTACAGTACTCCCAAAGGAGTACGGTAATCTAACACAATAACTGAAGGGTTACTGTTTCACGTTTGGGATATTGAAACCAATCCCAATACTTTCTGTACATGGATATTTTCAAAAATTACAGTTTCAGATTGTTGATATTTAGATGATTCAATGAATTGGAATATTGTGAATTCGAGAAGCAGCTTTCACTAAAAATGATATTCCACAAACTACAGTAACCTAGATACGGTAATTGAATCCGTCGAATGATGAATTATATTGAATATTAGTCAAGTTGTTGAAAGTTTTAGAAACTACAGTACTCCTACAGGACTACGGTAGTTAGACACAGTAATCAAAGTATTACTGTTTCAAGTTTGAGTCTTGAGAACAATACAACCATCGATAATCAGTTTTGGATCAAAATGGTTCTCTAAAATCGGAGTTTCAGAAAAGAAACAATTCCTAAATAAATCATTGCTCTTTGATAGTTTTTGAATAGCCACAGCTCTGTCACAAATACAATAACCAACAGATACGGTAATGGGAAAGATGAACATTATAATGATACACATAAATTGGTATTACACTAGTTGTTGAAACTGTAAAACTATGAAAAACTGCAGTAGTCATAAGGATACGGTAGGCAAAAGGAAATAATTGTGACGAAGATATTATCAGCATAGGAGTATTGAAAAATCTTTACAGTTTCACAAAATGCTTGGAACTTCGAAGTGAAAAGGAAGTGATAGTGTTATCATGATAACTGTTTCAAGTTGGAGATTTGGAACCTGATACTTATTCTCTATCACTGAGCTGGCTTCATTTATTGAAACAAAGATCGGTGAGCTTGCTGTCAATTTCAACGAAAATGCAATTATTCTGCGTTGAAAATGGTAAAAAAGTTTCTCAAAACTGTCTACATATCTTTGACAATGAGTATTGAAACTTCGTATTCATATTTTTTTCAGAAACAGAAAAAGTATTTTTTTTAAATATATCATGCTGTGTCAAGCATGTCCGAATCAACATTACATATAAAAATCAATTTCATACAATTGTTGAAGTAGTGATGGATGCCACAGTACTCTCAGTGACAGAAACCAAGGAGTTTAGATCCTATACTTATGCATGAATCACTAGAAAGTAAGAAAATACTACGAGTGCGGTTGTTTGTTGAAACTGAAAAATTTTGAACATGCTACAGTAATTTCAAGAAGTACGGTTGATGGTAGTAAAATGTTTCACAGTTTCAAGTTTGGGATTTGAAAAAAATTTCAAATCGATTAACAACCAAGCATCTCTTTTAGAGCAAAATAGTGACAATTTTGAGGTAAATTTAGTCGAAAAATGAGATTTTAGGGTGAAATTTGCTGAAAAATTAGCAGGAAAATACCATCGTATCACTTATACGGAGTAATTTCAGGTTGGAATCATAACTTTTCAGGATTTTGAGAAACAGAAAAACCAGCACCAAATTGGTTCGCAGCAACATTGCCGAAAGAAAGTTTTTTAAACGGTTTTTTAAACAGTGATGAAGACTACAGTGCTATCAGCTACAGTAACCGTAGAAGATCCTAAACTAGTCGAAAAAAAGACTGATCAATATGAAAAAACTGGCGTTTCGAATATTTGTTGAAACTGACATTTTTGAAAAAAAAAGTACAGTACAGCTAGAGTAGTACGGTAGGAGGGAATAATGAAAATCGCAGTTTCGTATGATTTGTGCGGTGAAAATGGTAAAAAGGTGTGAGAAAATTGTCAACATATCCTCGACAATGAGTAATTTCTAGTAAAACTTACAATTTTCAAAGGATTTGTCAGAAACAGAAAAACTTGAATAGTCCTGCACCAAAAAGATCGAAGCTGTATTGCAGAGAAAAGGCGAATTCATGTAGTATTTGAAACAGCGATAAAGGCTACAGTACTCTCAGATACAGTGACCATACAGTTTACCTCCTGGATACAATAACCACTATAAAGTAAGAAAATCCTGAAAATCCAATTGTTTGCTGAAACTGAAAACGTTTGAAGCCCTACAGTAATCTTGGGGGGGGGGGGGGTAAGACCGACGACAGGAAAATTTTTACTGTTTTAAGTTTATGATTTGAAAATCAAATTCAATCTTCCAACAATAAATAGTCTCTTTTTGGAGTTGTGAGGTAAATTTGGTCGAAAAATGAGATTTTACCACAAAAAATGATGAAAAATTAAATATGTGGTCATATGTTCAATATTGAAAAACTCAAAAACATAAGAAAAATTTGGAAATATCAAATTTGCAGCAAAAAAAGGTAATTTCATGCAAATTTCGAAACAGTGATGAAGACTACAGTACTCAACGTTACAGTAATCACTGAATGTAGACCCCAAATCGATCGAATAAAGACTGATCAGATGTATTTTTGCATGTTGAATCCGAATCCCAATCCGAATCCGAATCCCGAACCATGCAAAGTTACCCTCCTTGCTCAATTTTCAGAAAAATCGGGATACCCCTCTCCGAAACATTCCCTTGTAAGTTTGTTGGAAGATTCAGAGAAACGAAAAAGTGACACTGCATTTATGATTACTGTTACAAGTTTATAATTTGAAACATATTATTTATTCTTCATCATTCATCGTGTTGGTTTCATTTTTCGAAGCAAAAATCTAGCTTTCCTTGAATCAACTTTGAATTTTTTGAATTTAAGAAATTATATATCACTCAAAGTTACAGTATAGGTTCTGAATAGATGGAACAACGACTAGAAATTAAGAAAATACCGAGAATGAGATTGTTTGCTGAAACTGAATAATTTTGAAAATCTACAGTAATCTTAGTGTTTCACTGTTTCCAGTTCGCGATTTGAAAAAGAAGGTAATTTCCTAGTACTCGTAAACGATCAAGAAGATTTTTTTTCAAAGAAAAACAGTGCCAATTTTGAGGCAAATTCGAATGAAAACAGATAGTTGTAGCTCAAAAATTGGTGAAAAACCAGCAGGAAAATGTCGGCACATTTTTTGTATAAAGTAATTTTAAATTGAAATCCTAAATTTTCAGGATATTTTAGAAACAGAAAAGCGACGTCAATTTTGTCAGAAGCAACATTGCCCAAAAGAAAAAAGCTTTAAAATATTTTTCGACCAAATGATACGGTACTCCCAGCTAAAGTAACCTTGAGAAATGAAGCCAATATGGATTGAAAAAAAACATGAAAGTTCGATTGCTTGTTGAAACTGAAAGTTTTAGAAAAAGAATACAGTACACCGAGAGGGTCCGGTAGGGAAGATCAATAAAAATTGCAGTTTCCGAAAAAGGACTTTCAGATGAATCACTAGTTTCAGATAGTTCTGACTGAATATAAAAGTTCTACAAACCACAGTAGTCATAGATTCAGTGATGGGGTGTGTTAGAATGATAAAAACGAGTATATTAAATTCTAACCAAGATGTTGAAACCGCCGACCTTGAAAAACTACTGTGATCCTTGCGAGACGGTAATCGGAGTTGGATTGTTACTGTTTCAAGTTAGGGATATGAAAAAAAACATCTCTATTTTCAATCAATCACTACTAATTGTCAGAACCGAAATAGCAGACTTCTGATGTTAATTTGATTGAAAAAATTTTTCGAGTGTTTCCCAAAAACGGAACAACCAAAATCGACAAGCAGATCAAATTTATAGTTATAACTTCATGATTTAGGAAATCACGAAACAGTGAAAAGGTACAGTATCCATCTACAGTAATCATTGATATGATTAAATCATTGATAAATATGAACACAATAATTATGAGGCCAGTTATTGAAGCTGTGAACTTTGAAAGACTACAGTAATCCTTGGGGTACTGTAGACAAGATTTTTCTGGATTACAGTTGTAACTGCTAGATCAAGTCGCATAGCAATTTCGTCGAAAAAAAGCTGATGATTTCAGTCTCTTTGAAACGGTGACCAATGGTACAGTACGCTTAGCTACAGTAATCATAGAATATAGATCCGGTATGGCCTAACAGCCACTAATAAGGGTGGATGCAACTGGCAATGGATTGTAGATCCTGTATAGACTGAGCAGAGAGAATCATTAATAAAAACATGTTTTTTTTTGATTTTTTGTTGAAACTGACAATTTTATTTGCCTTCAAATGACTACAGTACACCAAAAGTGTCACGGTAGAGGAGGATAATGAAAATTGCAGTTAAATTCAACAATTTAACTCAAGTGTTATAACAATAACTACACGTTTTCTTGGAGTTTTACAAAATATGGAAACTGTAATTTTTTTAATGCAATTCTCATCCTTCTTGGGAGTGAGACTGCTTGGGATACGGTAGTGGTGATTGCACTGTTATGATGATTACTGTTGCAAGTTTGAGTGATTAGGAAACGGATTGATTCATTTATCGTTTTCATCAGCTCGCTATGTCCGTCACTTTTTGAAGTACAAGTTTATTGGAGCGAATTTCTACACAGAGTTATGAAAATTGGATGGATTTTCATGTGCTTCCCCCTGATTGATACGCTCAAACCAATGCTAAATATGAATATGATGAATATAAAGCTGGTTGTTGAAGCTGTGAATTTTGAAAGGTTACAGTACTCCTTGGGATACTGTTGACACGGTTTTTTTGGATTACTGTTGTAACTGCTAGATCAAGTCAAGTAGCAATTTGTCGATAAGCTGATGATTTCAGAGACTACTTGAAACAGTTACCAGTAACACAGCATGCTCAGCTACAGTAATCTTGTAATATAATTCCAATATCGAGAACATAGACTAATGAAAAATGAATGAAACGTTGACATTAAATTGTTTGTTGAAACTGACAACTTCAGTTGCGTTTCAAACGACTACAGTACACCTTGAAGATTAGTGGGAAACCATTTCAGAAAATTACAGTTTCAGAATGATAATTTTCATGTAAATTGTTGTTATGTTTTATTGCGAACTTGATAGAAAGTTTCCATCGAAAAGGAAGTTCTACAAACTACAGTAGCCATGATCATTTCAAATATCAACTATACGTTTTCTGGGATTTTGGCAAATTATGGAAATGGTAGATCATTCAAAAACAGTACAGTATATTGGGGTCGAATTGAACTGTGATGAGAATTACTGTTGCAAGTTTGAGTGATCAAAATTTGATTGATTCATTTTCAATCTAATGAACTCAGGATGTTGTTCATTTTTGAATATATATTTCACAAAAACAGTAAATGTTACGACTATCCTTGCTTTTATTCTTGTCAAAAACAACAAAAAAGCAGTTTTATACAACTCTTGAAATAATGTCAATTGTCACAGTACAGTACACCTATTGGGTACGGTGGGCGGAGTATAATGAAAATCGCAGTTTCAGAGTGATCATTTTCATATAAATATTTGATTTGGGATAGTTGATGAGTTGGCTTATCGTCTGTATATCTTGCTACATTAGCCATAAAATATAGATGTAATATTGATCACATATACCACTATGAAAATAAAAAAACTGCCAATTCGACTATTTATTGCAACCGAAAAAAGTTTAGAAAAATAATACAGTACACCTAAAGAATTACTGTGGAAGGAAAAAAAAATGAAAATTACAATTTCAGAATGATGATAACAAAAACTACAGTAATCCTTGGAATACGGTAGTGGGAATCGGATTGTTATATTATGCGTTCAAAATTCTGGGAGTCTGCCCTGTTTATCATCGCGGGCTAACTCGGTAAATTGGGTAGTTTCTAGGCCGTTGGCCGAGGTTACCATTGCAAGTCTGAAAATTATTTTCACAATTTGTTTCAGATTTTCACCAAAAAAACAGCTTTAAAAATTTATTCGTCAGCTTTTAGGCATATAAATCACTAAAATAAAATTTTAATTTTATTTTCATGCCAAAAAACTAAAAATTATGAAAAATAATTTTCAGACTTGCAATGGTAATCTCGGCCAACGGCCCAGAAACTATCCAGTTTACCGAGTTAGTCCGCGATGATAAACATGGCAGACTCCCAGAATTTTGAACGTATAATAATATTTACTGTTGCTAGTTCGAGTAATTAGAAAACTGATTGATTCATTTTTAATGCTATTCGTTGGTGGGTTTGACAACTTTCTCAGAATACAAAAGTTTTTTTTAGTTATTTTCAGCAAAAAATTTTGAACATTGTATGAATTATCTAGTGCTTCCAAAATTCTCGAGTAGTCTTTTTTTTAAATAATATTTTTAAAATAAAAATTTCGATTACCCCACGGCATATTGTCCATAGCAAATTTGGATAAAAAAATTACTGATTGTAATTTTTATGAATCAGTAAAAAATAAGGTACTCTAAACTACGGCAATCATGAATTTGAATCCCAAATAGTTCGCTCACCAAACAATGAATCTGAATATAATAAGTTCCAGATTGTTCTTTGAAACTGACACTTTTGGAAAACGACTACAGTACATTTAGGGGTACGATAGAGAAGAAACAATGAAAGTTGCAGTTTAAGAATGATAATTTTTGGTTTCAAATAATACAGAACTGACTTCATCAACAATGAAAAGTTATATTTTTCAAACTACAGTAATCAATAGATACGGTGATGGGAAGTCTTAGAATGATAAATACGTCTATATAAGCTTTATTTTATCTGGAATCGTCGACTTAAAAAAATGAGTACAGTACTCGTTGAGGTACGGTAGGCAGAATCCTATAGTTAGGTTAATTACTGTTGCAAATATGGATGATTAGAATACTGATTTATTGATCCTGAATTCGGCACACATAATGGGCATTATTAACTTGAAAATGTTTAGAAATAGGCATGTATAGTCGGTTATGTCATTCATTCAGCTGTCAACTCTTAGAAGTTCCAAAATTTTTTTTTTCAAAAATCGCAGTTTCATCACCTTGATTATTATATATAACCTTGCGACAGAATAGTGCTCGTTGGGGATGTTAATTATCTGCAGTATTAAGTACAGTAACCCACCGTAATCGTCTCGAGAACTGTCGATTGCTACAGTACTCTCAGCTACCATAACCATAGAACATAACTCTCATATAAGATCCCCGCTAAAAATTCGTTGGAAACTGACAATTTTAGTTGCGTTTTGATTAATTACAGTATACCTAGAGTGTTACGGTAGAGAAATCTATGAAAACTGTGAGTGATAAATATGATTATATCGGCTGCAAGTTTTGGAAAAAAACAGTACAGTACGTCAAGGACTACGGTAGATGGAATTGAATTATTATGAGGATTACCTTTGCAAGTAAGACAGTGATTTTCTACTTAAAACCATTGTTCCATATGATTTTTCAGAAACAGAAAGACTTGTCATTTTTCATTATGCTTAAAATAAAATTTCTCTGAAAGTTAGTGATTTTTACCGATATTTTGAAACAGTATCCATAATAAACAGTACCATAATACAGTAATCATATCCATCCGCGATAATTACTGAAGGAGCAGTCCACAAGAATATATCCAAAACTTTTCTAGATGGTGAAACTGAAAAAAATTTTGAAAAGCCAGTATATCTCTTACGAATTGTTGGTGGAACAACTACAGTACCTTTGGCTACTGTAACCATAGATATTGTGATGAAAAGTTTTCACAAAACAATGTGGGGAAATCGCAAAAATTAGTTTACTTGCATTTCAAGAAGAAGTGATTATCTTCAAAAAACCATTTTTCATGATATTTCACAGAAACCGAAAGAATATTTATTTAGATCAAATTTAAATTGGCAGAAGCGTTTCAAGAAAAATATGTCCATTTTAAAAATACTATGAAACAGTATCACATGGTACAGTACCCAACTACAGTAATTAAAGATTCAAAAGATAGCTTTCAACAATCATTGAATGGCAATATATTGAACATTAGACTGTTTGTTGAAACGGGAAATTTGTGAATAAGTACAGTAATCCTTGGACTACGGTAATAATCGGAGTACTGTTGCTAGTTGACAGAAACACTTCACAGTACTCTCAACTACAGTAACCACAAATACTTGCAAAAATTTCAAAACAATATCAATGAGAATTGGGCATTACACTGGTATGCTTTAAGTACAGTAATCCCGTGGTACGGTAATTGACAAATATGTTTTCATAGTTTATTGCTTTGGTATGCACCTTTGGTACAGTATCCTTCGGTGGGCACAATATATTCTAGGACATATGGATAAATCTTCGAGTGCTGATAATACTGACCATGTGCACATAGCAGTAATAAAGTTTAAAAAGTTGGTTTTTGTAAATTTTTCGAAACAGCAAATAGTTCTGAATTTTTTGTCATTATACAGTTTTGAAAAAATACGACTGTAGTAATACAGTAGCTCTACAGTAATCCTACAGTAAGCAGGACAAATAATTGAAGAAGCAATGCACTTATTTATTGTTTTGATCATACTATGTCAAATTGATTCCTAATATTGGAAACAGTGATAATTGGAGCAAGCCTACAGTACCCTGAGGTACAGTACCTATAGCTACTTTTTCATTTACAACCGTGAAAATATCACTGTTTCAAAAATTTTTCAAACAATCGAATTATATCTCTGACTCGTTCATCCGGTTTTCATAATTTTTTGACATGGAAATCAGTTATCTGTAAAGCTACCGTACTCTGATCTTCAAGTTACAGTAACCAAAGACTACTGTAGCTACAGTATCATGAAGGTGAGAAAACATACTGTTTCAACTAATGTACAACTAATATGTCAGGAGAAGACTACATTGGTTCAGTGATGGTCGCCGACTCACAACTCTTTTTTTTCTAGAAAACCATTTTAGTAACGTTTATAAATAGCGATTTCGTAGAACTACAGTAACCCAAAAAGTACGGTAGTCAATGGACGTCAAAAGTAGATATTTCAATAATTACAGTTACAAGTTCACATCAGGGAGTTGTGGAAAAAAATCTTGACAATGATTTTGGCCTCGTAGATTGAGTTTCCGAAACTGAAAAAGAAGTTTCAGAATTTCTATTCTACAGTAGTTCGCACTACAGTAACCGAAGATACTGTACCTGAATACTGTTTCAACTAATGGAGAAGTGATCGGTTGGTGGGAGACAGCTTTGATAAATTTGTGATTTTATGATCGTAAATATAGAAAAAATTATAAAACAATGAAGCTGAAAAAAAAACATTTTCGAATGGAATATGCTTTCCCGATCCATAAAAATATAGAAATAGAGATACGAAACCTTGGACCAACAAATTTCCGAAATTTAATGACTTTTCGTGACCATTTTAAAACAGTAATTTTTTCAGAATTCAAGAGCAACCCTTTGCAGTTTCAAAAAAAAAAGAACACAGTTCGTTTGAAATGTGTATGCTTTGTCGTAAGAGCTGATTTTTAGCTAGTCTGAAAGAAACAGTAGTAGTTTTCCTCGATACAATGCCATTTTTACCTATACTTACTATGCCTATTCAAACATAATCTGAAACCCACCTTTTCAGTAGTAATATGCACGAAATGTTGGTTTTGAAACAACGAAAATCCTGTTGACTGGATGAAGGACTTCAGAGCAATATCTCAAAACTAGATTATTTTTTGTGGAACTTCTGAAACAGTCAGGTATTTTCAGAAATTCAAAATTTCCAAACACAAATTGTTTTTTGGTGGTCTCTGAAAAAAATGCAGTTTCAAACAAACATTGAACAAATTTCGTTTTTGATACATATACTTGGCGGACCGATTCTAGTTTTAGCTAATCTGACGAACAGTGATAGTTTTTATCAAAGGAGCGGATACAATGCCAAAACTACTGTACCTACAGTAACCCGAATACTGTTTCAACTAATAAAGAAAAGTTGGTTTGGTAGGATATTGCTTTGATACAAGGAAACTGCTTTCTGGTTGCAGAAAATGATAAAAGCGGCGAACGATACATTTTTCAGTCAGTTAGCTGCGTCATGCCTTATTTCGTGGAAATTCTAAAATTTTCAGTACAAAAAAAACCAGTCTTGATATTCATATATCAATTTTCGTTAGAATAATGGTCACTGTACCGTTTATTCTTTTACAGTATCATGAACAGTAACCCACAGAAGTTCAACTATCGACTAAAAACTTTACAGAAAATGGGAGAATATTCACTTTCTTGAAGCAGTGAAATTTGTACTTTCAAAAAAAAATTATGAAGTTTTTAGGAAATTTGCTGTTTCAGAATCCCATTTTTAGTAAGTATAATGATTTTTCCTAGTTGATAGTAGGATGTGGAAGTTCACTTTGTTTCAACAAAAACCCGTTTTGAAATCAACACGACCAGGTCGATATTATCATCAGTGAGTGGTTATATTCTTTTTCGAAGTGTATTAGAAACTGTAACACTTTTTGAATAACATGAAGATCCAAATTTCCACTGAAAAGTAGAAAACTAGATTTTTATCGGTTTCAGTCGGGTCGAAAAAGTTCAACTTTTATATTTTGGTGTTTATGCTATATTCCTCGAGGATATAAAATAGTATTAACGGGCAGGTAGATCAGATAGTGTTACAGTATACCTCGTTAACTCTTTGAGACTTTTGATATGTGGCTTGAATTTCAGACAAATTTCAGGCAGGAGATTTCAGATTTGTAAATTGGATTCCTATGACATCGAATCAACTAATAGGAAAAGTGGGGAGTTTACTAAAATGAACCTGAAGCAGCAAGCAATGCTGAGCAATAAAAACTACAGTAACCCAAGATACGGTAATTAGAAGTACTGAAGAATACTAGACATTGAAAAAAAGAGGATTTATCGGATTTTAGAGTGAGTATTGAAACTGGAAATCGTTTTCTAAAAGATCAGTAATCTTTTGGTACGAATTCAAACTTTTCATGAAAAATTTTTGGAACGAAAGTTGTTCATTTATTTTAATAATAATAGTTTTGAATTTGAAACAAATACATTTGCAAAGTTTTTGAAACTGGAAATATATCGGAAAAATAATTGTTTCAATGTTTCAGAAAGTTCATGAAACTTTATTTCTGCTAACGTATCAATCTAGCATTACCTTCAAGTTCTTCTATTTTGAAAATGAATTTCTTTGCTGTCTTTTAGGAACTATAGTACTCCTAGAGGTACGATAGTCAGAAACACTAACTATATTGTTGTCATGGTTACTATGTCAGATACGGCACTTTAGGAATTTTGAATATTTTCTCTGATCTTCTTAACATACCTAAACAAAAGTGACATTCTATGAAGAAAATTTCAGTTTCAGAACTACTTTTTTGGACAAAGTTATGTGTTTTGCATATTAATCGCAGGGAAACATAAAGGAGAATCTAAAAATCTAAAAATTACCGTTCGAAGATTCTTTTTTGAGTGGAAAAGTGACAAATATGGTAATTTGAGCAGGTAAGTAACTCGCTGTTTGGAATATACAACTTCTCCAATAAGCAAATTATTCAACCAAATCTACAAAAGTTTATAGTTCGGGAACTGCGAATTTTTGTGAATCACTAGAAATAATATTTACAGTATTGAGAGATTACTGTAGACAGAATGAAATTTACATTGTGACTACTGCTGTTTCAAGACTTGCGAAGCTATTGCTAATTTATACTGATTTAATCCAACTTCGACAGCAAAAGCAAGAAAAACTCAGTTTCATAAAAACGATTTTCGGACGAATTGTCGGTTTTGTGTTGGTGTTTGTAAGTCTTCTTGCAGGGAAAAATATTGTTTCAAAATCTCATTTCGGTGGGAAAAATGAAAAAAAAGTCCATTTTGACATCCGAAATGGTATGTCAAATTTGTTTTTTTTTACAATTATGATGAGAAATTGGAATGATATACACGAATATTTTCATTGTTAGCGAAACTTTAAATTTCGGGAAAGAAGCTATAGTAATCCTAGGAATACCGTACTTGGACCGAAGCTCTGATTTTGATCACTGTTTCAAAAAGTGGTCAATCAATTTCACTCACTATTTACAACAGTGCAACAACTTCTTTCAATGCTATTTTTTGAAACAATTCCAGTTTCAGGTGAATGATTTGTTATAACTGTTCTGTTTATTTCATTATGACTCAGGTTTATGGGACAAAAATTTAGATAATATACATTTGGTTTTGAGGTGATATAAGAGTTACAGTATAAAAGACCTGGAGTACGGTATGCAAAACAAAAGTTGGTAAAATGATCACTGTTTCAAGAATGGAACTTCAGAAATATTGTATCCAATATTTCTGATCACCACCAATATAGTCCAAAAAATAAAGAAAATTGCAGTTTTAAAACGACTATGTTTCAAAATATTCAATAAGTATTTTTTTGAATAATTGAATCACCACAAAAAATGTGGTTTTTGTAATGTTTTGAAACAGAAAAACCGATGTAGCTAAACCTAAACATTTTGAAAGGTTTTTCCGGAAAATTGCGTATTCGGAAATATAATCTGATGAAGTGTCTACTAGTTACATGGTTCGGGAAAATGGATATAAAACAAATAAAGTGAATCATGGCGGGAGTAGTGATATTCATGAACATTTTGAGATTTCTTCCGTTTGTTGAAACGGTAAAATTTGAAAAAAAAAAAGACAACTAAAATGCCTATCGAGAAAAAAATCGAGGATAAAGTTAGATTTTCAGCATAAGTTTGTTTTTTGAAACTGAGACTTTCAATGACTTTCTAAAAAACTTACAAGAATTCTAGTAGTTCGGTTGATAGAAACAGATGATGACTGTGATTACTGTTTCCAGTTGTTGTCTTCTGAAAAAAAAATTAAATTTTTTATTGATCTTTTGAAGATGAAAAATTTCTTGCTGAAAAATAGCAGTTGCAATAAGAAGATTTCGAGATAAATATCGTGTTATGCTTTGGTACGAATAGGACTTATTTTTCAAGAATAGAAACTGCTTCAAGAACGTTTTTTTTGTGTATAAAATGAAAAATTATTTTGATTTTGAAAAATCTGTCCTTCATGAAAATGTTTTGCGATATTAGAATTGCAAAGGAGGACATACTAACTTTACTCAAAAAAGTATATCTTTTGGATTATTCTGAAACAGAAACAGATGTGACTAAAAATGCAAAAATTTATAGCTGGATCCATGTTTTTGGGAAAACTTTCGGGACAACAGTTTTTCTATTGCAGTTTCAGAAATTTGATTTGATGCAATAATTAAATCGATGAACGCCCACACTGAGACTGACATCCCTGAATATTTTCAGTATGAGAAAGTTTACTGGAACTGCAAATTTTTAAAAGGTAATTGGGCACTTCATCTGTATAACCGACATTAAAAAAGTTGGTATAATAATCAGTGTTTCAAGTAAAAAATTTTAGAAATTTGTTTCAAGTTTCTTGTGTTCAGCGATTTCAGTTGGTGTTGAGGCAAATCATAAGGGAATAGGTTATTCAACGGAACATCTACTATTTATAAAAATTACAGTTTCCAAATCACATTTTGAGTGGAAAAGGGATAGAAAAACTAATAATTGATGGATTTGTTGCTCCTTTCCAATAATACTACTATCCACATTTATCAAGTTTTTCATATAAGTTTACAGAAGGAAAAGTGGTTAAACCAATATTATCAGCCAGTGAGAAGTAAAATTTTAAAAAAATTGAAACAGGAAAAGTTATTTTTTGCAGTTTCAGTAATATTTTGTTCTAAAAGTACCAACTCGTTTCATGTGACTTATGGGTACACTGTGATGAAAATATGACGACGTTCTTAGATGTTTTCGGTAATTTCAGATTAAAAAAGCTGTTTCACAATTGTGATTTTGAGACGCAAAAACTTGACAAATGTTGCTCTAATGGGTATTTTTGGATGACTTCCAGCTGACAAAGTTACTGAAAACAACATTTTTGATATTAACAGGTTATGCACCATTGTGCTCACAAAGCCCATTATTAAGAGGAATTGTAAAGACTAGTTTGTGATTTTCAAAAAAGCTACAGTAATTTGAAGAATACGGTAGCCAGCAACAATCCATAACTTATACCGTTTCAAGTTTGAAATTTGTAGTCGTTTTACTCTGTTATATTTTGATTTAATCGATTTGATTGACAAAAAAAAGAATGAAATGCGTTATTTTGTTTTCAGGAAACTTTCCCTGGAAATCAAATTGAAAAATCGTTCAATTTCATTATCACCGTTTTGAATGCAATTTTTGAAACAGTATTCCCTGTTTCAAGGTTGTGATTTCAAAAACTTTCATATTTTTTGCAATTGTTCAGGAATAATAAAAAAAAATTGCAGTTTCCGAATAATGTTCTTTCTCACAATTTTCTTTATATAGCACTGTGTGAGTCATTATTCATTTTCAAAAACATGACAATGAAAAATGTTGAAACTTCCCATATTATTGTAATTGATAACTTGGAAAAAATTTTCAACCAAAAAGTGTTCATTTTCTGTCAGAAGCACCATGTGATGTCAAAATTATTAAAATTTTGTGGAATTTGCATTAGAAATACAGTGAAGTTTTTGACAATTGGACACTTTTTGGGTAAGATTTGAAACAGAAAAAAAAAAGTTATTTTTATTGGTATATCTTGTTTTTTTTAAAATAATTGCAATTTCAAAAGTATCGTTTTCTTTCACATATATTTCTTTGCGTTGGTACAGTTTTGATTTTCAGACATAGAGGCCACAAGAAGAAGTGATAAACTGAAATATTCCGAGGATACGTAAATACTTGAAAAAGTCAAAAAGTCTATCTTCCTACGGCAACTTTGATTGATATTTTTTTAATCTGTTTCAGATTGATAATTTTCAGACAAACATTGGATATTTTAAATGATGCTAGCCAAACAAATTATAAAACTTCATAACCATGAATACTGGAAATAGTGTATTAAACTGTTTTATGAAACTGAAATGTTTCAAAGTTCTCCGAAAAATAAGTACAGTAATCCTCGGGGGACGGTAGTCTCTGTTTTCAGGATTTATCATTCTGACAGTTGCGCATTCAATACAATGTCTCTAGGTGGGAATATACTATATTTGCCAACTGCAGTACGCCTTGAAAACACAATGACGACTACTGGAAATTCTGGAAATATTAGCTTTTTCGTTGAAACAGGAAAAAATTTGAAATTAGTGAGGAACCATCAGCGCAGTAGTTTTTTTAATAGAATTTTTGTTTTGGGAATTTTTGGAAACAGTAAATGATTTCGAAACACTCGAATCAGGTTGCAATTGTATACATTATGAAAATAGTACTACAGTAATCTGACACTGAAAATGGTAGGAAATGAGCTGGAAAAGAGGCCAGGGAGCATTATCCTGCCAAAACTCGATTATGTTTCGTGGAATTTGCGAAACAGTAAAATTTTTTTCAGATTTTTTTGTTTTCAAGAGCTTCGAAAAATTGCAGTTTCAAAGAAACATTATCGGCTAAGGGCAGGGTTCGAAAATAGTTCTTCCGCAATTTCTTACATCTTCAAAATTGACACTTCAAGAGATACAGTAATCCAAAAAGTACGGTAGTCAGATGATATCAAAAATGATAATTAAAGTTGATAGTTGTAGGAAATCATAAAAATAGGTGGTATTTTGCACTCATTGATTGAGCTACTACGTGAGCTCTGGGATCATTATCTGTACAGAATTTAATATTTTTTGTCAAATTTCTGAAACTGTTAATAATTTCAGAATCCACCATTTTTTAATTGATCCGAGAAAAAAATGCAGTTTCCTAGAAACATTGAACGAACTTTGTTTGTAATGTTTATAGTGCACCGTATGTGAGTTTCCGATTCGTTCTCAAAAACTACAGTACACCTACAGTAGCCCACATTATTTAAATTTCTGTTTTAAAACCATAAAAAATACGATTACACCCAACGATCAAATAAACATTCCAGATTGTATCATCTAACTGTCAGCTAGCTTGTGAAACAGTAATAGTATCATCAGGAACTTACTATAGTCCATACCGTACACTGAAGTACAGTAACCCACTGTACTGTCTCATGAAAATTGAAAAGTGGCTTTGCCCAAGATCTCAGAAAGAATGCAGTTTCTGAGATATCATTTCTGGAAACGGTAAATCTTTTTCGCAATACTGGAGGTTTGCTATTTAAAATATTATCGGAACAAACTACAGTAAGCCTAATGTTATGATTTTAAAAATACTTTTTGCGATACATTAGCCTGGATACTGTAATTATAACACAGAATGAAAACCAATATTTATATAAATGAAATTTAAAGCTCTTTTAAAGCTTACTGTTTCGAAAAATCAGAAAAAACGAATGATACAATTCTGCTTCGTTAGATTGAGTTTTCTATCACAAACGCTGTTTCAAAGTTAAGATTCAAAAACAAATATTGTTGTTTCTCTGATACAGGAGATTCGCTTCTCCTACTGTTCGAAAGTTTAGATACAGTAATCTACAGTACTCATAGTCTTCAATCAACTGTTTCTGACTTGACAACATCTTTGGTTGAATTCTCTAAATCTTCACTAGTCCTGGAAACAGTGATTTTTTTCTCTAGAAAATTTCAGTAATAGTAAGCCATACCATACATTGAGGTACAGTATACGTGGCTACTGTAGATATAGTAAAGAAAAAGTGATGTTTCAGAGAATGGCAAAATGCAACAACTGACGAAAAACTTCTAGTAGACCTAGATATTTTAATTTCAGATTTAGAAGTTTTGAAGACAGTTTCGACATTATATTGGCCTTAGATAAGTCTGTTCATCTACAGTATCAAGTACGGTAACCCACAGTATTCTTCGATCCTCTAGTTGCAATATCTATACTTTTGAATAATTATAAGTTTGGTAAAACTGTATTCTTTGGAATAACTACAGTACTCCTAGAGGTACTGTAGTTGGAACTTAGAAAATAATTACTCTTTCAAGTTTGAGATTTCAACCATATATCGGCGTCATCAGTCACTTAGTATGATATGTTTTTTTTCATCAACAAATATCAGTGGAAATTTCACTAGATACCATGTTTTCAGTTTCTGATATTCAATTTCTACAGGTACAGTATCCTCGAGCTACAGTAACTTGAAAACAGGCGATGAGCTGAGCACTGGCTAACGAAAATTACAGTTTCAGAATTATAAAATTGAGAACTATTCTGATTTCTCTGTGATTTCTACATCGTGTGGTTGGCAGAAAATTAAACATTTTGGATTTTGCCAAAATATTGAAACCGCCATTTTTCCGAAAAAATCACTATTTCAAGTTTCCCTTTCGGCTGAAAAAAAAGTACAACAAGTTGATTGGTAGAGTTTTTTTTTCAAGAATAACGTACCTCAATAAATCGAAGATAAATTGAAAATTATGTGAAGAATCACGGTCAGTGATTTTTTGAAACAGTGAAAACCCGAGCACACTTTTCATGGTCGAATTATGTTCTGAATTTTTTCAAGGTTCAGTAAAGTTGCTTGAAACTGAAATAAAGTGAAACAAAACACTGAAAATCAAGGGTGGGACTTTTTCGAAAAATTGCAATTTCGGACATGTTATTTGAATATATATCACTACTTTGAAGCGATTAGACCAAAAAATGGCTTCTCTGAAAAATTGAAGGATATGCACTGGATTGATAAATATTCATATTTCGAGTATTAGTGAAGTTTTCGAAACTTTTTCAGTTCCAGTCATATCATTTGAAGATATATCACCATTCTAAGTTGGTTTATCAACTACAACACAAAAGCAAGAATCGTGACCCTATAGGTACACATCAGATTGATATATGCCTCTATTTCGAGTTATAGTGAAACTATTGGAACTGACAATATTTGAAAAATGATACAGTAATCCTAGAGGTACTGTAGGCAGGTCAGACTAAAAATGGATTACTGAATCAAATGCAGCACTTCAGAATATTGTGCCATTTTCAAAACAATAATAATTGAATTTTGCGATTCTGAGATCTTTGGAAAATCTTCCAGTTTCAAAAACATGATTTTTAAAAAATTTCCACTCATTTTGTAATGCTAACATGGATATGCAAAAAATATGGCTCGCAGAATTTGAAAAACATGTTTCTTCCAGGGGTTGTTCCACTCGAGACCCATCATTACATTTACAGTATTTTTCGAGATAATAAAAAAATTACGAACTTTCTACAGAGGAGCACTGTATTTTTTGGAAATTTTGAAGCAGAAAAAATGGAGTTAAACCTATATTTTCAATAAGAATTTTCGAAAAAATTGCAGTTTCAGAAATGTGATTTGAAGATTTATCACTTTTTTGGAATAGTACTTGGTTTCGTGCGTGGGAAATTTCAACTCATAATAGACGACGAAAGAATGATGAATATGAATATTTCGAATAATTATAAGTTTGTTGAAACTGAAAAATTGTAAAAACGCCAGTTATCTAATAGTAGTACTGTACTGTAATAGGATATTAAAAATTATCACTGTTTCATGTTTGAGACGTAAGAATATCTTGGTATCGTCAGTCAGTAAGTAGGCTACGACTTCCTCGAAAAAAAACACAGTTTCAGAACATTGATTCCCAATAAATATCCAGTTTTGTGTATTGCTAACCAGAATTGAATCTGCATAACGTTGTTTTTTGCCAAGCTTATTTTTTGCAGTTTCAGAAAAAATTTTTTGTCTTAATTCAAATTTTTAAAAACATTGGATCGATTTCTTAGATTGCACCTAGTTGTTAAAAATTTGACTAGAAATGAAAAGTTAGATGTTCTAGTTCTGGATTACAGTACCTTAGACCTACCGTATACCCGAAGATAGAGTATTTAATTTGATGCAGTTTCACAATAGTGGGGGATAGTGTCTTCAAAGAATTGACGTTTCAAAATTCCATGTTGTAAGAGAACTAGAACAAAAAAAATGTTGCATAGAAAATCCAAGAAAGTAATTTATTTCTAGAGCTACCGTAACCCGAACAAAGTGATCAGAGGACGATAAAATGACCAAACTTTTAGTGAAACAATACTGTTTCAGAATGATATTATCCAGAAATAGCTCGATTTCTCTGTGATTTCTACATCGGAAAATCATGACTGTTTCAAAATCTTTTTTTGTAATGCAGGTGTGAATGAATAGGTGATTATAATAATTGAGATGGAGCCATTTTATACAAAAACGCAACGGGGCTGTGGTTTCCGAAGAGTTAAATTTCTCGACGTCGAAAAACAGGCAGGAACACTTTTTCGTACTATCACTAAAAACACAGCTCAATAATATAGAAATAATATGAGCAAAGGAAAATAATGGTGGTCTGTAAATGACAATTTCTTTAAAAAAGTGATGTTTCAAGGCCAGATGATAGTGAAAAAGTTTTGCAAATTGTTGCTTGGCACCTTCTACATATACAAAACTTGATGTTACTTTTAGTTTCAGTGAAATAATTTGCTTGTCTCCACTGGAATACTATGTTTCTGAATCAACGTGATTTCTTGTCAGATGAACCACGTCGGGAATTGAGACAACTAAATAAGATGACTATGGAATTTTTGATTCACATTTTAATAGGTGTAACATGGAGTTAGCGTTTAGGAAAATAGTGAAATATACTAGAAGTGATGCCAAAACAGCAAACCACACGAATTGACTAGTAATCGAAGGTCCGGTAATATCTTTAGTTCGGCCGGGGTTTTGCATAAAATGACACTCTTAATAGATCAAAAACAAACAATAATCTTGGATTTTGTCAAAATATAGAAACAATTATACTTCCCGAGAATTCCCTTTTTCAATTTTCTGTTTTGAATTGAAAGAATGACTCAATACTGCTGCATGGTAACATAAAAGCTCAATAAAAAATCAACAATTTCTGCAGTTTCAATAATATAATTACGATTAATTTCAATAATGCAGGTGATATAGTAAACAACGAACATGTGTTTTGAAAAATATACCGTTCTTCATCGGGTCGGTGAAGGATTGATGACTGTGTGAAAAAATTTGAATAAGTAACTTTTGAAACAGTAATAATATTTTATTTCAAAAGCTCCTGGCAATTCTGACTTTTTTTGAGAAAATCAGATGTAATTATTTTAGAATTTGATTCCTGTTTCAATGTTTGACTGGAGAAAAACTAATGATTCAACAGGAATATCAACTATTCAAAGATTTCATTGATACAAGAATAAAACAAAAAATAGTGGATTGAAAGGGAGTTCGATGATAATTCAGAAAAATTACAGATTCAGACATACTACTTTCACATAGATATATCACTGATTTTTTGTTGATATAGTCTCCAAAAGTACCTCGACCAAAAAAGAAGCAGAATTGTTTGAAGATTCATATAAAAATATGTATCGAATATTAGAAAAATTATTGAAATTGTAATTTTTGGGGACGCTACAGTATCCCTAGAGGCACTGTAATAGGAAAATGATTCTTGTTTCAATTTTGTAGCTTGAGAAACGAATGATATTTTTCCCCAATTCGTATTTCAAGTACTTGAAATGCAACCGTTGGTGTTGATTCCAAAAGTATTTTGATCAAAATAGAAATTCTGAGGGACAGCGACGATCGTACGAGGAATGGAATAAGTTTATTTTCCAAGTATTCTTACTTTTTGTTGAAATTGTAATGTTTGTAAAAACTACAGATCTCCTCGAAGTACTGTAGTCAGAGCATGATGATGATTACTGTTTCGAATGGAGCATTTGAGAATATCGCGTGATTTCAAAGACAACAATTGAGTTTTCTACTGTTTCAAGTTCATGACTTGAGAATATTTCATAATTTTTTTCTTATTCAATCCATGTACATTACATTACAACTTTTGAGTATACTTTGAATTATTTACTGTTTGAAGATCCGAGATTGAATGTGAACATTAATTACAGTTTCAAAAAATATATTTTTTCAAAGTAATGACCAGTTTTTTATTCGATCTGTTGCTGTCGATTTATCGAAAATAACTATGCCTCCATGAAAAATAGATTGATATAGCAGAAAAAATTCGTATATATCAAAGGTTCATGAGGAGTTACCCAATTTATAAATATGATTTTCAGATGTATCATTGATTTGCATATTGTGGGTCACTCAACTGCACTACTATCGATATATGCATAAATGATAATTTTTATCTAGTTTCTGTAACAGTGATAATTAGTAAGTACCGAAATCTAAAGTAGATACAAAGGTACAGTATCCTTGGATACTGTACCTAAGGTATTTTGACACATTGATGTTTCAGATATTCTTGAACAATTTTCAGACAAAGAATACAGTTTCAGAACTATAATTTTCAAAACATAACTTGCCTAAAATTTAGTAGTCGCAATTTAAACATCGGCAAAAAATGAATTGATTTTCAGGCTACAGTATCCCCAAAACCACAGTAAGCCGGAGAAAAGTAAAAAGTGGATGAAGAGGTAGCACAACGATTAGTGAACAAGAACAGTTTCAGAATGATAATATTCAGATGAATTTTGGTTTTTTTCGTGGTACGCACCGAAAACGAATCCAGAAAATTTGTTTGTATCATGCACAATATGAGTAGAAAAAATGAAAACGAATAACTATCTATCATGCTTAACAAAAAAAATAATTTTTGCAGATTCCAGAAAATATTACTTCAATATTCCTATTTTTCTCGTGCTATGTAGTAGTAATGTTGTAACAGAAAACGATAACAATAAACTACAGTAACCATAGATACTGTAGTTACGAGCAGCATACTGTGTTTTTTGAAAACTTACAGTAATCCTATGTTAGTACGATAGAAGTTACTATTGTTTCACAATTTGATTGGAATAATGTTAAAATGGAATAATGTTAATAGTTCAACAGGAGTATTAACTGTTTAATTTTTTCATTGCAACAGAAATAGATGTTGAAATTTCTCAGAAAAAAAAATGCAGTTTCAGACAAGCAATTTTCAGATATATCAAAGATTTTCGATGGTATTGATTCGAGTTTTTGTCGAAAAACTACAGTAATCCCAGAGATTGATGAGAATATTCGTCATGGATTTTCAGACAAAAATGGCAGTTTCAGAATTGTCATTTTCAGATATACAGTCTTTACAAGGTACTATTCTCAGAAGTGATTGTAGCAAAAATTCGAACTTCTAGTCAGAAACAAAACACGAAATAATAACTGTTACATACTTTCAACTTCATTAAATTGTGTCATTTTCCTCTGATTTTCTGCGATTATAATCTCAGAAAATAAGTCTAAACTTGACGATTTTCAGCCAAATATTCTATTCTATTAAAATTGATACTGTTTCAAAATAACAATGTTACTGAATGTGGTGACACAAGAATTTATTACAGTCTTTATTTTTTCATAGTGGAATAAATGAGAAAAATAAAGAAATTTAATAGAAAAATGACTGTTTCAGTGTTATTATTTTCCTGTATATATTTTTGAAATAGCAGTATTCTTATGTAATATTTGTAAGTTTCAGGGCAAAACCACTACCAAAAAATGGTGACTGTTTCAAGTTTGTATGTTACCAAAAACGTACTAGTTTTTCACAATTATTTTACGTTAGTTGTACAGCACCAAGATTGAAAAGTTTTAGCAATATGATTTTCAGAGAAATATTCTAGTGCGCCAGTAGAAATATTACTGTTTCAAAATAACAACACGATTGGAAATGTGAAACGAAAACTGATGCTTTGACGTTTCGAATGCACTAGAAAAAAATGTATTGTAGTTTCTATATAGGAATCATGACGAAGTTGAGGCAGCTTTGGAATTTCAGACAAAAAAAAGCAGTTTCAAAGTTATGATTTTTAGACTAACTTTTTCTTGACATCGTTTGCTGATGGGGAATACAAAAAACAATTTGTTGATAAAAATAGTTTTCGAGCAAAAAAACAGAGAGTTGGATGAAAATTTCAGATAATTTTCAAAATGCGAAAAAATATTGAAGTTTGATCTTCCCAAAGCATGATATTTGAAAATTCTCAATATTTAACAAATTGGTGTAACTGGTCCGATATCAAAAAAACTGCTTTCGACGAGATTTTGAAACAGAATGATAATATTATAGAGGTGTGAATCAGAATCAGAGAAATTTTTTCCACATTTTTCGAAACAGAAAAACTTCAAAAGTTTAGAAAAATGCCGGTTTCAGTAAGCAGACTTGAGTGAAAAAAGTGAAACAAAGTCAATTATCAAATAAAGTGAACAAAAATTATCTAAAAAATCACAGTTTCACGAGCATGGTTATCCAAAATCATCAGAATATTTTCTGATTGTAACGACGTTGGTCTTCTATACTGTAACAAAACTGAATAATTTGAAGGATTTGTGAAAGTTTCAGACGAAAAATTTCAGTTTCAGAAAATTATTTTGAAGAAACCGGTCCGACAATTAGTTAGTCCATGAAGCCTTTTGGGAGTTGATATTTTATAGTTTTCGAGAGCAGAAACCGGGTTTCCAATATGAATTTTCTTTCTTGAAAAATGTGGTTTTCATCATGATAAGTATGGATAGTACACTGAAAACGGCTAGGTTGTCAACTACAGTACCCTAGTACCCTCAGCTACAGTACCCCCTGAATACATGTTTTTTTCAGTTTCAGAAATGAAATTTTTCAATTTTATCAATTTTTTGGTTCTTGCAGCGCAGGTCCAAAACGAAGCGTGATAATTGTAGAAGTTTCAGACAAAAAATACAGATTCAAAAAATTATTTCCCAGAGAAACCGGGTCATTAAATTGTTCTTTCGTCGAAATTCGGGAAAGTTTTTTTCGATGTAGTAATGAGCGAATTGCACAATTGGTGGAAAAAATCCTGTTTCAAACTGATGATTTTCAACCAAACCTTTAATTATCTGTGATACGAGCATTATGTTGACACTGTTCGAAAGTCGTAACGTTGCAGTTTCAGGATGACAATATTTCAAATTTAACAATTTTTTCCGTACTGGTAATTTGGTCACTAAAAAATTATTTCGATGAAGTTCAGAAGTTACATGAACTCATGGAGAAATAGTACCGAGTGTAGTCAGAAATATCGTTTTGAGGTTTTTCGAAACAGAAAAAATTGGAGAACTGAGAAAAGTGATGTGTCAAGATCATGATTTGAGTGAGAAGGTGGAACCAAGTTAGTTTCTCTGAAACCGGTTTCAAAAATATGATATCTAAAAACTAAAAATTTTTGTGATGTTGGTCTGACGCTACAGCTAGTTTCATTCGAAACACTTGATGATTGTCGGCATCTTCGTTTTGAGCAATTTCAAACGAAAATTCTGTTTCAGAATGATTATTTTCAGATAAACATATATGACAAAACAATATCTCTTGAGTGCGAGGCAATAAAAATATATATCCAGTGTGAATTACCATGAAAAATTTGATTCTCAGCATAAAAAGTATTTGCAGTTTAATGATAGTTCTAGATACAGTATCCTAGAAGTGAACAGCCCAAAGGAACGGCCAGGAGCGAAAAATAATGCATTTTCAGAATGATTATTTGTAGAGACATCAAATTCTTTCCAATGTTTGAAGGGCACGGTAGACAGAAATATCAGCAATGAAAAATTTACTGTTACAAGCTTGTTAGGTTTTTGTTGTTCATAATTGAAAATCTAATTCTGATCAAAGAAATACAGTTCCAAAAGGATGATTTTCAGATAACTCTGAAACTTTCCTTGGTTCGTACAGGTGTTTTTCGGGAAAGTTATGTTTCAAAAAAAATTTCTCTCTAAATTTAAAAAAAAAAGATTTTTCCCGGTTTCCGAAGTATGATTTTCCTGAATTCATATCTTTTTTCATGTTAGTATATAATGCGGCAAAAAAGACACATTTCGATGAATAATGCAGTTTCAGAAAGACAATATTCTCATTAATCTTACTTTTTTTCGATGTGCGAGGTACGTATGTTGGCAATTATCACATTTGTGAGTTTTTCTTAATGGTGGGCACTATCTAAATTCCAACATGACGGGTGACGACTGAAATCATTTGTGGTGGTTTTCAGCAATTCAACAAAAAATGCAGTTTTGTGAGATTCCAAAAATATTTGTGTTTCAAAATCAAATGTTCAATGATGAAGTGAGAAGAAACACGTTTATTCAACTCTCGTTTTGTGTAAAGTAAACTTTTTTTCCGATTTCAGAAAAATAATGTTTGAAAATTATCAGTTTTCGTTTTGGTTTGCGCATAGATATTGAAAAAAAACAGTAATAATTTGAAGTATTCGTAAAAGTTTCCCACAAAAAGTACGTTGTCGAAAAATTATTTTCTAGGTAAACCGGTCCTTTCAATTAGTTAGTCCATGAAGTTTTTGGGAGACAAACGCTGAGATTTCACCGTTTTCGAGAACACAAATCAGGTTTCCATTATCTATGTTTTGTAAAGTGGGAAATCGAACATGAAAATTATATATAGTAAACTGAAAGTGCATAGGTTTTCGAGCTACAGTATCCTAGAACTACCGTAAGCCAAAAAACAGTGATGATTGTTCATAATGCTGTAAAATTTTTTTTTACATAATCCTTGAATTCTCCGTGATACGAGCATAAAGTCCAAACTGATAGAAAAACATAACTTTGCAGTTACGGGAATTTAATTTCCGACGCATACCAACTTTTTCGATATTGCTCGGCGTGGTCTCGGATCATTTGATGAATGTGCCGGATGCATCTTGTTTATCAGAAGAAAACTGTTTCAGGCGAGACTTTGAAAGTATTTGTTATCATATAGGAATGGTAATAAAGTTCTGTAATAAACATCGTTTTTTTATATGTTTGAAACAGGAAAAATTGATGTTTCAAGATTATGATTTGGGTGGAAAAGTAAAAACAAAAGTTTATTCAGTTCAGTAATAGTCTTGCATATAAAAACATATTTTTTTCGGATTCAGAAATGTGATATTTAAAATTTCGAACTATTTTGATATTGGTCTCATGAAACATCAATTTTCGTAGCAAAACTTGATAACCATCAAAGTTTGCAGCAATTTCAGATAAAAATTACGGTTTCAAGGAGTCAAGACCAAAATTTGATTGAAAAATAATTACAGGTATAAGAAAAGAAGAACGATGTTTCAGGAAAAGCTAGTGAAAAATTTAGTATTTTCCGTTTCAGGGATATAGTATTACGATGAATCAGCAGTTTTGCTTCGGTGCTTGGATAAAAGTTGATTCAAATTTTCTGGTATTTTTCAAATCTTAGATGAAAAATGAAAAAAATGCAGTTTCAAAGTGATCATTTTTCAAAAAACTCATACATTTTCCTTGATGTTATAGTTTTTGTTATCGAAAAAAAACTCAAAAAATTGAAGGAAGCAGTACTGTTTCACGATCATATTTACTGCGAGAAAGTGTAGAACAAAGTTGATCTTCCGATACATTCAACCCAAAAAAAACTAGTTTTTTCGGTTTCTGGAGTAAGTTTTTCAAAGTTCAACTTTTTCGTATGAATGTAATCGGCCCACTATGTATACATTTTTCAGACGTAAACTGATAAACGCCTACATTCCCAGCGATTTCGGACAAAAATTGACAGTTTCAGAGTGATAATTTTCAGATGTATGGGCGCATTTTTCGACTGCAGTAATCCATAGCTACAGTAACCCAAATATGGATCGACGATGATGGTAAAAAAGCAGTGAAGAATAATGGAACATTTAAAAAAAAAAGGTTGCAGAGTTGTTTCTTGACTTTTTTGTTTGTGTGTTGTTTGAAGAAATTATCGGCAAGATGGAGAAAAACAACAGTGTTTCTCGATCGCATTTCGAAAAACCTCGTTTTTTTACAGTTTCAAGAGTGCGATATTTCAAAATTATCAAATTGCTTCATATTGGTTACAATATCCATGGGATGACATCATTTTTGGAGATTTTCAGCGAATTCATATGAAAGTTACAGTTTCAGAATTTTGATTTTTAGTTAGGATGCTATCCCAGAACAGTTTCTTCTTTGATTGTTGAGTAAAAAACTGTTATTTTACATCAAAATTTCTTCTATTTCCATTGAATTTTATAGACATTGTACTCACAAGAAAAGTATCCCAACTAAGTCTGGAATTGAGAATCGACACATATCCTATGTTGTAGAGCATGGTCGATAACCTACAAATCACTAATCAATATCTGCAACCGAGTCATCTACAGTAACTTCATTAATTGAAACAAGATCTACAGTACCCTAAAAATGTCTATATTCAGATGAAGTTGATGTTGATTGAGTTTTTTAATAGTATATTTAGTATATTCTGCCTATTTACAGTTTGTTTCAGCTCTCAGAAATCTGAAAATGGCCATTTTTGGGGTACTGTAGATCTTGTTCCAATTAATGAAGTTACTGTAGCTGACTCGGTGGCAGATATTGATTACTGATTTCTAGGTTATCGACCATGCTCTACAACATACGATAGGTCTCGATCCTCAATTCCAGACTTAGTTGGGATACTTTCCTTGTCAGTTTTTTGGACTACAGTATCCCAGACCGAATTTTTTGTTTTTTTTTCTCGATTTAGAATATTTGTTCGAAAAAAATATCGGAAAACTGAAGAAAAAAAATACTATTTCACCATCATTTTCAATGTGAGAAAGTGAAAATTTATTGGTGTGACAGCATTTTCGAATCAAAAAGTTATGTCAGAATTTTCAAATGTTTTCATATGTACTGGTGGACTGTTGGCCGTAAAAAATGTTGATATTCTAAATTTGCAGCGATTCCAGACAAAAATTACAGTTTCAGGGAGATGATTTACAGATAACAGCTATGAAAAAGCGGTATAAGTCTTTTTTGTGGAGTTTGAGTTTGTATCAAAGACTTTCATTCAGCTTGAAGAATATAGACAGTATAATGATAATTACAAGTTTCCGAGATACAGTATCCCAGAGCTACAGTAACCCGAAGATACAGTTATGAGAAAATGATGATTTAAAATTAGTCAGCTAAACTTTTCGATTTCAGAAATAAGATGTTAGAAAGTTTCCAAAATAGTTGTAGTAATTGAAGTAGTTGACTGGAAAATGATCATAATTGTTGGGGCACAGAGTCTAGTAACTACAGTAACCAAAAGATACGGTCATGAGCGAATGATGGTACATAATGGAGCAAAAACTGTAACAGATTTTTTGCAAATTACAAAAATGCAGTTTCAGGAAGATAACTTTCAGATGGATCATTAATTTTCCGTGGTTCGAAGGTTGAAAACGGTGGATTGTTAAAATAAATGGCCATTGCACATTCTTCTACATTTTCAGAGATTTTCGCATATTCAGACGAAAATTTCGGTTTCAAAGGGAAGATATTCAGAAAAAACGGATCTGAAAGATATTGTTTGCGGTATTTATACAAACAACGTTCCCCATATAAATTTTCATATGAAACGTACGGATATTACAGTGACCGACAAAAAATAAAAATTTTTGGTTACAGTACTGTAGGACTACAGTAATCCAGAGACTGCGCAAGTCGGCGTGTTTTCGAAACAAGTAGTGTTTCAGAGTGATGATTTTGAGATAATCAGGCCCTAAAAATATTACTCCTTCATTCTTTTTCTCAAAAAACATGCTATAAAAATGTGAAAAATTGAGTGAAAATACTGATTTTCCAATCGAAAATTTTATTTTTCTTGGCTGCAGAGCAAAAAAATCACAAAAAACAAATTTTTTTTCAGCTTGGTGATACAAAAATCGATGTATTGTCCATGTTTTCCACCACGGGGGTCGAATTCCATACCGATAAAGGTCAATTTCACTGTCTTTTGACGTCAATGGCGATTAGATAAGGGGCGGAGTCTGTTCACTGGCATGTTGCAAGAGATCGGCAGGGTATTTCGCAATAACGCGGCATAGTGGCTTTGCGTAGGTTTTCGAAAGAATGTGTTGTTTTTATGCGTTTCTTTGCGTTTTTTGTTGTTATTATAATTATAATAATAAAAATATTTGAATTTTAATAAAAATAAGCATTTTAGAGAAAATTAAAGCTGAAAATCGCTAATTTCGCTGATTTTTAGTCGAAAAAAGTTGTTTTTTAAGAGCTAGTATCGATTTTAGCACATTTTATGTTATAAATATTCAGAAAACCATAAAAATTGCTTTAAAAATGATTTTTAGCTAGATTTTTAACGTTTCAAAAATAAAAACACGGTAATTTTCGTCTTTTCCGCGTTTTTCTGTCAAAATTATGCAGTTTTTTCATGTTTTTCCCGCCTTTTTCGCGTTTTTAACAGTGTTTGTGCTTCGAAATGCTTGAAATTAAAATAATCGCCGTTTTTCGACGGAAATTGCGATTTTCTAAGTGTTTTTACGGTTTCGACCATGGATAATAAGGTAAAATGCTAGTTTTCATAGTTTCTTGCTCGTTATAAACCTTTTTACCGTCATGGAAATCGATTTACATACGATTTCGCTCCGTTCGTTTTTAGAAAAGACTGTTTCACGATTTTCATGCTTTTAATATCAAAATAATTTCGAAAAAAGTCGGAAAAGATGCTTTTTTTGTTCAATTTGAACTTGTTTTGCTCGAAAAATATTAGAAAAAACATAGAAATTGTCGATTTTTGTGAATTCATTCTTTTTTACCGTTTCAAACTTTGAAAATAGGCTGATGTTCTAATTTTCATCGCTGGATTCGTCGAGTTGGCTTCTAAATTTGCGTTTCATTCGGTTTTAGAAGAATTTCATGCATTTTACTGATTCAAATTTGCAATATCAGTCGGAATTTCACTTCTTATCGTTGGAAACATCGGTTTCGCTTCTAATGTTGAGTTTCTTTCGTTTTCGACACGATTTTCGCAGTTTTATCGAAGAAAAATGGTTGAAATTGGAATTTTTATGCATTTAAAACAGAAATACATGTTCTTTAACGATTTTTTAACAAAAATTCGTCATCGCTTGCTGAAAATCTTCAAAAAATGCTGTTTTTGAAATCACAACCGCAAATTTCATCACTTTTCATTGTTTTAAACTGAAAAAACACGGATTTTCACTGTTTTGTGCATTAAAATACGTTCAACTTCGCTATTGTGACAGTCTTATCAGCTTGAATAATATTTATTGATTGCAGATCAACAAAAATGATGGGATCAAGCTACAAGGCGCCATCCGGCACACCAAATGATAGATCTCAACGATCAGTGTTCGGTAAGTTCTCTTTTTCCCTCATTTCCCTCAAAAATATCATCAATTTGCAGTAGGAAATATCTCTTACGAGATCCCGGAGGAAGCGATTCGATCGATTTTCTCGAAAGCCGGACCAGTCGTCTCGATTAAAATGGTGCACGATCGGGAGACGGGCAAACCGAAAGGATACGGTTTCATCGAGTTTCAAGATGTTCAGACTGCCGAATTGGCTATTCGTAATTTGAATAAGTGAGTGTTTTTATGAAGAATTTTTGAAAAATTGAAAAAATTAACGAAAAAAAGAATTCTTCTCCGTTTCAAATATTAATTGTAAAAGAAAAAAGTAGTTTTAAGTTGATAAATGAGTTATTTCGGAGGAAATAAGTTCGTATTATTTGAAAGACGAATATTTTCGTACAGGAAACTATTTTGTAACTTAAAAATACGGAATTTCCGCGTTTCATCAACAGTTTGCAGAAAATCGGTTCATTTTTCTTTAAAAAATCACAAAATTGAATGAAAACCCGTCACTTTTCTCAAAATAATAATTTCTCTGTTCTACAGACGAAATGCAGAAGAATTGACGATTTTCAAGTCGATTGAGTTGTGTTGGCTCACTTTTTTTAGAATCTGACTATTTTGTGCTCAAAAAATCGACTTTTCATACAAACTAATCATAGAACTCCCTAAAACTATGTTTGTGTTTAAAATTAGTGAATTTTTCTGCGAATTTTCAAAAAATAAACATTTAAATCTGCAAAGAAAGATCAAAATCATTTTTTTTCTCTGTTTTAAGTGTTGCTTAGAACAAACTAGATCAGACTTCAGTTGATTATTCGAGAAATATACACCGAAAAGTGTTTTGTTAGTCATGTCGGTGATTTCGATCAATTGAATACGAAAGTTCAACGAAACAAGTACTAAAACTAATGAAACGGGTCTGTACTTACATATTTCATAAAACAGAAACATTTTCATAAAATTTTGTGTTTTTTGAAAAGATATATGCTCGCAATCTCAAAAATTTGATGAATTTTGCAGTTTCAAAAAATTTTAATGTTTAAAACAACTTATACTTATTGTTCGTTCCAATAGTGACACAAAAAAACTCACAACTTTTGCAATGTTTCAAAAAAAATGTGGATTAAAACATAAATTAACGAAAATCAGTGTTATATTTATCAAATTATCACAAAAACATATTTTTTGTTTCAGTTATGAGCTCTCCGGACGCCTGCTTCGTGTCGATAGTGCAGCCGGTGGAATGAACATGGAAGAGTTCAATAATGCTCAATCGATGCCCGTCGCAGTTGAAGAGAGCCCGTATGGTGGAGAGTGTGATGCCGGGAAGGCACCGGAGGTTAGGGTTGCTGAATTTTGAATGAAAATTGATTATCTGAAATTACAGACTATAGCAAAGTGTGTGGCATCGTTGGCACCGGAAAAGATGTTCGAATTGATGAAACAGATGCATGATGTAAGTTTTTTTCTGTTGAAAAATTACAGTTTCATGAAAATTTTAAAAGAAAAAACCATTTAAAAAAGCCAATATCATCTTCCTTCGCATGAAAATTTGAAAATATACAATTCTTCCGTACAAAAACGACAAAAGCGGCAGAAAATTGTCTTCTTTTTTTTTTTTAATTCGAGGTTTTGCATGAACTGTTGAGAATCCTACGCTATTTTTTTGCTGTTTCAAAAAAAATAGTACAATTTCGAGAAAAAAAGAGTTTACTCGAGAACAAAAGTTTGTTCACAACAATCTTCAATTTTTTAGCTCGAGATTGCTTAGAAAACGTTGAAAAAAAAGTTTTTGGTGTGAAAATGTCTAAAAATAGGCCAAAAACCGAATAAACATGATCAGGCATCGACTACTGTTTCAGAGATTCTTGCTATTTCTGGAGAAATGTAGTTGTGACGATATTTCGCGTTGAAATTTGAAGTTAAGCAGCGAGTTTCTCGTAAATCAAGACAAATGATCATCTATATCTTGAAAAATGTTCAAATTTCAAAAAAAAAAAAGAATGAGTTTACGTTCTAAAAGCTGTTTCCTCACTCAAGAATCCGATTTTTGGGATAAATCATACTGAAAAACAAGTTTTTGAATATAAAGTGTGGAAGAATAGATGGTTTTGACGTTTTTATCCATAAAAAAACCTAAAAACTTGAAACTGACAATGTTTAATGTTTCAAAAGTTCTTGATTTTTCAATAAAATTTAGTTTTGGCGGTTCTGCCAATCTAAAGTTAATTTCTGCTCTGTTTCTGTAATTCTGACTGAAAACCAACATAAAATAAACATTTTCAACCTAAAAACTATCAAAAGTATGATAAATATTGATAAATTTGCAGGTAGTACGATCAAATCCGGAAGAAGTCAAACAAATGTTGACATCGAATCCACAACTGGCATACGCACTCCTCCAAGCACAAGTTGTGATGCGTATCATCGATCCGCAAACCGCGTTGAACATGTTGCATCGCGGACAATCGGCATCGCAGAATCTGAAGCCATTTCATCAACAAGTCGCCGCCGGTGGACCAACAACCATTCAACAAATGCCACCGCCACAGTTTAACATGCCGAGTGAGTTTTTTTTTTGGAATATTTCAAAAATTACAAAACCAAAAAAAAATTGAAGTCGACACTGGCTAAATTGGGAAATTTTTTCTGAAAAGACAACAACAAGCTTCAAATTTCGATGATTTGAAATAATTTTGTACAAAAAATGAAGCTATAAACGTTCTGTTTCAAAGTAATATGTTATTTTCTAATAGTTACAAAGTTGATGCTAGATCAAAGTGTGAATACTCTGATGTAAATTTTCAAAATTTTTCTCAAAAAATGACACGAGTACGCATGTTGAAAGTTATTTTCACAGAACAGTTTTTCTAAAATCGACAAAAAGCTTCAAATAGCGACTTTTGTGAGAACAAATATGCCGAGTGAGTTTTTGTATATTTCATAAAAATTGCGGATTTTAAAAAGTTGCATAGTCTAAAGTGAATATATAGTGGCATTATCATGTGAAAAGCTTTTGCCTGAATATTTTTGTTTGAAAACAACAAAATTCTGTAAATCCTGACAATTCGAGAAGCTTTTGGGAAAAAAAGGAGAAAACAATAAAATTTCGGTTTCAAAGTATTATTATAGATTCGAATTTCTACAAAATTAATGTTAGATCGTAATGCAGGAATTTTGACAAAAGTCTACAAAATTTTCTCATTTTTCTCACATGGCATGACTAAATGATTTGGGTGAATTTTTTCTGTTAAAACCTTGAAAACGAAGCTGATTTTCAGTCAAAATCTGTATTGATGGTCAAATTTCAAAAAATGTTAAGAAATAGTGAAGGAAACTTGCAAAAATATGAAAAAAGAACAAATTTTCACAGTTTCAATGATTCAATTTACATGAAATACAGTTTATGAATTTTATAAAAGATTATTGTACTGTTTTCCTATCTAGTGATTCGGAAATATCTTGTTTTCATGAAAAATTGCGGATTCAAAAAAGATGCATAGCCGAAAGTGAATGTATAGCGGAATTATCATGCGAAAAGCTTTTGTCTGAATATTTTTGTTTGAAAACAACAAAATTCTGTAAATTGTGACGATTCGAGAAGATTTTGTGGAAAAAATGTAGAAAATAATACGATTTCAGTTTCAATGTAATATTGTATACTTGAATTGCTTCAAAATTGATATTAGGTCAAAGTGTTCGTATTCTGATGTAAATCTTCAAAATTAGCTTATTTGTCTCACAAAATTGCATAGTTTCATAACGAGAGACACGCTTTTTTTTAAACAAGAAGTTTTTTGAAATCAAATCTGTATTGATGGTGAAATTTCGGGAAAATTATAAAATAGTGAATAAAAGTTGCAAAAAAATA
Organism: Caenorhabditis uteleia; assembly: GCA_963573275.1. NCBI lineage: Eukaryota > Metazoa > Nematoda > Chromadorea > Rhabditida > Rhabditidae > Caenorhabditis > Caenorhabditis uteleia. The sequence goes on along the minus strand of OY752135.1, from coordinate 3,960,305 downwards.
AATTTTCACAGTTGCAATGTTTCAATTTACATTGACTATGTTTTGTGATTTCGATAGTAGCTTTGACTGGTGATTCGGAAAAATCTTCTTTTTATAAAGAATTACTTCAATTTTTGTTCGATCTGGCAAAATGTGGATTTTCTTGTCCATTTCGCTTCCAAGGAAGCTAGATTCTGAGAGGATTTGAAGAATATACTCAGTTTCAAAAGTCCTAGAAATTTCAAAAGTAGGATCATAAAACTGATTTCTAGATTTCTTTTTGTTTCAGAAAACTTGAAAAATACCCAATTTCCAAATAATACTGTCAATAATTTGCAGGCAACAGCTCATTGCCCCTGCCAGGCAACAAACCAGTCAATAATCAGCCAATGTATGGTATTCCACCAGCTGATCCGATGATTGGTTTGAATATGGGACAACCACACTCGATGCAACATGGACAATCACAGGTAAACATTTTTTGTTGTTGTTGAAATGTGAAGAAAAGCTAAATTTGTGTCAAGAGGAAAATGGAAACAAAAATAATTTCGTGGGGGAATGAAGTCAGTTTTACTGAACTAAAAATAAAGCATTTTTATATGAGTAATTTGTGAATCGGCACTCTTTTTCTTCAAAGTTTTGTGAATTTGTGCCTAAAAAGTCTCATTTGCTGATCAAAACATGAAATTTCACTGAAAAATAACGATATTTGAAGTTTTCTAAAGTTGATGACCTTTTTCTTGCAAATTCAAAAGGTTTTGATTGAAAAAATGATAGGATTTCGGAGTTCTGAATGTAACGTAAATATTCTTTTTGAATTATAAAAAAGGACAAGATTAAGTTTTGTCTTATAAATTTGAATAATATCAATGTCTTGAAACTGGAAAATATCGCAGTTTCAACAATATTTGATGAATTTTCGAAAAAATGACTGTTAGGCTGATGAAAAACGTAACATTTCACTGAAATGAATGAATATTCGAAGTTTTTATGAAATCAAGTAAGCTTTTATAAATTACGGAAGTTTCTGAATGAAAATTCAAGGAATTTTAAACTTTTAAATGAGAGTTTAATATTGTGGCGAAAAACACAAGCGATTAAGTTTTTCTTACAATTATGACAAAAATCAACGTCTTGAAACTGAAAAAAAATCGCTGTTTCAAAAGTACTTGATCGAATTTTTGCATCAAATTTTTATAAAAGTAGAACCATTTTCATTTTTTCTATGAAATAGATTTTTTTCCTATTGCAAACTATTTTGATTGAAAAACTTGAGGAACTCAAAAATTTTAATAAAAAATGAAGAGTCCTGCCAAAAAAATTGTCAAGATTGAAAATATCGTTGAAATAATATCAAAGTATTGGAACACAAGAAAATAATTTTTAAAAAACTGATGTGAACTGCTCAAAATCTCTAAATTTCTGCTTTAAAACCGGTTTTTTTTTGAAAAAAGTGCACATTTTTTTCGAAAATCAGGCAAAATTTATCACTAAAATCCCATTTTTCCCCAATAATTCCCATATTTTTGCAGCAAGACATCACAACAGAAGAAAAGGCGAATGCACAATTGTTGATGCAAGTGATGCAACTCAGCGAGCAGGATCTCCAAATGTTGCCAGCCGGTGATCGCGAGAAAATTGTCGAGCTACGGCGACAATTGAAGAGAAATGTTCGATAAATAAATTCATTTGTGTGTATACAAAACCTTCTTTAACCATTCGAAATCACTTTTATTCCAATAAATCACATTTATTTATACATTTTGTACTATTTTCACGCTTCTTCACATGCTCCCAGCAACTGAATTGTTAGATAGTTTGGACAACAATCGACAATATTGTTGGTAATATTATTGTTCTTGAACAGGAATGTGTCATATCAATCTCAACCATCATGAATGTTGATGACAAACTATTTTTCATGTTTCAAAAACTTTTAAAACTTTCATAGTGATCTCTGGAACTGCTAACAAGTAAGATTGTGGATGAAAATGTTGTTAATGTTGTTAGCAAGTGTCGACATCCAGCCATATTGCTGGTGAGAGATGTTGTTGTGGACAACAATATTCAACAATATTCGAGATGGTTACTGTTTCAAACTATCATCAGAATGTTAGAAGTATCAATTCTACTGCTCCGTTCTATGAATCTATGAATCTATGAATCTATGAATCTATGAATCTATGAATCTATGAATCTATGAATCTATGAATCTATGAATCTATGAATCTATGAATCTATGAATCTATGAATCTATGAATCTATGAATCTATGAATCTATGAATCTATGAATCTATGAATCTATGAATCTATGAATCTATGAATCTATGACAATAATAACAATCTACCATTGTTGGTGAAGATCGTTGGAATGTTGTCCCCAACAATATTGTTGGGGTGATTACTGTTTCAAATGGTCATTATTTTCAGGACAATTCGTATTACATGATTTGGCTATGGGTCGACAATTTTAAATTAGTCTGATATTATTGTTGAAGGTGGTTCAGCAATAATATCTACATAAAAATATTGATGGCAGTTTTTTTTCATTTTTTCAAAAAAAAACACACAAATTTGAATATCAAAATAAATTTTTAGTATTATAAGTGCCAAACTAATGGCTAGGAATGAAGCAAGTGGGTCTCAATTTGTCTTGAACGTAAATACAAAGAAGCGTACTTGCTCTATTCCTAGCCGTTGCTTTGGCGCATATAATACTAAAAAAAATCAGAATTATTTACTTTTTCATTCATTTTTACACGTAGTCGTATCTTTTCCAGGAGCACATATTGATGAACTGTTCTCTTAAGCATCACATGTTGTAGACGAGACCTCAAATGATCACTCACCTCAAACCAAGTGGCAAGAAGTCTCTTGTAGCCTCAAACTTGTGAAGTAATGTTCTGTCAACAATTTTATCAACTGATTTGATAAGTGATAACACTTCCAATGACGGCTCAAGATCCAAAATACGAACCACCAAAAACATTTCGTTGTTTTTGTAAACTCTGGCTGTCACATAAATTTTGCTGCCCTCTCCAGTAACTCGGATTTCAACTCCGGGAAGACACGGACCAGCGAACACCCTCTTCCATGTGTTGCTTTTCAAATCAAAGCAGTCAATTATGAGACGTGGATCAACAAATGTAGTTATTGCTTGATATATCTTATCCTGGTTAGTCCCTTAATTGCGTCAGTAAATTAATTTGGGTTCTGTGACTCTTACATGTATGTGTTGCCGAGATCAAATAGTCCCGCGGTTCGTCAACATTTTGTAGAATCTTGTTGAAGGAGCTCAATCCTTTATCATAGCGATAGACTATTCTTGTGTTGTCTTGTTGACATTCAATAAGAAATATTGAGCCATTGAGTTCACACAAACGGGATGTTTTGTACACATCACTTGGCTGAATTTCATAGTTGTAGTAAATTTTACAAGGGAATGTTTCGGGGAGAGGTACCCCGATTTTTCTGAAAATTGTGCACAGAGGGTATTCAAAATCAGCTGAAAAAATGTCTGAAAATGCCAAATCGAGTTATGAAACATGTTTTTGAAAATTTTCTCGATCATCAGCTGGGGTAAAAAAATTTTCATGTGCATATTCAGAAACAGAATTTCAAGCCGCGTCTTTCAAAAAAATTGAGCCTCCAACTCAAAAAACACACTTTGTTTCAAAATATTCAAACATGATTTTTGAGGTTCCCCAGATTTTTTCGGCAAAAACTGATTTGGGATTCGGATTCTACATGCAAATATACAAATATATATAGTGAATTTTCATAAAAATCTGGGTACCCCTGGGAAAAACACTAACCAACGCAACACGCTTTCTTTCAAACGTGCTCATATTTATAATGAGCATGGATGCCCAATCGGCAATCAAATGAATATGATTGTCTTGTATGATGAAGCTTTTGCGATAATCTATCTCAATATCGAAGAGTACACTCCATTCCAACGTGTTTGTATCAAATTCGAAAAAACGATTGCCTTCTTGAAGACGACTCCACATGTATATTTTGTCATTCGATGCATACACCCTAAACGTCTGATGTTGCTCATTTTCAACCAAATTTTTATTCTTGTATTCGATCGATTCCCACTCCTTGTTATCTGGAAATTAAATACAATGAAAGAAATATACAAAAACTTACATAGATCATAACGAAACATTTCGAAATAGTTTCTACACTTTCGCATTACATATATCGTGTTCCTGATTTGACAAGTATCCACGAAATAATCAGTGAAAAGGGGGAAAGCAGTTGCGTCGACAAAACACGCCATCGATTGAGAACTGAATACGATCTGAATGGACGTGTCGCATCAAGATGTGAATCGATATTTACGAAAGCAGGTGGTGTATGGCTAGATACAATGTGTGAATGTCTGTTAGCAACACAATCTGTTTCATTTGTTTTGAAACAGTTGAAACTGTAAATCTGTGATGAATCTATGAATCTATGAAGCATAGAACTCCAGAATTTGCGAATCTATGAATCTAGGAATCTATGACAATAATAACAATCTACTATTGTTGGTGAAGATTGTTGGAATGTCGTCCGCAACAATATTGTTGAAATGATTACTGTTTCAAATAGTCATGATTTTCAGGACTATTCTTATTACATGATTTGACTTCGGATCGATAACGTTAAGTTACTCTGAAATTATCCGGGAACGAGATTAAGCAACAACATCTACAGAAAAATATATAGACGGAAATTTTTTCATTGTTTCAAAAAATACACAAATCAGAATATTAAAATAATTGATTAGTATATATATCATGTGAAAAGTGTTGGAATACTTTGACAAACATAGTTTAAATGGTTACTGATTCAAATAATCAAGAAGTTTGTCATAGATGCTGGATGCTTTTTTCGGTCGAGTTTTTCATAGATGATTTTCAAGTCGTAGTGTAGATAAAATTAATGTTGAAGGTGCTTCATCCGCTATCTCAACACACTCGAAACATGTTTTTCCAGATTTTTCACTGTTTCAAACAGATTTGACAAACTCAGAAAAGTTTTTCGAGTGTTACATCATGGAGATATGACCGTTGTTGTTAGGAGAGGGTAGTATCCAGCCATATTGTTGAGGAAGTCTAGAATTGTTGCTGAAGATTATTAGGGTGTTGTCCTCAACAATCTTGGTGGTATTTAAGATGATTACTGTTTCAAATAACTTCAGAATGACACTGCTATATATTTTTAATTAGTGTGGCTTGTTGTTGATCCTGTTTCAAAAAAAACTGTTTCAAAAAAAAACTTGAGAATTCCGAAAAGGTGGCTGATTGTAGTGCATATAAGCCTCAGACCGAATACGTTATTATTGGGGTGGATAGTATCTCGTCATATTTATGGAGTTTGTTATTGCTTACTGTTTCAAACAATATAGAAATGCATATTAGTATTCTATAGGCGATATGACGACTGTGAATCGGATTTACTATCAAACAACATTCAAAAACAATCTGGAACAATAATACCGACCACATCCAACAATATTGTTGGAGATGGCAGTTACTGTTTCAAACGATCTTCAGAAATTTAAAAAGGTTTTTTGTTGGTGTACAATAACAACAATTCTGTAAAAAGAGCATCTGAAAAACCCAACGTCAGCTGTTATATTAGCAAAAACATCATCAAAATGTCATCATCAAAATTTCATATCTACAATCTTCAATACAATATAATAATTCTATTTCATCGATAATATATAATCTTTAATACATAAACAGCAATGGTTGACGCTTTGATATTCTATTAACTGCTAATATCAATCCATGATTTTGGCCAGTCCTGGTATCGAGCATGGTCTAGGGAACCAAAATCTGCTTGCAGCCATCGCAGCCAATCATGGATAATACATGGCTGTTGACCGATGAATATCGAACATTTGAATAGAGCTGCCAATGAAAGGTGTTTCTTGACAAATATTGATATTTTTCTCTGTTTCAAATATATATTGAAAAATGACTTGGATTTCACTCAACTGATACTGGAGTTTGTGGCAAGTCTACTCGATACAAAATTCAACTTCAACAAAATATTGAATTCAAACAAGATTGTTGGTTTTGTTTCTGTAGCAACCAAACACTGTTTCAGAGTGTTCTTATTATTTCAAATTGTTGGTTTCTCATAATCCTGGGACGATCAGTAGTAAGCTAATTGTGTATAGTTTTTGACTGCCGTCATCCCTTCACTCATAATTGATTTTGTTCCTGTTTCAAATATGATATGAAGTGAAAAGAACTATTTTTGAACTGATCCACTTTTCTCTACAAACGAATCCGATAACACAAGTCGAAAGTTTTTTTATTTTTCAAAAATATTTGAAACATGAAAAAAAGATTTTGGTGCTGTTTCATATAGATTTACCAAACATAACTGTTTCAAAAAATTCTGAAATTTCGGGCTTGGATTGTTGTTGAACAATCTCAACAATGTGGTTGATATGCTGATTACTGTTTCAAACCATCTTGACAATCTCGGGTGGATGATTCTTGTCGTTCCACGGTGATTCATTGCTGGATTCTCTCAACAATATTGTTCTGCACTGTTTCAGACAACCTCAGCTACCATTAGATAGTTGGTATTGTGCTTTGTTGTCTGTTGGCCAACACTGATACTTGGATGTAAAACCAACAGTCAACAATATTGTTAGATTGTCTGAACTTGTTGTTGAAATGGGTCTTTAACAATCTCAACACTCATTAATGGTATTGTAGAAAGTGGTTGTTACTGTTTCAAACAATCTTAACAATATCAACGACATATCGAATACTGATAAATTGTGAATTTTCCAATTATTCGAGCTTTCCAATTGTTGGACACAATAATATACAGTTTCAACAGTCTCTTGAATTCTAAAAAATAAATGTTGATATAACTGCCGCAATAATTTAGAAGCCTATTTCATGAAAAATAAATTGTTATTCGAAAAAAAGGTGATACTAGTTGTTGAGCAACGCGAAAAACTATTGCAACCATTTTTTAAACATTTTCTGTCTGTTCCTGTTTCAAATATGAGATTAAGTTGAAACAACATTTTGTTAAGCTAATCTGCTCTTTGCCGTTTTTAGTGTGTAGATATAAACTCGAAATGGCACTGATTTTCATTACCGGAAAAAATGAGGTTTTTGACGATTCCAGACATAAAATAATATTTAAAAAACTGCAAAAAATATAATGTATGCATCACATTTTTTATAAATATAATGTTTCACTCTTGAAATATCACTGACATACAATGCACAAGTCATTCATCCATCTCCCTATCAAAAAAACCACAGTGGTCATGAAAAGAAATGAAGATGTTGAACAAATAATACAATTTTTTTTGTATTTCAACAAATATTAAAACGGTAAATTGTTGATGATCATCCAGTCGTTGTTCAGTTGTTCACTGTTTCAGACAATTACATGAACAATGTGCCACTTGCTGTCAACGTTATTCAAAGGAATTGTTCATCTTCATAATTCGGATACCACCAGTGCCACGAAAACTTCGATTAGTTGACAGATGTTTCGGTCTGTTGCATCAGTTAAACTCGATGTTTTTCACTATTTCAAAGATAACTGAAATGGTAAAAAATAGTCTTTTTACACATTTTTACATTGGAGTCTTGCTGACGATAGATTTTCCTCAAAGTTTTCACTGAAGGTATCCGCATTTGAAACTATTGTTGAAATTGTCCTGTTTCAGTTTATATTAAAATATGAAAAGGTTATTATTCAGCTGGTACTGTATATTTTCCGAAGCAAAACAAATAATTTATTAAATTCGGGTGATACTTCAGATTGAGTTCCGGTATGATCTTCGAGTTTCTCATGAAACAGTAAAAAATCAGTTCTAACTTTTTCGGACGAATTTCAGCTTATGATTCGGCTGCGTCTATTCCAGTTGATTAGAAAATGATGAATCTTATGAACTCCGTTGTTTCAAACAGTTCCCGAATAATGTTGATGATTCTGTTTCAAGTATAGAATGGACTATGAATGAAGCTGATACTGGATTCGCCCAGAAGCGAATATACAGAAAAATAATATTTTTTCAACCATTTAATGAACCAAAAAAAATGATGTTGCTTCAGGTCCGGTCCGATCTTTCTGTTGTTCACGAAATAGCAATGAAGCATTCTCAAAATTACAGTTGCGCGGAATTTTTCTTCTCTAGATAGTTTTTCACAGACATGAAACTTCTTACATTTGACTTTTTTTTCCTGTTTCATGTATTAGAGGATGTGAAAAGAGCTGTTGTTGAACTATTGACTTCAAAATCAACTCACTCTATATACTGCATAATTTTTTTCACTGTTTCTCCAAAAAATAACAAGAAAAAATAAATTATTAAAGTGATAGGGTATATTGATGAAAATACAATAACTTGTCGAAACATTATAAAAATATCTCAAGCTTTGTTTTTTTTCACTGTTTCAAGTGGTGAGAATGAATTATTCGTTGAAACAAAAAAGCCACGGTTTTTTGATGTTTGTAGGTTAAAACAGTGTCCATACCTTCAAAATATTGATGACATTTCTCTCTTTCAAATACTGAAATAGCTACTAAAAAAGGTTTCCATCTAATAATTTTTGCTGGAAACCAAAAATGGTAATACATTTTCAATAAACGATTGAATATAAACAATAATGTTGATTTTGTTCCCGGAGGCTTTTCGTGAAATTCATCAAAAAGGAATAAAACAGTATTGACTGTTTCGAATCACTATGAGAAGTTGAAATGGTATGTTGATTGTATTTCTAATCCATTGGGCATTGACGTAATCTTTATTTGATGAAAGGTTTTGTTCCTGTTTCAAATATCTAATGAAGTGGGAACATCTTTTTGTGAAATGATATAACCATCTTTCATTATTCAAAATTATGGTCCAAGTCAAACATATTTATACTGTTTCAAAAAAATTGAAAAAATTCACAAATATTCTTGATGTTGATTCATAAAGAATAAATATTATTATTCCCACAAAGTCTACAACTTTCAACTTCCTCCAGATTGTTGTGACAATTCTCGACTTGGGCCATTGCTACTTGTAGTTCAGATTTTGCGATGTGTGATCATCAGGTTTTTTGTCGGTTTCAAATGAAGTATATAAAAGTGGAATAGTGGTTTTTGAACTGATAGGTGACTCGGATCATTGACAATGAAAAATACTTCTGTTTTGAGTATATCAACTTTTTTTGCCTGTTTCACTCTTGAAATATATAAAAATACGAATAATTAGAAACGATTTTCAAACCGCATATCTTGCTTACATAGTAATTATTTCTAATCCCTGTTGGAATGCGGACAAATATCCCACAATATTGTTGAAAACAATATTCACTGTTTCCAACAATTTTCAAAAAGTTTGGTAGATTCTGATTCATCTAATTATTTTCAATTGTCACGTGTTTGAAATGAAAATCTGAAACTGCTTTTTGAAATATTGCCAAAACTGTTATATTTGCACCGTTTCAACCATTCCTCTAACAATTATTGTGTATCCGTCGGTAGTCTTGTAAGAAAGTGAGAAGTGTGAATCGTTTTAGATTGTTGATGGGTGAACTTGATAGTTGTTCACTGTTTCAGACAATATCATTAACAATCTTATATTTATTGTTATCGTTCTTTGAGCCAGGTTGTCAGTTACAGTTGTTTTTCGTGAATAAGCTCAATTTCAAATAGTTTATCAAAATCGTATCTCCCTGCTTCCATAGTAGGTTTTTTCCTTTTTCAAATAGATGATGAAGTAGAAAAATATATTTTTAAATGATATACTAGCTACGTTTGATAATATTGTCAAAATGAGAAATACTTTTTCTGTTTCAAAAAAGTTGAAAACGATCACAGATATTTTGATGTTGTTTCAAAAATGATGTTTTCGAAATATAAGGTGGAATAGTTGTTTGTGAACTACTAGATATGAATCTATGAAAAATAAAAATAAACATTACCGTTTCAAGTATATCAACTTATTGGCTGTTTCAATCTTCAAATAATACCCAAGTGGGAACAAATAGAAGTGATTCGTACATTTTTCCGGGCATTTGATAACTATTTCTAACCCTGTTGGAGTTGGAAAATAAGCAAATATCCAATAATATTGGTGAAAACAGTATTCACTGTTTCAAAAAGTTTCCAAAAAGTTTAGTAGATTCATTCCTCTAATTCTTCTTCAATTTTACGTTCATGAAAGTACAACCTGAAATTTTTTTTTGAATATCTAACAACTAAAGTGGTTGTTGATTTTGTTCAACAGAAAAAATCAACCTTTCAGGAATCGTTCCACATTGCCAATGGACAAGAAGATAGTGCTTCACTGTTTCAGACAATATTATTAACTATCTCAAATTTTTTCGTATCGTTGATCGACAGCTTTTGGATTTTCAATATCTTTTTAATATCAAGTTCTGTTTTTCTCATTATTATTTGACCAGAAGTTTCCCAAAAAAAAATCAGGATACCTTCTCATCAGTACTTTGGAAACTTTATATAGTGTGACTAAAAAATTCAAGATATCATCAGATCAACAATATTTTTTCCTATTTCAATAAATACTGAAATGGTAAAAACGATATACGTTTGGCAATTGTGAATTTTTATGAAATTTCATAACAAGATTGTCAGAGAAAAATACTATTCGGTTTCAGCTGAAACTCTGAACACTTTCTTGAAAAAAGTTTCCAACAATACTGTTACAGGTGGCTTTTCACTGTTTCAAACAATATTAATAATACCGTAAGGATTGACACAACTGTTTTTTCCGGGAAATTGGAAAAAAGCATTTTTTTCAATATTGCTGTTGCTTCAATATTCTATTTAGACAACATATTAGTTTTAGTTCTAAATTTATACTGTTTCAAAAATAATCGAAATCCTGATCAGTATTGCTGATATTGTTACGTGGGCAGGTGCTATCATTGTTATTCAACAATATTGTTTCAATTTTTCTTGTTTTTATCACAGTTTCGATTAGAAAGTATTAAATACTGGGAGTAGATAAAAGCCATTACGTTCATTTTGGACATTGATTTTTCTGTAATTAATGATTCCAAAAATACAGTTTTCTCCGGTTTCAAATAATAACAGTAAGAAGAAACAGTTTTTTTTTCAGCAATCAACAAATTCACTATGAACACCACATGCACAAAGCCAGGAAAAATTAGAAATTTAGAAGAAAAAAATTGAAAATTTGAAGCATCGGTTAAGTTTTTCGCGGTTTCAGTAAAATATGACAAATTGGAGTTGATTTGTTCTCTGATTCGGGAAGTGTTTCGTCGGACAATAACTTTTTTCTTGTTGAAATATTAATAGCAATATTTACAGTTTCAGATTGATGGTTCATTAATGATTCAATGGTTAGATGTGTTCGTCAGATGATTCTATATGGAAATGAATTTACTGAATATTAAAATTGGAATGTGTTGCATTTTACTTTTGATTGGATTATCGTATTAACGCAAGACCACTTATCTAACAAACTTTCATAGTAATAACAGCGAAACTGTGAATGTTCATATTTTCCCAGAAATGATGACTATGTACAATCTTGCACTCCAGCGGGTTGTTTATTCACTGTTTCAAATATTAAGAAAGACGGAATAGCATTATTCAGAGTTGATCGTAAAATTGATTGTCGTGGACAATATTAAAGAATACACTCATCTATTACAACTTCAGGATTTATTGTTATCTGTGATATGAATGGACTATATACTCGAAGAGGTAACATCGGTTGAAAATGTATCAAATGTTTTTGACAGTGAAATGTTTTGGTCAGTTTTGAGTGGGGCAGAATTGGAAGTTGATCAAGTTTTTTACAGACTTTATGTTTCCAAACAATCACTGAAACTGCAAAACTTCATTTTTTTTGCTCAAAATTGATAAAAATCAATATTCAACTCATTCCGCAGAATTTGGTAACATTATAACCGAAGAATAACTTCCAGACTTTTTCCAATTTCAAACAAAATCAAGTCCGAGAAATCTAATGGACGGTGTTTTGATTCACTTCTACAATGATGAGGAATGAAAATCGTTGCAACTGTCACTGTTTCAAAATAATGGGAAAGTTTCATTTCATAGATTTCAATTTTGTTTACCCAATTTTTAGAGAAAATGCATCAACATGATCAGATGCTAAAAGCCTCAAGAAAGTAGCAAGATGTTAGAATTTCGAATCCCGATTAAATGTTATTGAAACATACTCTGTTTCAAAATGAAAATTTGTTGTGCATGTGGTAGTTGGAACCAATTCTCCGCTTGAATTCATTTTGCGTATATTTGAATCAGTTGGCTGAGTATCAAATGTCTAGGACAGTCAAAATTGTTTACACTTCGTGAATTTGAAATTAATAATATTTGACACCTCACAAAGTTGAAAATAACGGAGTCGTTTGATTGCACTTACTTTTCAGTATATACTGAAACTGTGAATTTTCCGATTGTCTACAATTATGCTAGATACTGATTATTTATTCGACAATTTGGCTGAGTTTCAAATGTTCGGTCAATGAATTTTTTTTCAGGTATTCGAAATTTGAAAAAATCTGGTTTGTGAATATTCACCCGTTTTTTTTCCCTGAAACAGTGCAGAACTTTATGGAGAAGTGTTCAAAATATGAACTTTGACATAAGGTCCATTAGTCCAAATCAAACATTTTTTCGTGAGTTCCCCAACATAGGTCGACGCAACACCTGGACTTCAACGAACAAAACCATGCAGAAGCGATTGAAATATCATAGAAAGTTGAAACATATAAAAAATTTTCACTGTTTCAGTTTGAAAATTTTGGAAAATATGATAGTTACATTCGATTTTCCGGTTATTTTTTCGGTGAGAACCTTGAATAAGTCGACGGAGTAAACTGGCTGAGTATTAAACGCAATTAAATCACTGAAATTAGTTCATGTGCCGCTTTTAGAAACTATAGTTATATATAATTTAGTTCACTTTGTCAAATAACTGTCTAGTAATATTATTTTACTATTTCAGAAAAATCTGAAACAGCAAAATTTCAGTGTTTTTTCAATTGGATGAGGAGTTGATTGAGTTGAAAGTTTGGCTTTTGGCTGAGTATCGAATGCTTGAACTACAGGAATACTGTAGTTTCACTGTTTCAAGTATATCACTATTCCGATCCTTAACTTTCTCATACAGTGCTCAAAACCTCTGTTTGATCAAAAATATCATATCTTTATTCACAAAACTATTCATATCCATTTTATTCCTATTTCACTTCTTCTTTCTATCCTCCTCCTCCCAATCATCCTTGGCCGCTTGCAAATGCATCAAATATCGATTACACCATCCAATATACTTCTCAATAAATGCCTCACCAATGGCATCTCTCACAACTCGATCAGTCTCCATGTGATATGTGACAAAGGTGTAGAATATGAAGGCATATTGCTGAAACATAATTTATGTTGCTCGCGGAGCAGGAAAGGTGAGAGCTTACCATGCTAGTCTGAATGGCAAATGCACGGTATCCACGAAATGTTATCATCAGTTTATCAAATGGCATCTGAAATAGATTCATAGATTCATAGATTCATAGATTCATAGATTCATAGATTCATAGATTCATAGATTCATAGATTCATAGATTCATAGATTCATAGATTCATAGATTCATAGATTCATAGATTCATAGATTCATAGATTCATAGATTCATAGATTCATAGATTCATAGATTCATAGATTCATAGATTCATAGATTCATAGATTCATAGATTCATAGATTCATAGATTCATAGATTCATAGATTCATAGATTCATAGATTCATAGATTCATAGATTCATAGATTCATAGATTCATAGATTCATAGATTCATAGATCCTCGAGTTCTATGTTCATAGATCCTCGAATTCTATGTTCATAGATCCTCGAAGATTTATGCTTCCCACTCACACTATTCTCCGCATAATCATTGAGCAATCCAACACCAACAAATGCACCCGTCCGCCCGACACCATCACTACAATGCACCACCACTGGTGTCTCATCCTTCACCACCACCATCACCAACTTGAATATCATCTGACACTCCTGCGGGACCCGATTATCATCCCAACCAATAAACTGATAGTGCTTGACAACACTACTCTCCTGACCCGACTCCAGCTTGAGTGTTGTGATCCTAACCGCCCACATTTCTTCCGACATCACTTCCGATGATATATTTGTGATCTTCGTCTGGTTGATCACTTTACTATCATTGACCTTATCAGGATAATAATCCGAACACTCGCCACTCTTGCACAACATCACAATACTTTTCACATTCTCCTGCACAACCATCGCCCAGAATACTGCTTGCGTGTCTTTTTGTGGTGCTTGTGTGCAAATGAACCGATTCGGCTTGTTGCAAAAATCCACATAATTCGCGTGAATATAGTCAGGCTTCTGATTGAGCACAACTCGATGAGCATCATTGCACACAATCTTGGAACCTTTGCTCTTCTTAAACGCCACGCACGTACTATTCGGCGGCTCATACGTATGATTTGCCAATTGATAATTGATAAGTGATTGTGGATGCTCACTGATAATCTTCCTTATCGCCAACATTATCATAACCTTGCCACCAGCTTCATCATCGGGTGGTGGTTTCGCCAAAACCTTCTTCAAATAGACAACACCAGCTTTCCTAACATCCTCATTAACTTTGTCAAGTTGCTCCTTCTCGCGAGCAAGTACATCCATATTTTTGATCGCCTCCTCTGCTGACGCATTCTGAGCATCCAACTCGGTCATATTAGCATTGTGGGTTTTCTCATGTTTCAGCTTTTCAGCCTCCTTCAACTTCATATCCTCCTGATACTTCTTATCACTATCAGCCTTCTTCGCCGCATGAGTATCAATCAATGTCTTGTTATCACTTTCCGCTTGCTTCAGCTTCTTATCATGCTCCTCAATCAGTTTGTCCTTTTCCGACTGCCATGCGTCTGTCGATTTATTCAGCTTCTTTGAGCGTCGACACAATAAGATGAGGATAATGACGAGTAGGATGACAAGGAATACGATAAGTAGGATTAGTTCCAACTTGGTTTGCCAACCGTATGTACAGTAATCTTTGCAGTGTTGTGTTTTTTGAGTCTGGAAATATACTCATAGAATCATAGATTCATATATCCTCGAGTTCTACGCCTCATAGATTCTTTAGTTCTATGCTTCATATATTCTCAAGTTCTATGCTCCATAGATCCTTGAGTTCTATGCTTCATAGATCTTAAGTTCTATGCACCAAAGATCCTTACCCCATCACAATCACACGACTCGAACAACAATGATGACTTGGTGCTGTTCACCAACGCCGCTGGTGCACTTGTCGGAACCGCATATCGATTGTAATCATCAACAGTACAGCTCTTCAAAACCACTTATCAATAACTCTTGTCAACCTACAGTATACTCACAAACTTATCCCTCATCGAATCCGCCGGTTGACCAATCAGCTGATCAAATGGCTGATTTGTTATCAAATCAGTAGGTGTAGGAACACCACCGACCAATTTCATTCGAATAACCTTCACCGAATATGCACCCTGATCCTCATACAACTCAAATATGATAGCTGATGCAAGCTGTGGTAGACCAATCTCATCTTTCTTGTCGAAATACATGAAGAATGCATTTAGAGCATTGGAAGTTGTTGCATATGCTCGAAGCTTCACATTTGATACCGAGCCATTCTTCACGGCATTCAACTTGTTGTAATTGAACTCGAATAGTTCATTGATCCATGATGATTGTATTTCATCACTAACATTGACACCTCTCACATTCAACACATTATCAAATATTCCGAGCTCGAAATTGTTGAGCTTCTTCACAAACTCAGCACCAGTTTGGACCAATTGTTGAATAGTAGAATCGGGTGGCAAATTGAGGGCGATTGCATTCAAATCTTTCATCACACTCAAATAGTTGGTGTCGTTGACAGTTACTTGAAGATTGCCACCAATTTGTCGGAGATGGTTTTTGAACTTTGGTGTATTTATAAAGTCTTGATATTCCTTCTCGCTCCTTGCCAATTTCAACGCCTCATCTCGTTTTTCACATCTAGTCAAAGATTGTATTGGAGGGTCGGTGTCTACGTTTGGGCCACCGAAACTAGTTCCAATTATGCCTCTTGCTACATCGGATGAAGCTCGGTTTTCCAAGACGCCGAGTCTGACCGCGGTGTAACTCGATCCGAGGAATGAAAAGTAATTAAGACCAATAGACATTGCCAATGCAGGTAATTTATCCATCGCATTCTACAAAGCAGAAGTTAAACCTAAGATTCGAAGGATCCGGCATACCTTTGATAATTTACCTCGTACAAAACTACTATCAAATGTTCTCCATGCCGCATCATCTTTGCCGTACTCATCCATTGGCACTAATGGTCCTTCGTCGAAGTACTAAAATTTGATATGACATTCTCCCTTTTTATCATTGACTTACTATTTGTACATATTTTAGAGTCTGAGCATTGATGCTACTCATTATTATCATAATGGAGACCAAATAAATCATCATTCTTCTGCTCCTTCGATTAATGATAAAGTGACGACAATTGGCAAGTAATAAATGTCATTTCATCGAATCACTTCCACGAAATAGGCCACGTGAAAATATGTATGTCATATGTCACGGCGGAAGAACTAGCTCGAGTAAATGTTGCATAACTTTATTTGATATTCAAAAAAGACATGAAACAAAAGATAATATCTCCAAAAACGTGAAACGTGACGTGACACTATTCATGCCAACACCCAATCAAAACAAAATCAGTCTACATCAAATCAGTATGCATCGGAATATGATATTCCGCCTGATCTCTATTATAATATTGATCAAAATCAGCAATGCTGATAAAACATTAGAATTTGTCCAAGTGGTATGTTTTTGGTTCTACCTATCAAGTCTATTATTATGATTTCAGTTTTTTGATGAAGGACAATTGATACCATTAAAGGAATATGGAAAGGATAATACAGCATGGTCGATCGCTTCTGATTTGGATCGCGGTGTCCCGACAATGGTGAGCTTTTTCATCTGAAACATTGTAACAATGATACTTTTAGACATCAAAAAACACAATTCTCGCATTAGGACAAAAGATTAGAGACAAATACAGCACCTTGTCACAAACAACAAAGAAATTTGTGCACATTGAAAATCGGGAGTCATCGAAGTTGGCTGCTAGTGAAATCAGGAGGGCGTTTACTCTTGGTGCGTTTCGAAAAGGGTTAGGTTCACGTTCAGGATCAACGGGTGGGGAGTAACTTAGGCTTAGCAGCGTCTAGATATTGGGATTTAAAGCTTCAATGTTTCAGCTGGATCGTCTCTCGAAACTGAAAGCGAGAACAAATTGAGTGCAGACTACAAGTGTGTCAAACGAGATAATCTCCTTGAATTGGTCCGAGCTGGAAATGAATATCAGAGCATTATTGCTGATCAAAACGTATGTTATCACTTCATTATCAGTATATAGTAACATACTTCCAGTTCCAAAACCATCTCGTCAAAATCAACGCCGCCACTGGTACAACAATCTCCAACACAACTTATTTGGATGTCATGAGGGACTTGATGGCAATCAACACTGAATTTCCAAATGATCCAACAACCCAAATGATAGCCCAAGTGGTTCAAGAATCCGCACAATACTTCAACAAATTGTACAAACTCGAGATGGGATTGCTCCAAAATCAACTAATAGTGAATGGTATGGATGTTGGCAAGCTGATCAAGGAATCGCGGATCAATGAGGTGTTCATGATGAATCGCGAAAAGCTGGATGCGATGAAGACTACTGATTCGACAAAGCTTCGTGCATTTGCAACAACCGCCTCAACATTGAACGCTTTTCGGATGCACTTTGGGTTGAATGATCAAATCGATGGAGCACCAACACCCGGCTCGGCTATCATATTTGCGGTTTACAAGGAAAATAGCGACTACTTTGTGAACATTCTTCGAGCCAGCTTGTCAGGCGGTGATCCGGAAAGTGTAACGAATTCGATTAGTGGATGTAGTGGTGAATACTGTAACTATAAAACGTTGATTGAAGATCCAGCAACTGCTATGAAGAACAATTTTGTAAGTTTTGCAAAAATGTTAAGCCTAGTATTTTGCGGTCTTCAGAGTTGTGCAATCCTGGACTACTCCCTATTCACCATCTCAACTACAGTACCCATCGTACCAGTGCAGAGCACCACACCAGAAGCTCTAGTCTATGCCGTGTGTAGATGTGCACAGGATTAATCGCTGCCAGATTGTGTGGAGTTTTGTAGCCGCGAGGCGTGGTTCTACTACTACTTCTATGCCTACGCCGTGATTATCGCGATTTTCTTGATCCTCGCCACCACAATACTGATATGCACAAACAAACAAGTCGCGGATCAGGATGCGAAATATGCGAAGGAGAAGAAGGAGTTGATACAAAAGCAGGAGGAGGAGTTGGCAGCGAAAGTGAAGGAGAATGAGAAGTTACAACAGGATCAGAAGGTGGAGATGGTTAAGGATGCGGCGATGAAGAGTGCCGAGTTGGAGAAGAAGACGGCAGCGATTAGCCGGCTTGTTCAATCGCACACCGAGGCGGAGAATAAGAAGAGAGCTGTACTTGGCAAGCAACAGGCGAAAATTGGTAATCTGGCGAAGAGTGTCGAGTTGGAGGTGACGAAATCGGCGAAATCGGCCAAGTTACGGAAAGCGATTGATGCACAATCGGCGGCGAATCAGAAGCGGATCGCGACGGCGCAGAATACGAAGAGGGAGTTGGTTGAGATGGCGTCGGCGAAGATTGTGGTGGCACCGACGGCGGATGAGTCGAAGAACTTGATCATCGAGGCGATTCGATTGATTGTGAATGATAAGAGGTATTCACCACATGAGTTGGGTAATTATCAAGCGGCGAATATGGATTATAAGACTCCGAAAATCAAGTTTGCTGCTTTTAAGGAGGTTGCGGAAAAGAAGAATCTTACCAGGTATAAATGGCAAAGTATTTTTCAAACAACTATTATGGTTTAGAAACTCTGGCGTCATTTGTTACGACTACAATAGAATCATCCTCAAGTTTGATTTTTTGGAGAAAAACGATACATTTATAAACGCGAACAGTGTGGATTTCCCGAGCAAAAAAAATCGGTTCATTTGCACACAAGGACCATTGCCGGACACTCTATATTCGTTTTGGGCGATGGTGGAGCAGGAGAAGGTGCATAGCATTGTGATGTTGTGTCGATTGAAAGAATGGAAGAATGGAGAGTTTAAGGACAAGTGTGAGCAATATTGGCCGGAGAAGAAGGATGATACAAAGAATTATGTGTACAAGAATGGGGATCCGGACGATAAGGCGTTGAAATTGCAAAAGGTGACGATCAAGAACCTCTCGTCGAAGATCATGTCGGAGGAGAATTTCGCGGTGCGGGAGACGACGCTTCAGATGATTTGTGGAAAGACGACGGCTGATACAAGAGTCATCAAGCATTATCAATACATGTATTGGCCGGATTTTGGTGTGCCGGATGCGGATAATGTGGTATCCAACTTGCTATCGACAGTCATGAAGGATACGACACCGGTGGTGGTTCATTGTTCGGCGGGTGTTGGTCGTACTGGCACATTTGTTGGTATTGGACTTTTGGATGATTATGTACAGAATAAGGTGACACTATCAGATCAACAGCTCAATTGTCAAATATGATTTTGCAGAAGCCATTCGACAATCTGATGCGTGATCTTCGTTTGTATCGTGGTGGTGCGATTCAGACGCCTCAACAATATGCTTACATATTCTATGCATTCATTTCGTATCATATGGCGACTGATAAGACGGTTCGTGAAGCGATTGGACAGGAGGATACGAAGAAGTACATGTTGTGGAAGTCGAACTTTGCGAAATTATGCAAAGAAGCACATGATGAGGATTGAATAGCGGGACAGATATTGATTAGTAACTATACATAGATGTTTTTTTCTTGTCCTCGCAAATGAAAAGTGTTTGAATACTCTTGTTTCTTGTTTAATCTATCAAACAGAGTTATGCAACCTTTACTCGAGCTAGTCCTTCCACCATTTCGTGGATCTTGCACATATGCAACCTTTACTCGAGCTAGTTTTTCTGAGAGTGTGAAGGTCACGGAGGTGGTAGAGAAACAGAACAGAAGCTGTGTTCCATGTTTAGAACGAAAATGTGTCAATTGGTAGATCAAACGGTTGGTAAAATTGTACTGTATCGGATAATCTTGAAAATTTGTAACCAAAGAAACCGTGGATCTCCAATTTGCAGTGAGTGAAGAGAAATCACTAGATATATATTTTGGGAGCAGATTGTTTTTCCAAATCTGGCATATTTTCTCTGTTTCAGGAACTAATGATCGAATAGAGCTTTTTTACTAGCTGGTACCAATGATAAGCGATAAAGAATTTGATATTTTTATGTTATGAAATTTGAAAGCGTATTGATCAAGCAAATGATGTTTCACATATATGAATATTATGAAAGTGAATTTTGGCAGTATACGTCCCCATTTCGAGTTCAGGTTCCTGATTATCTCCACGTGTGAAGTTAGATGGTATTGATACAGGATTGAACTTTCACAGTTTCAATTTTCGAAGAGACAGTGAAATTACCTACTTCTAGGTTAATGGAAAAATAAAAAAATTATGTTCATTCATACTGTTTCAAACATTTTTGATGACTTACAACTAATGATTGAATTGATCTCAAGTAGATAGATATACTTATTTCTTATGTATGTTTCAATGGTATATCAAATGGAAATAATTTATACTTTTTAATTGGTCTTTGTAAGTTACCTATATCGTAGCCAGAATGTGATTTTTTACCATTGATTATATTAGATCGGATTTTGAAACTGAAAATTAGCGCTCTGTTTCAAGTGCAGGATGAAAAATAGAAGATTTGATTAGTAACCAATACTCCAATTTTGAAACGACTTTTAATAATGAGTACAAAAGAAGATAACTGCAGTTTTTGTTCAGATGTGAAGTTTTAATCGGCCACATTCATATATCATAAAATATATAAAATTCGTATATCATAAAATTCAAAAAAATTCACTTTTTCATTGAACACTGAAACTGTGTAAGCACAATATTTTTACACTCCCAGAATCGCTCAACTTCCTATCAAGAGAAATGTTTATCAAATTTTTTAGCAACTATATAGTTCCAATATTTTGAATCAATTCAAAACTGATTACAATAATGGCAGTTTCATCAATCAGAATGGCAGATCAGTTTCAAATGCGAATCGAAGAAGGGAAAAAATTCCATAAGCACACTGTTCTCATAACACAGAACAATTATTAATTGCAGATTTCCACTGTTTCAAACGGGTCATATACTTTGAATTGATCATTTTACACAATTCATGTGTGTTTAATTTGATTCAAAATGATCGGAATTAAAAAATGAGGGATGGAAGGAATGAACAAGTTTTGCAACAATTAATTCTAATAAAATGTGTTTTTGAAACAGGAAAAAACGGAGAGCTATGAATATTTTTCATGAAAGAGTGGTACTGTTTCAAGCAATCTTCAAAAAATCGTTAGGTTTGTTGTTGATGTTCTTCGACGTCTTTTTGTTGAAAGTTCCTACTAAAAACATGTCAAACTAACTAGTAACGAAAAATAATTAGGATATTTTCTAGCTTTTGCAGTTACAGCTGGTTCTATCCACATTTTCATGGGTAAATCGATGTTCCACTTCATGTGTACTGATTTCATATCTTAAACTTGATTCAGAACAGTATTCAAGTTGTGATACTTCATTTATTACACCAACACTGCCCGTCCTTCTTCGTTTAGTTTTTGAAACAAATCACTTTTCGAACATTTTGAACAAACCTATCGTTCGAGTCACTGTTGGAATCTACTTAACTTCACTGTTTCAATGAACACTGAAAATGTGAAATTATATGTTTTTCAAAATGGTCTAGCGATACCATAATTATCCAATTTCGCCGACCGACAAATGAAACAACCCTTCAACATGAGGTCAAACCCCAGGATTTTACTGATCGACAAAGTCTGACTATGGGGTGGAGAAATACAATAATTTCCAAAAATGTATAGTTCACTGTTTCTATTATTGAAAATAGTTTAATTTTTTCTTTTCCTCAGTTTAAGAAGAAGTATTTGATTCAAACTTTCGGTCTGGAAACAAGAATAACAAATCTGCGAGTACGCTTATCTGTAAATGAATGTGTACTTTGTTTCTGATGACAAATTTTTCTGTTTTGCATAGTTTTCAGAATATCCAAAACTACTATAATACCGTTCCATTAAAGTTCAGTATAAAAAATTTGTTTCATAGCAGTTTCAACGTCCTATCATATCAGATGCATAATTCTAAAATGCATCCATTTTCCAAAAAACAGGGGTAGCCGTTATTTCATTTCAAACAAGGACACCTTGTTTGTGTTTCTTACATATTCGATCCAGTATTTTAATCAAGGAAACAATTTTGGTGGTATTGTTGCAGATATATCAAAACCGTAAACATTGATATAACCTTCTGCCTGAGTATCAAATGTACATACAACATTCATTCAACAATCTCCTCAGAACTTGTTAGTTTTTCTCTGTTTCTGTTATGATATATAGAAAAAAGGTACGTTAACAAGTCAATTCTCATATCTGTTTTTCTGGCCTGAAAATCCCGATTAAAATTTAAAAAATAAAATGACACAACTTGGAGCCGAGAGTCGAAATTTAAAGAAATTTGATAGTATTTCACTGTTTCAAGGTTTCCAATTATAATTCAAACCACAACATTTATTTATAAAAAATATGTTAGCCATTTATAATTTTGTTCAGAACTTGAAACAGAACAAATTACATCTGAAAAGGAATGCCTGTTTCAAAAATAAAGCAAAATAAGACGAGTTGTTTTTCAATCCGTTCAGTGCCTCTGTAAGTTCATTGAAATCGTTTGATCAGAAAAACACATAAGTTTTTTGATGGAAATTTGACAAGGCTCAACTTCCTGTTTGAAGATATTTCTAAAAACCGATTCAAAAGTTACAATTCTATTAACCGTTCAACTATCAAATCAGGTTGTTTCCTAGGAGACATTTAACAAATATTGAAACAGAAAAAAGTTCCTCGGTTTCAAATTGAACATGTTTTTTGGATGTAACAGAAACTCAAGCTCAAATAAGACAAGAAACCTTATGAAAAAATCAAAAACTAGTTTTTTTTCACTCAGTTTGTCGAACAAAGATCTACTCCGGAATTCATAAAGTCCTCTCGATTTCCAAATATTTATGGTTTGAAACCGCTTTTTTCACTGTTTCGAACATGAAATGAACAAGGTGACTACACTACTGAGTTGATAAAAACGTAGCTGCTTCTGCATATTACAATGAACTGAAAGATATCGAATTACCATTTGCCCATGCTCGTCGTTGAAAAGAAATATTGAAACTGTAAATGAATACTTTATTTCCAACGTAAACTTTGTTTGTTCGCTGGTTGAGCACAATTTGTACTTTTGATATTGTTTCCAAACTTCAGTGAACACCATAATGTGTTAAATTTTATCGATTCTGATCCATACTCGCCGATAAGACTTCATTGTATTCTGTTTCATGTAATGAATATGAACTTTTGAAGTAAACTAACTGATACTGCCTATCCAGCTATCTGATGAAACATTGACCCAGTCAAAGTATTATTTCAAGAGTTGTTCAGAAAACAGTCGAACTATCTATCAACTGAACATCAAATGCACTACTTTCTTATCCTAATAGTCTTAAACAGTTTACCCATTCATTTGAAAACTAGATTCTGTTTCAAGTATACAATAACAAACATGTATCATCTACTGAGTCAATAATACATGTTGGTGTTGCTATCCCAGTCACGAAAGTAAAACATGTCAATGTTTAGGAACTTTCGAACAAGTTTCGAAACAGAAAACAAAGAATTTTACAGTTTCAGAAAAATGATATATTGAACATGTATTACCTAGAATTGTTGAATCAATTGCCGCAGTATCAAGCATCATCAACTGAGGTGAATCACTGTTCTCTTGTTGTCCGTTCTTCCTCGACAAAGACTGAAACAGTACAATGCTCATTTTTTGTTGATAGACGCAATTATTTGAGGATTTGACAAATCTGAGGTCACTATTCGTCCAATACTATTCACATTGTTGATGTTGAACACGGGACACTGTATACACTGTTTCATTCACCTATCATATTTCATATGATACTATTTTGAGTCAATAAGTAATTTGCTTTTATTTCGTAATATTTCAGCGTCAACTAGCACTACTTCGCCCTGATAAGTTCCTCAAAACTGATGAAATAGCTGGCACTTGATACTAATTGATACGAAATTATTTTTTGTCCGTTTCAGTTGCTACATAAGAAATTCAAGATTTTAGTGCCCGATAATATAAACGCAAAACTAGTAGAATTGTTAATATTTCCCCTGTTTCAACTGCCCATCGAAATGAAAGTAGAAAATATATGTAGGGTTACCAAATTATTGTCTTTTAAATCAGTACGTTAACTTTTTCGGACAAATTCAAGGTGTATATTGTGATCCAGCTGAGATATGTTGAACACTTTCATTTTCACAGAAAAACAAGTTTCCAGTTTCAATTTTAACATTTATTGATAATGTGGTTGCCAGTAATGTTCATTGTGATAGAATGTATGGATGAGTATCAAACGTTTACCATTTGAATTGCTTCTCAGATTTTACTTCACTTCCTTAACAATCATTGAAACTGTAAAACGTTCAATATCCTTCCTGATAATATGTGATTCATATACATAATTGGACAGAAATAACCAATGATAGTTCTTTCAGATTACGAAACTTTGATCACTTTTTTGACCACACCCTCAGCACTTACAATTTTTCAAAAACACCTAGATATTTACATTTTGAAACAGTTTTTTTGTTTTTTCGATTATTGGAGTTATTGGGTTAATTTTATCTTCGTGGAATGCCCAATACTTTCGATACAGTTGATATTTGTTGCTGAAACTGTATTCACTGTTTCTGTCATCTATCATATTTCAGATGATAATATTTCGCTCAATGCGTCATCCACCAAATGCAAACTCCATGAAAATGTTTATTTTTGAAAATAAATTGAATATTTCGGCTGAGTATCAAACGTATTGAAAATATTTTGAACATCACTTCTCAAAAGAAAATATGTCTGGTCGTTACCATCGATCTTTTCATGACTATACTGTTTCAATGAATAGTGAAACTGTGAGCTCCTATTTTTCCATCAATCTTGTATTGACACCAGGTGTGGAAAAATATATCAAGTTTATCGATCATCAAAGCATCAAATTAGGATGTTCTGAAAAAGTTGAAACCCTCAATAGGCAAATGCGACAATTTTCACTGTTTCAAAATTTCAAGATATTTGAAGAATGCATTTGTTTATCAATCGAGTATTTCCGTGTGTAACTTTCAGATTTCTCTGGAACCAGGTTCGCTAAAAATGTTCACGTTTCTGATGACAATTATAGTTTTTTTAAAAACTGTTTCGAACATAAATAAATGAGGAACTCCAACGGTATCAGCTAATGATGGCGTAGCTTTTTGTTCGCATATCAATGAAAATCATTTTCTGAGAAAACACCGTATGCGCAAAATTGCTTATACGGTTATGTGTTGTGTCTGAAACTGGATTCACTGTTTCAATAATTTATCATATTTCAGTTGATACTATTTTAATTTGATTCACAAATAAGGCTATCAGGTTGTCATCTCATTTTCAATTGGAGATGGATTCTACCGAAATTAAGGAGAATATCTTGAGTACAAACGTCAAAAACGAGCGGGAAACATCACAACGCTATGAAACCTCCACAGTATTTATTGACACAATCTGTATAACTTCACTGTATCAATATATACTGAAAATGTAAAATTTTGTGTTTTTCTCAATGAGCTTTTGTTATCGTCATTATCAAATTCGACCTATAGCTGAGTATCAAACTAGCCTTAAATGATAGGTTTAATTCTAGGATTTCGTGCTTGGCACATTGAAACATTTTGTACTATTTTACTGTTTCAGAGCTTCAAAACAGTTGAATTATGCAAGTACTTATCAATCGAGAATAAATTCATTGTTTTCCAAATGGCATTGGCTCAAATCTTTGTAACTAAGAGTGCGTACGTTGTTGTTATTGACAATAAATTCTGATTCTGAGAGTTTCGAAAGTTTGTTAAGAAAAGCAAGCCTATAATGAATCAAAAAACTACTAGAATTCGATATTTGACAAATTTATGAAACAGTGCTAAAGGTTAAGGAAATCAGCTGTTTCATTATCATTGTTGGAAGTTGCTTGAAGTTACAAATTGTTTAGAATGAAGAGCCGAGTCCCATAGAATACGTAATATAGAAACTTTGAAGCCGAATTTTTTTTGCAGTTCCAAGGTACTGTCGAAAAAAAACTAATATTCATATAAATGCTGATCTTTATATACCCATTATTCCAAAAAATCTCTAGCTTGGATTGCGAGAAGGAAGTTGTTTTCAAACAATCGTAATTCCAGGAAAGTTTTCCTGTTTCAGTACATTTCATATTCATGCAATCTTGTCAGTATTTTCATTGCAATCGGCACAAACGAAGGATGCAAAAACTAGAATTTCGAGGAGTTTTGAGCTTTCAGAAAATAAAACAAAGTCTCCAAACACAAATCTAAGAGTATATGTATTTTGAAACAGCTTCTCCGCACAAAGAAAATTAAAAAAAAACAGTTATATGGTTACAGTTTCAGTTTCAGTTTCGTTAACTGACATCTCTGAAACCATGTTTGTCAAAAATAATGCCTTGTAAAGAGATGACGTACAATAAATACGTAATTATTTTCATCCGATACTCGAAGAATTAATGAAAAATTGAAAACTTTAGCTGTTTCCCAAAACTAGCTCGATATTTGATATTCAGTAATCAATATTACTCCATCAGTAAACCGCATTTTAGATCACATAATGCACAAACTTGAAGCAGAAAGTTTTTTTTGCAGTTTCAAGGTTCTTTCGTTTTATCTGCATCTTTGTGATATTCAAAGAAATGAGTAATGCACTTCCATGTCAACTGTCATAATTTCCGGAAGAGCCATCATGTTTCAGTTTATGTCATATTCTAGCAACCTTGTCAGTATTTTCGTTCGGATTGGCAACAAGAAGGGTTGCTACAACTAGCATTTCGGGTGGTTTTGAGCTTCCAGAAAACAAAACAAAGTTTCTGAACACAAAACTGTGTGGATAAGTATTTTGAAACTGCTTCTTACATGGAAGGGTCCCCAGCATAAGTTGCAATACAGCAATAAGACCTATTCCATGTTGTAGAGCATAGTCGATAGTCTATAAAACACATTTCAATATCTGCCACCGAGTGATCTACAGTGATCTACAGTAAGTCAAACAGGAACAACAGGACCCCAAAAAGCTAAAAATGACGGTTTTGGAAGATGAAATGCATTGTAAATAGTTATATTATACTACTGTAACTTTAAACCGATCCGATTACCTTCAAAAACCGTCATTATCAGCTTTTTGGGGTCCTGTTGTTCCTGTTTGACTTACTGTACATCATTGTAGATCACTCGGTGGCAGATATTGAAATGTGTTGTCTAGACTATCGACCATGCTCTACAACATGGAATAGGTCTTATTGCTGTATCGCAACTTATGCTGGGGACCCTACCATGTTAGTACAATTGTTTCACAGTTTCAGATTATAGGAAAACTTGAAGTTTTGATCTTTTCGTGTATCAAAATCGGAAACATCAAATTTACTCTCTGGCTCTCTGGCACATGCACGTAACCTGTGGAAAAGAACTGGTTTTTTCTGTTTAAAAATGAAAAAGTTGGGAAATGGTATTATTTGATCACTGATGTATCAACTTGGAATGAATTTACCAATGTTTGAAACTGAAATTTTCCATGAGCTTATGAAACACTTTGGATATTCGATCATATATTGAAACTGATGTCATGCTGAAGTGTAAGCATTTTTGAATATTTTACTGCTCCTTCTGACCAATAACGGATATCCATTAACAACACTTGGATCCTTGTCGATTGGAAGTATTGGAAATAAACTTGTACATTTTTTGCGGTTTCATCTATATTACTTATATCCAGTATGCTGTCGATATTTAATTCGTATCCAAAATAGATGAAAAACTGTAAAATTAATGAACAATGGTGTTGAACAATAATGCAGAACATTGCCTGTTCACTGAGTATCAAACGCACAAACCTCGACTATTCTCGCAGGTTGTAAAAACTTGAAACGATGTGAAACAGCTGAAGAGATTGAAAATTGTCAGGTAATGGTCCAACTCTCATATAATAATTTTTGAAACTGAAATTTTTTACAAAGCGTAACAGATATCTGAAACTCTGGAAAAAAACTTGAGAGAAAGCTGACCCATTCAAAATGATAAAAATTAGCAGTTCTGCGAAAATTTTGGAGCTGAATTCAGAATCAAAAAAAGGGCTAAAATTTCACTGTTTCAAAGCTCCCAATTATTTTTTTTGGCACCGAGTTTTTTTTTTGTTTATTTGTCGTTATCATTTATTCTATTATCAGGGATATGATATTTAACAACTTGAAGTTGCTCGTTGGAAATTAGAAGTAATAGATTGTTTCAGTTTAGAAAAATGATAAAAGTTGGAAGAATACCGCAATGTCTTCATAGAACTGTTAAAAAACAGTGTTGCTAGGATATTGATAGTTTTGCTCTGTTTCAAACATGGAGTTGAGTAAAAAAACAATACTGGAAAGTTGATCGTTCGAAACTATGTCTCATTTCTTTGAAACAGAAAATGTTTGCAAAAATGGACGATTTTAAAGTCTCAGAACTTCACTGCTTCAAGTTATGGAAATATTTTTCGAAACATCACTTTCTTCATTGCTTGACGCGGTTATATGTCGAAAAAATAGTAATGAACATTTTTTGCTTTATTGCGTAATACGACACTTTCATCGATTAATGGAAAAACGGCCTGTTTCAGAAAAAAGAAAATAACGATAAGTCTGATATCTGATACAGTTTGATGAATTTTTTGACTGTCTGAAAATCTACAATTTTACATGAGCAGCCTGAAACAGTTCAGAGTTATCTGGATAAAGATAGTTATTTTCTGTTTCAAATGTGAAATTTAGGAAAAAACAAACTATTATTCATTTGATTCTCTAGTATTCGATGTTTGAAATTATTTGAAACTGTAAGTTTTTGTTTTAGATTCAGGAAAAAACTGTGAAAAGTCAATTAAATACAACTTTGTAAAAATATGTAAGAAAGTCGAGGAGCACTGGTTACTGTTTCAAAACAGAGCAATAACAATACGTGTTAATGCTGAAACAGTTGACTAAATCCTTTTTTGTAAATTTTACAAGTTCCAAAAATTCTCAGTTTCAGCATACTTTGTGAAATTTCTCTTACGTCATAGAATAGTGTTTTGAAGCTGATATCCTCTCCTTAATTTCGGATTTCTATCTGTGATTCCTTACCAATTTCAATACAAAACTCTCCTGTCAATATTTTCCGTGTATAAATTTGTAAATTAACTGTGTAAGCATGTCGTCCTCGATTGTGTGTTGATCATGACTGTATCTGATCGGTCAAAGATACATTGTCATGAAAAAAACAAGCTTAAGAGAAATCGTGGTATCAAGACATATAATTTTTGAAATATCATGAAATACAAACTGATATTCAAGTAGTTGTATCAACTCTTATACTACATTTCTCACAAAAAAATGTCAAAAATGTCATGAGTATAATACAACTTTTTTTTTATGTCATTCAATTCATTATACAACTTTTATTTCTCAATAAAAATGATGGTCAACAAGGTGAATATTCCTCGTCATGCTTCCATTTCTCCAACTCAATTTCACCCATATCCCATATTTTGGTTGGTAGATTTCCAGCAGTCATGAACACTTTTGGTATAGCAATTGTGAATAGTCGTGAGCACTTTTGTGGCTCATAAGCTTTCACCCAACAAGTGTGATATATCCACAATTTTAGTTTATGTTCACGATGGTCATCGTAGGCGTATGTCTTGAAGTAGCCACCCGCGTCGGAGAAGTCGTGTGATAAATTCGTGTTCTCAACTGAATAAAGCATTGTGTTGAAGTATATATCTATGAATCTATGAATCTATGAATCTATGAATCTATGAATCTATGAATCTATGAATCTATGAATCTATGAATCTATGAATCTATGAATCTCTAAATCTATGAATCTATGAATCTCTAAATCTATGAATCTATGAATCTATGAATCTATGAATCTATGAATCTATGAATCTATGAATCTATGAATCTATGAATCTATGAATCTATGAATCTATGAATCTATGAATCTATGAATCTATGAATCTATGAATCTATGAATCTATGAATCTATGAATCTATGAATCTATGAATCTATGAATCTATGAATCTATGAATCTATGAAACTATGAATCTATGAATCTATGAATCTATGAATCTATGAATCTCTAAATCTATGAATCTATGAATCTCTAAATCTATGAATCTATGAATCTATGAATCTATGAATCTATGAATCTATGAATCTATGAATCTATGAATCTATGAATCTATGAATCTATGAATCTATGAATCTATGAATCTATGAATCTATGAATCTATGAGTCTATGAATCTATGAATCTATGAGTCTATGAATCTATGAATCTATGAATCTATGAATCTATGAATCTCTAAATCTATGAATCTATGAATCTATGAATCTATGAATCTATGAATCTATGAATCTATGAATCTATGAATCTCTAAATCTATGAATCTATGAATCTCTAAATCTATGAATCTATGAATCTATGAATCTATGAATCTATGAATCTATGAATCTATGAATCTATGAATCTATGAATCTATGAATCTATGAATCTATGAATCTATGAATCTATGAATCTATGAGTCTATGAATCTATGAATCTATGAATCTATTAAAATAAAACTACTTACTCTCTTTTTTATGTACCACCTTGATTTCCGCGTACTCCTGTGGTCGATTACGACACAATAATCGACCGACGATGTGAACAGAAGTTGGTGTGCCTGCGTAGCAACTACTGATACCAATCATCAGGATCAGTATTGATACATTCATATTTTCATTCGGCGAATGAATGAATAACTTTGATGGCTTTTATCATATCTGTTGGTCATGGGAAAAGTAACAATTTCTCATGCATCGTGTTGGGAAACGATGTATGGTTCTGATATTTTTTCCTGTTTTTTTCGGGGAATTTTACTGTTTCAAATGTGACAAATATTTGTAAAAGAAACATTTTTCATCAATTGAAGGATATAACAAGTACTGTATATAGAGCATCACAAAATGCGTTTAAAATTGGTCGACTGTTTCAGAAAATGGCAGTAACAATAAATGTGAAAAGTGAAACAGTTTTTTCAGAGTTTTCTTTTCAGAAACCTACAGTCAGTTGGAAATTCATAAAATGAAAAATTTTCTGATTTTATTGTAAGATACAAAATATTCAAGCTTTGTCATTATACTACGACAAGATATTTGATGGTTTCAATAGTGAAATTCAACAACTGGTGAAATATGTAAATTCTCCACTGTTTCAAATTTGTATAAAATACTGAAAACGTTTTATAAGCTAATATCATTGAGGACCCATATTCAGAACCTAACTTTTCCTGAAGACATGTATCTCCAAATTGTGCCGTTTTTTCCGAAACTGTGATTCGAAATGAACTGAAATTATCAAGGTAATATATCAAAGATGATATCAGGTTGAAACAGATACTGTCAAAAATACTGAAAATCAAAATTAAAAAAAACTAAATTTTACTGTTCCAAGAGAAAAATATAGTGATAAGTGTCGATACTGCAATATTATTGTAGATACAAACCCAGTTTGGTGATTTATTGAAACAAGAGTTTTATAGCTTGGGGTTTTGTAGCTAGATACTAGATTCTAGCTAGATTCAAGTATATACTCTCAAAACTTTACTGTTTCAAGGTTTTGTGAAAAGTTTGAATTATTTTTAAACTTTGATATTATCGTGACCGATGGAACATCGTACTAATCAAAATGTGAGAAAGCTAATGACTGAGTATCAAATGCACTCGCTTCTTTTTCCCATCTATGCGAAATCAAAAAAAAAACTTGCATCAATCAATATTGGAGGTCTGCTAGATATTCATCTTGAAATAGTTTCGTTTTTCAAAAAAAATTTTCAACTATTAACCTAAAAAACAGCATGTCTTATCAAATCGATTGATTTCTCTTTGTCGGACGAAAAAAGCACGAATTTGGGGAAAAAGCTTAATATTATTTGATCAAAACACCAAAAATTCGAAACAAAACTATAAAAATCTCGATTATTGCAATTTGGAAGGTTCATAGTTATTTTCTGTTTCAAATAAAATATGTCGATTAACACAATGTATATCAATAGTTTTACGTTGACCCGTGTAAAAGATTTCAGTTTGAAACAGTGCAAAACATTATCTGTTTCAATTTTAGTATACAAAAAACATTTATGCTAAATTTGATTTTTGGCTTATCGATTCATTTATTATTATAATCGTGCTAGTGTCTCGAACTTGGAATAGTTTCAAGTTTTCGGCCATAATCGAATTATGGTCAACAATTTCATATCGTTTCTGTTTCAAATATCCATGAAAAGAAGCAACTAGATAGTAATACAGTCACAACAACCAGCGATTCGGGGTTTCACTGTTTCAGTGTTATCTGAAAAATACTCTTGTTCTGTGTTATCAATGAATCGTCATTGTACTGTTGATAACTGATTGATAGAAGTTTGAATCAAAAAATGATGGCTGAGTATCAAACGTCCTCACCCTCTTTTATTCATCTTCCGAAGAAAGTAAAACATCTAAAGATGCCTTTTGTCCAACTACTATAGAAGTGATGCCAACTGTTGATATATTTCCAGCTCGAAATAGTTCAATTTTCTGCTCTTTTTCTTCAATATTATTGAGCAGAAAATTCCAGTTGGGACAGTTGATGTTCACTGATTCAATGTTTTGGTGCGAATCTGATACGAATTCAGAGAGACAATTTATGAAATTTGAAATTCAAAAAATTTTGTTCACAGTTTCAAACATGCAAGAAATTTGAATGCATTTTTGTAGGAAACTGATATAATTCACAAAATGTGATTTTAATTACTTTTTCAAAAAAAAACATGAATAAATTCCTAGACATATTTAGTCTGCGATTGCATAGTTGTTCACAGTTTCAATCAGAGAATGAAGAGTGAAAAATTGTCGCTCAGCTGGTACACTGTACATTGTACATTGGAAAAAAATTGAGCAATTAACACACTTTGGAATAGTACAGTTCCATCGCAAATTGATACTGTTTCAATTTTATTATGAAAAATATGTAGATATTGCTGAACTAGTTCAACTAGGCATTGACTTTAGAGAATAGACACGATTGATTGGAAAAGAGAGTTTTTCTGATTCTGGCAAAAAAGCTGAAAAGATAATGAATGATAGTTGGCAAGTAACTTATTCCTGTTACATCATCTGAAAATATTTTGAATTTCTCGAGTTTTTTCGTTAAATTTCTTGGATGTCTGGCTGAAAAAAATATAAAGAGCATCTAGATAGAAATAATCTTTATTTTGTTTACCGATCACTGAGTGATGACACATTCACGGGATACTGTCAATTGGTAGTTATTCTCAGTTTGAAACAGTCAAAAAAACATTACTGTTTCAAATCTTGAATACATGCGATGTAATTATGGCTAGACCAATGCCAAGTTCGGTCTAGGTAAGAATCCAAACAATGTAAATATGCATGTTTTTCTTTAAAAAGTCTGATTTTCGAAAATTTGAAAAGTGAACTGCTTCGAGCGATGTTTAATAAAAAGCAGTGTTTCAACAAATTTTGTTGTTCCTAGTCTATACACGTTTCAATAATCTTGGTTGGCACATTTTCTAAGCTGAAATGTTCAAAAATCTAAGTCAGCAGCTTATTTAGTACCTAGATAAGAATGTTTCATCTTTAGAAACCACAAAAAAACACAAAACAAGAAATTCTCCTCTGTTTCACATATAAAATATAGAAGAAAAATATTGGTAATATTTATCGGAATGTAACATTCATGTTTCGCTCCGATATATTGCGATTATCACTTTCGCAGATATTGAAAATAGTCAAAACTTTTCTCATTGATTGATTGAGTCAATGATACATTGTTCAATTCATCGTATTGGCTGCTGTCTCATTCACGAAACGCTGCCAATTGCTAGATATTTTTAGTTGAAACGGTCGAAAAGTTGGAAAAATTTTTCTGTTTCAACTCTTGAATACATAAAATGTAATTGTGGTTATACCGATATATTTTTAGGCTTGTACTTTCCCAGAAATCTTGATTGGCACATTTTCTTTGAGGGGAAAGGCAAAAAAGTAATGGCACTAATAATATTGCACACTGAAACAGTAAAAATGGGATTGAAAACTTTTCTCTGTTTCAAACACAACACAAAATTGAAAGGAGTATCTATGAGCTAATTGTTATCCTTGTCGATGAAAACTTATATGATCGAATATTTTTTTTTCCAAAAAATATTTTAATTATAACTGTTTCAATTTTTTTATACAAAATATAATTCCAAAAGTTGATGCTCTTCTTTTCATGAATTGTGAAAGAACAATTGAAACTGTTCTTTTTGTGATAAATGTGAAAAAATCCACAGTTTCACTGTTTTATGCTCTAAAATTTTTGTAACTGTAAATTGCAATTTCAGTTTCAAAAAAGTAAGAAAGTGCGTCAAGAAATTAAGAGCAAAACATAAAGCTTCAAAAAAAGTCAAAAACTTTATAGAACTGTTTCAAATACGACAAATATGTTTGAAAGTATCAGTTTTCACCGATTTATTGAGGCAACAGGTTTCTGACGGGTTGAAACAATAAAAATCGACATTCATGATTTGCGAAATTAAAAAAAGTGTTTGAACATTAACATAAGTTACTGTTTCAGGAAATGATAATAACTAAAAGTGTAATAGTTGGAACCGTTAACAGGTTTGTCAAATCTGTAACTTACAAAATTTCATGACCAAAACCAACATTTCCCTGTTTTAACATGTTTCCGTACAACGGTATCTAGGAATTGAGCACAATACAATTTTTTATTTTCCAATTTTCACTGTTTCATCAAGTGGTAAATGGCCATATTTGACTAACAAGGTGATGTTTCGGGGAGAGGTACCCCGAATTTTCTGAAAATTGTGCGCGAAGGGTAACTTTGCACGGCGGTTCCGAATCTTCATTCAAAATTTGCTGAAAAAATGTCTGAAAATGCAAAATCGAGTTATGAAACATGTTTTTGAAAATTTTCTCGATCATCAGCTGGTGTAAAAAATTTCATATGCATATTCAGAATCAGCATTTTAAGCCGCGTCTTTCAAAAAAAAAAAATTTGAGCCTCCAACTCAAAATATCAATCCTGTTTCAAAATGTTCAAACACGAGTTTTGAGATTCCCCAGATTTTTTCAGCAAAAACTGATTCAGGAATTGGATTCTACATGCAAAAATACATCTAATGGTAAATT
This sequence comes from Caenorhabditis uteleia, assembly GCA_963573275.1. NCBI lineage: Eukaryota > Metazoa > Nematoda > Chromadorea > Rhabditida > Rhabditidae > Caenorhabditis > Caenorhabditis uteleia. The sequence goes on along the minus strand of OY752135.1, from coordinate 3,924,691 downwards.
TTCATTTAAATCTGGGTACCCCTGCAAAAAACGGCCCCTCGTAAACTAATCACATTGTTGTATATTGAATTGTCATAAGCTGGGCACAAAATATTCCTAATTTCTCAAACTTGGGGCTGAAAATGCTTGTGTGATTGAAAAAGAGATAAAAATACTTCCTCATTGGCAGAATATTCTCCACAAGAAACTATGAGAAATGTCTGAAACAGCCAAATTTTTCGAAGGGTTGCAGTGTGTCAGAGTTGCAAAGTAACGATAGTTCAATGTATTTTTTCTGTTTCAAACATTCGAAATAATTTTAAAGTTCTGCTGTTCAGCAATCTCTACATTCCTTGTACTGGTTGGGTTCTCTTGAAGTCACATTTCCATAAGGATTCCATGTGTAAATTCCTGCTGACTTGTTTTCATCCTTTCTTCAACTTACATTGACACTGTAAACAATTTTGGTTGGCACATTTTCTTTGACTGCACAGGCAAAAATGGTAATATTTACAACTTGAAACAGTAATAATGGGATTGAAAACTTTCCTCTGTTTCAAACACAACACAAAGATGAAAGAAGTGTGAATGAGCTAATTCATTGATTGAATAGTGACAAAACTATCAGAAGAATATATGTTTCAACTTTTTGAATGTTCAAAATTGTTACTGCGCTCCATACATACCGCAGAGTGTTTTGTAAATTGAGACTCTCCCTCGTTTCTGAAATTCAAAAAAACGGAGAAACTGAAATAATCTTGGAAAGTTTTGAGAAATCAAAAAGTTCACTGTTGCAACCACTGAAAATATTTCAAGTTTTTACAATTACCTACTATAGAGTTGTTAAGCGAAGCAGTCGAATACTGAAAATAGATTACATTTCCATCTTCTACATCTCTTGTTTCAGATTGAAACATTAACATCTGTAGTGTCTCAAACAATGATAAATATTTCTGAAAACTTTTCTCTGTTTCAATTATAAAACAAATACGAAACAATGATAAGATTTTTTTGGTCGCACATGAATTTATCACGATTGAACCTTTTTTGTCAAAAACATTTATCACTGTTTCAGATTCTGAAAATCACTCTAACATTGTTCCATTTATTCATGAAAAACTAAAAAATACTATTAAAAAAAGCCTGTACTCTCTTTTCAGCACAATAGCTGTTGACTGAGTATCAAATGCATCAACATTTTTAATGAAATCACCATCTAGAGACGGAGTAGTGGCAAAAAGACATGTTTGTTTTGAGTGCAGATTGAAACTGTAGAAAACAACACCTGTTTCAAGTATGTTATGCAAAAGTAGTCAGTTTAGTTGAAATGATTGTCTTATGGGTTGGAGACCAATTTTTTTCCATTAGAATGCCGCTCTTCTGTTTTTGACGAAAAAAAGTGAAACTGGAGTTTTTTGAGATGATGATGATATTCTGTTTCAACCTGTGAAAATATGCAATGCTTTCCCATTTTTTATTTGATTTTCCGAAGAATTCATTTACGGGTTTTCTAGTTTCTGATTTTCGTTCTCGAACAAAACTGATTCTCAGCTAAAATACTGTAATTATTACTGTTTCAAATTCTGATTAGAGCGAAATTTTTTTCTTTCACTCATTGGGGCAAATTTTAATGGTCCTTCGCCATGGAATTATTTACGATTATTTACGCCTTTTCAAACCGTCGAAAAATATTTTTGTTTCAACTCTTGAATATATAATATATAATTGTGATTATTTTGATACATGTATTGGATTGTATGACAATATAGAAATATATGAATTGCAGGCAAGTTGATCGCGAAAAATAACTCTTCTGGATTTTTTGAAGTTGAGAGTTCAAAGTTGATGACAATTGATGACAATTATCTACATTGATCGATAGCAGAAAAATAATTTTTTCACTGTTTCAACATCTGAACATATTCGAATATCTTTACCACTTCACTAATTTTTTTTGTCAGTGCATGCTGGAAATACTCTGCAAAATGATAAGAATGAGTGTTTTTTCCATCTCGTACCGCAATTACAGCAGAAACCATGGAATCGAAACTGTATTATATACAGCTTGAAACCGTGTTGTTTGACCTTGGAAATTGAGATTTCATTTCTGTTTCGATTACAAAACTATAGATGTGCAAAGTTCACTGATATAATGAGCTTTCTAAGCCTGGTTAAAATATGGGAAGTTTTCAGAGGAAAAAGCTATAACTATTGATATTTCTTGTCATAAATGCTATGAATAGTATCTGAAACAGTCTTTTTTGGAATCCCACTATTCTCTCTCGCTTTTGAAGAAAAACAGCAGTCAACCAAATTTTTATTGTTTCACATCCTGACATAGGTTGAAATACTTTTCATTGATTTATTTTTGCAAACCCCCCCCCTTTTCTTATTTTTTTGCGCCATAACTGATGACTGAGTATCAAATACAGAATATGTACTTATTTTTTCAAATATAAAAACTACCATTCAATTAGTGTCACATTAGGAAAATGTAGATACTTTCTGCTTGAAACAGGACACTATTCTACCGTTTCAATCAAAAACGGATGGAGTAACTGTGATAAAAAGAATGATACTAGATGATGGCGAGAAGTTGGGGCCAATCGTCAAAATAATATTGAAAAGGTACATTTATTATCGAAGTTAAAAATGAGTGAAACCGAATTATTCTGTTACATATGAAAAATAAACAATTTTTCTGTTTCAAATGTTGATTGCAAATTTCAAGTTTCTCCAATTTTTCACTACTTCTTCTGACTTGCGCAACAATCGAGTAAAATATAGATAAAACTGGGGGTTCACAACTTTTGAAAATTGTTAAGATTTTGCTTCTGTTTCAATAAGATTATTAATATGAAAATTGTGTTAATATGCAATGCTTGAATGAAACAATTTCTACATGAACAATATTGATATACACAACGTCGTCTTTACTAATTTTTCGTTTTCCAGAAAAAAAATGTGAATAGTGGCTGAAACAGTACTTTCCTTGATATTAATAGTTTGTATTGTTTCGATGAACAATCAGTTACCCGCCAAAAATGTTCACTGATTCGAGTTCTGAAAATAGTTGAATTATTTCAAAACTAATTCATCAATGCAAATTTCGACGCTCTATTTTCTGCACAATAACTGATGCCTAAGTATCAAATGCAGTATAATAATTATTTTTCGAACAAGACAAGTATCATTCAATTAGTGATTCCAATTTGGAAGATTTAGATTATTTATTGTTCAAAGAGTGAAAAATGATGCCTGTTTCAACTATAATATACGGAAGAAATAGTTGTGGTGAAACTGATAGTGACCTGCTCTAGGCAAAAAAAGTTCAAAATGCAATCTCAAGAACTTTCGAAATGAAGAAGTTCATCAGTCTTTCTCGAGTTTGACAATATTAGTCTGTTTCAAAAACCGTACAAGTTATAAGTTTTTCATGTTTTGCTAATTTTATCATCGAAATCTCATTCTTCAAATGGAACAAAATTGAAAAAATGTTACAATTATCACTGTTTCAAATCGGGAAATTATTTTAAATAATTTTTTCCAGTGATTCGTTGATGAACATCTCATTCGATTTTCATAGCAGATGACTGAAAGTGTGAATTGAATAGAAAATCATTATTATGTTTTCAATACATAAACTGTTAGAAAATGGAATTTCATCCATAGTTGAAACAGTGCACAATAATACTGTTTCAATCCAGAAACTGAAGGAGTAACTGAGTTTAAATTGATACTTGTTATTGAATAATAGGCAGGACACATCCTCAAGATTATATCGACAAGGTATTTTTATTTTTGAAGTTGAAAAATGAGTGAAACAGAACTTTTCTATGCTAATATGCAAAACTTTGAAAAAAAAAAATGAGCTTTTTGAAGAATATTGGTATACCAAAGTTGTCTTTACCAATTTTTGGTTCTTTAAGAAAACTATTCAAAGAATTCCATAGTTTACAATTTGTTTTGATGAATAGCTATTAAAATAAGCTATTAAATATAAGCTATTAAAATATAATATCTGTTTCGATTATTAAATACATACAAAGTAGCTTTGATGACATTGATACTTGGATCGGTTCAGCCAAAAAAAATCAAAATGCAATCGATCGTGTCATTTTTATCTGTCTTTCTTGAAGTTTATAAGATCAGTAGCTGTTTCAGAATCTGTAAATGTTTCCCGCATTTCCATGATTTTCTAATCCATTTTTTTCGTTCTTAAGAAGAACAATCGTTACCAGCCAAAATTATCACTGTTTCAATTTTTGCAAATAGTTGAAATAATTTTTCACTGATTAATAATTAAACATCTTTTTCTTTCTGAATAGCAGATATGGATGAAATTGATATTGACAAAAAAGCTGTACAAATCCTCCAGCTCATATCGCAAAGGTGAAATTCTTTTTGAAGTGAAAGTGAGTGAAACATAATTATTCTGCAACATATGAAACAAAAATTCACTGTTTCAGCTTTTAAAAAATATTTCAAGACTCTACAATTTTTTCACTAACTTCATCTCCGCTTAAAATCACAGAATACTGAAACCGATCTTCTCATATCTGCAGCTGGAAACGGGTCAGAGTAAATCCATAGTTAGCAGTTCTTTTTCGAATAACAATCTGTTCCACATTATGAAAATGATTGAAACTTTTTTTTGATTCATTACTGCTAATTTGGATTGCCCATTTTCTGCTCTATATTATCAAATGAGGTATACTTATAGTTTTTCAATATAGACATTGGAATGGTCAGAATAGTATTATAGCGAGAAATCCTGTATATTTTCAGCTTGAAACAGTTCAACATAATTCTGTTTCAACTATCAATTACAAAAAAAGTAACTGTGATAAATCTACTTCTTGAACTTCTTAATCTGGTCCACAAAAACATTTTTCAGCAGCCTTCGTTGAAGTTGAACAGTAAGAAAATTGAGGTGTTGATATAAAGTAAGCATAATATTTTACTGTTTCAGAATCTGTAAATATTCCATGCCTTTCCGAATTCCACTGATTCTTTTAGGCTTCATTGAACATTGATAACGAGACCGGTGGCTCGTTTTCAATGTTTTCAAGTGTATTGAATTGACCAGACCAATTGAGTGTGAATTGGTCTTGCAAACTGAAAAATTTCCTCTGATTCAGTAAAAGATGTATCGACGAAGAAATAAGGCGTTACTAATACAGTAGCGGTCAGTAGTCATGCATATTTTGGTTTTTCGGTCATAACTCTGCTCAAAATAGTCCGTTTGAGCTGGGAATCAACTAGTATATATACCTTTGATGTATCTAACAGCCCAAATCACAAAACAGCCAACAACAAAAAATTCAGATCTTCATAATTTTTCGAAATTTCAGTATTTTTTCAACTTTTGAAAAAAAGCGTCGGATGTAAAATTTGGGCATAATTTTTTGAGAAATAGTACTGTTTTGTGTTCCTAGTATTTTTTGAACATAGTTTTTACTTCACCTACGAGGTTCTGTTAACATCAGACGCTTTGATAAAAAAAATTTTTATTGAAAAAATACCGAAAGTTCGAAAAATTATGAAAATCTGAAATTTTTTTGTTGTTGGCTGTTTTGTGATTTGAATTAATAGATACGTTGAAAATGTATATAATAGTTGAATCCCAGCTCAATGGGACTATTTTGACCAGAGTTATGACCGAAAAACCAAAATATGCATGACTACTGACCGCTACTGTACATAAGCCGTAAAACTGTAACCGATATGAAGATCATTCAAAAAAATGTTGTTGTTGATAATCTGATTCTTCAAAAAACTAAATATTAACTGAAACATTATATTTCTTCTAAGAAAAAATTGTAAATTTTACTGTTTTGCAGATGCAAAACCTGTTTGGAACACTTTTTTCATAGTTTACTATTGAATTTTATTTTCTGCTCGAAATTGCAGGCTGAGTATCAAATGTACCATAATAATCAACATATGAGCAGATTTGAGTCAAGGGAAAAAAGAAAAATGTATGTATTTAAAACTTGAAACAGTGCGAAATTCCTGTTTCAACTATGAAATACTAAAAAGGTAGCAATGATGAATCTGGTAATTGAATCGCTTCGACCAAAAAAAATGTAATCCAAAAAAAAAGTATCAAATACTTTGAAATCGAACGAAGAATTGTGGATATATAGTAAGAAGAAAATATTACACTGTTTCAGAATCTGTAAATATTCATAATTTTTCTATTTTTAACCAATCTGCTTGTCTAATTGACTACCATATTTCCTAAATTTTCAGATGGGAACAGTTCGTTCACTTCGAAAAAACAATTCGAAAAATCTGATAAACTTTCTACATCAAAACCGAAAAAAAAACTAAGTAATCTGAAAAAGAAGGTTCATCGAACATCTATAGAATTCAATGAGAAATTATTGAAATATAATAGGTAAACAATATTATAATGTTTCAGAATCTGTAAATATTCAAAACCTTTCCATGATTATATCAATGGAATTCGCAGAATAGTGTCACAATGGAAAATTGTAAACACTGTCTGGTTGAAACAACGTAAGCGGTTTCAAATATTATAATCATTAGAAAACTATATCTGTACCTATGGTATTGACATGGCAAACAATGCGAGTTTTTCATGAAATTTAATGAAGAAATGGAAGTTTCAAAATGTAAAAAACAGATTAGATTTTACTGTTTCAGAATCTGTAAATATTTCATACCTTCTTTTTTTCACAAATCATTTGTGTTGTTATCTGGACAAGTAATTATGTTGTCAATTCCTGGATATATAGTTTGTATTGTTTCGAATAAAAACACTTTCCCACCGTAATGTTCGCTGTTTCAAGTTCTGAAAAAACTTGAATATTTTCAAAAATGATTCATTAATGCAAATTTTGAATGCCTATTTTTTTGATCAATAACTAATGACTGAGTAATAGTATACTGCATTTGATTATTTTTCAATACAAACATTAGGATCGTTCGATTAGTGTTACAATCGGAAATTTTTACTTACTTTTTCGTTGAAACAGTGAAAAATAATATCTGTTTCAACTATGATATATAGAAAAAGTAGTTTTGGATAAAACTGATAATCGATCTGCTTTAGTCAAAAAATGTTCAAAATGCAATCTCAAGACGATCGTCCCATTTTTATCAGCCTTTCTTGAATGTGAAAATATTTTACTGTTTCAGAAACTGTTTTCAGATTTTTTCTCATTCTTTACTAATCGAGTATATCAGATGCTTCAGACGGAACAAAGTCGAAAAAATGTTGAAATTATCGTTGTTTCACATTTTGAAAAAAGTTAAAATAATTTTTCAGTGATTCATTTATGACCAATCTATCTTGTTTTATTATGATAGCAGATGACTGAAATTCTGCATCAAATAGAGGATTCGAATCCTTTTTCAAATTGATTCAACTGTTATAAAGTGGAATTTCCTCCATAGTGGAAATAGTTCACAATAATACTGTTTCAATCAAGAACTGAAGCAATAAATGTGATAAATACTGATACTAGGTGATGGCAAGATGGATATATCCTCAAGTTAATATCGAGAAGGTAGTTTTATTTTTGAAGCTGAAAAACAAGTGAAACAGAACTTTTCTGAAACATTTACAAAACCTAGAAATTTCACTGTTTCAATTTTTAAAAATATTCAAATACTCTTCTGTTTTTCACTAAACTTCTTCAAATGTTTTGAGAGCATATTCAGAAAAAGGTTACAGAATATTGAAATAAAAACTCGTACATCTGAAGCTTGAAACTGTTCTGAATAAAATGGACACACAATTTGAGTTTCAAGAAATTATTGAAATGTGTGGCGATATATATGAACTAGAAAATGTCACAAATTAATGGATATTGAGAAAAATTGCTACCGATTTTTTGTTTTTCCAGAAAAACTGTAAATAGTGTCCGAAACAGTATTCTTCTCGAATTTTGTATGCTTTATTGTGTTTAAGAGAAACATCATTCAGCTAAAATTATCACTGTTTCAGATTGTGACAACAACCAACAATTTTTTTGATCGATGACTTGTGTTGTAGAATGAGTATCATGTCTAGTAAATTATTATTAACTAAACATCATTAGATTAGTGTCAAATTGTTACATACTTTGAGCTTGAAACAGTAAAATAGTTGAAAAAAATGTTCCTGTTCCAAGTTTAAAATACAGAAACTGTGAATGAAATACAACTGATTTGTTTTGGCTTTGAAAGGAAAATTAATAGGCAAGATCGATTTTTTTCAATATGCTTATTATTTTTCTATAATAATTATCATGGTTCAAAATGTGAATGGAAAATTATTTCAGTTTCAATTATCAAATACAGAAACAGTAACTATGATTACTCTAGTACATAGGATTTTCCGAACTCGTGATAATCAATAAACTTTTCTCATTCTCAAAAACCACGTTCATCACTCTTCGTTAAAATTGAATACTAAGAAAATCTAAGTGGGAAGGTTTGAAGCTTGTTGTACCAACTAACAGTACAACCAAATTGCTAAGATCTGATTTTCACGAAAACTATTCATAGTCGCTGAAACTGAAAAAAAACTTGAAAACACATATTCATGGCTTTCACTGTTTCAGATTATGAGAATAGTTAGGAAATCTTTGAATCTTATCGATAGTGTATAATTTGAACACCGTTTGGAGAACCAATTAACAACCGTTCTGGGATTAGTGTTGAAAAAAAGTTGAAGTTGAAAATACTCATAGCTTGAAACAGTTATTTCAGTTTCAACTATTGAATAACGTATTTTTGATTGACCTGATATATTAACATATAGATATTTCAAAAACTGCACGAGATAGAAAAAGATGGATACTTCTGATTTTCCAGGTATTTTGTTGATCCAAGTATTCTGATGATGATAAATGATTTTTCGCAGTTTCAAAACTTCCACAACAATTATTGAAAAACTTATTGGTTTACTTTATTGGCGCATAATATATACAACAAATATCTATACAATGTTTTGAAATCGTTTGCCTTCATGTCTGTATCATTTTTCTTATCGCAATTAAATAAGAAGGACGTGGTTATTGGAAGGAAGTGATACTCCCAAGAGTGTCACTTCCGTACTCTCTTCTAGTGAAGAAGACTTGTAGGCTCAAGGCCACAATCATCAACATTATTTCGGTTCATAATATTTATTCAAGCAAGGCAAGAATGGATAATAAAAGGTGAAAAGGGAGTCCCTTATCAGTGGAATGACCGTCTTTTATAGAAGGTCATTTCACAGAAAGAGGCGGGGTTACAATATCAATATCAACTTATGGGGTGAACAAACAATACTTTATCTTCATTACAAAGGTAGATCATCCAGGTACACGAAGAGTTCTTCATTTCCATCACAAAGGCACATCATGCAAAGGTTGTTCTCCGAGAAGCATTAAAAAATACTTTAACGTCTGATAGCGACATTTCTTCTTTCGATCAGATATGCCATACCAGTACGATTTGCAATTATACAACTTCATGTCATCAGCGATCGGAATTCGCTTGTTGGATCAATATTGAACAGAGGCTCGGCAAAAATCAACGCCAATGTTTCACAGCTCACAGAACTTGTGATAGATCTTCGGACTCTTGAAAAGATCTTTCTGTTCTGAAAATTGGAAATGCATAAAAGTGACTATATACTGCTACTTACCTTCTGTCATGTGATCTTATCACTTCCGTTCAGATTCGTTCATCATAACTATCACTTGAAAAAGTGAATGATTTAGGATCATTTGATACCAATATACCCTGTAAAATGAGCTTATAAATTATCAAAATATACAGGAAAATAAATATAAATGGAACTAATCGATAAAACGAAATGAAGTGAAACTAGGTGGCAGTGTGTGTACATTGTTTTGTTATCTGACTACACGACTGCAGAGGGTGAATGATAAGAGCACACCATGATAGTATCATTAATTGATAACCCGTAGTGTTTACTGTTTAGGAGCCCTTTTCAAGATTTTTTTCAGTTTGAGTGTCGGAAAGGAACAATATTTACCACTGTTATTCTGAAAATAGTTCTGACATCTTTCCATTTATTCATAATGTTGATTTCCTGTGTGTTTTCTGTGAATTGTTGATCACTGAGTATCAAATGCAGCATAGTTTTGAATGCATCAACAACAATGATAAACACAGTAGTGACAAAAAGAAAATTTGTACATATGTGCAGCTTGAAACAGTGACAAAATAATAACTGTTTCAAATATATTATTCATAAGAAGTGACTTTAGTTGAAATGATGATTTTATATGACTTTTTTTTGAAAGAACACAACCAAGACTTATTTTCGGATTTTCTTGTTTCTGATTTTCGCTTCCTAAAAAATCTGGTATCCAGCCAAAATTATTGTAATTTCTACGGCTTCAAACTCTGAAAATAAAGCAATTTCATTTTCATTCACTTATTAAGAAAAAAAATGTATTTCTTCGCCTTTTCACGGAATGATGACAATTGATGTATTTTCCGATTGAAACAGTCAAAAAGTTGTTTCTATTGCGATTACGTTGATACATCTTTTGGTTTTCACAATAACTACTGGCTAAGTATCTTCTGAATCACGAGAGTGGCCCGGAATATCTCATTTTTTGTAAAAAAATTTTTGCGGTTTATTTGTGTAACTTGATTTATGTCACAAATGTGTGATAAGAAGTTTGGAGCTATACAACAAAAATGTTATGAAGTTAACTATAAAGAAAGTAGGAAGTAAGATAAAACTAGTGATGTGGGGTAAAATGATTTGCATGGAAACAATGAAAATAATGGAAAAAAAGAGGCGGCTTCTCATTGAAGTTATGAAAAATTCAATATCAGATATGAGAAAAATATATGTTGATGAAAGATGAGGCTTATCAGTGGAAGGAATCTTGAAGTTATGAAAAATTCCAGTTGTTGCTCGTTTCTTGCGATGCTCACAGATGATCTGAAAATATCCAAATATACCAAAAAGTAAAATCACCTCCAAACCCACCCAAACTCATCTCTTGAAAATCTGACATACTCCATCTGAGATCTAATAGAGTATCGATATTTGTAGATCAATAATCCAGCCATCAATATAAAGATAAGACAGATCACAAATATCCATAATGAGCCTGTCAGTATCAAGCTCACTCAATATTTTTTCACTATCTCTCAACTCTTGCATCAACATATCATCTTCTATGAGTTGCCCGGGCTCATCGTCAAATTGAATGGTAGGCAGTGGCTCAACAGTTGGTCTTTTTTCTTGTTTCACTGTAATATCAAAGATTGTACCTTTGAAAAATATCAAATTTGGATCAACCTGGCACCAAGTTGATAGAAAACCCGTACCCCTCGTTACCACCATCCGTTGTAAATTGAACGATCGTTTCCCTACTATCCATATCAAACCATCTATATATGTGCCTTTCTCTCCATGTTTGGCCAGTACAAACGGATCGGTTGTCAATTGAATCTTCTTGGTATCATTTCCGCAGCTCATAACTATAAAATAATTTGATATTGATAGCTGATAAGCTCACTTTTTTCATATCTCCACTCGATGGATAGCTCAGTATCTTCAAAACCCGGATTCGCTGAATATCGTTCGAAAACTATTTGCGGATTTTTATCGGTTGTTGAGTGTGAATGCTTATAATTATAATTTCGGGGGGCCAACCTGAAGTTCAAAAAATTTAAATACATTCATCCGACCAAACTCACTCCCGTTGACTGCCACCCGAGAAGATTTCTATAGAATCCCTATCACTCCCGTCTTTGACATAGAACTCGATTACTGTTTGATATGAGTCAGTATCCGACTGATTCCTCAAATAAAGATCCCAAATGACAGTAGATGACATCTACTGTCATTGGGATCTTGAAATATTTGGCTACAGTCACCGTTTTGTTGTTTCAATCATTCTGGAACTGTTGTAGGTGCTTCGTATCTGAAAAACCCTCTGAAAAAAACCTCTTTCATCTTCATACCTTATTTCAGCTTTCTCTCTCGTCCTCATCTTTTTCTTTTTTCATCGGCAATGTCATTGATTATGTTGTCCGGCTCGTCTCTGAATAACTCCAGTCCTCCAATTTTGTCTTGAATCTCCGTTTGACGTTGTTTGAATATGACTTCAAAGTTCCTATTGTTCTCTTGGTGTTATTTTGATATGAAGATTCGACTGCCAGCACAATGATAGAGTAGTCATATTCGTTATTGATAACTGTGATTGGTTTAGAATCATATGATTCCAAATTACCCTGTAAAACAAAAATATGTAAATATTTTAGTAAAAATATATGAGAAAAAAGAAGGTAGAAGTAATGTGAAGTAAACGAGAAAAAGGTGACATCTCTTTGTTGTAATAGATGAAGGAATTGGGAGGAAGATGAGAAAACAACAGGGGTGGCCATGTGTTGTAATGTGTTCACATTATGTGATGTGCGGGAGGGGAAGAAGTGAAATCAAGTAAAAAATGATGAATATGTCTACAACAGGATGAAAATTGATTTTTTTCTTGAAGTTATCAAAAATTGATGTTGTTTCTGATATTGAACCGTCTATTTCCAAAAAGTTTTCCTGTTTCTAGACGTTTTGAGATTTAAAATTCTTACAATTCACTGATAATACTCTCCACTTATACCATTTTACAAATCAAAACCAACACATTTACAACAGTGTTCCGAATTTTCCAAATTATTGAAACTTAGAAACACAAGTTTCGAAAACACAGGTTTTTCGAAACATGTTTCAAAACAAGTTTCGAAACACGCGAAGTTTCGAAACATGTTTCGAAACAAGTTTTGAAACACGAATGTTTCGCGAAACATAGGCTGAAACTTGTTGAATTTTCGGTTGATAAAACTGGTTATTCTTACACTTTATTTTATTTTCTTTGATTTAGAAGAATTTTCTGAAGTCTGTAAACATTTTAAAGGTCTCTGAGTTCAATTGTTCAAAGAAAGGTTTCAAATAATGCCCAGCGCAATCTCACAACTTCAGGAATCTCTCAAAATCAAAGAAAATAACATAAATTGTAAGAATACTCAGTTTTATCAACCGAAAATTCAACAAGTTTCAGCCTATGTTTCGCGAAACTTCGCGTGTTTCGAAACTTGTTTTGAAACATGTTTTTCAAGCGAAACATTTTCTCAAATTTGTTTCATGTTTCAGTTTGTTTCGAAACATTGTTTTCGTTCGGAACTCTGATTTACAAATAGGATTCAAAGCTAACAAAAAATTGAAACAGTGTAAAATTAGTGAAATTTAAATGAAAGTTCGATCATATATTATCAATTCGTCATTCTAGTGAAAGAAATGCGCTTTTTAACGATATTTGTGGAAAAAGCTAACTTTTTTGCAAATAGACAACCGCCTTATAAGTAGTATGGCCTAGAATCCGAAAGCGCCACCTAGGCCATAGCTTCCCAAATCGACGAATTGATAATACATAACTTCGATTGGAGTAAATTTCGAAAACGAAAAAAAACTGTGTTATGTTTATCAATCATTATTCCTGTTCACACTATGCGAGGCGCATAGCCTGTTTTATATGTAGGGCAACACCGCCCATTATATTTATGATTATTATCTATATCATGTTCCATTCAGTCTATGACAAGACGAGGCTAGAGAGTAGTCGCCTAAGACCAGCGCCACTCTCCTAAATGTCTCGCATATAATAAAGATGATCATCTGAATCTAGCACATTATATCTCAATATCATCCCAACTTAATGTATGACAGGATAGCGCCCTGTTGTATATTACAGTTATTTGAAACAGGAAAAAGTAGCTTACAAATTTATGAGTATAATGTTTCAAATAATCATCGCAAATCCTACTGTTTTTCTCCATTGATGTTATCATACGTAAGTTTCGCAAAACATTGTTAACCAACAAAATGTTGTGAATGTAAAACATAGAGAAAAATTTCTGAAAAAATGAATAACATTCACTGTTTCAAAATGTTGTAAGATTTCAAACAGGATAATTTCCGCCGCTTGATATTTTTCAAGTGGCTTGATAAAAAAAGAAAGTGTGTATACGAAAAATTTTAGGTTTTCTGGAACAAAACAATAAAAGACAATGTGGGGCTTTGATCTTGTAAACAAAATCTGTTCGAGTGATTATCGTTTACATTTTTTTTCCGTTTCGACATATTTTTAAATTGAAACTGTTATTTTTGCCATACTCGTATTACCTTTTGATGTATCTATGTTTCTACAAGAATTGAAATCGGAGTAAATGAATCAGTGAGTGATCTCAGCATGTTCAGAGTGTAATAGTGCAATTTTTTAATAAATATTTCAATGTTTCAGAGTTTTGGGAAAGTTTTAACTTGTTCCGATAACATTAATTTTCCATCCAATAGGCAGCCTAATGATCCATGAAATTATGCCTAGTATGTAATATGAGACACTTGAAACAGTAGATCAACGACCATTTCTTGTATAAAGTAAAAAACACATAAAAAGTGGTCTGAAAATCTGCTGTTTCAATATAAATTTAGAAAAAAGAAAGAATATCTGCAAATAGTATACTCAAAACGCTAACACAGAAGAACTGACTCCAAAATAAATGAAAAATATTGGTTTTCTGTTTCAAAAAGGAATAAATATTTTTGTAGTTTTCAATTTTTTTCAGTTTGAAACCGTCTACTCGAACACTACTGTATTATTTTCTGTTTCGAATACGTGGCAAAGAAAAATACATTATTCTTCAAAATGATGGACAGTAAATTCTTTCGATTTGAAAATGTTTCGTTTTACTTTAAGGTGGGAATAATGAGGAAAAATGTGTATCCTAGTAAGTTATTTACAATGAAAAGTTACGGGTTCACTGAAAAGTCTGTTTCAAACAGTGAACATTGCTCAATTTTATATTTCACTCCGATATTGCTTGATGGAAGTTTCCACAGAAAACCAGTCTATGATCTATGTAAAACCCCTATGGCAGTCGAACAACACATCCATAGGTCGAATACTGTCTGGAAAATTTTTCGAGTTACACCCCCCCCCCCCCCAAAAAAAAATTTTTTTCCTGGAAATGAAGACTTTGATCCGTATTTTGCTCCAGAGAGACCTTTTATGGCAAAAAATGACCACAGATGTGGAACCTGGAGTGAAAAAGAAATCGAATAGCATGTTTTCTCATTATCTTCGAGATGGGCAGCATGGCCAGCACATACGCGTTTTATCTAAGTTTTTCGTAGGTCTTATGCATCTCCAGAGAGGCTACATTTCAAAATATGTATTTGAGTTATAAATATGTGCCTTTTTTTGATCAAAACTTCCATTTTGAACCTAATGCCTCGTAGATTTTCAACTCCGAAGTGAGTGACATTCTCAGTGATATGCACACACTTCTCATACGTCGTATGCACCCTCCAGTTAAAGAAAACCTGAAAATCTGTGTTTAAGTTATGACAATATACTTAAAATCAATAAAAAATTAAGTTTACCGGGCAACACGCATTCTATTGTGCGAAAAACGGCCGAAAAACGGCTGAACAGAGAAGTTACACACTTCGTCGCCGACCTGTCGCTCGTTTTTTGTGATTTTCTCGAAAACCTGATTTCCTATCAACCTGAAAAAAATTTGCGGCTAGTTTCTGCACATACCTAACAAGATGTATATAGTAGGTTCTCATGGTTTTCAGCCATTTTGGCTGTGATCCCCCCCTAGTATACAGACTAGAGCCGCAGTGAAGAGCGTCTAGCTGTATACTAGGGGGGGATCACAGCCAAAATGGCTGAAAACCATGAGAACCTACTATATACATCTTGTTAGGTATGTGCAGAAACTAGCCGCAAATTTTTTTCAGGTTGATAGGAAATCAGGTTTTCGAGAAAATCACAAAAAACGAGCGACAGGTCGGCGACGAAGTGTGTAACTTTTCTGTTCGCCGTTTTTTCAGCCGTAGTTCTCGAAATAGGGCGTGTGTGGCCGGGTAAACTTAATTTTTGATTAATATTAAGTATATTATTGTAACTTAAACACAGATTTTCAGATTTTCTCTAACTGGAGGGTGCATACGACGTATGAAAAGTGTGTGCATATCACTGAGAGTGTCTTATCTTCTTTCGGAGTGGATTTCAAGATGTTAACATCTACGTGGTATATAGTTCGTGTGCTCAATGTATTTAATGAATCACCAGAAAAAAATATTTTTCCTAGTCATGACCATCTCACAATCAGACAACAAACTTCAGTCGAAAAAAAGTGTACTCATCAACACTGTTTTTCGATAGTTGTAAATTTTTGTGTTCTAAATATGAAATAAAGGTAGAAGAAGTTATTTTCGATTGTAGAGTCAAAAACTTCAGTGCATTCGTCTTTAGGAAACAAAAAAAATTCCGGAAAAATTCTCGAGTTACACCCCCCCTCCCCTAGTAAAATCTAGGGGTATTCGACCTATGAACACATCAAACAGTGGTTCCGATAATTGTCTGATATTTGAAACACAAAATAACAAAAATACAGAATGATCATGGTGCATAATAAAAAGTAAAGCAGATCGTTTTCACTGTTTCAGGCAATACTGACACTATTGTGTTTTCAATATTTTTCTGATTCGAACATAATGAGTTCAGCCGAAATGGTAATTTTTTACAAGTCAAACAGCAACTGGAATCACCGGATTAATGAAACATATTAAATTTTCACAGCTTGAAACAGTAATCGGCTCATCCAGTTGTAGACAAGCTTAGACGATAATGAGTTTTTGGCGATTTCAGAATAATTAGATATAAAAACAAATAACATTTTCAATACTGGAAAGACCATTAATACGTCACACATGCTGGACAAACGTCAAAATGTAACGGCTTTTTTTGATTTTATTCAGTACTTTTTTTAATGTTTCGAACTATCTTGAAAAACTTCTACTTTATTGGTACTGCTCTGGCTAGTTTCTCAATCTTCTAATTTGACATTTATTCAAATACAACAGAATTCGGAACAAATTTGTGAAACTTGAAGGACTGTTCACTTTCGCAATTTTTCCTTGTTTCTGTTTGTATTAATGGTATGCTTAGGTTAGAACTCACTCGGGACGGCACATCAAGGTGGTTATTCACCCATTTTTTTCTGGACTATCTTTGCCCGGTTTTTCTGAAAACATTTTTATATTAATGATATGCAATAATTGAAACTTACTCAACCACTACATGTTTCGTTATCCACTATTAGATTCAGAAACACCAGACCCGTTTGATGGAGGATTTTCTACAAGTACAGTAAAGTTAATGTCCTAAAAACCAACAAAAACTAACTTGTTTTTTTAGTATAACTGATAATACAAATCTAGATTCTACATTTGCATTATGTTGGTTTATTTTGTTTCCAATATTACCTGCAATAGTATCAATAGTATCGATAAAAAGTTTAGAGAGAACAAAACGTAAACGTTGGAATGATGTGAACAAAATGAAAATCCTTGCCACTACTATTACATTACGGCCCACTCAGTCGAATTTTCATTGACTCCACAGGAACTGCTTTTGTTAAACAAAACAAAGCAACAGTGACTCATTTATTTCGTAAATGCAAAGCAACAAAGTAAAGTTCAACAATCAGTTTGTTATACGAAATAATGAAACAACTAATACAAAAACAATCTCATCCAAATAATCGCCATCGGCCATCTCTCACAACCGGCCGTGTTAACAAGTGGAGCTTGCACCTCTTTCACAGTGTATTGAT
Source organism: Caenorhabditis uteleia (assembly GCA_963573275.1). NCBI lineage: Eukaryota > Metazoa > Nematoda > Chromadorea > Rhabditida > Rhabditidae > Caenorhabditis > Caenorhabditis uteleia. The sequence goes on along the minus strand of OY752135.1, from coordinate 3,907,045 downwards.
ACCTGTAATCGTAAACAGTTAATATGTATTCAACTACTTGAAAAAACTTACTTCTTGAAAAAGTATTCTTCAACAGATTGGTCATGGCCATCCTTGGAAAACGTAAAATTTTTCGCAGTTTCCTCCCTTAATCATGATTGTTATATCAAAAAAAAATTAGATAGACGCTCTTACGAATCAATTTCAATGTTGTTAGGAAGAATTTGGCCGTTGCATCCGGACCAAATTCCTACAATTGAGGTATACTTCAACTCTTCGTTGATCCATCGTCATTTCTTCGACCCAACTTTGTGGCACTCCTTTCTTTCTTCCATTTTTTCCTTCGTCAATCTTTCTATTGCTTCCTCCATCGATCGATTTGGTTGTGATTTCTCATATCTGCTCAAGTCGTATTCTTTCTTGATAACTGTGATCGGTTTAGAATCATATGATTCCAAATTACCCTGCAAAACAAGAATATAAATAGTTGAGGAAAAAAATCGAATTATAAGAAAAGAAAGTAGAAGTGGGATAGAGAAAAGAGAAAGAAGTGGTCCAACTCTATGTTGTAATATCTGAAGGGACGGCGAGAGCATTGGAAGCAAGATGAGAACAGAGCAGATGGGGTGACCTTGTGTTGTAATATGATGTACAAATATTTCTGTTCGTGCCAAAAGTTATCAAAATTTGAACAGTGGAAAAATTTTCAGTTTCAATTGATGAATACAGATAAGGTGGCTATAATTTTACCGTTGAATCGGTTTGAATAGTGAGACATTTGTTTTTCAGTTTGCCATTGTAGTTTGCCAAAGCGACTGATACGATCCTTCAACCAAAGTTGAGGCTTCCGTATTTTTTATGAAGTACAAATAACTTTAACACTTTATGAAGATTTTATTCCAAGTTTCCAAACGAAATGTAAATAGTTATTAGTTTTTTTGAATACCAAACGCGAAGCCATAGTGGCCATCTTTCTTCCGTTCCAACTGTGACGAGGGGTGCTTGTGGATACACAACTCTGTATACAATGTTATATACAGTTATATACAATATAATACACGAATCTTTTTTTATTATAACTAACTTGTCTTTGAAGTATTTGGATAAGGTGGCTATTTTGTCGTTCCAATCATTCTGTGAAAGAAACTGTTGTAGGTGTTTCGTATCTGAAAATATGTTCACTTTACTAAAATTTGTAACATGTGCTCTCACTCCATGGCATAACTTGGCCAATCAACTAATCCTTCTAAATTTCATTGTTCGTTGGATGAATTGTGAGAGCCGGATATTCTGAAATGATGCTGATTTTTTTATTGAAAAAGCTCAACCTTCATACGTGTCCTCTGTTCCGTCCAATTTTTTCAGCTTCTCTTCCTGCAGCTTGCTGGATTGATCGCATTCTTTCTTGATAACTGTGATCGGTTTAGAATCATATGATTCCATATTACCCTGGAAAGCAAAAATGTAAATATTTAAGGAAAAATCTATAATATGAGGAGAAATGAGTGGAAATAAAATGAAAAAAAAGAGAAAGAAGTAACATCTCTGTGTTGTAAAAAAAATGGGAGCTAATTGGGAGGAAGATGAAATAACAACAGGGGTGGAATGTGGTGTAATGTGATGTACGGGAGGGGAACAATTGAAAAGAAAAAAATTCTGTTTGACCAGAAAGTTTTCAGAAGATGAACGCTCGACTAATTTTCATTCGTGCGATGTTTAGAAATATTCGAGTTAATAACATAATAATCAGGTCAATAGGCCATTTTCAAGCAAGGAAGTTTATTCAGAATGTTTTAACGTTTCATCGATTGCTGATACTTCAAGCTTTACTTTTTTTGTCAATCGTATAGTCACTCACGGTTTACTGTTTCAAATAGTGGAAATATTCTGATTTTCCAACTGTTGTGTACTTCTTGATTTTATTTATTCTTCAATTTCAAAGTCAACGGCCCACTTTTAATCATTGCTTATTAAAGTTGTTTCACATATTCACTATTTGAAACAGTTCAAAGCTGAGGAAAAAGTTGTCGCTAGAAGCATTGTATTGCTTGATTCGACTTCAAGGACTTAATGAAGGTTAGCTGCTCAGTGATAGATACGGGCGATTTGAAACAGAAAAAAATTTAGAAAATGATAGCAACTATTTGAACATCCGTTCAACAATTCTGATTTTCCTGAAAATGAAGAGCTAATTGAACGTTCAAATTTGTTATTTGAGACTGTGAAAAATATTCGTTTTATATTCATCAATTTACTGTGGCTCAGCATTAGATATGAAAAACTTGAAACACTAAATCAACGATTATTGCTTGTATCAAGTAGAAAACACATAAAAAGTGGTCTGAGATCTACTATTTCAATTTGGATGTAGAAAAAGGGAGACTGACTATCTGCAAATGTGTTGTAATGTGTTTACATTATGTGGCGAGCTCGAGGAGAAGAATTGAAAAAATGGAAAAAAAACACTAACAATCGTAAGTTTTCCTAAAAGTGATAAGAATTGGAACAGTGCAAAACAAATTCTGTTTCAAGTATTGAATACAGATGAGGAGGCTATGAATGAACTGATAGAGAATATGGATCAGTCTGACAAGTTTGAATAATTTTTTTATTGACTGACAAACAATATAATAACAAAATATCAAAACAAAATATCGAATTCGATTCTTGTCTGTCTTCTCAATCCATTATCCCCGTCAATGGAATAGTTTAACGTATCTACAGTACATACACATTTTTTCTTTTTTTTGGTTGATAGGAGAAGTAAGTGTACTGTATCTAGGTTGCTGTTGATTATAATCACGTGAACTTATAGTTGACACGTGTCATTCGATTCATATAAACTCATTATATTTTTCAAATCTCAAGGATTTACCTTTATTGTTTATCCAAATAGTGATAACAAAACTGATAACATGTGGGTTGATACGATCTGAAATTCAATGATATGATAAATTGTCTTCAGGTATGTATCATATATTCAAAAATCTCGATCAAAATCGTGTGATCACAACAGAGGCTATGACCATGATACTAATAAATGGTACTTATATATGACATTTTAACTCAAATATAATACCATATAATTGCAGCCAGAATATCATCGATACATTGAGAAAAGAGAATGAGCAATTGAAACAGGAGATTATTGATATGGTAAGGAACTGATATCTGATACAATTATATGCTCTGATTTTAGAAAAAGGATCAAGATAAGGATATTGATATTGGAGGAGATAATGTTGTGAAGATTGATGAGTATAGCTCCGGATGGGATGTTTTACCGGATGATATAAGAATCCTCATAGTGGAGAAATACTTGGATGTTCGTACAAGGTATTTGTTGTTGTTGTTGTGCTTATCGATTTCATACCGATTTCTAAGTATAAACAGCTCGAATTGTGTTACAGTACCCTGATATAAACATGTTAAAATCATACTGTAGCAATAGTGTCAGCTGTGCGTAGACTTTTTGCTTTGGGCGCCAAAACATTTTTTTCTAAGCGATGATCTGTTTGAAATCGATAATATATTTAGTGATCTACCACTGATAGATCAAACTTCTGCTCAACAATAGTATTTTGCAGAATGCGACTCAAACAAACCTCGAAACAGAATCTCAATCTTGTCAACTTGACACCAATGTATATTCGTGATTTGGAGACAGAACAAGGTCCAATCGGTCCAGATTTGGGATGGCATCACAATGCAGACGGATTGAAAATCAAGATCAATAAACTGAAAGTTGAATCATTTGTTGATTCATGGGTCGTGAATTCACGACGTGTCAATCTATACCCAGCTATTGCTCACTGTTCGCCTAGATACTTGCTCCGTCGCTGGCTCATCAATCTATTATCAAACCCGCGTGTTCGTATACATACATACAAAATCAGATTCATGGTTTGTAATATATTCATCCATTTTTGATATTGATTGTAGAACTTGCAGGCTCCACCTCAAGAATTGATAGCAGCCGGCGCCAAGATTCGTGCGGAAAAGATCGAGCTCTGGTGCGACATAGAGCAAGACATTATCACCTGGCTGGAATTATGTTCACCAAGTACACTCAGGGCGATTATATCAGATGGAATGGGGGTGAACGGTGTGGTGAATGGGCTCGGATCGATGGCAATTGTTAGTTTTCATTTGAACATAACAATTTCAATCATTGAAATGCCATCAGATTTCCGGATGCTCAAAACTCATTTTGGATTTCAAAACGGATATCAATGATGATCAAATATTATTGTTCAAAGCAAATAAATTGGTACTCTTCGGTGAAGCATTGATCACAAGACAAGGAATTGCGAAATTGCTACAGGTAAGATTTGGCCAAATATTGTGGCTCATGACTAGCTTGAGTCAAGGTTGCACAACTTGCCAGATCGGAAGCCTCACCATCAATATACATCGATCTTTTTGCAGAAATGGCTAGAGGAAGAATATCCAGTTGGCTCATTCTTCACTTGTCAGCATACCGATGATTGGTCGAAAATGTTGGAAGGATTCGAATATAAGATGATAACAATCAAAAGTAATGCGTATGAATATTTGGATGATGATGCAAAGGATCGGCCGGTGAATGAGGAACAAAAAACACGAGCAACAATCAGAATGAGAGGTGGGAAGTTGATGGTAGTACACGTGAATGATGAATGGATATCATTCGATGTGCTGTCAACAGTTAATGATTATTTTTGATTATGTAATTGAATAAATGATAGTGATAAAAGATGAAGTTATTGAAAATAAAACAAGAAAATTCGAGCAAATCATCAATTTTTTTTCAAAAAAATTAAATAACAAATCAAATTGCTGATAATTCCTACAAAAACTGCTATCTTTTCAGAATACGGATTTGTTGAAAGCTTGAAAATTGGTTTTGCTCTGTTTCAAATTGAAAATAGAGAAAAATAGATTATTTTGAGTTGATAGGATGGCTATTGTATTGAGAAGTCGAGGGAACTTGTAGAAAAAATGCATTTATCAGCACTATCCAGACAAATTCCTATAAATTGTTTCAATGTTTTAATTATTGCTGATGAATATACTAGCTGAATCTAGTAGAAAAATGATAAAAATAATCATATCTTTGTAACATGACAACCAATCAACATAACGAAAAATAAAAACAAAGAGAATCTTTTCTGAACTAAAATACATCAGGTTTTGAAAAATATTTCACTGTTTTACATTTTGATGATAGTTTGAACTTGTTATTTTTTTCAATGATTTTGTTTTATTCAAAAATCTAGTAAAAAAAGGACTAGGTGTAAATTCACAATCAGTTGTGAGTTATTCCAACTTTTAGATGTTCGAAGCTTGAAACAGGTTAAATTCCTGGTATAAAGTTCAGAATAGAAAAAAATAAAATTTATCTAACTTTCACAATTTCAAAGTATTACTAAAACTCTTATTCGATTCGTTTATTAATTGAATAGCAATTCATGTTATGTGTCATCTGAAAAACAATTTCCAGCCATGGAATACAGTCAGCTTGCAATTTTTCGGATTCAAAATGCAAATAAATGGATCAGTAATGACTGTGTTTCGATTCATAAGATGTCTCTTTGAACAAAAAATTTGAACAAATAATTAAAAAGTATAGTATCAATAATCAGATATTTCAAACTTGAAACGGTGAGTGAGAGTGAAATTTTACAAAAGAAATGGAACAGCAAAATGCGATGATCACTGTTTCAAACTTTGAAGAATAGTTGAAACTTTTCTTTATTGTTTCGATAATGCCATCCTAAACGACTATTTTTTAAATGAATTTTCACCATCAGCAGCATCCATTGAATAGTGCCGATTGCTGAAGTTTTTTATAAAATTTGAAACAGCAAGAATTTTTGAACTTTTTTGAGTACCTGTTTTAAGCTTTCAAGAAAGAATCTAATTTTTATTTATTGATTAATATGATGATTTTGTTTGGACGGGTAACGCAATAACTTTCAATCATTGTGTTATGGCAAATAAAATGAGAACTTCGGCAACTCAAAGATATTGATGGAATAGTTCTTTGAAACAGAAAATGATATGAATATATAGTGTTTTTGGTGTAGAATAATAGCCAGACAGTTTGAATGAAAAGTTTCTACTGTTTCAGACAATATTGACACTACTGTATTATTGATACTTTTTTTGATTCGTATGTGATGATTTCTGCTGAAATGAGCAACGTTTTTATTTTAGTTTCCAACACCGATTCGAATCAACAAAAAAATAAAATGTTTTACACGTTGACAGCTTGAAACAGTATTCAAAAATGATAATAATGGATAATGTAGATTCATGAAAATGTCACATTTTGAAACAGAGATGAAAGGAAATCGCTTGAATTTGGAGAAAAAAATTATTTCTACTGTTTCGAACAATCTTGAAAGTATCTGTTGTCTTCTTCCATGTCGATCAATCTTATTTTTTGGCAAAACAAGTGAGCAATTCGATAACTCGACGATATTGATGGAATAGATCTTTGAAACAGAAACAGAAAATGATATGAGTATATAGTGTTTTCGGTGTTGAATAATGGCCAAACAGTTTGAGCAAAAAGTTTTCACTGTTTCAGACAATATTGACACTACTGTATTATTGAAACTTTTTTTATTGATGATTTCTGCTGGAATGATCGAAGTTTTTTCGTTCCAAACACCAATTCGAATCACCAAAACAATGAAATATTTTTTTACATGTTGACAGTTTGAAACAGTATTCAATTGTGATAATAATGGATATCTTAGATTAATGAAAATGTCATAATTTGAAACAGGAATGAAAGAACAAAATTGTTTAGCTTTGGAGAAGAATAATTTTCACTGCTGCAAAAAACTATCAGAGTAATTTTTGCCATTTTTCATGTCGATTATCTCTTGATTGGATTTGATACACAACAATTATTGACTATCAGCATATTGACAATATGAGTGATACTTACTGTTACAACAAGCACTTCAGATTTTCAGTAGTACAATTAGTTTTTGTTATATTCACAGATTTTTTGTGACTTAACGGTTTGCGATTCAGCAACGCAACATGGGTGATCTTCGAAGGCGACTATCATCTGTTTAATGTCGCTAGTAGAAGAAACTGGATATTTATAATTTTTGAAACAGGAAAAATTTCAAAAAAGACATGCTAGTTATCACGGTTTCAAATAATCATCACAATAATTGGTATGTTTCCATCATTGATAGAATGATGATGCAAAAGACACTGAAACAAACGAAGGTTTTGGTTTTGTGCTCTGTTTGGTGATTGATGAGGAAAATCGGCAGTACAAATGATATTTACTGTTTCAAGCAATCTTGAAATTTTAAGCGGGATTTTTTGTCATTCGCTAAAGACTTCAATCTAATTAATTTATTCAACGTCTGTTAGTTCAAACGTTTCCATTGGTTTCAGACTTTTTTGGTGCTCACTCATCTAATGATTCACTCATGATAACATCAGAATTACGACAAATTTGCAGCTTAAAACAGTAAAAGTTTTTTTTTCAAATTTTTCCACAGTTTCATATTCGAGTGGAATGAGATGTGAATTATAGTGCTTGTTTTATCATTGTTAGTTCAACACTTGTCCTTTAACTTGGTATCTGATACCAGAAACTGCTGCTCACACAATGTGTATCATGTTTTCATTACTAACACATTCACAGCTTGAACCACTGTCAAATTAAGGGAACGGAATCGAATCGCCCATTGTGTTACCTGAAAAATCTGAAAATAATGTGACCTTTGAAACAGAAAATGATTAAAAGTTGAGAAATTTTTCTGAAAGATTCGTCGTGTTTTTATAACTGGAGCTGCGTACTTTCACTGTGCCCTCTTTCTTTCAAAAAGTAAGACAATTTGGACGAATCACATGAGTTGCGAAACAGTTTCAGATATGCACAATCCGAAAAAGAATAAAAATAAGAAAAAGTAAAACATTGCGAATGTTCAACATCAGTTATACCAAAACCTGAAAATATGTAAGAATAGAAACAGAAAAAAGCGAACATTGAAAGTTTTTAGGTTATATACTGTTCCGACGACACGGTTACTGTTTCAAACAATTTCCAAAAACAAAGTGTTTATTGTGATTGATAATATTCTTGTGATTCCTAATACATGTCAAAACAGTGCTAGAAAAAATGAAACACCTGTTTTTTTATATACATTCACAACTAGCTTCCCAAAAAAGACAGTCATATTGTTTTTCTTGTAATATTGATATTAAAAACTTTGCAAGTATTATGATACATCGGAAACTGGAATTGTTTTCAGATTTCGGAAAATTTTGAGAACAATTTTGCTCGAATTGTCAATTCTAAAAAAAATTCGGTTTCAGAATAGTTTGAAACGGCAAGTTCTGAAACATTCTCCAAGCTTTGTCACATATTTTGCACTTTATGAATTTCACAAAACAACTAGAAATTCTGAAACAATGTCATTTCCATAATGTTGTAGATAGTGTGAAATATTTCAGTGTTTCACAATTTGGTGGTTGTTCAAACCTGTTATTTATTCATTAATAGACAAAGGATTGTAATAGCAGTTAATCAAAACAATTGTAGCTTGCATTCATAAAATAAATTGCTTTTCAATGCCGAGTATACTGTTTCAAACTTTCGCAGTTTGAAGCAGTAAACTAATGTTTTTTTTTGAGGCTTTCACTGTTTCAATTTATAACAAAGAATTGACTGTCCGAAAAAATCGTAATTCAGGTATGCATTGGAATGCTGATTTTTTCGAAAAATAGGATTGTTTCAAATGATTCAATCCACTATGAAAACTTTAATTTCACCGTTCCAAGATTTTGGTTATTCTTTTGTTCTGCTATCGAATAATCATTTTTACTATCAGATAAATTTTGAAATTGGAAAAAGTTGAAAAACTGGAAATTCGACATGTTTTTACTGTTCCACACAATAATAACTTGATTGTGATTTATCATTGCTCCAATCGAATATTATCTTCTATTTCGCAATGTAACTAATAAAACTATAACATTATTGTCACTTCAAGTAACAAGACATTATTGCATGATCTATAAAACAGAACAAAAGATCAAAACATGTTAGGTTTCAAAGTCGAGAAATTTCCCGAATATTTTTACTGTTTCAAAGAATCTTGAAAACATCGTCGGGGATTTTCTTGCTGATAATTTTCATTCAAATGCACAACTAGAATCAAGGAATACTAGCAAGTTACCAATATTGTCCGTATTCACTGATTCATATGTTTTTCTTATTATCAGATGTATAAAATGTTCTGTTATTTGCATTATCTTCGCCTTTCTTTCAGAAAAAGAATTTATGATTTTCAACGTATTGAAATAACAATGTTTGTTATTTCTGGCATAATTTTACAAGTCTGTCTGTTTCAAATCTGCACTAACTAACAAGAAATAAATATAATTTACTGAAGACCAAGTTTAGGCGTACCCTCTTAAAGAATAATACACATTACCGCGACTGTATTCAAGAAAAATATCCTATTCATAATTACTCATGATTAGAAACAGTATAAATCGTATTCGGAACTTCGTTGCTAACATTACTCGAGAAAATTACACTTTTTGAAACAGAAAGTCATATTCCTGCCGTTTCACTGCCGACTTAGTCAACATGTTCAGATGTTGTTTTCGAGCACTAATAACTGGGATAACATCAAGCGGTGTTCTATTTGAAACAGGGAGTATTTCAAGAGTGTTCCATCAGTACGTTTACTGTTTCGAACAAAACCTCTACTTTATTGACAATGATAATGCTATTTGCGTTTCCGTATTGAGGTATATAAGTCCATTACTAGTTTCTCGAAAAAAGGACGCCATATTTTCCCTCGAATATTGCCAACTTCCACAAGAGTAGTAACGCTTTCAATGTGAAACTGTAATGGTTTCATGATTCAGAAAATTTCGATAATAATTCTGCTTGTATCATCAGTTCTAACACTTTTTCGGTTTTGGATTTTTTTGAAACCGAAAAATGTAAAAACTTCTCCAGTCCAATCTTGAGCATTTCTAAAACTTCCAATAGGTTGCAAAAAAACGTAATATTTCCGGTTACGAACTATTTCGAAATTGAAAATTATCAAAAACTTTTTCCGTTGTGTCGTTTTTTCGCCTCTCACTTCAATTAGACAAACCTGAACTCAGCTGTCTTTCCGAAGCAGTAATTCATGTTTCATCAATTATTGATATTTCGAAAATCCCAGTCACTTCTGATTTATCCAATATCATGCCAAAACATCGGATAATATAAACCGTTTCGCATATTTTTTGTCGAAGAACGATAAGCTAATAATAATAAATACGATAGACACAGTCATTTTTGATAAATTTTACTGTTTCAATCAATCTTATTATTATCAGTTTTTCGCATTGTTTAGTTCGCTTTTCCTTAACTTATCAAATTGCATTTATATCCATTATATCAACTATTTCATTCAATGAAAAATGAAAAAGATTTGCAACAAAACTTTATTATCTTTTTTTCTAACGATTGTTTCGGTTTCAACATGTTATGAAACAAAAAAATTTTTGAAATGCATCGTTCAGTGAAACGAAAATGCTGAAGATATAGTTTAATACAACTAATTTGAAACAGACAAATTTACCAGTTTCAGTTTATATACATTATCCATGGAATCTGGGAGAGTTTGGTTGAATAGAAATTCATACAAGTTTCACTGTTCGTAGTCAGAAATGAAGAAAAAATCAGCTTTTCGTCAGGTAGAATTAACAGTTTCAAATGATCAACTAAGATCACGTTGGGAAATCTGTAGTGGTGGAACATCATATTTTCTCAAAAACATTTGCCTGTTTCAAGCTTGTACAATAGCTCAGACATTGAATATACATTGCTATAGAAAAATAAATTGTCGAGTTTATCTGTTCGAGAAGCTGATCACTCAGTATCAATTAATGACAATATTTCGTGATTCAGGTAGTCAAGTTTCAACAAAACTTTTAACTGAAAATTATGATGCGTTCTCCAATTCTTTGTCCCGTCATCTTATATCGACCACAGAACAACTTGAAAATTGAAACAGTGAACTGTTTTCCAAAAAAAAAAACACTCCACGGAAAGAGCAATAATTTCAATGTTTCACAATTCGATGACATTTCAAAATTAATCTTTGTTCATCGATTCACTTATAATTGTAGTGGTCACTAATCCCAACAATGAAAACTGATAGTAGCTATGAAATGTAGTTAGAATCAGATAAAAAATTAATCTCGAAATATTTTGATTAAGATATTTGCCTTTTGAAACAGAAACAGTGAAACTCAAGTTGAACCGAATGATTTTTGTTGGATTTCACTGTTTCAATTTATAAAAAAGAATTGAGTGTTTGAAAAAAAAGTATAATCAAGATATGAATTGAAGTTCTGATTTTCTTTAAAAGATTGTTTGAAGTGATTCAAGGCATTATGAAAAGGTTTATTTCACTGTTTCAAGATTTTACTTATTCTTTTGTTCTTCTATCAAATGATCATTTTGAAGATCAGATATTTTTTGAAACTGGAAAAAGTTGAAAAACTGGAAAGTTCTCATGTTTTTACTGTTTCACAGAATAATTACCTGATTGAAACTTTGTATATTTTCGATCGGATGTCAGTTTCCATTTCGATGATGAAATGGTGAACATTTTTTATAATTCAAAAAATTATTGTAATTATGAAGTTATTTCTGAAACATGATGAAAGTTCAAAACATGATTGAGTTGGAAATAAAGCCATTTCCTGGAAATTTTTTACTGTTTCAAAGCATCTTCGAAAGTTCGTCTATGATTTTCTTGCTAATAAATTCCTTGTGATCCAAGAAACAACAAAAAACAGGGAAAACATGAAAGTTGACAATGTAGGCTTCACTGTTTTGAAATAATCTTATCAATATCAGATGAATACACTGTATTGTTAAATTCATGGTTGCCGCTGTCTTTTATAAAAAAATTTTGCGAATCCCGCTGTTTCAAAACTGCACTTTTTCAAAAACTGAATAGCAATAAAAATGAACAATAATTTTAAGAACATACAAAAATTATTGTAAGTATAAAACTAACTATCTGAATGAATTTACTGTTTTGAGCAATCTTATGATCGTTATCAGTTTTTTTTGTATTGTTAAGATCTAACTTTTCACTTTCAGTCATGGAACCAACAATGTATAATAATCATTCACAATTAATCTTAGCTGTTTTCCGAATATATCACACGATTTTCACTGTTTCAAGTTATCAAAAGAGGTAAAGAGAGATGCGAACTGCAGAAATTGTGACAAAATTAATAAATGTTGCATTTGAAACAGGAAAAGTTTGAAGTTTCGGCAAACTCGAACTGTTCCATGAGTTATTACTTTCCTTTTTTTTCCGCTTTCAGCAAACTTTGAAATAGAAATATATAACACATCATTCAATATTAGAAACTTTTTCAACGTCCTTAATCTTCAGATTTTATTTTAATCGATGCCAAACGTCCAAACTTGAAGAGCATCATGTTTCAGCAAATATCATTATTTCCGACGCATTGCTCACTTTGGTTGAGCTATGGTGATAATTGGAATACGTATTTGTTTCAGTTTCAAGACATTTTGAAACAGAAAATTCTTGCGATTCTTTGATAACCCCAGCATTTTTCTTTCACGTTATTGGAAAAATTTCAAATATTCTGGTAGCAAGAAGGTTACGAACATGTAAACCGCGAAAGACAACACAACCAGTCCCTCGAATATAACATGATGAGCATATAGTTTGATACAAATAAATTGAAACAGTAAATTTTTCAGAGTTTCAGTTTATTCTCATAATGTATTGACTGATGTTATTAGATCTAGAAATAATGGCCAAAAGATGGAAATACACTACTGTATCGAATACCCAAATAAAATCCTGTGGCGGTAAAATGGCAGTAATGCAGTAGGATAAGTTACATATTTTGCTAACATAATTTCCTGTTTCAAGTATGATGGATATATTCAGAAATCATTGATTCTTTACTCTATTGTTCGAACCAATGATGGCTGAATATCAAATATGAAAAAAGGCCTTTGTCTGTAACCTGCCTGTAAAGAAATACTTTCTAAACTTTTCCGATTTCAATAGATTGTGAAATAGAGAAAACTTCTATCATACTTGTTCATTTACTCTTTTGGCATTCAAAATTCAAAAAAATATATATTTCAGCAAAACAAAATACTTTGAAATCTGGAAAGATAGAAAAAGATGGAATGATTTGTGAAATATGTAACTGGTATTCACTCAACTTATTTGGTTAATCATGATATTGAATATTCCTCATCAAATCCCATGAAAGTTCTATATATGAAACTGTGAAAGCCTTTCCTGTTTCAAAAAATTTTGATACCACAAAAACATCAATCTGACATGTCAAATGTCTCTCATATATCTAAAAAGTATATATCATGGCGTAGTGTTAGCTTTTCATATTTTCTAGTTTTCGCGGCTTCAGCAAAATTTGAACTTCGTCGTTTTCATTTTTTCAATAAATTTATTAAAACTCTGAGATTGTTGGAAAAGAGACTGTTTCTCGAATACTAAAGATAAAGGTGGGCTCATTAATTAAAAGCGCAAGGAACTCATAATTGACCTTACCTATAAACTCCAACAGATACATATTCGACCGGAAACTGTGGACATTTTTCATGTTGCAATAATATTTGATATCCAAATCATTTCAACATTGACCATCTTGAACAACACTTATCGATTGAGACAGAGAGATTTTCCAGTTCCAGCCATGTTTCATTAATTATTGGTATCTCAGATATATTATTCTTATCCGATACTCAACCAAAATAAAATGAAAGAACATCGATTGACGCAATCTCGGTGATATATGTATCTACTACTCTTGTTTCACTAAATTTTCTAGTTTCTTATCTTATTGAAACGGTAAAACTTTCTAATTTGTTATTAGGTCTCTCAAATAATCTACTACAAAACTGATATCATGTTGGCAATACAAAGCAATAGAATTTCTTTTGTCCTTTTCTATTTACAGTTTGTTTCATTCAGTTGAAATACAACTTTTTCTGAGTTTTACTGTTTCACGGCGAAGGCTTTTAAAAAGTAAAAAAAACTTCAAAAATGACATTCCCGCAGTAGAATAATTTACATATTTTTCGAACAAAAAAATTTCCGTTTCGAGCATGGTCGATAGTTTAGACATTCAATTCAAAAATATTGATACTTTCTTAAGAATTAGCTATTTTAATTAATTCAAAAAGATGATTACTGAGTACCAAATATGAAAAAAGAAAAGATGTTTATCTATAACCCGTGTGGAAAAATACCTCAAATCGAAAATTCTCACAATTTTTCCTATTTCAATGTATTATGAAATTGAGAAATTTTCAAAAACACAAGTGCTCATACACTCTGTTGGCAATAGGAATTTGAAAAAATATATGTCAGCCTTACCAAACACATCTAAAACTGGGAACAAGAAAAAGATGGAATTATCTGTAAAATGTGTAACTAGTATCAATTCAACTAATTTAGTTCATCTTTATCTACTTGGCATTGAACATTCCTTATCAAATCTCATCAAAGTTCTTCATCTGAAACTGGGAAAATTTTTCCGGTTTTGAAAAGTTGTCAAATTCTCTCATTTGCAAAAACCTCTGCTGTCTTACCATCTGACATAACATTCCTATAATTTACACGGTTTTTCGCATTTATTGAAGTTAGAGATACAGCATGGTGACTATAACAGATTTGCGAAACTTAAGTGTATTCATTATCATCCTGAATAACCATACTCCGATACATACTCCATATGAAGCAGTTATTTCATATATCCACAATTATTATTGTTTCAAAAACCGAAGTCTCGTTGATACCCCGCTGATTGATCTTGTGACATAAAATAGAGATTTTTTCAGTTTCAAAACATTTTCAACTTTTATTACATTCATTCGATTACTTAATCATTGATCGAATAGAACTTTGATATACTAATAAATTTTTTGAAAGTTTCAACATTTCAGATGGATTGAAACGAACGCGCATTTTTCAATATTACTATTTTCTGTACATCCATACATACTCAATCAGCAACAGTGATAATTCTCATGTTTCAAAAGTTTCTATCGAAAAATGAGCACATCAACCAATATGCACACTATTTTGATACTGTGACATTATTATCTTTTTTTTTCTGGTTTCAGTACATTTTTAAACAGATATTTTGTGTATTTCATACTGATTATTCGATTTAGTATGAAAGTTTCTCATGGAGTATGGAAATTTTTGGTTGTCGGAAAAATCAGAAATGTGATTGTCGCAGAGTTGATATCTACTTGTTGAAATAGCCGACCTCCTTCAACAAGCAATCGCGAAAAAAAGAAAAAGTGAACCAAATTTCATTGTGGTAGTTTCTCTGACAACCACATATCAAAACATTTTCAATCCGAACTAGTGAAATTTTTTCTATTTCGAATAATGTTGATATCTATAACACAACAGTTTTTTGTTGCTTCATGATATTCATTATTTTTACAGGAAAATCTCCTTTAGTTTTGCTTTTTCAACACATTATCAGTCTAATCTTTTGAGTCTGAAGCAGTAACCCCGATTATTTCATCTTGACACATGTTCAATCTGAAATCGTGAACATATTTCCTGTTTCAATAATTAGTCTTAATTTGAGACTCTCAAATATATCAGTCAATTTTTGATCAACGTCATCGATAACTGCGCTACTTATTTCTTTTGATGTTGGCCTAAAAAAATGTAACTTCGAACAACTAGCTTGAACATTTGAAACAGATCAACTTTTACACTTTCACCTTAACTTCTTATCATGTTGAATTTGTGGTCCCCAGTTACTAGGTTAAAAAAACTCAAGAAAAACTTGCTATGTTTCAGATAATTAAAACTGCGAACATGGGGCATTTTGAGATTTTCTGTGTTTCAATAACTTATATTTATTTATCTATTTGGAAGCATTCCCGACAGCCACAAACCAATACATTCTAAGTCTGAAACAATGATTATTGTTTTAACAATTATTGACATATCAAACATGATTTTTCTCAAAAATAAATATGAGAAATCGATGATACTTGAGAAACGGAAACTTTCAAGCATCGTTGAAACTGAAAACAATTTTTATCAAAGTTTTTCTGTGAAATTTAGTATTGTTTCAACTATTGTTGTTATATTCAATATTTTCATCATTTATAATTAGTGTTGCCTCCACAAATATTTAATTGAACATTCACTACTTGACAACATTTTCAGTGACTGTGTCCATGATTATCAAACATACAATTAAAATAAATTGCCAGATACATGTGAATTGAAACGGGACAAGTTACAGTTCCAGAATTTATTTGCAATGGTTTCGAGATTTTGGTTTGCGCATCATTGATCCTACCAATCCCACATTGACAAATTTTCAATCTGAAACAGTAACAATGATTCAAGTTTCAACAATTTTTGAAGACAATTGCTTGACTACGCTTGTGAAGTGCAACTAATCATGATACAAAGTATATCTTCTTGTTTTTTTTTTTTTTTCAATTTCAACGTTGTTTGAAACTGAAAATGTTTTAATGTTTCTCAATATTTGTTAGATTTGACATGAGTCCTACAAATGAGAAACATTATACCTGTTATAAAAACGTCCCTGATATGCTAATTATCATTCATTCAACTTCAAACGTTCCTCATAGTCCGTGAGTTATTATGGCCGTTTTACAGTAAGAGTAACTACACACGTTTCAATACATGTTCAGTCAGAAACAGTGATAATCGATCATGTTTCAACAACTGTTGTTATCACAAACATATCAGTCATTTACAATCGATGATTTTTTATAAGTTCCTGATATTGAGCATTCACAAACACCAACAGAAGAAATCGTTGACAAGTTAGGGCCGCAAAACGCGCTTTTCCAAATGATAGGAGCATCATAAAGCTTGAAATTTAGAACTTGAAACAGCTAAACATTTCAGTTTCAAATTATTTTCATAATTCATAAAATTTTGTAGTTTCATTGACGAGTGTGTATCTATACTTGCACTGTAGGCTAAAAAACGGTTGATATATGTATCCACAAAAAGCGATAGAAGTATAAAAAATACCACCAGAGGAGATAATGTCAAGTTTGATAATTGTAACTTAAACATGCAAACTTTCCAGTTTCGTGATATTTTCATATTTCATGAAATTTAGTGTTTTTGATCATCGATTAACTGTGCGTCTCAAAAAAATGTTTCAAGGAACAGCGGTCGTCACCTTAGCCAAAACAATTTCAGAAATTTCCCTGTTTCAAATGTTATTAATTATATCGTCTTGATATTTTTTTTTGATACCAAGGATAAAAACACAAATAGAAAACAGATTTGCAGTTTAAAAATTGATGACTTGGTATCCAATGTAATTACTTTTTATACTCCAATATACCCGCGTCCCAGGTTGGGAAACTGCAATAATTTGATAGAATGTGATTCTAAAACTGACATTCAAATCTGAAATTAGATAAAAAGGAACTATGTTTACTAAATTAGGATTGATGAAAATCAACCTGAATATTCTCATAAATTGAAACAGATAATTTTTTCAGTTTCACCTGATTCTCATAGTTAAGAAGAAGTTGGTATGTTTGATAAAGCACAACAACGGTACAAAGAAAAATTTCATAGGAATTAGAGTGACCGGAAAGTCAGCATTACTGAGCCGTTTTGTGACAAAAAGGATAATATGCTTCCGATTCATAAGAAGCTAGAAAAAATGAACCATGATTCGTTTAACTTTACTGTTTCAAAGTTTCACTTCTGCTTGATTGATATTTCATATTTGTTGACATAATCATGCTGAATGGATTTTCTCCATAAATAACGAATAAAAAACAAGAAGCTTCATTGATTGATAAATCTCTCAAAAGATTTAGGAAAAGCTTTTTTTGATATTCTATCCTGATGATATTCCAAGAGGAAGTATTTATAAGTATCACAGTTCCATACATACACAGTCTGTAACAGTTATAATTATTTCTGTTCTAACCACATTTGATATCAAACTCATATCATACAAATATATTATTATGATGACCAGATATGTTTAAAAACCTTTTTCAATGAACATCGTCACAAGATATAAAGTGTATTCTGATAGTGGAAAAACAAATAAAAGATACTTTGTGATTATGAAGCGATGAACATCTAATTTGATACTTGTGGGTTGAAACAGAAAACTTTCCCATTTTCAGATATGTTTCATATTTAATGAAGTTTTCGAAGCTTTCGATTGGGTAGTTAACAGTTGGGATATTATTTTTTTTGTTATGAAAAAACTATTAAAAAAACACATGAAACAGGATTTTAAACAAACGAATTGAAGCAGTAAAACTTTTCCCGTTTCAGTTAAATTCATTATTTTGTGCTCAGTTGAAAGGGTTTCGTGGAAAACATTAGGATGTTCCAGATCCCAAAAAAATGAAAATAATGCAAAACGCTTAACTGGCAACACAACATCTAAATTTTTCGTTTCAAAAAAATTTTATCATGTTTGTTTCCATTCCCAAGCACAACCATAAAATTATTTTTTGTGAGTGGGTTGTTCACAGAATGATACACCTACGATTCGAATTCTTACGTGTCGTAAGTGTATCGTTTCGAAAAAAAATTTCCGTATTTCAGTACAAAAAACGTGAAAATTTTTTCGAAACGATACACTTACGACACGTAAAAATTCGAATCGTAGGTGTATCCACAGAATATATCATGATGAAAAAAATGTTGTTAACAGTTTCATCGGTTTCACATAGCTCGGGAAAACTGATGAAGTTGTTAATAGGACTTATGTTATGAGAAAGAGTGCCGATAAATTTACGTGGAGCAAAAATGGACACTTTCAATAATTTTTTTTTCAAAAAAAATGTTTCATAAAAAAGAACCTCTTGTTGCACGAACACCTAGAAAACTTTTTTGGAAAAAAATTAAGGAATGTTCAAACATATGTGAAACTGAAAGCAATGACAATCTGTCATCTTTCCAAAAAAATCACTGTTTCAATTACTAATCGAAAATTTTTTTTATTTTGCGAGACGGCTATTTTGTTCTGTCAAATGATTCCACAGTATTCAAGAATTATACTTTCCGTTAAACTGTCAGATAGAAGTATTTGTAGATCAAAACTACAGTACCCTAAAACCACTGTTTCAAAATAATATTAACTATTCAAACGAGATACTTTCACAATTTACTGTGTTTTTCTGGAGAAAGTTGATTGAAAAAATAGGAATATTAGGACGAAAATGACATCGAGAACGTCCAGTTTTTTGTCATTCAGAAAATTATAGTTTCGAGAAACCGAGAAAAACTCATAAGTGTCTGATGACTTCATTGTATTGATAGTATGTCCACAAAACTTTATCTTTTCAAAAACGAGCCGAGTTCTAAAAAAAATTGTTCATTTGAATCTAGAAAGTAATTCAAAGTTATACATTTTCAATCTTAGAATATAGACAGTTGATAATTGGGATGTTTCAGTTTCATCTTTATGCTAGCAGCCTTATATACCTTTACAAGTGATTGAACTAGTTTTCAGTGAAAAAAAATTTTGATCTGAATCTGTGATAACTGTTCATATTTCAACAATTTTTATTATCACAAATATATCGGTCACTTACAATCAATACTTGTTATTGTTATCTGAAATTGCATATTCAGGAGCACCAACAGAAGAAACTGTAATAATTTTACGGATGAGGCCAACGAAACTCTCTAATCCAATATGATAAGGCCAAAACAAAGTTTGAAACGTATCAATCGAAACATCCAACTATTTCACTTTCAACTTATTATCATAACCCATAACATTTGAATATGTTTTTTTTACGTATATGTAACAAAGCCAAATAAAATCAGGAAGTTATTGGTAAAACACTCCCACAGATTAAAAAATATACTATTTTAGGAGCTCAAATTTTTTACAAACTTTGCAGTTTCGTTTGAATTTCAAATTTTATGGAAGTTGATTTTGTTGGATCACCGGTTTGCTGTGTAAGGATTTTCATTGAAAAATGTTTCAAAAACAGTAGTCGTCATATTAGTTAATGCTTCAGGTGCGGCAAACTTCATGATAATAGTTTTTAAAAAAACAGTGCACGATGAAAAAATTGTTTGATACAAGACAAATGTTTCACCATGTATTACCGAGAAGAAGTGTTTATGACTTCCAAAATACGATATATACTCAACCAGAAACAGTTAAAATTGTTGATGTTTCAAAAATTGATGATAGCACATAGATCCATATCAGTGACTTATGATTGTCTGATATCAAATGGACTCTCAAATTGAACGCAACAGTGATAGTTTGGTTTAATACTACTTTGAAACAGTCACAACTTCCAGTTTTTTTTCAGTGCAACACTTCAGGTGAATTTGTCGAATGTCAATGTTTCAAGTCTTGCATTTATTTCGAAGCTCTTCTTTTTGATGATAACTAGTTCGATGAACAACTGTAAAATGACAATATTACTAATTTAAGATTTCCGTGAAGACAACTATGAAAATACGTTGGCATAGCATTTTTGGAAACTCACAACTAAATATGCAACATGACACACTAATATCAAGCTTGATATTTCCAAATTGAAACAGGATAGAATTCTTGTTTGAATACATTCCAAACTTTTTTTTCTGTCATCAAATCTACAACTCATAGTCAAATATGCGTTCAATATGAAACAATTATTTCATGTTTCAACAATTGTTTGTATTTCAAACATATTAGCCAAATTTGATTCGATCATTTAACCACATTGACCACATTTTTAACCACATCTTTTCCTCAATAATATTATATTTTTGTAGTTTCAAGAAATTGGAAAATTGATAATTCGTCATATTTATATCGATAACATTTCCTTTGCGATGTTGGTATCAATAACTTATCCTGTTTGAAATTTTGAACGACCAGTTTGATATTAGAAGATTGAAACAAAGGAAAAAATTTTCCAGTTTCAGTCTAACTTCTACTGATATGGAATTTGTGGACCAGAGATGACAGGAACAATAAATTTCGCGAAAAACCATTAGTTTGTTTCAGAAAACTCGAAGCAATGCGGAATGATCGGTCGTCTTGTAGTATTTCTGACTGCTTCCTACCAAAAACATGTTCAGTTTGAAACAGTTAATCCTGTTTCAACAATTGTTGATTTTTCAAACATATTAGTCACTTCCGGTTTATCTCTCTCATTAACCCAAAGAAAAATCTGCTCGCCAAAAAAATTCTCTACTTTTTTCGGTTTCAACAAATTGTGAAACTGAAAATTCGTTAAGACGATTTGTTTGAATCGATAAACTGGAGATATTCACAATAATTTGGAAATTTAGTTTTGTGTATCAACCTGTTACTGCTCGTGTACCAACCATACTCCTATTTTCAATATGACACAGTCATACTTCTCAGTTTCAGCGCATGTCTATGCTAAACATTTCATGATTTTTTCAATATGAGATATGGTCTCTTTGCCAAATAATATTATTATTGTTGACGTCTCATATTCTAAACACCTTCATTTGTAGTTGAAACAGGAAATATGAACATAGTCATAGAAAATGGCGGAGTTCGTTGAGCAATTTCTGAATTACCAAAATGAATACTGTTTCATGTCTTGAGTATTATTCCGAATTTCTACTTTTCATTGATTTCTGGTGTACCTACATTTCCAGTTTTCGACTCGACAACTAAAAAAACGTATTCTGTACAAGTGCATTGATACTAGAAACAGGAATCAAAGTTTTCCAGTTTTGACTTACATTCCTGGTTTTCTTCGCATTTTTTTCCATTTTGGCTGTGACTGACAAAGTAAGAGGAACTTCTACATGCTGATTATGAAACTGCGAAGGTTTTTTTTCAGTTTTGTAAATTACTGAGTGACCGACTTCTAGTCAGTCATGCAAACTTTTCAGTTTTGTGCTGTTTTCATATTTCACGAAATTTAGTGTTATTTGATCATCAATTTACAGTCAAAATATTTTTTCAATGTGTCTTCATCTTAGCCAAAAAAAAAACTTGGAAATACCCTATATACAAAATTTGATTACTTTAGATACGAGAAATTTAATGTTAATAGTTTCAAAAAAAATCATACAAGTTTTCAAGAATAGTTGAGACTGATGACAAGCTGTTATCGATTCACTACTATTTGATCACAGTTTTGATATTGTTAATGTTTGTCGATGAAACAGTGATCACTGTTTCAATGAATCATGTTTTACTTGGTCAAGTCATTAATTGCAATCATTCTTTGATTTATTTGAAAATATACTTGTTGAAACATGCATCACAGACTGTATTCAATTTCGCAACCCTTTTGAATATTCGGTAAAATTGAAACAGTGAAAATCTGAAAACTGTCATTGTTTCACTGTTTCAATCAAACCGTTAAAAATAAATAACTTATTTTCAACTGATACGTAACGGATTCGTTTTTTTAGAAATTGTGCAAAAAAAGTGAGATGCCAATAAAAACACTGAATTGTTGCGTTGTTGCAAAACCAAATACTTGAAAAAAATATGAAACAATAATATTTTTTTCAAAACATTCCCTTTTTGTTGCTCATATTATCAAAATGAAAAGAATCGAAAGAGGAACAACAAGCAAGCGAGCCATTGAAATAGCGTTCGATCGGAAGAAGGGCACACATGATTCATTACAATGACGGAATGCTGAGGTGACAATAAAACTATCGGGGTAGCTGATGGGGATAACTTGATGGATGAGGTATAAAATTACAACACCGAAAACTCCTGCTCCACCCCCCCCCCACCTTCATGTGTTCCTATTACAACGAAGAGCTAGGTCACTTTCTTCTCATTTCCCATCTCATATACTTGATTTCACTCCTTTGAAACTTTTCATATTTTCATTTTACAGGGTATTATTGGAATCGTATGATCCTAAATCAATCACAGTTATCATCAACTAA
This sequence comes from Caenorhabditis uteleia, assembly GCA_963573275.1. NCBI lineage: Eukaryota > Metazoa > Nematoda > Chromadorea > Rhabditida > Rhabditidae > Caenorhabditis > Caenorhabditis uteleia. The sequence continues at coordinate 3,884,108 of OY752135.1, read as the reverse complement.
TCAAAACAGGAATAAAGAGAAAACAGGAATAAAGAGGAAGAATTTTCGGAGGTATGTTGGTTTTTAATTTCCTTTCAAAAAAAATTGAGCCTTCAACTCGAAAAAAATCACCTTGTTACAAAATTTTGAAACAAGATATTCGGCATTCCTTAAACTTTTAAAATCAAAAACAGATTTGGAAATCGGATTCAAAAATACATCGAGTACTAAATTTTCATCTTACAAAATTAACAAATTTACAGATGTGGTCCAAACTAGCGCCGAAAAAGGCTCGCAAGCTACGGATAGCCTCCTTAAGGAGCTCGAAAAAATAAAGATTAAGCTGGAAGAAGCGATAGAATCGAATTCCGTCCTATCCAGACTCGTGACATCGTCACAAACAAAATTGGAGAAGAACAAAGAGATTGATGAGTTTGAGACCCGGTTCTAGTGAGTTAAATTATCCTATTTCAAAAGTTATGTTTTGTTTCAGTGATAAGAGGGGGGCCCACGACTGGCACCATAAAACACCGTACCCGATCGTGCGCAAGGGGTGAAGAAATTATTCGAAAGACTCAAAAAACGAGGATTAGTCCTCTACTACAAAGGACTAATCCTCACTAACCCAATTTTAGCGAGAGAACTGTAAGTGTTGAATTATTATCACATTATCATTGTTCTATTGAAGCTCTGACAAGTTGGAAAAAATCATAAATGGAGCGATTCGGCCACTATGAAGCTAGTCCAATGGTGCTTGATGGCGAAAAGTTGGTGTTGTTCGGCGAGTGTGACTACACATCTGTCCGGTCAAGTTAACACGCGTTGTCTCAGAAATTCAGGAACTTTGTGATGAAGCTTGGCAAGAAAAAATAAAGTTGTTCCAAAACGTCTGAAACTTATTGAGGATGTATATAAGACTTCTCTAAGCACTTCAACAAAATTTCAATAGGCTCCGCCCCTTTTGTCTGAAATTATAGTCACGAAAAGTTGAAAACCAAAAATTTTTTCCTCTGAACAAAATTTTCTGAAACTTATCCAAATGATGTAATTTCAACTCCTGAGCACTCTTTCAGTGAAAAACTTTTCTGTAAAAGGCGTTTTCATGCTGAAAATATCCAATTTATGGCTAAAGTTGCACATTTTTGCTCAAAACGATTTTTTACAACTTCTGATACACTATAATCTCTTCAAATTCGGATTCTACATAAAAATTCACGTCGGAACACGTTTCAAACTTTATTCTAACTCTATGTATACTTCCAGATTTTTTTGGCTGAAAATATGATCAAAAAATTATTTTCACCAAATCGAGCCCGGATACATGCTATCATGTAGCAAATTTAATTCTGAACAACTTTGTCTCTTAAATGTAGTGCTCATTTTCACTCCTTCCTAAGGAAATCGCCCTTTTTCGGTCATGATCAGGCAAAAATCATGAAATCTGTGTTTTGGAAATTGATACGTATCTCGAATACGGCTGCATTTATCAAAAAATGATCAACTACAAAAAGTTTGCTTGTAAAAAGAGCTATTCATTCCACTCCTCATGTTGCAAAAAATTTTGCTGTTCAGCTGACTTATGCCCTGTTGAAAGTGGTACACTTTTATCAAGATGTATCGCATTTTTTCTAGGGTTTTTTGTTTCTGTCAATAATTTCATCACATAGGCCTTGATTTCTGCTACATTTTTGCAGTTGACCATTTTTTGAAATTTTTAGTTTCAGCCGAGATATTCAGATAATTGTATGTGTGATCATTTCGCACGCTGACACACACATTGTTTATGGGGTGTGTATTGTAGCTCCTATGGAATGGTCAATATCTCGGCTGAAACTAAAAATTTCAAAAAATGGTCAACTGCAAAAATGTAGCAGAAATCAAGGCCTATGTGATGAAATTATTGACAGAAACAAAAAACCCTAGAAAAAATGCGATACATCTTGATAAAAGTGTACCACTTTCAACAGGGCATAAGTCAGCTGAACAGCAAAATTTTTTGCAACATGAGGAGTGGAATGAATAGCTCTTTTTACAAGCAAACTTTTTGTAGTTGATCATTTTTTGATAAATGCAGCCGTATTCGAGATACGTATCAATTTCCAAAACACAGATTTCATGATTTTTGCCTGATCATGACCGAAAAAGGGCGATTTCCTTAGGAAGGAGTGAAAATGAGCACTACATTTAAGAGACAAAGTTGTTCAGAATTAAATTTGCTACATGATAGCATGTATCCGGGCTCGATTTGGTGAAAATAATTTTTTGATCATATTTTCAGCCAAAAAAATCTGGAAGTATACATAGAGTTAGAATAAAGTTTGAAACGTGTTCCGACGTGAATTTTTATGTAGAATCCGAATTTGAAGAGATTATAGTGTATCAGAAGTTGTAAAAAATCGTTTTGAGCAAAAATGTGCAACTTTAGCCATAAATTGGATATTTTCAGCATGAAAACGCCTTTTACAGAAAAGTTTTTCACTGAAAGAGTGCTCAGGAGTTGAAATTACATCATTTGGATGAGTTTCAGAAAATTTTGTTCAGAGGAAAAAATTTTTGGTTTTCAACTTTTCGTGACTATAATTTCAGACAAAAGGGGCGGAGCCTATTGAAATTTTGTTGAAGTGCTTAGAGAAGTCTTATATACATCCTCAATAAGTTTCAGACGTTTTGGAACAACTTTATTTTTTCTTGCCACGGTGTACTCGATTTTCTGGGACAACACCTGTTAATCTTTTAGTTCATTAGTTAGTTGGCTATTCCTTTCCCATCATTTGTAGTTAGTTGTTATTTGTGAGATCGTAAACATATTATTAATCTTATGTGTAACAATTGTTCCCACTATCTTATGTGTTTATCATTCAGTTGGAGAGACGGCACCGGAGAAAGTCGCCTAACATCCGGCCCTTCTCAAATGGCTCGCACTATAATAAAGGCCTATATTATGAGCACATCCACACCATACACCACATTAAGTGATCGAGACGGGTGAGCGCCCCGTCTCGTATTACAAAGTAAACTACAATAATCCCAACAATTCCGCACTTTCACTGTCTTCTTTTGAAACTCAGCCAGCAAGTGCACTTAGGTTTGGTTTAGTACTTTGAATCACTTCCGTATCATTGCTGCAAAACGAATCGTTCACAGTTTCAAACAAGTTTTGAAACAGAAGTGCATGTTTTTTATTCACTATCTCAAGTCCACACATGTCTTTGCATAATGTGACAGTTATTCGATGATTACCCGTTGATTGAGTTGCGAGAAAATATGGCGGACACCTGATATTTCCAATAATTTAACATTTCTAACAAACCAAGTTCCTCTGAATGTTTTGAGTTCGCAGTTGTTTATTTACACTTTTCCTGTTTCAGAAAATTTTTAAATTTCTTTTGACACTGCTTGACCAATTTTTTCTTTTCAAGGTGTTTACTCAAAAAAAGGCAACTTTCTTACTTTGCATGCTGAGTTCTGATTGAACTATTGAATACAAAATAGCCTTACCTTTGAATCTTGGCGGACGCATCCGGATTTCAAATCAAAAGAATCACTGAAATTTCAACAAAAAAATTTACCCGAAACTGTAACAATTATTCATGTTTCAGCAATTGTTGATATCACAACCATATCAATCACTGATAATATCATCTCTGTTGGTTGAACATTCTTTCAAGTTTCCAAACTATAAAAATCATAACATTTCTGGAAAAATATAGAACACTAAAAAATGCTATGATAAAAACCTAGTATTAATAATTACAAATTGAAACAGAAACATTTTCGATTCCACTACATATATTTTCATCAGTGAAGCATCCGAAACTGCAACAATTATTCATGTTTCAGCAATGGTTGATATCACAACCAGTCATTGATCATCTGATTTCTGCAATCAGTTGAACATTCTTTCAAGTTTCCAATATATGAAAAATTATAACATTTCTGAAAATATAGGAAACTGAGAATGCTTATAAAATGTGGTATTATAAAAATCTAGTATTATCAACACAAATTAAAACAGAAATTTTTTAAAAGTTTCATCATATTTTCATCAGTGAAGCTTGGTATAAATTCGTAAAGATTCACTGTTTCAATGTTTGCTATTATTCCAAAGCCCTACTTCTTATTGATTCATGTGTTGAAAACTAGATCAAGAATTTGAATAATTACCAATTTTGAAAACAATTTTGATGATCAGGAGAAAAAATACTGACAAATTTCAGAATACAAAAGAAATTTTAAAAAATGTCGGTTTCAAAGAAAAATGATTAGATTGATGGTATGAGTTCTATCTCAATGTGTTCGTGGTGTAACGGTTCCTCAAAGCCTTCTGATATATATTTTTGTTAAGTTAGTTTGAAGTTTTATCAATAAATACGAAATTTCGATTATTTTTAACTGTTTCCCTCAACTGCTAATATCAATTCTATCATGCTCAACTCGATGTTCTCCATTTTTTCACAATTATTATTGTTTCAACTTATTTTTGTATTTCATGGAAGTTGGAGAATTTCGGTAAAATATCAATTTTGTCTAATTTCGCGGTTTCAATTTTTCTAAATGTTTCAATTGTTTCAGAATTGATAATTTTATCAAGTGATTCATTGACAACAAAAGAACTAGGTTTTAGTTTATCGAATTGCAGATAAGAATAAAATTTCATCAATCCTTTATTCATACATAACCTGAAACAGGTCTCAAACTTTTTATTGTTTCGAATCATCAATTTTTGCACCCGGATTAGAAAAAAGGAAACTATGAAAACTGTCACTATCAACACTTATGTATATTGTCATTCTTGCTGTTTATCGGGAAAATTTAGCCTATATAAAAAATTTAGCCTATCTTTTTTGGAAGAAAGGCATTTGTTTTTGCTCAAATGGGAGGAATTCGCTGTTTCAAATCATCCAAATCTAGGAAGTATGAAGTTTGTTTGCTAATAATCATTGAGAATATCCTTTTACTCCGAACTTCTTCATTCGCATTCCAATAGACAAATGAATAGGTCTCAAGATCTTTTTCCAGAATTACCAACTGTTCCTTTGAAGCACACAAGTATTTGAAGCTTGAAACATTGCAATCAATTGAAAAACGATAGTTTTTTTCCTATTTCAGTCAAAAAAAGAGAAACAAAAAGTGATCTGAAATTGCTATAAGATGTATTCCTTTTTTTCAAAATGATTCATAAAGGGAATGTGGCAAAAAAAGAATATCGGTCATTTTCGTCAAAACCAAGATACTAAAATCGTTTGAAACAATAAAAAAGAATTCGATGTCAAATACCGGAGCCAATGATAGCGAAATCGAATTGGTCATGTATAAGCCATAATAGATGTATTACCTACTTGAAACACTATTTTCATCGCTTCAAATAGTTATTCTAATCAATCTGTTTCAAGAAGCAAACATAGAAGAACTGTTAGTGATTTGATGGAAGTTTCAGTTTATAAATATATCTAAACTTTTTCGAACCGGGTCAATTCCTTTAATCTTTCAATTTCAAAGTAAAGCGACAAAAATACGTTTTAAAAATGCATTTTTTAAATTTTAAAATGGGCGAGAATTGCTGTTTCAGACAGTGGAAAATTTTTGTCATTCTACTTTCCTCCACTTTGATTGTTATAGTTGTTTTTTTCTACCGAATATATGTACGGGTTAGTGTTTTGAAATTACGGCAAATTTCACATTGATGGAATTTTGAAGAATTTTACATACAAAACGCTTGAAACAGTAATATATTGTCTTGTGCAAGCACATTCGACGAGTTTTGAAACAGTGAAAAATACTTTACAGTTTGTAATCGAGTAAAGTTACAGTTTCAAACAACTGTCAATATGTTGACAATATTGTGTTGGTTGGTACTATTGGCAGACAGAAAGGTTTTTCCAGTTTCAACAGATTTGGAAACTGAATATGTTCGGTCGATATTTTCAATTACAAATATATCATATTCAAACAATTTTTCATTCATTTGTTTTTTCCCACATATTTTTGAAGAACATCAAATTATTGGGATTTTGAAGACTTTTGGATACTTACAAATTGAAACTGATTGTTTCGAAAAGTGGTTGTTGATTGAGTTTCAGAATTTTTTGATCTTTTGGAACAGATAAAAATATGCGAAGATAAATATATGAACATTGTGGTTGTCGTAAAGTCACTATTTCAACCAATCTTCAGAACACACAATATATTGTGTTGGTTGATACAACTTGACGGCAAATAGAAAATAATTGATGGAAATCCAATAACTTTTCGATAGATAAATGTGAAATAAAAACTTTACTGTTACAAATATCTACCAATTACTAGTGATGTTATTACCATTTGCTTTGACCTAAACTAGCTCACTTTCTAGTCTTGAATACATTTTCCTATTTCCTATATGTATATACTATATTCAATATACTGCTCGTGTTTATCGCCAAAGTTTAATAATATTTCAATTTTAAAATGTTGTGAAATTGCAAATTTTCAGTTTATATTGATATTTCTATAAGTTCCTGCTCGGATCAAATCGAGAACTGCGATTCTGATGAAATTCAGATATTTGGATACTTTGAAACAGAAATAAAATGAAAAAGCTTTGAATTTTGTGGTTCTCGTTATTTTACAGTGCTTTGATTCCTGATATATCAAAAGCCTTTCTCATAGCATACAATATTAAAAGCTCGGTTACAAGAGAATAGATACATTCTAATTATTTCAACCAGAGAAATTCCATTAATTTCAGTTTCAGCGAAGCTTGAAATTCAACACTTTTTCTTCATATCATTAATTCGCACATATTTTAGGATGTAGATAGATAATCAGTCAGCCTTACTTCCGGATCTTGATATTGTTTCAATAAGTCATGTGCTATTTATTATAGTGGCACTGTCCAACTTTAGAAAGTTTTCGAAATACTTGCATCTTGAAACAGTAAAAGTTCTATTGGGAAAAGCTCCAATTTCGCTTCTCCAAATTTTGTTCGAATGATATTGAAAGTTTGAAAATAAGACTTGTCAGGTGTATTTTGAGTTTTGACAGTGAGAAACAAAAATGTGTATAGTTTCAAATCTCCAGAACTCATTGTTATTGCAACAACACGAATTATTTCCAGTTGCAAGAAGTTTTGAAACTGGAAAATTTCATGCTTTTACAATTCTTACTCGATACAACTTCGCACAAAAGAAACAAATAATCATTAGTGATTCACTATTTTCACACAAAACTTATGAAAATCGTGTGAAAATGCATTTTTTATATCACAGTAATTGTTTTCACTGTTTCAAAAACCGTCTGAGGAAAGAATAAGGCAAGAATTATTGATTAATAGAAAAAAATGGATATGGAATTAATGAAGAACAGCTGAAACCCAAAAGTTGATAACTCTCTGTAGCACGTAAACTATTAATGACATGAACATGTTAGTGAGTTGATGTTATCGATAAATGTGTATTTCACTGTTTCAATTAATATAAATGTCCCAACTGCTTGATCCATCATCAATTCTCTTGTACTTTGGCCATCAAATCGAATTCGAAAAATTTCGCGGTTAATGATAATATCAATCTAAGCTTGGAGTCAAAATAGTGGAATGATATGTATGAGAAACAAGTGTTCTAAAAAATCAAAATCAGAAAAATCATCGATAAACCAAACGAATCAAAATTGTTTCACGGCGTTTTGTATCTTGTTATATTGAAACTGTGAAACAATGAACCTGTGAAATTATACGTTCTGAAGCTTTCAGTTTCTCTCCTACTTCAACATGAATTTTGGCGGAATCCGACCAATTTTCGGGGTTTTGAAACAAGACGAAGTATGAAGGTTTTGTGAGAACAACTGTTTCGAAAATTTATATCAACATGAATTCTAATGTTTTTTGATACTTTGTTCAAATGGAATCGATAAACGTTTCTGCAGTGTTCTGAAATGAACATGAAATTTTTGCAATGAGATTAATGCGCTGGACAGAGAAAATGGTTCCCTGTTTCAAGATTGGAGAATTGTTCTAATTTTTTCATTATGGATGATCCATCTCTGTATCTACTCAAACGTTTTTTTAGATATTGCGCTACAGAGTTACTATTCTACAGAACAACTGCATAGAGACTCAGAGAGAAAGATAATTTGTGGTTTCACCAATCAGACCAATGAGTATCAAATGCATTTGGTCCATCCACTACGGATATTGCAATTGATACTTTGGCAACCTCTCTCGGAGTATCAAATGGAATTACAGTATTATTTGTAGCAGTAATTTCAACCAAAAAATTATTTATTTGTTTCGAATATGAAATAAACGAGAACATCCATCTGTGGAATTGATTGGGCGTGTTGTTTATCATCTAGTGATACGAAATCACTTGTCCGGCACTTGAGTTCGTTTTGAAATTTGCCACTGTGAAACTGTATAACTTTTTACTGTTTCAACGGAAAGTGATAGTCGGAGTAGGCGATTTCAATTTCGCTAACTTCTCATTTTTAGTGATCCACAATCCAATTTCAGAATGATTGCAAATATTTTCCGCGCGAAACAATAGTCGCATCTAAAAACAAAAAAGGGTACGTGTTTTCATCATCTGATTTGTTGTCACTTTTAGGTCTAATAGTCTACTACTGCTGAACAAAGTTTATGAAAATTGTGTGAAACAGTGGTATTTGTTGTAGTCCAAATTGGCAAAAACTCATGATTTTCACTGTTTTAAAACTGCATAATTTATGAAAATTAATATTGTAAGTTAATTTCATTATGATAAAATATGCTCGACTCATAGTGATTTTTGTAACGCAGACATGCACGTTTCGGTTTTTTTCTCAATATTTTTTTACCGCTTTAGTAGTGCCCGAAGAATCAGAAGTTAACAATTGTATTTTTTTTCAAGCAACAGATGAAACAGATTTATTTGATAGTGAGGTAATTTATTTGATGGGCCATGTGGTGCAAGCTTATAAGAAAAATCAAAATTTACTGTTTTCTGTTATTTTTGGAAACTTTTAAGGAACATACCTGCAACGCTTATACTCTTTTTTTCTGTTAGATTTCAATTATATTTGATATACTTTGTAACCTAAATGCTTTAATTTAATGAGAATGCGTTCAAAGTTTCAATAAATGATTCAGTTTCACTCCATTTCCAAATTTCATTGTTTCATTTTTCGTCTGCTAGCTCATTCCCTATCACATATAAGCTTCATAAAAATGAGACTGAATTTTAGGAACAGGTGTTCTATGTTCATTGTAGTTTTTCACATTTATTACTGTTTCAAACAATATGAATAATATGGACACGTTTGTCGTTGCCGCTCTTCTTTTGAATGATGAGGAACTCTGAAAATATTTGAATGTAGATGAAAATTATGGTGTCTTCCAATTGGATTCTTAATACAAAAAAAGCCAAATAAGCTGTTTCAAATACAAAATAATAATGCTCATTTTCACCGTTTCAAACAACAAAAACATGTTTGTTTCTGTAGAGTTCTTTAATTTATTCATGCCCAAGTAATCTTTTATTGCCTTTTGAAATTCTTGAAAGTCCGACGGCTACTTCAATCATCATCTATCTAGAAAATTTTTACATAATCAAACATTTGAGACAAAAACAAGTTTAATCTATCCGTTTCGAACAATGTTGATAATATCAACTTGATATTTTTTGACTGCCGTTTTCAAATAATGAAAGTTGTTTGGTGTGAATATGGATAAAAAAAGAAAATCTCACTGTTTCGACTATCTGTAAAATACTCTCCGAATATGTGACTGTCAATTAGTATGTTAATCAATATGAAACTATACTGTTCATGTGATATGTGCAAAGGACTATGAAAATAAGCAAATAGTGGTGATTTGTGGAAACATCCAGAATAGGGTACTCTGAGAGGAGGGCGGTCAGATATAGTGAGTCAAACTATCCGCATAACCCATATTCCAACTTGAAACTGTAATAAATTGTTCTGTTTCAATAGAGTCTATTATTCCAGATCATCATTTTTCATTCTAGTAAATCCTTTACTGCTCTTGATCAGAAAACCATGTTCTTGTGAAAAGTTCGCAGTATTTATTATTAGGATGCTGTATTCAAACAAACTTTTTGAATAATCGAAACGGAAAGAATTGTTCATTTTGTGGTTTCACAAAGTTCATTTTTTGATATTTAGAAAGGATTGATATCATATTTATACCAAGAGTCCATGTTTTGAAACAGGATATTCTGATTTTTGTGCTTCGACAGATTTTAACTGTTTCCAATAGTGGTAAGAACTGTATTCAATTTTTTTCGATGCTTCACCATACATATCTAATAGAATATTTTTGAAATTCACTTACGAATACACTTGTCGAATGTCGATTCACAATAAATTTCCAGCACCGGAATGCAAATTTGTGAGCCTTTTTTTCTGGCATTTTGAAACAGAAAAAAAATACCGTTCCAAGCAATCTTCCCAATATCGACTCTATTGAGTTGGTTGATCGAACCAACTGTCAGATTCCATGAACTTCGGAAACATGAATATAAAACGAAAACATCACTGTTTCGAATATCTACTAAATACTCGTCGGTGATTGTATTATCAGTTTTTCTGACGCCTTCTTCTTCATAAATATGAATTAATCATAGAGCTTTCATTGATTTCAGTTTCAATGCAATCTGAAACCGCACTATTTATGGTTTTTGATGCTAATTTGGACATCTTTTTTGATGATTTCGATAGCTTTTGAGCGATACATCCGATAATTTTAATACTTGTCACTGAAACTGTAATCACTGTTTTAGCTAAACATGTTAATTTTGATCGGTTGAAATGATATTTATTCTGGTATTGTTTCTCTCCGGAAGTGTGGTAAATATTACCAATCCCATAACAAAAAAGAGACGAGGCGTTTTTCAAACTGACACGCTGTCGTGTTTTTTGTTGGAATCATCCGTGAAGACCCTCTATTAGTCTGCTTTTCCTACGAAAACATTTGTGAACGTAATGTGAAACAGTGTTTCAACAAATCGTATAATACTCGGTCGGATCATAATTTACCAATTTAGTCATGATTTCCATTTGTAGAATCATAGTAGTAATGTCCAATATCTGTATTCTCGAAAATGTTTTCAGTTCGAAACAGTGAAACGAATTTGATTCGCAAGCTGTCATTCCTTGGTATACAAAAAAGTATGTTTTCCGAAAAGTTTTTGAAAAAAGAGGTGTGGAAAGCAAAACCAAGGGAAACTTGAAACTGTATATTTTTTACTGTTTCAACAAAAAGCGACGCTCGGATGAGACATTATTATTTTGTTCTATCTTTGTTCTGCTGTTTTGAATCGAAAACTATGAAAATTGTGTGAATAAGTGATATTTTTTAAGGCATCACGAAGTAAGTTAACTATTTTATTGTTTCCAAAACAACAGAACCAATGAAAAACAAAGTCAGAGTGCTGTTTGAAACTTTCTTGATTCTTACTTCCAACGTTGATTCTTACAAAGGTACGGATTCATGCGATGAGTTATGAAATTGAAAATTTTCCTGTTTTCATTGAAGTTGTAAATCTTGCAGGCGGCATTCCATTTCGGTTATTTCTTCAAAAATTCCAAAGCAAATTGTCCAAAACAAGTAGTTGGGTAGTCGAAATAGTGCAGAATAATTTGTTTCAACTACAAAGTAACTACAAAAAACTCATTTTTACTGTTTCAAACAACAACAATATTGTTTTCTTTCGAAGTTTTCTTCAATTTCTCGATGCCAAAACTATTTTTTATTCATCCTGTAATTTCATCCTGTAATTCTTGAAAGACCATCATGTACTCCAATCACTATCTTTCTACACAATTTTCATATATTCCCCCATATGAAACAAAAACAAATTTTATTTTACTGTTTCGAACAAGGATGATAATATATACTTGATATTCATTGCTGATTATTACTTGATTGCTGCCGATATACTGTCGATTTAAAAAAATGAACGTTTTTTTGAATATGAATAAAAAAAATGAAAAGTTCACTCTTTCGACTATCTGTAAAATACGCGATGAATATTCACTCTGCTTCAAGTAATAAGTATGGAAGAGAAACTGGTTAATGAGCTGCTGTAATCACGTTTTCAATTAAGAAAAATATCAAAGCTTCTCGGAGTTGGGTCAAATCTCTCAGCTTTCCTGATCACAATAAAGAGCCAAAAAATTCAAATCGACGGTTTCAGGTCTCCAAGTACAGTTTTCCGAATAGGATGTCTAAACTTCCTGTTTCAAACATCAAAAAATAGTGTTTCATTTTACTTTTCACTGTTATTTTGTTGACTTCTGTCGTTACTTGTTATTCCCATATTTTTCAGATTGAGAAACTGTCAAAAATTTTAAAGCTTGAAATGTTACAAAATTGTTTGGAAAAAAGACTGCTTCGAAACAGGACAAAGGAACTAAACAAGTTTTGGGCTTGGAGTGACGTTGCGGCTTCAACCAAACTCAAAATAGCGACATAAAAGGTTCACTGTTTCGAATATCTACTAATTACTCGGCGGCGTGGTTATCATCAGTTTGACAGACGTAACAAAGTTTTTTTCCTAAACTGAATATTGACCAAAAACGGTAGCATGATTTTGGGCTACATTAAAATAAATACATTTATCATAGAAATTTTATTGATTTCAGTTGCAGTGGAATCTGAGACAGCGCCATTTTCGGTTACTGTTGTTAATTTGAAGATCTTTTTTTGATTATTTCGACGCTTGATCAGTTGATAGTTACAACCGTTATTGTTAATACTCGTCACTGAAACTGTAATAACTGTTTCAGCCAAACATGTGAATTTTGATAATTTTTTTCCACATAGTTACATTATAACAGAAATGTGGCAAATATTGAAAATCGCATTCCAAAGAATTGACGAGTATTTTTAAACTGATATGTAGATTTTCTAGTTAAAATTATGTCTACAAAACTCTATACACTGATCTGCTTTTTCCAAACAGCAGCTGTTGTGGTATGTTCTTGATTTTCACTGATTCAAAGCCTGAAAATCATGGATAAACTGAACTTGTGTCAGTTGACCACTAATGTATTTTACTTGGTCCAATTTTCCCAGTAGAATGTGCATTTCCTCAATTCTGACATATGATGATTTTTGCCACCACTCACAGTGCGAAACATATTTTCTGCGGTTTACCCGGAAAATCACTACTTCAAAATTGTGTACTGTTTCAAGTAACAGATGAAACAGTTAAAGTTGTTGGTGAGATGATAGAATTGCTTTGCCTTTCACAATCTGGATGGCTCAAAAATAAAAAACATGAATTGTTTGAAAAAATTTTATTTCTCCAAAAAATGCAAAAAAGCAGTTTTTGTTTTTCTCTTGTTTTTGCATATCAAACCCCACTACCTAAAAAAATTGTTGAAATGCCAATAAAAATGATATCATTGTCATTGCCCGTTAATTGTTCAGGCATATAGCTTGAAACAGTGTAAAATTAAAGACGAAATAAAACTAATTAAAATTTTTTGAAACAGAAAAAAAGAGATGAGTTTAAGCATGCACTGTTTTATTTCACATTAACTACTGTTTCAAAAAGTCAGGATAGTATTGACTCGCTTGACGTTTCTGATCATTCTGTGATGTTTAATTTCAAAATAGTTAATGCAAACTATTTTGCTTACATATTCATGAATGAGAATAGTTTACTGTTTTGACTATCTTTAAAATACTCGTCGGATATGTGACTGTTAGTTAATCCATTTTGCAGAATGAAAAAAGTTGTTGATATGATATGCGTAAACGACCCTAATAATAAACAAATAGTGGTGATTTGATTTTTGAAAAGAAATCAATTTTTTATTTTTTTATCCAAACCCAGAAATTAGTCTCAACCAACTAATAATGAAATAAAGTTCATTGAATGCCAAATCCAAAGTATACCAGTTGTTCATGTTAAAAGTTTCGCTGATATCACAGATAGTCAAAACGTTAAATTTTTTCATTCGTATATAGTTAACCGAAATGGTTTTCATTGATTCTTTAGGAATCGATCACCAGGGATGTATCAAAAATGACAAACGAGGCGATATTATTAATCTAGCTTTAAACAGTATTGTATATGAATCAACAAATAACTTTCTATTATCATCATTTTGTTCTGTTTCAAAACATCAATATTTGTTTCTGTAAAACGTCGATCAAAATTGCTAGAATTTTACACTGTTTCACGCTATGAATATGAAAAATTCCCGCGCAATGACGATGATGTGGGTGCTTTTTGATTGTCACCAATTGAATATAACTTGTGAACTTTGCATTACAGAAAGTATATCAAAAACCAGAAAAAAATCACAACAACTGTTTTGTTCATTATTCGGAACAGTAAAATTGTTTCATTTGGATAATTCATTTTGAACTACTTTCGGCTGTCCAATACAATGATTTCTTCTGTCCTGAATACACTACACACATTGTATTGAAAACGTTCATCGGCAAAGCTCAACTATTATTCAGTTTCAATAAAGTTTCAAGCTTCACATTTTTAGTTTATATTGTTATTCCACATACATATTGTTTCCTCTCAAAAGCCATATTTTATAAATTGAAAAAAAACTCCATTCTTCCATTATTGTAGGAGCATGAAAACTTTTACATACGAAAAGCTTAAAACAGTGGAATCTTGCTTGAACAAACTCGAGTCATTCAATTTTCAAGGATAATAGTCGTTACTTGAACTTTAATCACTGTTTCGACAAATCGTATGATACTCTATCAAAACATAAAAGTTTAATTCATCCATGGTTATATTCCTATAAACACTGCCCAACTTCAGAAATATCGCGAATGTTTTCAGTTTGAAACAGTTAACTGTTAAAGATTAACTGTCAATTTAAACGTCGAAATACAAAAAAACATGTTTTACAAGATGTTTTTGAAGAAAAAAAAAGTTGTGGAGATTCACTATGACTATGAAAATCAGGAAAAAATTTTTGAAAAAAATCCATAATTTTCACTGCTTGAAACTGCATACTTTTTACTGTTTCAACGAAAAGTGACAGTTGGATAAGACGCTGTGAGTATTGATAAGATCTCCATTGCTTCTTCTCTTTCAAAACGAGAACTATGAAAATAATGTGAAAAAGTTGTGTTTTTCAAAGACAGAGTGAAGTAAGTTTATGCTTTTTACTGTTTCCATACCACAAAATCAATTAAAAACAAAAATAGTCAACTAATTTGAAAAACTCAAAAACTCGTAAAATCGAAAAAATAATAGTTTCATACTGTTTCGAGTTACAGTTGAAACAGATAAAGTTAGATGTGTTATAATTAGCACTTCATTGAAAAATATCACAGTGTCAACAAATGCTAAAAAAAACAACATCTTCTCTATTTTTTAGTCCTTGATCATTCGAAATCAAAATCCCTCGTACGGGATCAGAACGAGGCAGAGTAAGATTTCATACATTTTAGTGAAATATGTAGTTTTGCATGATGTATTCAATTAAGTTTGAGCAAGTGATCGAGTTAACACTAAGATCTTTGGCCAATGTGAACGACTTGAAAAAGCTTCAATATTTCTAGTCATCATTGGGTTCATTCATAAATAATCGAAAAAATTGGTAGTTCTGCGCAAATAATCATCGTAGTTAGGAAAATTTTCACAAATTGGAAGCTGGAAACAGTGTAAAAATACAATATCCGTAAGAACTTTCTATCTACTTTTTGTCATGGGAAAATCAAAAAAAATCAATGTTTTGAGAAAGGAGGGCATACAAAAAGTTGCAATATTGTGTGGTCAAATAGTAGATGTAAAGTCACCCGTTCAAACATTCTTAGCAGTATCGGTTGAATATTGGAATATGAATTGTTTGAAATTCACAGTTTCAAAATATTTTGAAACGGTAAAATCGGTATTTACATCGCTTCCACTAAGTGTCGCTTTCTCGAATTGTTAAAGTGGATATTCTAAAATCAAAGTTTTCAGCTTTTGCACCTTCAATATATTTGCAATCTGAAACTGTGAAAATAATTTTCTGTTTCACCAATTCGTGGTAAACATATCAGCTGATTTTACTTTTTATGAAACCCTCAATTTCCACAAATCATTGGATTTATGTGGAAAATACTTAGATAGGAAAACCTACTTTTATTTCATCACAATTGAACGTCCAATTTCGAAAACAGTTGAAACTATTATCGACTTGAAACAGTGTAACTTCACTCACATTCATTGGGTTAATTCTTGTGCGCGAACTGACTCATTAAAGCCGGACTGGACGGATAATGTTTCATCACACCAACTATGAACATTTTGTAGAACAGTGTTTGACTAAGAAAATTCATGTTTTACGCTGCTTCATATAAAACAAAACAGGACATTTTTTTACTAGTTAAGAGGCGATGTCCCAGAAATGCAAAACCCAGTGAGCACGTCGATTTCATCTTTATTTTAAATGGCTGAAACTTTTGGAGTAAGTACATATGAGCTCAGTGAACACTGTTTTGATACTTATTAGTGACTCCGCCCACTTTGGCTGAAATTACAGCACGGCAAAGTTGAAAAACTAACTTTTTTCACCACCGATAAAAATTTCTAAAAAATGTGTGACATATGTAAAATCAAATTCTAAGCATTTTTACAGTTGACAACTTTTTGCTATCTCAACTCCTTCATGCTGAAAATCGACGTTTTTTGGCTTAAATTCCAGTTTTTCCAAAATTGCAGCATTATAAAAGCCGCAATCATGAAATTTTATTTTAAATTCATATTCTACACGAAATTCCGCACAATTTTCCGCCTTCAAAATCAGTCTTGCGCAGTGCGCATGAATGGTTTTTTTTGTCTGAAACAGTCTGAAAATCAAAAATGTTTTCAAAAATTTTCGGGAAAAAAGTATTTTGTAGCAAATTTCCTGCTGAGCAAAAGTCTCAACTGAAGGTATAGTTGATTTTGACTCCTTCATGCCGAAAAAGTGTGTTTTGAGGAGGCATTTGACGCGTATTCTCATGTGTGTGTCGTCCCCTCTCCCCCGCGTATAGTGTGTGCGCGTTCCGCATGCCTTTTGCAACCGTCTATATCTCAGCTGGCACTCATTTTCAGAGAATAGTTACAACTACGGAAATGAAGTTTGGAAGAAGGTCTAAACGATGAAACAAAAAAATTTCTTTGAAATGCCCAAAAAAATAATGGTAGAGACACTTGAAAATAGTGATTTTCAAAATGACATAGACTTTTTCCGAGAAGATTTATTTCAAAAGTAATGTTAAAAATGTGTTCGTCTTATCATGAACAACATTTTCATAGTTGAAACTTTTTCAAAATTTTGAGTTTCAAGCGAGATACAAGTGTTCTACGAATGCATACATACGACACACACATCAAAATGTGCGCCAAATGCCTCCACAAAACACACTTTTTCGGCATGAAGGAGTCAAAATCAACATTACCTTTAGTTGAGACTTTTTTTCAGCAGGAAATTTGCTACAAAATACTTTTTTCCCGAAAATTTTTGAAAAATTTTTTGATTTTCAGACTGTTTCAGACAAAAAAAACCATTCATGCGCACTGCGCAAGACTAATTTTAAAGACGGAAAATTGTGCGGAATTTTGTGTAAAATATGAATTTGAAATAAAATTTCATGATTGCGGCTTTTATAATGCTGCAATTTTGGAAAAACTGGAATTTAAGCCAAAAAACGTCGATTTTCAGCATGAAGGAGTTGAGATAGCAAAAAGTTGTCAACTGTAAAAATGCTTAGAATTTGATTTTACATATGTCACACATTTTTTAGAAATTTTTATCGGTGGGGAAAAAAGTTAGTTTTTCAACTTTGCCGTGCTGTAATTTCAGCCAAAGTGGGCGGAGTCACTAATAAGTATCAAAACAGTGTTCACTGAGCTCATATGTACTTACTCCAAAAGTTTCAGCCATTTAAAATAAAGATGAAATCGACGTGCTCACTACATGGCAATACTTTTCGCATATCTGGGAGACCGCCTCTTAATGTTTCAGATTTGAAAAGTCGAATCATCCCTATTTTTCAGAATTTTTTTGCATTACGTCGTTTTTTGCCTCAAATTAACAATCTTCATAGAAATACCAAACCAATCTGGATTTTTTGAAACAGAAAAAGTTACGAATCTTGTTTCAAATTTCGTACTGTTCCAAGAAACTCTTAATAATATCGCATTCATGTTCTTTGTTGATTTAATCGTGATTTCCGGATGATGAAGTATACATGGACTTTTGAGAAAAGTTCGCTGTTTTGACGATATTCTGAATATTTTATGAATATGTGACTGTCAATTCATCACCTCTGAAAATTGACAAAATTGTTGATATGTATGAGAATGACTTCAGTATACCGCAAATAATGTGTTGCGTAAAAATAATTGTTCACTTGAAACTGTGAAAAATTGTTCAGTTTCAACATATGCTTGTATTTCAAAACCTGTCAGCAGGTTTTGATCTGCTAATCCAGTATATTGCAATCATTGACTATTGTTGTTATTGTCAATATTCGTAACTTCACCCTGGTAGAATGATTTTGGAATTTGAACAGAATATTTCGGAATTTGAAGAAATCCAATTTTTTATGTGAAACATCACTAAACCATTTAATTATCAATTCAAAAATTATTTCTCACAGTTTCAAAAAATTTTGAAACTGAAAAATTTTCACAATTCATTCAAAAATGCCAAAGAATATGGCAATTAAAAGCTGCATCAAGATGTTCCAAAAGTGTAAAGAGCTCCGAACTGTGAAACAAATGCAATACTTTTTCATGTTTCAAAATTATTTGAAACCTTATGCAATATCAATCATGCTGATTTGTATTTGGCAACTGGTCACAATTTCATCATGTTTAAGAATGGTCTTTGATTTTGGGTTGATGCCAATTTATTCACCCAAAACTTTCCTCTCGAAAACTTCCAAAAAATCTGTTAATCCATCTGATACGCTTTGTTTTATCACATAATCTTCTTGATATATAGTCAATCAATCGATACTGGAAATATAGTTGATATTTGTGCCTAGAATGGTTTTTACTGTTTCTACAAATCATGAACCATGTTATTTATTCAGGTGTTCAATTTTAAAAGGTCGTTTCTTTGAATTAATACATGAAAAATCTACTGATCAGTTTTTTAAAATCAAAATAGTGTGAAACAGTAAAATTTGAAAAATCGAAAATAGAAAAAATTGGATTTCGCTGTTTCAAAGCCTTGGAATGAAGAAAAGACAAAATTAGTAAACTGTTTTGTGACATTCTCTTATGTTCGTATCCGCCTTAGCTGAGCGACAGTTTGATCCTGTTTCAAATTGAAATTAAAACAGATCGACATGATGGAAAGCTGATAGACATGACACTTATACTATCTTTGACTGTGTCAACCAAATCAAGTAACAAAATTTTTTTCAAATTGGTGCAATGGAGATTTTTTGTCGTCCACCTCAAAAAACAATCTATCAATCGGAAAATCAGTAAAACGAACAGCTTATCGTTCGAATTTTTTTTTCGATTTTGATATGTCGAAGGAAGCTCTATTTACCGAAATGAAATTGAAAACCCATTGAATATCCTTACCATCATCATTATATAGAATTTTCAACTGTTTATAAATTGAAACTGTGAAAAAGTTGATTTGAAAGCTGACTGTCCTCTATACGGCAAAATCAATTCAATAATAGTGTTTTGAAACAAAACCGAAGGTGAAAAGCAAAACAAAAAAATGGTTACCGTTTCAGGCAGTCTTAGTTAACAACACTAGTTCAACGAAATTTTTCATTATTATCAGTTAGTTCACATATTGTGTTGTCCACGGTTCAAAAGCCTAATCAACGACAGATTGCGACAAAACAAATTATTCAGAGTTTCAAAATACTTTGAAACTGAATAAATCAATATTTCTAGTCAAACGAATTCATCTGCTTCTCATTACGTCCTGCACAAAACATACTATATTCACAGATTGCTTTTGGAAGACTTCAAGTGATATCAATTGGAGAGACTCTACTATTTTCAGTTTCATTAAAATCTGAAACTGCAACTTTTTTTGATTTGCATCGGCTAATTGATAATCGATCAATTGATACTGGAAATGGTGTTGATATTTGTCACTGAAACTGTATTCTCTGTTTCAACGGATCATGTTATAATCAGCCAGATTATGAAATTTTGATTCTGTTACACTATCCACTAATAAATCTTGATCCAGTAACTTTGTGGAATATTAGAATATATGTTTTTAGTGAGATTTGAGAAAGTTGTTCCTTTTTTTTGAGACACCAATTGACTTCATCGTTTCAAATTTTATAATTTTTTGAGGTTTCTGGAATTCTACAAAACCAATCATTGCTCGATAATTGTCGTTAACTCATTCATTCTTATACTTTTAAAAAGTTAATAACGGAAAAATGAATGTTTTGAATCTCCAGTCTGTGATGTATTGAAACCAAGCAAATTAATCACAATTTCATCAAATTTTGAAACTGCAAAAGTTAATAATTTCATTAATGAACTGAGTAGAACTTGAAAAAAAGTAAGGTATTTTAGCTTAAAATCCCAAATCACATTGAACGAAACGATTAGTTGGTTATTCGAAAAAAGAGAAAAAACACTACAAAATATTAATTTTTACTGTTTCAAACACCAAGATGATATTTATTTTCGTGTGATGTTCTCCAATAGCGATATGCCGAGGTCTGTTTCTTTTCCATGATTCAACTGGCACTCCAATCATCAATTTTTTTCTCAATGTTCACATACTTTTGCGATTACAGTAGCGTTACGGCTGGGAAAAATGAAACTACACTTTGTGCACCTTTTTGGGAGTTGGCAACGTGCCAAGGTGACTTTTCTCCGGCCGTGAGTGTATATTATATCTTGGCTATCCAAAAAAAACTCAAGCCGAGCGGGATATTTTGAAACAGAAAAAGCTATGAATCTCGTTTTGTATTTCTTACTGTTCCAAACATTTTCAATAATGTCAACTCGAATAAACTTGCTTATTGACTCGTGAGTTGTCGGTTTAAAATAAGGAAAACAATACAAACCGTCGGCTTTTCTTATAGAAGAATGAGGAATCAAAGTTCACTGTTTCGACTATCTGTAGACTATTTGATAGATATGTGACTGTCAGTTTTTCCTTTTTCGATATTGATAAAAATTGTTAATATAGCTTGTGCAACTGGCCCTGATTATAAGTAAATAGTGGTGATTTGTGAAAAATATCAAAAAAAAATAGTTAGAAAGAAGAAAAGCCACAGATTTCAGTAAATCAAATTATCTAAAAACAAATAAATGTTCATTTTGAAACTGTGAAAATTTTTTCTGTTCCAACAAATTGTGATAATTTCAAAAAACATGAGCTTTCTGATTTGCAACTTCTGCCTAAATGCCACAACCTCCTAGCAAAAAATGACCCAACAAAGGATTTGTATCAAGTTGAATCTTTCCAGTTTATTTCCATTTCAGACGAATTAGAAACTGTCACATTTGTTTAACATACTAATAAATACTTGCATCCATCGAATGAAGTTTTTTTGAATGAAATATTGAGGGTCCCATTTGTATACCACTTATTTTGTACTCGAAAATTTATAACTTTATGTTTTGAAACAGAAAAAAAAAGAAAGGCAGGTGTTGTAGTTCTTCTAAAAGTTTTACTGTTTCCAAATATTGTAGCCATATTTTCTTTATTGTATTTTTTCGATAGTTCGCCTAGACTAATGAAAACTGCCAGACTTCTCTTGTTTCAACAATTTCTTTTGTTCAGAAAATATTTTACATCGATTAAAATTGTAATCGTTCAATTTTAAGAATACAATAATCTAGTTATTGTTGGGATACAAAATGTTCGCAGTTTCAACAAGTTTTGAAACAAAAAATGTAAGTATTTTCACTAGCATAATTCATTTCTAGAATACATTTCAAAGACTTTGTGACATTATTCTTGATCCTCTATCATGTTATTTTGACTGTGTTTATAATTTCAACAATATCTGAAAATGACTTATGCCTTGATCTGACGATATGAGTCCAAGGTACCAAACGTTAAAAAAAATCAGATCCTGTTTGATATTTATTTTGAAACAGTGGGAATATTTTTATGTTCCAACAATTGTTGAAGGCTTGTGTGCGTTTACTATACAGTATCAATCGTTTTTCAGTTTCAGTATGTTATGAAACTGCAAATTGTTTGGTGTATTTCGTTAATACGGTATACTGGGTTCCAACTATACAACAATCATATCTTATGAGGTTTCCCTTGATGAGACAATTATATTCGCCAAAACTGCTACAGTCCGGCATGATGAATTCGATCCTATTTCTGAAACAAGCAAAACAGGAAATAAGTGTCATATTTAGCAACAAGATTGAGTTATTGCTAAATTCTCACAGTTTCAAGGTGTTTTGAAACTGCAAATTTTATATTTTTCGTTGATAGAAACGATTACTATTATATCATCGTTAGTAGAAAATTATAAAACTGAAAATTTTTCACAGCTTCAAAATGTTTTGAAATGAGAAATTCATATCTGTTGTTGTTTCTTCGCTCTCGATGTATGGAAGTTTGCAATCTATCCAATACAGCCTTTCATCTTATTTTTTGGTCAACTTTGCTTGAATTACCTCTGTTTTCATACGAAACTATTATGAATCGACATTAGAAGCTCGTTAATTTTTTTCATTTTCACAACCTTCTGAAACAATGGATTTTTCATTTTTTTCTTGTTTATTTCCAGATTTAGAGTTTCAGTGGGCAAAAAATTTGTATTTCAAGCGAAGCTATGAAAGTTCACAGTTTCAAAATGATCTTAACCTAGAACCACAAATTTTCCGATCGATATATGTAGAATATAGGAACTGTGAGGAGTAAGAAAAAATAAAGCTTCACACATCCTAATAATGAATATGCAATTCTATTTCAGTAGTTTACAAATTTCTCAAAAGGCGAAAACTATCTCACATATTCTGAGCTGTTCCAGCCGGCCGATACGTTCTTTACTAGATGAGTATGCTTGTTGTCCAATTCAAATCATAATGCACCCTCTGAAACTGAGAATAATTTGACTTTTAGATAACATATTTAGTTACTTTCAATGTGATGATTACACTCCGATTGGCTTAAGATCAATTCTCAAGATTTTTCTGTTTTCGCAGATATTTTAATTTCCTTGTTTCACTTTCACTGCAATTTTCTCACTGTATCAACTTCTACCTCATTTTCTAGTTTTTCAGGTCTCATTTTAGTAATAATTTTTTCTTCAAGACAAATTGAAATCAGGAGGCAGATTGTGCTAGAATTATCTGATATTTCAAGTTTAGACTATGCCCGCATTGGAGTGAAGCTAGAAAAATCAAGTATTTCTCAACTTTTTGAAGCAGTGAAGTTCATTTGATAAGCGGCAAGACTACAATAATATATCGAAAACAAAAGTAACAGAAATGGAATGAGCATATTGATATTCAATTGTCGAAACAAAAATAAATCTACTACTTTGATATTTGAGCACATCAGCTACGTAGTGTTTGAAACAGAAAACTACAGGAATAAGACCTTCTTCACAGTTTCAAATAATCGTCAAACTTTGTGAAACATTTTTGTCATTGTTAAGAGACATCAGTTTTTCATAAACAGTAGAATGATCGCTGCATAGAAATAGCTGAATCAGTCAAGAATCTGAAATTCCCCAACGTTTGATACTCAGCCAATTAGTGAAAACTGTCAACAATCCACCTGCAACTAAAATTTTTCCGGTTTCAAAGATTTTTTATGTATCAATTGGAGCTGATTCATTTGATTAACTTTGAATATGGGTCAAAGTAATTGTACGGCATTGCGAATCATCATTTTCATACATTTTTCTTCGGTTTTAGAACATTCTGGAACTTCTTTGTCCCACTTCTTGTCAGTCATTTTAATGTTAAAACTATGTCTCGGTTCGATTCGAAGAGTTTCAACTTTTTACATCGTTTCAAGATAACGTGACTCTGTAGAACTTTTCACAAACAAAACTAAATGGTAGTATTAATTTGATAACACTAAACATTGATATTCAATTATTGAAACAGATAAAAGTGATACCAATGATCTCATTGTATTTCCGTTTCAAATATTTTGCAATGTTTCAGCCAGTTTGTTGACACTAGTGTTAATCAGGCAATAACTTTATTTATGAGGAATTTTCGCTTGCTTGGAGGAAATTTCAATATTTTATTGTTCTTTTCCCCGATCATTTTGTCATTACTAAGTTGACTCGAAAAACAGTATCTTTCTGAATTCCTATCCATGCTTCAGCCAAACGTATTTTTGAATAATAGGTTTCAAACAATTTTCTCAGTTTCAGGTAATGCTAAAACTTGTTTTTTTGCGGTTCGTGCGATGGAACATGGTTTTTCAAGTTTGATTTCATTTGATAGCCAATCTAGTTGCTAAACTGTCTATAAATATCAGATGTTCAACTTCAATTTTTTTATGGTTTCAAGTCACTTTGATATTTCATTCTTTCACTTCTCCAACAATTTTGTTTTTTGATAGCTGGTTCGGGAATACAAATCACTAAAATTCAATCGACGTTTCAAGCCAATCGTTCGTTTTTTTTGAATATTGGCACACGAAACAACTTTTTCAGATAAAAAAAGCAATTTTAACAGCCCTATAAGCTATAGATATTGCATGAGAAACCTAAAATGTTTTCTGTTTTCACAACATTCAATAATTTTAGTATATATCAGCTGTTCTGATGACACTTCTCGCTATCCTTCATTATTTTCTCATATATTCAGTTTTATTAGTCTTTGAAATTTCATGATTTCATCATATTTTTCGATTGATGGACTTTGTCGATAAAATTGAAACTTGATTATATCTAACTATTTCATTCTGATGACCATTAATTTTGAAACAGTGATTGTTCATGTTTCAGCAGTTGCTTATATCTCAAGCATATCAGCTAATTTCCATTTTGATGTGAATAAACTTGCTAAAACTATCCCAGATTCAACACATTCTAAAGTTGGATTTCTATGCACTTTGCCGATGAGTCGTTGATTCTTTTCCTCCTCAATTCAAAATACTATGAAGTTTCTTATCGATAACACGACAAACAATAATATACTAGACGTATTTTGAAACATATATTGAAACAGATACATTTTCGGAAAGTTCATGATATTGAAGTTTGATGAGAAAAAAAAAGAAATAACTTTTTTTCAGTTCCAGCCAACTTTGAAATACGATTCTAGTTTCAATCAGAGATTCTCAGTAAAAGTTTATCAGGTAATGAATAAGTTCTCAAATTCTAATTGAAATTCGAGTATATCAATCTATCACTATCTGAAACGTTCTTACTTTGAAACAGTTGTAATCGTTGGTTGGCATCTCAAACGTATCAGTTGATCAAAATCATTTCACAAATGTAACGGAGCTTTCCACAACTCTTCCAGTTTCAGAATATTTTGAAACGGAGTTCTCACTAATTTTTTCCAATAATTCAGGTTTTCATCTGATATATAAATATTGTATGTGCTATTCCAAAGTACCTCATAAGAGAGCTTCGAACAAAACAACTATACCGTATGACTTCGATGAAACATGGTTTGCTGGACATCCAACGTGGTATTTGTAAATTGAAACAGATAACTCTCAAGTTTCAGAATGTTTTCATAGTTGCTGGAAAATTAGTGGTTTGCTACGCGTAAGGATCGAAGAAACGAACGAAAAAGATATAAGGAATCTGAACAATGTAACATGGAATGGTGGAAATCTAGGTTGATACTTCCCCATTGAAACACATAAATTTCTCAGTTTTATTTTATTTATATATATTCTGGAAGTTTGATTTGCAATTGACGCGCTGCTGTTTTCTGATAATTTCCCGAGAATGTCTTAAAACCAGACACGCTGATTAAGCGTTCGATATTCATACAACATATTTTCTACACATTACTGGCGGTCAATATACACATCTATCATACTCTGAATAGGAAACTGTAATAATAGTTTATTCTACAACATTTGTGTTGACTAGATGACGTAAGTGGATAAATGAAATTATGGAAATTCAAGTATTTTCAGGGATACTTGGGAACTGGCACAGTCAACTTTTCCAGTTTCATTGTTATTTCAAATTTTCTGGAAGTTTTGTTTGCAAATGATAAAGATCGTAACCAATTCTTTAGAAATCGAGAGTTTCAATGATGAAAATTGTATGAGCATATCATGAACCTGGTAACTTGTTTTGATATTTGATACTCACAAGCAATCAGTATATTATCTCAAGGTGGATGGCAATATTCACGTCTATCACATTTTAAGATTTACTGAAGAAGTAACTGTAATAATATTTTATTCTTCAACAAAAAATATTATATCAATGAAAACTGAACGGAGAAACTTTTTAGAGTGATAACTTTACATAAGAATTCCGAATCTGAAAATGGAAAGTTGCTGAAAATACAGAAATCAGTCATGAAACTGTATTATTGAAAATAGCAAGAAGCCAATCGATGAAAAACACGATTTTTTAGCAGAATTATCTGGAAAAATTCCTGGAATTTTCATGGAATTGTCTTTTTGAAACAAAACAACAAATATTAGGTTCAGTATACAGTGCTCAGCGAAGGGATAGAACGAACAAAAAAATTGCGAACAGTAAAAAATATCAAAACTCAGAAACTGAAAAGAAATGAAGTAGAGAGAATTGGAGTACCAAAATGCAGCCAAATGATCATGATATAACGATTGTTTGAAACAGTGAATCACATTCCACCACATGGTGATGGCAACTCATATTCAGATCTATCATCAGCTACTACTGGGCCATCTCCTGAATTGAAACATAGATCAATCAGAACATTATAGTTATAAGCACAATACCTTGAGTAGTAACAGCACGAATGAGGATACCGTTTGTCTCCTTGATTTGGAATACTGCTGGACCGCGGGTTTCGATGAATATTGGTTTTGGACCCATTAATTGTACGACGGCAGGAGCTGATAGGGTGACTATCAATGGTGAGGCGAATGGTGGTAGTGGTGGAAGGGACATGTCTGGAATATATGATATGAGAAAATGAGGAGAAAAAGAAAAGTGAACGGAAATTTGAAAAAGTGAATGGCTATCTGTCCAACACCATCTGTAGATACCATCGACAAACAAAGATGGTTATCAACAACACATATGTTAGTTATTTGAACTGATATTTAAATTTCGAACGGTTTTTTGAATAGTAGGGTTACGTTCTTTTGGAAGTGGGTAACTTTGGGAGAGGAACTGATTTCATATTGAGTTGATCATGCTTTAATATTTCATGGAACAGTAAAGTTATGAGCAAGTTCAATTCATTTGATCATTTGAAATTTTACAATGGATTATTTCGATCGAATGTGATTTCTGTTTCAATTTCAAAATAACTGAGCATAAGCCTGTATATTTATTATTAACTCCACTCTATGCGGTAAATCAAAATCTTTTTATTTTCTGGTATTCATCGATAACTTGTGTTGGTTAGGTGAAAGTTTTGCGTAAAGTCACTATTTATATATAAAACTGAAGTTATGTGGTTTTGTCTGTCTGTCCGTCGCCAGTCACAACTCACTACCGTACCCCGTGACCTAGCCTATCATGTCAGTCATGTCATGGGGATCATCGTTGCCGTTGAGCGTTTTTTACCTAACCGCCGTCTAGCCGTGCTATAAACGACTAACGAAGTCATTTTGGCGGCAATTTGAATTTAGTTTTTTTATCATTTTATACTGCTATCGTACCCGGCCAAACCAAGACATGATGTGGTACCATGGAATGTTCTAGAATATTCTCGAACCAAAATTTTCATTTTGGCGGCAATTTGAATTTAGTTTTTTTATCATTTTATACTGCTATCGTACCCGGCCAAACCAATACATAATGTGGTACCATGGAATGTTCTAGAATATTCTCGAACCAAAATTTTCATTTTGGCGGCGATTCAAATTAAATTTTTTGTACTTCTTCAACCAAATCGTTTGAGAACCAAACAACATATGACATTGTGTGGAATTTTCAAAAAAAATACAATAACCGTTACATTGGAAATCGATATCAAGTTGCTTTTTTTTCAGAAAGAAAAATCCAACATCATTGATGACTTGCTGCTCGGAAACATCTTCAAAACTCAAACTGGCTGCTGAACTGTCTATAAATATTATTCTCTCACCAATATAACTACGAAACGTGTTTTGATTAATGCATTTTCTGTGGAACATCCACTTCATCAAACAGTGCGCTCAAAAAAGAAGTTTTGAAACTTTTAATCTAATAAAATAGTCCTATTGCGAATTTTTAAAACAATTCTTTGATGAGATGTTTATCAAAAATGACAGTTGTAATCAAGTCAAAAATATCATGTTTAAAATCGGCTGGATTCTCTCAGTTTTCGGTAAAAAAACAAAATTTGATTTTCGAAAAAAAAATTTCAAAATTTTATCAAAAAATGTTTTCAAAATTTTTCCAAAACTTTTTGGAAAGTACTTTAGAGCATTTCCCCCATCCATATATTACTGTTCCAGTTATTGTCGGCAAAGAAAAATCATTCCTTCATATAGAAATTTTCATGCGAAAGA
Organism: Caenorhabditis uteleia; assembly: GCA_963573275.1. Classification (NCBI taxonomy): domain Eukaryota; kingdom Metazoa; phylum Nematoda; class Chromadorea; order Rhabditida; family Rhabditidae; genus Caenorhabditis; species Caenorhabditis uteleia. The sequence goes on along the minus strand of OY752135.1, from coordinate 3,855,578 downwards.
TGGTGCGCGCTCTCTCTTTCCCTCCCCTGAGATTCCTCCGCACTTTCTCACGCCTCCCTACGGGTATAAAAGGTGATAAATTGCTCATTTTAAACAGAATTCTGTAAAATCGAAGAGGAGATTGGAAGAATTGAAAGGGAAAATGAATAACAAAATAAAGAAATGGGTTATTTGAAAAATAAATAAGATTTTTAAAAAGCCTTGGCCGTTGTGCTGGAGCAAAAATCTTATGGTAATTCACATCTTGGCCGCTGTGCTAGGATTGGGGAGTAATAAGGAATCCATCTGATCTATTGATCACTAAATGACTTTCTGAATATATTTCAAAGCATTTTCGTGTAGATTGTGAATTCATATTCCGAATTTTTTTTAATATCAGCAATTTTAAAAAGGTCAAAAGAAGTAATCAGAAAGTTATTAAGCAATCAAATAATCAGATCGGTTTCCGATAAATATAATTCACACCCTGGCCGTTGTGCCGGGGTCTATACTTATATATAATATACACTTTGGCCGTTGTGCTGGAGTAAAAACTTGAATATAATATACACCTTGGCCGTTGTGCTGGGGTCAAAATATAAATATAATACACTTTGGCCGTTGTGCTGGAGTTAAAATTTGAACATAATTACACCTCGGCCGTTGTGCTGGAGTCTTCATCAGTTGTTCGACTTCATCATCTTCTTCTTCATCCTTGCCAGCTTCTTCTTCTTCAGTTGTCTCATCATCTTTATCTTCATCAACATCGTCATCATCCTTATTCTCATAAACTTTGTTCTCCGTCATCATCAACATGTTCATCATCATCATCTCAAACTTTGCCTTCGTCCTCATCATCTTCTACTTCATTCTTATCAACTTCTGCATGATTTTCATTTTTATCACCATCGTCGTCCGCTTCATCTTCACGAACTTCTTCTTGTTTTCATCCCAAACTTCTCCTTTTGCTCATCACCATCTACTTTTCCTTATCAAATTCTTCTTCGTCTTCAGCTTCATCAACATCGTCGTCATCTTCATTCACTCAAACTTCTTCTTGTTTTCATCCTGGTCGTCTTTGTCTTCAACTTCTACTTCATCAATTTTTTCTTTGCTTTCTTCAATTTGTTTCTATTATCCTCGCGTGTTTCTTCATTTACATCATTCTCTTCTCTTTAACTTTAACTTCGTCATCATCTTGATCAATTTGATCATCATTTTCATTTTCATAAGCTTCTTCTTCTTAGCATTTTTCTTTCTTTTCATTTACTTCTTCTTGTTCTTATCCTGATCTACTTCGTCTTCATCTTCATCTTCATTATCACCAACTTCCACTTCCTCTTTTGTCAATTGCTGGCGCGTGTTTATCATTATACACTTCATCTTTTTCAATCCTTTTTTCAAATTCTTCGTTGTCCACATCAACATTTTCTCCGTCTTCAACGATTTCTCGGCTTCTTCTTCTATCTTTCTCTGCGAATGATGCTTTCAGTCTTCCGCTCAAACTCAATATATAATATTGGTGCTCAACACCATTTGAAATCCTTGTGAAGTGATTGAATTCACTTTGTTTCTACAAACTTTTAAAATGAAAACTTCCTTATTCGACTTGAAATTCAAGTGAAATCCAAAAAAAAAACTATCAATATTAATTTCTTCTTTTTCGTTTTTTCAACTTTTTTTTAAAAATTATCTTTTTTTGAAGGCCTCCTTCACAACGTCGGAGGCTAAAAAATGGGGGAAGTGAGCCGACACAGTGTTGGCCGAAAACTCAGTGGGAATTAACAGTTTGATTGAGGTCAACGAAAATAATTTTTCAATCGCAATTTTGAAAAAAAAATTGAAACTAAATTTTGAAGCTACACTGCAGTGTCAAATTGCTACTATCCTAAAAACCGAAAATATTCATTTGAAAAACGCTCGTAGATTCAAAAAGTTTCCTTTGATCTTGTCAAGTTGTCGATTGATTCTGCGTTTTCTAAAAATATTCCTTCACGGTGTTGGAATAGTATGTTAGAATAGGAAGAGAGTAGGAATATATCTAAAATAATGGGGAAGAGTTGAACAAGTAATGATATAATCTCTCAATAATTTCAGATGTTCGCAATAAAATATCAATTGTGGTTCTACGGAGTCTTTTCGTCACTCTCAACTGGACGTCAATGAAGCATCGGAGAGCAACTACTGTCTCAAATATGAATCTATGAATCTATGAATCTATGAATCTATGAATCTATGAATCTATGAATCTATGAATCTATGAATCTATGAATCTATGAATCTATGAATCTATGAATCTATGAATCTATTAATCTATGAATCTATGAATCTATGAATCTATGAATCTATGAATCTATAAATATTTTTCCAGGATATCCATCAATTTCAAACGTGCGTACCCTCAATCAACCGCAAACTTTTTCACGCACTTATCAGTGGACTCCTACATCTATATCATTCTCATCAGCATATTTAATATCGATTTTTTAAAAACAAGCAATGTTGGTTAATATTGAATTGGGCAACGGATTTCTCGAAGTATTATCTCAGGTAGGTGTCTATGTCCTCAAAATATGAAATGGAGTTATTTTCAGATCATTTGCAAAAAAACCAAGCAACAAAAATGCCAAAGAGATTCATGATAACTGGGATACATTAGATAAGCAGTTCTCGAAACTGTGGAAGGTAGAACTACCTAATTGTAAAGTTCATAATGTAATTGATTAGTTTCATCAAACGAGAGGGTTTAGGAAACTAAACTAAAAAGGCGATTTGACAACTATCGTGAACTACATAGGGTACAAATTGACAAGACTTGGTGATGATTATCAAAGAACGTGAATAGATGCTGAATTCCACCTGAAGAAAGTGGCAAATGGTAAGTGGGATACAATGAGCGACTGGAAATTTTATATTTACCAATTCCACTAAAATAATTTTTTAAACGTTTAGGTTTACAACAAATCCTCTGCCACTTTGAGTGTTTGTGAAATCCGAACTGTCGAAATCGGAAATGAGAAACAAAAAAAATTGAGATGATTCAATTCTATTGTCTCAAATCTCGAATCACCACTTAGGATGATCTTCAAGATGAACATCTTCAAGATGGATAATTATCAGATAGCGAAAAATCCAATACGGAATACGCTATATCAATAAATTAATGTTTGATATTCTCATTAAAATGACAGCACCATTTTTTCAATAAATAAAATTTCTGCATTTCTTTGATATTATTTATTTATTTTGGTTTCGTACCATTAAGCATATCAAACTTTACAAGAATAATCTTACTCTCCAATCTATTAACTGATACTCAGAAATGGGACCCAAAAAGCGTCGCAGCGAATACTCTTCAGATGAGTTAGAGCAACTAAGAGGGAGAGAAAAAGAGCGTAAAGCTCAATCAAGAAAATCCGTATCAGGTAACTTGATACTTCAATATATCTCAACATTTTTCCATAATATTCTCAGAAGCAAATCCTTCAGTTCGAGTTCAGCCACGCCGTTCCTGCCGCCTCAAAGAAGGTAACTACATAGATTGTTCACGAAAGAAACAACTATTTCCATACTTAGGAAACAACACAGTCTACACGTCTTCCCCTATTGAAGTATCATCAGGTATCCACATTCAATTATTTTCTTCTTTTCAAAGTGTTATTTGCCAGAATAATGAAATAATGACTTTTAGAATGTTGTAATTTTCAAACTAACATATCATATATTACAGGCACAGAAGACTTAAATGAAGCAGATACTTCTGAAGATGAAGATGTAGAACAACGCAATCAGAAGAGGAGAAAACTGAAAACACATCAACGTGCTAATCAAAGGAAAATATTGAAAGGTAAAATACTCTAAACGTGGTTGGGTCCTTGGATATCCTTTGCAAGCAAAATCCGGGTCTTTACATCTTTAAACTTCGTAATTCAGAAATGGCTGATTCTGGAAATGAAGAAGCACAATCAAAGGTTGCACGAGCACACGAGAATAATAAAAAAAATCATTATGTGAAGAGACACACTATCCAAGGTAAACGCCGCTAATAAAACATAAAACTTATTTAGAAAAACAAAGATTATTTTATTAATTTTTTAAATTTAGAATTATCCATTTCTGGAAATGTTCGTGCCAGATCAAAACTCCAAAATGATCACGAAAAAGATCGAGAGCAACATCATAGAAAACGGAAATCGATAAAAGGTAATTGGCAACTAATACTGTAATGGCTAGAATAGACAAACAAATCAAAAAATAGCGAATTAATGTTTCCAGAATCAGCTGAAGCAGGAGATGATGTATCACAGCAATTGATTGACAGAACGAGAATGATTGACAAGAATCAGCATCATGTCAAAAGAATCAGTGCCAAAGGTAACAAAAAAACTTTTAGAATCACGGAACTGTATTATAGATACACCTTTACCCACTGCTCATTATCTGGGCGAAATGACAAACGAATGCCGTTTCTGTGGTGCTCTCCATTTTGTCGGTGAACAAAGATGCTGCCAAGGTGGAACAGTGTTTATTCCACCAGAAAGATCAATGCCAAAAACACTTCATCATCTCATCTATGATATTAATGGCCCCAATCACAAGCATTTTCATGATAACGTGCTCAAGTATAATTCACTTTTTGCATTTGGATCCATCCAATATCAGCATGTCAAGCAAGCACCATTCGGTGTTCAGAGTGCAAAAACAAGAGGAAGTATTCGGCACTTTGCCAGTGCTATTTTCCCAAACCAAGAGAACCACTATCTCTTTGGAAACTTCTATGTACTGGATCATGTTGCCGCAGCTGAACATCGCTATGATACTCCATTGTCACAAGGACTCGATGAAGAGGTAACAACTATTTAGCTAATAATTGACGTTTCATTATTTTTTAATTTCAGATTATCAAAGACTTATCACAAGAATTTGAGCAGAATCATCCATTTTCTCAATTTTATAAAAACATGAAACAAGTGATTGAAGAAGCTGAAAAAGAAGGAAAGGAAACGAGAAGTCTTAGAATGAGGATTGTGGAGTATAACGAGTATAAGAAGCACCAATTGAATCTAGATTTACAAGTATTATTATAGTTTATAACTAGATTTCTCATTTTTAATTTTAGGGAACCCACAAGGGAGTATATTCAACATCGAGATGTGGAGACTTCGTATCATTATACACTACAACCGATGTTGAGCAGAATATTCTACCAATGGGAATCAACGTCTATCTCAAGCTTGGCTCACATATTCCTCGTCCACTTTTTTCTTTCCATCGAGAAGTAGATTCATTCTGTTATCCGATCATTGCTCCATATGGTGAATGTGGCTTTAAAGAAAGAACTTGGAAACATCAACCACGACAAAGTTTCCAAGAGAGACTAGATGAGTATATTTCCAACGACAGCAATGGTGAGCATTTGATGTGGGACACTCGCGAAGTGAATACCAATGGTCAAGATCATAAAGGACAAGATGAAGAAATGTTGGAGGATGATGATAGTTCAGAAGAGGATATTGTAGATAGAGATATTGGTAGTTCAGATGAAGATGAAGATGTGGAAAAAGAAGATATACCAGAAAACAAACATGATCACGATGAGTTTTACGATCAAGAGTACATGAAGGTAAAATTGTATTGAAACTAGGAAGAGATATAATTTTTTCAGACGATCGAAAATCGCACCACACACAAAGATGAGTCAGATGATTTACACTTCAACTATAAGAAAGGAGAACTATACCCCATTCGGCGGAAAACATTGAATGATGATGTGGCGTATGAAAGTGATTCTGATAATGATGATCTAAGTCTCCCTACAGTTATTGTAAAAACTCAGTGTCCTTTAAATAGTATGATTATCTAATTTACAGCCTGATGTTAAGGACACAACATTATCAACAGAAGAAGTTGATGAAGTAAATGGAGTAACTGCTGATCTTCAAGACGATACACAAACATATCCTCCAAACAAAGAACTTCAGGGCAGTAGTGAAGAAGTTAAGTTTGAAAGTCTCGAAGCTGTTGAAGGAGAAGGAGAAGACGAAATCGAACACGGAAAAGTATACTTCAAAAAAGTACACTTATAACTTTTATAACTTTCAGAAGGATGCTTATGTATCTCGACTGGAATACACTCTGTATAGATCTCAGAGACGACAGAAGTTCAACAACCGAATCACTGCATCTGGTAAACTCGGACAACTCTACGTTATGGACCAATTTTCTCGAGTTATTCAAAATAGAATGTATCACATCAGACAACACTATACGCAAAGTATTCGCAGCAACAGGTAATTGTTTCTCTCTCAAAAACCAAATTCAGCTTTATAAACTATAATTATTTAGGAAAAAACTTCTTATCGCACTTCAAAATCGAGCCAACCGAAGAAAAGCTGGAATCACAATTGGTGCCATTACTTCTGTTCCAGCTACAGTAATGGGTAGCCCTCGATATATGAGACGAAAGTTTGAAGACGCAGTTGCTTTGGCAAATAAGCTTGGAAACCCATCAGTGTTTGTTACATTCACTGCGAGCAGTCAGTGGCGAGAAATCAAGGTAACACTATGCTTTCTGAGTTTTTATAAACCACATAACTTAGGAAACACTTGATCACGATACATGGGCGAACCATCCATTTGTGGTCGTTGAATTGTTCAAGAAAAAATATGAGAAGTTGCTTGATGTTGTGATTGGTAAACCTAAGTCAAAAGGTTCAAGAGATCGTTCAAAAGGCAAGTTTACTACAGACTAATGAATAAATCAACAATTTTTTGTTTAGGATTATGGGGAAAAGTAATCTGGTACACGTTTTCGGTTGAATTCCAACAGAGAGGTCCACCACATATTCACCTTCTTCTTCGCCTAGAAAATCCTCCTAAAACAGGTGATGATGTCGATCGAATCTGTTCCGCAGTGTTGCCAATTGTACCACCAACCGATGATCCAAGACACGAGGAAACCAAACGACTTCGCAATTTGGTCGAGATGCACCACGTTCACAGACCGTGTGAACAAGATATGGCGGCATATTGTAATGTAGGACGAAAGGATTCGTGGAAAACATGCAAGAAGAACTTTCCAAAGTCATTCAAAGAACAGACGGAACTTGGAGACAAGAAGTACCCTGATTTGAAGCGGCCGGACAATGGTGAATATTGTGAGAAAAAGGTGAAGAATCAAGTGTACAAGGCTGACAACAGACATGTCGTTGCATACAATCCGACGCTCTTGATGATGTTCGAATCACATTGCAATGTCGAAATTGTAACTTCAAGCGAATCCATCAAATATTTGTATAAATATGTCTTTAAAGGTAATATAAATACTTAGACGATTTCGAGAATGACTTAACAACCGGAAAAAACCTTTTCAGGCTTTGATCGAGCACTACTTGAGACAATGGCATCCGATGGAAGCTCATACGGAGCATCTGGACAAATGACACAGACTGGCCATCTTTTACATCCGACAAACTCAAGCATTCCAAGAGGAGTTCGACAGGTAAATAGATAAAACTTCTACTCACTGAGGTTATGGACTCTAAATTGCAAATTACAGGAAAGAGAAGAAGAAGCAGTGAAGTTATTGAAACAAGAAAACATTCCATTGTACGTATATACTGACTTTCTATGATCAAAGAATTATTTTTTGACAAATTTCAGGTACGACGAAAACCACCGTAAAACAGTTGTATACGATGAGACAAAATTGATTGAAGATATGCGTGCATTCACGCCAACTGAAGCCGCATGGCATTTGTCCAGTTATAGAATTACTGGAGGATCGCACACTGTCACAAATGTTTTTGTCCATCAACCAAATGAAGAACCAGTATTCTTTAAAGAAGGTGAAGAAGAAGACACTGCAAACAAAGATCCAGATGAGTTCAAAACTTCTCTAAAAGCTTGGTTCATTGTCAATGCCGATAACGGAGAAGACGGTAGTAGAGCAAGAGAGCTCACTTTCGAAGAAATGCCAAGGTATAAATAGGTATGAACAGTGTCTAATAGAATGTAATTGTTTTCAGATACTTCTCCTATCAAAATAATCGATGGATGTTGAGAAAAAAGGATTGGTCAAGGCACACCATCGGCCACATCAAAGCAGTTCATCCAAGAAACATTGAGCAGTTCGCCATCAGATTGTTATCATCCGTCAGAAAAGGTCCAACAAGCTTTGAAGAGCTTCGAACTATTGATGGTGTTATCTTTGATACTTTTGTTGCAGCTGCTAAAGTCAATCATTGTTTTTTGTGTTAGATAAGTTTATTCGATTTACAGGAACTCAATCTAATGAACGACCAAAAAGAATGGAGTAGAGCAATAAAAGAAGCTGCTGAAACTGAAAATCCGATTGTTGTTCGCCGCCTTTTCATCTCCATTTTAGTATTTAATGCTCCCATCAATCCATTGGAACTATGGCTCGAGAACAAAGTAATACATTTTTAATTCGAACTATTCAAATTCGTGAAGTTATGTTTTTTTCAATGTCATATACTTTAGGAAAAGTTCTATGAACACAACAATTGGTCAATAGAAGAAAAAGAAGCTCAAGCTCTTCATCACATCCAATCAGGACTCCATGCTCACAGTTTGGAGCTATTTTCATTCGGACTTCCCGGTAAAAACAAAATTAGTAGTTATACGTTCAAGTTGCAAATCATTCAGAAATTGATGCATCGAACTTGCCGCAATATGCCGATTTGGATAATGATAATGGAGAAGTTGATTGGACTCTAGCACAACATCAGAAAATAGCAGAATCGCAATATGAGGTAATTAATATATTGAGAATTCAACAACGAGGCATGTGTCAAAATTACCACTTACAGAAATTAAACTCTGATCAAAAGAAAGCGATGGATACCATTTGTGAAGATTTAGAGAAAAATAAGAATATATCTTATTTTGTACATGGAACGGGTGGAACGGGCAAGACGTTTTTGTATAAAACGTTATATCATCAACTGAGATCAAAGGGAAAGAAAGTAATTATCATCATTGATATCATATTATACATTTATATCATTATAGGTCCTTTGCGTGGCCCATACGGGCATTGCCGCCACTCTTCTACCAAATGGTCAGACATCACATAGAGCCTTCAACTTGCCACTTTTGGCTGAAGAAAACATGCATTCAAAAATTGAATATGAATCTTCCTGGGGTAAAATTTTCAACATTCGAACAATATAGAAACATTATCATAGTGTTTACCAATAAATAAAAACCAGATAGATAAACCAGTTCATCCCTAATCTTTCAGCCGACCATCTCGAAGAATTCGACGTCGTGATCTTTGACGAAGCAACAATGGTTGACAGAAGAGTTTTAACGGCGATTCATGAGATCTTCGTAAATCTTCATCGTCAGAACCAGGGAATGCTGTTCGGCGGAGTGACATTTTTATTTGGCGGTGACTGGAGACAAACATTACCAATCATCGATGGAGTTCGCGATCAAGGAGTATTGGAGTACACCATTCAAAGATCAACGATTTGGAACAACTTGAAGCTTCTACATCTCTCGAAAAACGAACGAGCTGCTTCAGATCCTGATTATGCTGCTTGGTTATTGAAGATGGGAAATGGAGAAGAATATGTCGATGAGAAATGGCAATTGGTTCAACTTCCGGAAAGGATCATGGCAAAGTCGGAGAAGAACATTATGACTTGGGTGTTTGGAAGGAACAGAATCAATAACTCAAAAACATCCGATTATAGTTGCGTGTTGAGTGTCGACAACAAAACGACAGAGGAACTCAATGACGAAGTAAAAATGGCTAATCTCAATCATTTTAAATAGTAGCTTCTTTAGGCATTGGAGTACATTGACGGTAAATTATGCGTATTCAAGTCAATCGACACATATGATCCAAAATCGGGCTTGGAAGCACTACCACCCGAGACATACAATACAATGCTACCAAGTGGAATGCCACCCCATATCTTGAAATTGAAGGTTGGACGAACACTATATCATAAACTCATTTGAACACTGAAAAACACAAAATATAATAGCTTTTTGTCCGGTACTGTACCTCCCTGTCATACTCTGATTGACGATTGGTTCAAAACAGTGACTTTTCATGTTTCAGTTGCTTATATCTCAAACATATTAGTTTTGTTCGATTTTTAAAAATAAAATTTCTGAGCAGATTCAACAAATTTTCAACTTGTACATTCAGGCACTTCGCCAATGCGTTCTCCATTTATTTTATCCTCAATTCAAGATACAACAGGAAGACATTTAATAAATTATACACTGAACATTAAATTGACGTTTTCAAATTGAAACAGATAATTTTAAAGTTTATGGTATTTTATGCAGTTTGATCTGCTTTCGTCTACAAAAACAAAACATTTTCAATTGTTACAGTTTCAGACAATATTGAAGTTCAGTTTTAGTTTCGATCTGAAGTTTGCAGTAAAGGCATTTTGCGGCTAAGCAGAAGTTTTCATAACACAGTATGGATTTGAATTTTTCAAACTAATACCACATTTTGAAAAGTTGTCACTCTGAAACAGATCTAATTATTCATGTTTCCGCAAAAGTTGATATCTTAAACGTCCCATTCCATTTCGGTCGTGTCGTTAATATAATGATGACTTCCCTCAACTATTCTAGTTTCAAAATAATTCGAAACGGGGCATTTATTATAATTTTCCCTGAAGTCAAATGTATACAATATCATATGATTTGGTTTTGGAGATTTGATATTCCTAAATCGAAACAGAGAAATTTATCTGTTTTATTATATTTTCACAGTACATAAGCATTTGTGAAGTTTGATTGACATCTCGAGAATTACCAAATCAAATAAGTTGGATATAAGTTTTTCTTAAATGCCCAAATAGAAGAATCTAGCTGAAATACATGAACAATAATGGATGTTGATAATTGTATCAAATTATCACATTCTGATAAGTTTTCAATCTGAAACTGATATAACTGCTCATTTTTGCTCCTGCTAATGTATTCGACGATTATTGATCAATTTTGGCAACAGTTTCAGTTTCAACACGTTTGAAATTGGAAATTTGTTCAATTTTTTTTTCAATGATTTAATTATTCCAAGACTTGTTTGAAAAATCAATGAAGTTTTTCAGATATGTGCAAGAAATATGGTGTGGCTGATTGTCAGGTACTATCCGAAATTTCAAATATGAAATTGTAAAAATCCAGTTTGATGCCAATAACTTGAAACAGCATGATTTCCCACTTTCAAGTTATTTTTATAGTTAAAAAGTTTGTGTGTTGTCGGAATCCTGGAACCAGTTATCAGTTGTGATTAGAGTCAACAAGCTATGAAATGACGGACTTGAATCTGAATATATAGAAATATCATATTCTATTAAATTTTCCACCTGAAACTGGGATTATTGTTTATTATTGAAACGTTCTGTTCATCATGATTGATGGCGATTGTAACAATATTTTTGTCAAATATTCCAGTTTCACTAGATTTTTGAAACAGATTATTCATAAAATTTTCAATGTTTTATTTCAAAATTCTGTAATTTTTGCAAATCACAACACGAAAGAAGTTCAAACATCCTGGTTTCTCGCTTGATATTTGCAAAAGCTTGATATTAGCAAATTGAAACAGATAAATCCTGAAATCCGATATGGCCATAAAAATTTAAAAGTCAAAGTGCCGGCTTTCTTCCGGTACACTATTTCAGAGTTCTCGTAAGCAGCTTTTGAAACATGTTTTTAACATTTGGAAACATCCTCTTTCCCCCTAGGTAGGTGGCTTTCCAAAGTTACCTTGAGAAAAAGTCAGATTATTCTTATAGTTGATAAAACTTGGTTAAGTTTGATATGTTGAAGAATTCCATTATAGCCAAATTTAAAAAAAATAATGATTTTCTTCCGTCAATAGTGCTCCAGAAACTTGTAATAGTGAATTTTTATCGCAGATCGGAATATCAAATCAAGTTGATCAAGACTACACAACTAAAATATGACTTGTTGAAAATGTAAGTTTATACCTTTCACTTGAAATCGAAAAATTTTTTCAGTTTCATCTTAATTTCATAATTGAAAATTGTTGAGGAAGTTTGGTAAACCTGTGACATGAAATCGACTTCACAGAAATTGAGATATTGTTTGCTGATAGTTGTTTGAGATTTACCGAATCACATGGAATCAGTTGTGATGGTATCTTTTCACAGTTTCAATACAATTCCATATATATTCGATACTTTACCTATTTTTATTTTTTTTCACGAAAACATATGAATTTGCAATGGAACTTGATTTGCTGAAACTGACAATTTTTTCAGTTTTATTTTATTTTCATAGATCCGAGAGTTTTGATAACTCTCGATTCGTAAATGGGTAACGAATTAAATTCTGCAGTAAATTGTTTCAGAACAGCAATTTCAGTGATACTTGATGAAACAGGATGAAACAGTCACCGTTTTCAGTTTCATCCTTATTCCAAATTATCTGGAATTTTAAGGAAGTTTAGTTTGACAATGATTCAGCTCATATCCAATTTTACGGTGAATTTCAGTTCAGATAATTGTCTGCGAATATCAAAAATCAAAAAAGCGCACTAAATTTACGTTTGATACTCAGCCAACATATTTTATGTCGCTAAACTGGATGGCAATCTTCACAACTATCACATTTGAAAATATACTGAACAAGTAACTGTAATAACTATTTATTCTTCAACAAATTATTGTTATATCAATGGAACTGAACTGGGAAGGGAATTTCATAGAGTGATAACTTTACATGAGAATTCAGAAATTAGTCGTGAAACTGGCTCATCTGATAAGAAATATGAACATGGTGGAGGAACAAGAATCATAATATTGAGTCTCATAATCGATGAAAAATAAGCTTTTTTTCAGCGAAAATTCCTGTTTAGAATTCTCATGAAATTTTAGGCACTCATTGAAACAAAACCAACAAAACATCAAGTAAACGAGGGGTCAAAAACAATAAATCATCATATATACTGAACATTGAAAAGGAATTATTACATTAGTGGTTCATAATTTTCTGAAACAGCGAAATTTATCACATCCATTATCAACTGTTTCAATCAAGTGGTATGTTCTGTCCTCGATTAGTATTCTTGTTATATACTTCAAACAACACTTCACTCTTTGAAACAGAAAACGTTTTGATTTTCAGATAGCAAGTATATATGTTCACCCGTTTATTTCGACGTGATGACAATACCAAAACTGATCAAATATCGATAGTTCAGGACTTTTCTGTTTCAGAATATATTGGAATTTTATTGTTGCACTTCTTCTGCAATAATCCCAATATATCGTCCGTTGCGAAATCGTCTAGTTTTTTTGGGTTGAAACATTTTTCTACAAGATGAAATGAAATCAGGAGGCAGTTTCTGCTATAATGATCGGAGATTTAGAGTTCTTTGAAACAAACAATACTGCTTCAGGGTCTTTTGATAATATCTAACACTGTTTTTTTCCAACTTTATTCTTCTTCTCATTACGAAGCAAATGATAATACTAGATACTTCTGTCAAACTGTATATCTACTATGCTAGCATTGAAGCAGTACCACAAAAATAAAGTTTATCTCGAAAATTTGAAACAATGAAAATTATCTAATAACCGACTAGAATAATCCGAAATCAAAAGCAGTAGTAACTGAAATGGAATGAAAATATTGATATTTTATTGCTGAAACAGTGAAATATTTTTACTAAAGTTTGACGTTTGAGCACATCAGCTGAGTAGTGTTTGAAACAGAGACTAAAAGAAGAATTCTTTGCTGTTTCCAACAGTTAGGAAGCTTTGTGAAAAATAATTCACATTGTTGAGTTAGTGCCAATCTGTTTTCTAAATACAGATATACAAAAATAGCTTGGATAACATTTTGTATTGGTTTTCAACTTCTTGTATTGATTGACGTGGATTTTCTAGCTGAAGAAATATTCAACTTTTTCAAAAGTTTTCGTTTCCAGAATTTTTTCAAATTTCATTGATTCTCATCTCCGTCAATTTTTGTGCTCAGCGATGATAACACAAAAAACTTGTAAAGTAGCTTCAGCCAGGAAATATTTGATCAATGAATAAGATTATAACTATTCTGATGCACGCATCATTTTGTTTTTGTGAACGCATAAACTTTGTGTAATATTTGAAACAGGAAGAATGAAACTTCATCACAGTTCTTAGAAAGTTGTTTTACCGATATTTAAGGTTTTGAGAAATGTTTTTCAGTTTCAGAAACATTTGAAAAAAAATGTTTTCAATGTTCATGTAATGTTTGCAATGATTGAATATAATTGGTTATTTATAATTTTAGTCATGCTCGAAGAAGACAGACAATTGTTATATGTGGAACTTTCTGAAAAGTAATCAAGTCTCTGAAACCGTAATATTCCATTGATCATACTTCTGAAGTAGTAGTGAAGTTGAAACTACGATACCTGTTTCACAATTTTTTGATAGCTTATCTGATAGTTCAATACAACAATGACTTGTCTTAGTGTTTAGCAAAGGTTTGATTTGATAAATACAACCAATCAAATAAACACCCAAACGATTCTATATTTTTGAAGTTATTGAAACAGTAAAACCCTTTTCAGAAGTGAATATCAAGTTGCCAGACAATACGAACGATTAACGTAGATATAGCGGAAATATTGATATTCAGTTACCGAAACACAAAACTATACATTCTTTGAACGTGTATAAATTCGGAGAACTTGGAAAGTAAAAGTATTTTTACAGTTTCAAGCAATTGTGAAATTTTCAGAAAGAATTTAGGATGTGTTGAAGTGGTCTTTGAAGCAAACAGTTTTAACGTTTTTCCTAACGTTTGATACTCAGCCTGCTATTCAACTGTCTTGCTCTTTCCTTGAGCAATATAAGCTGAAACTACGACGCATTTTTGGTTTTGTTGAGCTTTTTCGGTTTCAGTAGATTTTCAAATACAATTTGTTTATTGACTACCCTAATAATTTGTCACATTGCTGATGTCGGACTGCAAAACTCTCAGTGATATTTGAAACAGAAAATAATAGGAATCGTGGAAGCGAATGAAGCACTATCATTTTTGAACACAATCTCAGAGTTTTCAACAATTACGAACAAAAACTTTTCAGTTTCAGAAAAAATTGTTTTAAAACGTTTTTTTGGTATTGTTCTTGCTCGTTTTGCCATTAGAAAATCACTAACGTCATTCTAAAATTCTAAAATTCTAAAATTATTCAGGAAGACGTAGCTCTGAAACAATTATTATGCATAAATTTAACAGTAAAAGTACTACTAATTTGAACGGAACAAGAATGTAGATGTTGGATTGGAAAAACAGAGAAAATTGAAAGGAAGAGTATTATTACTCTTTCAAAGAATTTCGAAATGTTCAGTGGAAGAGTTGGCACTAATTTTTTTTCGTGAAAGCTTTGACCGTCTAAATTTTGACCTGATTTTCAGTCAGACTTATCTGTAGAAATCATTTGTGCTAATTTTAACAGGCAGAGATGGAAAAAAGGAATCTTGGAAGTATTATTATCGTTTTGGAGAGTTTTGGAAATTTAGGAAATTTGACAAAAATAATTTTCCCAGTTTCAGAAAATTCTAAAGTTTCATTTGTTCATTGTTTGTGCAATGGTTGTGAATTTCAAAGATTTTATCACATTTGATACTCAGCCAACTATTTTGATCTAGTTTCCAAATTTCAAACTTTTACGGTTGCATCACACTCTCAAAGTTTATTTTTTCATTTTTGGACAATTTCATCTTGGTATCTGGCTCAAAAATTTGCTCAAAAAATTCACCTTTCTAATTTTGGTATTTGTTTCAAATTTTCAAAAAGTTGTGACAAGACATGTTTGATCTATGAAACTATACGAGAATCAAGGATATTTCAGACAGTCTCCATTTTTTCGGATCTTTGGCAATTGCGAATGAAAAAAAATTCTCATTTTCCGAAAATTCCAAAAGTGTTTGTGCATTAAAACTGTATTTCCAGACTTGATTACATTTGATTCTCAGTCAAGTAATTCAATCCAGTTTCGAAGTTGTTAGATAAATTAATTGCTCTTCGAACATTTCCAACCACACTATAATCTGGAAATATTCCATTTGAATCAGAATATATTCTCTGTTTTTTTTCTGCTTCAGATCGTTTTGAAAATCTATTTTTCACTGTTCATGCAATCTTTAAGTAACATTCGTAACTTTCGATTATATTACAGTCATAGTAGGAAGATTTTCAGTTAATAAAAGGGGAATGTATGTGAAAACATTTGTAGCTGCCACAGTCGTAAATACATTTTGAATTTTCAAACAGTGATAATTATTCATGTTACATCAATTGTGGAAATCTCGAACATTTCAGATTAATTTAATTGAATTGTAGGGAGCTTTTCAATTTTTCAACAACTGTTCAAGTTTCACCACAAATTTGCATAGTTTATTACCGTTTCAGACGATTTGGAGGTTGTCAGACCTTTGGTAAACAGGAATAAATTTTATTTTCAGTTTCAGCAAATTCTGAACTTTCAATCATTTAATATTTGCGTAATAATGAATTTTGAAGTTGGGAAACATTTTACAGCAATGTATTTGATATTAATGAGTGTTGTTGATCATTGATTATGCTCGATACTTGACTTTAACACTTCTAACAGTCACAGAACCTATTACATACTTCATCTGAAACTGAAATTTTTTTTGTGTTTCAATTAAAACTGATACTTTCTATATATGTCAGATTTTAATAATGCATAGTCTTTCGAAATACCATCGTTTTCTTATTTTTCAGTTTCTTCACCCTTTGAAATTTCATGCTTTCATTATTTTTGCGATTGTTGACCGATATACAGACATGGTGATTAGCTAGATTTCCATTCGTAGCAGCAAGCAGGATTGTGCTAGAATACGGTGATTTTTACAGTGATTTTTCATGTTCTAGCAGTTGCTAATATCTCAAGCATATTAATTTATTTGGCACTCTTTTTCAATCCAGGATCGAAGCGAAAAATCGAGGACCGAACTGATAAAATACCACACAAAAAAGCCGTTCGGTCCTCGATTTTTCGCTTCGGTCCTAGATGTTACAAGAGTGCCGTTCATTTCCATTTTAATGTAGATACACTTTCTGAAACCATCACCGTTTCAACAAATTTTCAACTTGAACTTTCAGGCACTTTGCCAATGCGTTCTCCATTGGCTTTATCCTCAATTCAAGATACAACAGGAAGACAAATAATAAATAATTTACTGAACATATAATTGACGTTTTCAAATTGAAACAGATAATTTTTCGAAAAGTTTATGGAATTTTATGGAGTTTGATCTGCTTTCGTCTACAAAAACAAAACATTTTCAATTGTTTCAGTTTCAGCCAACTTTGAAGTTCAGTTATAGTTTCGATCTGAAGTTTGCGGTGAAGGGATTTTGTGGTTAAGCAGAAGTTTTCATAACATAGTATGGATTTGAATTTTTCAAACTACCACATTTTGAAAAGTTGTCACTCTGAAACAGATTTAATTATTCATGTTTCCGCAAATGTTGATATCTTAAACGTCCCATTTGATTTTTCGTCGTGTCTTTGATCTAACTATTCTAGTTTCAAAATAATTAGAGACGGAGCATTTAGTATAGTGTTCACCGATTTCAACTTTTCAACAAATTTTCCTTGAAAAATGTATACAATATCATATGACTTGGTTTTGGAAATTTGATATTCTTAAATCGGAAACAGAAAAATTTCTCTGTTTCAGATCATTTTCATAGTGCATGAGCATTTGTGAAGTTTGATTGGCATCTCGAGAATTACCAAATCAATTGAGTTGGATATAAGTTTTTCTTAAATGTCCAAATAGCAGAATCTAGCTGAAATACATGAACAAAAATGGACGTTCATGATTGTATCAAATTATCACATTCTGATTGAGTATCAATTTGAAACTGTACATTTTTAATACGTATCACAATACATAAATCAATACAACGATTAATCATCAATATTGGCATTTGTTTCAGTTTCGACACATTTGTAAATTGAAAATTTATTCAAGTTTTCAATGATTTAAATTTTCCGAGACTAGTTTCAAACATCAATGAAGTTTTACAGATATGAGCACGAACTATGATGTGGCTGATTGTTAAATACTATCCAAAATTCTAAGCATGAAATTGTGAAAATCCAGTTTGATACCAATTACTTGAAACAGGATGAATTTTCAGTTTCAAAGTGTTTTAAAGCATCATAAGATTCCTTTTTGATGTTTGAATAATTAAATAAAAATGCCACGACATAAGATAACTATGAAATTTGGCAATTTTGATTCAAAAAATACTGGAATCAAAAATTGCAAGTTTTGTCAAATTTCAGGTGCGATCTCTGCCACGAAACTATGAAAAGATGAATGAAACTTGAACCCTTCGAAGTATCATATTCTACTGAAACTTAAATTTGAAACTGTGATCATTGTTTATTATTGGAACTTATCAGTTCATTATAATCGATGGCTAATGTAACAATATTTTTGTCACATATCCCAGTTTCAACACATTTTTGAAATAGATAATTCATTATATATTTCAAATAGTCAATAACTTTCCAATTTTTATCTCAAAATTCTATAATTTTTGTAGATCACTACACAAAAGATGATCAAAAATCTTGGTTCCTTGAGCATCAAGCCTAATACTTGTGTATTGAAAAAGATAAATCCTGAAATAGGATATGGTCAAGAAAGTTCAAAAATCAAAGCCCCGACTTTCTTTCCGGTACACAAAAATGCTTGTGAACTAGCGAAAAGTGCAATATGAAAAACTAATATTCGAGCTTAATATTTCCAAATTGAAACAGAGAATGTTTTTCAGTTCCAGATTCCCTACATTCTTGGAATTTATACTTTTTTCAAATTTTTCTGTTTCAGTTTTGTCGTATAGTTGGTGAGTTTTGGCGAAGTATGATACTATGCAGAAATCCGTTTCCTTCATGCTATAATGCTCCAGAAACTTATAATAGTAAATTTTTATTGCAGATCGGAATAGCAAATCAAGTTGATTGAGATTACACAACTAAAATATGACTTGTTGAAAATGTAAGTTTATACCTTTAACTTGAAATCGAAAAATTTTTCAGTTTCGTCTTAATTTAATAATTGAAAATTTTTGCGGAAGTTTGGTTAACCCGTGACATGTGAAGAAATCGACTCTACAGAAATTGAGAACTTGTTCGCTGATTGTATTTGAGAATTACCGACTCAGTTGGAATCAGTTGTGATGGTAACTTTTCCAAGTTTCAACACAATTCGAGCATGGAAATTCAATTCTATTTTTCAATTGTCGTGCTATATCACAAAACCATATGAATCGCGATGAAACTTGGTTTGCTGAAACAAACAATTTTTTCAGTTCTACTTTTTTTTCATAGTTCCAAAATTCTAATAAATTTCGATTTATAAATGGGTATCAAACTTTTTGACAATATTCCCAGTTATCACATTTCAATAAATTCTGAAAAAAATAAACTGTGATAATAATTCATTCTTCAACATTTGTGGCAACTAAAAGGCTAATTGAAATTATGAAAAGTTCAAAGATTTCAGTAAAACGTTCAGTTCAAACGGTTTTTTGGTTAGTTGGGTTACTTTTTCGAAATTGTACCAATGTTGTAGATTGAATCGTCATCATATAGTCACTGTTACAATTTTGTACTTTCCAAGCTGTGGAAGCAGACAGAGATGATTATAACGGTATAACTAGAAGAGTAGTATCTCTAATGAAACTAAAATGTTCAAATGGGGAATTAGAAAACTAAAAAAAAGTGGCAATTTTCCCGTTTCAAATGCTTCGTAAATTTTCAACAAGTGCTTTCTAAACTAATCAAGATTACATGACCGATATTCAATCTCAAACTTTTTCGGTTACATCAAATTTCGAAAGTATTTCTTCAACTTTTATGAACAGTTCATCAATTCCTTTTTAGATGATTGGGTCGGTCCAAAGACGTTTCCAGCCAAACATATTTTTCCGAATTCAATCTAGAACAGTTCCAATCATATCTTGACCAATAAAATGTTGAATCTGGAACTGAAAAAGTTTTTTGTTTCAAAAATAATTGATATAAAAATCGCTCTGAAATTTTATTAATTTTTATGCTCCAGGACGTTTTGTTCTATTAATGAATACTTTTATTTGCTCATAGTTCAAGTTACAGTCGTATTAGCATGATATTGCTAAAATAAAATTAGATTTATTGATCCAGATAATCCCTGTTAAAACACTTGATACAATCACATTCTAATTGATTATTAATCTTGAAACAGTGACAATTGGTCATGTTTCAGCGATCTAAGACATCTGGAACATTTTAGTTCATTCTATTTGAATTCCTCTGTATTTCCCCAAAATTTCCAGTTTCAACACAATTCGTATTTGAAAAATCATATGATTTTTCAAGAAACAAATTATTTATTGGAACATTTTTTGATCTATATCTTCATTGGTGGTTTTTTGAAAAGTTGAATTGAATTTTTTTCTATTTCAGAAAAAATAAACGTGTCATTTCATCACTGCTTGTGCATTACAGTCAGTACATTGACAAATATTACAGTTTCAAACATTCTGGAAAACTTTCAGAATTTTTTTCATTAGTGATTTCGAATCTTGTCGATTTCTGGTTATGCTTGATATTTGACTTAAACAATTCTAACAGTCACAGAACTTTTTATAAGCCCTATCTGAAACTGACAATGTTTTGTGTTTCAATAAAACCTAATATTTGCAGTATATACAAGATGTTTCGATCTACCATTTTTAAAGCTAGAATCTGAGTCATATAAACAGAAACTTGAATGCATGAGCTTTGTCGATCAAATCGTTACTAGAGCATACTTTGTTTCAAAACAGTGATAATTCATGTTTCAACAGTTGCTAATATCTCAAATATATACTTACACATTGAAAAATATAACTCGTTCGTAATATTTGATGAAGCTTGGTGAATTTTTGATGAGAAAAACACAATTTTCGAATTTCAGCCCACTTTGAAATTTGGTTAGAACTTCAGCCGGAAGTTTTATGTGATTATGCTGGAATAAATATTTTCTGTTGACCAAATTGAATTCCATTATACTAAACTACCACCATCTGAAAAGTTCTCACTCTGGAACAGTTAAAATCTCTCACAATGTTGATATCTCACACGTATCAACTAATCAATTTTACAAGTGTAACAACAGCTTCCCACAACTATTCCAGTTTCAGAACATTTTGAAACAGAGCACTGACTAATTTTTTTCAATAATTCAGATTTTCGTATGATATTTCAAAATTGTATGATGTTTCACAAAGAACACACGATGAAGCAAAAAAAACTTGTGAGTTCGATGGAACTTGGTATGTTAAACATACGGTTTGATATTTGTGGATTGAAACAGATAATTTTTCAGTTTCAGAATTTTTTCATAGTCGTTGGATAATTGGTGGTTTGATGAGTAGAGATCATGGAAACGAACAAAAAAGTTATAAGAAATTGGAACAGTATAACATGAAATGATGGAAATATAAGTTGATACTTCTCCATTGAAACTCATAAATTTCTTTGTTTCATTTTATTCATACATATTCTGGATGTACGGGGAATTTCGATATGCAATTGACAGCCGTTGTTTGCTGTTAATAATTCTGATAATTGTCTATATATCTATCTTTAAAACCAGGCACGCTGATTAGGCGTTCGATAATCAGACAAAATATTTGCTAGTCAACACATAACTGGCGGTCAATATTCATATCTATAATACTCCGAGAAACTGTATTAATAGTTTTTTCTACAACATTTGTGCCGACTGAAAGGCTAAATTAAATTATGGAAATTCAACTTTTCAGTCAAGTTTTCCAGTTTCATCGTTATTCCAAATTTTCTGGAATTTTAAGAAGTTTAGTTTGTCAATTATATATGCCATAACAAACTCTTCAGAAATTATGAATGCCATTTCTGATAATTGTCTATGAATATGAAGAATCAGGTACCTTGATTAGATATTTGATACTCACAACCAATCAATATACTATCTCAAGGTGGATGGCAACATTCACAACTATTACATTTCAATATATGTTTTATAAGAAACTGTAATAATAGTTTATTCTTCAACAAATTATTGTTATATCAATGAAACTGAACGGGAAAGGGAAGATATTAGGACAATAATTTCACATGAAAGTTCTAAATCTGAAAATGGAAAGTTGCTGAGAATACAGAAATCAGTCATGAAACTGGTTGATACTGATAAGACATGACTCATTGGAAAGAGCAAGAAACATAATATTGTGCCTGAGAATCGTTGAAAAATAAGATTTTTCAGCGAAAATTTACTCAAAATTTCAAGAAGTCGTCATTTTGAAACAAAATAAGGTTCAGTATGCAAAAAACAAGAGTGTGAAAAAATATCAAAGTCAAAATAATTGAAATGTGTCAGTGAGGGACAGAAGGAATACCGATATGTAGCGAAAAAAATCATGACATGACGATTGTTTGAAACAGTGAATCCTATTCCACCTCCCGGTGATGGCAACTCGTATTCAGATTTTTCATCAGGGACCATCTACTGAATTCAAATATGTTTTTAACTGAAATGAATACAGTAAAAAGTACAGTACCTTGAATTGCAACAGCACGAATGAGGATACCGTGTGTCTCCTTGATTTGGAAGACGGCGGGACCGCGGGTCTCGATGAATATTGGTTTTGGACCCATAAGTTGTACGATGGCGGGGGCTGACAGGGTCACTATCAATGGTGATGAGAATGGTGGTAGTGGTGGAAGGGACATATCTGGAATATGGGATGTGAGAAAATTAGGAAAAAAGTGAACGAAAAGTCGAAAAAGTGAATGGCTATCTGTCCAACACCATCTGCGATACCATCGACCAACAAAGATGGTTATCAACAAAGCACACATGTTGTTCATTCGATCCGATATTTGAATTTGAACGGTTTAGCAATCAGAAGGGATGCGTTTCTTCAAAAGTTTAGGTATTGACGTGGCTGGACTGACGTCATATTGGGCGGATAACGTTTTAGTATTTCATGGAACAGTAAAGTGATCATTCAATAAATGAAATTGGTTTCTGTTTCAAATTCAAAGTAACTGAACTCATAGTTGTATGACTAATGTTCATCCCATGTAATGGATAACATTTATTTTTTGAAGATATTTATCAGTGTTTCATGATATCTGTGCGGTGGAGATAATGTGCAACTATCGAAGCAAAGAATTACTGAGTAAAGTCAGTTTTATGCTTATTTTTCACAAAACTAAGTTGAAACTGTTAATTTTTCAATTGATATTAGAAGCTATGATGGAAAAACGCAGTTTCAATACAAATCAGAAGTAGAAAATGTAATCCATTTTTTCAATGTAACCACTCTGTTACCACTTATGATAAAACTTCAAAGGGCTTGACAATTTATAAAGATACTGCTTTAAAAAGAACGTATTCATAGTCTTATATATGTAAACAACAATGAATCGACAATAACATGATATATCGTGATTTCAGACAGTGCAGAAAAAAATACTGTTTCGTTGAAACTGTAAAAACATCAATTAGTTACGAAGTTTGATGCTTTCACAGATTTCACATTTTTTCAAACAGAAGTGAAATTCTTAATTAACAAGAAGGTTTATTATTGTTTGAAAAGGGTATTCAGAGATTTGTTAATCTAGTTGCGTAAGTTTAAGTTTTCATTGATACGGTAGAATTATGATCAATAGGTAAACATCGGTGTATCGAGTTTATTCCATTTGATGCTTTGATATTTCATACGAATTGTATCTCTTGATCGATCCTCATTTTTTTCCAATGTAATTTGAATTAAGGACGAAACAGTATAATTGATGTTCAAAAAAGAACAAAAAATTGTTAATTGAAAAACACAAGAGAGAATGCTATTACCGCCGCAAAAACAGAATCATAAAATTGTTGGAGAGTGGAAACGGGAAACATTTCGTTATAAAACGGTGTTGCTTTGCTCTCCCAAAAATCAGCCTGGCTCTCGTTCCGCTAGTGAGGGTATATAGAGAAACGCTAGATAGGACATTGTCTGTAATTAATAAAAAATATAGTGTTGTCAATGTATTCAATAATTGTTTATTTTCGATCAAAATGAAAAAGATCCAGATTTTGGTCATATCTTCTGTAGAAGAACGTCAATACAAGTATATCTCTGCTCCTCGGATACCAATCGGGCAGGTTTGTGACGGATTCACTCGTAGCTTAACATAAACTTGGTAATTGTTTATCATGAAATAATTTACCTGTATCTCCATGTCCATATGTTGGTGATGCCATCGGAAGTTGTCTTTGTTTTTGCCTCTGTACTCCGGGAGTTCCGCAGAGTTTGTTCATTTCCTTGTTCCAAAGGCAGTGAGCATTCTGATGATGGTATTGTGGTGTCTCCTGTACTCTTTCCTGCATGTTCTTCTGGTATTGTTAGTTGTTGATAACTGTAACATTCCTCGAAATGTCATAGGTTTAGGACCATTTGGTTCCAGTATACCCTTAAAAAATCATATCAAGTACAGTTATTGAAACAGGAAAGTTGAAACATTTGTGAAACAAGAAAAGTGTTTGACGACAAAATGATGAATAAGCAAGATGGCTCCTTTTCCTCCATCCTGTCATATTTCAAAACAATAGTATAGCACAGGTATGTTTTGTAAACATGTGTAGCAAAAAGAAGAGACAGACATGAACAATGGAAAATGACAGTATCAATAATTAGCCGAACCTGAAACAGTGTAGATTGCTTTGTTCATAGAAAAATTCCTCAATCTAGGAGTTCCGGGAATATGCGTATATAATAAGCTCCAAAAGATCTATTGATGTGAGAAATATTTCCCGTTTCCACATTCCAACAATTTGATAGTTATGATTTTTCCGTAGTAGTCGAGGTGCCGTGTGTGTCATTATATTAATCGTTGAAAACTTCGGAAATATATGAGCTTGAATGAAATATCAGATTGAGTAGGATGAGAGAACATCAGGAGAACGTTGTGTTGGGATGTTATCAGTGTTTTCTATTTCAATTTCAAAATAACTAAGCTTATAGTTTTATTTCTAATGTTAATCAGATTCCGTATGGGTTTTCGTCAGAAGAAAATTTCTAAAACAAATGGAAATTGAAATAAAACTCCAACTTTGCAATGTGTTCTATTTATAGGTGCAAATTTTACTGCCAAAAGTTTCCACCCATCAAAGTTCACAACGTCTCAATATACATACATCTGCTTTAGCAAAATACTTTTTCGGAATATTGACTATGAAATTGCTATCAATAGAACGCAATTGAAACAACATTTTCAGTTTCAAGATAAATTGAAACTGAGAAAGTTCTGAAATGTAACCGATTTTTTCTATTCTACTTTTGACGTCAAATAGTTCAAAAACGCTCAATATCACTTCTTATCTGATTTTTGAATGTATTTGCAGCCACACTCACATCTCAACAGTATTCAATAATAGTTTGTATTCAAATGTTATTTATTCGTTATCTTTGGAATTTACATATGTTCAAAAACATATTACAGTTTGACGAAACTGAAAAAAATGTTCACCAGATTCAGAAAGATGCAGAAAACGGTATAGTCTGAACACGAAAAATCAATCAGTGAATCGAAAACATAGTTCAAGTTTTTGCCATAATTTTGAAACAGGATTTTGAAACAATTATATCTATGCATAGCATAATAGTATAAATCATTACCGGTTTCATAAATTTATCAGAATACTAGGAAAGATTGTAGTGATCACATACAACAACTGTTTCAAACAAGCGATGTTTCATATATGGACTTGAAAAATATGTTCATTTCCCAAAGAGTATGCCAACGAAAGCTGCAATGCGGTTATAACATAATGTTGAAATTTTACTGTTGTGCTGAAACTGAAAAATCAACAAAAAATTCAGAAAGGTGATATTTGAATCATCTTTAATTGTATCAATAATCCGGTTTTTGAATTCAAAACACGGGGTTGATACATTGATGTTTCTGGAACTGAAATGAGACTAAAAATGCCACCGGTGTCAAAAAGTGATTCCCGTTTTTACGAATCATGAATCTGTAAATATTCATTTTTTTGTCGATCCGAACACAACGGTGTCATCTACACTGCAAGAAATGAATGACTTTTTCTACACAAATATCGATGTAATTAGGCAAACCTACCGTAGTCTAATCCACTTTTTGGCTAGATAGGGAGGCAAAAGTATTGCTCAAAGAATAATTCACCATTTCAACAAAATGTGAAACTTACAATTATTATTTTTCGTCTGTTTTATCAATTTTTTAAACCTCCAGACGTTCATTTGCGTATGGACTGAGATTTTTAACCGACCATATATCAACTTTTTCGACCAAATTTATGATTATCACAACTTTGAAACAGAAAATATATTACCATTATATTTTTATTTACTGTTTTGTAAAATATTTTGATAAGATGCAGATATGAAACAAACCAATCAATTATCAACACCAATTTGAACTTTGTGATCTTGAACTTCACAGTTTCATTTATGAATTATGATGGACGACTGGAAGCTACGATGGGAGTTTTAACAGAAAAAAAGTACTTGAATGGCTACAATCATAATCTTATATAGCATTAAAAATTAACTATTTGCAATAGTATGGATCAATTATGGAAAGATCAGTGGTTCAAGATAAAATAAACCAATAATTGTGCATTTTGTGAAACAGATAAAACTTGGGTTCTAGCAGTTTTTTCAAAAAATCTGAAGAAGTCAGGACGGAGAAGCGAAAACAAATTCCAGTTTCGGAATTGGTACATATCAGAGTAGGTTTTGAATATTGTGTTAGGCAAAGGACCCATGGCAACCAGGAAGCTTTTACAACAAAAAGTGATGGTTCCAGTATGTCATACATCATCAAAGAATTATATTTTTTCAAAACACTGTTTCAAAAAATGAATTTAGGCCTGTTTTTTGTAGATGATCAATTCTGCCTATTCACATACTTGAAGGGTAGATTGACTTGTTCTCCAACATTCTCTGTTTCTAGAAGTGTTGAAAAATCGCATGTTATACAAATAAAATTGATGATTGCGTCGAAACAACATCAAAACAGCAAATGTGATTCCGTAAAAATATCTGTATGACAAAAAAATTAAAGCTGGAACAGAGAATGCCTTTGATGTTCATAGTACCTGAAAATACTGATGGATCATATTATTTACAAACTCGATAAGAGACAAATTCACGAAGAAAACTGAAATTTGAAAAAAAAAAATATGACTGTTCCAAAAAAATGTGAAACTGAAAAATATTGTCGTACTGATCATCGAATTTCGGTTTTTGTGAGACAAAATAGATCAAAAATATTCAATATTCGTGATCATATTTTCAAAAAAAATCACAGTTTTCACAACATCTTTTGACATTGTTACAAAAATTTTCAATATTACTTCTGCATTCTAATTGAAATGAAAGTGAAATGTAATTCTTTTCCCTAAATTCAGGTTTATTTTCTCACTGTGGTAAAACTTTACGAAGTGGTATATTGGTGCGATTTGACAAGAAACTAAGCAATTGAATCAGAAACAAAATCTTACCGTTAGTGTTATATTATGTACCTGTAACAGTTATAATTGTATCCGAAATCAACTTACTCTTCATATCAGCGCATATGAAACGTTCTGCATCAAATGTACTACCACAAACACATACCAGCAATCATTTCCATGCTTCAGAGAGTGAATATATAAGATTGTTGAAACAGACAATCTTCTCTGAATACAGTACACTAATTCCGTGTCCAGAAGAAAACAAGCATTAAAGATGGTATTCAAAACTTCAAGTTCAGGTTAGAAAGCGTCAAATATTTGCAATATTTCGTCTGAATTAACAGAAAACCAGTGTTTGAAGTTAGATTCAATCGATAGTTGTCCAATTAGTGAAACAGATAAAACTTGGATTCGAAAAATCCAGTAAGTATTGTTATGCACCAGTCAGTGATAAAACGAATTCTTGTTTCAAAATCGGTACATATCACTTTAAATTTGGAGATTTTTGTTTAACGAAAGATGAATCAAACTCAACTTCCTACAGTACAATATACAATTTCAGAGAACCGTGAAGTTTTGTTAAAAATACTGTTTCAAGAATCAAACCTTAAAATAAGTCATTTGATCCCAAATTGATTCCGTGGCTTCGCAATTTCCAAAAAATTCAATTGTTTCTCAGCATGTCTTTTTGACTGCATTTCTTCCAAATGATAAAAGAAAACGATTGTCTCACTTTTCAAAATTCTCTGCTTTTAAAAGTATTGAAACATTATTTCTATGAACCTACTCCGATGCAGCAACGGTTAAAACAAACACAACGCATTCTGAAACTGTGGGTTCCATACATACAAACGACGAAAAGGGAAGAAATCGAAGTAACTAGTTTTTATGTATCTATGCTTTGATACAAAATGACATACAGTACTAATGGAGCATGTTATTAAAAAGTTCAGCAATCTTTGTCACCGTTTCAGGACTTCAATTTTGATGATAAGTTTATTTAACGTCATTATGACATTTGAGTACATCGCTAAATTTATCGATTTCCCATTTTCACGATTACATATGCTCATAAAAAAGCATCACTACATTTTTCAAATGCAAGAAGAAATACAATCAACTAAATATGACATGTATCGCAAAAACATATCGAAATCGTAAGAAGAATCCCAGTTTCGAAACAAATTGAAACGGGAACAAACTGAAATAAAGCTATTAATCATCTTGCCTGTTATTGCATTATAAAAAATTTTTCTCAAAAAAAGTTCACAGTTTCTCTGAAAATTATTGGAATTGTCAAGAACAAAATTAATATTCTTCCAATGTCCTAGTCAGCGTATCGTTCCGAATCCAAAATTTCGGATATTCTGAAACTCTTGAGTTCGGGTATATCCGAAATATCCGGAATATCCTGATTACATTTCGGGTAAATTCCGGATATGCTTTAAAGGAGGCGGAGAGGAAATCTTTAAACTATTTGACCCGTATTGTGCATATTCTGTTGTCTACAGTATCTTTTTGATTTTTGGTCAAAAATTGCAACTTCCATTTTTTTCAGAAATCGCCTTCAAAACCACTTTTTATTCGAAAATGTTCGTGGAATTTGGAAGTTCCTTCGAAAAGAACTCATAAAATGAATTTGAACATTTCTGAAATTTCTGAAACATTTATGGTTGTCATAAATATCAATTGTGTTTCACATCAATATTCTATTACTCTACTTGAAGCATATGATATGAATCTGGTAAAATGGTGAGAATATTGTCAAATGCTATAACGTTGCTTTATATTTTGTAACCAATTTTTTTCAACATACCGTTCAAGTACTCGCAATCAGCTAATCAAAGTAGCAAAAATATTTTCAGTTCCAAATAAAATTGAAACGGTAAAAATTCACAATAAAGTTAATCCTATCACTTTCCCTTTTCTATACGGAAACTGTTCTATTAATGCTACCAAAAGAATTACAGTTTTTATGAAAATGTTAACTTTACCAAGGTAATAGTTTGAAAAATCACAAACACAGGTTTTTTATCTTCAAATCAGTTTCAACTTATGTATGTGAAAAGCTTTTTTTACTGTTTCTCAACATGTTTATAACAAAATTATGAAACGATTTTCACAGTTTCTATAAGTTCTGAAACAAATGTTGTTTTAAATTTGAAACAATGCTGTCTATCATTAAAGTTGATAGTCACCAGCTTGCAGTAAACTAACATAAATGAAACGGCATAAAAACCAATTTTACGAAAAGATTTCGCCACATTTTCAGAAGAAATCATAGTTTCTCAAATTACCTTTGTAAGTTTATATGAAATAGTTTTCATTGTTGCTTTTATAGAACATTGAGACTTGTTAAACGGAAATTTCGTCAATCAAATCACTATATTTATTACCTTGTTATATTTTGAAAAGTATAGTCAAGAGATAAACGTATCATTAGAGTTGCTTCTACAATCGAATAATTATTGAGGCGCAATATTGATATCTGTCGTGTTTCTGAAACAGTGATGAGGATATCATTTCTCAACTGTTTCTCCGTACCAATATTATATTTTCGTACTTTGAATATTCATTATCTATTAGGATTCAAAAAAACCTCAAACGCATCACTGCCTAAATAATAGAAAAGTCAATTTAGAACATAGTTGAAACTGTAATAATCTCAACCATCAACATTTCAGAAAACCTTTTTGGACGTTTAAAGACAGCGTCTAACCGTTTTTGTGTGATTTGAGCTTATTAAATGTTCGAATCCCTTATATTATTTAATTTTCTTGCCATTACTTCATTTTTAGTGTTAAAAACTCTGCCGGCCGTATTTTTATTTTTCGTAAAATTGGCTTTTTGTTTTGAACAACGCGCGCCGTGTCAATTCTGAAACATGCCGTCAGTGTGTTTGCAGATGTGCATTTAATCCCACGACATATGCCTCGTAAATCTACACCAGGAGACGTTAGTGCAAACACACTGACGGCATATTTCAGAATTGACACGGCGCGCGTTGTTCAAAACAAAAAGCCAATTTTACGAAAAATAAAAATACGGCCGGCAGAGTTTTCAAAACTAAAAATGAAATAATGGCAAGAAAATTAAATAATATAAGGGATTCGAACATTTAATAAGCTCAAATCACACAAAAACGGTTAGACGCTGTCTTTAATATGAATAGGACCCAGTATTCTAAAAACAGTCACAGTTTTGGTATATCAACCTTTTTAAACAACCGGCAGTGTTTGATGCAGTAAATGAATATACCCAAACACAAATTACAGTTTCGTTAAAGCTTTAAAAACTGGTAAAGTATCAGGAAGTTGATTCATCGAGATGATTAGTTGGAATCATTCTGGAAATAGTTTAATTTTAGTTGTATAATTGGGAATTTGCCGTTCAAATCAGGAGATAAACATGTTTTTCATATTCAGGAACATTTTACAGTTTTACTGAAACTGGAAAAGCGGAAATAAATTCACAAATATGTTTTATAAATCATTGTAGTCATCGAACCAGAAGTACCATGTCCTTGCTGTGAAAATACCAAAGCTCGAAAAAAAGGAAGCGATTGAATCAGAAACACAATAATATTATTTGTGTTTGTCATGTACTTGAATCAGAAAAAATTGGGTCAGAAATCAAACAATTTTGCCATAACAATACATGCGAAACGTTACGTAGCACAAAAGATGTATCAACGAACACTACAGCCATGCTGAGAGTGAAGATTAAAAAATTATGAAACAGGCAATTTTCTTCGGTACAGTTCACGAAATTTATGTTCAGAAAAAACTGAACGATATTCAAAAGTTCAAAAACGGATAAGAAAACGAAAAAATAGAGATGTAACAAATTGCAATACTTTGCATTAACAGAAAACCAGTGATTGAATTTAGATTTAACAATAGTTTTTCCTATTTCAAAATTGGCACGTATTATACAAGATTTCAAGTTTTGTGTTGTATTCACGGTCTCAGATGGATCAAGTAATCATTAGCTGTCAAAACAAACTTTCTTTCCGACACTATTAAAAGCATGAAATTACGATCAAAAAACACTGTTAAAAGAATCAACCGGCACTGTTCTAGAATCGAGGACCGAAAAATGAACTCGAGGACCGAGATGCTGTTTTGTATGGTATTTTATCAGTTCGATCCTCGATTCTTATTTTTATTTTAGAAGAGTGCCAATCAACCTTTATAATGAATCTTTCGTATCAAGTTAATTCTGTGGCTTTTTACTTTCCGGAAAATTCAATTGTTTATCAGCATGCCTTTTTTATCTCGTCTTATTTATGCAAATATTCAAGACCCATGATTACCTCACTTTCCCAAAATCTGTGCTTCTACAAGTATTGAAACATTAATTTTGTGAATATACTCTGAAGCAGTTTATGATTTTGATTCGAAATGAGTACAACAAACAAAACGCATTCTGAAACTGTGGGTTTTATAAATAGAAACTGTAAAACGGGAATAAATTGGAATAACTAGTTTTCAATATTTATCCTTCTGAGAAAATATATCTATGCTCCTTTGGTATGACGTACGGTATTAAACTATCAATTACTTACAAGGTTTTCACCGTTTCAGTATTCCAATTATCATGGTAAGTTTGAATAACATCAGTATGGCACATTCTGCAATACTTATATTTTCAATTTCACGGTTATTAACATATTTTTAGAAACACTTGATCTGCATTCGGATATACTCATGAAGAAAGCAACACTACATTTTTCAAAAAATATAAAAGTCATCTAATTATGAAATTTCTTCCAAGTAAAAATAGAAATTATAAGAGGATGCTCAGTTTTGAACCAAATTGAAACTGAAACAAACTGAAATTTTGTAATCCTTTAGTTCTCTGCTGTTGTTGAGTTTGAAGAGCTGAAGAACACATTCTCAAAAAAAATCACAGTTTCTACAATGTTTATTGACACTTTCTTGGAAAAGCTGCAATGTTCATATGTCTTAGTGAGGTTGGTATTTTCCGTAAACAAAAGATCCCATCATTGTTTCTTCTAAAGTTTTAAAAATTATTACAGTTTTAATAAAACTTGAAAATTTTTGAGAAATTCAGCATGGTGATTTGCAGGGCGTTCAAGTGGAGTCTGTATTTTCTTTGATTTGACACAGCTTCTATCAAACTAAAACAACAAGTTCAAAGTTTGTCATTCTTCTGAAACAGTGATGAAATTATTTATGTCAATTGTTTCTAATTAGTGTGTAACATTTTTTCCAAAATTATTTTCAGTTTCAAGAAATATTGAAAAAAGAGTATACTCTTGTTGTCCTAATGATGTCTTCAAAATATGCGAATATCAATTATCCTGAAAGTAGTTTCAAAAAAGTCAACGTGTTACAGCTTGCCATGATTCTGAAACAGCAATATTATTAGTATCGTCTGTTTCCAACTAGCTATATTCCAAATCTAAACTGTGAAAGTCGGTTTTTTTCAAACTGAACCTTTTTTGAATAAAGTTAACGAATACAAACGGAATGCTGTATCTATGGATCTTCTGACACATGTTCTTTTTAAAATGTTTTCCATATTAATCAAAGTGCTCGAAATGAAGTGAGAATAAGAGAAAGTAATACTTGCGAAGTTTATGGAAACCTTGAAGTCGGAAAAAAATTTTGAAGGACACATGTTTTCAGTATACTCGCATTTCGTGGATAGCTACTTTTTTTCCATGTTTTCCTACGGGTAGTTGGAGTTTCAATGGCATTGCCAATGTGAGAAAAGTAATAAGTTCGAGACTCTGGAACCACAAAAAGTATATGAAATTCTGTTTCAAAAAGTTCTCAAATTGCGTTTTTTTCACATGAATATTGTTAACGTATGTAAAGTCTTCATTTGTTCACTCATAATGTACATGTTTCACACATAACATACTTACTTATCTGGTAAGAATAGATATCCCTTTTTCTGTTTCAAATTTATTTGAAACTGTTTTGCTACTATATTTTTTATGTTGAAATCTGGCGATGAGGCGGAAAAGCAAATAAAGTGAAGTAGCAAAACCTTTTTTCAGTTTCAGAAACTTCTGAAAGTGTGAATCTTTTAAAAGTATCAGTTTGATGATTCCCTTTATTTCATACTTCTAACCTTGAAGAAAAATTCAAACTTTTTTACAACAATGATGAAGTATCAACTTTGAAATTGAAAATGACTTGTGAAATTTACAAAGATCCATTAAAGTCATGGTTTTTAGTTTCTACGATTTTTGAAAGTTTCATGATTCGAAGGAGGATACTTCCAAAAATGTTTCTAGTTCCGAATTTTAAAAAAATTCACAAATGAATTTGAAAAATGTAACAAGTTCGAGCTCATCGTGCGCCAAAATTTGCATTTTTGTAACCGATGGTTCAATCATAGCTGAAACTGGAAATTATTAGTTGCTTTCTAATGATTGAATAATCGCTGCTGAAGCATTTACTGAAAGGATGCGCTTGAATATAGTAGTTGCTCAAAAATTTATTTCACGACTTTGCTTTTTGAAACAAAAATGCATTCATTGCAGTTTCACTGAAATCTGATAGCAGTGTTTTTGAGGAAATTTCCATTAATGCCATTTTTTCAAAGTGATATAGTAGAAAATCTTGGCTCTACTAAAGAAAATGGGTCCTTTCCATTTTTATGGGTCCCAAGTCATATATGTGGGTCCTTTCGAAATATGTGGGTCCCAAGTCCTACATGTAGGTCCTTTCCATTTTTGTGGGTCCCAAAACCTATATGTAGGTCCCTTCAAATTTGTAGGTCCTTTGGATAAAGTAGGTCCTTTGGAAGTAAGAGTAGGTCCGTAGACCGATAATTAGTAGGTCCGTAGACCAACAAAGTAGGTCCTTTCAAATTTTTACCTATTGGAATATCAGCAGATTCAAAGTTGGAAACTGAGCTTATTTTTGAATTGGTCTCTTAAAGTTTAGCGTACTTTACCGAAAAAATAAGACCGGCCTCAGAACAGTAAAATTGTCTTATTTAGGTATATATTTAGGGAATTTTACTTTATTGGTCTACGGACCTACTTTTAATTCCTTGGGACCTATTTTATCCGAAGACCCGACTTTTCGGTCTTGGGACCTACAAATTTGAAGGGACCTACATATAGAACTTGGGACCCACAAAAATGGAAAGGACCTACATATATGACTTGGGACCCACATATTTCGAAAGGACCCATTTTCCTTAGTAGAGCCAAAATCTTTTGCCAAACAATATCAGTTCCAGATCATACAGATTACATGTCAGTTTCAAGAATCATAAGGAAATGGAATTATCAAAGAATTCCAGTCTCAACAAACATTGAAATAAAAACATATTCATTGGTTATAATATGCAAATGGATGACAATGACTTTCTTTCTTCCGTTTTTCTGTTCAAATATTTGGAAAAAAATCCCGCCATGGAAATTTTTAAAGATTGTTTTGTGAAGAATCTGAACATTTTTTGGATTGTATCAATTATTACTAATACTGGAATATAATTGTTTTTGCAATGAAATATTACTTTTGAAACAGAAAAACAATCTTGGATGCATAAAGCATTCAACCGCCAAAGACAATTTCAGTTTCAAAGATTGTTTATATATTTCATCATTTTGTGATTAATGCTCAACTACGAGTTGATCTCTCTTTTCAAAAATTGTGTGTGCTGCAACATCCAGTAACATTCAGAGATAGACTGATACAATATGAGAATTTCTGAATACATTTCTCAAAAAAAATTATCCACTGTTTCAGATACTTAGTTTCAGCAATAAGCTTATCTACATTCACTTTGCCGTTCTCTCTGACGTTTCTTTAATAAAGTTTTCACCTGCCACCGATACACATCTCATTGCCTTTTTGAAAACTATTCCATTTTTAAAATAATATTGAAACTGTATACTCAATTGTTGGAAATACTAGTGAACTAGAATCAATCGTGGAACAATTTCCCACTAAACGTGATGTCTGTTTCACACCAAATTGAGTCTGAAATCAAATAATAGAATATTGATCAGATATTATTTCTATTGAAATTGATCTTTTTGGAGAAATGGGAGGAATTCAGAAAGTACCTAGAAATGTAACACGTCTAACTTATTGAAAATTTTCAGTTTCAGGGATAAGTCGAAGCAAACTGAAACTGATAATATTAATTCCTGACAGTGTACTTCTCATGTTCAAAATAAAATTAGAATTTTGTTCAAACAGAAGAAAATAAATGACAGTTTCTGAATTATCATATTTTTTTAAATCTAATGAATTCAAATGTACCTGAAATGATCCTATATCGAAGTTTTTTCATATTTGATAGCAACTTTAACGATTCAAAAAATAAAATGATATTCTTGAATACGTGAGTTTACGATCAATTTCTATCAAAACTTTTGAAGTTTCAATCAAAAATGAAACTGGAAATTGTTTGAACTTCCTATTACACTTTTCAAAACAGATTTTTAGAAGAGTCTTGATTGGGATTAATAATTGAGAGTATAGAAGGAATGGTTTATTACTTTATTTGAAACACAAAAGTACTGTAGTTAACTTTTTTATAGTTTCAACACTGTTTCTAGGTATCCCATCCAATAACTCAAGAAGTTTCGCTTAATTGCCATAAAAATAAAGAATGTCAGTTTCACAATTTGTTGAAACAGAACTTTACGGAAACAACAATGTTCATTAGACTCAAATTTTGGGAGAAAATAAATCACAGAAGACATATCATAGTTTCTATAGAAATTAATAAAAATTTGTCAGTCGCAATATCAATAACTTTACAACTTTATTGTACGGTAAATACATCTCACACGTTGAGCATGTATGTCAAGTTATAAAAATATATTTATACATGATTCGCAAAAACTGTTTTAAAAAATTTAAAGATAGTCATTTTGATCCATTGCGAATTTTAGTGTCAGTTTAAGAGTACAACTGTAATCAAAAACACAGTCTTGTTGAGCATATTTTCCTTTTGCCTGAAAATGCGAAAAAATTTTTTCTCGAAAAAACTTGAAGAATTCGGAATCAAATCTACCGAAAACGGGAAAAACCGGCTCCAATGTTGATATAAACAATACAGTGGTGCTGAAAAAAACAAATGCACAACTCATGAAACGGACAATGTTCCTTTAGCACAGTGCACTAATTTTATGCTTGACGTGTTTCGAATGATAGTGAAAAGTTCAAGTTTCGGTGGGAATGGAACAGGAAGCAAGATCGGTATTTTTTTCGCACGAGCAATTAGCTGGTATTAAATCAGAAACCCGATTCTGATATTTTTCAGATTTCCGAAACAGTGATAATTATCAAAAACACTTTTTTCTGATCGTTGGTCATGAGTTACTTTCAAAAAGAAAATATCCCCAGTTTCACTTCAAATTGTAAAAAAACCATTTGGTACAATGGGGTTCAACTATCTGGTTTCACTGAAATGACAAGTATTAAGTTTTGAAAGGCAACTAAAAAATGAAATGCAACCATTGAAATATTCACTCAGTTTCAGAAATAAGTCGAAATAAATTGAAACAGACAACATTACTTCTACTGGTATATTACATCGATCATAAAATCTCTGAGGTTTTTCCTTCAAAAAGTTTTCAATCTAATTCCTGTTTTCAAGTGTCGCTTTCATAGACTATTATTACATATAGTAACTGTAGCTTTTCTCCCATTTTCCATAAAATATTTGGAATTTTGTTGATACTGAACAAAAATGTACTCTAAACTATCGCAAAATCTGTTATCTGGTACAAATATAACTAATAACTTGCTATATAGAAGTGTTATTAGAATTGATAATATCCAGAAAGTTAATTGTTAAATTATGGAAGTTCGATCAACTTCTGCCGAAGTTCTGCAGTTTCAGTTCAAATTGGAACTGGAAAGCGCAAGTGTATTCTATTTAACAGGAAACAGGCTTCTATAGAGAAAAAACGCGAGATTGAAAAGGGTTTTGGTTTTTATAGTGTGAAAAACAATAGGAATGTTTCACTGCTTTATTTGAAACGCAAAATTATGAAATTTTTTACAGTTTCACTGATAATTGGAAATTGATAAGGTATATTGCTTGATAAAACCGTCATGAATTTCCGTCACAAAATTATCAATTGTTAGCAAGATTTATTGAATTCGATCTTAGCTTGAAACTGTAGATCTCTTGAACCTCCAATTTGCTTCTGATCCACATAACTCTGTTTCAAGTGATATATTGATATACTCAAATCTATCGGTGACAATACATGTTCTTTTTGACATCAGTAGCAAAAAATCAGCATTTTTACAGACAATGATAGTAATTTACCAATGTTTTTGATAGATACCAAAAAAATAAGTTGCAGTTTCAAAAATAATGGAAATATTTGGATTGTTTCATTTTTTTAATGTTCCGTCCCCTATATCATCTTCAACAAAATTTTAAGCAATTAATATCAACAATTTTTACAGTTTCAAAATTTTTTTCTAGTTATGTTTCACATGAAACTGTAGTATTTGCAGAAAAAAATTCATCGAATTTCAGTCTGGTTTCGAAAAAATAGTTTCACGTATTTTTTATCATTAGAAAAAGTGCAGTTTCTATGAATACTAAAATTGAAGAACTAAGATTTTTTACCATTAATCGAATAATATAAAATAAGTATTTATTGTGTTTTAGAGATCTGAAAGCTTATTCCAAATTTTACCTTTCATCAAAATCTCAATGTTTCGGAAAAATAACAAAACAGAATGGATACCGTTTATTTGTTCTGGAAATGGATCCTATTTCGCTTGAATGAAATTATGAAAATATTGATGCTTCAAGAAAAACACATAATTGAGAAGGTGCATATATAGATGTTCTTCTATCATTTTGTAATCCAAGTAGTTTTGTTTTTATGAAGTGGAACATTTGTTAAGCGAACAAGTATTCCTTCTTGTCTGAAACGTGTAAAATGTTATGATTTTTTCTGTTTCATGCATTTGCTAAATTAAAAGTATTTTCCCTTTTCGAAATAGCCATTTTTGTTTATTTATTCAAGAAAAACCAAACGGCGAGCGCTTATTGAATCACCACAATAAAAGTTGTTTATTTTTCATTTGATACATGAAACAGGAAAAACGTACTATTTTTCAGGGTTTCAAGCTAAAAAATGAAAGGACATTTTTTGAAGGCTAGTGGTTTTAGTTACGAAATATTCCAGACAGTTATTGCAGCAGACAACTTGTTGTTCAGCCAACTTGTTAATGGAGCGAGTGTTTTCACATGATCCAAACAGGATAGAAATAGTATTTCAAAATTTCAAGTTTTTTTTTTGAAACAGTATAAAAGTAAATTTTCTTTTTAGTCTGTGATCGATTATTTTGATATACATACAAAAAGTGCGTACGCTAAATCATATTGAGAATTCATCAGATGATCATATTTTCCATTTGAAACACAAAAAGTATGCAAAAAGTGTTTTATTTGAACTTACAGTTTCAATGAGGAATTTAAGACTAGTCAATTATTTTTTAGGTGATAAGGGCAAAACAGGAACGATCCAAAACTTTTGATTTCCACTTTATCAAAGAATGATAGTGCTGAAATTTTATGAGCATTGCACATATTTTCAGGTAGGAACTGCAAATTTTGTTCCTGGAAAATTTTTACACGAATATTCAAATACAGTAGTAGAAAACAATAACAGTTTCATTTGAAAATCATAAAACATAAAAACAGTAGACTCTGATCTGCACACCCAAATTTATAGGTTGGCTGAAATTTTGAAGTGAAAGTGAATATTGATATTTTTGGAATTTATATATTTTGTTTATTCACATTTTGTCAGAGTAATTCGTTTTAAATTCAATATTTTTTCGTTAAGATTTGTCAGTTTCAATCGGCATTGAAACTGAAAACTTTTTCTGATAATCAGTAATTTAGGAAATCAACATGTGAAAATAAATTGAACTTTGCAAGACAAATTCCGGGAATACTGACGGGCATAACAGAAAAAATTCTGTGAGAATCTTATCGAAAACTTCCGCAGTTTCAATGAAAAATTGAATAAAATCCTACTATTTGACAGTGCGTCCATTTTATTATTTTGAAACGGGTTGAAACACAAAACAGATTTTTGAATAAGGCTTTATATTTGAACTTACAGTTTCCATGAGGTGTCGAATGTTTTTCCAGTTTTTTTTCAGGTAGTTGGCGACGTTGCGCATCAACAACTTTTGAGTACGGTCAAATAAAAGATAAATAATGCTCAAAAATTATGAGAACCTCAATTATTTTCAGAATGACACGGAAATATATGAGCTAAAAGTTTCTGCTTGATTTTAGGTCTGGAAAAATAGATCATTTGAACCTCCTAATACGCGGAGCTAGTTCGATTGCGATCGGAAATGCAAGAAATATCACCAGAATAAAAGTTGCCAAAACAGAAATGTTTCCCAACCTTAAAAATAAAATTACCGATTATTCTTAACATTGAATTGATTAATTCTTCGATTGATA
The DNA here is from genome assembly GCA_963573275.1 of Caenorhabditis uteleia. NCBI lineage: Eukaryota > Metazoa > Nematoda > Chromadorea > Rhabditida > Rhabditidae > Caenorhabditis > Caenorhabditis uteleia. The sequence goes on along the minus strand of OY752135.1, from coordinate 3,815,587 downwards.
CTATAAATTGTTTCTTAGTTTCGAATACGTATGGTTTCAATCAAATCAATTTGCACTTGTCGAAAGAATATCGGTTTCGATAAATGAAAATTACAAAAAAAAATGTTTTCGCATGTAAGCTTTGATCCTAGCATATCAGCAACGAATCGATAATATCAGAAAAATTTTTTCAATGATGGTTTTGAAATTATTATAAAACTGTAAAGTTTTAGTGTTATGTGGTACATATTGCGAATCAATCTCACTCAATTTTATTGGAGAAAATGTTGCATTTTTGAAAAACAATAATAATGAAAATTATCGCAGTTTCGATGAAAATTTATCTTCATTTGATTATTTACTAGACTATTAATCCAACGACATCTAATTCATATTTCTACTATTATTATCATACAAATCAGAGTATCAGAGTTGCTCACTTTTTTAAAAACTCATTTTGAAACTTTATTTGTTTTCATACATGACCATCCTTTATTGCTCTCCGATTGTTGTTCCAAAAAACATCAGTTTCAACGGATGCAAATCACATAATGAAGGTGTGGTATCATGTCATTCCACAGAATTTGTCATCGACAAAAAAACGCAGTTTCTATAGAACCTGAAATGGATATATTCTCTTTATTGATCAGTGGTATTATAATTATCTGCTGAAGTTTTTTATTCTAAACCGAACTTTTTGTTCAGATGTTTCCTTGAAAAGACCATCAAAATCTAGGTGTTTCTTTTTTCTGTTTCCAGAACTGTACGTCAGTCAAATCTCAATAATAAGCACTGTTTCAAGGATTAGTCTTTGTGGGATTTTTTTTTGAAAACAACTATCCGCTCGCATTGCAATTATATTTTGATTTTTTAATACTTTCTCTTTTGAAACCGGAATTTTTCGCTCTTTTTCATCTATGAATTGGTTTCGTTTATTCAGAAAAATAAGTTTTAAAAGTTCAAGAACAGAACTATGAAATTCTGATCTTGGAAATATGAAATCATCGGATCTATTTTTCTTAAAAGAAACTTAAAAAAATAATTGCTTTCGTTTTGAAACACATAAATATGACATTCACTTTTTTCCTGTTTCGAAAAAAGCACATCAGTCAGTCATAATTCGTTCTGCATTATGATCCAAATAATAATTTGTCAGTTGTAAAATTTCATAAAAAGTGTCTCATTAGTTTTCAATAGTAGCCACTTAAAGTATTTAGCATTTGATACTCAGCCGTCAATAAAAACAGTTTTTCGTAACTTTATCTCCACGACATTAGAGTTATTTTGAATGATTTTCTCATGATCTTCGACTGAAGCAGTAATATTTTTTTCTGTCATTTCTAACGTTTTTTTGGAACATCGAGAATATCCCGATTTTAGCGCAATTGAAACAGATCTTTGAAATTGATTCAACTAAATTTTTTGAATTTTTATTTTATGCATAAAGCAGAAAAGAAACAATTTATTACATTGTTTCAAGTAGGAAGTACTCATAAGTTGATGTGGAATCTTTATGAAACGATGATTAATAATGTTTGTGCATTTGATACTCAGCCAACAAAGAAATGGAACAAAACTTGTGTTCCAGAAAGAGCAGATTCAGATCTCAAAGTGTGATCAAATCATGAAATGTGAATTGCAAATTATCTCAGTTTTGAAACAGAGAAACATTTCATTTTTTGTCGGTATTCACAGTTTCTCTGGAAAATGAAATGTTCTTTTCGCAAGAACTTTTACTTTTCTGTTTCAAAAAAATGTATCAATAACTCGTCATAGATATGATTGTTTTTCCTATATTTGTGATCCTTATAAAATTTTCGCCCGATTACAAAATCAAATTGTGTGGTTACATTATCTTAGTATATACAATGAATTCATTAGATATGTCAAACCAAAAGTAATCGAATTTTCTCTAAAACATCTTATTATCCCTATCTTCTGAAACCGTAATTTTTACATTCTCAACTCTGATAACGATTATTTTCAGGAGCTTTCATGACGATTTTCGTTGGAAAACTGACCTAATAGCGATGATAACGAACACATGTAGTTTAGCAAATTTAGGTGAATCATAGTATCGGACGAAGTTCGAAACGTTATGTCAAAAAAGATTTTTTTAAATCAATCCGTTGTATTTCAAAACCAACAATGTTACAATATCCATTGAAACTTCAGAGTTTGGAAATTCGAAGTATTATAGTTTCAGCTGGATTCCATTATATGCTATAATTGAAAAATTGTGATCATTGAAATGTTCTTTATGTATAAATTGCGGTATATAAGTGAACACTTGTAGTATGTCAGCCGCAATAGAGAGCATAGCAAAAAAAAAGATGAGCCTTGATTTTGCTAAATAGGATGAATCGAAGACTCCTTTGGTAACAACTCAATACATCTTTGCGATTTTTCATTTTGAAGTTAAAACGAAAAAGACGATTATAATTTTCACTGTTTCAAAAAGCAAGTAACTGTTGGATTGTGATTTTTCTTTATTCTCTCATCGAAATAGCATTGATGCTTTTGGTTTGATCTTGTTTTTTTTCAGACAATTTTTTCAATAAAAAAAGTATAAATAACTTTGTGAATCCGGTTCAATTATATATCGGTTTTTCTTTCAATCGAACCAATAGCAGAACATCAATTGAGAGTTAGAGAGATTTAGATATACTTTGAAATCAAAATTTTCTGAAATTGTGGTTGTGGATTCCTTCCTTCTGTCAAAACCTTCTGTCAAGTTGTCATATCTAGTAAATACCAGTGCTCACTGTGTTAGAGCTGAAGCAGACCTTCGTTGATTTTCGATTTATCAATCAATCTTGGCTTAAATCAGTAATCAAAGATTATTTTGGATAGATATTTTTGGACAGAAACTGTGAAAATTGAAAAATATCATTTAGAAGTCTATGTTCACATATCACAGTTGAAGACAGAAACCGAGAAAGATTGCAGTTTCAACTGAATATTTTACAATAAATGATGATCATTGTGTGGCACGAGTGCTATAATATTAAGATACAGATCAATGGAAGTTCGAAAGTTGGAACGATCAATAAATGGCTTATTAGTTTACATAAACGATAGAGTAGCAGTAAGAGTAAAATTTTATGAAATTTTCAGATATTTTCAGCTTGAAACTGCAATTGTTGGAAAGCTGCAAATATTTGTAAATGACACTTCCAGATGAACAAGAAAAGAAGAATAATTACAGTTCCAATTGATATCTATATACATGGTGAACAAGAATGCTTCAGCTCGGCTAGTTAGAAACTTATTATCTGACAAAGTATGAAACATTTTTATGAAAAGAACGATGTATCGACTGGTTGTATCTCACAGCGAACAAAATTATTGTAGTCTTTGAAACAGATTTTTTGATCTCCACTCCAATTTTGAGCTGGAAATGTAGAAGTATTACATTTTCAGCCGAACACCATTACATGCTGTGCTCAGTAATTTGTGCTAGGCTCAATAAGTTCATAATATAAGTGAACACTCGTAGTTTGTCACGATTCTGAGAAAAAACTATCCATTCGATTGAGTGAAGAACACTTGTGTTCATTAATTTTTCCTGTTTCAAAACAATAATGAAACTGCAAATTTTCGAAAAATTTGTTACCACACTGAACCAGTTGGTTTTATATTTCTCAGAATTTTTCCAAGTTCTGAAAACTTTTCCAGTTTCAAGAAGTCTTGAAAACGTTACATACAACGTAATGATCACTTCCATGTGAACGCTGACTCACATAAAAACACATGTTGTTTTCATATGCGAATGTGCTCCGGGGCACAACTTTTTTGATAGAAAGCACATCAAAATGTTTTTTGTGCGTTTCGGGTTGATAATAAGATGATTTTTGTCATTTTTGCAACAGTCAATCACGATTTGGTTACTTCAAACATGAAATAAAGTTGGAACAAAAAACTTTTCTGAATATGAAATATGAATGCGTATCAAATCGAGAAATTAATCGAATAAAAGTTCTATCTCTTTTAATTTATGCTGGATACAGAGAAAAAAATCATATAATCCATTAAACTTATGAACACAACCACAGAAATATTTTACTGATTCAGCTTTCTTAGAAACCGTTCCATAGTCGAGATGTTCATTCTTGTAGATTCTTCATATCCAACAAATTGAAAATCTCAAAAAATTATGTCTACCACAGTAAATTCATAAAAAAGCAAAAAAAATCGTAGTATTTTTTACCTGAAAACAGTAAAAATGTGTCAATGCGTCTTGGTTCAATGTGTTTTCTAGATAATTTGCAATTTTTCAGTTTCAAAAAATCTGAACATGAAAAAATTTGTAAAGCTGAAGTGAAAAAAAAATAGGCAGAATCAGTCTGAACCTCTAAAAATGTCTGACATTTTCAGATAGAAACTAAAATTTAAAAAAAAAAAAAGAAAGACACAATTCTGAAGTATCGGATTACACAGCACATTGATAACTAAATACTGAAATGAAATCACACTTTCAAGTAAAAATGATAATAAGTTGAACTCGATTCATTTCGATCAACCGATGGGATGAAAAACAATATATATTAGTGACAAGTGATAGAAATAACTGTCAACTTGTCCGACAAAACATATAATCACCGTTATCAAAGTTATCAAAAAATTTGAGTTTTTCATCACTGGTCATCGATTCTGTTGAAATCTCTTTCGAAACTTCTATTATGCAAATATTTTCTTTCTTCTTATTTTTCAATCAAAAAATTACATTAGTGACTCACATTGTGAGAATGTCTCTATATTTCATGCGACAAACGCTGGTTTTGTATATGTGCTCACTTGCGCTGTACCAATAGATGAGCCATCAAAAAAATTAGTTTTCGCGAAGAATTTATGTTCGATTTGTGAAACAGGTAATGTACCTATAATAAAGTATACCTATAGCATGTGGTTGAGTGAATGTCTATAATCTCTTCTTACTCTCCTCCATCTGTAAGTTTTGGAGCTGAAAATATCACAGTTGCAAGCAAAAGTTATCAAAAAACATGGTTTATTCATCTTCGGTAATTGATCTCTATCTGTGTGTTTAATTGATACTAAGTCATCATTTTGAGCAAAAATTAAAGCATTTTGTGAAAAATCTACAGATAATTGTGGATATTTTAAATTTTTTCTTTATATTATTTTTTGAAACAGTAATATTTCGGAGAATTCTCTTATTTCCTAGTCGTAAACGGTGATTTCAAAAATTTTCATAAGTTTTCTTATTGAAATTTGAGACAGTATGGATTTTTTGAAACAATGGATAAGGAACTTTGAAATCAAATTGACGATACAAATAGCTTTTTCATAAAATTAATGAAACGAGAAAAAAGGTTGATTTTACACTATTTCAAAATGAAAATATCAATGAATGATATATCCAATATGACAATATGAGGCCAGCAGGAAAACGGAGCAAAGTTTATGTTCAAAGAGATATCAGCTTACTTTCGCAAAAATTATTATTTTCGAAAATTTTCAGTTTCTGCAATAACTCGAATTGACCGCTAGTTTGGTTGGGGCAATCCGTACATCACCAATTCAAAAAAAATCACACAAACACACACATATATTAGAAATTTGTTTTCATTCCGACAAAAAAATGAAAGAAAATTATCAATCAAGAGGTATAAGAATTTTAGATATATCCAGATAGAAATTGTAAAATTTCAAAACATCGTGCATCTGAACAGAAACAACTGAATACATTCAACGACAGAGCCGGAAAATAACAAAGTTTCATGCAGTATCTATAACATATTGAAAATGATAAGTATTGATTCGACGATTGTCTTGAGTCGATGAAGAATAATAGTTCACACTTGTACAAATGCAGCCGAGATCCTATTGAAAATTAAGATGATGCGGAAGTAAATATTCAATTTTTGAAACAGGTAATTAACCTTCTGAACCTACAGGTCCGTATGATATTTTTTAGCATTGTATCAAAAAATAGAGCAAGTAATTCTATGGCTCTATCTGAATTAGGTGCATGGGCTCTTTGTTCCAGATTTCCATATTTTCCCAGTTCTTAAATGACGTTCTATGCAAGAAAACAGCAGGCGAATAACTAGTCAAAAGTTATTAGAGTTCTAAATATTTTTGGACAGAAACTGTAAAAAATTGAAAACGCAATTCCGATGCATCTGAACACGCAAGTAATAGAGCACAATAACAACTTCAAATATTTGCTATAATAGTTTCATGCTTTATTCGGTAGATAGAAATTTGGGGTCGACGTTGTTGCAGTATCCAATGAAGATTTGCCTGGAAATTTTGGGGCTAGAATGATAAACTGAACGAAGATCATTGGTATCAGTAATCTACATTGACGAAAATTTCACATATTTTCAGCTTGAAACAGAAAATTTCGTTGGTCTGGAAAATGTCTTCCTGAGACTTTAGGAAGAGCAAAAAATAGGAATGATTACAGTTCCAACTGACTGCTATAATATGTACAAGGAACATAATGAATTTTGATTGATGTATCAACGCTTTTATGTACATTATAGTAGCAAAGAATTGGAGTTTGAAAGGTGTATTCGAGTTAATAAAATATATGAAGTAGTTTGACAGACTTCAAGATTTTTCGATGAAAAAGAGATATTGATTAGCTGTATCTCGAACAAAAAGTGTTATTGTTTACTTTGAAACAGCACAAAAAATTTGATTACAACTGAAAATTCAGCTTGGAATTTTCCCTTCCAGTATTAGTATTTTGTAAAATTTTTTCTAAAACTATTACAGTTCCAGCTAGATTCCATTATATGCTATAATAATAGGATTCTGCTCATTGAATTGTTTGTGGCTTATCAAATACAGTAAATACTTCCAGTTTGGCAGCCGCAATAGGAAGCATAATATATGAAAAACCCAAAGTATTTTTATTGCCATAGTTTATTCTTTCTTGTTTCAAAATTGCACTAAAACAGCAAATTTTTTTCACAAAAAGATTTTAGGCATGGACTATAACATTCAGCACCTAGTCAAGTTCTGAAAATTTTTTTTCCAGTTTCAAGAAGCCCCGAAAACATTTTATAGAAAAACGTGAACACTTTTCTCTGAGTCTGATTAATTATATTACACAAATGTTGCTCAAATATCCTGCTCAGTGTGCTCCTTTGCTCACTATTACAACATAGTGGTCCCTTTTTCTCTGTTCATTCGTCCTATTTCTTCCTTTTTTCAATTTTTCTTGTCTTTTTTCTGTTATATTACCTCAAAATGATACTATTATATTGCAGGGTATGTGGTACCATATGGTCCTAAATCAATGACATTCTGAATGGGAGGAATGTTATAGTTATCAATAACTGATTACAATTAAAGGAGGATGGAGAAGGATGGAAGAGGAGAGGTTAGTGAATCTATAAATCTAGATTAGTCATGGCCGTGGAAAAAGTTTGGGTTTCTAGGCCACGTCGATTCATGGCCTAGAAACCCAAATTTCTTCCACGGCAATGAAAACTAAAAACGTTGGATGGTATGATTTGTATGAAAAATTTTGTTTTTTAGGATCCATCGCTCGTAGTGTCCTGCGATAATCACATGAAAACGTTAGATTTCAAAGCTTCATGGATCGACCAATGGGCGACCTAAATATTGAAAATACCAAAGAAGATGACAAACGTATCATTGTCATGGACGGTGCTCATCGACTGATTCTCCTGTCAAAGACTGATACAGTTATGAAGGAAACGGTCTGTCACATCCAACCCATTGATGAGAAAATATTCGACAATTGTGTACCGTTGATTGAATCTTCACTTGCTAAACCAAGCTTTCCGACCAAAATGCCATCCATAATCCTCGGAAAGCTAACCATATGGACAACTGTGCTTTGGCAAAACATATATCTCAAGGCAGCGTGAGTTAAGTCATTTTTGTTTGTATTTACTCAACGATTTACAGTTTCCCGCTCCCATTCGGTTGTATTATCTATTTTCCTTGAAGATAGAAATTGAAACAGGATTCCGAACAAAAAGAAGAAACTCGAGAAAGTGTAAACACGTGGAATACTTCGCTAAAACTGTGATGTTTTTTCGTATCATGAATAAACTATTTGTGGATATAAATGTTGATCGTTAATTGTTTTCCATTATATGAATCAAAGTATTAATATCAGTTCAGTCACTATGAGTACATTTACAATAATTTTTTTGTAGTTTCAAAGAAAATTGAGTATATAGGCAACTTCCGTCAAATTGTCATATCTAGTAAATGTCAGTGCTTACTTCGTTGACTTTCGATTTATTCAAACCTGGCTGAAATCCGTAATCAGAGCTTTTTAGAATTCCAGATACTTACGGACAGAAACCGGAAAAATTCTGATAATTCTGAATGATACGAGAAACGAAGAAGAATCATAGTTCCAACCGATTGCTATAATATATTGATCATGCGGTAGCCATTGAATTCATGGATTACATTATGTTTGTGACCACTTGCAGTTGGGCAGAAATTTTGTGAACGTATTATGTGAAAAAAGTTTGATTGAATTCGAAAATTTTTTGTGAGAAAACGAGCAGAATTATATCGACTAGTTGAGGTTAATAATAAAAACTATTATTGTAGTCTTTGAAACAGCAAAAAAATTTAATTTGCAACTAAGAATTTAACTTACAATTTTTCCCCACATAATATTTTATTTTTGAAATATAAAATTATTACAGTTTCAGACGAGTTCCATTAAATGCTATAATTGATACAACTCATAATTTGTAAATTTGACTCTTCCCCTATATATAACAATAATTACTTTTCTCCGTTTCAATATGAATCGAAAAGTTAGATTTGTTGAGAATTGTTGATATACAGCTTGAACATCCAGCCTTTTCTCATGTGCATCATTGCAGCTACTCAATGGATACTATTTTTCAAAAAAAGTTTTTCTTCTTCCAAATTAAGAACAAAAAAACATCAGATTTGAATAATTCAGAGCCAGAAACAAAAATTTTTTTTACAGTTTTAATCGAATAATATGTCGGTCGGAGTCGATGTTTTATGATCAATCCGTGGTGCTCAAAAAAATCATGATCTACAGTTTATAACAAACGATACTTGTAGATTGACATCAATTTGGAATAAATGAATCAATGGAAAAGTTATGAGAAACAGATATATTTCGATATAGCAACTGTAAAATATTGAAGAAAAATTGACGTGATGAGATGGCTTTCATGATGTTGTCAGTTTCAGAGGCGAATTTGGCAACTGGAAACACTTGAGGATCACAAGTAGAATATATTTTCATAAATACCGAGGAATGAAAAGCCCAGGTAAATTAGAACAGTAAAAACAGAAGTTTGGAAATTGCTCTTCTGAAAAGGTGAAAAAAATGTATGCAATGGACTTTATATTCGCAATAAACTCAGGTTTCAACGATCTTTGATATCAAAATCAATTTGCTCAATCTTCAGTAATTCATTCGTTGCCAATTCATGATTGCGCCTTGGAGTTATTGAGGAGCTTCTACATATATGTCGTATTGTACCGATCAGTGAATATTTACATTCATATTTAAATTTTGCACTTTTGAAAATGGTCAACATGTTTCAGAAGCCCCTGGAAAAATTCTCACTACTAGAATATCCCGTAAAACGCATTAAACATGATTACAGTTTCAAGCTATTGTTGTAATATTATGAACTTGTTTGAATGTAATCACTGGTTAGCATCGTGAATTTGTTACTGTATAATTGGAGTCTGGTAAGCTTTATGGAAAATGAAGAAAAAATTAAGGAGAAGTTTATTTTGTGAAATTTTATTATCAAGTTGAAACTGTGAAAAGTGTTTTTCTTACATTCGTGGAAAAATTTCAGTTTCAACGGTCAGTGATATTTATAAAGTGTTATCTTATTACCAATGTCGATACAATGGAAGCACTCATAATTGTCAAAAAGCTACTTTAATGGTTCTTGAATCCCATGTTTTTGAAATAAGCTATTGAAAAATTGTGAAGCACAAGGGATTAGTTCTCCCAAAAATTTTATATAGAAGTTTTACACTTGAAACACATAAAAATTGCACGAAAAAATTTATTCATCTGACAAGCATGTTGTGAAGCATGTTTACTGCTTCTTGAAGATCTCAAAATCTGAAAGTTATATGGTCGACTACTTTGTAGTTTTTTGTACGGGACCTCAAATAGAATGTATTCTCATGCTAAATATAGCAAACAATATCAGTTACAACTAATTATCATATAGAAAGCGACTAGTTTATTTATTATTATGTGGTATGGTATGTCTAGTTATCATATATATTCTAGTTAGCTTTTGACAAATTTCGGGAAAAAATACAAATTCATGGTTCAAAATTGACATGCCAAGAAAGAATCGAGTTCTGAAAAAAATCAGTTTGGAATGTTTCTCAAAGCAGATAACTATTGTTGAGAAACAAATTACAAAATTTCTGTTAGGAATACGTTTCGGTAAGGAGAAAAGCAGTGAAAGATGTAACAGGATATCCATCGATTCACTTGTTTCAAAACTAAATTGAAACTGTGAATTTAGACAGAGTTTAGTTGAACATTCAAACCTTCGGTGTAAAAGTCCATGACTACTTCAGAATAAATTTTAGTTTCAACCTATTATCAGATACCATGATAATCAAAAAACGTGATTTTTTCTTGTTTGCCATTTCTAAAATACCGTATTGGAATTTCAAAAAACAGTAAATTTTGTCAGGTTTAAAAGACATCAAGGAGAAGCATGAATTTATGGCTCAAAAGTTTGCCAGCAATTTGTTGATAAAGTGAGTGATAATACGCTACATGTCAAACTGAAACCCAAGCAAGTTTTGAGAGAAAAAAAATATGTTTCATATACAGAGTGAAACAGGAAGTTCTTCAGTATGACAATTTCATTTCTTTTCGAAAAATTAATATTCATGGTACATTCAAGATGTAGGACGTATGCTGATCAGTCAACATACACATCGTTGATCACTTGTTTCACTTTTGGAACAGGAAAACATTTACAACAGTTTTATATTGTACTCAGTGTCAGAACAAACTTTGCGAAAAAAATTCATCGGTCGTAAATTTACATAATTTTTTTGTAAATATAAGTGACCAAAAAGTTTCCATGCGACAATATACCGTTATTGTCAGGCGCAAAATTGAAATGAGTTTTCAATGAATAGTGAAACCAAAAATAATTTTATTAACGTCTTCGATCTGAGGTGACCAATGAGCAACAGAAAATACAATGATGTGAAAGTTTTTTGTCGATTGATTTACGTTACAAACCGCCAAGAATATGTTTGTGTGTGAACAGAACAAAAATGAAGCAAAAATTTGAATGTTTTAAAAAATAGTGTCAGTTTCGAAAAGTAACTATAATACAATAACTTTTTCGGATTGTGATTGGTCGTCACATTTTCTTTCTTGAAAAAAACTTACTTTTTTGACGAGTTAATCAGGTAGGGGAAGATCTCACATTGAAATTGCTGAAATTGAGAATCCGCGAATACAACATACAAATAATCTAGTATAATATTGCTTGCCTGAAACAGCGAAAAAATACAGTTTCCACAAATTGATATAGTTTATTCAATTTGAGAAACATGGATACATCTTCATAGTATTGTTTAATTTCAAAAATTACCTGAAACTGATTGAATATTGCCTTATCGATACTGGTCGGAGTCCGATTCTACACAACTTACTAAAAAACGACTAATTACTTTTTCAAAAACTGATTCTGTAAATATGCACTTTTTGAAACTGTAAATTGGCTCAGAACACTCACGAACTTCTTTACTGATGATTTGATCTACATCTGAATTTTTTCAATCCTTGGAAGAAAATTTATCAAAAAATGTCGCCTTGTTTCAAAATTTTAAATCATTAGAAACCGTATTTGTTTCAATTTACCACCCCAATCGCAACCATTAGCACATATTCTTTATCAGACGCGTATTCATAAAAACAATATGAGTATCCAGGAACTAAACTATTCCTAATCTACCCAGTGTTCCAACAATAATTATCATAAAAGTAAATATAGCAAAAAAAAGTTCATAAAAAGATGGAGCAGTAAAGAGTGAAGAAAACAAAATTTCAAAAACTTTTCGTAATTTGTTAAAGCAGTGAAAGTTCCATTTGCATACATAGGAGTCTACGACTTTTCAATGCTTCAACAAGCGTAAATATTTGGAAATCATAGCTGTAATTGATCGCTAAGCGAAACCTTTTTGAAAATGAACACATAAGAAACTTTTTTTTTAATTTTCAGTTTCGAGACACTCGCAAAACTATATTTTCCAGAAGCTCGCAATCTTTGACGGGATTCAACTATGCCAGTTTCGAACAATATCATTAAATCGACTTTTTTGTTGAAATAAGAAGTGTAACTGACAATCGCAGACTTTCGAAAAATATGGCCGAAGTATAGAGATGATATTGGAAATTTTCTGCAAAACAAAATTATATTGAGTCTTTGAAACAGCAAAAAACTGTTTCATTTGGTTTTTCGAGTAGCTCGATAAATGTTCACAATCATTTTGACAACACGGTTGTAGTGTATTTGACAACTACTTGAAGCACCAACTCTCGTATCACTATCAATCCCGTGGGGATGTGAACTACATTTGTCAAATGATGTCTTCTATATCTCCGTGTCTTCTATATCTCCGTTTTTTTGAGTCAAAAACCTTCATTTGTTGTCAGAATTAATTTTTTCGGCTTTAGCAGACATTGCGAGTTTGACATTTGAAAAATAGTATGAGTGAGACTGAAAATAAATGGAAAATTATTACTAGCGACATTAAAAGATTATTGGTTATTTAATACTGCTGCATTATTTATCATATTTCTGAAACGGGCAGCAAAATCTGACACTACATTTTTGAACCGAAACAACTCACTCTGATATCAAAAAATTTATGCCATCAAAATTTTCATGTTTCAAAAAACATTCATAATGAAATAAACCAAATCATTCGCCAATCCAGCTTTTCTCTGATGCTTTGCAACTGCAACTTTTTCCCTTTCCGGAGAAGAAACGTAAACTTCACTCGAGGGGAAGAAAAACGAGAGAAGGAGAAATAATCAGCAACACACTACAATAACCAAGAGACTACTGATTTGTCTATTTTTTCTTTTGTTGAAACAAAATAAAAACTGTTGAGTAGAAAACTGTTCATTCAAAAACGCATGTTCAGTTTTGGTCTATCGACGAATCCAGCCAATAGAAGCAGATGATTCCGCAGTAAAAACCATATACGAAACAATTTTGAATGCTTGTTGCAGGCTGTTGACGTCAGATTAATATTTTAAAAAAAGTTTTCACAACAAACACATTTAGAAACTGCAAAATAGTTCCAGTTTCATCTGGTTTTCATATGATTAGTCAATTGTGTTTGTTCATTCTGTGTACTGCCTCTAGTCGAGTTTTGATCAAATGGAAGAATAAGGAAATCTGAGGTGAACAGTTTTTTCTTGATTACAAGTTGTTCCTAAGCTATTTTCCAAAGTTTTTCTGGAACCAGTCAAAAAGAAATGTCAAAAGTTGCTGTTTCAAGACAATTTCAATAATATGGATTTCAAAAATTTGCGATTAATCTGCAATTTTTAGCAATTTTGTTCTTCCAACATTCACTAAATCATAAAAAAATGTACTTTCCAGTATTGTAAATGATTTGAAACCAAAATTTTTCAATTCAGATAAGTTAGATCGTTCTTTCTTAAGAAATACTCCTCCAATTAATGCAAATTATCTGCATCGTCTGATTTGGAAAGTTTGAAACAGAATTATTTTTTAATTTCTTGATTAATATATCAATGACTCACAATTTCGAAACTGTAATCAGTTCATAAAAAATCCTGTTTCAACTAACTCTGAACAAAAAATAAGTAAATTCTGTTACAGGGGCTTTGAAATCTGAATGTTTGCGCTTGAAAATTACACGAGACAGCATCGATTGATTTATATTTGACCCGTATGATCTCAACTAGATATGAAACAGTTAAATTTTTAAATTCGAGTCAGATGTTTTATTGGAGTACCCTTTATCATTTCTTTATTGGATAAACACTACTGAATTGATATTTGTCGAACATTTGAAACCGTCAGGATTCTATCACAATGTATCTGTTTCAGTGGATTGATACTTCATTATTTGCAATTTTATATTATTCCACAAACCATAGCGTGACGCTTCAAGTCAGAATCGCTTGGTCCAATTTTTTCTTATCGATTTTTTGGGCACACAAACGATTTCCATATGGATAAAGAAGATATTGGGGTCCACATTTTCCGAAATATTTTGTGAAAAAACAAGAAAACGTCGATTCGATATGTCAACCAAACATATAACAGTTTGATCATACAAAGAATGATTTTCGAAACTGTAATGATTTCAAAACGTTTTCCGAAATTATGGCAAATAAAAGTGATAAAAAACCAGAAATCCTCTACGGATTGAATGAACAAAAACTTTCTCAGCTGCCGATTTATGAGAAAAAGATGAATCAGTGCAAACTTTATGCTTCCCGGAAAGAATGAGTGTTGTTGCGTTTTTCACTCGAGACCGATGATATGATTTTCACAATACCATTCTCTAGAAAAAATTGATGTTTTACATTTTTATACATTTTCTCCCAAAGGCGTGATTTTTTCTAGGAACTGTAATTTTCAAAAAACTATTTTTCGGTTTCAAGTCACATTGAGCTATTTGAATGATAAGTTTCATTCAATCGAGCTATAGTTTTACTGTTTCTATCAAGTAGAATAAATCGATTGTTGAAAAATCTGTGCTGCTATTTGAATGAGACTCAATATTTGAAAGCATCATAATGATTGATCAAGGGGAATTCGTCTATCAATCACTAAAAAACTGCACATGAAAATTAAAAACCAGAAACAGCAAACAATCATCATATGAAAAAAGGTAAGAATTAACCTCGATTTTACGCCAACTTCTCAAAATTTTTCACGGAGGAACCATAAATATCAAAAACCTGGCATTTTCTATGAAACTAAGTTTGTATCTTGAAACATTAATTTTTCAGAGAAAATCTATATGATTTCAGTTTCAACGAACTCTGAACAAAATTCATAGCAACTTTGTGCAATTTTTTTTCTGGTATAATTTTTTGCAGAGAAACTACGTAAATATTTCAGCTTTGCATGTGAGATTGTATGATATATTTCTTGAATGTATCAAGGATTATTCGATGCTTGATCAAGAAACTGCATTCTTAGAAACAGGAAAAAACTTGCTAGCAATGTTTCAGCCAAATTTTGATCACAGGAACAGAAAATCAAGATATCTAGCAGAGAGGATTGAAGTAAAATAAAAAATGTCAGCTCTCATTAAGATATCAAATGATTGTTGAAACATGAATAATTTGCGCTGTTTCAATATGCACATTTGTTTTTGATATTGTAGATCGAAAATGATTATATGTGCTGAATGAGGACCATGAATTTACTGTTTCCATTAAATAAAAAGTGTGAGTTATTGAGAATATGCATCGCTAACAAAGCGAGATTGGTCGGAAAAATTAAATCATCAATGAAAAAAGATTATTGTGAATCAGAAAATATAGAGGAAATCTCTAATCCATCTGATCATGTATTTCTTGGATAATCGCTATTTTTTTCATGATCAGTTCAAGTTTACCTGTTTCGATCGGCAAAAATGACTGGAAATTTTGATGCAGCGTCGATGGTACTTTTTTTCGATGGTTTTCAAAACTGATATTATTGAATTGATCTGGATACCGGAAAAATCTTTGGAAATAATCGAAACGCATTGAAACAGAATAGTATTGTCACAGGATCTTTGTTTCCTTGTTTCAACGAACTGAAATATTTTGTGTTTTACCTCACAAACTTGGTCTGAAATAAAATTTTTATTTTGATTAAAACTTATAGTATGACTAAAACTGGGAACAAATTTAAAACATTTACTGCTTCTGATGCAATTGATTTTGTTGGACAGATCAATTCATTATTGCATCGAACTTTCAGGTGTTTTTCTGAATACTAATTTTGGGAAAACAAAATATTTCATTTAAAGTAAGTTTTCCTGTTTCAATATATGTTATTGAATGGCACATCTAAAGTTTGAGTATCGAGCTGAGTAATAAAAAATTATGTTTCAGTATGAAAATTTACGTACACTGTTTGCTTTTTGTCTCAGCATCTGATTTCTCACTGTTTCAAAAAATTTAATTGTTTTGCAAGCTGATTTTTATCTGTTTCTCGTTAACAATACAAAACTGATAAAATTTGAGATTTTTTATTACACCTCCAACTTGTATCTAGGCTTTCTGGAATCAAATTTGTTTGGAATAGGATGTTTGAATAAAATATATCAAGTCGAATACCAATTATATAATTTTAGAAACAGATAATAATTAATTAATGGTTTTCAGAAAACATTTTTTCCAATGAATGCAGTTTCAAGACTAACAGTTATTCTTTTTGTATATGGAACTTGTGCTAAACCAAGAGTGTTTTGACCATAATTATTAGCATGCGAATGAATTATTTCTTAACATTATTTGTAGTACGCAATGATAATCGAATAAATGAGGGAAAAAGTTCCCATATCTGAAACTCTTGAAACATTATCAATTCTTTCCTTTTTCCATAAAATTGTCTGGAAAAACTAACTTATTTGATGTGATAATATATTGCTCATATAGTTTTAACATTTTTTTCACCAACTGCATGAACGAGTTGTTTGATGAACTGTTATTATCGCGTCCAGTACCTCACTTACTTTTCGTTCCAAAAACTGGCGGTTTCTCTATCAAATAACTCACAGTATTCGCTATAAGTGATGGTTTTTTAAAGGTGTCGAACACAATTTCCTATTTCCTGTTTCCAAGTTTGCAAAAAAACAATCAATTTTCTAAGATTCAGAAATGATCATTGATTCAGTGTGAATTGCTGCATTTTGAAAATGGGGAGCACGAAAATAATTATGAATGAATCGAGAACTCCAAGCAAACTTTCTTGATAATAACATTTTGAAACAGAAAATTAGGTTTAGATTTTGGAAAATCCGCCGCTGTTTCAACAATCTTCATTTGTTGCCGAAATCACTTACATGGCTTTAGCAGGTGTGACAAACTTGATATTTTGAAAAATAGTAAGGATGAAACTGAAAATCAATGCGAAATCAGTTCAAATGAGCGACAGTGAGAGTGTATTCGAACGCGATTTCAGTTGCTAATTCGATCGAACAATAAAACTTTGAAACAGTGAATTGTTTCTGCGTTTCAACAATCTGTAACTACTTTTGAAAGACAAATGTAATTTGTTTACTACGAAAAATGGAGTTTCAGAGCAAATTTATGTAATCGAATATTGAACGTTGAGTACTGATCATTTACACAATATTTTCAAAACAGGGAACAAAATTTGAAACAATCACTGTTTCTGTCAGTATGTATCATACTTCTACAGTTAATATGCATGATACCAAGGCGCCTATTGTTATTTTCGCACAATTCTCGAAATATTGCACATTTTCCACGAATTCAATAACCATTCTTGAGGAAAATAACCGTCTCATGCGCCAATATTGTTTGGATCCGCTCAAATGATTTGTTTTTAAAAAAATGTTCAAAATAATCACTGTTTCAAAAAAACAGAGTTTCAGAGTGTAAATCGGTAAATAATGCAAATCGGGTGTATTGTTTTGCTATTCATACGTACTTTTGATCGAATAGTCACCGAAATAGTGATAAGAAGATCCTATGTTGTGCAATATATTTGCAGCGAAACAGTGAAAAATTAGGTTTTTTTGAAATATCAAAGAATGTGTTGATCAATTCTGATAAGCTTCAGAAATGTTGTATTGCTTTTATGAGACAGAATTTTTATGACGAATCTTATGTTGTCCGATATATCGAAATATTATGTCCACCTTGACTTTTCGAATCGTCAGAAACCGCATTTGTTGTTCATTCAACATCCGAATCGCGTTGATTGACTGATTAACTTATTATTCGACTGGAGTAACCAATCTATCCGTGATCCAATATTTTGCAGTAAAATTGTTACTTTCTATATTTCACTCAATTTGTGAAAATGTTGGAACAAAAAAAACTTTTTGATTTGTGGCAAAAAAAGCTGGATCACTTTGTATTTATCAAACATCTAACATTTTCCTCAGATAAAATTTAGGTCTCGAAACTGAAATAATATCAAGAAGAAAATTCTGAGCTCAAATGTTCTCGGTTTCAAAAAAACTAAACTAAAAAAGTTACAATATTAGTTTATGGTCTTGTTGGCCTAGAATAATCCTAATCCTACAGTATGAACCACATGGTTACGGTAGATAAAATTATCATGGTTTGAGCCAAAAAAATGACATCCTTAATTTACTGTAACGAAAACTTGGAACAAAAAACAAGTTTGCGGAGATTATTTCAGTTTCAAAATAATCTCAAAAGGTTTTGGTCCAAAAAAATGCAATTTGTTTTCAACAAAATAAACAAGTTTTGCCTTGACAATAATTTCAGATGGATGACTCTCGGCTAACAGGCCTCTTCGGCAAAAAGTGTAAAATGATTGTGTATCATTTCTAGCAATGATCTCATGTCACCGGTGTGTTGAATCGAATTAATTAAACAACATAATTCATAAAATATTGTCATCATTATCCATTTATTTATGTGGAAAACTTGTAACAGGAAAACAATTTTTGTTGTTTTAAAGCTTGTAATGTCAATTTTTTAAATAATGTTTAGAAAAGGAATGAAAAATATTGATCAAAGAGTACTTTTTTTGGAATAATAAGAAATTTTTGAAACAGTAAGAATACAGAAACGTTCCAAAACTTGTTGAAAAACACTGATATTTTGCAAAAATTCTAGTATATTTGAGATACAATATCTATAGTTAAAAGAATACATGCATTAAATTTCACAAGAAATATAAACAATCTGAAACTGAAAAAATTTGTTTCAAGCTACACATGAAGTTTTTAAACTGGTATTGTTTTTGATTTTGAGAAAAAAAAATGGATTTTACAATTGATTTTGTTTCATTGAAACATCAATCATCAAAAACACGATAAATAGTGGTTTCGTATATGATTTTCATACCAATAAAGTATCAACAGCAAAATCTTATATTCACACATAGAAACAGCAACAAGTTGCAGTTTCAACTCTTTCACATTTACATGCAATATCAATGTGCATCTGTTCAGCTCATTCTTCATGGCTGTTAAAATCCCTCTTTTTTAAAGCTCCACTACAGTATAACTTTGTTTTTTTCCAAAAATATCTATTATATTACAGTTTCAGTGCAAATTGGAACTGACAAAATTTGTATCAGATTTGATGATTTTCTTGTATTTTCCTCAGACAAAAAGCATTTATACATTGTTTTTAAACTTTTCAAATCATAGTTAATCATTTTTCGTTTCTGAATAATTGTGATTGCTGTTAATATAAACGACAAACCAAATTTAACCATGATAATCACAGTTTTAATGAAAATTGAAACTGATTTTTTTGTAATTTGTATTAATGATGTTTTTCCTATTTGTCAACAATTTTGAGATTTTTGTGGGTAAGGCTAAGGATGAGAATTGACTATGTGAAAAGTATTCAGCTAATACATATTTTTTGAAAAGGAAATATATTTATCCATAACGTGTTACCATACATTTTGAGCAGTTTTTAGACTCACCTATAAAGCACACAAACTGTAGACCACATAGTCATATTGTTTCTAAGTAATAACTGAAACAGACAAAAAACGAATTGATATCTGAATTATTTTGCATATTCCTTTCCTTATAAAATGAGATTATAACATATCTGTGATTCTTTATGATAACGTTTTTTTCAAAAACTTTCAGTTTCAGCATACTGTAATTCCAAAAAGTTGCAATTTCTTTTGATTCTCCTAGGGCCGCGACTGCGAAATTTTTGACAATGTAAAAACTAAAAATAAAGGAAATTAATTTTTTGACTCTATATTCGATATCGATTAATGTAATTTCATTATTCGCACTTTCTATTAATATTGAAATAGTTTATTTTTGTTTTGTACTTTAGACAAACGTTTTCATGTTTCGCGCAATTTTCTACCTGGCAACAATTCAAAATTGTATAAAATCTCTGTTTCGGTAACTGTGGAAAACTAAAATCTAATGAGCTGAAGTCACTCCTTGTAGGCATTGAGATGTAAAAAGGTTTGAATGTACTTACTCATCAAAAAACATTTTTCTATGCTGTAAAAAAATTGGTGAAGTAGCGGTGTATCCCATGGTTATCGAATAAAAACTACTATCATCCGATATTTGTCAAATGCTTGAAACAGTGAGGATTTTTCCGAACTTATCATTTGGAACTTGTGGTTAATCAGGATTAATCACTCATGAGCGGGATTATTCTTTTTTTCAACGCTAACAATATGATCGATCACACCATTCAAACCAGGAACTGATAAGAAAAATCACTAGATACGATGCTATCTCAATGTACCCTTATTAATTGACCTCTGTAGTCTTGTAGTCAGATAACAGTATGGCTGTGTGCACATATTGTTCCTCTTTATTTGACTCCTCTGCTCGCTCCATTTCTCCATTCTTTCTCTTGTATATTTTCTGAATTAAAATCCTATTTTGCAGGGTATATTGGCATCGTATGATCCTAAATCAATCACTTTTCAAGTGATAGTTATGAAGGACGAATCGAATGGAAATTTTTCGAACTACGACGTTTGTGTACAAAGATTGCACGAGGAACACAGAAGATCTCGATATGAAATCGAAAACCGAGAGCGTAGAAATATTGACGGAATCGAGGCTTATTATGATGAAATGTACGACCAAATGAAATCACATTTAGAAGAAGAGATAGAAAACCAACAAAAGTAAAAAATAGAAATAGAATCGAGGCACGATATGAATGATAGGATAGAAGACATGGAGAAGCTGTGGACCCAACATGAACAAGTAAGTTTGTCGTAGATAAAAACATCAATTGTTTCGTCATTTCAGATACTCAATGAAGTTCAACAACAGTTCAGAGAGCAGACACTGCGCAAAAATATCTTTGATACATCCATTATTCTTCCACGAACATTTAGACAACAGTGGTGAATTACTCAAGTATGTTCGTTACGGTTATCATTCACGTTGTGTGGCTATGGTACTGCATAGCGGACATTTTTGCATGATCGAAATGGGCATTAATGAAGATGGAACACCCTGCGCCCTAATTTTCAATTCGCAAGACGATCCCACTAATCCTTTTGTGAACAATGAGCAGCTGATGGATCTTGTTTGGCTCTACTACAATTTACCTAGAGGACATGAAATTGTGGTAAGAAGATCTAATCCGTACAAAAAGGACATTATGCTTCAAACGGATGACGACAACTGTGGAATCCATACCATAAAGAATACGGAAGCAGTTTAACATAGCTATCAATGATAGTTTTTGTGATTTCTATAAATGTATGAAATAAATATTGGTTTGAACATTTGGATTCATGCATTTCTACGAACGTAAAGAATTGCTCTCTTGCCATTGATATTGTCGGCTTCTAAAAATGTTGGCATATACTAAACCAAAATCCAACTCGCACTACTAGTTCAATATTCTTAGCTGGAAACTGAAAAACATTACTGTTACAACTCATTCTTATAATATATGTTAAATATATGGAAGTTGATCATTCTAAATTGAAGAGATCTGAAAAATAGCTGTTGCTCTATTCGATACCAATTTTTTAAAGCAAAAATGTCGGGTAGATTTTTTGTATCCAGGATTGCGTTTCTGTTGTGAATTCACGTTAGACTCTCTACAGAAACAGTGAAGTTTTCTTGAAAAGTGTGATTTCCATGATGTCTCCCTTCAAACGGTCCATAACAGTGAATAATATGTTATCAACATTACTATCATAGTGTGTCCTTATCATGTACCCTTTCCCCATCGCGTTGTCAGATAACAATATAGTGGGTTGTTTTCCCCCACTTTCCTCTCCATTTTGTTCATCGATTCGTTCCAACTTTTATACTTATTTTTTTGTTACATGTTTTGGTATTAATAAACCTATTTTGCAGGGTATATTGGCATCAAATGATCCTAAATCATTCACTTTACGAGTGATAGTTATGATGAACGAAAATGATTGGTAGTGATAAGAATTCTTGGATTGGTATGACAGATGGTAAGTAGCAAGACATATTTCTTGTTTTAATTCATCTTTGAGTTTCAGAACAGTAGAATGGAGTTCTGTGAGTAGTATTAACACGATACAATGCTCAACAAAAGTTGACAAACTGGTCCCAATGAGCCTCCATCAGTGCTACATAGATGTAGATGTGAGAGAAAAACAGTGAGTCGCTTGATACTGTCAATACTTTTTCTACTATGCATTTCAAGAAAAAAGCCTGAAACAAATAAGTACAGGCGGAAAATGTGGCAGCCTCCAGCACATCAAACTTTACGAGAACTTCAGACGAAAAGAAAGATTGTTTGAATTCATTCAAAATGGAGAGGTGAGGACTGATTGTGATTGAACAAGAATCAGCTGGTGGATATGTGCTCTTATCACACTCCTTCTTTCTGTTTTCGCCACTCTCTAATGTAGAGAGTGGGGAGAATGGTCAGTTGGGTGGGCATATGGTCTCTTGACATTCCTCTCTCTGCTACCAATTATTCATATTACTCTAACTTCTTTTAGCAATAAACCTGTATAAATATACCGTGTAATCTCTTATCTTCATATAAGAATTAGGAATCACTTGATGCCTTGCGTACACAGGTATCCGAATGGCGAAGATAGATGGATTAATGGCAAAAGCAAGATGAAATGGAATGAGAAGTCAGAAGGTCATTGTTTTTACCGTAGTGGTTGGATTCAAAAAGCAACTGCGAGCTTTCAACATAATCAATATCGATAAATCATTTTCAGAAATAATTAGTAGCGTAGTTAAATTTAGTTTCCACCGAATGAAAATGATTCTTGTTGACAAGCTGTTCCATAATGATAAGCTAATGTAAGAAAAAGAAAGCAAAGCGAAACGGTTTTTTACACAAAAATTGCAGTTTCGACAAAAGCTGAAACTGATATAAACCCGAATTGCACAATTACCTTTTTTGGATGCAAATGTTATTTGAGAATGGATCAAAAATTGTTACAATTAGCCACGAAATAGATTGATTCTAAAATTTGAGTATCAAGGCATACAACATTCAATATTACTAATCTATTTTCAGAAAATTAGTTCACCATTTTCTGGAAACTGCGAATATTTTCAGTTTTCGAAAACTCAAGATTACTGGTTTAATAGATTGGGAGGTGAAAATACTTCTTCAATCATACATTTGATATGTTCCCTAAACTTCAGAATTGATAGAAACTGCAACTTTTCATATTTTGCTACTCAATTCGTCTTTGGACACCTTATCATGAACTAAAACATTATATGTTTCTACAAACTCTGAAAACTACTACATTACAATTATTATCAGTATAACGGTTACGAATGGTAATTCATTTGGGAGTAAATTTCTAGAAAATAGAGAATGCACGAATGATTTCTAGTGAAGTGAAAACAAATCAAAGTCCATCACTTTTGAAAAATAGAAACAGGGGAATGTTTTTTGGAGATAGTACTATATGAGATGGAGAATTCACTGATGAATTAACAACTTTGAACGATTCGTCTCTTTTTCGAAAAATTGAACAGTGGAATTTTTCAGTATTATTTTTTTATAGTTGCTCGTTGACGTTGTACCGATCAAATTTGTGATATCCCCGGCACGCAAATCTATTTTTGGAAACTGTAATTATTACATAATTGAAGATCGAAGCTTTGAATCTGGAATAGAGTGGATATCAAATAAATCGGTTCCAGCAATCACTGAAACAGTGAAATTTAACTATACTCTGGTTTGGTACAACTGATAAAAGCGTTCTGGTCCGAAAAGTTAATAAAATTTTCACCACATACGTTTTGAATCATAAATCATTATTTGCTTTCGTTTCAAATCGTTTTGAGTTTATTCTGTTTCAAACCAATTATTCGTATCACTGTTATCCAGATCGTTGATGAGGTAAAGAAATAGTTTTTTGTTTCCCTCACGAATCTTGTTCTCATTTGGTTCCCTAGATTGCGTGAACAAAAAATCTATCGATACATTCGAATGCTGAAACATGAAACTTTTACTGTTTTAACTTATTTTTATAATACATTCAGATATTTTCTAGTTGATATCATCATCTTCGTTCGAATATTTGGAAATTTTTTTCCCAAGAAACTGTGATTCTGAAGAAAACTTGACACAGCAAAAAGGTTTTGATACGATGTTTCGAAATTGTATCAGTGGATAATGATTTTGCACAACCAGTGAATGAATGAAGTTTTCGTCAAAAAAAATGCGTCTTTCGAAACTGTAAACAACTTTGAGTATCAACTATAACATTATCTGTTTCTGAAAACTCTGAAGTTTGTTTCTTCTGAATTATTGTCAGTCGGTGACGATTCTTTTGGTAAGACACCCCAAAATTCTGGCAAAGACAATCTTCAAAGAATCATAGACATTGGCTCATCTGTCACTTTTTCAAAAAGTTGAAACAGTAAAAAAAAGTTACTCGGATATAAAACTATACTTTGTTGTTGAAAAGATCAAATTTGTGATATCCCCGGCATACAAATGTATTTCTGGAAACTTTAATTATTACATTACTGTAAATCAGCGCTTTGGGATCTGTATCCAAAAACATGAAAAATAAATGTGTTTCACCAATCATTGAAATAGTAACTTTTCTATCGTGCACATAACTATAGTTTGATAAGAATGGAAAATACAAGCTTCTGGGTAGAAAATGTATGTATAATTTTTTTGAGATCCATAGTTTATTTCATTCGGAGAGTTTTTTTCTGTTTCCAACAAACTAATCGCGCCACATTGTTATCCAGATAGTTGATGAGGAAAACAAATCGAGTCATATCATTATGAATCTTAGCAGCTCATGAAGACAAGAACAAATCGATTCCAAGGCAAACATTTCCTGCAATATTTGAATTCTGAAACAGGAATTTTTTTTTACTATTTCAACTCATCAGCATAAAACATATCAACTTTTCTATAGTCGATATGTAAGACGTTAGTGTTGGTATATGTATAAAATACAGTCATTTCAAAAAGTTCTGAAAATAAAAAACTCCGAAATGAGAAAATGAATCACCTGCACCACAAAATCATATCTTTCGATCAGATGCAACTTTGTAGATTTTGCGAAATCGACATTTTCATTATAGTTGAAAATATTAATTTTTGTCTGTGATGAATGAGAAAATGGCTCCCAACAAGGAAACATTTTGTTGTCAGTTTTTATCACTATCACAGTGTGCCCTTATCATTCGTCCTCTGCCGTCTTATAGTCTGATAACAAAAAATTGGGTTGTTTGCCTTTATTTTCACTCCATTTCATTCATCGATCGGCTTCATTTTTATATTTCTTTTCTTATTACATATTTTTGCATTAATAGATCCATTTTGTAGGGTATATTGGCATCAGATGATCCTAAATCATTCACTTTTCAAGTGATAGTTATGATAAACGAAAATGATCGAGAGTGATTAAAAAAAACTTGGATTGATATGACGAAATGGTAAATGGTATATTTGCTCTTTTTCTTAATTTCTGATTTTCAGAAAAATGAACTTCATTGTGGAGTCCGAAAAGATCTACATTAAAATGTGCGAGCTTCAGAGCATTCAATTGGCTGCTTGCGAAAGCCCTGATCAACATTGACCCAACCTCTTGGATTCGCTCACTTTTCAAACAAACCGACATCGTAGGGATGCACGCCGGGTATGGTATGTATCAAGAGCCATAGCAAAGTATCAAATGTGGACAGGTATAACATGGTCCGATCTATTCCAATAAAAATGGGGAACATTTCAGACAAACGAGATCTGGTTCTCGCAGCAACACCAACATATGAAGAACTGAAGAATGTCACCCAACTAACGGCTCATATCACAGCATGGGAGAGACCCAGACAGTTGCTGGTCCAAAAAAATAAAGAATGGTCAAAAAACCAAATATCTTGATGAAAGACTCATGCCATAGATTCTTATATTCACAATAAACTCTTTTTTCATATACATTCTCATCAATATTCATAAAAAATAATAACCGCTACCCATGAAACATAAAAGTAAACAAAATATGCTACACAAGTCAATTTTGCTACTATTGATCAAAGAATGGCTCGTATCTAATCAAATTTCAAAAAAAAATGAAGCAGCAAAAGTTTTGTGATATGATGTTGTGAACAATATACGATTTTTATACTTTCATCAAATTCTCAAAATCTCGCTCAGACTTCAATATTAATTTGAAAAATTTTCTGTTTCCACAATCTATGAGACTGATATTTTTTTTCCATTTTAGTCGATTTACCGTTCATCAATTTTGTCATTCCCCGGAACTCAAACTGAAAGGGACTCATAACTTGCAATTTTTTAAGGTTATCAATTAATGATACTATCGAAGTGTGCTCTTATCATTCACTCTCTGCCTTCTTGTTGTTTGATAACAAGACAATGCACACATATTGCCACATAGTTTCTCTCCATTTACGTATATCGATTCGCTCAATTTTTATTTATTTATTTTTTATATTTTGTGTATTACTAAACCCATTTTGCAGGGTATATTGGCATCAAATGATCCTAAGCCATTCACTTTTCGAGTGATAGTTATGATGAACGAAAATGATCGAGAGTGATAAGAACACCTGAACTTAAATAAATGGTAGATGGTAAGTAGCTAGACACATTTTCTCTAATTATTCCTTTCCAACTTTCAGAAAACTTGGGTCCATTTATTGGAGGAGCACTCAAGATTTATCACAAAATGCTTTAGTTGTAAAACAACCAAATTGAGCTCTCAATGGCCTTGGTCGATATTGATCCAACAACGCGACTTCATTCACTGATGAGAAGAAGAAATATGATTGGAAGTCTGGTCGGTATGGTTTTTCTTGTCGTTGAATGCAGCCCTGGGACTGAATTCGCCACGAACATCGAGACAATAAAACATGGTTCATCTCGTCCGGAACTATAAACGCCCTGGTCCGCGAAAGCAAAAATGCAATGAGACAATTCACTATACAATGGTATTTGGACGACAATAGCACATTCTGAAACGGGAATGAATACCAGCTGATCAATCAGTCTCATCGGTAGCACCCGCAGTTTTGGAAAAAATATGGGCAATCCGACAGCATACATGAGTAAATATTATTGTAAAATCAGGTTGGTTTATTATTATCATACTTATCAAAACGAGAGTAGTCATAACAATAGAATATAAGACATAAACTAACCCTAGAAATATTAAAATTTACAGAGGCATCCAACGACAATTCAATCTATGGCCACTCAGCAATATCGAGTATACGTCTGAGGGAAGATCGAATATCTTGTGCGAAAATTTGCGGATCAAATCAATAAGAATCGAGAAAGGCAAGCCGAAGGATTGAACGGAAGTGATAAAGTCGTCACCATTAGTACAAAAGTTTTATATGAATATAAAAGTTTAAAAAAATGTATACAATTTATGTTGTGAACTCATTCCCATCGCCATGTCCATTCCTCCTCGTCCTCCATTTCACCATCTTGTTGTGGTTCCACCTCACTATCCTTCTTCTTCCTCTCATCTTTAATTGCCTCAATATCATCCTCCAATTTGAAATATTATCTTACAGTATGACAAAAGGTAGATCAAAAAACAAACTTTGTAATCGAGTTTTGACAAGCTGTCAGAGCTTTCTCCAATTGTCGCTCCAGAAATGTCAATGTCTCCCATTTGATGATGGCGGAAACTGTGGTGATCAGCTGGAATACGACACATTGCGCAGCAGGTAGACCTCTTTATGATACCGCGTTTTACAGTGATCCGCAATCGAGATGAAAATGAAGGGAACAAGATCATTGGGTCAAACATCAGTAATTACAGTTTCAAAAAATATTGAAACTGAGATGTTTTTGTTTTGTTCAATAGTTGAGTTATTACATGGGGACTTTAAATATGAAACAAAACATCAACTTCGATTTTGACCAGCAATATTTTTCTTCCAAGTTTTAGTCACGTTTTGAGACTGAAAAAAAAGAACAAGGACTTTGCATTGGTTAACTATGTTCGGATGGACTGAAACCAACATGCACTGTTAACAGAACGGGTCAAGACTAAAACTGGAAAAAATTGAATTGGTTTTCTACAGTGCTGGCCATAATGATATTGACAATAGTGTTTTTTAGTGTATTTCGCCTAGATTCAGGCCCTGTGTGCCAAAATTCGAGCACTATATGAACCAAACTGATATCAAAAGTCCGAAGTACTTGTGTCTACTTACTCGAAAAAATAATCACTTTGATTTTTCAACTATCCGAATTTAATATGCAAGTGGTTTATTGGTCGGTACATTCACATGTTTTGTGTTTTCAAACATATCTTTTCTCAAAATGGACGGATAGGGCTGAAATTTATGTAAAATACGCAAAAATATATTCCGAAAATTATGCCCATTAGTTTTTTCGTAGTCTCAAAATTTTGAAAAATTTTCATTTGTTGCCAAATTTCGGAAAATGGGACAACGCTAAACTGCTTGTATATTTGATTCGGATGGTTGAAAAATCAAAGTGATTATTTTTTCGAGTAAGTGGACACAAGTACTTTAGACTTTTGATATCAGTTTGGTTCATGTAGTGCTCGAATTTTGGCACACAGGGCCTGAATCTAGGCAAAATACACTGAAAAACACTATTGTCAATATCATTATGGCCAGCACTGTATCTCGATTTCAATTGGATCATGTTAACATTATCTGGACAAAAAAATTTCCAATTTTTGATTTTTAGTGAAACCGGTTTACTTTTTTATTGTGCCGCATTTTTCTGTGTTGGTAAGTAGAGATGGAAAAAAATGACAGAATCAAGATTGTGTAGAACATCAATAATTACAGTTTCAATTATATTTGAAATTGGAATATTTGAAAATTATTTGATTCTCCTCTTTTACATGTGGGACTTTCTATATGAAGTAATATATATGGAAATATGGATTTTGCCTTGTCCGGATTGATCAATATGTTAGACAAATTTCGAATTTTTGTTATCTTTTGAAACTGGAAAAAAACGAAAACAAGTTCTTTGCATCTGCCAAATCTTCGCATATGCTGAAAAAAAAGGTAACGTAAAACGAAGATTTATAGATTGAAACTAGAAAAAAACTGAAAAAAATCAGAATAAAATTATTGGGGACGCGTCAACTTCCGATTTTGGGTGCTTCTTGAAACAGGTAAAAGAAAATCTGTGCCACAATCATTTATATAAGGGTTTGAAATTGGAAACTGTGAGAGAAAATTTGTAGAAATATTGAAACAAAATGAATTGAATTTACCCCAAAATCTAACAGTTTCAAAAAATTTTGAAACAGAAATATACGTTTTTTTGGTGTAGGATTTTGCGCAGTCAATAACTTTGTACCAAACATGGAACTTAACAAATTTTTTGATGATTTCCGAGTTTCAGTAATTTTTGAAACTGAAAATTTTTGACTCTGGAAAAGAAACCAAAACTATGCATCTCTAAATTTCTCCCAAATCTGAAACAATATCAACAAACTGACATCGATTGTAAATTGAACAAATACATCGGCTTCAAACATAATTGAAACTGTAAATCCTTTTTGAAGAAATAATAATCGATTCAACAAATAAAAAAACCTAGTACAGCTGGAGCAAAAGAAAACCCACATTTTGGATGTTAATTTGAAACAGGAAAATAAAACTCAAATTTGACAGTTTCAAAAAAATTTCAAACTTATATTTCGATTTCTTATTCAGTATTCGACTTCATTCTTTTCACAAAAATTGCAAATGACAATTTTTGTTTCAGAAAATCTGTAAATCTATAGATTTTTGAGATCTCCAATTATGAATATCGATTACGAATGATGAATTTAGGGCATAGGAAAACTGTCCGAGCGAATTTATTTATTCTAACGAATGTTTATTGCAACGGCAAACATGCGAATACGAGACAAAAGCATTCTTATCAAAATTGGTTCCTAGATAGAAATAATAAAACAGGTGTGTATTGGGAAAGCTCAACCTTTGCAGTTGAACACATTTTTTGATGAAACTGAAAGATGTGAACTTGTAACAGTTGATAGTCAGGAAAGATTACATCGTTTTTGATATTTTAGATGCAGAACAGTTGGAACACCAACTTTACCGATGATTTTCAACACTTCACCTAGTTTTGAAACTGGAAAAAAAACAAAATTATTCCTTTATCTGAAGCTTTTTCCAATGAAACTGATCTATGAGATGGAATCGACGGTAGAAATGATTCAAAATATAATTACTGGAATTTTCGAGTACTCAGGGAAATCAACTCTTAATTCTAGTGATAGGGTCTCCGAATCACTATTATCTGAAATTGAAATAGTGTTATGTAAGAGCAACTGGAGTTTTTTTTTTAGATAGAGAGACACAACATTAATCGATCAGAATATCAATAATCACAGTTTCAGATTAGTTTGAAACTGTATCAACAACTTCCGAAAACAATCCGAGCCAGGAAATTGTTCGGAAAACAAATTCCGATTATCAATTTTGATAACAGCGTATATAAGTTCTCTTTTTCATATTATATACATTCACGGAAACTACAAAACTACGATGGCTCATTTTAGAGAAGATGATGTCTTTGTCTTATCATATGATAAAGATAAAAATCGTTTCTAGAAACCATTGAAACTGTATAATTTTCGGATAGTCCTATTTTTCTGAATTTATCGTTTTCAAAGAAACATTCTTCGTCCCGGCTGTCAATTGAAACAGAGAAATGAAATAATGAAAAGATTATATGCACGAGAAATCAAAGAATCGAGAAAACTATTGGTTTCAAAAAGCAGTGAAACTGCAAAATTTTTCGGATTCGTCGATTCTCCACTCCTTCAGCTTTAAAATTTTTGAGTGAGAGCAGCTAGAGTCAGTTAGGTAACGAGGCACAATTCCAATCACACAAAAAAATGGAAGTCACAGTTTCAATGATCTTTGAAACTGAAATATGAGTTGGCTGTTTAGTACACCGATTATTACGAAACACACACGGCTAAACCTAAGCAGACCACATGGCTAAACCTAAGCAGACCACACGGCTAAACCTAAGCAGACCACACGGCTAAACCTAAGCAGACCACATGGCTAAACCTAAGCAGGCCACACGGCTAAACCTAAGCAGACCACATGGCTAAACCTAAGCAGACCACACTGCTAAACCTAAGCAGACCACACGGCTAAAGCTAAGCAGACCACACACGGCTAAACCTAAGCAGACCACACGGCTAAACCTAATCAGACCACACTGCTAAAGCTAAGCAGACCACACACGGCTAAACCTAAGCAGACCACACGGCTAAAGCTAAGCAGACCACACACGGCTAAACCTAAGCAGACCACACACGGCTAAACCTAAGCAGACCACACTGCTAAAGCTAAGCAGACCACACACGGCTAAACCTAAGCAGACCACACGGCTAAATCTAAGCTGC
This sequence comes from Caenorhabditis uteleia, assembly GCA_963573275.1. Classification (NCBI taxonomy): domain Eukaryota; kingdom Metazoa; phylum Nematoda; class Chromadorea; order Rhabditida; family Rhabditidae; genus Caenorhabditis; species Caenorhabditis uteleia. The sequence continues at coordinate 3,784,037 of OY752135.1, read as the reverse complement.
AAAATACACCCTGTTTTCAGTCAACGGAACGCAATGAAAAAACGGTAACATAGAAACTTCCAGTTTCAAAGTTTAATTATGAAACTGAAAGCATAGTAATTTTGGTTGATGTTACATACGTACCAAGGCGATTGACAGTAGTTATCATCAAGATAAAACTTTACAATTATATCAAATTTTCCAACAATTCTCATGTAAGAACTCGTTTACGAAACTGAAAAAACACTTTGCAGCTCGTGACTTTTCGAAATTCTCCTCAACTTTCGAATCAAAAAAATTATGATTCATTTCGAAACATTACCAAATGAAATATTATCAATTTCAGAAACAATTAAAACAGTAATACTTTCAAAACTGTCTGTTGATGAAACGGATCAATCAGTAAATCCTTTGTGGATAAATCATGATTAGATTCAATAGATATTATATTGAGTAGAATATGGATTATTACAGTTTCAACAAAGTTTGAAACTAGGATATTTATGTTTTGTTTGATTTTTCGTTATTGGAACTGGGTTTTATACATAAAACAATATTTCAAGTTGGAACATGCCAGAACACCGATATTATCAATAGTTCTGACAATTTCCAAATTTTAATTACCTTTTGAAACAGAAAAAATTACTTTGCATCTAAAAGTTCAAATTATTGAAACGGAAATGCCTATATTATAAAAGGAAAATATATCCCGGTATCAAATATAATTGAAATTGGCGAAATCTCAATTGTTATTGGCACGATATCGTATCATTTGAACACACAAACTCTCTGATTTTGAATATTTATTGGAACAGTAAAATGAAGAAATCTTCAAATCGGGTAAAAATATATTTGAGGGTACAAGTTAATGTGGAAAAATTTAATGAAGCATTCGAACTTTATTGTTTCAGAAAAAATTGAAATACTGGAATTTCCAATTTTATTTGGTTCTCGTTTGAAATGTAACCAAAGAGCACTGTTTCATGACGAAATACCTGAAAACAAATTTCAGGCTTTTCAGGCAACATCAGAAACATTTTGAAACAAAAAATTTGTCTCATTTTGCGGCAAAATCAATAGGCAGTTATTTGTTGCTACTAACTTTTCGCAATCATTTTCATGTTTTACCAGAAAAGTTTTAAATGGATATTATTAGTGGTGAATTTTAGTAAATTGGATGCAAATGTCGGTTTCAGAATTAACTGAGACTGAAATTTTTTTGAACATGCTGATAATAAACATCTATTACATTACTGTTGAAATAATACGTTTTGAAATAGATGAAATGGAATAAAGACAAGTTGTGCGAGTTCGGCGCAAAAATTATGAAATTCAATGTTCATTGGGAATTGACGAAAGAATAACCACTACAGTTTAACAAATGTTTGAATCTGAAATATCCGGCCGTAGTTTGATATACAATATATAGACTATGAATCACAATTTTAAAACAATAATTCAAAAAATATCGGCACAAGCACCAATGCAAAAATATTTCGTGTTTCAGTCACTTTTTGAAACAGTAAATGTGTCATTTTTCATAGGTAAACCGACAAATATTACACTGCTATCAAATTACCACCAGTTTTTCTGAAATACATATTTTACTAATGTGGTTAATGATATTGACAAAAGAGGATAAGTATAGGTTTCAGAAATTACTGAAACTGTATTATTCTGAAAATTCAGTAGAAATAGTTGAGCATTTAGAAAATTTATCGATAGATAGATAATTTTTCCATTTTCCGAGTTTATTGAAACATGAAAAATAATCACCCTTTTTCTAGACTTTTGGGTCATTCCAGTTTTGGCTTTCCACATTCTCCTTTGAAAAGAGGTATATACCTTTGTTTTCAATATTTACAGTTGCAAACTTAGAAATATCTGAAAGATTATTGCCGGAAACCTGGAAATATAATTATCCGTATATTCTCAGAAATCGCAACTTGATGTTGTAAGTACGACTAACAGTAGAATAGCTAATGAACAAAATACAAATATTCCCGTGTCAAACATATTTGAAACTGTGATTATCATTGTTCAGATTGATTATCAAAGCTTCGCAATCAACAAAGACCATCAATAAATTTGTAAACTTTACAGTATCACTGATTTTTAAAACTTGTATGTATTTCAAACATTTCAGTATTTCGGCAATTTCAAAGAGAACATTTCTAGATTTAAATGGACAAAAATAACAGATGAATGCATTTGACGATTGACTTCCAATATTCAAATAAAATCAAAAGTTACTATACTCGACAACTATTATCATTGCAAGTTTTTATTGAAACAGGAATGAAAAGAATTAGAACAGCAAAATCGTTGTTTCATTTCAAAACTGAAAAATCAGTTTTATAAAAATATAATAGCAATTCCAGTTCATGGCAAAAAACGATGATATTTCGAAAATTGTGTGACAAAGAATGAAATCAATAATGTTTATTTCAATAATACGTAGCGAGATAATTGATAAACGACAATTCTAGTGGTGCTTCGACAATCCAACTTATTGAAATATTGAAACAGAACATATCAATTTTTATGATATCGAGCTCATGCAACTGTGCTGGCCAAGCAAAACTATGATTTTTCACATTTAAAACAATAACAACAATTTTTTCATGAAACTGAAGTGCAATTTCTGAGACACGAAAAAACGAAATATCACTGCAAAACTTTTTGTGTTTCAAAATAATCGAAAACGAGCAACTTTCTGAAACAATTTAGTGATGTACAAATGCCGGTTACCTCATTTATTGAACATTTTTGTTGTATATAATGTTTCAGATAATGGGGGATTTGTTAATGCTGAAAAATGATGTTAATTTCACACCTGCAAAACTCAAAACTGAGATACTACACGAATAACAACTCCAACATAGAGAGGAAAAAATGTTTGAGAAGTATGGTAGAATGACAATATACACTTTCTTCGGGAATCATCGAAACTGTATATTTTCTGAAAATATGTGGTTAAAAGTGCTAGACAAAATACGCTGTGCCAGCAATATTTTGAACTAAAATGTGATTTATTTTGTATATTAAAATAGCAACAACTGAAAAATTTCTCAACACATTCGTAATTTCTGTGCATGTTCTGGCTTGATGAAGCAAATAATTGTTTCATAGGTATTGATGAAAACGATAGAGACGTGTTTAAAATGGCAATTGAATCGGAGACGAACAGTTCATAATGTGTCTGTTTAAGAAAATAGATATGTTATCCATCTATTAAAACATTGAACAGTTGTACAAGTATTTCAGATATGGAAAACTATGATGATGAATTTTGCATGCACCTATGCTATACAATTACTTTGAAAAATCTTTTTTTTCATGGAGAGAATAAAGGAATGTCTTCTTTATTGCATTGCAAAACAGTTTTAAAACTTTGAAGACCTGTTGAAACAGGAAATTCTATCTTTAAACATACATCAACATTTCTGTTCTGATGATTGCTCACATACTTATGAATAGCTGAAAAATGAGGTAATTAAGTCTATCAAGTGTTTTCAGGCAGATTCGCTGTTTCAGGTTACTTTGAAACTGGAAAAAATAACTTTAGCTATGAATAATAAAGATGATCTGAGGCAAGTAGAAGATGTTTCAAAGCTATTTAGTTTTTTATTATTTTCGCAATTCGGGATGGATTCTTGATCATTTAGAAAACACTTATAACCATTACGGGACTTTGTTTCACGATTTCTCATGCCAACCTTGATAAGGCACTGTGCATGAGATGTACCATTGCATTTCATGATGCCCCAATTATTATTACAGCAAGACAAAACGGAATCATAGATTTTTGTTGGTGGTTGAAACATAAAAAAACATAGATAGCGTAGATGCATTACAGAATAATGTACAAAAATATCAACAAAAAATGTTGCTTTATCGTTTTATTTAACAATTGTCATACGAAAGAAACAAGAAAAATTTTGTGTGAATCCTAGAAATACAACAGTATTGCTTATCAATATTTTTAACCTATGTTACAGTTTCAGGACTACTTGAAACCGAAAATATGCGAAATATTCATGCAAAAAATGAGGAAGCCTTTACAAACGTGGCCACAATCAAACAATTTTGAAATTCAGAAGCTGTGACAGTATTTTTCTGAAAGTTGTCACATTTTTACTGTTTCAAGCAGACACTAAATCAATGTAAACAACACATTTTCAGTAACAAACAGGATCGACTTTGAATGTTCAGTTAGCATGGGTGTCTAAAATATTGTGTATGACAATCAATTTTAATATGCTAAAGCCTGCGTGGTTTGACAGTGATACAACACGAAATATATCAGTTTGTACAAAAACTTATTTTGAAACAGTGGCATCTCATGAAGTTAGACATTGCGTTAACAAGCGACGAAAATTGAGTGATTGGGGGTTATCGAGATTATCGAGATCGTATTAGTATCAAATTTGCGTTTTCAGTTACAAAAAAACAGCAATCGTGTACTGTTTTCATTACTGCGAATATATGAATCCTGCGAAAAAGAATGAATCATAGTGGGATGGCAATGTTATGTGAAATGAAGTGATTGAAACTGTGATTATGGAGTTAAATAGGAATGGAAAGGGAAATTATATAGAAGAAGATCGTCTACAGGAATGATGAACAGATTGGTTTTTTGTTTCAAAAAAATTTTGAAACGGAAAATATACTTTGAATGAGGCAAGAAAGAAACGATACATCCGCTCAGAATCGACCTTTATCTGAAAAACCATGTAACTTTTGTGACAACCCAGATCGATGAAAGAGCGACATGCTGAATGCACTGAACATATTGGGAAAGTAGTGAAACAGACAAACTTTGAAACTGAAAAAAATCATTAAGAAAGAAGGCTGCAAATGGAAAGAACGTTTATCGATTTTTCCAAAATTTCACAATTTCAAGAATTTTTTTGAAATAGTACACTCGCATTATATTGCGAATAAACTGTTAAAAAATGTTTTTCATTTTTCAAGCTGTTTCCAGAGAAATAGCAAATGAGACAACAAACTGCTCCGTAGGATTATTTTTTTAAAAAATTTGTAGAAGAACAAGGAATTTAGGAATCATTGAAACCGTACATTTTTGCCCCTGATAATGAACACTTTTTTTAAATAATGGAGTTTGACATGCTGCATAAATATTCCCTTCGAATTTTGTTTGTTTTGAATACTTACTGAAACAGAAAAAGTGATGTTCGAAAACTACGGTAGGAATGTTTCGAGTTTCTTCGATGAATTTCGATTTCAAATAATAAAAGATTGGTTCTCCCAGTTTCATGGCAACAAGAAAATTTTTCGAGTTTATGGTAGAAAACGGTAACAACAAAATGAAACATCAAAATTTCCGCATATCACTGATGTAGTGCATCGAGGAAAAATATCATACATATTTATCTGTTTTAAACATACTTCAAAATGAAAGAATTAAAAAAAGTGATAGTCACTAACAAGATATCATGGATATAGAATTATTTTTGATACGAAACAAAAAGTTCGTTTTTTTTTGAAAGAGCAAAAATAATGTTGTACTAGTACGAAAAACTGCAGTATTAACTCCGTGACGAATAAGTTGATATGTTCAAACAGGGTATTTTACGCGATTTGCTAGACATTCTGGTTTGCTTTGTGCAAACATTGAAACAAAATAAATAAATGTTTTTAGTATGCTTTCTGCTCAAACAGGATTTTCAGCCAAGATTGAAAACAAGTTATCTCAAAAAATATTATCGTATGAAAATGAATCTCGGTTTCAGAAAGTATTGAAACTGTGGATCTTTGGGAATGCCTCGATTTCGACACTTTTTTTTACAGCCCAACATTGAATACCACAGATATAATTTTTTGAAGTTTTTTTTTTGAAAAATTTCGTAAATTTCTGTTTCGAAAAGTAATCAAATACGGTTAATTTTTTGAGGAAATAGTGATTTACAAACTTCGTCTTCTGGAATTCCAGTGATTTTGTTTCAAACACTGTATCAAAAAGTTTTTATTATAAATTACATGACCACTGCGAATTACTATATTTTCACAACAAATAAAGTCTTTTTGAAATCATTGAAACTGTATAATTTTCAACACCAAAAAGTTTGAAGTTTTTTTTCAGTTTTAAAATTTTGAGTACGGGTAGAAACTGAGGAAATGAATGACATCTTAGTTTGAAATAGTCCTGAAACTGAACCATTTTTTTGGGTAATACAAAGGATTGCATTATTAATGTTCTTACAAAAAGTTTCAGGACTTTGAAATTCTATTGAAGCAGGAAAAATGCGGCTTTCAGAAGATTCATCAATATTTTGATTAAAAATGTTGTTCACTATTTTGTTTAAGACCACTCATGTGGTTAGCTTGAAATGAGGGGTTTCAGACGCATTTACAGTTTTATCACATCTCGAAACTGCAATCAAAATTTTAAATGATGATCAGAACTGTTGAACAGGTTCATAGTTTGAGAATTTTCAAAATATCTGTATTATGATTTTGGAAGAAGAATAACCAGACTTGGCGGGCCACTGACAATTTCTCAGATATTTATAAGTCACTAGATTGTGAAACAAAAAAAATCAGATTTTGGAAATATATTTGACAATAATTTTCAAAAGCAAGAATCTGAGATCAGTTACATCTGAAAATTAATAAAAACTGTAAGTATTTCAGCAAAATAATAAAGTTCCTTGCTCAAGTCAGAAAACTAGCAGTCTATCACTCTTTTAAAACAATTTACAATTTCACATTTTGTTGAAACGGCAGTGAGACGTACATTGTTGATTGTTTGACGGCCGCAAGCATTTTAACGAAAATATCAGAGACTCTGATGAAATCTGCCAATTTTGTCAGTTTTGGCATGTATACAGGGTGTATGAGATTTGTTTTAATGTTATCATCAAATCCAAGTGGCAACATTTGATGATGAGTGAGTTAAAATATTTAGAGATGCTTGAAACACTGCAAAAAGTGTGAAAAGTTTCTGTGCAATTTCAAAAACATTTGTTTCTTGAAAGGTACAGAACCCTGCTAGAGATCAAAGTTTTCAAACAAATATTGATTTTTGACAATTACATAAAACTGAAATTGTTTTTTCCTCAAATACATCATATTTGTTTGATTTTTGTCAATTTCCAGGAATGTAAGATTTTAAAACAAAGCTGTTGCTTGAAATTGAAATCCTACTTGGTGAAAAAATTTCATGCCTACAATTCTCATCGCTCAAAATAAAACAATTGCAGAAATGAACCGAAACATTTTTAACGTTTTCTTCTATCAGAAAATTCTAAAATTTTCTTTTCATAGCTTTCACTGTTTCAAACCAACATTAATCCGATATGACCGGTTTATTTGTTCAGTAAAATTGAGGTCCAATCCAATTTGATAACTTACATTGTACATGGGTGCGTAGAATATACAGCTAAATATGGTGATTTCAAAAAAAGTTTATATGTTTCAAAAAAACTAGAATTTAGTTTTTATTGAACTTTCAAACAATAACAGAGTTACTTGGAGAATAGATCATCAAACAGGCAATTCGAGTATCACAAAGTGAGATAATTATAGAAATTAGAATATTGAAATATTATAGTTTTAAGATGAGGTTTATGAAAATTCCGTCAAAATGAAAACTGAAAATACGAATCATATCTCTGTTTCAAATTTCTTGACACTGAATCAATTCTTGAAAGTCGGCAATTACGGAAAAGTTCTCTCCAACACTTTTTTTAAATTATGAAAACCCAAAAAAAAATTTTCTTAACATCATTGCAAAAAGCTTCAAAACTATGAAAACATGCTGGAACAGGAACTTTGATGTTCATCATGGATGTGAAATATTTGAAACAAAATTATTCACCTATAAAGTTTAGAAAACTCTAGTTTCACTGTTTACAAATACTTTGAAACTGGAATCATAACATTTTTGTGATGAGCAGAAGTGACATAAAAGTTGAAACTTCTGCGATTTCAATTTTTAATGAATATCGTGACATGAAGGAAGCTCTGAAAAGTTTTGAAAGTAAAAATTCCAATTTGATAATACAATTTATCAACATTTTTTCAAAAGTTCAAAGTGTCGAGAATTATTGAAACAGAAAAAAGTCTGAATTTTTTCATATATTTTTGTCACAAAATTTTGATATTTGATATACTTTTCTATAATCTTCTATCAAAGCATGGTTTTTCTTATCACTTGTAGAAGCAGAACCAATTTTTTGTAGAAAAGTTTACAGCTTTAAATATTGATGAAACGGCAAGTTTTATTCATGTTTTCGATTCGCCGATTGCGTCTGAAACTTCTACAAAAGTATCAAATTCCAGGCCACTCGAATCGATTCGAAATGTCAATTCCGAAATCGTTCCTTGCTTTCAATGTACTGCAACAAAAAAAGAACTATAGGCAGAGAATCTAATCATCGATGTTGAAAAATATAAATTTTTTGTTGATGGTTGAAACATTGAAAAATGAGATTAACTTTTCTGCAATTACAGAAAAATATACAAATTCATTTTTTATGAATCAAATGTGGTATCAGTATATAGGAACACTTTCCATTTGAAGTTTTCTATAGTGATGATGCGAACGGCCTATCAAAATTTTCGAACAATATTACAGTTTAATAAAAAATTGAAATCGAAAATATGGAAAATATTCATGCTAAAGACATAGACTTTCTGATATTGAAACAATACTTTTTGTTCAATTCAGGCAAATTTTTTTTTTCAAAATTTTTTGTCGATTATGATGAAAATCACTGTGAAAGATACAAATCAAACCTACTATCCTAAAAACGGTGGGAACAAAGGGAAATTACCAAACATTTTTTCAGAAACATCAAGTTTTAAATTGAGAATCTGAAACAGTATTTTTCTGAAATATACCACATTTTCACTGTTTCAGACAATTATTACAATGATATGAACATTATATTTTTCAGTAACAAGAATATTGAATAATCTTCGAAATTTCAGTTGGTATGGGTGTCCAAAGTATGTTAGTTTCAAGCACCCATAATGTGTTGTTCATTATGAGATACGCTTGAAGTTATAGTTCAATAGTGAATCAGCAACAAAAATATGAGTTTCTACAATTAGTGATATCGAAACAGTGATATCAAATGATAATACTCATTCGAGCTGACAAGCAACGGAAGATGAGTAATCAGAGATTTTACCAAGATCAGATCAGAATGAAATGTTTTTTTTCTGTTTCAAATAGTTGCTGAAACAGCAAAACATATTGTTTTTTTAGTTGTTGAAAGCTGAGCTTTTATACAACATCATTTTTGAAACCTGCGAATGAAAAGGAATCATAGTGAGATGGCAATGTTATCAAAGGCAATGAAGTGATCGAAACTGTGAATCTGACCAGGAACGACCGCGAAGTGGGGATTTTAACTTTTGCTGAAATTTGTACCATACTCTTTTACCACACTGGAAAGTTCATAAAAAAATTCATAGGCCCCACAACTCAGTTTTAGCCGAGATACATTTCTCTGAAATTTTCAGTCAAACCGAAAAAATGAGCTTCTGACACCAAATTGTGCATAAAAACATACGCAACCACGTCCTGATTCACAAAGGCAGTTGTGGATTTATGTTTTTTGCAATTTGAGTATCAGAAGCTCACTTTTTTCGTTTGGCTGAAAATTTCAGAGAAATGTATCTCGGCTGAAACTGAGTCTACAGGAATGATGAACAAATTGGTTTTCTCTTCCAATAATACTTTGAAACAGAAAGTTTTTATATTAAAAAATAAAAAGATACTACTGCTCAGAAGCATTTTCAAAAATGACAGCTTCAAAATCTGCTTTTTTCAGCAGAAGTACGATATCTTTCAGAAAATCATGGGATACAAGAGCGGCATACTCAGTGCACCAAAAATTTTGATAATGCGGTGAAACATCAAAATACATTTATTTTTGCAGATGAATGTACAATATTTCTGAAGTCATATCAGTAAGGAGTTTGATTACGACCTATTTTACAAAAAGTGAATACTTTTTCCTACCGTACTTTTTATAATGATAAATGGAAATAGTGAACGTAGTAGAACCGAATGGTAATTGAAAAGAACATCAAAATTTCCCGTTTCAAAAAGTTTGGAAGTAGAAATGCTTGTATAATTAGTCGTTGCTTATTTGATCTATATTAAAAAATTAATTTCTTGAAGAAAATTCTATTAGTAATTAAAATTGTCAAGCTTAACAATAGTGACATTGAAAAATGAAAAAGTGCGGTTTCACAAATCAATGAAACTGTTGCAATTTTCGAATGCAATGATAAAGTACTAGTATGCGGATAGTTTTCAAAAGAAGTTGGAACTGAGGAAAATTTTGATGCAAAACCACCAACTTTATTGGAACATGTCAATTGTTTTATGACTAATTTGACAAACTGGGTGAAACTTTGAATGAGTGTTTTCAGTTTTCGGCTTATGTTTTAACTCAAATTGCCATGCAAATACAAATATTTGTAGAGTTCTAGAATGAAAGAAAAACTCCGAAAACGAAAAAAAAAATCAATTTTGAAGTTTCTAGTTTTGTCATTTTGTGAAAATGGAAATGATTTTTATTTTTTGTATGGCAGAAATGAGATATTAGCTTGGTCATAATAATTTCAGTTTTCACACATTTTGAAACTGAAAATATGTGGGATACAAAGTATTCCACATCTTTCAAACACATCAGTTTATATATATATATACTTTTTTTTCATTATCTCATTTTATAAAAACCTACCTTTTTTAGGTACTTCATTTTCAAACTCATCACGCAACACTGGTAACAAATTATTCGAATAGTTACAGTTTCAATTGTTATCAGAAACTGCAAAGTTGATTGAAGTTATTCTTTTTCCTCTGATGTGTTTGCAAAAACTTCTATGCGCGAGATGCATCGTGTCTTATGGACCCGTTCAGTTTTTCCATATAATTTGATCACCATCATCGATGTTGAAAGATGTTACATTTTTGTTGGTTGTTGAAACAGTGATTTTTCAAGGGAATTCAGGAACGTATTATTATCAATTTTTCCTGTATCTAAAAAGTAGAGAGGAGGCAGATTAACTATCGAAACTATAAATATATCTATCAGTTTCAAACACACTTGAAACTGAAAGTATTATGTTGCCGGCATTATTCTAATATCCAAATAGGACAATGCTTTTCGTTCAAGACGGGTTTGAACATCCTTGTCGCATGGGATAGATTTCAAAGTGTAATGGTATAAGATACATTTCCAGTTTCAAAAGCTGATGAAGCAGTAAACAATACTCATTAGTGATTCGAATTTCATGTATTTTGGCCAAGTATAATAATATGTTCGTTCATAAATCATAGTGATATCGTTGCCTATTCATGTTTCTCAGTTTCAGACAATTCCGAAAGTCGGAGCAACATCTTTTTTGTGCTAGTTTGGAACTCTTGAAAAAATATTTTTTCAGTTCAAATTTGATACGTAATGGATCGTCGAAACAAACTTTCTACCAATATTCAATGTTTCGGAAATTTTAGTAATGAAAAAACTAAGATTGGTATAAAATACTAATCTTGTGTTGCTGAAATTCGCAGTTGGTTGTGAGAAATAATCAACAGAGAAAATATCAGGTTCACTGAAAAATTTTATGGAAAGAAAGAGATCACTTTGTATTCCTTCGATGACAAAAAAGGATACATTCATCATTACCGATGACACGAGAAATGAATGTTGGATCGACACATTGCTAGAGACTTTTCTGCTTCACTGTTGTTTCAAAATTGAAAATTTTTTTTCAATATCGATGGGTGCGACTTTCAGGTTTGCAAAATTCCATTAACAATCCATTTTAAGGATAGATAGAAATTGTCTCAGTTTCGAATCATTGTTTTAATGTTTGATGATCAGCTTTGAGATGATAGATAACTGTTTGATTACAATCCTAGATCATAGTCCTCATCTCTTTTTCGAGTGTGATCACGAATTTCATCTTCGAATAGGGTTTTCAGTTTTCTTTCCTGTTTCAAGAAATTTCTAAAACAGGGAAAAATATTGAAACCGAGAAGATATTTGAAGTATAGAGTTCTAGTTTCAGTACATTTGAAAATTATAGATGCTAGCATGGAAATTGGAATATTTGGAACATTCGGGATGCCAGTTCCCGACATTATTGAAACTGAAATTTTGTTTTTTTTGGGATTATTCAATTGCTAATGCCACTGACAACTTTGAGCAACGTTTGTGATATCAGTATCTTCTTATCTCTTTTCATAGATACTGATATTTCATTCTTGATAACTTTACAATCCCGAACGCAGAACTGGATCACATTTTTCCGAATTCTTCACATTTTCAGCTTTCGTGGAAAATGAAAAAATTATATGATGTTTTGTTACTTTCAAGATTTAGTCTGCCAAAAATTATAAGCCTCTAGAGCACACTCACTTCACGATTCTAACTTTATGTAACCTTCCGAAGTTATATTGCTGCAATGCGTATTCCCCGTGGTATGCAATGTGACAATGCGCCCAGTGTAGATCATCATGCTAAATGCACCGAACACTTTCAGAATGTGAGGAAACAGTGTTAGTTCGCGCAGATAAATGCACAGTATTACTGATATTATTACTATATAGTCCAATAACCCTGCAAGGAATGCACTAAGTTTTTGGGACAATGTTTACAGTTCCACCACTCTTTGAAACTGATTTTTTACAAATTAATCTCAATCAAAAAACGATAGTTTTGCTGTGAGGTGAGGGCAAAAAAAACTTTCTCATTTCTAACTGAAATTATTTTATATGAAAAAAATATCAATTTCAGATACTATGAAACAAGACTGTGTATCGAATGATATTTAGACGCCGTAGCAATATCTGTTTCAAAAATATTTCAAAATTCAATATTTTCAGAAACCTGAATGATTTATGAGACAAAAAACACTTTTCTGAAGAATCATCACGTTGAAATGTTGAATTTTTGGGTCTAATAACTTTGCAGTTCAATTCAGCACGTAGCACAACTCAACCAATCTGACTCGTTTTGTGTAAACATTGAAACTGTAAAAAAAATAATATCTGTGAAAACTAACATTTGTATACTTGCTCGCGGAGCACACTTATATTGTGTCGATATACTCATTTGCAGATCAGGAAACTTGACCAGATTGAATTTTCATCTGCATTGTCGTACTTGCCATGAATTCAGCTTCTAGTTGTGACTGAAATAGTGATGTTTTCTTCAACTGAATCTGAAACAAGTCTAGGAAGATTTTCAAAATAGTATCTAGATTATCAGGGGTTACCACCATCTCTGTGTTCTCCTATCACTAACCCTCATCGTTCTCGTAGCCAAATAACAAGACAGTGGATTGTTTGCACATACTGACGCCTCATTTTCATTTCCATCATATTGTTCATCAATTTTAATATCAGTAGAAGAACCAATTGCATCATCAAACTCGCTATCTATTTCAAGTCTTATGCATTTTTTGAAACTGAAAACTCAGAATAAGTATTGATACGATTGTTGGTCAGCAGTTTTTCATCACTTTTCTGTATGAAGACTTGTTAGCAAAAACATGTGTGTATATACAGCTTCAGCAGCTATTGAAACTGTAAGTTTGTGATATTCAAAACATTCCACATATTTCAGTCGCCTCATAGGGTTATATATTTTTTCATTATCACTTATTATAAAATATATCTTCCTTTTTTTGATACTTCTGTTTCAAACTCACCACGCAACATTCATATCGAATTATTGAGAACAGTTACAGTTTCAATTGTTATCAGAAACTGAAAAAATTGTTTGGTGTTTTGATTTTTGTGCTGCTGTGTTTCGCAAAAATTTTCATTCGCTGTGCTAATCCCCAAACTTTTCCATGTTATTTTTGTCAGGGTACATACAATACACTTCATTTCCCTTCTCCAATCTGTTTTATCATGAACGTCGAAAAATACTATCATTTATGTTAAAGATGTCGCATATTTTTCGGAGATCGAAACAGTGAATGTTCCGAGCGAGTTCAGAAACTGATTATTTTTAGGAAACGTATCGAATCTGACCAATATTTCCTATATGTGGAAATATATATTCAGTTTGAAAAATTAAATTCCTCTATCAATTACGGTCTTCTAAAAACATAGATAGTGGATCAGAATGCTTATCAAAAATATCAACATATTCATCAGTTTCAAATAAACTTGAAACGGAAAACGTTCAAAATTTTCATGATACTAACATAACCATTATTCTCATTCTCTAAAAAACTTTATGTTATTGTTTTTCATTCCGGACGGGCTTGTACTTTATTGGTTCATAAAATTCATTTGGAAGTGTTGGGGAAAGTGCTGTCAGATGCATATTTCCAGTTTCAAATACTGATGAAACACAAAATAATGAATGATTGTTCGTTTCTCCGAATTCCATGTATTTTGAACATTCTACATTGTACAATATGGAAGACTGGAGTGAATTGCGGCAAGTTCAAAAATGCTTATGTCGAAAAACCTCTGTGATATCATTCCCTGTTCACTTTTCTCAGTTTCAGACGATTCTGAAAATCAAAGCAACACTATTTTTTGCTAACTTCTTAATCTTGCTGGTGGAAGGCAAATTTATTTCAGTTCTAATTTCAACCTCCGTAAATGCAAAGTATCGTACTTTCAATCAATATTTACAGTTTCAGAAGTATTTGAAACAGGAAACATGTGGAATTTCAGTGATAAATATGTACAGCTCTCTCTAACCAAAAAATCCTAATCCTTTGATTAGAATGTTCTTTTTCAAGCTTTGCTAAAACTTTCATGCCACATGATGTGTATACATATTTCAATTGGTTTTTATAGATTCAAATAGGCAAGTGATGATCATTGTAAACCAACGATAAGGAATCAAAAATAGTCATTGAAACTGTGATATTAGAAAATATCGAGATTTCGTTTAATAATTTTAGTTTCCAAGATGAGTGCAAGTTTGGACATGAAAACACAAAAAAATGTCAGTAACGTGCTTGGTTTGCTGAAATGTGCATTCGAATTTGATTGAAAATCAACAGAAATAATATCAGTTTCACTGAAAAATGTTAGTGAAACAGTGATATCAGATTAATTTGTCCCCAGCCAAAACAAAAATTGGGTTTATTGTAACATTAGCTAATAGCTGGACACTTGTAGGCACAAGTGTGCACTTTTGTGTGCACTTTTGTAGGCACTTTTTTATTAATGTTCTATCGAAGCATGAGTTTTCTCACCACGATCAATACTTTACGAGATATATGCAAAATCAATTTTTGCGAAAAACTTTACAGTTTAAAATTTTTGTGAAACGCCAGTTTTGTTTATGTTTCTGACTCGCCGATCCGGTTGATAACTTATACGAAAAGACTCAACCCCAATCGATTTGAAGTTTCATTCTCGGTAAGCCACAGCAGAGTTTGTAAGGTCCAACACAGTTGTCTATGGAGCCCAAATTGTTATTACAACAAGAGAAACCGAAATTGTCTTCCAATCATCAGTGTTGAAAAACATATCAAATTTTCCTAGGTGGTTGAAACATCGAAAAATAAACATATCTTTTATTGCGAAAAAACCCAAAATTCAAGAAAAATGCATGCTGTTGTGCTCTTTTTTTTGGTGTTTTTTGGTTACAAATATGGTATAATTATATAGAAACATTTTTTTCTCTGAAGTTTACTATATATGCGATCGGACTATCGAACTGTTCTGCCAATATTGCAGTTACACAACTACTTGAAACCGAAAATATACAAAATATTCATGTTAGTCAAACAGCTAATTTTCCATTTTTTATCACTGAAAAAAGTTTCAGATATTTCATTGAATCAATGATTTTTGTTTTGAAAGAAACAGCTTCACCCAAGAAGTAAATTTGTAGATTTTATGGACATATGAACAATGAAAAACTTTTTTTTTCAATTTCAAAACTCTGATAAAGCAGCAAATATCACTTAATGGTGATTCTGATCAATAAATTTCCTAAACCCAAAACCCGAAACTTCCCTGGAATATGTTGATGATATGGATGAGATGTTGAAACAGCGATTTCGGCTTTTTGCTCTAATTTGAACTCAAACTACCATGCCAATACATATTTAGAGTTCTAGAATGCCAAAAAAGGCTTCAGCATTAGCACGTTTTGAAACTGATATCACAGTTTTTGGTGAATAGAACGACGAGGGTTTAAAACTTTTTTGGTTTTTGTTTCACTAGCTTATGACACACTGTGATCATCAAGCAAATCTCGGACATTCTCATTCGTCGTGTAGATATTTTGAAGCAGAAAATAGTTGATACAGTGACAAGGAAAAATTGTGAAATGAAAAAACAATCATTCTTTTTACCAGCAAAAAGCTGAAATCCAACAATTTCGAAGCTGAAAATATTTTTTCCTCACTTAATACAACAGACTGTGATAACAGAATGTTTACAGATTCGAAAGAAGTTTGAAACTGAAATGTCTATATTTCTCCTCAATGTTTGGCATTGTTCCGTAATTCTTTTTTTTCTTCAGCGGTAAACACAGTAATTTGAAGGATCAGGTTGTCTCTACCATAGAATCTTCCTCATATTTAGAAAAAGAATAACAAACAATTTTGCAGCTTTTAGTTCTAGACATTGATGGAATCTGAGAATATTTATCAATTTTTTCTAGTGAGATATTAACTTGATAAGAATAATTACAGTTTCAATACTTTTTCAATACGGCATACCAAGCATTCAACATGTTAATGACGTTGATTTCCAGACCAGCCAGATACGTCGATACGGATGAAGAAGAGTGGCTGGAGAGAACTTCCATAAGCGTCAACGCTCCGCATGAAATTGGACCAACATATCATATTATTTTATCCTTCCCTTATCACTTTATCAAAATAATATTTTTTGCAAATTTTATATCAAATCGTTGGAATAGTTACAGTTTCAATTGTTATCAGAAACTGCAAAGTTTGTTTGATGTCTTACTTTTCATGCTGAATGCGATTCACAGAAATTTTCATACTCTAAACGGATTCACTTCCATGTCATTTTTTTATCAGGGTACATAAGATACACTGTATTTCATGCATCTATTCAGTCTCCCCATGAACGTTGATTATAATGTTCGATGTTGAGAGATGTCGAAAACTTGTTGATGCTTGAAACAGTCAATTTTCAGGGCGAACACAAAAGTTTATACTTACTTCGGATTTGACAAATTCCGTCTTTTAAAAACATATAGGTGATGATGATTATCGATAATATCAACATATCGACCAGTTTCAAACAAACTTGAAACTGAAAATAGTCAAGATTTCCATGTTACTGGTGTTATCATGCATCCTTCTCAATCTTCAAAAAGAGTCTGATATTGAAACAAAGGTTTTCGATCAGCACGGGCTTGAACTTTCCTGGGGCATGAAATACATATGTAGGTGTAAGTACTATCAGATTTAACATTCCCAGTTTCATAAGGTGATGAAACATCAAATAATAGTCATTCGTAACTCCTGTTTTCAAGTAATGAGCCATTTCACATTGTGCGAAATGTAAGATCGAAGTGTATTTGGACAAGTATGAGAATGTTTTTGTTACATAATAAATCACTGGGATATCATTCCCTATTCATTTTTCTCAGTTTCAGACGATTCTGAAAATCGAAGCAACACATTTTTTTTGTTTCATAAATCTTGCTTGTGGAAAAAATTTATTTCATTTTTTCAACCTCCGTAAATTCAAAGTATCATACTTTTAATTTTTCCAGTTTCAATATAGTTGAAACTGGAAACATGTAAAGTTTTAGTGATATATAAACCGAGCTCAAAAAAAATCATAGTCAAATGTTTTCTCTCAAGCATTGCTGAAACTTTTAGGGCGCCTGGTATATGTACGTATTCATGTTTTTGCTACAATAATCCAAGAAGGAAACATAAGCATTATTGGATCATCATAACACAACAAATCAAACCTTTTAAAAATAATCGAAGCTGTAAAATCGAAAAAATTTTCACTGAATGTTTTTAGTTTCCAAGATTTGGTCATGGAAACAAAAAAGAAAATCCATTGCAAGCTTAATTTTCTGAAACATGCAATCAAATTTTAGATAATAATCAACTGAGAACATTTCAGTTTCACTGCAAAGTGGTATGAAAACAATGATATCACATTTAATTTGTCCCAAGCCAAAACAAAAATTAGGTTTGTTGTAACATAAACTGATAACTAACCCTTGTAGTTCTACCCGTGGAGCAAAATATGAAAATGTCAGCAAATTCAAGGTGCTTGTGACATTCGTATTGCTAAAATGGACTGGAATAATCGAAATTCCGTTGGTTTTCAATGATATCTGTTTCAGAAATTTTTTCTGTTTCCCCACAGTTTCAAAATTAAACACCTTTCGGCAGCATTGATTGATGAGTGATACACCATTTTCTTTTCGATTTCATTTTTCAAAAGATTATTTTAACGGATAAGATTGTAGATAAACCGTCTTCAAATAGACTGGAAACCGGGTGTATTTTTCCTTCGTGGTAATAAATAGATGAGAATTGAACTGATGCAGATTGTGAGTTATCAATTTTTGTAAAATTTTGAAACAGCAAACAATCTCTATTCTCGGTTCTAATTCTTTTGAAAAACGTATTGTGATGCAATCAAATTATTAGTCATGATCAGACAGCATACTGCATTAATAATTATTGAACCCGTGAAATCGAAACAAAATCGAAACATTTTGGTTACCGGGATTTTTTCCTAAATGTTTCAGATTCACTAGACTGACATAAATCTTCAATTCCAAGACTGAACGATAAACAACTACCATCGTATACTTATCATCAGCAAATTTACTTCTCTCATAGGAAAGTGTGACTTTTGGAAAGCGAACACCTTCTGCGAGTCTTACAGGAATACTTGTTTCAAAAACATTTCTAAATTCAATACTTTCAGAAACCGGAATGATTCCATTAACGGGTTAAATATCACTTTTCTGAAGAATCATAACGTTGAAAGGTTGAATTTTTGGGTCTAATAACTTTGCAGTTCAATTCAGCACGTAGCACACCTCAACCAAACTGACTCGTTTTGTGTAAGTATTGAAACTGTAAAAAAAAGAATATCTGTGAAAACGAGCGTTCGTAGAGTTGCTCGCAGAGCACACTTGTGCATTGTCGGTATATTTTTCGCAAACGCGGAAGATTGACTGGATCGTATTTTCATTCTCATTGTCGCATTTGAGATAAATTCAGTTTCAAGATGTGACTGAAATAGTGATATTTTCTCTAACTGAAGCTGAAACAAATCTAGAAAGATTTTCAAAATAGTAGCTAGATTACCAGTTGTTATCACTATCTTTGTGTTCTCCTATCACTAACCCTCCTCATTTTCGTAGCCAAATAACAAGACAGTGTATTGTTTGCACATACTGGCGCTCCACTTTCCTTCCATATTGTTCATCGGTTTCCTTCATTTCTATATTTCGTTCGGTATATTTTTGCATTAATGAACCAATTTTCAGGGTATGTTGGCATCTTATGATCCTAAATCAATCACTTTTCAAGTGATAGTTATGATAAACGAAGCTGATTGGGTGATAAGAACACCTGGAGAACCTTCATAGTAAATACAAATGCACATTTTCTGAGTCATAATTTTTGACTTACAGAACAGTGAAAGACAACTTTAGTCCTGCAACAACAAACATGCGACAAATCATACATGGAAAGTTTCGATCGAAGCGTTTCCAACTCACGTATTCGTCAGAAAAGTCAATAGATTCGGATGAGGTGCAAACGGTTTAGATTACGATATAAATTTTATTCTTCGATGTTAAGGTGATCAAGTACTAGACTTTTTCTTATGAAGAGCAGAGAAAATAGTCAGTTAGTTGTTTACTGTGCAAATAGAAATACTTATGTCGATATAGTATCCAGTTCATTGTTTTAATAAACTCATGTTAGTAAACTTTGATAAACATATTTTTTCTGTCAACTTTGTTTACCCCGTTTTTCTATACGCCAAGAAATACAGTAATTCAAAGAAGCATGATAGAGTTTGACACCTCAGCAAGTAACGCTTTTTATACCACTTGAAGAATCAATTGCATCATCAAATTCGCTCTCAATTTCAAGTTTCAAGTATTTTTTGAAACTGAAAACACAGAAAAGTATCGTTACTACTGTTGGTCAGCAGTTTTTCATTACTTTTCTGTATGAAGACTTGTTAGCAAAAACATGTGTGTAAGTGTATATACTGTTTCAGCAGCTATTGAAACTGTAAGTTCGTGATATTCAAAACAATCCAAATTTTTCAGGCGCCTCATCAGGTTATATATTTTTTGATTATCACTTATTATAAAAGATACTTTTTTTTTGATACTTCTGTTTCAAACTCACCACGCAACATTCATATCGAATTATTGAGAACAGTTACAGTTTCAATTGTTATCAGAAACTGAAAAAATTGTTTGGTGTTTTGATTTTTGTGCTGCTGTGTTTCGCAAAAATTTTTATACTCTGAGCAAATCCCGAAACTTTTCCATGTTATTTTTGTCAATGTACATAAAATACGCTTCATTTCCGGTATCCAATAAGTTTTTTCATAAACGTGGAATACTATCATCGACGTTAAAAGATGTCGCATATTTGTCGGAGATCGAAAGAGTGAATCTTCCGGGTGAGTACAGAAATTGATTATTTTCAGAATGTATCGGATGTAACTAATATTTCCTATATGTGGAAATATATACAGTAGCGGTCAGTAGTCATGCATATTTTGGTTTTTCGGTCATAATTCTGCTCAAAATAGTCCGTTTGAGCTGGGATTCAACTAGTATATTTATCTTTGATGTATCTAACAGCCCAAATCACAAAATAGCCAATAACAAAATCTTTAGATCTTCATATTTTTTCGAAATTTCGGTATTTTTTCAACTTTTGAAAAAAAGCGTCGGATGTAAAATTTGGGCATTTTTCTTGGGAAAAGTACCGTTTTGTGTTCCTAGTATCTTTAACCATAGTTTTTACGATTTACCTACAAATTTCTGTTTATATCAGACGCTTTGATAAAAAAAATTTTTAATTGAAAAAATATCGAAAGTTCGAAAAATTATGAAAATCTGGAATTTTTTTGTGGTTGGCTCTTTCAAAATTTGAAATGATAGATACGTCAAAGATGTGTATTATAGTTGAATCCCAGTTCAAACGGATTATTTTGAGCCGTATTATGACCGAAAAACCACAATATGCATGACTACTGACCGCTACTGTATTCAGTTTGAAAATTTAAATTCCTCTAGCAAATACGGTCTTTTAGAAACTTAGTGGATCAGAATGCTTATCAAAAATATCAACATATCTATCAGTTTCAAACCAACTTGAAACTGAAAATATACAACGTTATCATGTTATTAACATCGCACTGTTCTCAATCTCCAAAAAAGTTTATGATAATGCTTTTCGCAGAAGACTGATTTGGACTTTCCTGGTGCAAAAATAGATAAGAGAGTGTAAAGAAAAGTGCTGTCAGATGCATATTTCCAGTTTCAAAAGTTGATGAAACACAAAATAATGAATGTTTGTTCGTTAATCCCAATTTCATGTATTTTGAACATTCTGCATTGTACAAGATGGAAGACTGGAGTGAATTGAGGCAAGATCAAAAATGCTTATATCGAAAAGCCACTGTGATATCATTTCTTTTTTTTTCAGTTTCAGACGATTCTGAAAATCGGAGCAACACTTTTTTTTGCTAACTTCTTAGTCTTGCTTTTAGAAAAAAACTTATTTCAGTTTTAATTTCAAACTCCATAAATGCAAAGTATCAAACTTTCAATCAATAGTTCCAGTTTCAGAAATGCTTGAAACTGGAAATATGGGGAACGTTTGAAATGAACAGCATCAGCTTTATTGAACTACTATGAAAATCATACTTTTCCAAGTTGAATGTTCTCTTTCCAGGTTCACTGGAACTTTCTGAGATCATGACATATGTACATATTTCATTGGTTTCTATAGATTCAAATAGGCAAGTAATGGTTATTGTCCAACAATAAGGAATCAAAAATAGTCATTGAAACTGTGAAATTGGTAAATATCGAGATTTCGTTCAATAATTTTAGTTTCCAAGACGAATGCGAATTCGGCCATGGAAACACGAAAAAACGTCAGTTATGTGCTTTGTTTGCTGAGATATGCATTCGAATTTGATTGATAATCATCAGAGAAATATCAGTTTCACTGACAAGTATTAGTGAAACAGTGAAATCAAATTATATTGTTCCCGAGCAGAACAGAAATTAAGTTTGTTGTAACATAAATTGATAACTGACACTTATAGCTGAACCCGTGGAGCAAAAATATGCTAGTGTCAGCAATATGCGATTCAAGATGCTTGTGACAAATTTGACTGGAAAAAGCAAAATTTCGTTGGTTTTCAAGAATATTTGTTTCAGAAATTTTTTCTGTTTCTCCCACAGTTTCAAAATTGAAAATGTTTCAGCGACATTGATGGGGGAAAATAGTACTTCATTTGTTTATTTTCGATTTCATGTTTTTCATTAGATTTCTTTAACAATACGTGTATACAGACCAACTGTTTCAACCAAGTTTTGAATATGAGAATGGTGCTTTTTGGCAGTAAACATACAAAAGGTTTTTCTTTAATGGATTCTCAAAATTGTCCACAAATTTATTCGTTTCCGATTCAATTTTTTTCGAAACTGTAAGCATCTGATATTCATCATTCGATCATAAAGTCATTCTATATCACTATTCACTTATCACTGATCAAAAATAATTTAATCGTTTTTGTCATCATTCTGTCTTGCAAAACATCACAGGATACAAACAAATTATACTCCTTTTCCTGCAGTTTTTACAGTTCCATAAAAAACTAGACCGCGAGTTAATCCAAAACTTTGATTCATCACTGGCTAAAGAATCCTGGTAACACCATCGATCAAGCCTTGCCATGACCCTTTTGTATTTTCATCCAAAGAAGTGTTTCATTTTTCTCAGTCTCAGTCGAATTGGAAAACATGAGATATGCATTCTCCATTGTTCAGTTAGTTCAACACACTGAAAAAGTTTGGTAGAGATAAAAATTTATGAAAACTATTGCAGATTCAAAAATATTGGGAATCGTGAACATGAGCACGCAGAATCCAATCGTAAGAAAATAGCAGTACGGCGATATCAGTAAAAAGAGGAAGAAAACTTCAAGAAAAATCTCAGAATTTTACCCGACGTGAGTTTCTATTACCCATCTCGTCTTACTTGGAACCGGTGTAGGATTAGGTTTTCCGGTTTTGATGAAAATAGAGCGCAACTTTTAATGCCGATTCCAAAATTTATAGCTGCGATGAAGATGTTACTAATAGAT
Organism: Caenorhabditis uteleia; assembly: GCA_963573275.1. Taxonomy (NCBI): domain Eukaryota; kingdom Metazoa; phylum Nematoda; class Chromadorea; order Rhabditida; family Rhabditidae; genus Caenorhabditis; species Caenorhabditis uteleia. The sequence goes on along the minus strand of OY752135.1, from coordinate 3,760,717 downwards.
AATCAAATTTTCTCTGTTTCAAATACGAAATTCGAAACTGGTTAAAATTTAAAATGTCAATAATGTTTTGATAGCTCCAGATTTTTGGCTACTTTAAAAAAAACTTTTCCAATCCAAGTCTTCATGCACCCATTTGGTTACCTTAAGAAAAACGACACCGAACATCATTCATGTCAAAAAAATCATATTTTTCTTGGTGGTTGAATCTCAAAAGTTTTCGGATAATACGTGCTATTTGAATTCCAAACAATGTGAAATAACAAGGAACTATTTCCTACTTTAGATAAAAACATGAGTAACAATTATAAGGAAGTTGCAGTTTCAGAACTGCTTGAAACTGAAAATAAGTAAAGTTTTCGTGTTACTGATAATGTAGTGCTCTTTAAATTTGCAAAACCATTGTTAATTGCTTTTTTGAAACAATGAACTTTGCTTTATATTGGTTTCGTATAGATACACAGTATTGCAGATATTCAGATATTGCGGATAAGCCAATAATCGAATTTGGAGATAATTAACTTTAAGCGGATGTTTTTTCAATTTCACCATTTTGCGAAACGGTTTTTTTCAGAAAGATACAAAATTACATACCATTGCCATGTCTATTTACAATTTTATCCAGAGAAGTGTTTCATTTTTCTCAGTTTCAGTCGATTCCCAAAACGTGAAATCGTCACAATCAGTTTTTAGGTACAGCGCTGAGAAGTATAGTTTTGCAAATAATCGAACGTATTGCACACAGATCAAAACAATCAGCCAATATTTTCCACCAACATTTTTCGAAACTGAAAATATTCGAGGGAGGGCTTTTAACAAATTAGCTGAAAAATAGCATTTTCAGTTTTAAAATAATGTTGAAACAGGAAAGTTTGCAGGTTTTTGTGTTTGAGATTTAACAAAATTGTTGTCAGAAACATCAGATCATCATGACAAAGCACAGAATATTGAATAAAGTTACTGAAACTGTAAATTTGATACAAAATCTGAACATTTCTTTTGGTCAGAATAGTTGTACTGATCAACAAACATACCAATTTCTGTGGAAAGAAAGGGAAATGAAACAAATCCTTAGTGGGGACAAATAGTCGTTTTTGATTCATTGAAAATTTAAAACAGTAAACAGATTTTTATTACATAAACAATGTACGTAAGGCTATTTATTCATTCGAAGTTTCCAAAGTCGCCATTTTCTAAATGAAACGAGCTCTGTCCCATATTTTATGGTTCCAGAATTATTTGAAACGGATACTAATTACAGCCAATATAATTACACTGTTCTACCCATTTTTTCTTTCTTTAAGGTACGTTGCTCGAAACAGGAAACAGATGTACAAATATTGTGTAGCGAGTAGTAAAAAAATTGAATTTTTAGTTTCAGAAATTGATGATACAGTAGATATAACTTGTTTGTGATCCCGATTTTCATGTATTTTGAAGTGCATTCGGACAAGTTTCATAGAATTTTCCTTTGTCAATTTATGTTTATAAGGCATCAGCCCCCTCCCCCTTTGAATTTTTCTCAGTTTCAGACAAGCCGGAAAGCGGAAATTTCACATTTTTTAATGATTAACGAGCATTGCCTAAGGTGTTGAAATCAATTAATTAATTTTTTTTTGATTACAAATTTGACGAATGGCGATAATGAATACACATTAGAGCATAAGGCCACTATTTTCGGTGTCAGGAATATTTGAAACAGGAATTATGAATAGCTCTCATAAATGTGGAGAAATTTGTGATATACAGATGTCATTGTATAAATTTTCAAGAAGAAAGTGCGTTTTTCAGTGCATAAAAGTTGCTGAAACAGCAAATAATGTTGTTCTCATTATCTAAACCTTATATTTCAACAAAGATCATTGTTATTGAGCAGTCAATGAAATTGGTCTAATAAGGCAACAAAAAATATCAGAAAAAATGATAATATAAATATGAAGAAAAGTCTGAAACTTTCCCTCGCAATTTCACTTTTCTGGAGAAACAAATTTTACCTTTAATGGGGGCCAATGGTTTCTTTTGTTTCAAAAAATTTTGGAAACGGGAAACTTTCTTTCAAAAACATTACTCTGCTCGCTGTTAAATTGTCATACTCGGCAAAAAATTCGAATAAGAAACAACACTTGAGTCATGACCATAATGAAATATGTAATATCTGTACGTTTAGAGTAAATCATATTTTTCCATTTTCAGCGCATTTTTGAAACTGAAACTTTTTTTCTAAAATGATTCGATTTTCAAAGTCATCGAAATTTTTTCAAGCAACACTTTTGAAATCAATGTCTTGCTATCATAAACTAATGCCCACTACTCGTTATTTTTGTTTACAAATTTTGATATCGCAGAAGGATTCTCTAAAAAATTACGTGTTCCCGAATACTTTACTATTTCAATTTTTGTAGAAAATGGAAAAATTGTTGGATATTTTGTTACTTTTAAATCTGCCAACGATTACAAACCTCTCAGAAAGCTCATTCACATTTCCATAGTAACGTTCCTCATCATTCCGAAGTTTGAAGTTGCTGGAGCTCTCTTACCAATCCTCATCAAAATGTGTTGTCTTTTTTGCAGTTTCTAAAACCGAAAAAATATACACTTTTGTGACAAGTTCTAATTCTACACAGGTATAACTGATGAAATCTGGAAAAATTCGATTTCAAGAATTGATAGAGCAAAAAATATTTATAATTTTCCGTTATACAGTTTTTGAGCCTATTTTTTTCTACAATCGATGTAACACAGTAATTTGACCATGATAAGACAGCGATAAAATGCTAGAAAAACAAAATGAAACTGTAAAGTTGAAAGAAAATCTGATTGAAACTGGTAATATGTGAATTATAGATAATACTACTGAAGTGAGATGTGCAATCGAATTTGAGTGTAAAATCAATAGAAATTTTTTTTCAGTTTCACTGTAAAGTGTTAATGAAACAATGATATCACATTATATTCTTCCTGAGAAAAGCAGAAATTATGTTCGTTCTACCATATACTGATAACTGAAACTTGTAGCACAATACGTGGAGCAGAAATATGATAGTGTCGACAATGTGCGATTCAAGACGCTTGTGACAAAATTGACTGGAATAATTAAAATGTCTTTGGTATCTGTTTCAGAATTTTTTTTCTGTTTCCACATAGTTTCAAAACTGAAAAATTTCAGCGACATTGATGGGGGAGAATAGTACTTCCTTTGTTTATTTTCGATATCATGTTTTTCATCTGATTACTTTAACAAATTGTATCCACAAAAACTGTTTCAACCAAGTTTTAAAAATGATGACGTTGCTTTTCGACAGTAAACAGGCAAAGTGTTTTTTTATTAAATTTTTATCAAAATTGTCCACAAATTCATTTGTTTCCGTTTCAATACTTCTTGAAACTGTAAGCATCTTATATTCAAAACTTGATTCACAACTGATTCAATAAAACTGTTCACTTGTCACTTCTCAAAAATTCTATCGTTTTTGTGATAATTCTGTCGGGCAAACAAAAAAGCAAAGGTAAGGAAACTATCACTTTTCAGGAGTTTTTACAGTTTCATGTAATTGTTGAAACTGCAAGTTTGATTCGGAACTTTGATTGATAGCCGACTAACGAATAGAATCACCGTAACCCGATCGATCAAGTCTTGCCAAGACCCTTTCGTATTTTCATCCAAAAAATTTCTACATTTTTCTCAGTTTCGGTCTTATCAGGAAACATGAGATATGCATTCTCGATTGTTCAATTACAGTTTATGACTCACTGTCAAGCACAATAAAAAACTTGCTAGAGATTCAAATTTACGAAGCTATTGCAATTTCGAAAATTCTGGGTATGGTGAACATCAAAAAAATCAACCGTAATAATATAGCAGTACAGCGATATCAATGAAAAGAGGAACTGTGAACATTTAAAAATATCTCAGAATTTTACCTAACGTGAATTTCGATGTAACGGAATCATTTATCTGGTCAAAAGAATAAAGAGTCATAATTTTCTCCGTTTCAAATACGAAACTTGAAACTGCTGAAAATTTAAAATGTCAATAATGTTTTGATACCCCCCAGATTGTTGGCTGCTTCGAAAAAAAACTTTTCCACGCAACGTGTTCATGCCACCTTTTGTTACCCAAAGAAAACATCACCGAACATCGATGTAATAAAATATCATAGTTTTGTTGATGGTTGAAACACAAAAAATTTCGAAAAGTATGTGCGATTTGAATTCCAAACAATGTGAAACAACAAGAAACTCGAAACATATAGCGAAAATTCAAATGTTTGGTATTTTTAGTTGTTTCAAGTTGTACAAGATGGAAAATTGAAGTGCATTTGGACAAGTTTCAGAGAATGTGTTTCCTGTTTCAAGAATTTTTCAAAACAGGAAACGTTTTCAAAACCATTAGCATGGAGCCCTTTTTGACAAAAAATTCAAACGGCAAACAAATGTTGAGCTTACAAAGTAATGAAATATATATATTTTCTGTACGTTTAGAGAAAATATTGAAACAGAAAAATTGTTTTCAGTATAGAGTTCTAGTTTCAGCACATTTCGAAAAATCGAAATTGGAATATTTGGAATGTTCGGGATGTCAGTTTCACTAATTTTTGAAACTGATTTTTGTTTGGAATTATTCCATTTCTAATGCCGTTGACATTTTTTGAGCAAGGTTTGTGATATGAATATTTTCTTATCACAAATACTGATGCCCCCTACTTGATATTTTTACCGCAGAAGGATTACTATAACATTACTATATCAATTTTCTTAGAAAATAGAAAAATTATTTACTATTTTGTTACTTTCAAGTCCGTCAAAATTATAAGAACTCATTCACTTTTCCATGGTAACTTTCCTCATCATTCTGATATTCGAAGTTGCCGGAATCCTCTTACTAATCCGTTTCAAAACATGTTGTCAATTTTGAAGTTTCTGAAACCGAAAACATGTAACATTTCATGACAAGTTCAAGATTCATGCAGGTATAACTGATGAAATCTGGAAATTTTCAGCAATCATGTGGTATTTCATAAGTTTCGTAGCAATGAATGGTTTGGTATCACTGTTTGATTATCACTCGTTATAAATATTGATGATTTCGTTCGGCCAAAAAATGAAATCACTGTTTCCTGGAAAGTTTACAGTTAAAATCAAATGTTGAAACTGCAAATTATATTCTCAGTTTTTGTCAAATCGGAATGCTCATGCTCACACTTCTTTTTGATAAAGTAGGATTCCAGTCGCTTCTAGACTTAGCTCGAAAATTAAAGAATGCGTTCAGATTAATAGTTTCAAAAACTTTTGAAACAGGAAATATGGAAAGTTTTTGTAATTGCAATGCAATTCTAATGGCATAAAAATGCTGCATCTCTTTGAGACCTTATTAAAACTACATGGATGCATGAAACCTACCATTGGTCAGAATACTGTTACACGAAAAATATTCACAGTCTATTTATTGCTCTTTTAATTTAATTAACTACCTGATAATGAGCATTCTCAGTTTCAAAGTTTCCGAAACCGCAAACAATACTAGTTGTTTGATTCCACTCAAATTTCGATATCAGAATAAAAAAAAACAAAAAAGTTTTTCACATACATAATTATGATGTGTGATTCAAACGTGTTTTGTTGGTACACAACGTTTTGCCAAATCATAATCTAAAAATATATTAGTTTCACTTATAAGTGATATTGACAAAGTGAACTCTTATCATAGTTTTCTCCAAAAGTTTTCTTTAAAACATCTGCTTTTGGAGAGAAGGACAAACGTTGAGCATGGTGACTAACACAATTATATCATTTTTTTTCTATTTCAATGATACTGCAAAATGGGAAATTGTCAGTAAAAATAATCAGCATTCGTCAATGAATACCTCAAAAAAGAGACTACACATTGAATTTTCAGATGGAGTTTCGGGTCATTCTAATGGCTGAAAATAACTGGAATCATTACAAGTTCATTGGTTTCTAATATCAGTCTATCTATTACATAAAGTTTTTCTGTTTCAACATTGTTCCAAAACTGAAAACTTATCAACAACAATGATTACTAAGCAATACTTTTTGTTGATATCAATTTACCTTTTTCCTATGACTTTGTAAGCAGTACATGTATCCAGAACACTGTTTCAACCAATTTTTGAATATGCGAATGTTGATTTTCGACACTGAACAGACAATTTGTTTTATATTCAAAAAAGTCTTCGAACTGTCCACAAGAATATTTGTTTCCGTTTCAATTCTTCTTGAAACTGTAAGTATCTGATTTTTAACACTCGACGAAGAAGTAAATTAATGTACACTTATATACTGCTATCTTTTGTTATGAAAATTTCATATTGTACAAAAAAATCTCCGAATAATCTTCGCAAAACGTTCTCAGTTCCATATTAATTTTGAGACTGCAAACTTTGTTTCAAACTTTGACAAGATAGCACATCGAATCTTCACGTACTTGGATTTGAAATCCTTGCAAGATTATCTCAAAAAATCTGAAACACTCATTCATTTGACTTTTTCTCCGTTTCAGACGAATCTGAAATTGTAATAGATATGCTCTTTTTCTATTGCCATCTCTCTCCCAGCATCTCATTGAGAATAATTTCCTAGGTACAACATTGCAACTTTTTATAAATTTCGTTATTTTTTTCATTCAACAGATATGAAACAACAATCGAAGTGTTCACCCAATATTCCCAGTTTCGGAAAATTTTGAAACTGAAAACATGTGAATTTTTATGTAATATTGTCATGTTCGTGTTCGATCCGATTTTCCTGAGTTGATAAAACCAGTTTTTATTTTGAACTTTTTCCTCTCAAGAGTTGCTGGTAATTTTTTGGCGGTTCTTATACTCTTAAACTGGAAACAATTTGGGAAAATTATCATTATAAAACTCAGCAATACTAGAATGAAATAAGAATTTTCAGTTTCAAAATATGCTGAAACTGCGAATACTTCTGATATATTATTATTAGTTCAAAGTTCAATTTTCCCGAAAATGTTTTTAGCAAGCGCACTTACAGAATTTATTACAATAAGACAGTAATATAACATCAAAAAAATATTGAAACTGTAAATTTGTAAGAAAATCTGAAAATTTCACTCGTAGTGAATCTCTCCAATTGGAACATGTAAAAAAAGAAAGCACACATTCGAATGATCATTAATGTTTTTTTTTCTGTTTCAACAAAATATCGAAACCGGAAGTATTGGGAAAACTGGAGTAATCGAAATGTGGATCTTTTCAATTTATCAGAAGATAACTTCATGCTCACTTTCCGAAGCTCTTTTGAAATATACTTTTTGACGAAATTATCATGCAATTTCCATAAAATGCACAATTTTTCAATTGCATGTTTTGCGAATGTATTGAAACAGAGATTGGGATACTTCCAAAATAGATTCCCAGTTTTCAGTAAATCAGTCATCATATTGTTAATTATGGGTATGATCGACATATCAGTTACAACAAGCATTGAAACGGAGAAATATTTTTGGTATTGTGATTATCTATAAATCAGGGATGTGCTAGTTTTGAGCAGAAATGGATTTTTTTCATGAGATTTGATACAAACATCTGGACTCTGATATCAATGTTTTCTTATCACTTATCATCAGAACAATGGTGAGATCACTTTATGTTAAAAACTTTGCAGATTCAATTGTTTTGGGAAACTGAAAAACTTGTCAAATCTTCTGTTACTTTCAGAAGATTGAATCATTTTTCTATTCTTTTTTTTCAGAAATACAACTGAAGTTACACAATACTTCATACTGTATCCTTATCAGTTATCAATCTTCATAGATACTATTATCTTTTTTTAAATTTTGTTTTATAAACATCGGAAAATTTCACAAAAGGAATGAGATCATTCTACTCCAAATTGTTACAGTTACAACTATTTTATAGAAACTGCAAAAGTTGTTTGAATTGTTATGCCTTTCACTGATGTAAATTTGTAAAATTATATATTATAGGCGACTACACTCTTCTTTCCATAATACTTTTTCATTCACAGCCACTGTTTCCATCCCCTATTCCATTTCCGCAGCAAAAGTTCAATTCAATAATTTTGTGAGAACTGCGAAAAAATTTAGTTTTTTTTGAAAATGTCACAAAAAACTTTCCACACAAATGTTGGTGAAAAATTCTTTTTTAGATGAAATTCAAGACTAACTGTTTTCCAAAAGGCCTGTCACATATCATATACAATTGAAACCGAAAATTTTTTTCGTAATCAATTCGAGTTTCATACAAAGAGATTTTACTGATAGAAAATTGTGAACTTTCAGTTTCAAAATATCACTGAAACAGCAAATAACGTCTATTATTTGTTATTTTGCTCCAGTTTTTTTGGCGAAATTATTGAAAACAATAGCATTGACATATTGGTTAATATCGGACATCTATGTAGAATAAACAGTTGTTGAAACTGTAAAATATTTGAAACAGTCAAAATCTCATCTTAAAAATCATACAGTGAATATTTTTTGAAAACCTCATCAAACTTGTATATCAGCATGAAACAAAACCCCATCCCATGATTTTTCTGTTTCAAAGAAATTTCGAAACGGCAAAAACAGTTTTCAATGTCAATACATTCCAAATATTTGTCAAAGTTAATTTTGTCAGTGTTTCTAGGATTTTATGTTAGTTTCAAAATACAGTACAAACGTTGATGTCAAAGAATATCACATTTTGTTGATGTTTGAAACAGTAAAAAACGTTTTCTGCAAAAATTTCAAATAAATCACCGATTATTTTTACTTCGTTGAACTATACTCCGGACTTGAATCGAAATTTGTCTCCATTGATGCAGTTTCACAACTTTTTGGAACTGAGAATAAATGGATGCGGTGTGTTGAAAATTGTGTTGTTCAACTTTCTGGAGTTATAAAACACGTTCGTAAATTATTGAAAAAGTAAGAAAAGTTGGTTGAATATGGTTGTAATTACTGTATAATGTGCATTTTCAGTATCAAAAGCTTGTGAAACAGTAAAAAGAATTATTTTCGCTTATTTTGTTTGACATCTTACGATCAGATGCATTCTGAGAGGCTGTTGAATCATGGAGCACCAAGTTGTGAAAAAGAAACTTTTTAGTTTCAGCACATTTCGAAATATTTTGATTTTCCACAATTCATTATGAAAGGATCATATTTTGAGAATAAGATGTACGTAACATGCATCATTGAAACTGTATTATTTCTTGGGATTCTTTGATTGATATCGATGCTTTAAAAATTTCCCGTTTTTGAAGGGAAATATGTTTTTGGCATTTTGCGATAGTAATAGTTTTGAAAAGTGTCCAACATTTTATCGAGAGCTCATTATTGGAAAAACGGTGTTTCGAATTAGACATATTGCTGAAACAGAATACTTATCTTTACCATTTTTTTCACCTGAGTTCTCGATAGTCAAAGTTTGAAGTCGAACGACGTACTATTTAGAAAAAAATATCTATCACAAACAGATTGATCGAAAGTGATATTTGTACTTTTGATGAATATTGGTTTACTGTTTCAATAAAAGTACAATATTTTTTCATAGTTGGTAAAATCAATCTGAGTGTTGTATCACGCTTTCAGCGCTACTGAAACTGATTGTCTCAGAGATAAATAAACCACAGAACCAGTTACATGTTTTGAAACATTATTGGAGAATGGCAATATTGAAAATAACGATAATTTCAGTTTCAGAAGTCATTGAAACTTGGATATTTTTTTGACTGTTTGTTCTGCATATTGAATTATATTTAGAAAGTATATTATCTTTTTCTTTAATTTCTTTCGAAACCTCCATGTCAGTTTGCCATGCTTCACTTTACTATCAAGTGACCATCATGCCACCATAACAAAAACTGGTGGAACATTAAAAAATTTGTTCTTTTGTTGTCAATTTCCATATCGTGCGGGACACACATATATCAAGAACTTGTGCCACTATTCCAGCTTCAAACATATTTGAAACAGTAAATAGGAGATATCATTTTGCTTTGAGTGTGAGATGTGAGGGTCTGCCTAATTGGATAAACTCTAAAACAACATATGCTCCTTTTTTTATCATAAATTTTGATTTTGATTTTTTTAGCCAGCAAAGGAATCGTGATATTAATGTATAAATTTTGATATTAACAATATTAGAAAAGTGGCTGAAACTGTGAATTTGGAACAAAATTCAAAAATCAAGTTTGCAATCAGCAAGATCTCATCAAAAATACTGTTATTTATCTTTTATTGTTATAATTCTGTTTTGCACAACATTGAAAGATATTGATAATTTTGTGCGGATTTTTTTTACAGCTTCATATAAATTTTGAAGCTGCATTTTTTTTTCAAAACTTTGATTAGTTCCCTACGAACAAATTGGTCACCGTAATACGATTGGTCAAATCTTGTCATAACCATTTTGTGTTTTCATCCAAAAAAGTGTTTCATTTTTCTCAGTTTCTTTCGAAGCGGAAAACAGGAGACAAGGATTCACTATTGTTCAGTAACTGATAGCACGTATGAATTAATCACAATACAAACTTGGTTTGAAAACTTTCGCAGTTTCCGAAGTATTTGAAACTGGAAATATGAAAAATTTCTTAATTGTTAATTTTCTTCAAAAAAAGGTTTTGCAGAAACTAGTGATCCATTACAATTCTGTGTATTTGATGCATTTATATTCATTCTAAAATATGTAGAAAGTGATTGAGGAATGATTTTTTATTCGTTTCGAGATAGATCAAGTAGTAAGCTGAATATATAATTTTTAGTATTGAAAATTTCTGAAACAGAAAATAATGTGGTGTTTGAGTGCTCATCATTATTGTTGAAAATCGCGCACAATACATGTAAATTATCATAACGAGACAGAGATACGACATAGTAATATTCTCCAAGATGAAAATACAGTTTGAATATGAGTGGTGATCAATATTATTCGCTGTTTAAGCTGAACTTCAAAACTTGAAGCTTACAAGAAACTGTAGTAATTGAAGTGCATTTAGCTGATTTTATCGGTTGAGGACAGATATGATTGCTTTGATTCGCTCTTTTAGAAATATGCTTATCGACGGAATTTTTTCAGTTTTGAGACAAAAATTTCTCGATTACATATTGTAAATTTTATTCAGTGTGCAGTTTGGGAATGTATTGAAACAGGAAAAATGATATTCTCAGAATATGTTTCCCGTTCCTGTACATTTGGCCAGTATAGTAATCAGCTTTGGCAGCGGACTATTTGGAATATTCGCAATGACAATTTCAAGCTTCATTGAAACTGAATCTTTTTTGCGGAATTCCTTATTATGTAAACCCTCAAAATGTAAGCTACATAGTTTTCAGCAGTAATATATTTTTTGCAACCATTTTTGAAAAAAGCGATGTCAATGTTTTCACAAACTTTTACACAATAGGATTTTCTATTAATTTTATCGCAAAATTTACAGTTTCGCTTTTCCAATGTATAATTTTTTCTTTAACATGACTTTAATTTGCTTTTTTCATCCTTAGCAAATCCATCAATTTTTCATATCAACCCCGTCAATTTTAACCAGGGTGCTTGAGATTCACTGTGTTTTGTGCACCTGTTCAGCCGTATCAAAAGAATGATCCAAACGTCGATGTCAAAAATATTACATTTTTCATTGGCGGTTGAAACAGTGAAAAATTGAAGATTTTAGACAGCTTCAGCAACCTTTTAAACAGAAAAAACAAGCAGATGATTCGGTCGTTATTTCACATCAGGAGTTTCAAAACTGCCGAAAAATTACAGTTTCAATAATATTTCAAATGTAAAATATTTTTTTGCTTTTTCGATTTCTTTTACACATTTTTGTGAATCTTATGAAAATATTCAGGCGTCTATATCAAAATGCCACGTATATTGATTGGAAAAACAATAAACCATGTCGTGTTTTTTGGTAATTTCAGAAAAGTGCACATGGAAAAATGTATCCTATCTGGTTGGTATTCTACATAAATGATGCTCATGTAACCGCTTGTTATGTAAGGAAGGCTTGCGACGTATATATTAACAATTTCAATCAGTTTCGCGGTTTCATAATTTTTTGAAACTGAAATTATATAATGTTTGAATGTTGATTCATTCATTATTTGCGCTATATTCTGGCATTACAAGAAATCATTCAATTTTGATCTGAAACAATATGAGAACATACATGTATTTCATGCATCTATTGCTTTGCTATGCCTTTTTAACACAATTTTGCAAATTACCTATGACTGAAGAATAGTGATATTCTGAGGTAATTTCGATAGATGAACAAGCTAAGCAATATAGATTTCAGTTTCAAAAACTGTTGAAACATCGAATATTTCTTACTTTTCGTTTATGAGTCAATAGGCTGATGCTTCTTTGAAAATCGTTTCATCAATTCTATAATAAAATGATCCCAAATTTTTGAAATAAAATTTATGAAACAAAATCTGAAAATTTTATACGCTTTCAACAAATGTGAGGAAGTATAATCGGTTTGGTTGAAAACTCGTCAGTTTTCAGAATAAGAATTGACTCAAATGGTTCACTGTTGACGAAGGTTTTTCTCTGTTTCAAAAACATTTTGAAACGGAAAAAAATCAAAGAAAAGTGATTCGGATTGATTTTCAATGGCTTATATTCCCGGAAAATTTGTAATAGCCTATTTGGGTTCGCCATAGATAGTATTTACCAACATTACTCACTCTTCGAACGCTTTGAAAATAGAATGAAACGGGAAAGAGCCGTTTTTTTCGGATAAATTCACAACATTAGAAAGCAAGAATTTTACAAACAGGGAAAAATCAAAAATGTTTTCGATGTTGCTTGACAGCAGCTCTTCGTGTTTTTTTCAGTGTGAAAAATTATCCTCAAAGCATCAGCTTCAAATATGTATAAACAGTTTCGAGAATTGTTGAAACTGCAATCAAATGATATTGCAAATGTTAAGAAGGAAATGATTTGATGTCACTGTTGTCATAGATACTGATCTATTTTTTGTGGTTTTTTGTTTCACAAACACAAAGTACGAAAGATAAGTGGGATTTAGGAATGATTACAGTTCCAACAATGTTTTGAAGCTGAAATGTAACTCATACACAGATGTGTTTTTATAATGCTTCAGAAAATAATCACAACTGAAAAAATGAATTATTATAACTGTCAACACGATCAGTATCAAATGTGTATCCACAGTTTCAAATATTGATGAGACAGCAAACAACCCCTATTTTCCGTTATCATTTTTTAAATCTCATTTTTCATCGCTTTTCATTTGAGAAAGAATGTTTTTTGGTTTCAATTCGCTGAAAATTTTTTCAGTTTCAAGTTATTATCTTGATAATTGGTAATCACATTGGGGTAATAAACTTTATGCTTGATAGTCAACTTTCTGATAATGAAACCGAAAAAATAGTGACAAATTTTCTTCATAACTGTCTTTTCTAGCGTTTATTATTCCCGTTTAAATATTTTTTGAAACTTCAAATGTGTGATTTTCAAAATGTTCCATTCTTTCCATATATTTGATATTATTGTATCCTTACCACTCATCATGGATACTGAAACTTTCCATGCTCAAAATAACCATAAAAGTAACGCAAATGGACATTACTAATACTGATGATTCTGTTGTAAATACAAAAAATGGTATGTTATGAACCATATAACATTATTAATTTCAGTTTCACTCATATTTTGAAAGATCTTTTTGTCTTCGGTTTTGCTCCGACGTTTTTTTTTGTTGAAATCTCTAACCTTTTTTTAAAAATATATTCATGTACCCATCCTGTCACTAAAATGTATCAATTTTGCGTTCATAACAATAATGATGAAAAAAAGAACATTCTATCAATGGGTGAAACAGTGAACAATTTCGTTTTTGGTTCGATTCACAAATTAAATTTGACGCAGTCACATATCAAAACTTTCAGTAAGTTTTCCAGTTTCAAAGACTGTTGAAACAGAAAACAAGAGATATCACTAGGCTTTCAAATTAACACTTGTTGTGTTTATTAAACCTGCTGGCTGATTGAAACAAAATGGGTGTAGAACACATATATGAGCAAGTTGTTTATGAACAGGTTGACCAAATATCGAAACTTGTAGCCACAATTGCATTTTTGTGCATTATTTGAAACCTGAACTATTCTTAGTTTTCGTTTTGATAAATTCACATTCAATAAAGATATCATTAGTAGGAAATGTGTATTTTTCAGTTTCAAAATTTCCTGAAACAAGAAATCTTCCCTATTTTTTTCAATTTGACATTTGATATCATTTTTCAGATCGGAGGCGAAAAAAATCGTGATGAAAGAATATTCAATATCAGAAAGATGGCTGAAACTGTAAATTAGAAACAAAGTCATATTTTCTATAAACAAAAATTCTCATTTGCCTTTAAAACCATGCAGTGATCCATTTCCCCATGTAATACCATTTGATGTTGTGAATCGAGCGAATGTGGAACTAACATCACTACTTTATTAAACCTTCTGAGAAACTTTTGAAACAGAAACAAACTATTTTTGAGTTAGATATACAGTAGTGCACAAGCTATCATTTTAAGAAGACATAGGCAGAAATCAACATTTGGGGTTGTTATTTCACTAGTTTCTGCACATTCTGAAACTGTGATTTTTTTCTGATGTCTTGATGTGGAAATCTTCGTTTCATGATTTATCAAGCAAACCCAGCTTCGAAACATTTGATGTGATAAAGAGAACAGTGTCCGCAATGGCAACACTTGCAAAAATTTTTTCAACGAAAAATGAGACTCAATGTCTATTCAACAGTTATTATTTGTATAAAATGGATTTTCAGTTTTCAAAATTTGTGAAACAGCACATTTTCTGTTTATTGCTCAGTTCATCAAAATGGTAGACGTCATCCGAACGAAACACTGTTCAAAATAAAATTCAATATCATAATAAAAATTATTGAAACTGTAGATGTAATGGAGATTTGCAAAATCAGGCTAGGATTCGATGTTTCTTGAAACTGGGAGAATCGGAAATTCAAAATTCCATCAATGAATGATTCGATAGCACTGTTGACTTATCACTCATCAAATATATTGATATCGTTTCCGAAAACAATGTATTACAAACGAGAGGACTAAATATTAAATGAGATGACTAGTTCCAAGAATATTTGCAGTTGCGATAATCTTTCGAGACGTTTTTTCAAAAGTGTTCATTCGAACATTCAATCAATGAACTATCTGAAAAACAACATTTTACATTTGAAAAACTTTTGCAACAGCAAAAAATCATTATTTTTTGTTTGTGGGTTGCGGTACAAGTAGAAAAAATTTGGACATCAACTTAATTTTTCAAGATGGCTACATAGTATTGAATAACATTGATGAAGCAGCAAATTTGTAAAAAGAAAATCTGAGAATTTTATTTTTCCGGAAAATTGTGAAGAAGCATCGAGTTGGTTAAATCAAACAATGAAAACGATAATTAAAAATAATTATTGATTGAAAAATAATTTTCTGTTTCAATGAGAATGTGAAACAGGAAAAATTTGAATGAAGCAGTGATATTTGGAACTAGGGCATACTAATACAGAAAATAAACTTTTTCAAGTTTGTGAAATTCCGTTTTTAGTGGAAGTGGTTGAGAAAGATGAAAGTGACCTCTATTCCTATCCAACGTTTTAGAAAATTTTCTGAAACAGATAAAGTGCTACTATTCTCATATGGATATACAACATGTTGAAGATACGAAACACTGTTAACAATAAATATTGACTACAAAAAAAATATATTGAAACAGTAAATGTAATGGTGCCAACCATTAGAATATTGGTTTAGTGTTTCAATGAAAGTATAAAAAATTCAACTTTCAGATTACGGTAGTCGATATTTAGCCAGAGTTTCTAGAATCAGACATTGACCCAATAATTGAAATTAAAAAATATCAATTTCTGGAACCTTTGAAACTATAATATTTTTCAAGAAATTTCGATTCAAGAAAGCTGATGTAATAATTTTTCCAATTTTGAATTGACGTTCGGCCCACAAAGTTAAGAAATTTTGGCAGACATCAATCAATTTCCAAATCTCGTGCACGTTCTCAAATATATTTCAAACAACATACTGACATTTCTTTTGACATTCCTCCACAAAATTATTGTTTACCATAGAATTGCATAATTGGTTATAATCAGACAGCTGCACCATGACAGGAAGATTTGAAGCTGTGAATTTGAAACAAAAAACACGATTTTGAGATTTTTTTGAAAGTGGGGGAAATTTTCTGAAGCTGTCTTGAAAAAGTGTCAATCCAGGAAAGAGTTCAACTTGTTGAATCAAATGAAGTTTGACACAAAGTAGAAGGATCAGGAAAATACCAGACAGAATGCACTTCCAACTCTTCGAAAGTTTTGGAAATGTAATGAAACAGAAAAGTGTTGTCATTTTTTCAAATGTGGAATATTATCAGGTCATCACTTACCATTGTTAGAAGTGTTTTGAACATTTCATGCTATCAGGCTGCCAACTGAAATTTTTCCTGTTTCAGCGTTTCTTGAAACTGTTAGTTTAGAAATATGAAATGCTCTCACTATATGGCAGCACTATCTGAGAATGTTTTTCAGAAAAATCATAGTATGTAAATTGATGTAGATGTTTAGATGCAATGCTTTCAATTACCATCATGATAAATTTCAGGTACGATTGAAACTGGAATATTTTATTTTACCATTGGAAAGATGTTACTTGTGATTTGGAACAGAGTAATAAGTTTGACGGTATTTTCCAAATGAACTGATACTGGTATTTATATGAATTTTCAATGGTACAATATTATTGCATACCCAGAAAGTTAAGTCATCATGTTTGAAACTGAAAAAAAAATAGAAATGCTTTCTGTAGAGTTATCACTTCATAAAACTTTTCAATGACCCTGTCAATTTCATGAATTCATCGCATTTTCAAAAATTATTCCAGGTTCAATGAATTTTGAAACATATTTTTTTCTGTTTTGTTTATTTTTAATGAATTGACAATTTCTCTATTTTTAATTAATGATTGGTGTTTTATGGAAAAAAATTGTTTTATTAACTGAACATCGAGCTTTAAATAATATTTACTGAAATGATTAAAAATGTGAAACAGGAACATATATCTGGACAGTTTTAGTGTCCGTCAACTTTTTCAACAGTTTGGGAGTGTTCTGATAATGTTTGCAATAATATCCGTTATGATAAAGATAACAGTTTCAGATATCATTGAAACTGGAAAAATTGTTTTCTTTATTCGATTTATAAATACTGGATTCCATCGGTGTCAACAAAATTGATTTTGGCTTTGGGTACGAGGGAGCAAGGTCATAAGCTCAACGGCATTTTTAAGATAGTGTGAAACTTCGTGTATCATTGTATTTATGGATAGATAACCGTTGTCAAAAAAATCACAACGGAAATACCAGAACAGTATTTGAATCATGTTTGAAACAGAAAAAAATGAAGTTACAGAGCTGCTACTTTACAAAACTTTTCAATGACACGATCAGTTCCATAAATGAATCGCGTTTTCAGAAATGAATGCAAATTCAATGAATTCTGAAACAGATATCAACATTGTATCAAACGTTACGTTCACATAATATATAACAATACTTTCATTATTACAGGGTTCCATCAGACTGTGTTTCAAAATTGCCAACAGCGATTGTTGAATTTATTTCAAAAAAGAATCATTGGAAGATGAATCATTAGTAAAAATGAAAACAACTTCCAGTTTCAATCATGGTTGAAAAAGTGATAATAACAATTTTTCCACGATTTCTTAGACTTTTTATTACAAATTTTATATCGTGTTTTGAACTGTAGCAATATTATCGAAATACGATTTTTTAGAGTTCCAGCTGCAATTCGAAACAGAAAAATGACAATTTTCTAACCAATGATCCGAACATAACTTTTCCTATCCACAGATTTCATCACAATCAATTTTTATTTGATACAGTAAAATACTGCGATTTTTTCAGAAATATTCGAACTTCAACATTTTTTAATTGTCAAGAATAATAGCACTTTTTGCAATTTTCGCTGAAAATTTACTTGTTTAAAAAGAAAATACTTTTTTTTTTCATTCATTTTGTCAAAAAAAATGGATTTTGATGCCGTGGGACATTAAATCAATGTTGCATCGACTTAGAATTGAAAAAAAATTCAAGATTATGCTAATATCAGTTGTCATAAAAACAGGAATTTTTTTCAAAAGTCTGAGATTTTCAGAAAATTTTAGATTGCTGTTTCATTCCTTTTCGAATATCAGGTATTTAGTTGAATATTTGATTGTATCGACCAACCGCGTTTGATATCAGCTGTCAGACAAAATTACCAATTCTGTTTGTCTTTTTCTGGTAGTGCAAATCATTTGTGGTACTGTAATGTTTGGTTCAGCTTACTGTAAGTTAGTGTGGATAACTTATAAGTTCAACACATTGACGAATCAACTCCCTTTTGAAAAATTATCAGTTTCAATGAACTCTGAAACTGATTATTCAAATATCTCAATCATTGATTCGATGATATTCTCATAAAAAATCTTTTTGGGTACTATAGTGGTTGGAGCAGACTACTGAAAGTTACTATGGATCATTTACAAGTTCAATATAAATAAATTATACATTTACCAACATCACCGACGATTGAATAGTTGAATGTGAAGCTATGCCAGTTTTAGTATTTATTAAAACTGAAAAAATCCTTGGGTATGTATTTAACAACAATTTGTAGAAAGAAATAACATTTTTGGTGATACTTGACTGTTTCAATTGTTTTTGAAACTGCAATGTTATTTAAACTAATGATTCGCTGTCCAAGTACAGGAACTTACTCTAAACTACAGTTATTGGAATATAACTCTGTGAAAATTCATTCAAAAATTTTAAAACACGATCGAAGAGATTTTGTACTTGTTTTTAAATTTTAGTATTATTTGGAACTGTTTTGTTCGGAACCGAAACAATGAAAAAAAGGGTCACCATAACTAGAACATTATTGAACTTTCACACTGGAAAATACATATATCGGAGTGAGAAGCAAAAACATGATAAATATATCAGTTTCATTCCAAATTGAAACTGAAATATTTTTTGGAAGTCTTCGATGTGTAGACGAGATACGTAATCACAGATTTTATCAATGTTCTAACAAAAATTTTCGAATTTCGCATCACAAAAAATTACGTATCTTCATGATTTTTTTTCGCGATTTCAAGTTACCGTTCGGAAAATTAAAACCTTTCCGTCACTCAATTCAGAAAAAAAGAAAATAGTACAAGTTTCGAAACGGTGCAATGAATTACATAATTATCAAATATGTGGGCAATAATTCTTTAGTTCCTGCACATTTTGAAACTGAAATTTTCTCATAAATTTGTTGGATGAATCAGCTCTACGTTTTTTTGAGAAAGTTGGTTTTACAGTTCAATGTGATCAAAATGTCCGTTTCAAAGTTGTTTGACACCATTTCGTATTTCTCTATCAATGTTTGTTGAGTGTCTCGAGTTTGCGCATGAACGGAAACAGATGAAGCTTTACCTGTAAGACAGGTTGCAAGTTGAACCAATTTTTTAACTGTCAGGAAACCTTCTTACAATTTCTAAGTTTCAACACACATTGAAACAGTAAAAACTTCCAATATTTTCACAGTTTTTGTTTTTATGGATACATTGATAAACTCCCTTCATTTTTGATAAATGCTAATCGCAGGACATTAAAAATCAGCTTCCTGAATTTTATGTGCAGTAGTTACTCCAATAAACTATATTTACTGAATTTATCAGATAACATCTTCGAGATTCCAGCTGCCATGTTTTTTGAACTGAATTTGTTTCAAACAACACGGAAAATGAGCATTCAGGTAGCCCAACATACGTTGTAAATGGATGCACAGATGTAATATTTGATGCTATTCTGCTGTCAGTTACATAAAAACTTGAAACAGAAAATTGTTTTAGAGAACTTTGCGAAATGAACTGAACTTTCAATGTGGTTTTCTAATTTTGTGTAAGGAATGAAACAGGAATAACGTGGACAAATTCTTGAATTTGCACTGTTTCTTTGAGAAAAGTAAAATTTTCAAGAAAAAAAAAAACAAAGTTCGTTGAATCGGTAGATTGTTTCTGTCAAATCTGCTAGAATCACGCTTGGATTTCAAAGCATATATCAACATTTCATGATATTTTTACAGTTTCGTCACATTTTGAAACTGTTTTTTTTTTCAAAAATAAAACAATTCCGCCTATACACAACTTATGTATATTGATGCCACTGTATTTACACTCTGCATTACGAAGTAGGAATAAGATATCAGTTTCAAACAACAGTGAAATTGGACAATGTTTTTGAAAATCTTCGATAAATGTTATTGATGCCGCGGATGTCAGCAGTTTGCAAACAAAAACTTATTTTTAGAAAATATTTCGCATCATGTAATTAAGCATATCTTGTGTGAATGATCAACAGTTTCAATGATCGTTCGGAAAGTAAAAATTGTTTGTCAATGCATTTGAAACAAAATATCGAGGTGATAGAAACTTCGCAACGTGAAAAATCTCTGAAAAAAGCGATATAAATTTTTTCTAAGCACTCATCATAAACTGATATATTTCTATTGATGATACTGTCAAACGAAAATCCATATCAATTATCACAGAAAAGTTTACAGTTTCAACTCTATTTTAAAACTGTAAGGTGTAATGTTTGAGTACTGTTCCAATGTAATGTTAAAGTTGTATTTTCATTTCAAGAAAATTCATTAACTTCAACCTACTCCCAACGTTATGGAAACTGAAAATGTACCGTAATTTGTTCTCACAAAGAGCATTGATTTCATGTTTTATTAAAATTACAAAAAGTAAACCATTTTTCAAAACGTGGTCTCCTGGTTTTTTCATAGTTGTTTTAATCATGGTGTTAATCATTCTGGAACGTCGACAGGATACCGATCAGGTTTGAACCATACGTTCTTCCATTTCACAACTATTGAAACTGCTTATTTCTGAAAGTGAACATTATCACCGATACACTGCCGCACAAGTCGATTATTTGAAAACACAGAATTTCCCAGGAAGATCACTGCTCAAAGCATCAATTATGGGAATAAGATGCATTATCCGATATGATAAACATATCAATTTCAAGCACAATTGAAACTGGAATATTTTTTTGAATCCTTTGATTCATAAAAGCAGTTCATCTCATTGAGGTTTTTCCCTTTTTTTTAGTAGAGTGATTTCCGATTAGATTGGCTATGAAAAAGAAAAATTTTTTATTTGGAAATCATCAGAAACAAGGAAAACAATATTTGTAGATTATTTAAAAGAACTCAACAATATTCTGGGATGATTTTGATTTTTTGTGAAAAATAACATTCCAGTTTCAGTTTTATCTAGAATTTATTTCACAAATACCTTGTTCGTTTTTTTCTATGTGTGTTTCGTACGTCGTCGTAACAATAAAACTTCCAGATTCTAAACAACTACGCAAAGGTCTCCATACCGAGATGCTCTGAAACTCAAAACCTGAAACAGTACTGTACTAATAGTAAGAATCATTAAAAAAATAATATTGTTTACTGTATCAAACACATCGTCAAATGAAATTCTAATTGAGTAAAACGGTAGTCCATTTCTATTTCGATATTCAGTACGATTTCTAGACAATTAATCCGTTTTCGGATAATTGAAAGAAGGTTTTCAAATACAATCATCTGAAACTAAACATATTGTTACGATTATTATTGAAACAGTGATATCACTTAGAGCATGGCTGTTTTGAAACTTCATTCAAAAATTGCTGAAAAAATGTCTGAAAATGCGAAATCGAGTGATGAATCGAGGTTTTCAAGATTTTTTTCCGTCATCGAAAAGAACGTTTCATATTTATATTCAGACTCAAAACTGTAAGTTCAAACAATTTTTCGTGGTTTCTTAAATTTTTTTCATGATTGCTTTATCGTATTTTGAACACTTATTCTTGATATTAAATAATACAATATTACACAAGAACACAATATTATCAAAATATGATTTTTCAGAGTTTCAGCTACAATTTGAAACAGAAAATGACCAATTTTAGACTTTTAGTAGTCATTGAAACTGAAAAACTGTGCAGTCAGAGGTCACAAAGCTTTACAATTGTTTTTGGTTGTTGACGTGTATTGTATAGAATATTCTTGCAAAGAATATGTCGAATAATATTTTGGCATTAGGTGACTGTTTCAATTATTGTTGAAACTGCATTATTACGCATAGTGTTTGGTATCCGCATAGAGAAACGTTTCTCGAACTACAGTTATTGGACAGTGAGTTTTCTGGAAATGCATTCGAAAAAATTAAAAATACGATTGATCAGCAGTTTTCCTTGTTTCATAGTTTTAGTAGTATTTGAAACTGTATTATCAGAATGATGTTAACTAACTGTAACAATGAGAAATTTAGTGAAATATACTGATAATGGCGTTCATAGACAGGATATGAACTATCTGATAAAAAATGACTAACAGTTTAGAGCATAATTGAAACTGGAATATTCCCCCCCCCCCCCTGGTACGCAACTTGTTCAAACAAGTGATGAAAATGCAGATTTCAGATTTTTACAACAACAAGAACGATTTAGAATGAATCAGAATTTATGGCGCTTTCCAAGTTTGAATACATATTGAAACAGAAATAAACTGAAAAATATTTTACAGTTTTTGTTTTTATTGATACATTGACAACTTTCCTTCATTCTTGATAAATGATATTTATAAGTGTTGAAAAATCATTTTGGTGAATTTCAGACAGGAAATTTGGTAATGTTATTTTAAGAAACCAGATTCATCAACGAACAGTTGTGAATTTCCGGCTACCAAGTTTTTGAAATAGATGTTTATTACAATACGGCTAAAAATGTAGGTGCTTTTCAAGGAAAATTCCAAACAGGATGGATAATCCAATACTTAATGAGACTATGATGTTAGGTTTCATAACAATTTGAAACAGGAAAATATTTAGAGGACCATCAATGAACTTGATTCGTTTTCAATAATTTTCCGCATGCAAAAACAGTAAAACGTTAGATGGGTCATTCGGCAGGTTCCGATTACAACGAGGTCAGATGTGAAACCACCTGAGGATTTTTCAATAATTGCTGAAACTGAAAACAAATTTTCCGAACAGAGAGAGTTTGACCGCAACATTTTTTTACAGTTCCTATTATTATTGAGATATTAAAGTGTCTTTGTTCTGTTTAATAGTAGACTGACTTTCATAACCATATAGTGTGCGAAGCTCAGAGCTAGAAGAATTGTAATCGTGCACCTAGGTGTTGATAGGTTTTTGCAGGTCAGTTACTGTATATGAGAAAAATTGCAAAACCGTACCATAAAAACATCAATGTTGTGTACATTTTTGTTAATTATTTAAGCTTGAAGTTCACACAGAAAACAAGATAAATTCACTAAATCGAAACAAGGTAAAAGGTTTCAGTTTCAGTATTTTTTGAAACTGCTAATATAAATCATTACATTGCTCGAATAATTCTATCAAGTCGATTCAAACTGTGATTTTACGGGAACAAACTTTAGAGTAAAGACTTGAATTTTTGGTTCATTTTGAAACTGAAAATTCTTGCACATAGTTTATTGAATGAACGAAATTGCAGATGCCAGGTTTTTTTGAGATTCGACCGGATGACCCATTCAATACTAAGTAAGATAAAGCATCAGGATGATTATGAAGTCGTGGGAAACAATACTAACAGTTCATTGAACCATTTTTCTGTTTCAGAAGATCTTGAAACTGTAAGCATAATTATGACGAATAATTTTTTTGAAAATGCTCGAAGTTCAACTTGAAAGTTATGTGATTGATTCAAGCAGGTTGACCATATATGACAATATCTGAGTAATATAGAATTCCCGAAGAGAAATCAGCAGTACAATATTTGAATTTTTAATTCCACAAGTGTCTGAAACAGAAAAAAATTGATTTTTATTTGAATGCTCAGAAGCTGTCTCGAAAACTGTGTAGTGCTCATTTTTTTATTTCCACGTATTACCGTTACTAACTTATGAAATATTTTCAGAATGTACAGAAACAGAAAAATGTTAGTTGTGAATATGATGAACATGACAGTTTCAAATGTCATTGAAACTGGAACTTCATCTGTAAATTTTCGGTTCCTATGGTATATATTTCATAGTTATCGGCATAAATTTTTCAGATTTCAACAAGAAGTTATGTGTGAACTTCAAATTCAGGTGTTAACGGCTGATTCTTGGAATGTGTAGGAAAAAACAACAATATTTTTGACAGTAGTATTGCAATGAATTTTTAAACTTGAAATGGTGATGAACATATAATCAGCGCAAGATTACTTTCAGAAGTGCATTCTAAACTTCAGAAATTTCTGTAACAGTTATTCTTTTTTTTCTTTACCAGATGATACATATCACGCTTAGCATTCATCAATTGGGTGGATACTGTTCACAAAAAAATGCAGAATCAGAGAACAAGTTATTGAAACTGTAAATGTACATGATGTGTGTATTTGTAGTGAATTGTCTTTTCCAATGAAATCGCAAAATGGAAACTTTCAAGAAAGCAAAGTTCATTTAATTATTTTTCTGTCAAAGGTGTTGGGATATTGACAAATCAAAATACCAACATTTCATGATATTTTTCCAATTTGACCAATTTTTGAAACTGTTTTGTTGTTTTAAAAAAATAGAAATTCCGTGAATATATGTACAAGATATATTGATGTTCACTTTCTTCAACAGTAAGGGATGAATTCACTCTGAGCATTTTTCGATATGAATAAGATATCAGTTTCAGGAATAATTGATACAGCCAAACTATCGTTATATTATCAATGCTCGGAAAGTTTCCGGTATTTGACTATCTAATGAAACCGAAAAGCTCTAGAATGCAGAATGGACAAACACTTTCCGGGGTTATGATGATTTAAGAGTCGTTTATGAGGAGAAAAACAATTTTGCAGACAATTCTTTGGTTTCAGAACATCATGACACTGTAATCTTAAACGCGAAGAGTAATACGTTGGGCAACATTCTATTTTTTAGCATCTTCTTGAAGAAAACCGTTGTTCACATCGTCCTTTGAAACTGGAAAATATTTGAAAACGTGTCGATTTTTTATAAAATGTTCTTCTTAAACTTGAGAAAAATTTATACAAAAAAAGCAGAACTCCAAATATCAAAATCAAGGTGAAAAACTTTGATTTCCGTGTTTTTTGAAACTGATATTTTTGGTAATACAAGCAGTAGGATCACATTTTGAGCTCCGAAGAATTTTGGTGGAATTTGACTTTTCCCAGTTGCTATTTTATAAAATCACCGCTTTGGAATAACGACTCGGAAAAGTTCAATAAGCGTGGAAATCATCAAATGTTTAGAATTGAACTCTGAAACTGAAAATTCCTAAAAGAAATTTGTTGGATGAACTGAAAATGCAATGTCAGGACGTTTTGAGATTCATTGAAATTTTATTTCAATAATTAATGATATGAATATGCCAGTTTCAGGAATGATTGAAACAGGCATACATTTGGTTCATTTTCGATTTTCAGTAATTTGCTCGTCTTTGGGAATCTAATGGAAGCGAGAATCTCAAGAATGCAGAATGGACAAACAGTTTCTTGGATCAGGATGATTAGTGAGTCGTTTATGAAAAGAATAACAATTTTCCAGACAATTCTTCGGTTTCAGAACATCATGAAACTGTAAGCATAAACTGGAAAAGTAATACAATTGGGCCGTTATCAAATTTTTCAAAAAAAAAACAGTTGTTGACATTGTCCCTTGAAACTGGAAAAATTTGAACACTTGTCGATGTTTTGTGGAACGTTTTTCTCAATCTGGGAAAAAATTATACAAGAATGTATGTCAATGGATAATCGGAGAAATGGAAAAACTAACCCAGTTTCAGTGATTTCTGAAACTGGTAATTCGAATAATTAGATTGTTCGGATTGTACTATAAGTTTCATTCAAACTGTGATTTTTGAACACAATCAATTCAATACTTGATTTAGAAAATGCCAATCACGGAGGAAAACATCAAATTCAGATTCAGAATTCAAAATTCAGAAATTCTTAACCGACTTGATAATCATGTAAATTTTGGAACTGAAAAGTACTAGACATAATCCGTTGAATGAACTGAAAATGGAAATTCTAGGTTTTCGTAGTTTGATCGAACCTCCAATTCAATAATTAGTAAACTAAAATTGGTAGTTTCAGAAATAATTGAAACATGTTTGTTTATCAATGTTCAGTTTCCTTCCCGACTTTGAGAACCTTCCGGAACTGAGATACTACTGCAGAGTGGACAAACAGTTTCTTGGGTCAGGATAATTAGGGAGTCGTATGAAGCAAGACAAACAGTTCTTTAAACCATTTTTCCCGTTGCAGAGTATCTTGAAAGTGTAAGTATAATTATGAGGAATAATTTACTAAAAATATCTTGATATTCAACTTGGACATCGTGTGATTGATTCAAGCAGGTTGACCATATATGACAATATCTGAGTAATATAGAATTCTCGAAGAGAAATCAGCAGTACAATATTTGAATTTTTAATTCCAAAAGTTGCTGAAACAAAAAAAAATTGATTTTTATTTGAATGCTCAGAAGATGTCCCGAAAACTGTGCAGTGCTCATTTTTTTATTTCCACGTATTACCGTTCCTAACTTATGAAATATTTTCAGAATGTTCAGAAACAGAAAAATATTTGTTGTGAATATGATAAACATGACAGTTTCAAGTAAAATTGAAACTTGAACTTCATTTGTAGATTTTCAATTTATGAATGGTATTCGTCATAGTTATGGGCATACGTTGTTCAGTATTTAACGAGACAAGTTGTGTGGGACCTTCAAATTCAGGTGTCAACGGCTGATTCTGGGAAGGAGTAGAAAAGAAAACAATATTTATGACAGTATTATCGCATTAAATTTTTTAACTCAAAATGGTGATAAACATATAACCAGCGCAGGATTACTTTCAAAGGTGCGTTTCAAACTTTATAAATTTCTGTAACAGTTATTATTTTTCTTTTCTTTACCAGATGATACATGTCACGCTTAGCGTTCATCAATTGAGCGGCACGCTGTTCATTACAAAATTCCATATCAGATAACGATATATCGAAACAGCGTATGTAGAGGAGCTTCTATTTGTAGTGAGCATTAGCTCTCTGTTTCTTTAAGATTGCAAAATGGAAACTTTCAAGAAAGCAAAGTTCATGGAATTGTTTTTCTGTCAAAGTTGCTGGAATCATGCTGGGATATTGACAAATAAAAATATCAACATGTCATGATAT
Source organism: Caenorhabditis uteleia (assembly GCA_963573275.1). NCBI lineage: Eukaryota > Metazoa > Nematoda > Chromadorea > Rhabditida > Rhabditidae > Caenorhabditis > Caenorhabditis uteleia. Next base: position 3,733,392 of record OY752135.1, on the reverse strand, counting down.
TTTTCCAGTTTCGCCAATTTTAGAAACTGTATTATTTTTCAAAAATATAGTAATTCCGTGAATATATGTGTAAGATATATTGATGTTCACTTTTTTCAACACTAAACTTTACATCACAAAAAAAATTTCAGATTATCTTTCGCAAAGTTCAGTTCATTTTGAAATTGTAAATTTCTACATTAATTTTCCAATGAGGTCCTGAAAATGTAGTTTCCTTTTGTTTTTGTGACCAAAAAAAAGTCTCAATGAAACCCGTTTCCCGATTAATTGAAACATGTATTTTTTTGATTTCATATCAATGAATTGTTTTTGGGTTCAACAAATTTCACAGAATTTGATCACTACGTGTAAGGAAAACAACTACATCCAAATCAAACTTCATCGAAATTCCAAGCAGTTTTAAGGTTTCAGCATACAGTGAAACAGATACGAATGAAAATAATTTCACAGTTTCTAGGAAATGCGCATTGGTAACCTCACGTCATATACTGGGCAGTCATTACTGATGCGATTATGATGCTTGTTTTCATTAAACTTTGAAACAGGAAAATAGCTTCATCAACTTTCAGGACATTTTGAAACAGATACCACACATCTTGATCAGCGAGATGTACGTTTACTGTTTTTGTTATTATTGATTCATCAACTCATCTTTTTTTCGTTTATTAGCATTATTTTGTGATCAAATTATCTGAAATTACATTGTCCTGGAAACTGAAAGTCCAAGAACGTGTCGATTTTTTGTTGAAGGTTCTTCTCAATATTGAAAATAGTTTCTAGAAAAAAATGCGTATCAATAAGATATCGAAAATTTGAAAACTATTTCAGTTTCAATGAGCTCTGAAACTGATATTTCAAATGACTCAATCATTAGAGTTGCTATAAACGTTCCTGTTGATTGTGGTGAAATTTGAACTTTATTCGAATTGAAATTTCATTTAGTACACTTCGTTAAACAAAGAAATTAATAAACTTTCAGTCATGAAAACTTTGAAACTGAAATCTCATGAACATGATTTGTTGTATGAACTGAAAATTGAGGTTTTAGGATTTTTGCAGTTGAATCGAGCATCCAAGCCAATGATCAGTGAAGTAAAGATGTCAGTTTCAGGAATTATTGAAATATTTGTGCTCATGGATCAATATTTGATAAAGCCTTCCTGCCTTTGAATACCTTCCGGAACTGAGAAACATTAGGATGGAGAACAAATGAACAGTTTCTAGGATGTTGATGACTAAGGAGTCGTACTTGCCGGGAATAACAGAGTTCCGGATAATTCTTCGGTTTCAGAATACCATGAAACTGTATTCATAAACAGGAAGAGTATTACAATTGGGCTGTAACTGATAATTCAAATGATTTCATTGTTCGATTTGTTCTATAAGCCCGATTCAAACTGTGAGTTTGTTTTTCTTTCATTGGGAAACAACTGATTTCTTGATGTAGGAAATGTCAATCACGGTGGTAACCATCAAACATTCAGAATAAAGACTTGAAATTTATGTTCATTTTGAAATTGAAAACTTCGAAATATAATTTGTTGGATCAAGTGCTGGGAATATTGATGCCTGATAGACCTGTGATGCAAGAAGGAGTGAAATGAAAATGCCAGTTACAGAAATGGTTGAAACATTGTTTTTTTATGTACCTCTACCGCGACTACTTCCCGGAATTGAGAAGTTTTAAAATGCAGAATGGGAAGATGGGAAGACTGTTTGTGAGATCAGGATAACTGAAGGGTCGTATATAAAAGGAATAACAGTTTTCCGAAAAAAAATACTGTTTCAGAATTCCTTGCAAAAGCCTTGCCAAAAACTTTATAAAAAAAACTTTTTTTACACTGCAATAATTCCTTGATAATTTTCTAATGATCATGAAGTCATTCCGCAACAATGAAACAATCTTCGAAAAAAATGTTCCAGTTTCAATGTTTTCTGAAACTGATAGTTCAAATTTCCCATTCGTTGGAATATCACTCGCTTCGTTTAAAGAATTGATTTTTTTGAAGTTTCTTTTTTCCCAGTTTCGAAACAAACTATTTGTACTATTTGCATCACGATTTTTTAAAATAGAATAATTTTTTTCTGTTTTACAGACCTCCAAAAGCTTTCAATTTCTCTTCTGTTCCGATTTTATATGCTCAGTTTTCCAACGCTGTTCTTGAAAAAAATATATAATTTCAGACGTCTATTTTTTGTTGTCTGAAAATCAGATCATGTCGCTTGATATGCCAAAAGCAGTTACATAGTCATCAGATACATCACAATGTTGTTGAACCTGATTTATTTTGAAACTGAAAAAAAAAGAAGTTTGGGTTTATCCGATTGGATCCTGACCTTATTTATTGTTTATGGGAATCCGTGAACATGAAACTCTAACAGCATTCCATTTTTCCACTCAACCAGTTCAATTCACTATTGAAACAGATAAACATCATATATGATGTAACTTTTTCAAACGTTGATATTGTTAATTAGAGAAATATAATTTTTTCTAGTGATAGTCTTGAATGAGAGAAGAAGGAAGTATGAAAACTAACGAAAATCTGAATCAATTGTAACTTTTCAAATATAATTGAAACAGTGATATTATTATTGTTGGTAATTCAAAACGTCCAGTTTTGATTTTTTTTTGTCATAATACAGACAAAGTAAGATTTGTAATATAAATTTAAGTTATTGAAACTGTAAAAATTAGTGTCGGTGATGTTCTGAACGGAATAGATCCATGCTAGTGAAGAATGGTTTGATTGTTTGAAGTATGGACATGTAGATCAAGAATCGTACTTTTGAAACCGAAAAAAAGGTTCGAAAATTATTTTAGTTTATCGGTGAATATTAGGAAATACGCGTCAATTGAAGTACAGTGATATGATATAAATGTAACTTTTCGCAGTTTCAGAAACATTCGAAAATAAAGTGATCACTTTTTTATTGTAGGAATAAAGCTGGGCGGGGCAAATTAAATCAGTTCCTGTGAAAAAAAATTAAAATATTCGACGTTACTGTTTCAAATTTTTCCGAATATGTCTTCTTCCATTAGTGTCAGATTCCAAATTGATTCATTTTTTTACGATTTCAACAATAAAGGGTAATGACATGATAGTGGTGAATTGAAGGATTTCGAGAGAATACTTTTGTATAGAGCAGCGAAAAATTGAGTGCGGTGTGAATGTGAAGTTCAAATGAAACTGGAATAACTATTATCAGTTTTGAAAAACTTTGGAACGGAAAAGTATTGAAATTTGAACGCTAAATCCAGTTCGCAATGGGGCGCGCTTGCATACATCACTGTTAATTCAGTTTATTCCGTGTTCTCTTTCTCTCAAGAAAGGTTATTATCAGACTAGAACAATAACAACAATCGGAAAGTCGATAATAAGCTATCCAAGCTTAAAAAAGACAGTTTAATTAATAGGAGTGATGCGAATAAACTGAATTAACGGTAATGTATGCAAGCGCGCCCCATTGCGAACTGGATTTAGCGTTCAAATTTCAATACTTTTCCGTTCCAAAGTTTTTCAAAACTGATAATATGAAGTTGCTAAAAATGGTAGAAAAATATACGCAGGTTCCGAATAACGTTTACGGTAGCAAACAAATGACAAATCTTCGCAGTTTCGAGGATGTGTGAAACTGCAAATATGAGCAGATATGGTATTCTTCTTGTTGTTGGAACTGCCAACAAAGCTGACCTTGTTTTGGGGATGAACAGGTTGGATGTATGAAGAACACCTGTATACGGTTCGAAATTTTTGTCATATGTAACGCGGATGGTTTGTTTCAAGGAAACGGGTTTTAAGCAGAATGAAAAATTATTATGAAACATTTTAATTCTATTATTGATAAGAAATAAAAGCAATATCAAAAATAATGGCTGAAACTGGAAATTTTCAGGATTTTCAAGATGGATTTATTTGCTGTTAGGATCATCAATTCTTTTTTCAAAACTGTAATAAACCTGGTGCGGATAATCGAACACCGACTTTGATGGAAATTGGAAGTTTCAATTTTGAAACAGAAAACCAACGCTATATCAGTTTCAAATAATACTGAAACTGAAGCTTCAACTGTTTCAAACGCTTCGATCGTGCTTTCCATTCGCAAAATTTTTTCTTATGAAAGTTTTGTATGGGAGTAGAAAGAGGTATGTATACACACTAACAAAAGTGAGAAACAAATTTAACGTTTCAAAGTTGATCGAAGTTGTGGTTTTGTAGTCTTTTGTGATCGGTTCGTCGTTTTCTCGCCAGAATCTCCTATCCTTAATGGCCAATTCTTTTATAAAATTAGATCTTGACTAAAACAGGCAAACACTTTCAAGTTTCAGCCATAATCTGAAACAGAAAATTAGTACATTTATCAATTATTGGCCTGTATTAATGTGTATTGTCACAATTCAATACTATTTTTGTTTGATGACGATTCAATGTTTGAAACGAATCAAGTGTCATCTTGTAAATATTATATATATCTGAAACTGATAACATTTTCCTTGATCTTCCGTCAAACTATTTCCAATGGTAAATTTCTCCATTGATAAGAAAAAATGCTCAAAGTGCTCGATATATACTGTATTTAAGATAATCACCCCAAGGGCGTATCAAACATTGTTACTGAAACATATGAAACTTCATCTTTGCTGCTTGATACAGTGGATAATGTGATTTTAGAATATTGGAGTGATGGTTTCACTGATACAGAGTTCGGATTTGAGATATCTTCACTATTCAAATCACCTAAATTCAAGAAAAATCAGTTTCACTACATTTTGAAACGGAATCCGAGATTCAAATAGCTGCATCACTTTTTTTGATGACTATTCTTTCAAAAATTTCAAATTTAGAAAAAAAATAACTAGAAAGTATTTCAGTTTCAGTGAAATCTGTAAAATCAACATTTTTTGGATCACTGGTTCAGACAATCACGAATCTGATGTCCAACTGTCAAACATCAGTTCTTTGAAACTGCAAATATTTTCACATTTTATACTTACAATGAATACAGAGTGTCAACTATTTAAAAACATGCTTCTTTTTTTTTTAAAACGTCTGACAACGACGTCTTGTAACACTTTTCAGAAATATAACTAGAAATAAAATATATTCGGTTTTGAAAGAGCCTGAAACTAGAAGTTCCAGTTTTATTTCATTCATGTTTGAAACCGCAGTATCACTCAATTTTGTTGAATTTACTATTTTGAATTTTACTCTATCGATACATCTACAATTTGCAGGTACTCCGAACTTTCCGAAACTCGCCTACCTGAAACAAGAAAACAGCTGAAAATTATTACAATAGATGAAAGGTGATAGGACGTAAAATTTAAGACGAACATTAATGGTTGTGAGTTCATTTTTTCAATCCTTCTGGAAACTGCGAAAACAAAACAGAAAATTTGGTTTGTAAATCTTTTATTATGGACGTCGGCTATGATAGTGTTGAAGTGAATGGTTGCTAGAGTGAACGCAGATGTAGATTGCAATACTTCGCAAAATTATCTGAAGCTGCGATTAATGTGGTACTGAAAATCACAAAGAATGTTGAATTGGTTGATTCTGGCGGCAAAACTCTCAATTGTTTTGGAACGGAATGTTTAGTCCTGGGGTGGAATAATGTGCTCTGTGTATGTGCATTTTCCGTTTTCCAAATCACTGAAACAGTGATCAATTTCGTTCCAACACATTTTGAAACACTGGGTAACCTTTGTATAATTATACTCATCAGGAATCCCTCAGTTGGAGTTGAAGTATACGAAATTTGATTCAGTTTGCCATTACTAGGAAAGATATATTTTCAGTTTCACACACTAATTTTTGTCATTGTCTATCCCTATGCCTTTCGATCAAGATTTCGAGAAGTCTTTTTTCGGACAAGACGTTGACAACTGCATTGATCAAAAAAATAGAGAAGTGAAAACGCAAATTCAAGAGAGTCATTTTGTTTGGAATAATTGACACACAAATATAAAAATGGAAGTCGCAGTTTGGAAACCGAATGTTTTTTTGCAGTTTCAGAAAATTACAAAAACAGAGTATTAACTTTTGATTTTGATAGACTACGGATGACTTCTTCAAAATAGAATTGGATCTTGCCAAAAAATTATCGGAATTTTTGAAGTGTCGAATCCAAATATTTTTGAAGCTGACATTTCAGTTTTTAGTTTTTAAGAAATGTAATTAAAATTCATATGAAATTTTGCTAGTTTTAACTCTAATAATTTTCTTCCACCACAATTGCCACTTTCAAAGGCGATGGACTAATCTCACAATAGAACGAAAACATATCAAAACATTACCAGTTTTCAGTTTATTTGAAACTGAAAATAAATTTCAAATCTGGTCGGCAGAAATTATACATTTACAGTTTCAAAAAATGCTGAAACGGGCAACTGCCTATTACTACCACTATGTTCTTCGATCGACAACTTAATTTTTAACAAGATCCGTGTTACCGGAAGCATTGTTTTACTATAGTAAATTTCGTGTTTCAGTTTCTGGTTTGTTAACTGATTTTAAAATCATCAAAAGTTTTTAAATAGTATGTCATATTGGCAATGTAAAAGTTTAATTATTTTTTGAAACTGCAATTATTTTAAGAAAATATCAATTTTCCTAAATGGGGTTTCCGAAAATTACACCGGAAAGCAACTGATTCGGGTCTACGGCAGTATCATTAATTCGGAAAAAATTTCCCATTTCAATAGTTTTCGAAACTGATAAATATTCAGTTTCTGAAGTTTAGGTATGTTTTCGATATCAAGCTATTTTCTCTGTTTCAATATATTTACATACCAACCATTATTCAGACAAACTCAGTTTATCCAGTTCTATCAGCCAGGCCAACTATTCCTTTTTTATTATCACAAAATTGTTTTTGGATTTATTTTTTCAATTATTTTTTAAACGCCAATATCACTTCTTCCGTTTCGATGATACCGACAACTGAAGCGATAGATACAACAAAATAGATGTCAATGGATCATTGAGTTGCCATAGTTGTAAACTTTCAAACTTATTTTGAAACTGGTATAAAATCAAATCTGCTAGTAAGAAAAAATTTTAACAAATGATTCTGTTTTAAATCATTTACAAGCCACAACACATGGAAACAATTATATTATATTTTGTTGTCAGTCCCAATTTTAGTGAACGCTCCTATCTGAAACATGAGGTAAAAATGAAAAATTTTACAATCGTTGAAAGCAGATACATAGAGTAAAATGAATATCCAGTAGGAATTATGAATATCTGCAGTTTTGGACAATCGGGCAATGAAAAGAGAAAATGTTCACATTATATGCTGATTGATACATTGTTTTTCATGCTATGAATATTGAAGTTTTCGAGCTTTCTGTATCAATTATTTTTGAAACTGCAATAGTGAACAAAAATGTTGGTTGGTGAATTCATTAGTCGGCTATCAAATAACTTCAGTTCCTGACGTTTTCGACAAATCAGACAACTGTTATGATATTGTTGAATTTAATTACTAGAGATTGGGACAGATGTACGATTGAAACGCTTTGCAGCAAAGTTCAAATGAAAAATATCTGAAACAGAATATTGTATAAAATGGAAACAATCTGCGAAAAGGAATTAATCGATGGTTAGGCTCACTCTCTTTTTCAAATAGAATTATCAATAGTTTAGGTATTCTTTTGTTCTGCCCATAGTCTTATTGATCAGTGATATGTTCATTTTCAGTTTTAGAACTCACTGAAACGGTGAATAATTTCCACAGAACACCCTTGTAAAAACTGCTCACTAAATCCCAAATGGAACAAAATTATTAAGATTTTCACAGTTTTGGTTGAACCTGAAACTGAAAATATGAATTATTTTCATGCTTATATCATAACGCATTTATTGAAAATGAAAAAAAAATAATAAGAAAATCAAGGGCATTTTGTTTCTGTATGCATACAGTTCATGAAAATTTGGGGGATTATCAATAACTGGGAAAGACAGTTTCTGTTTGACAAAATGTTGAAACAGGTTTGTTTCATTATCTATCACTATATACTTGATGAAAGATTTGGAGAACTAGACTTTAAGTAACAGAATTTCGTTTTATTTGCAAATAACGGCCCGATTCTTGAAACACAAACATGAAAATTGATAGTCATACTTTTGAAACCGGTTAGATACCTTCAAAAAAGAACGATTTGAGTTTCGTGTTGAACAGCTGAAATATAGTGATATGACACGAATAAACAAATCGAAAATTTCACTGTTTCAAGCAAATCTGTAAATGGAGCATTCACTTCTCCATGAATGGAATTGCTGAATTGAGCAGAATGAAATTGGTGGTTCATATGAAGAGTATTAAATTTCTTTTGAAGACTGTTTCAACTACTTGTGAATCTGTAATATCACATTAGTGTTAAATTCCAAATCCATTTTTTACGGTTCCAAAAGCATAAACTACTTAGACTATCAGTAGATGGTAGTGATAAGTTGATGAGAAATATTAAATACGTTGTGCAGGTAAAGTTCAAATAAAAAACTTATGAAACTGGAATGAATGTGAAATAGGTACAAATGGTAGGAAAAGGTACTCAAGTTCCAATTAGCATTGACTGTAGCAAATAAATGGCAAAACTTTTGCAGCTTCGAAAAGGTTTGAAACTGCACATATGACCAGATATGATATTCTTCGAACTGTTGGAACTGCCAATAAAGATGATCTTGTTTTGTTGCATGAACTAGTTCGGTTCAAAACTTCAGATTCAAAATTGTTTGTCATATGTAATAATACGGACGGTTCATTAAAGCACCGGTTTTCAAAAAGTATGAGAAATTTTTACAAAAAATTTTAATTCTATTATTGATGAGAAATAAAAACAATATCAAAAATAATGATAGAAACTGGAAAATTTAAAAATTTTCAGGATGGACTTCATTTGCTATAACACGACGAGGACCAACAAATCTTGTTTCAAAACTGTAAAATCTCGTTCGAATAGTCGAAGACCAATTCCAATTTGAACTGGATAATGAAAGTTTTAATTTTGAATAGAAAACTGCAGTTATCTGAATGTCTTGTTGAATACTTTTTTGCCATTTTTGGACGTTGTGCGATTCCGGCAGTAGTCAGAAATATTCTGTAATAATATATTTATGAACTGAAACAGAAAACTGTTACTGTTTCGCATGAGTGTCATCATACATGTTCATTCTCATTTCTTGATATCAAGGAGTCTACAACAAGCGTGGAAGAGATAGCCGGAAAAACAATGGGTGATTAGGAAAATACGAATTGAAAGCTAAATGTGGTTCTTTTGAAACACTATCTGAGTGAAAAAAGTTGTGTATTGACTGAAATACTCAATCAATTATCAATCAGGTAGTTTCCAGCAGAAACAGCGAACATCCAGAGTTTCACATGATAGAGACTATGCATCCAAGTTGATGAAATGAGATTCAGATAATTCTGCATTTTTTGTGTCCCTTATCACGGAATACTGCTACTTTGTTTCTAGAAGTCAATAGTTCTTGGAGACCACTTTATGCTCACAAATAGAACATACATATTCTACAAGGAAAAGGCGATCCTATGACAATTACTGGAAATACAAATAAACCATCGAAATTAATACGTTTAAAACAGGAAAAGTCAAAAAGAATTTGACTATTGTGTAAAAAAATAATTTTTGACCGAAATATTTGAACCGTTATGAGAGGATATTCACAATAATTTTCAGAAAGCTGGCACAGTAATAGCAGCTAATCGAATATTTAGAGCAAAAAAGGTAGATTAGATGTTATATTTTTGAAACACAAAAAATATTTCCTAATATTTCTGATATTTAAGTGTCGACTGAAATATTTTGATTATCAAGAAGATATTGTTGATCATAAACGGATAAAAATTGCAATTCCAGCATAGAATCATTATAAATACAGATAGCTGAGCAGGGATGAACAAATGCAGTGAATCATGACAAAGAAATGCATAGATTTTTCAGTCTTCTAGGAAAATTACGTACAGATCAGAAGACTTTGTTATTCATTTTCTGATACGTTTTGTGAGAAACAGATATTTAGTTCTACTTTTTTTCACATCCTCCTCACGCACATCAAATAATTGATCACATTACAATAAATGACCACCTCTGATGTTATATCATTTTGCTCCCAATGTTCCCCTCTCCCCTCAACTATTACAACACAGAAATGGGTCACTCGCTTTTCGTTTTCTTCATTTTATTTCTATTTATATGCCAGTTTTTCGTTATTAACATATAATTTTGTTTTGCAGGGTATATCTGGAATCTTATGATCCTAAACCGACTACAGTTATGAAGAAGTAAACGAAGCAACACAATGGGTGCCCGACAAATCCTTCCCAACAACAGCAAACGACAAGTATGCAGCTGTCACGTCACGAGTCAAGCCGAGACTACCAACCAGTGAGTTCAAGCATTTACAATCAGGATTACACTCTAACAAGACTATATACAGATCCGACAACACCAAAAATGTTTGATAGCTTCCGCCAAGTACCAAAGACTGCAGCGCTGTATAGAAATCATTTTGATGCACTGGATCTGGATCTGAAAAATTTGATTGCTGAAAGGCCTTTGTCGGCGAGAAGACACATACAGATGAACATCAACAACAAAACAAACAGAGGTCGGCCTATGGTATATAGAAATGTAAGATTTATATAAATTAGTACTTCCTAAATATTTGATCCTGTTTCAGATCTCCTACCAATTTCATGACGCTGGGTACTCGTGCCGGGAGGATTCAAAATATAGGGCGTGTCTGATTAGAAGTATAATTGCAGCTGTGAATACCTGGTGTGACAAAAATGGGACGCCGGCACAAAGAAAAAAGTAAACTCCAAGTTGTGGAATGTTTTAATTGAGCTTTGAGTAAAACTATATTATGTATACCTTGTTTTAACTATATTTTTCTATCAATTTTATTTTATTTTATCGCATTTCAATTGGATGAAACATAATTTAAAGCCATTCCATTTTAATATTGTTTTGAGTCTTAGCATTAGTATATATGTTTTGTGAAGCTGCAATATCTTGTAACTTTCAGAAGTCATAGATACAGCGATGTAGCAATCAAGCATTGAAACGGCATAGTTGTAAACTTTAAAACTAGTTTGCGGCTATAATAATGCTGCAGATAAGAAATAATTCAGAACTATCAATGCATTTGTTAAACTTACTGTTTCGATGCAGTTACAAAACAAATCATTCGCAGTTTTTTGCTGATTATCCTAAACGTCCTGTCTGAAACAAGAAAAACGGCTAAAAATTGTAACAAAAGTTGAGAGGTGTTATGAAACAAACATATATAATCATATTAAAAGCCATGATGGTTTGTAGTTTCGGAAAATTCTGCAAAACAATTTACTTTTTATGTTCATAAATACGTTTTTTGGTACTGAGTTAACATTAGAATTTTCGAACTCACTGTTTCAATTATTTTCAAAACAGCAATTTCAAAAAAATTTTTATTAGTAGATTCTGCAGTTTGGTACCAAACAGTCTAAATTTCTCGAAGGAAAAGCAGGCAAATGATATGATTCTCAGAAAGGGATAGATGTACAATAGAAATGCATTACTGACACGGTAGTTATCCGAACAAAAGCTGCGATCTAAAATCGGCACGTATCCTATGTTGTAGAGCATAATCGAAAACCTAGAAAACAGATTTCAATATCTGCCAGCGAGATCTCTACAGTAAACTACAGTAAGCCGAGTGAAAACTACAGTACCCCATACTACCATATTTTTGAGATCTGATAGCTGAAATTAATCATAAACATTCAGAATATGTTACTAAAGCTTCAAGTAACATCAATTACTTCCAAAAAGATCACTTTTAGCGTTTTGGGGTACTGTAGTTTTTACTCGGCCTACTGTAGTTTACTGTAGAGAACTCGCTGGCAGATGTTGAAAAGCGATTCCTAGGTTTTCGACCATGCTCTACAATATAGGATAGGTGCCGTATTTGGATCGCAGCTTCTGTTCGGAGAGCTTCCTTGTGAGACTGAGATTAGCATGGTACAAAAAATCACGAAGCTGTTGATTCTGACGGCTAGATTCACAATCTTTACTATTACTAATGGAAAACTTCTGTCTGTCGTTCCGTTTGTCTGTGACTTTGTGCACTGCGATATCTCGGGCAGTTTCCATCCGATTTTGCCCAAATTTGACAAGGGGCTCAGAAACGGTGGCGCGAAGGTGCACGAGAAATATCTAAGGGATCGATCGAGTCATTTCCCTTCCAGAACCGATTTTCATATTTAAACCTTACATTTTCATGTTTTCATTTTCAAAAATTAAATGTCACGTTCTATTTCAAAATGGTGTTTGTTTTTTGACATTCATTTTTAGAAATGAATATACGTTAGACCAATAATCAGAACTGATTTTTCATATGCACTAAGTGGTTTTGGTGCTCAGTATGCACCATGACGCCGAGTTTTCCCCAACATGTCACCATAGGTTATACCCTAGGTGTTAACATAGGAGAGAGGCTCGCGGTTCAAGTCCTAGATGTTGTAAAGCAAAATCACAGCTTTTTCGACGGAACGGCCTCGGAGAGGCCGCCCCACTATGTCGTTCCTCATCGTTAGTATATTTACTAGCCGATGTAGCCAAACTCTATCTTTACCGGGCCTTGGAGGGGCCTCGCAGAGGCCCCGGAGAGGCTGTTTCGCAAACTCAAAAAGTGTATTTATTTAGTTAGAGGGTACTAGACGCAACCGGGCCTCTCCGAAGTCCGGGAGAGGGACTGAAATCGAATGGGATAGTTGAAACCGGGGTCTTCGATAGAGAAAGATTTTGGTTTTTTGAACAAATGGATTGAGTTGTTATTAAGTTTCTGTTGACTTTATTGTGCTGCCTTTTTTAAATCGCATCGAAACCGATCCCAATAACCAACTAAACCAGAAGGAAGTGACGGCGAAGCCGGCACGCACCTTCTGGTATTTTTGTAATGTGCGATTTACCATTTGATCATTGATAAATGATATGTGCATTTTCAGTTTTGCATCTCACTGAAACAGCGAAAAATTTTGTTCCTGCACACTTTCGAACACTGGTCACTAACACCCACAACGGAACAAAGACATATAACAACTTTCACAGTTTTGAGATAACTTGAAACGGAAAGTATGAATTATTTTCTTGTTTTTTTTTCTGCATTACGGCCATTTCCTTATCTCATAATCTTCACCAAAACTTGACTTGTCTAACTAATAAAACGGGAAAATAGTGAATACAATCAGATTATAAAACAATAAAAAGTTTCAGTTTCACAAGTTGCTGAAACAGGCATCTGTCATTTATATATTGATTAAAATTTTGAGATCTCGATTTGCAAAAAAATAATGTTGTTGGAGCGGTGTTGATCGGAGCAGCTATGTGTCATGAAAGTAAAATTGAAAACTTGAAATTTTTTTTTAGAAAAGCATCTGAGTAAACTAAACAAGTTGAGTTCTTGAATTGATTGAATACTTTTGAAACAGTACATATTGAAAAATCATCTGATGATAATGGTAACAGTAAATCAACGACTGAAATGTTCAGATAATTATGAATTTAATGTTATGGACCAGAAACGGAAAAATACTGTTTTGATGTATTGTCATTATACAGATAAGTCGCTAAACGGAGATAGAAAATCTGTGGAAACTTTCTTTGAAACGAATACTCAAAACATGGATGGAAGTGAGCGAAGTAAGAACACTCGAATCATTAATGACTTATCGAAGGAATTTGTTTCCGTTTCAAAAATAGTTGCACTAGCAAACAACAAATATTGATAGTTCGATACCAAAACACGATTATAATAAATATCACAAATAGTAATTGGAACTGTGAATTCAAAAATGCCATTCATTTATTGAGAACGATGAGTTTTCGGAAATTTTCATAACAGAATTTTCTCCAACTCGCAAGTAACGGCCCGATCGCTTGAAACACAAACATGAAAATTAATAGTCATTTTTTTGAAACCGGGAAAGTAACTGAAAAGAGAATAATTTGAGTGTCGTGTTCATTTCACCTGAAATATAGTGATGTGACACGAATAAAGACAATCACAAACTTTTCACCGTTCAAAACAATTATATAAATGGAGCATTCCTTTTTCCATTGATGGAATTGCTGAATCTGGCAAAATGAATTTTGTTACTTCAAAAAACATCAAAATTTTCGAAGCTGCTGTTTCAACTACTTGTGAAACTGTAATATCACATTAATTTTTGATCCCACGTTCATCGGTCTTGAAAAAAAATTCTAATACAATTCCATTTGGTAGCGCCAATTTCAGCTTCAAAAATCACTGAAAGTGTTCAATTTATTACTAGTTTAAGCCTATTGTTTATGACTTTTACTGCAACAAAACACATATTTACCAGTTTCAAGAATGGCTGAAACTGCAAGTATCATTAAATATCATATTGTCAAACAGAAAAGTGTTGCAAGAACTCAAATGAATTTCATTTAACGACGAATGCTCAAAACTACTGTTTCAAGAATTGTTATCATTCTAACTTTTATTCAGCAACTCGTTTTGAGTACGTGGTTTTCACACAAAAAGGAATTGTAATTTATATAAAATTTCAATCGTATTAATGGTAAGTAGTAAATACATTATCAAAAAATAGCGATTAAAACTGTGAACTCGTAATGCAAAGGACCGAATAGCTGTATATAAAACGGAATATTTAATTTCAATTTTTGAAACTGGAAAAATTGCAAATTATTTTTGGTTTTTTTGTTTTTGAGTTTTTGAACACTGTTTACTTGTTTAAAATTATAATGATTATTTACAAACAGAAACAGGAAACGATAAAAAGTATAACCAGAATTTTTTAATACAATCTGGTTTTTATTTATCGATTTCAAAAAGCCTTTATGATTTTTGGAAACTGCTAGAAGAAGAGTAACGATCCATTGGTTACGACGTAAAATTAGAACCTCATGTGCCATTTCTGAAACACAAAAAAAGTTATCTGAGTTTCAATTTGATTGCTGTGCTTCTACTGAAATTTTCGATAAATAAAAAAATATGAATTATCTTTTTGTTGATCTCACTATCGCAAATTACTGAAATCAGCAGAAATCTACACTAAAGCACTTTTGTTTTCTCATAATTTTCACGAAACTCTTGATTGAAAAAAAATAATATGACACTCGATATATTACCAGAAAAAGTCACATTTTAAGTTTCGCAAACTACTGAAACAGGTATCATCTTAATCACTCTATATATATTTCGATAAAAAATTTGAGAACTCGATTCAAATAACTCGAACAAGATATTGAAAGTTCTAGTTTTGAAACAGAAAACTGCAAAGTCATCTGAATATATTTTTGAATATTGTCATTATTTATAATACAAAAAAACATTTCCAGAAGTCTGGAATGTCCAAACGCTCAATTAGTTTTGTTATAAATAGGAAAAGTAGAAGTTATATTTTTGAAGCACAAAAAAATTTGTATATCTAGTCAAGAACAATCTAAAGTGGACCAACTGGAATAGTGGATCCATTAGGATGTGAAAATTCGAAACTGAAACAGTAAATAATTGCAGTTTCATCTTATAGAAACCATTCAGACAGATTGTTGAACAATAATGCGATACAGACCAAAATATCAGCGAAACATGATCTATATAGAAATCCTCGAATAATGTACAGTAGAAGGATTGAGAAATGATCGGTAAATGAATTGTTTTCAGTTTCAGACATTGATGAAATTAAAGACGCTAACTCCTCAATTACTGATTGGTAACAATTACTGATTGGTAAATTCTAATATTCTGACAAAATTGACTTTCAAACAGTATCATTAAAGTCCGTAGCAATAATTCAACGATAATCAGATATCAGCATAATATAGAATATTGATCGAAACTGTAAAAATTGAAAACGTTGTTTTTGATACTACCGAAAAACACTTTCTCCGTTCAAACATTCCATGTTAAAAGATGTGATGAAAAGGGCCCATTAGTTGTAACTTGATGTTGAAAGTTAGAAACATCAATTTTGGAACAGAAAAATGTTTCAATGTTGAGTATCCAGTGTAGTACAACATTCTCATGGACTAAAATTTTAGGAAATCTGATCATTAGTTGGAACACAATTTGCCGATAGATGTAATACTGTTGAATCAGAAAAAAATGTGAATATTTTGTTCTGAAACAGCAGCGACTGAAGATTTTTATCAGTTTCAAAATTTATATTTACAACGTTTTCTAGAACGGGACTAGCCGACAAACTAGTTGTGCTATATAAGAAAAAAAGAAGTTGTGTTTTTGAAACACGAAAAATATTGCCAAATCATTTTATTATCTAGCCAAGAACTATTCATAATTAACATTGTCGATTCATTCGAATTTTCAAAATTCAAATCTGAAACAGGAATCAATTTCAGTTTCACTCTATATCCATGTCAAAAACAGATTGTTGAACAATAATAATAATAATCTCACCAAAACTATAACTGTATAGAAATGCTCGCAATAATGTGCAGTAGAATTATTGATAGCTGTATGTGTGTGATTTGTGTATGATTTGTGCTCAGTTTCAAATACTATTGTTTTTGAAGAAAACAGGGATTGCGTGACATATTGGTTGCATCACGATGATGAAAATTACATGTAGTATATTTGAAACAGAAAAATATTAAAAATTCGAATATCTAGTCTAGGACTACGAAATAAGAATCAATTGAAGTATTTGATGAACTCTGAAATTAATACGTTCAACCGGAAACAGGAAACAATTTCTGTTTTCACAGTTGTTAATTATGCATAGAGATTGTTGAGCTGTGCTAGGTGAGGAAAAATTCCACCGTTCTAACATAACAATACGCTAAATTCGAATTGATCAAAACAATGCATTGCTGATTATTTGACAACTTTTTGTGAAACAGGAACTTCTTTGTATTTCGAATGTTCTTCCCGCATATCACATAATCAATCACATTACAACACAAGGCCACCCCTGTTGTCATATAATTTTGCTCCCAATGTATTACAACATAGAGCTGGGTCACTTCTTTTTCATTTTCTTCATTTCATTTCATACTTTTTTTTTCATAGAACTTCACTTTCCTTCTTAGAAAATCCTCATATTTCCATTTTGCAGGGTATGTTGGAATCGTATGATCCTAAACCTACTACAGTTATGAAGAAGTAATCGAAACAGAATATTGAGAATTATAGGAGGTTAGTGATGAGTATTTAGGATTTTATGAGTCAATAAACATTGCAGAAAACCTCCACACCACATTCCTACTGGAAGAGAAAGAAAGGGAGTACCACTACCAAAGCTGCCATTCGAGCTCACGGAATCAGAAGACACAAAGGGGATTGGAAAGATTGGAAGCAGTGGAAGCAAAGCCAATTGGAGACAACTTTGGGGGCAGAAAAAAATGATTATCGCTAGCATATTTGGAGATGACCAGGAAGATGAGAAAGAAGATGGAATACCAATGGTATCAACCTAACACCAGTCACTACCAACTACGGCTACCCAATCGTGCCAAGTGCAACCGACAGTTGCCACCCAATTCTACCAATATGCTACCCAACCTTATCCATGCCACCCTATGCCAAATTGCCATAATATGCCACCATCGGGCCATCCAATCCCAGGTCCCGACCCCATTATAACTCGCATATCCTACATTTAATTAAACACAATAAACTAATAATATTATGATCTTTTGTTGTTTTTCGTATCATGAAAAACTGTGCACACCATATGGTCTTCAGTATCTGAAAACGTTGAAAGAAATCTTTGAACTGATATGATAGTGACAAATTTGCTGATTTGAATATCAACGGATAAATTGAAACAAAACTTGAAAAATAATGAAGGTCGAATGGTGATGCTCCGAAACATTAATCTGAATTGTTTGGAAAGTTTTTCCAGGAAATAAGTTTCAACGGTAATATATCAAACGAATCTGATTTTGAAAAAAAAATTTGGAATATGAAGTTAATACCGGGTATTCTTCGTTCTGATCTCACTGTGGTCTATTTCTTCTGGGAATCGATACAAATGTTCACAACAATCAATATCAGTATAAGACCAAAGTTCAGAAAAGATGCTTCAAGTTTCAGTAAACTTTGGAACAGAAAATTCTGAATAAAGAAAAAAAGTTGATTATTGAAGCGAAATGAATGTCACAGATAGACCGATTGATGTAATAT
Source organism: Caenorhabditis uteleia (assembly GCA_963573275.1). NCBI lineage: Eukaryota > Metazoa > Nematoda > Chromadorea > Rhabditida > Rhabditidae > Caenorhabditis > Caenorhabditis uteleia. The sequence continues at coordinate 3,715,192 of OY752135.1, read as the reverse complement.
TTCGCAAAATAAACATTAAAATTTCAGAGCTTTTAAAAATTTTCAGAAAACACTGATTTCCGGATAAAAGCGATTTTTACATTTTGGATGATTTTCAGATAAATATTTTTTCAATATCGGAAAAAAAATCGAGTTTTTCAGTTTCATCCTCAGTGACTGAAGCGATCGGATTATTATCGTACTGATGCCTCGTATATCAAAACTTATGAGAAACAGAAACTTCTTTGTTTTCCCGCACATCACATTACAACAAAGACCACCCCTGATGTTATATCATCATGTCCACCCCCCGTGTTCCATTACAACGAAGAGCTTGGTTCTCTTTTCATTTTTTTCATTTTATTTCTCCACTTTTTCTTTTCCAAATAACTTTTTTGCTCCTTAGAAACTTCTCATATTTCCATTTTTCAGGGTGTTATTGGAATCGAATGATCCTAAACCTATACACAGTTATCATCAACTGATCAAAACGAAAAAGGGGGATGACCAAAGGTATGTTTGTTTTTAATGGATTTAATTGTTTTCCGAAGTTGTATATATGATTCACTGATTTTTAGAAAGCAAACTACCGTACATTTCGGATATGGTGTTCGCAACTACAAGAGTTGGACAATATTATATTGATGGAAAGTGCACTTCGCATGATCCTGCCAGAAAATAGAAAGAAAAAGTTGGTAAGCAAAGCCTTTTCAACTCTTTATGTTGTAGTTTTTCAGCTATTGCACTATATCAACGAGATATCAACAACAATATCAACGAGACAGATTCCGATCTCCATACAGAAGGAACGGATATGGACAAAACGGTTATGGAAATAGAGGAAATCAGAATTTCGCTCCAAGACAAGGAAATGGAAAGTGGAGAGAAGAAAAAATTACAACCGGAACTCACAAGGAAGAGGAAGTTTCAACAATGAACAAGGAAACCGATTTGGAAACGAACCACCAAGAGTACGATTCGAGACACCATCACAAGGAGACAATGGAGAATGGAGATCCGAGACCAATCGGGCATTCAGCAGAGAAGGAACGCCAACAAACCAACCGCGCCGCTACTACACTAACTCGATTGCAAAACTTGCTCATGCTTTGTGTAGCAATTACCAGCTTGCTAGGGACCACACCAGCCATCACGGACAACCTAGTGAAACCTCAAATATACCGGAATGTCTCAAGGAGGAAACTTCTTCATTCCACCAAAGAGAGTCAATTGTAGCATGCAAGGAGACTACCCAATATTGGGAATGAAAGTGAACATATACACTCCAATCACCAATCCAATCGTCATACCGGCGTACAAATGTTTCAAGGAAGTACTCACAGTGGAAATATACTCAATATTCAAACTATACGTGAACATTAGCATCACAAACAATCGGAGAGAAATTGCAACTGTGAAGGAATGCGAAACCGCTGCAAAATTAAAGCATTACGATGGAAATCCAATGGTAGAGATCGCGGGAAACATATATCGATCAAACGCGAGAGGAGAGGTAGAAAAGAATAACACTCAAAACCAAATTTTTTGTGTAATATTTTCTTCTATAATAAATTTTGAGTTCTGACTTTTAACGTCAACCTGTATGAAAAGGGACATCAATGCCAAATACCGGTCGAACCCATAAAAGAAAGGGCTGAACACTCCCCAGTGTAGTCGTTCACAACTGAAAATCAAAACTGGTTTCTGGACTAGAATTTCTCATAATTATCCTTGATTGGTATGGCATGAAAATGCTAGTTCCAAGTTTTTTTTTAAAATTTTGTATTGGATAAGTTTGATGAAAGGTGAAAAGCTTTTTCGGTTTTGAGGGTATATTGAAACTGGGCACATGTGGTTTCCAGACAATGTACGTTGGGTTGAATATTCCAAATGCTCCTACTGAACTCCTTATGGGAAAAGAATTTGGCTCAAGGAGTTTGTTACAAATATACTGTTTCGATACATATTGAAAGTCAATTCCCGGTTTCCAACGTTTCGAAATATAGACTAATCATCTGAATATATCATTGAATCGGAACAATTTTTGTAAATCTTTATATGACGACGATCACGCTTTGCTCAATTATGAACATGATATGGACTATCAGAAACAGAAAAATAATTCCGTTTCTAATAGTTGTCGTTGTACAGATTTACAAATTTCGTCTGGTCATTGAGGAGCTTATAATGAGACGCTGATTAGTTTTCTTGTCTGGGCAAAAACTATAGTCATGCTGTAATATTTCACGCAATGAATATAACATTTTCAGAGTAGTTCGAAACTGGGCAATTATTTCGAAAATAATTTTTATTATTGTAGAAATGTATCCTCCAATTTTTCGAAAATCCCCAGATATACATATATCACTGGAATATCGAATTTTTAGTTTCAGAACATTTTGAAACTGAAAAAAAGAGATTTTCAAGCAGTAAGGTCAAGCCATACTCATCCTTCAACTATCAACCAATTGAAGTTGTTCTTTTGAAAAACAGCATCTTAGATTCGGTAATCGACATACTAATGCTGAAGAAACCAGTTTGCATAGTAAGATTGAATATGTTTATGGAATATGTTTATCGAAGTAGATTTTTTCCTGAATTATGATGTCTTCAATCAGAAACAGAAAAAAACTTACAGTTTCAACATATTGTCATCATACAGACAGATTTTTCAATTTTGATTGTTTCACAACTAATATTTCTGTTGCAATAATTTTCTGCCCTACTCAAAGCTGATACCGCACCTTTTGCCATCATTTTTTTGAAACAATTGCTATTGACTTTACAATCGAAGTCCTAGTATAAAGCTGTTTCTCATAATATTTGATATAATTATGATACCAGTTTCAGAAATTAGTGAAACAGAAAAATTTTATAGGATTCTTCAATTTATACAAAATTTTTTAATCTATTTTTCAGATGATCGTCAGAAGATTCCGTCAAATTTATTGAATGCATTTATTTTTAAATCGCATTTTTCTTCACTTTTAATATACATACTTATGAAACTCACTCCCTCGTGGTGTGAAGTTATTGTCTGATAAGCGCATACTTTTATTTGTTTCAGTTTCAGAAATGATTGAAAGTCGAATTTGGTTTTTCATCGCTTGATATTTGGTTTGTCTTATGATTGTAACAAGTCCTTGCTCCTCAATAATATCTCTTTTATACTTGGATTTCACTGTTTCCTCATCACTTATTACGGAAGATCAAAAAAAAATTTCTGATGATTCGGACTTCAGTGATTCTACTCAGTATATTGCTCTGCTGATTCTACTTAACACACGCTCTCCGGAAAAAATTGATAAGCGATTTCACCGGAGCCGTTTTTGTTTTCTTCTCGATTCAAAATTTACCAAAACACATCTTAGGGGGTATGTAGTACAATAACACACATTTTGAAAAATTTGCTCATGGGCTCATTGAGCCCGAACAAAAAAACGATTTTTCAAAAAAATGCTCCAATTGTTCTGAAAATTGTGGTACTCATGTTTCTTAGCACGTAGAGCACGAATTTCACAATGAAATGTTTTTAAAACACCCCCTTTAAGGAGCTACAGTACAAAAAAATCTATTTTTTGAAGCTATCGTGAAAACTAGATCGGCGGAGGTGTCGCCACTATGAAAATCGGATTCTTTGTCCCATTTTACGTATACTCCAAATTTTATTCAGAAATCGAAGGAGGTAGACCTTCAAAAAAGTTTCCATCTATGAAAAATGTCAACTATGAAAAAAAAATTTTTTGCCCGAACATATTTTGAAAACATACGAAATGATAGTAAATTTTATGCTGAGCAACTTTTGTGTTGAGACATAGTGTTTATTTTGGGTCCTTCATACGAAAATTCCCGTTTGAACGGTCGGAAACGCCAAAGGGCCACGAAATGTGTGCTTGGGCAAAACGAACGTAGCTCGGTTGTGGTTGCTCCATTTAAAAAATGTTCAACAGCAATAATATAGTCCAGAACACGGCCTCCTCAATGTATTTTTGGGTTTTAGAAAATTTTGATTTTGAACGAAGATATGACGTTTCGAGTTTAGCCTACATATTATGGCCTATAGTAGTTCTGTGATCAATTTTCTTAATAAGCAGGTATGTTCATCGTGTAGGACTTATAAAGGGCTTCATTTTTGCAGTTGATCATTTTTTCGTATATTGAGTTTCAGACGAGATAGCAGCAGTTTGAATGCGACTAGCTAAAAGCATAAGCGCGTGTGTGTCATCTGTGTGTGTGGGTGTGTATGCGTGCTGGTGCGTATGCATGCAATTTAGGCGCACTCGAATAAATGGTTCCAGCTCGTCTGAAACTCAATATACGAAAAAATGATCAACTGCAAAAATGAAGCCCTTTATAAGTCCTACACGATGAACATACCTGCTTATTAAGAAAATTGATCACAGAACTACTATAGGCCATAATATGTAGGCTAAACTCGAAACGTCATATCTTCGTTCAAAATCAAAATTTTCTAAAACCCAAAAATACATTGAGGAGGCCGTGTTCTGGACTATATTATTGCTGTTGAACATTTTTTAAATGGAGCAACCACAACCGAACTACGTTCGTTTTGCCCAAGCACACATTTCGTGGCCCTTTGGCGTTTCCGACCGTTCAAACGGGAATTTTCGTATGAAGGACCCAAAATAAACACTATGTCTCAACACAAAAGTTGCTCAGCATAAAATTTACTATCATTTAGTATGTTTTCAAAATATGTTCGGGCAAAAAATTTTTTTTTCATAGTTGACATTTTTCATAGATGGAAACTTTTTTGAAGGTCTACCTCCTTCGATTTCTGAATAAAATTTGGAGTATACGTAAAATGGGACAAAGAATCCGATTTTCATAGTGGCGACACCTCCGCCGATCTAGTTTTCACGATAGCTTCAAAAAATAGATTTTTTTGTACTGTAGCTCCTTAAAGGGGGTGTTTTAAAAACATTTCATTGTAAAATTCGTGTTCTACGTGCTAAGAAACATGAGTACCACAATTTTCAGAACAATTGGAGCATTTTTTTGAAAAATCGTTTTTTTGTTCGGGCTCAATGAGCCCATGAGCAAATTTTTCAAAATGTGTGTTATTGTACTACATACCCCCTAAGATGTGTTTTGGTAAATTTTGAATCGAGAAGAAAACAAAAACGGCTCCGGTGAAATGCCTCTGCAGTGATTGTTGACAAATTATAAATAGTTAATCTTAAGTTTTTGCTTCAAAATGTTATTAAACTTACAAATTTTTGCATATCAAATGTGGCTAGAAATGGCGTAATAATGAATAGGGAAAAATCGACTCTTGTTGCAAAAAAAAAATTCGATTTTTTGTCATTACTACGCCACTTTGAATGTGAATCATTTTCGTTTCTCAGTTTCCACTATTTTTGAAAAAGCAAAGTTTTCGGTGTTTTTTTTTAGTGTTCTCTCTTTACACGCAGCATTGGATAATCCATATACAGGCAACTGACATGATAGTAGTTATCTAGATTTTTGAAATAAATTTGAAAACACCGCAGGAAAGAATATTGAAGATGTGATGTTGAAATGAGGAGAATCTGAAGCAGGAAAAGCAGGAACTGTGGATGTTGCAATATCAAAAAAGATAATGAATTTTCAGTTTCAGAGAATTTTAAAACAGAGATTTTTATGAGAATAATTTTAATTACTGATGTGTTTGAAAAAAACTCACTTCAAAAAGAATAGTGTATTACTGCGATCACGGATTGACTTTCGATAACATCCACTACCAGAAACTGAAAAATTTTCCAGTTTCAGTGAACTTGCATGATATCTAGATTTCTTATATATCTATCGGCACGACAATAACAGGGCGTGGACGATTTCACTTTCAGCTAATCTATCGAAACTATTGACTGAGCTTGATGTAAAAAAAATAAATGAACCAAAAGCCTTATCAAATAATTTAACTTTTTGAAAGTCTAGAAACAGAGAATAATAATATGAAAGGAGTGCATTAGTAACTCGGCTCGCAGAGCAAAGTGTGAAACGTAGAGATTTTTCGGAAAATTTGTGAGTTTCTGTTTCAGCACGTTTTCGAAACATTTCTGATTTATCTACAACTGCTACTGATTGATAATGGAAATTTGTTTTCTTTGTGATCTTTAGGAAGTATCCTGAAAACTACAATCTTCCTGTTTTAAATTTTTTTCCAAAAGGAGGACTTATTCGATTGAAGCTAGTGAATGTGCAAAGATTTTGTTCATTTTTTGAAACATTGAAAATATTGAAATATGCTCCAAACAACTTGAAAGTATTTCCCATTCACCAAATTTTGGAACATATTCAGTCTGCGACCACTTTATTAGAAAGAACGTTCCAAATTGGTATTTATGAAACACTTGGAAATGAGTTTGGAAACTTCATGGGGTATTCAGATAACAACATAAAACTTGCATGGAACAGCAATTTTTGCAGTGAAAATCTAACGAAAAGTTTTTTAAAAATTTTCAGAGAAAATTTAATCTGCTTGTTTCACAGTTTCAACAAATTATCAAAACTGTGACAATTAAAGCAAGAATACTCATTTTTCTGCCAATTTTGCTGTCATAAAACTGACCACATTTTCTTCGGAACTGTACCACTTTGTTAGTCAAAAGACTCAAACGGTGAAAGCAGAATATACAGTTTGAAATTCGTGATGAGAAAAAAAATATCTGAATAGGGCGAACAATAAAAATTTTGAAATGTGAAACCTGAAAAAAGGTTTTTTTTTCCATTTTTAGAGTGAAAAGGTGATGCAGGAATCAGAACTAGTTTATTTTAATTTCGATGAGAATTATTCAACTAATAAAACACGAAAAACTCTAGTTTTCTAACAAAAAAAACGAAGAAATGTTGAAAAACCCGAAAACTATGAAAACAAATTGATATACACACTGAACGTTTTCTTGATGTATTGAAACAGAAAAATTGAGATTTTCATCAATGTACAGATGATATATTCTTAGCACGGAATTTTTCAGTTTCAAAACGTTGTGAAGGTTGACTTTTCAAGTGGAAGCATGTTACAATGGAAAGTAAACTTGGAATCAAAACACCGAAAAATAGGAGAAGAAGATGCATCGAAACCAGACTCTGATGTTCAAGAATTGTAACCGAAAATTTTTTCAGTTTCAATTGACTGATTATACATTTAGTATGATTGTTTATCAGTAAAAATAATTTTTAGCAATTGAAAGTTAAAATAAAAAGTATTCATCCGATTATCTCATTAAATGATCACACTTTGAAAAACCATGAATATGGTATGCATTATTAGAAACAGAAAAAGTTGCCGTTTCTACTAGTTGTCATTATACACGCAGATTTGTGAATTTCAATAGTCGAGCCTTGACGCGCTTATAATAATGCGACTTTTCCTAGTTTTCAATTTTCGGATGAACTCCAGTTTTTTGTGATAATTTTTGATAATTGTTTATGAGTAGAGCAATATTGTAACGTAATCTAGATACTTGTGAATGAAATATTGTCTATCAAAAACAGAAAGAACTTACAGTTCCAATTCATTTTCAATACGCAGAAAGATTGTTGACATTTGATAATTGAATAAATTGAACCGTTCCATTTCTGCCCTTCATCACTGATACTGATTCTCGATATGACTGATACGGTATCACAATTTTTGATACATTGACTTATAATACTTCCCGATTTCTCTCGTTTGGTAGTCACATTTTGATGGTATTTTATGTACATAGATTCGGAGTTTGACAACTTGTGAAAATTTCGATATCATTAATTGTTCGAAAATATTCTCAGTTGCAGCAAATGATGAAACTGAAATCCCATATTCAAATGACGATCCAAGAACCAACAAAACTCCTATTCACTTCATCCACTTTTTCAGCTTCAACTAGTCCTCATGAGAGTTCCAGAAGTTGGTAGGAATTTGCGTCTATTTTGAAATCCTACTTGTCCAGTTCCAATAAACTATTAATTTTGCTAAGAATTAATTTTTTTTTATTTTCAGTTCCCGCGGTATTTGAAACTACTTGATTTTTTTTCATCGTTTGATTTTGTTAGGTAGATTATTTTAATAGTCAGTTGCTCCTGAACAAAAAAATCGCAAGATCATTATGACGCCATTTTACTGTTTCCTCATCACTTATCATAGGAGCTCACGAAAATTATCTGATAATTCGAATTCCGCTGCCTCTACTCAAGTCACTAGTCCTTGTTTATGTGAAAAGTGGATAGCTCGTGAAATTAACAGTTTTTGATGAAATTTTCATCAACGACGAGTTTTCAGTTCCAAAAAAAGCTGAAATTTCATGGTTCCAGACATTTCGTGATAATGAATATGGAAATATCGACTCTTGTTGCAAAAAAAGGTTTCGATTTTTTGTCATTACTACGCCACTTTGAATTTGAATAATTTTTATTTCTTAGTTTCCACTATTTTCGAAACAGCAGGGTTTTTAATTGTTTCTTGGTATTTGTGCTACATATGTCTTTGAACAACCCAAAAAAGCAGGAAGCTGATATAATAGTAGTTATATTCACTTTTGAAATAAAATTATCAACACCGAAGATAAGAATATTGAAGCGTTATAAATGTGACGGTTAGATAAGGAGTATCTGAAACAGGAAAAATGATAAAAATCTGAGAATTGGCAAGTGAAAGATAAGCTTGGGAAAAATTGCAGAATGGTAGCCATAGGATGATCAAATCAAAGTGTAAACGAAAGTCGATATGAGCAGATTGAAACTGACATTTCGACAGCTGACGATGAAATTACAGTTTCAATTTCTAGCTAGATTATATGAAAATTTTCTCTGATTTAATATATCAAAATGTGGGGGTAACGTTTTTTCACTTTCACTACAAATGAATGCACCCAACTTGCAATATATGAAAATTTTATTTCGAACCGAAGTTATGAGCATAAATCGACTAGCTGCGATCGAAATTGTATATTGAAAAGTTAGGATAGTGAAACAGAAACAAACGCGAAACCTCCTAACTGTCTTGTTGAGTCTCGAATAGTGAAAACAAGAAATAAAGCAATTATCATATTTAGATTGATCATGAATTGTATAGTCACTGACAGAAACAGAAAAAATTCTTGTTTCAACTAATATTCAAAATGTATACAGTTTGTGCAGTGTCGATGGTTATAAGATGGGCTGATATATCACTTTTTTTATCCTAGAATGTAGTTAGTGAAATTTCATTTCTTTCCAATACTCTTTTTGAACAAACATGAAGTTGGTAAATTTGTAGTAATTCTCCGCTATAATAAAATTTTCAGTTTGTCACCGACAGGATCCAGAATTTGAAACTGTAACTATTTTCAGACAAAGTTAAAGAATCTACTTCTATGAAAATCTCGGTTTCTGAAAGTCATACTTGAAAATTTAACGTTCCTATTCATTCGCTCTTTGTAGAAAATCTAGAGGATTATAAGATATTTTGCATTTTTTGATCCTATATATTTTGCTGTTTCAATCGGAACTTTTTTGATGAACTTGTCATGAAAAAAATGATTAGTTCGATCTTTCATCTGAATGAATATGAAGTGACGATAAACAACAATTTTTGAGCTACGACTATTTCAGTTTGAAAAGCTCAGACTTTGGAATTGGAGCTTATTCGCTTTTCTAAACGAGGCTTCAACTCTTTGAAACTCTGTTACACATGTTCCGGAAACATAATGGTAGTTACACACTTCGATCATTTTCGAAAGACACATCTTTAACAAAAACAATTTTGTATTTCGATGACCAAGAATCTATCGATCAAATTATGATATATTTTTCTGTTTCAATGAAATTTTAAAACTGCAATGTAAAAATATCACTAATTCGTGAACTTTTTTTTTCAATCATACCTCTTATTGATAAAAATTTGGAAAAGTTGTCTTTTCCGGTATTTCTATAACACCCAAAAAACTGTTTCAAACAGCCTTTATATCTGTAATTTCCCATCAATCACTCTGAAAGCTAAATTTTTCCAGTTTCAAAAAAGTGATCCACTGAGACGGATACTTCAATTGGAATCACACACACTAGAACAGAAAAATATAGAAATTCTGAAACATGAAAATGTTCAAATATACTCAAAACAAAGTAAAAATCAATATTTTCAGTTTCAGCATTGTTTGAAAAGATAACAACGATTACCCAGGATCAATATTACATAACATTCTGTTGAAAAATATTGAACCTTTGAAACTCGAAAATTATCTTTGATAAATTTGGCATAATTTTAGTGGATATAATCTTTCATTTTATCAAAATATTTCGAAGTTGATTATTGTTTCAAATATGCAATAAATTTGACCATCAATTATAATTCTCACCGAGCTTGTTCTTGTTCAAAGTGAGTGAATTAGAATTCAATTACTATAATTACTGTGCCAAAAGATATAATTTGTCACCGTACTGTATTATGTGTGTACTAACTTGATTTCATACCTTTAAAAAAAGAGAGCAAGTGTGAAGCTATTTGCATGCCAATAGATTCATAGATTGGGAAATATTGCTGAAAAATTTCCGAATATTCTGGGAACTTTGAAAAGTTTGATTTCAAGATGCAAATCATGTTTCAAAATCAACAGATTGATGGAGTTACTGTTGAAAAGTTGTCTCTTTCAAAAAAAAACATTGAAACTGGAAGCTTTGGTAGTGTCTAATAGAGTTATATAAACCTCACTCGTTGTGAAACATACACATTAGACTGTTTTAATTATTTTTGAAACTTAAATATCAAATACTTTTCTGATAGATTTATAGGCTACATAGTTCACTTTTGTAATCAAAAATCCCAAGAACAAACAACTGATATGATATTGGTTATGTTTCCACAAATACCATCACCGGAGATAAAAATAATATCGATGTGTCATAGCAGTAAAAGTTAAAAGAAAATTCTGAAACTCGAAAAAAATATTATGCGGAAAATAGGCGATTATGAAGTGTAGGACCATCAAATCAAATTTTTACTGATTTTCGATATTTTCAGATTGAAACTGAAAATGTTGACAACTATTAGTTTGTGAACTGTCCACTTTCGGTAACAAATATTTTATGGAAGCTGCTAAAATTACAGTTTCAATGTGATAGTATTGTATGAGAAATTTTGCGCATAAATGTTCGTTTCGAGAAAAGTGACAAATAATAAAATAATTCTGAAAAGTTGGCATGATTTTTGGAAAAACAGTGATTCCTTTCAAACCGATTCAAACCCAAATAAACAAGGTTCTTTTCGGAAAAAAATATTTCAGTTTCATCGTTACATGATATATTCCTTTATCATCAAAAACATGTTGCATTTTTGAATTGTGGTTTTTTATAAATCGAGTAACTAAATTCCTGTAAGATTGTTAGAAACCATTTTCAATTATATTCAGAACCGGAAACTGTAGAAAAATACAATTTACAGTTTCACTGAAATTCGAGGTTAGCATGTTCAATATTCCTGATTATAACAGAAACATGAGCGATTCGTTATGAAACCGATGAACCGGAAAATGGAGTTTTTTTTTCAATTTTTTCAAAACCAAACCACTATAGAATTATTGTGTATACTTTTTTTTGCTTCAATTCTTTCTTGAAACTGGGAAATTAGCGTAAAAAACTGATCGTTTGAAATATTTTTTCAATAACATTGATGGCAAGCATTCATTATTGTTGAATGATATATCATTGTTTCAAATTTTTTCTGAAAAAGTAAATTCAGTCTAAGGAATTCACATTTTCCTGATAACTTCGAGAGCAAAACGATATGCTTGCAAAATCCGCCAAAGAGAAGATGGATTTTTCCGGAACACAATGGAGCATACATAATACGTTTCATGAAAACTTTGAAACAGGAATCAGTTATTGGAAACGGTAAATATCTACTGTGGAAGAATTTTCCAATTAGGTTAAAGAAACATTAAAAATTCGGACACAATATTCCGTTGGTTTAGCTGAAACTCCGGATACGAGGTACGCATTGAAATAAAGAAGATCATCAAAATGATATTCACACTTGGTCACTGTAAAGATTTTTAGTTTCTGTGGATGTTTATAATAGTTATAGTATTGTAAGACGACTTTTGCTCGATATTCTTCGTTTCAAGAAAAAGATACTCAAAAAACACTGAACAAAATACTTCTCAAATCGCAGTAACAACAACTATCGGAGTAATCACTCGACGATGAAACGCGTTTCCTATTAGAAAAAACAAGAAAACTGTTTCAAGGTTAAGTGTAAACGTAAATCTTTTTGATTGTTTTCAATTAATTTGAATATAGTAGGAAATCAAAAAGAAGGAAAAGTTTTAAGCTCCTATTTACCTATCTTCCCATTTATTTATCCTCCCAGACCATTATTTTCCGTTTCCGACATTGAATTGATGAGATAAATATATCAATTCTGTATTACCATATACAAGTCTTTGCTTCACTTATTGAGAAGATTTTCCATTTGAAATCACATCATCTTGGTGGTTTTTGGCCAGCAAAACAAGATACTGTTTCGTTTCAATAGTAAATATCAAATTTTTTCTGTTTTTCGGTTAATTTTCAACTGAGTCTGTAGTAAAAGGTTAGTCCATTGATATTCGTGTGATATCTGTGCGGGTATTTTGAAGCATGCTTTATTTGATGAACATCGCAATATAATTTCATAATCTATTTTTTTCCAAACGGCAGGTTCTAAAGGAAGCACAGTTTCATATATATTTTACATGATATGCTCAAGGCAGCAATTGATAATTGAATACTAACCTTATTTTGAAAATGTACGTGTTAAAGCTCAAGTTGTTCAAAATGATATGAACTATAACTGTTTCGCTAAAGTTTTCGAGAAGACATCATCTAGAGAAAATACAGAAAAGAATGTTTCACAAAACTCTGGAAATTCGTCATCTTTTGGAAAATTCACTCATTACTTCCATGTACATCAAATCCAAAATAAAGCTTTTTTTTTTCGAAAAACAGGAGGAAGAATTCTTGGTTCCGGCACATTTTGAAATATTCCTTTTTTTTAATCAAAAACATGCTATATTTTTAATAGTGGGTGCATGAAAGTCGAGTTAGTGAAATCCAAAGAATCGATGATGATTGTGATAAATAATTAGTTGTCAAGGATATTCCTAACTGGAAACTGTAAAGAATTACAATATCAATATGATAAATTACGGAAAAATACAGTTTCATTGATAATCGACGTTGACACTTTCGTCATTCCTGACAGTAATAAAAGCAAGAAAAGTTTTCGCGTGCGGGTGTAATGTTGTGAACTCTCTTTGAAGATCGTTCAGCCTCACAACAATTTGAAACGTGTATTTTTATGAAAAAAAAGCTAGCTTATGATGTGTTTGGGAATCGAGCATCTAGAATTTTTGAATCGATGGGAAAAAAATTAGAAAAGCTTGTTAATTGGTGACATTATTCACAATTTGAAACGGAAATCTTATTCAGCTTCCATGATTTATTACATTATCTTGACTACAAAAAACTGCAGTTTCAGTGATAATTGATATTGCTATGATCATTGTTTCTGATAATATCGAAAAAGCTATTATACCGCGTTTTTAAGTGTGAAATTGAGTATAAAATCCATTTATCAAAAGATATTCTCAAGCGATCTTTGTATCAAATTGTAAATGATACTTTCTTTGAAAAATGTAAAAGTTGTCAGTTTCAATGATGTTTTGATATAATATCTTAGCTTCTTATTTGTTAATCGTATCTCATTTTTAAAACATCTTTCAGAAATATTGGCAGAATTTTCATTATGGTGAGGGCTCACAAGCAATCGAAACATTGAGAATTATTCTAGATTTTTGAAAATATTGAAGCTGAGAATAACAATTTCTTTGAAAATGAGCATTCTTTTTTCATTCGACTGAAAAAGCAAAAATTCAAAGCTGGGCACTTCCAAAGAAGGTGAGGTGTTATTAGCAAAGTTCAGATGATTTTTCAGTTTTAATTTTTTTAATTTTTGAAACATTTACTTTCTATTAGTTTTTTGAATCATATTTAGAAGACAATAAGTGCATTATGAATAAGTATCATTATGAGAACATTATGATTGGGGTTAACTAGCAAGTTAGTAGGTTTATGGACATTCTGAAACAGGAAATAAACATTTCTGTGAAAATGAGCACATTGTTAGGCAGGTCGGCTAGCGGAACAAATGCTGGGAACTTCTGCAGAAGAATTATGAGTAACTTCAAAAGTTATTTTTTTATGTTTCAGCTTATTATAGAATCAAAATTTGTTTGGAAGATGCTAGTTATTATCCAACTATAGGAAAAATATGAGGTGTTGTTGATGGCAGGCTCATAGCAAAGTAATTCTCTCAGTAATTTTGAAGTATCTATTCATAACTTAAAGCTGATCATATTATTTGTTCTATTCATTTTTGAAATTATGGTTCTGAAACACGGTCCATAACAAAAAATAACATCGACGTTTCAGTTTCAGAGCAATTTGAAACATTTATTTTATGAGAGGAATGTTACTTTTCGGTTTGTGTAGTCTTAAAAGAACAAGTAGTAAAACTTAGCACGAGTCTCATTTGATATTTGAAAAAACTGAAAAAAATTTTCCAGTTTCAATGAATCGTTATCACTTCTAGGTTTTTCACTTATGCACTGAATCAACAGAAACTAGGTGTAAATAATATCATTTATATAGCTTAAATATCACTAGCGACTACTCACTGAACCTAAAGGAGCGACAAAAACAAAAGCTTGAAAATAGTATTCGATATTTGGAAATTTAAAAACAGAGAATAATATTCTGAAAAGAGTAAATTGGTAATTCGACTCACCGAGCAAAAAGTCGAGCGTTCTCGGAACAATGCGAATTTTCTGTTTCAACAAGTTCTTGAAACATTTATAGTTTATCAGAATCTGTTGTTGAGAAATACTCTACATGCTTTGTTCAAAGAATTTCTTTTTTTTTCGTTGCATTTAATTGAGGTAGTGGTCATCCTTGGAGAATTGCCGATTTTTCCAATCAAGATTAGCTTTCAAATACCTCAAATCCAATAATAAATTCTATGAAACTGCAATTATTTTCATAAAATTGACGTCAAAGCCAGATGAAACCATACATAAAAAACTCCGAATAACTGCTATCATGTATCCTGAAAACTTTTTTCTTCAGTTACACAATGTTTTCCAACAGCAGGACCGCTACGATTGTCGCTAGTAAATTTGGAAAGAATTTGTTCATTTCTTGAAACATTGACAAATTTCAAATGTATTTTGAGCAAACCTACGACAGGTTTCAAAAAATTGAAAGAGAGAACAGGTTCTGATTTGGCATAATTGTGTTGTATCACTTGTAATAGAAGATGCTGCATACTGAAATCAGAGAGCTTCTACTTTCAAAACAAAATAAAATTTGCCTGAAACGGCAATTGTTTCCATCAAAGTTTTCAACTTTAATAAAATGCAGAAAAAAATATTAGAATTGTTTTCCTAAAAGTAAGCTGCTTTGGTTAGTGGTTTATTGACCTTTTCAGTAACAATAATGAATTTTTTGAAACCCAAACTTTTACGATAGTTTTTTTTGTTTATTGGGTGATCGCTGACTTTTTTTCACAGCTTCAATACAGTTTTGAAACAGTAACGGTTGAGGCATGGATATTCGACTCTATTCATTTTTTTTTGTATAAAAAACTATCTTTAAAATGTGATTTACTTTGCGAGTCGACTATCTTTAACAAATACATCGAAAGTTTTTCCGATTTTTTTTGAACCTAGATAGGACTCAATATCTGACTAATCGAATGAACGAAGCAGTCGAAATATAAAACTGAAAAAGATAGTTTGAACTAAGATCTTTTTTCTCCATTCTCAGTGTACGAGGTTATGCGATATCATAAGTAACTTGTATATTTTCATCAACTGTTGAAGCACGAAAATATTTTTTACGGATATAGATATCCGTAACAGTTTCAAAAAGTCCGCATATTTCAAATCATATTGATATAACCACTGAATTTACTAGTGGTGTATTGAAACAGGAAAATAGCTTGAGAACTGAAATTTTTTGTTTAGCACCTTGAGAAGTCTAATTTTCCGAGGGATCCAAAAATTTGGAGTCGAAATTTGGCGAAGTAGAATTCGAAGGTTGTATCCGAGTAAGAAAAATCCAGGAATTGATGTTCATAAATTGTAACTGAAAATATTTCTCATTCCAATTGACTGTCATATATAGTATGCTCATTTTAGAAGAACGGACAATAAAAATTGCATGAATTAGTAAATTCCTGTTTCAAATTTTTGGAAACTGAAAACACAAATGTTTTAAGGCTGCCACACTTATATGAAAACTACATCACCGTTAAAAAATTACATTACACTGTTTCAACTACTTTTGAAACTGAAACATCAAATATTTCTCTGATAGATTCATAGGTTACATTGCACTTGTGTTGTCAAATAGTTCAAGAACAGGTCACTCATATGATAGTAGTTATTTCATACAAATCCCATAACCGGGGATAAAGGAAGATCAAACCTTCGTAGACGCGAAATTCAAAAAAATCTGAAACTGGAAAAAAAATTATGCGAAAAATTGGCGGTTATTAAGAAATAGTTTAAGAAAATGTTCATACATAGTTACACCAATTCATAGGGCCATCTAATCAAATTATTACTGATGTTTAATATTTTCAGATTGAAACTGAAAATTTTCACAACTAAAAGTTTGTCAACTGTTCACTTTCATCAATGTTTTTGGATGCTGCTGGAATTACAGTTTCAATGAGTTGGAATAGTATGGAGTATTTTCCTCGATAATCTTCGTTTCGAGCAAAACCAACTCTTAAAAACTTCGAAAAAAAAATTAATTATTGATGTTTCGACAACGAATAATTCAATGAACTTGTTGACAAATGGATAATGATTGATGTTGCTTTTGTTGAGTGAAAATTATGTGGCGCACAGAATGGCCACCATTTTACAGACAAGCTTCCCATCTGGAAATTACTGTTAGAAACGTTTTCCCAATTACAATTACACATAATGCTTCCATTTTAAATAGGTTTTTTGGGTACCCGGCTCTTACATTAATCGCGTGAGGTCAAACGTTCTCTGTTTCAATAGAATTTTGGAGCTGAGATGTTTTTTGATGTTACTAGTGCACTATCCTGCCGATCGACTTTTCTCAAGACATATCAAAAGCTATCAGTTTGTTGTATATGGCGTCAGAAACCATTACAAAAAACTGTTTCAAATAGGGTTTGCATTAATATGTAACTCAAGACAGATAATGACGAAATAATCACACTTACAGACCTTATTTTCCGGTTTCAGACTCTTAGTTTATGAGATAAATTTTTCAAATCTAATAATAACATATTCAAGGCATTTACTTTCAGATAAGGTTTTCCCTGTTTCTTCGTTTCACATCGATAATTTTTGGCAAACAAAGTCTTTTTACTGTTTCATTCTCATTGTAAATTTGAAATTTGAATTTTTTTTCAATATCTTTGAATCAAGTATGCGATCAAAATTACTAGTCCATTGATGACAAAACAGTGATGATACTTCTCAAAACATGATTCATTTGAGAATCGTTGCCTTTTCCAAATGGCGTCTTTCAAAAGAAAAAACAGTTTCAAATATATTTTACATTGATATACTCATGGAAGCCGATGATAATTGAAACAACATCTACCATATTCTGAATTTGTAGTGTCCAAAATTAGGACCCGATTTGGGAGCAAAAATTGTGATATGATAAGAACACAATGATAAAAACTATAACTGAAGCTCGGCTAAAATTTAAGCGAAGAACTTTTATATAAACTAGTATCACCTAGAGAAAATTCAGGAAAAAGTGTTTCAAATAATTCTGAAAAGTTGACATCATTTTTGAAAAACCAGTAACTCCTTTTAAATCGCAAACCAATATGAAGCAATATCTTTCCGAAAAGAAGTAGAAAACATTTCAGTTTCAACGCTTCATGATATATTCTTTTTTTATCAAAAACATGTTGTATTTTTGAATTGTGGTTTTTTATAAATCGAGTAACTAAATTCCTGCAAGATTGTGCGAGGATTGTAAGGAGTGATTAATTTTCAAGCACATTTCAAACTGGAAACTGAGAAAAATCCTCAGTTTCAAGGTGATACCAAAATGACAGAAAAATACAGTTTCAATGATAATCGACGTTGACACTTTCGTCATTCCTGACAGTAATAAAAGCAAGAAAAGTTTTCGCGTGCGGGTGTATTGTTGTGAACTCCCTTTGAAGATGATTCAGCCTTACAACAATTTGAAACGTGTATTTTTATAAAAAAAAATGCTAGCTTATGATGTGTTTGGGAATCGAGCATCTAGAATTTTTCAACCGATGGGAAAAAATTAGAAAAGCTTGTTGATTGGTGAGATTATTCACAATTTGAAACGGAAAACTTATTCAGCTTCCATGATTTATTACATTATCTTGACTACAAAAAACCGCAGTTTCAGTGATGATTATTCTTGATAAGATCATTGTTTCTGATAATTATGAAACAGCTATTACTCGCATTTTTGAGAAAATACAGTTCAAAAGAACATTTATCAACATTTTTTCTTGTGATGTACGAATCATTATATATGAATTATACTTTCATTTGAAAACTGCAAAAGTTTTCAGTTTCCGTGGATGTTAAACATGATATTTTGATTTCGAATTTATTAAATTGCACTTGCAGAAACAACATCTTAAAGAAATAATGACTGGAATTTCGTTTTGGTCAGTGCACACAAACAATTGATACTTTGAGAATAATACTGAATTTTTGAAGATTTTGATACAGAGAATAATTTCTGTGAAAAAGTGCATTCTTCTTTTAACTCTCGACTGAAGAAGCAAAAATTCAAAAACTGGGTTTTCCAAAGAAGGTGAAACCTTGTTATTAGCGAATTTCAGATGATTTTTCAGTTATAGACACTTTCTTAAAAATGTATGTTTATGATTTTTTTTCTGGTTCAGTATTAAAAGAATTAGTACAATATGACTCGAATTCAATAAGACAACAGGTTAATTTTTAATAATGTTCATATTTTGAAACTGAGAAACATTTTCAGTTTCAATGGATTATGGAGTATGACACACAGCAAGTTTTTTATTCGGACGTGGACCATCTGCCGGAGTCGACAATTTCCGATGAAATATCTAAAAAAAGAAATGATATTGATGAACTTTTCATTTTGATTGATGCTAACTAGAAAATCAGTAGATTTATGAACATTCAGATAAAGAGGAAAAATTTCTGTAAAAATGAGCGCATTGTTTTGAAAGGCAACTCGACTTGTGAATCGGAACTTCAAATGCTGGGAACTTCTGGAGAAAAGAGATGCTCTTATGAGCAACTTCAAGAACTTTTTATTTCAGTTCCAGTTTATTTTTGAATCGTATTTTGTTTTCAAGGTGTCAGTTTTTAATCCATCTATAGGGAAAAAGATAAGGTGATGTTCATGGCAGGTTCACAACAAGCAGCTCAGCCATTTTTGAATATTTATTCACAACTCCAAACATATTTTTTGTCTTTTTGACATTATTGAAGTTCCAAGAATGTCATATCATGAAAGAAAAGGACAGAATATTATTGCAAACACCGATTGATTTTCGATAATATTCACAGCTAGAAACTGAAAAATTTTCAAGTTTCAGTGGAATTGCATGATATTTAGATTTCTTGCTTATCGATCGGCTTGACAATAACGGATTGTGAACGATTTCGCTCAAAGCTGGAATATCTATTGAAAATATTGACTTAGCTAAAAGTAAAGAATAAATGAACGATAGTCTGATAAAATATTTGAATTTTTTGGAAGTCTGGAAACAGAGAATAATGTGAAAAGAGTGTTGAGATTCCGCGGAAAAATAGAGAACTTCAGTTTCAGCAAATCTTCGAAATATTTCTGGCTTTATCGCAGCCAGCTAATGGAACCACATTTTTGATACTGCCGAATAGCTGCAATATTCCTTCCAAGTATTCTGAAAAAAAACTGCACTTTTCCAGTTGAAAAGTAGAAGAATGAAAAATTCATGATTGAAGTTTGTTAAACTCAAGCTACAATTGTGTATTTCTTGAAACATTAAAAATTTTCAAAGATACACCGAACAAACCTAAGAAAATTTTACAGTTCTAGGAAAGTTTCAAAGGATTGATAGAAAAACATTTTCTAATCCAGCATACATGGTTGAGTTTTGAAACTAACAATAGAAAAATTTAGGAGGAGTCGAACGATCAGGTCAGTTGACAATATATTTTTCATTTTTCCGCATGACGAAAATGCATTAGATTTGTTTTTATAATAACCAAGTTTATTTTTTTTGTTAATGGTTTATTGAGTTTTGCAATAGCAATATTTACATTTTAAATAGTTACTTGGTTATTTTGACACTTTTATTTTTACAGCTTCAACACAGTTTTGAAAGAGAAATGGGAAATATTCGTCATTGTTTCATTGTTTTTGTATGAAAGTTTTTGAACGGTGTGACCTGATTTGCTAGTCGAATAACTGGAACAAGTGCATCAAGTTTTTCAGGTTTTTTCGAAAACCGAGAGAGGCATAGAATAATTATTGAACTGGTTCCATAAATGAAACTGTTGAATAATGAAACTGAAAAAATAGTTGTAAGATCAGTAGTGACTAATTTTATTTATCGATGGAAATTATCCATTTATTGAATCACGAAAAAGCCACTACTGTTACGAGAAATCCACTACATTTATTTGGAAAAATTCTTTTGGACTAGAAAGTGTATCAGAAATCCATGACCGTTTCGAAAAGTCTACAACTTGCTATCGTTTTAATATAACCACTAGATTTGTTATTGGTGTATTGAAACAGAAGGATTGAGATTTTTTTTGTGAAATTGTCTGCTTCAGCATTTAGGGCGATCTGTTTATTCAAGTTAAATTGGAAAGTCTATTTGGATTCAACACATCGCAAAATAGGAGAGATGTAACGAAACAAGAAAAATGCCAAAAATTGATGTCCATAACCTCTAACGAAAAATACTTTCCGTTTCATATTTTACTGATATCACGTTTAGTATGCTTTTAGTTCTATATAACCGTGGCAATCGAAAATTGTACACAAGATCTGGTAAAAGAAAGGGCTATTAGTGTATTGGAACTTCAAGTCAAATAAGATTTTCATGAAACAGTAATTAGTTCCAGATAATTTTGGTTTTAGTCCTCCTGATCACATATATTACACTTATATTTCTACAGCAGTACTATTTCAAGAGAAAACTGTTCTTATATTCAAAAGAACGAGACCACCATTTTTGTATATCAAAAACAATTGTGTGTTTAGTATTCAACTATCTTTTATTTCTGTTTCAACACAATCTAGAAACGGGATAAGTTTTATGATAATCACTTGTTTTCCAACTCATTGGGTTTACGATTAATCTTCTTTTAATATTATTTTTTTCTGTCACTCAACTATTTCTCCGATCTGAAACAAAAAAATGAGGCAAGTCGATTTTATGAAAGATAGATTTTATTAGTCGAAGCATACAAGTTTTATCACAACGGTAATAATAAATGATGTTATGAAAAGTCAATTATACCTGACAGTTTTGTGAAACATACAATTTTTCGGGGTTAAATGATAAGTATATACTTCAATCTTTCTCATCTTTTTCTGTTTCAATTCATTTCTTAAATCATTGATGTCTTAAAAAACCAGTTTACATTCCACTACTACCACAATATTTTCTCAAAATGAAACTTGTCCATTCTAGTAAATCGAAAATAATTTCAGCTTCAGAACTCATAGAAACTCTCGAAAACTCGAATCGAGTCAGTGAATAACCATTCATAGGTTTTCTCGGATCGCTTTCTTCCAAAAAATTAGGCTAGTGGCAAATATTGAAACAGAGAAAAAGAGGTATGCAAAATCGGTTTGAGTTTGCCCGTGTTGACGGGATAAATTGTATTTCATGAGAAACAATTTGCACCACAATTTTTTCATTCAAAGGATGCGAAAATAAAGTGAAAAATATTGGTTTCAATCCTCAAAACTGCCAGGGTACAGGATATACACTTTATTTGCAGTCCTGAGAAGTTGAATCTGTATTCAAATCGAGAACATCAGAAGAATTAATACAAATATACAGTTTCAGACATTGCTTGAAACAAATAAATTTTGCTTTTTATTGCTACATCTAACGTTGGTATGTCTCAACTTTTGTATATATCCAATTATTACAGGCACTAGTGTACTTAGTGTATTTCTATAACTACATGTTTTCGACCAAAAATCTGCTGGAATACATAAGTTTGAAGGTGATTAACCAGTAAATACAATTGTGATTGTGGAAGTCTTTGCTATTCCAATTCATTTTGAAACAGGATACATATATTTCGGATTTAACTTTTTTTTCAGCTATTCGAAATTTCAAGCTCAATAAAACAACGTCATGTGTTATTCACATGTTTTCAAACTAGAAAAGAGAACGAGAACGCTGTTTCCAAGTTTGTAGATCAATTTGTCCGATTATTGATGAATTGCTAGAAGTTTTCAGTTTCGAAAAAGATTGATGGTGAAACAGTAAAAAAAAAAGTTATTCACTACTTCTGCGATAAAATTTGATTATGATGTGCAATTTGAACTTCTCGAATCAAAACTGTTCAAGACTCCCTGAAAATGAATGTTAAGAAACTATCATTTTATACAATGCATTATTCAGTTTCAAAAAATATTGAAACTGAAACAGTTTAGCTACTTCCGAATTGTTCATAGATATTGGGGCAATAGTAGAATGATAAATAGTAACAAAACTTAAAAATATTTTCCTGTTTCAGAAGTTTGAAACATTCGTTCTTCAAGGGAGAGAATTATTAGACAATAGTATTTTGAATATATGAAAACTTCAAAAACAAACAACAAGAGCGATATTGAAAGAAACAAAAACCAGTAGTTGATATTGATAATTGGTAACTGAAAATATTTTTGGTTATTTCTATTTTCTGTTGTTGCATTCCGAAAAAGACCAAATGTGGTGTTTCAATCCTTTCATAATCAATTTTTTTTCATTTTCATGAATTTACCATCGTCAATCTTGTTATCGAGAGTTTCTATCATCGTCTGTTTCAGAACTTTTGTTGAAACACAAATATTTTGTCAATTATTTGTTTACGCTCGTAAAAGTGTTGCAAAGAATGAAAAACAACAAGATCCGTTTGAATTTTTCTTTTTTTTTTTTTGAATATTACAATGTACGTGTGGTTTTGTAGGTTTCTAATGAGTATCAAACAGAGTTGGCCGGAATGACATTTTAGAAAATCCGGAATCCGGAATCCGGAAGACGGAATAATATTTTTTCTTACGGAATCCGGAATACGGAAGACGGAAGAATTTATTATTTGCCGGAATCCGGAATCCGGAATACGGAACATCGGCCGCCTCTAACTTGAAAATATCGTAACTTTTTGCGTCAAGTGTGTCCAAAACTGTCTGAATTTGGTTTGTCAAGTACGATGTGCACAATAATCGTAGTATTTAAAGATATTGGAGACATAATACTTGACGGGAACGTCTAGGATTTTCTAGGGTGCGACAGTCGGAATATTTTTTTATTTGCCGGAATACGGAACCCGGAAGACGGAATAATATTTAAATTAACGGAATACGGAATCCGGAAACCGGAATAAATTAATTTCTGGCGGAAGACGGAATCCGGAAGACGGAACCCAAAAAACACCCGGAATACGGAATCCGGAATCCGGAATACGGAATTCCGGCCAACTCTGGTATCAAACCAACGCAACTTTGATTATTCATTGTAAATTTCGGTGCAAATTGAATGATCTCAGAAACACTAAATAATTGATCACCCGTTTGTTTATAGTGTACTATTCTTTTTTTCTGTTTCAACATTTTTTGAAATACATTATGATCAGCAAAATTGTAATCATCATTATCTGCCTGTCTGATAAGTGGAACAAAATTTGGGTTCAAAATATAAGATAAACTTATTTCCAGCACTATAAGAAAAAAAATTTTAAGTTGATTTTCTTTTTCAGAACTTTTTTGATTTCAAAGTGAGATTTTTCTTGAAAAACTGCAAAGTGGGGAATTTTTGGACGTATATATCGCGGTTTCAAAAGCGTTCGATAGAGTCTGGTACATTATTGTCTACCATTGGAGAAGTTGTAAAAATTCTCAGATTCAAATAATTTCGAAACAGAAAAACAGTTTGGTCACGAGTATTGCGGAATTTTTTCAACGTTCCAGATTTTTATAGAAGGCAGATTCCAAGGTGGTCCTACTACCATGCTCGGATAAATTTTTTGAAATTTTCTATATCCGGATTCGTTTTTCCTTGTTTTGATGAAACTGGTCAGAATGAAAGTTTAATCCTGGTACTAGATAGTTTGCAAAAGCTCTCTATTTTAAAATCAATTGAAACAGGATAAGGTGAGTACACTGGATTATAAGAAAAAAAGTTGTGAACTATTTCCAACATGCACAGTGGCATGACTGTTTTTTTTTCATTTTTAATCACTCTTGGAAAGACTGAGCATGAAATATATTTAACTATTTCATTACTCATTGAAAGTGTAAACTTTCCGGGAAAATTATATTAAAAGGAGTACTTATTTTGACACATCCAGTATTTCAAACAAAAAATACTGTTTTCAAGGCATCCAAACTAGTATTGATGCAAATATGTTTTACTAAAGACATCATTGCAGTCGACAAAAAATAGAATATACCGATTTCAAAATTTACGGACAGTCTTCTTGCAATAAATTTTTTACAAGCAAAATGCATTAACGGCTAGTGTGAAACAGAGAAGTTACTGCTGTTTTTTATGCTCCAATATCCCAGAAGCGTATTTTTATTGAACAGTTGGTTTGAATAAGGTCTGATATTTTAGAGAGGCGATTAATACATATACCGAATAAATTCCCTGTTTCAAAAATGTTGTCATGGAAACAGTAAAGTGGGCTATAACCATCCAGAACAATTTCTGAATTCCAGGAAAATACAGTTCAATTTTTTTTGAATTGCGGAAGATGATTCATAAACTGGATTCGTGTTTTCACGAACATTTCGGTTCTCTTCTAACCATCCAGCAGTCTTGAAGAAATAATTATCAAACAATATGAATGGATAGAAATTCAGTATTTTTAGAAACACGCCTAGTTACTTACACGCATTTCGAAACACACTTTCAGCATTTCATGATTTCCGACTTAACCTCTACTGGCAAAAAAATACCATGTGTGATTTTCGAATGTTTTGAAGGAAGAGTAATGTTTCCGATATATAATATCATTCAATCGCCATTTGTGAAAGTTGCTGAAATATTACTGAACAATCAGTAAATGGATTTACTTCAAAAGAGTTGCAACAGTGCTGAAACGAGCAAAACATGATTACTTGGGAAGCGGGAGTACACTTAATTGTTTTGCAAAAATAATGTTTCAACTTTTTCTGAAACAGTAATTGTTTTTTTTATGTTTTTCGATGAACGCAAACGTTTTTCAGCAATAAATTAATGCTTTTTAAATTATCACGACCAACCGATATTGTTGAATTACAAGCATCATGATTACTGCAGAAATACATTTCCTAGCAGTTTCAACAATTCCTGAAACTGGTAAGGGATCTTGTTGGTGAATGTCTTGACGACTTTTGGTTACCAATTCAAAGTTAGAAATCAATTTTGAATTTACCAGGTTTACTGCTTCATTTTTTTTGAAACAGAAATGTGCATTTTCCTTTCAATAATCATGAGGCAAACCACATTTCTTCTATGCCGCAAATTCGACAACTTTTCGGAGCCTTATGGATACTACTTCATGTAACACAGTTCACCAGTTTCGAAATTTGTTGAAACTGAAAATGTAAATTTGCAGCCACTCTATGTACTTGACTGAAAAGTTCAATTATCAATACTTTGAAAGTTTAATACGTTTTTTGAGAGATAATTCATGGACAGATGATGCACACTTTTCTGAAAATAGTCAATAAATGTATACGATTTTTTACTAAAGTATATACCAAAATTATCACAGATTTTATAGATATTAGAATTTGACCAACGCTTGAAATGGAAAATATAGCAGTTTGAAGCATGCCAACCGAAAAAAAACAATATTCACCAATTTGACCAACTTTTTGAAACTGAAAACTTCCATTTAAAAAATTATTGAAACCGATAATATTGTACCAAAATCAGATCACTGGGAATGCATTGGTTGAATATGAACTTCTTGAAGATGATAATATCTTTTTGGAACAGAAAATAATCAGTCATTGAAAGTCAACAAATGATATCAAAAGATCCTTGATTTCAGAATCAAGTTTTTCAGGTGAAACCGGAATTCTTCCAGAACTATCAGCAATATCAGACTACAATTCATTGAATTTTGCGAAAAGTTTCGCAGTTTCAGATTTCCTTCGAAACTGCACAAAGATGTTTTCATGATTCGAAGCATAAAACATTTTCCATGCGTATTTGGATTCGTGCTCAAACTACATGGTTTCATGCATCATTGTTGCGTATCCATATTATTCACATTGGTGTAAAGCGTGTAGTAGAAATATTGATTGTTGAAATATTCCTTATTGTTCAAAAAGATTTTGAAACGGAAAACTAACATTTGGATTGATGAAGCTTCGTTACAGTTTCATGAAAATGGTGAATTTCCAATGTGGTGGCAAAGAACGATATGACTTGCATTTTGGTTCATCAATGTCTGTTTCAAAAACGGAGAGTTTTGAGGGAGTTACAGTTTTATGAAATTATGAGAACCTCTCGAATTTACAACAGTATCATCAGGATTGAGATTTTAGCCTGATCACAATTGTAGACTACAAAGAGATACCACATTGCAACTTTTTGAAAATTTCACAGTTTCAATTATTGTTGAAACTGGAAAATTGAGAATTGTATTTTCGTTTTTTTACATTATTTTAATTGAAAAAAATTGTCCGTATAGTCGTTGTCCGAATCATACAAATGTGACACGAATATGAATATTAAAACATCTTTTACTTAGTTATGATTTTTACTAAATAAATTTTTTTAAAATAATCATTTCAAGATTTCGATAATTGCAAGATTTTTGATAGATTTTATGGACATAAAGCTTCTGAAAACTTTAGTTTCAAGCTCATTTCGAAACAAAAAAAAACAAATTTAGGGAATGATGGATTCTGTGCATGATTTTTGTTGCTTCTCGAAACGGAAAAGTTATACTTTTTGTTGTTCCAAAGAAAATTTTTATGAAAACTTGCAGTTCAAAAAAAATAATGAAAAAACGGGAAGATGTGGGTAAATACAATAACTGAACAAAGTTGGTACGAGACTTGAACTAATCAAATTTCAGAAGCTTTTCACAGCTTCACATTCTTCTTGAAACTGAAAATTGAGTATCTAATTTGATAGATTGTGAAATTTATATCTGAAACAAGAAAGTGCTGTAGTTGCTCACTAGTCAGGTACACATCGAGCGACATAGTTAATGCCTGTAGAGAAACATTTCGCCAGTTGAATACGCTTTGAAACAGAAAACATATGTTCGAGCTCATACGGTTTTATCTCGAAACAATGAGCAAGTTAGAGCTTCAGAAAATTATGATCATTTCCAGACATATCGATAGAAAAAGTTTGAAAAATGAAAAAGTATAATTATTTCTGCATGAAATACCAGATCGAAAACTCAAATGAAGTGAAACGACATTGAAAGGCACAACAAAAAAAGTTTACAGTTTCCATTACTGTTGAAACAGCAAAACTTGAGCAATATTTTAGCAAATTGTAAAAGTAATTCAGAACGAGTTTTGCAACGATTTCAGCTCTCATAACATATTGAAATATTTTTCAGAAAGCTTCATGTTTCATCACATAAACTTTACCTGATACCATAATTCCGGATGATTTAGCGGCTCCAAACACTTTTCAAAACAGCAATTGTAATGTTCTTCCTTGCTATTTCCGTCCACTTTGAAACGGAGAATGTATTTTCTCTATCAAAATCCGCAGAATTTCCTTTGAAATATTTCACGTTTCAGCAAAATATCTGTAACATGTATAAGAAACTTTTAATCGTTGTTTCTTCGCAACTTTGACTTTGTTAGCTATTCATTGATAATTTTCATATCTCATTAAAATTTTGATCCAAAAAACGATCTATCGATCAATAAAAAAATTGTTTTTTTTTTCAATTTTATGGTGTGTCTTAGCAAAATTAATAAAAATAATAACTGATATTTCTAAAAACTGAGGAAATTAAGTACTTTGTTGGAACCGTAAGAAATAAGAGAAATACTTCAGAAAAAAAAACTTTCATAATTTTGGCAAATATGTTTCGATTCGCAAGTAATACTATTCCAGTTAGATAATTGTAAATCATGCACCAACCTTGTTTTATCAAAGAACGAGATGAATTATCGGTACAGCAAAAAACTTGCCTAGTATTAGTATTTTGCAAACATGATGTTTCAAGATTTTCTGAAACCAAAACTTTTTTGTTTTTTCAATCGGCGCTTCCTTTACATGAGGAAAATTTTTGTACTGAAAGATTTATATTCGACACCTATAAAGTGTGCATGAATTACACTTTTCCAGTTTCAAGTATTGTTAGAACTGTAAAGTTTCCTTAATTGACAATTACTTGGACGATCAGATTCTTGCCATCAAATATACTTTATAAATGCTCTGAACATCATTTAGTTCCAACAAGATGTGCTTTTCAGAAATACTGTTTCAACTTTGTGTCAACATTCTTGCGATGATATGATTTTTTAATTTTTTCAATAGATTCTTTCTGTGTTTTCAATTTTTTCATTCACTTATAAATCCTGAACCGTTCCAACACTTCATTTTTCTATCAAAATCAATCAACTTCTCATTTCAACATAGAACTTATTCCAAGTGCTGAAGATGGTCAACGGTAAAAGTAGTCACATTGTGAGATTCAAATACTGAACCGTTATTTGTTACGGTAATAAAATATTTCAAAGTTTTGGCAATCTACATTTCTCGATAGAAGAGCTATCAGATCAATGTTTTCGAATGCTCTCGCAGTTTCAATTATTGATGAAACAGCAACAATTTCAAAATTCGTTGATAATCTTGTTGAGTTTTGTCGGTCGAGTCCTGAAACTACAATTTCAGATAACGTTTCAGTTTTAGGCACAATTGGAAGCGAAAAGTGATAATTTCGCTTGGTGATCTTTTCTACGCATGTTTCCCAATGTTTCCGCACCCTTTGAAACAGAAAAACTTATGTCTTGTGAGACCCAAATTTATTGGGAAACTGCGAGAGCGCTATTTCTTTCAAAGCAATAATTAAAAAGAACATTAGCATACGATCATCTTTATCGGAAACGTTTACAGTTTCAAATGATCTGGAAACAGTGAAGATTGTAAATAACATCAACTCTGTCAGTTTTCGCTGTAAGTTGTTGTGATACTGTAATGAATACGGTAGTTTAAAAACTAAGCCGTTTTTGAAATGAAGCTTTTGTTGAATCAATTTTCCACAGTTTCACAGTTTGATACTTGTTTAGACATTGAAACTTTCGTGTAAATATAAAAATAAAAGAATAATTATAACTAAACCAAAAAAAAGTTTATTGTTATTTCAGAACACATTGAAACGGAAATTCTAAAAAATATTCAGCAAAATTTTTCACTACACTGAACCCTACGTTCTGTCGAAGATCTCGGTTTTGTGGAAAATTTCACAGTTTCTATTATCGCTGAAGCAGAAATTTCCCAAAGTTATTTGATAAAGCTTGATTCTCTTTCGGAACAAGAATAGGTTTTCATTTGCATCATTTTATAATTCTACATTGTTTTCAAGGTTTTGTGTTATAAATTTTTTTCCGTTCCAATCTCAGTCCATTTCAAAACTTGCGAATAACCTACGATTGTTGTTTGAAATATGAAAGAAAGTAATGAAACTTAGTGTTCGGGTAGAGAAAACAAAATGTATAGATAGTCCCACGTCCCGCATAGAGTGTAGCAGTGACGTATTCCGAATGAAATAGTTGAATTGGAGTTGTCACCCTAATAATGAACATATAGTTCTGAATTTTCACAGTTTCATTTTTTCTCGAAGATGAAAGAGTTCCAAAAATAGATATTCCTAGTGGGGCTCTTCTGATAAAATTGCTCTGAAAATTATTGTTTCGATGTTTCAACTACATTATAATTCTTGTTCCTACATGATTTGCCAATGGAATCATAACATTTTCATGTTGAAATATTCAAATGGATCATGTTACAGTAATAAATGTATTCAAACAGATCCTTTCTTGTTGGAAGTACGAAGATGGAAGTATGTTAATGACCATTGATTTCTTACTGAGTATACAGTTTTCTATCTGTTTCAATGATTAATTTGAAACTGAAAAATAAAATTTGTTTTATTAATTCGTTTGAAGGACCCAAAATGTGACTTTTTTTTAATAATATTGATACCAATATCAAATGTTTGCGGTTCTGAGTAATCGTGAAAAAATTAGGCAACGTATCAAACATTTTAGGAACCACGACTATGACAATATATTTCTGAAACCGGAATTTCCTCCAAAAATTTTAGACGATGTTTTCTCCTGAAAATTGTATATTTGATGTTGATTTGATGATGGCTTGGTGAAACTATTTTAGTTTCTGTAAAAATTAGAAAAGGGGTCTCATAAAAAAAAATATATATATGAATCCTGAAAAAATTATGTATTCTTTTGTCAGTAACTTAGCACATATATTTATGGTATTTACAATTCGAATGATGTTTGAAACGGAAAATAAATGAGTGTAGTTGGCTTCGACCGTTGGAAGAAAATTGAGAATGTCGACTATGACGCAGCAGGTAAATCTGAACTGATTTCAAATTTTTTGACACAAATCAGAATAGTGAGGAACTAGAATATTTGAAAATATAAGACAGAATGTTGATTCACCAGGAGTATTTGAGTTTACTTTTTTTACAGAAGTATAGAAAGCCTCGGAACGACTACCCAATGAGTACATATGAGTTATGACAACATTCTGTATCATTTTTGAAACAGGAAATAATGGAACAACGTTAAAGTTTTTTTCCGGCATAATTATTTCAATTGTGAGAAGATGATCATTGAATATGAAAACTTATGAGGAGTATAGGCACCCAAGGGTACATGAGTTACATATTCGTGCTTTCACTGTTTTAATCAATATTCAAGCTACGAGAATACTTTAATTATAGTTTACTCAACCATCCAAGGAAGACACTGACCGTAAAAAGTATGAAACGCAGTGTCGGGATGCCGTGAATACACTGGTCTTTATGCACCCAAATCATTGTCAGAATAGAACAATGACGTTTTCAGATTGAAATACTAACTATTTTATGTTACAATAATAAGTGTATTTCAATAGATTTTTTTATTATTAGAATGAAACTGTAAGCAGTTTCAGAGAATCGATTGTAATCAATAAATTACAAAATAAACTTTTGAAACTGTTTCAACAACATTCTGAAACTGAAAAATTACATTCGTTTTGTTGGTTCTTTCGGTGGACGTATGGCACTATTTCACGAGGTTCTGAGTGGGCGGCATTGTGACAGCCGATGGAGCATTCGTGGAATAAAAATAAGTTCCAAGGAATTTTTTTGAGACCGATAAGATTTACAAAATTGAAGTTTTAGAAAATTCGGCACCTATTTTTCCATTGAGTATATATGAATAATGACAAAATGTTGTGACTCTTTTGAAACAGAAAATAACAAAAAACTTTTTGATGTTTTCTATTATCTGATTTTCAGTTGGCATTTACTGTATCAACAATTTCAGCCATTTCAGAGTAAAAATTTCCACCTGAAACGGTAATTATTCCTGCTCACACAGTTGCTCAGATATTCAAATAAATTCTGTTACAGTTTGGAAGTATCATATACATAAGTTTAGAGTTATGTTCGTTGATACGACAACTTTTCAATTGATCAATTTCCAAAAAAAGCAGGTGCAGCAAAACAGGTCGCCAGTTTCAGTTGAAGCGTGGTCGATGATTGTATTGATTTGTCAGCTATTTTTTGCAATTTCATTCAAATCTTGAAACTGGGAAAATAATTATCATGGAAGTTGTGCGTCGCCATCAAAAGCACAGACATTTCGTTAGTTTCCTAATCTCAATTATTTTTGACCAACAAACAAGTACAACTACCAACATATTGTCCGTTGTCAAATACCCGTTGACGTTACAAAAAATATACCAGGAAAAACCATTTTCCACAGTTTCCTCAAATTTTTGAAATTGAAAAATTACAGTTCATTCGCTGCTTCCCTGCTTGATTTCTTGATATAATTCCACTGAAAAATAAACGATGAGTGACTTGTAGGAATAGGCAAATGAAACATATTTGAAACAGAAAACAGTTTCATGATTCATGTAAAAATAATTTTTGTAGATACACTAGGTCATAAGATTTCGATCCACCTGGATTGTTACAAAATCAGTTTTCGGGCAATATTTTTGTGAACGATCTGTGAAATTAACAAGGATCGACAAGCTGCATGATTGAATTGTTAGGATTTGAATAAAATGTTAGACCGTATTCGAAACAAAAAAAACTTTCGAAACATTTTCAGTTTCAGACCCTCGTTGAAAGTAAAAGTTGATATTTTTTGTTGATCCATTCATCTCAGCGCATTCTTATCCAATTTCAATTATCCCGTTATCATCATCTGATGCTCTTTTTTTTTCGGTAAATCGTGTGGAACATAAAACTGTATTCATTCTAATATCAGCTATGAAATTTTTTTCGATTTTTCCTGTTTCAAGCTCAAAATATACATAAAGTTGTTATTCGACTTGTCAATGGTATTTGACAATCGTGTTATGAAAGCATATTATGATTTTTGAATTTTTTCAAATGAAAATATTGCGCATAATGGTGAAAAATAGGACCCACTGAGGCACTGTTCTAAAATCGATGACCGAAAAAAATCGAAGACCAGAAAATAAAATCGAGGACAAAAAGGCTTTTTTGTATGGTATTCTATCAGTTCGGTCCTCGATTTTAGAACAGAACCCCATTGAGTATATACGGATTTCTGAAAAGAACATAGGCTGATGAATGAAGAGCGATCCAAAACCACATTGCTTTTCATCTTGTTTGTGCAGTTTGATTCAAATCTTGAAACTGGATTTATATTTCTTTCCGATGTGGAGGTTTCTCAGAGAAAATAAAAGATTTGACACAGCTTCAACTTTTCGAAAACGATTACTGATATCTATGATGTTGCTTCTTAGGACAGTCAAAATTGAAAAAAAATTTAAAACAAGAATTTTTTGATCTACAGGAAATGTTTCAAAATCAGTTTCTAAGCAACATAACTTCCAGTGAGTTCTGTTGTTATAAGATTAAGCCTTAATTGAAGTGTGTGAATTTGAAAAAAAATGATATACTGTTTTTGAAGCATTAATTGATTTTGTGAAAAAAATTATTTCAAACACCACCTGGAACAGGACTTTGTTTATTTTTATTAATACTGTTTTCAATGTTTTCTTATCAATTTCATTTCATTTTCACTATAATCTAATTCTGATATTTTTCTTTCTGATATACAAATCAAGTTTTCTAGACATATCAAAACAAACATTCAATTTTTCGAAATAAATCTGTAACTTTTCATGTTTCAAGTTCATCATATTCATAATTTATTTAACATGAAAAGCATTAGTTTCCCATTTTTGGTATTGCCTGAAACTTGGAAGTAAGTTGTAAGATTACGTTTAAAAGTTTTCTTGTTTTTATCAAATATCCGGTTTGTTTGTGTAAAGTGGGAGGAAATACATTTTTCAACAGTTTCACCAATTTTCGAAACTGAAAATTAATTTTGTGAATTCACTACCATATCTCGGCAGAAATTCATTAGACAAAAAAATATAAGAAAATCTTTGTGAATTCAAAAAATATGATGCACCGTTATTGCCAAAACCCATCATTTTCATAAAATATTTTCAGTTTCCAATGTCTCTTAAAACTGAAAAATGATAATTTTTATTCAATTAACTTCTTTCTGATAAAATCAGTTTTATTTTCATCTACCTGGAATTTTTCATTTGAATTTCGAAGCAAAAAATAATTGAATCATTTCAGAACAATATGTGGAACATGAAACTGTAATCATTTCAGCGCGGTTCAAAACTATGTGGTATATATTTGAATTATTTTTCATGTTTCAATGATTATGAAGTTGTGATTCCACTTCTCAATACTACTGAACCATTTTAGATTTTTTTTGGTCAAATACAAATGATAATATTGCACATAAATTGTAATTTTCCTGTTTCAAAACATCTTCAAAGTTAACCATTATTTGGAAAGTGACAGTGAACATTAGAAAACTACTGCAGTTTGAAAGATCATAATTCCTGAAAAATGATGTATCAATTTTGAAACAGAGAAAAATAGAATACATTATTGAAGTCAACTCGATATGACATGAAATGCTCTCGGAATATCAGATGAAAATTCTTCGCATGAAACTGCAATTATTCTAGAAGCGTCAACGGAATGCATTCAACTTTGTTTCAAAATTATATTAATAATCAGTTGGCGTATCATTTTTGTTGATTCGGCGGACAATGTCAAATCATATTAGGAGAAAACAGCTAGTTTCAGCTGTAAAATATGATCATTTTTCATTGGTATTTCTGTCACTTTTTGCTGTTTTATACTGATCATAAAACTGATCATAATGACCTTTTTTTGATTGTTCAGTTGTTGCTGCTAGAAATTCACCAAAAACATTTTTTTAACACAAGAAAAGCACATTTTTGTTTCAATTCCATTTAACGATAAGACTTAAAGAATAATTGCAATTTTCAGCATAGTACTATTGCTGAAATATAGGTTTTTAACAGTTTCACAATATTGTCGAAACGGAAGACATGCATATTATGACGTTGATATCTTCAAATATATGTATAAGAAAAATGGATACGTGGAACAAAGACTAACAATTAGTTTGTTTCAACAGCAGAAATACATTGCTAACATAACAAATTTCCAAAGTATCTGTTTCAAATTATTTTGAAACCATAATTTTTTCATTTTTTTGTTAGAGTTATGATATGTTAATGAACCATGAAGATTATAGGCACCTATTGATACAGAAAGATACATTCCGATGATGTATATCTGAAAATTAATTTCAGTTTCAATGACCTTTGAAACTTCGAGAAGAATGGTTTTTTTCTGATTCAGCGCGCAATTGCTTCATCAATAATGGTTTTACGTCAATTCATCCATGCCCAAATATGATATACATACTCCATGTATCAAAGTATTATCAATTTCAAACCTATGGCCCCCTCGAAAAAAAAAACGTTTTTTATTTTTGTACTAACACTCTCGCTGCGTATCCGCGTTATGCATATAATTCGCGCTGGGTACCAAAAAACGTTTTTTTTTGCGAAGGGGCCATTGGTGTGAAACCGATAATATTAGATGAAATTCCCACTGTCTATATCAGAAACAAATGTGTTTTTGGATAGGGGATGTTACAGTAAAAAATGTATTTCAACGCAAAACTTGGCAGCTGAAAACAATCAAATATTTTCAAATTGAGTAGTTCCCTTGATAAAAAAATGATTTTCACCGTTTCAACAATTTTTCGAAGCTGAACGGTTAAGTTTGATACTTCACTTTACAGTCCATCAGATAATTAAATGAAATATGTCTTGAAAAACAGAGAATATTATCAAAGCTTTGAGTGATTGTTTTTGTGTACCCTACAACATTTTCAGATTTTTTTCAACGTTTCTGTCTGAAAATCAAAGATTGTATGTAAATTACCAGAAGTATTTCAGTATTATCGGTTTTGATACAGTTTTCGTTGTAATTTTTATATTTACATTTATATCCCTAATAGAATGCAATACATTTTCAATAAAAGCTGATACTCTGTTTTTGAAACAGATAATTTTTACCAATAAAATATGGTCTTCACATGAGAAACGGAAAAATGTTTCCAATAAATATTTGCAGTTTCATGTAAATAAAACACTGAAAATATTCATTTCCACTTGATTCAATGTTGGTCATTGTCATAACATCATTTTGAATACCTAAATATTTCTCTGAATTGACCATAATGTCAAAACTCATCAAATATGTTTTTGAAACAGTAAGAATGTACAGACAGTCAAGAGAACTGGAAAAAACACTTTTCAGTAGTTTCTATGATGTTTTGAAACAGAAAAGTGACATTTTGTTTTGTTGACGTTGTATTTGGTCTCTCAAGTTCGAACATTAACTTTTTGAGAAGAATACGAGTTTAATTATGTATTTGAAACAATAAACATTTTCTGGATTGTTGTTGACATTGTTTTTCTGAATATAGGTAAGTCA
Source organism: Caenorhabditis uteleia (assembly GCA_963573275.1). Taxonomy (NCBI): domain Eukaryota; kingdom Metazoa; phylum Nematoda; class Chromadorea; order Rhabditida; family Rhabditidae; genus Caenorhabditis; species Caenorhabditis uteleia. Next base: position 3,678,866 of record OY752135.1, on the reverse strand, counting down.
GAAGTTTATGAAGAACATAAAAACAACTCATTTATCAAATTAACACTTTTCAAAGACAAACTTTTGGTTTTTTTCAGGTGTGCTTCTGGTATACACTGTACCTCAGAATATCTTCGAATTTTCAGAAAAAAATGTGTAAAATAAAACTGTAATTATTCTAGAATAAAATATGGATGGACCATTATTTTGAAGTCAGTACTTGCGAAATCGTTCTCTGCAACTGACGAAAACCAGATACATGATATAGTTGTAACTTTCAATTTTTCAGAATTGTCTCAACGATCGATTGTTAATAAACAATGGATCGCGTTTTTCAGCGTCTTTTGAAACAGAATTTTCTTTTTTTTTCTCATTTTTGCTGTATCTAACGTTACCATTCAGTGATAGACCAACCAATATTTTTGATTGTTGTGTCTTGGTACGATTCTGATACTTGTCGGCGCTGAACTAAATTAGGTCCTTTTCTCAGAAAAATTGAAAAAAAAAACCTTAATTTTCTCTTAGTTTTGTGATAAATAGCATTAATTATTTTCGTTAAAGCTGTAAGAATTCAAAAAATTTTGAGATAAAAATTAATTGTATCGTCAGGCATGTTAATATCATTTTTTCTGATATTTGTTCAGTTTCCAACATTATTTGAAACTGGAAATTGATTAATTGAAACTATTAATTCCTTGTTTAACTTATCATTTTTATATTGATTGATCATCAGTCTGGAAGACGAAAATTCTGTTTCAAAAATGTTAAATAAGGTTCAATATTTATTATCCAATTCATTTATTACGGCAAGTCAAAGTAAAATCCGTAGAAAAAGAAAAATGGTGTATAGGAAGAAGTAACTACTGTCAGAACCAAAACAAGTTTCATAAAATTTTGAAACAGATTATATTTTACATATTGTTCGTTTATATTGTAGCTTTGACTTTTGCGAATCAACTTATATTATCAAAAAAACTGAAACGCTGGATACGTTTTTTTAAACACCTGAAAATAATTGCTGATTGTTTTCAAAATGGGATCATCTTAGAACTCCCTTTTTTCACAGTTACATCTTGTTTTTGAAACTGTGACATTACTTTTCAATGGATGATTAAATTATTCTTTTTAATAATGACAGAATGTTCAAATCAACTATCAGATTTTCTGAAAAAAAATAGGAGCATTCTGATCAGAGTGAAAATATATGAGTCCTGAAAAATTGGGTGGAGATATTGCACAGTTGACAGAAAAAATCTTGAAATATCAAAGCTAGTTATGAAACGAGAAACTGTAAATATTTAATTGAAAAATTTCAATTTTTGAAAAATTTTCTGTCACTTCTACAGTTTTGAGAATATCAGAAAATTCGATGATATTCGTATTGTTTGATAGTATATTCCTATTGAAATTACAGAAAAGGTCCAAACAAAACTTTTCATCATAGTTTTTGGAACGTATCAGATTGCTTTTTGTGGAAAAGACGATACACTCTTTTTGAAACAGAAAATAGTGAACTATAGTCATTCATTGTGGCTGATATGGCTGAATTATCATACCTTCAATATTATCTTAAAAGAGAAAAATAAACCTTTTCTCTAGCAGTACCATTCCTGTTGAGATTATAATTTTGAATCCCAACTGAATAGCCAGCTTATGGAATACTGCTGGTAGAAATAATTTGTATCTAGTGATAGCGAATATAGTCTTTATAGGTAATTTGAAGCTCAGACTCATTCGTGAAGCTTTACAGTTTCTACGATTTGGGAAAACTTCCTGAAATTGCATCAGGTTTTGGTTTTTTTTGTTACATTGGGATTTTACTTAAAAATATATCGCACAATTTGAATTTGCAGATAGTTTTGTATCAACAAGTTTGTATAGTATGAGTATATTGCAAACATACTGTTTCAACTTTTCGTGACACCAGATTTGTTTTTGCCATTTTTAATGTTCCGTGTGGAAATATAATTAGTGGATCTGAAGATTCATGAGGAATAAAGTTACCCAAGCGTTTATGGATTATATTTTTACAGTTTCAATTGGTAGTGAGACTTCTAGAATATTTGAATGAGCGTTTATTGATCAAATTAAATATGACAATGTTTCAAACAGAACTTCCCCAAAAATTGTATTGTTAATGGAGGCGCTATATCATGCATCTGCTCTTTTTACAAAAGGAACAAAAACAATTTCAGATTAAAATAGTCAAATGAATTCAAATGAGTTTGTAATAATTATGTTTGAACAGACTCATTATAACAAATTCAATCTGAAACTATGTAGGGCTTCGGTTTATACAATTATCAAATTACAGAAAAAAATTTTAGCCTGTTTCAGAATATTTTTTAAACTGAAAATCTATATTCGTTTTGTTGTTTCTCTTGGTGGTTGTCCTGTGTTTATGTCCCCTCTCTCAATAGTCTTCGAGATTAGTTAGCAAACGGCACAGAGTTCTAATGATAATATAGCACATAAATCTCAGTTTTCCTGTTGAAAAACATTTCCCAAGTCAATATTTTTCTTGAAAAGATGATGTACCACTTTTGAAAAGAAAATAAACAAATGAATTATTGTAGTTGTCTATTATATGATCTCGTTTTTTAAATGTGATCAACAGTTTCGAACAATTCATAAATATACGTTCGGCCTGAAACTGTGATTATTCTAATACTGGCATCCAATATTTGAAAACATCCTGGTTCAAGTTTTTATTACAATTTATGTTAATTTAGATGATTCGGTGGAAAATATTCAACATTCGAGGAAGCGGCAATAGGCGAGTTTCAAGAAAAAAGAGATGTTCCATTGGTTTTGCAGTCGGTTTTTTGCTGCTTCATACAAATAATGAAACTGATAATAATTATCAATTTTTGTTTGGTCAAGCGTTGTTGTCTAAAATTTTTTTTTTGAATTCTTGCTGAATTCTTGGTGATATAAGCACATATGGATGCTAAAAACATTCCAATACGTATAACGGAAATTTAATTACAGTTTCAATGATTTTTGAAATTTCATGATGATTATATTTTTTTATTCAGTACGCATCTAATTAGAACAGCTGAAAGATTATTGAAACAAAATTATTTTAACAAACAAACAAAATAAACAAACAATTCAGAACAAAAAGTGGAACATGAAATTGTATTCATCGCAGCTCAAATTATTTTCAGCCAATGAGTTATATATTTGTAATTTTCAATGTTTCAAGTCCATAATAAATAAAAGTGTGTTAACCCGCATCTCAATATTATTTATCCTTTTTTGGGGAATTTTTTAAATTAGATACAAATGAATAATAAACACATAGATCGTAATTTTCCCGTTTCAATACAACTACAATGGCATCCATTATTGGTAAAGTGACTGTAAACATCTGGAAACCTTTGCAAATAATGTAAAACTGCGAAAGTTTAAAGGAGCATTGATATTACAACGTCATTGAGTGTATAGGATTCTTGAAAGGATGATGTACAAGTTTTGTAACTGAAAATAAAAGAATACATTATTGAAGTTTCTTATTATAAACTTATAATACCAAATTTGATATGATACCAAATGCTTTTGAACATTCAGATAAAAAATTTCACATAAAACTGTAATAATTTCAGAACAACCCCAGAACTATTCAGAAATAGTCTGTTTCAACTTCATATTATCATGTACTTCGTGTTTTATTCTTGTTGATTCGGCGAAAAGTCTCAAATATTTGAAGGAGAAAACAGCGAGTTTCAGATGAAATATGCAATTTTTTCATTGGTTTTCTATTATTGCTGTTTTATACAGATCATGAAACTGATAATGTTAAACATTTTACAATCTTTTTGAACCATCCTTGTTCATGTGGTTTTTATTTCCAGGAACACTATTAGAAAAATTTGCAGGACTTATTATTTGAAGTAGTAGCAATCTTTTATTTGAGTACTTATCATATGTCTTCGCCTTTTCGGAGAAAATGTACTATTGCTGAAATTCAGTTTTCTTACAGTTTCAACAAAAATTGAAACAGAGACATATGTTTATGATGTTGATTCTTTCGAATATTGATCAAAATGGATATTACAAAGAAACTTATTGTTAGCTTGTTTCAACAGCCGAAATGCTTTGTTGAACATAACAAATTTTCAGAGTAACGGTTTCAAAATGTTTTGAAATAGTGATTTTTTCGTATTTTTTGTTGAATTCATTGTGACAATCGTTACTTCTAAAGATTATACTGATACTGAAAATATTTTCAATATATATATACCCAAAACTTGATTTCAGTTTCCAAGATTTTTGAAACTTTATGGTGACCATATTTTTTGATTCAATACGCGATTTTTACTTCAAAACAATTTCTACGTCGATCCCGGCCTCAAAGTATTTCAAGTACCGAAAATCTGGGTCAAAGAGCCATTGTCAATTCCACAATTAAAGATGTACTTGTATGGGTGATGTAACAGTATGAATCTGTCAAAATCGACAATTTTGAACCTGAGAACAAGTAAATGCCATCTACACACTTTGCAAAAACAGTTTCAACGATTCTTTGAAACTGAAATTTTATGCTTGTAGCTTCACCTTAAGGTGAACCAAGAACAAACCTAATGCAGGTAAACCTGAAACAGCGAAAATCATTGAACTTTTAGCAAATGATGTTGTGCAACCTTTCACATTTTGGGCATACTTTCGAATATTTTTGTCTGAAAATTAGAGACTTGACGCTGATTTGCTGTAAGTAATCTGTTTGGGCAACACTTTTGTACAACATCGAGTCATTTGAGACTTTGAAATCATATTGCAGCATTTGGTATTTTAAAAATTAGTAGACTAATACAATTGATTGATACTAAAATTGAATAATCCATTTTCGAAAAAAAGAGAAACGAACCGTGACCTCGATGAATGTCTCTGATAGATATTTGCAGTTTTATATAAATCAAGAAACTGAAAACTTTTATATAATTGTTTTCCTACTTATGCCGTTGCCAGAACACCAAAACGCAAAAAAAAATCTGAAGTGGATATATTGCGTCATAGAAAATAATTATGGACGAAAGTGTCAACTTTACTATATTTTTGAAGTCGATGACATTTCCAAAATCATTTTCGAATACTACTATCAAAGTCCACTGCGGATTTCCATTCGATAGTGGTTTTGAAAGTGTTTCATAGCTGAAATTCCTAGAGAAAAGCTGCATTTTTATACGAAGATGGAGGTACGACATGAATTCCATTGACTTGGTTGTCAAAATTTTTCAGTTTCATACAAATCCGAAAACGGAAAGTTTTATTGTTGGAGAATTATACTATGTCTCCGAAAAACATAAAGTTCAACAAGATCAAATTGTGTATTCACAATTTCAACTTTTTCATTTGAGACAGTCGATTACCAGTTATCTCAAAGAGTTTGACATTGGAGAACTGTGAAAAAACACTTTCAACAGTTTCAATGATTTTTTGAAACAGAACAGTGGAGTTTGTTTTGTTAATCTTTTTCGACACTGTTTTTGGTAGAAAAATGGTCCGACTAAATGTTTGAGAATAGTTGGAGTTTAATTATGTTTTTTGAAACGGAATCTTTTTTTCTGAATCGTTGTTTGAATTTTCTTCTAAAAAAAAAACAAAAGTCAGCACAGTGTTTTCAAAAAAACCGACCTATTTCTTGAAGTTTCACAGTTTCAAAACCAAACTTTTCGGTTTCCACTCTTTTGTTTTCAATTTTGTATTTTGTGTCGCATGAGATATTCTTGAATCCTCAGAACAAACTTATTCACATAATTGTCACATAATTAACCTGTACCATAACCTGTAATTATTACGAAATTTTGAAAATAAAAGTCTCTAGCTTAGGTTATTATACAATGTGATATGACCGCGAAATCATTTTTCGTAACTGTCCCAAATCAGATATTATATATTTGAAACATTTAATTGTAAGAATTGACCGAAAATTATATTGTGGTTTTCAGAAATTTTTTAAATAGAAATGTGTATTTTCACAACATTTTTGCTGTTTCTAACGTTGAAATTGAGTAATAGAATCCCCAATTTTTTTGATCGGCGCTGGCCGGCATCTCCCATGTTGATTTTTGGCGCAAAACTTGATAAAACTGATGGTTGTCGTGGAAATATGGAATAACTCAACGTCTCCATGTTTTTGTGATAAATAGCTTTGATTGCTTTTTGCAGGAGCTGTGCGAGGTCAACAATTTTGAGCTGAAAACTGATAACACGGTCATTCAGGTTATCATCATTTTTTCAGACAATTTTTCAGTTTCTAATCTTGCTCAAAACTGAAGATATTTTATTAAATGTACTAGTTTATTTTTTATAATATAATATTTATTCTTCTGTTTGAAAGATAAAAATTCTGTTTCAGAAATGTCAGATAAAGTTTATTATTTATTATCCAACATTCTTTCTGATGTACCAAACGATCTCAATTCTATTCACAAGAAACATTGAAAAATAAAAATTTCGAAGTACTTTGAAACAAAAAGCATGACAGTTTGTTTCAAAAACTGAAGGTTGTGAGTGAATCACAGTTTGGTGGAAATGTAAATATTTTGACAATTTATGTTTGAAACAGCGAACTTTTTTCAGAACTTTTTTGTGCCAAGTGCTATTTACTGTATCAATTGTTGCTAAAACTGCAAAAACTTTATATAAACTTCGATTATAGTATCTTATGAGTTCGCTGTTGGAAACGAGAAAACAGTCATTTTCAGAAAAGTTTACGTTTCAAAAAAAAATTCAAATCTTTGATGTTTGTTTTCTTCTACATAACTTTTCCGATTATCATATATTTTCATAACCGGGCATCATAATTGATGGATGAATTGAAGTTTCAGATAATTTTACAGTTTCAGACGCTCAAAACTATTCGATATTCATTCAAAACTATGATGTGCAGAATCCAGTAATATTTCACACAGTTGAATGAATACATCATGACAACATAGTCCACCGCCCTAATTCATTAAAACCAAAAAACTCGGGAAAAATGTTGATCTGACAAAACTCTTGTTTTCACAAAAAAGTTTTCCAAAGCTGCATGGTTACAAACGAGGCGATTTGGGCCTGCTTGAATAACATGGACTATTGTATAACCCGTTACAGTAAGAAATAAATTAGCTTCAATTGTGTAGAAGCTAAAATGTTGTTTTTTTAAGGTTTGACATTGTTATCAAATCACTGAAAACATATTTGAAAGCATTCTTTACAATTTTTAGAAACCGAAAAGCTAATTTTTCGAAATTCTAGTCGAAAATCGCTAACAAAATTCAAAATTGACCAAGATTTAAAGGTTTGGAGGTACCGTAGAAAATTATTCATAGAAAAAAAAATCAGTTTTCCTCAGTATGATCATTTCTATAAGAAAGATAATTTTTGACTCTATGCTTCAACCGAGAAACCAGCTCATATAAATAACTGATGGTAAAATAACTTTTCTCAGTTTCGGTATTCTTTGAAACAGAAAATGAATATACACAACCATTTCCTCACAATTTCCAAGATTAGTTAAAGAAACTTGAATATTCAGACTTTTCCGGATACGTTTACAGTTTCGATGTTTTATAAAAATTCTCTTCGTTTTAATTTTTTTTAGATTTGCTGTAGTTTTATACCATCATATTTTAATTGCAATACACAGTTTGAGTTTTTTTTGTGTTTCAAACACAGCATACTCATGAAGTTAGGGCCCGATCTCCGGTAGAGTTGAGTTTTCAAGTTCAAAACAAATTTGAGATTTATTAATACAATGATATCATATTGTTTCTGTTCCAATGTATCTCTATTATACATTATATTTGAAAACAACATTACATTAGTCAACGCAGGTGCAATTTTCAACTAAAAAGTGAACAGCCAGCTACAAAATCAGTTGACCCAAAAAAGTTCCAGTTTCAATTATTGTGGAAACTGTAATTTTGCATTGCACTTCTTTTTTGAATATATCTTGCATTATTTTCCAAGATTTTTTTGCGGCATCAGAACATTCAAAAATTTGGCAAACTTCCATACAATGTGTTTCTTCATTGGATCGCGAATCGAGAAATTCATCGAAACTTTAAAGTCAACAAAATAAGCTTTCATTCCAATTTTTCTTGTAACAGTCATGTTTTCAAATGTTCGATATACCGGAAAGAAAAGTGCAAAATGTTGGAGAAAACTTTGAAGCCGGAAAATTCAGAAGTTGATGTTTCTTTGATACCAGTCACCTGACAAAACTTTCATTGCTTTCCGAACGAGAGACTCATTCATATTGGTTCATATGAATCCTGACGGAATGATATATTATTTTGAAAACAGTAAAAATACTGGAATCGTCGTAGCCAATTGTGTTATCAATTGGAACTGTGAAAATGAGTTTTCTTCCACCACTTTCCAACAGTTCGAAAATTCTAACGACATCGACGTTGTTAACGATTTCGCAGTTACAAGAAAACTTTGAAACAGAGTAATATTGTTGCAATTGGATTTGAAACTTCTTTAACTAAACCAAATCCAAAAAACTTTTTCAGTTTCAACCACAATTTGAAACTAAAAATTGGTACTTTTTCATACTGAATGATGTCTATGGTCTGTCTACCATTTGTGAGTTACTGAATAGTAAAAAAGTTCTATAATCGACTGATTTTGCAGTTTCATAGTTGCTTGAAACAGGGAAATTTACTTGTATCTATCCTACGAAAATCTAGCTTGTACCGACAACTACTGGTAAACATTTTTTCTCAGTTTCGACATTCTTTGAAACTGAAAATGTGCATATTCTGCCAATTGACGGCTCAAAATTGTGAACTTAATTTTGATTGATGATTTGAAAATTCAGATACATTTGGATTGTTTTGCAGTTTCAGCGACTTTTGAAAAACTCTCAAACTCACATTGTTGTTTGATGTTGTATAGATGCTCATTAAATTTTTCTTGTTTCAAGTTCATAATATTCTTGAAGTTGGAAATTATTTTTTCGATAGGGCTAATTTTTGTTGAGTTCCGGAAGAGTTTACAGGTTCAGTCGTTGTCCAAACTGAAAGGCCGCATCCATTTCCTGCTCATAAAAACCGACTATATTGTATTTTATGTGGTTTTGCGAGTTGTCGTCGATTTGAGTGATGAAGTGATGTTGAAAAAGAATTGACACAATTGATAGAAATACTGGGATTTCAGAAAATGTGAAACAGTGATTATTTCCACTTTTATGCCTTTTTTTTTACAGTTTCTGGCAAAAACTTGAAATTAAGAAAATCATTGTTTGGGACTATACGTTCAGATATCATATTTCTTCTATATCCATCACTTTCAATTTTTTTTGAAACCGTCATATCATATATCAGTTCGCCGAACGAGATCTGAATTGAATATTTATGAACTCAAAAAATTTTTCACTGTTTTCTGAAACATGGAAAAATTGTGAAATACAATAATTCGGTGATTCTACCATGATCAGCTGTGTTCGTTCTGTAAAAAAATGAATTTTGTTTTTTTGGTTGCCGTAACAGTGCTTGATCATCTCCTATCAAAAATTGTTTCAATTTTGAAACAATTCGTGAGACATGAAACTGAAATTATTTTAGTATCAATATTCAACTCTATGTATATATTTGTATGTTTTCATGTTTCAAATTCATAATATTCATAAAGATGTAGCGTTTCTTCTCCATTATTCAAATTCATTATATTTTGAAAAACAGTTGTTTGTATTCAACTATTTGAAACAAGTCACTATTTTTTCATGTTTCAAACTCATAAAATTAATAGAACTGTGGTACTATTTCTCAATTCAATCACAACTGAATCTTTGTAATCCCACATTTTTTCCAAACTACCGCAAAATGTGAAACAATACAATTTTTTTCTTTTTCAAAGCATTTTGAAAATTAACTATTGCTACTGAAATAATATTCTTCTCCTAACGTTTTTGAAGACCATGGAAAACTACAGTAGCTCAAAAGAGCATATAATTCGAATAATAATTATGCTTTGTGAAACAAAACATAGATCAATGGAATCGTATATATTTGCAAAAGTTCAACGTTTCAGTGATTGTTGAAACTGCAACGATATTAATAATCGAGATTTTTTTATTTGAAACCCCATAATCTACTTCAAATACAGAACAACTTCTCAGAAAATTAATTGGCATTTGACAATTTTTGAAACAGTGTAATTTCTGAAAACGGCTGTTTCAAAATATTTTCTTCATAATTTTTTGACTGTGCAACATCAATTTTGTTCCAATTGTCTTTTTTCACACGAGTTGTAATTCTACAACTTTTCCCGTTTCACATGGATAATATGAAGATCTATCACCAGTTCTCGATAATAGAGGACTGTTGTCGACTTCACCTATTTTAGAACTTTTAGTTTTTTTAAGATATTGAAAATGTATCCAGACACTTCCTGTTTCAATCCATTTTCATTTCCAATCATTGTTTTGAGAAAGCAGTCTGTCTTCTGATCTGTCTGGATCTCTCAACTCCATTCCCAAGAAATATAGAAAAATGACAATTTTACCGTACTTTGAAACAAAACGCATGAATTTTGTTCCAAATACTGAAGGTTATCAGTGAGTTACTGTTCCATTAAACTATAATATTTTGGAAATTTATAATTAAAACAGTAAATTCTTTTCAAGAGGGATGCATTTTTTGCAGTGTTACAATGCAAGACATATATTTTTGCTGTACTTTGTTCACCTTTTTTGAAACATGAAGAGATGAGAATGCATATTTTGGAAATTTTTACCGTTTCAGTTAATGTTGAAACTGTAAGAATTCTTTAAAAAAGGTTGTTGTCTAAGTATTTTGTTGAACCCGTATCAAAATGAACTTTTTGTTGTCTCCGAAACTTTATGGATAACGTTTCAGTTTTATGAAAACATAAAAATATTTCAAGCTTTGTACAAAAAATAGTAAAAACTTCATAATTGTTACCAACCAAAATTGAATAAAGAACTTTTGGATTTGAAAAAAAAGAAGAGCACAAAGCTTGCAAAAACTTACAGTTTCAATTATTGTTGAAATCGTAAGATTTGCAGAATTTCCCAATATTTCAAACATACAAAAGTCTATGAGGACAGCAAAATGTGCCCCTTGGACCTGATTTTCCATTTTGTTGAGACTCAACTGCAACATGCTAGCAAAACTCAGGGTTCACAAATCAGCTCCTACGCTCTCTACCATCTATGATATTTTGTGGCAATGGAATTCCAAACATAGATTGATATTTTCGTTGAATATAGATGTAACCGAAAACAGTGTTCTTTCTTTCAGCGTAGTAGTAAACAGTTGGGGGTTCCTGTTTCAATAAATTTGGAAAATCACTTTTGGTACTGAAATAATATTCTGCTTTTTACTTTTTTAAAGACGATGATACAGAAGTGTAAAGGAGCAGTTATATTTCAAATAATCCTCATGGTTTGTGAAACAAGAACATAGATTAATGGAATCGTATATATTTGGAAAAGACTGTTTTAATATGAGATCATCAGCAATCTTTAAATGTAGGAAATCAATTATTCTTTACCTGTCGCTTTTTCCAAACAACTTTGCAGGTTTTTATGTTTCATGTTGATAATATGAATTTATTTAGTCCACCTTATTAAAAACATTTTGTTTTTTCAAAATGAAAATAATAGTTTCGCACATTCAACCTGTCTGTTTCAGTTTGAATGTATTTTCATTACCATCCATTACCAGAGAAAAAAACAGTTCAATGTTGACTACCAAAAAAATGAAACGCAATGCGTTTGATTTTGTGCTGGAAATCCATGCTCCAAGTGTGAGCGCAGTCGGAAAAACTGTGAGATGTAAGAATGATTCTCAAACAAACACACTATATCAAAATGAAAACTTTACAAGTTTCTGATTTCAAAAATAAAAAATCAGTCTCTAGGAACGCTGTTTAGGATGAATGAGACAAAAGGAAAAATACGACTATATCAAATTTTTCCAGCAAACTTTTCAGTTTCAATCATATTTTGAAACGGAAATTCAAAGCAAAACTTTTTGATGGTAAACGACCTGGTCGATTGGTCGATTTGTGATCATTTTTGCGAAACATACAAAAACTATCAGAATAGTGTTCATAATGATGCCGGTTGTTGCATTAACAATCACCAAAAAATTTCAGTTTTAACAATGTTTGAAACTGATAAATCATATTTTTCTCTACTAATCGGTAATATTAGTTGATTATTTTTTGAAAAAATTGGTGACTTGCTGGGCAGGAGTTGGGAAACAATTTCAGGAATCAGCACACTGTCATAATAGTTATGAACGACCAATTTTTTAAACTGAATTATTCATTTACCTGCTACTATTCAAAATATTCAATAATTTGTATCAAGCTATAACCGAACTTTTATCTGTTTCAATACATTTTCAAAACTAAAAATCTTTTTTTAAAACAATGTTTCTCTATTTTTTGGAGGTATTTGTAAAAATATATTCATCGGAATGCGACAAGAGTCTTACTCATCAAAATTTCAGAAAAAAAATTTTTCCAGTATATTTTGAAACTGTAAATCGAATTTTTGATTGGTTAACTGAATCTATAGATTTTATCTACGATGGCGATAACAAAATGTTTTATTAGTATCTGTGAATGTTTATATCACTGTTTCAATTTTTTTGGAACTGTAAAATTGAAATTGGAAATGTTGAGTATCCGAAGTTCACTACCCTTCAGTTAAAAAAAATATACGCTATATTTTCATGGAATCATTTTACTAATGCCTGAAATTTACAAATTTTAACATTTCAACTTTCTATATATGTAACTGATAATTTATCTGTTTATTGACTTCGATGATAATGTTAGGATCATATTTTGGGAATGTAATAAACCGTTAGTTGAGAGTAATTGATGATAGATGACTGCAACGGAGAATATATTTTGCCACTGACCGCTTCAAAGTTTTCTTGAAACTGGGAAATTGACTTTTTGCTTGATATAACGGCACCCATCAGTATCATATTTTCAAACCCTACAACAACATTTTTTTTTGGTTGAAGTAATTTTTCGGTTTCGTCACTCTTTGAAACTGAAAATTTGCAAATTCCGTCAATATGTAGGTAATTAACATTTGCGAATTACTATTGATTGGTAAGTTGGTCATTCAGACTCGTTTATAAACGTTTACAGTTTCAAAGATTCATAGAAACTTTTATAACTTGCACATAGTTTGGATGCACCTTTCGAATTTAGTGGCATAATTTTACTGCACAGTTCGAAGTTTTTCATGTTTCATTTTTGTAATATAACCAAAATTGTAGCCCAACGTATCGATCGATTTAATTTCCCTTAGCTTAATTTTTATTATTCAAACATTTCTGTTTCAATACATATTGACAATGAGCTAATTCTACTAACTACAATACACCCGTGACCAAACAATCTGGTAGTTGTGATTGTCAGCTGAAAAAATGGAATAGCTGTTTCAGAAATGTGAGATGAAGTTTATCATTTATTATCTAACATTAGCGAGTTATCTCAATTCTCAAGAAATATTGAAAAATTATCGTTTCACTGTAATTGCAACAAAAAGCATGACAGTTTGTTTTCAAAAACTGAATTTTATGAGTGAAGTTATGTTTCAAGGAAGTATAATATCTCGAAAGTTTATGATTAAAACAGTAATTTCTTGTCAACAGAGGCACACACTTTGTTTTAGTGTTAGAATGCGTCAAATACATTTCTTGGTGAGGATACTTTTTTTTTCATTTTATTGAACAAAGTGATGTGATTGCATAGTTTGGAAAAAAATCACAGTTTCATTTATTGTTGAAACTGGGATATTTTAACCATAAATTGATTTTGTTTTCTTATAGTTTTGGAAACCATAGCAAGTTCACATTTTTTGTTTCACAAATCTGTATGGGTTAAGTTTCAGTTTCATGAAAACATGACAATATGTCAAGTTTTGTACAAAAATAGTGAAGACTGATTAATGATTTTTAAAAGACATTTTTTCAAAATGTTCAATTCAAAATATTTAAAAATATTTTTTCAGTCCAAAACCTTTCAGTACATTTTACCGGTTTCAAAATATTTTCATTGCACAACATCTTTTTTCAAAACAATTCTTCTCTTTTTTGTTACACCATCGATGTTTGAGATGTTTTCAAAAAAATATTGAAATTCGAATCATCTATCGAAATTTATCGAAATTTCAAAAAAATTTCCAGTTGCAGTAATTTTTTGAAACTGAAATCGAATTTTCAGACGTTGTATTCATGGTGTATTATGTTCTTGTCCAACCAGAGTTGTTTCTTCATTTGTTTACGACTCTTCGTTTTTTCTACAGGAGTTTCATCGAGAGATAAACGGGCAAATTGCTGACAGAGTTTTTCAATTTCATGCTCTCGAACCATGAGCTGCTAATCAACAAACTGTTTTTTTTAACAAACAGAAAAACAGAATTATGGGTTAACAATAGTCAACCATTGCAGTGAGATCGGAGTGTCCGCAACGAGAACCATCGGTGTGTTTGCACCTACTCCATACGCCTCCACCGCATTTCTCTGAGAGCTGAATGCAACAAGCTCCGCTCTAAAATATACATATTTTTTCAAAGGAACGAATCAAATAAGCTTACCTTTTCTTATACTGCTCGAAACTGCAAAAAATTTTATAAAAATTTTATGTCATATTTATTCCTCCGCCTGGAAGATTAATATACTGTTCCAGAAATGTCATATAAAGTTTATCATTTATCATTCAACACTATGGAAATTTTGAGTGCTCGCAATTCCATTTTCAAGCACAAATTAGAACATTTTGCTTCAAAAACGAGTGGTCATGAATAAATTACTGTTCCATGAAAATATAATATTTCAAAAGTTTATGACTGAAACAGTTATTTCTTGTCAAGAGGAATACTCTCTTTCAGTGTTAGAATGCATGACATACATGTGTTTTTGAGGATGTGTAGTTTTTTCACCCCAATAGAAAATATAGATGCGTGAATTCATATTTTGGAAAAGGTTACAATTTAAATTGTTTTCAAAAAGGTAACAATTTTGACTTATTTGTTCCACAAAACTTTATGCCAGCTTTTATAAACTGATGGTAAAAAACTTTTCTCAGTTTTGGCATACTTTGAAACTGCAAATGATTATATCCAACCACTTCATACATAACAACTGCCATGCTTCCGTAAACGTTTACAGTTTCGATGTTTAATAAGACTTTTCTTCAATTCACGTTTTTTTAATCACATTGCATTTACAAAACACAATTTGAGATAGTTTGTGTTTCAATCATACTATTTCTAAAGCGGTCGCACAACTTTTTGATTGTGTGGATGTTCCAAGTTGAAACCGAATAACTTTTGGGGTTGTCAGTTTATATAATATCTAATCAATTTTGTCTCAATAAATCTTTATAATACAGTATATTTGAAAAAAACCAATACGGTCACCAAAGTATATTCAATGGTCTAATAAACAGCGAAATAGCGGCCACAATATCGGTTATCCCAAAACATTTACAGTTTCATTTATTATCGAAACTGTAATTTCGCAATATTTTACATTGCGTTTCTTTTTTGAAGATATCTTACCTCATTTTCCAAGATTATTTCTGCTATTTCATATAATTCCAAAAATTGGCAAATATTTGAATTACTTATTCTGGCAGTTGATCTATCTTGACCAAAATGTTGACGAACCATTGAAATCAACAATATAAGTTTTCATCTCAACTTTTTCTGTAACAGTCATATTTTCTAACATTTGATTTATATACCGGGGCAGACCAGTGTGAACAACTTCCCTGAAAAATATGAGAAAAATTTTGCTCAAATATTCAAAAGTTGACATTTTTCAATACCAGAAAAAACTTTTTTTGCTTTCGAGAACACATAAATCATTCAGAATGGATCATATAAAACCTGAAGGAAAGATAAACTATTTTTGAAACAATAAATAAACTTTAATCGTCTCACTCGTCAATTCTGCTCAATTGAATTGTTTCTGTCACTGAACCAACACCACAGTAGAAATCATTAAATTTTCAAAATGAAGTTTTCCACATGAAACGGCAAAGATTATGAGGTTTATAAAAATCACTCTATTTCAAGTCTGTGTTTATACCGTTAGGGAATTAGAAGGATACTAACTTCTTTTTTTTAAACGATTTTGCAGTTTCACGATAATTTTGACAGAGAATTTTTTTTTGCTTTTGAATTTGACATTTCCAAAATTGAATCAAATTCGAAAAACTTTTTCAGTTTCGGCCATAGCTTGAAACTGTAAATCGATTTTTACATGGTTCGCGATGTATTCTCTCTTGGAAAAAGTTTCACATGGTGGTTCATTGTACTCACTCACTGTTCCGTCTGCTATTTTTGATTGAAAATATTCCATAAGTATCTGTTGTTTTTTGCATCACTGTTTCTATATTATTTAAAACTGTACATATTTATGATTAGTAGTTGATCTATTCAATTCACCTAAAGGACTTAATACTACACTGTATTTCCATCAAATCATTCTACTAATGCCTGATATTGTCAGAATTATTGTTTGGTTTTTACTATAATAGTACATTTTTTGCAGTTTCAATTTTCGATGTAACCGAAAAATTGTCTTTTAGACTTCGGTGGCATATTTTGGAAAGATTCCGTAATAATGTAATGGACCATTAATTGAAAACCATTGGTGATAGATGATTGCAGTAGAGAAAATTAATTTGCTTGAAACAGGATAATGATATCTCTAGTCAGTATAAACAATTCTATAAGAAAGTTAATTTTTTTACGGTGCAGCAAGCAAACCAACGTCGACAACTATTGGTAAGACTATTTTTCTCTGTTTCAACATTTTTTGAAACTGAAAGTACGCCTATTCCACGAATGTGTGATTGATATTTGTTAACATAGTTTATATTGAATTTTTTTGCGAACACAATTCCTTCTTCTACTTCTTTTAGGAATCTTGTTTGTGCAGCATTGAAAAATACTGAACTATAGTAATTCAGTGTTTTTCAATCATAGCAAAAATATTCGATTTTTCTGATGAAGCACTATTGCTAATAAATTAAATTTGGAAACGAAATGTGTGACATGAAACTGTAATAATTCTATTAAGAATATTCAAGTATTTGAAATGAGTTTGCTGACTTTTCATGTTTCATGTGCATAATATTCATTAAACAGTTACATCCCTTCTCCGTGAAACATCACAACCAATTGGTTTCCTTGTTTCAGATACCCAGTTTTTCGAATTGGCTCACAATGATAGTTTTGTGCAACTATCAAATAAGTAACTTTTTTTCCTGTTTCAGTGAGGTTGAAATCCAACAATTATTGGGAAAAGAAACAGTAAATTTTCGACTTCTTTAGAAACAGTGAAAAATTACGGTAATATTAGGGAGTATGGATGGGTTGTGCAATAGAGAATTTCGAATGTTTTTGTTGACACTTATCCTAGAAATTGATCTTTCAAAATCGAAGATTGTCAAACTTCAGAACAAAATGTGTGTCATGAAACTGTATTTATTACAGCAAAAATATTCAACTATTTGAAAGGAATTACTTTTTTTTTCATGTTTCAAGCTCATAATATCAATAAAATTATGGTACCATTTCTTAATGAAATACCAGCTGCCCTTTTGTAATTTTTAAAATGTTTTTTTGCACAAACTACCGCAAAAAGTCAAACATTATCACTTTTCCTGTTTCAATACGTTTTGAGAAATTACTATTATTGCTGAAATAATATTCTTCTCTTCTGAGTTATTTGAAGATTATGGTAAAGGTGCAGGACTAGTTATATTTCAAATGATCGTTATCGTTCGCAGAAGTAGATGGAATGGTACATTCGTGAAATTTCAACGTTTCAGTGTTTGTTGAAAATGCAATATTATCTATACCCATGATAACATTCTGTTTTCCGTTCGAAAACCTTCTAACGTACATCAGATAAGTCACTTCCAAACAAAACTTTTATGTTTCAAGTTTATCATTTGATTAGCTATCATCCGTTCTGAATAATAATCATCTATTGATTTTTTGTCTTTTCTTTTTGATAATAGACATCCAGTAAAACATTTTCAGTTTCAATAAATTCTCATAATCAGCCATCATGATACAGAAGACAGTTCTTCGATTACCATATCTAAAAAATATTATGAAACTACGAAGGTTAGTTATTTTTCAGAAAAAAATATGTTGAACTTGAGATGGAACGTGACGTAGAGGCAATATAACCATTGCACTTTTCTTTATTTGCCGAAAATCTTGAAACTGTGAAAACCGTCTTTCTTGTCGCTTTTACTACGGTTCAATCCTTTTTCGGTCAATATTGCCTAAACTTCCCCAGCTAGTAACATGAAAAATTTTAAGTTTCAAGTGGTTATAATAATATTCATCATATTATGTGTCTAATGGCTCCTCTATCAATTGTGCAATCTGAAAAGAATAAAACTCAATGAAATTGGTTCTATGCTTGAAATCCACGCTCCAAGTGTGAGTGCAGTCGAAAAATACAGTGGACCGTACGAATGATTTTCAAACAAATTCACTGTTTCAAAATCTGACCTGGAAAAGTTTTTGATTTTCGAAAATAATTTTTTAAAATCAAGTAGAGGACTATGATTTTTTAGTATCTAGGAACATTGTTGAGGATGAATGAGACAACGAAAAAGGAAATCACCACCATATCAAACTTTTCACCAAATTTCATCCATATTCTGAAACGGAAATTCAAATTTTTTTGACTGTAAACGGGCTATTTTTTTTAAATCATTTTGTATTCAATTTTTCGAAACATACAAAAACTATCAGCAAAATATTTATAAATATATAGCCGTATGCAGACACTTCCTGTTGCAATTCATTTTCATTTCCAACCATTATTTAGAGAAATCATTCTGAGAGCAGTCCGCCTTCTGATTTGTCTAAACAATAATGAAAAACTACAGCAGTTCAAAGAAGTAGGACAAGGTTGTTGGATGGTCTTATGTCGATCTCTAGCAAAAAAAAATCTGAACTTCAGATGGAATATGCTATTGCCGCAATATAGCTATCCAAGTTTATTTCAGTCTCCAAAATTCTTGAAACTGTGAAAGCCAGGTTCCTTGTCGCTTTTATTACGGTTCAATCCTTGTATTTTCTTTCTAAAAATACGTTGCTCTGGCAATATTGGATAAAATTTTTGATACCGTCCTTATTGCAACAACTAGCAGCAGCAAAAATTTCTGTTTCAAGTAGTTATAATAATATTTAGTTATTTTATGTACCTACTGGGAGAATAGAAAACGGAGCGAAATGCTATTCTTGAGGTCTATACACCAAGTAGGAGAGCAGTCAAAAAAACAGTAAACATTGTAGATGATTTTCAAACAAACACACTACATCAAAATCAAATCTTTACAAGTTTCTGATTTCCAAAAATAATTTTTCAAAATCAAATGATTTTAGGACCATGATTTTTCAGTCTCTAGGAACGCTGTTTAGTATGAATGAGACAAACGTGGGAATACGTCAAAAACAAATTTTTCAGCAAATATTTTAGTTTCATCCATATTTTGAAACGGATTTCTCAATTTTTTTGATGGTAAACGTTCGATCGATGATTTACTTGTATTCAAATTTGCAAAATAAACGAAAATTATTAATCATACTAATTGTTATGCCAATAATTCGACAAAGAATTACCAAAAAATAGCAGTTCAATCAGATGTTTAAAACTGATAAGTTTTCTTTTTTCTAACTCGTCGGTTATTTGGATACTGGCCGACTATATATTGAAAAAATGGTGACTTGGTGGGCAGGGGTTGGAGAACGATTTCGGGAATTTTCTTACTGTCATAATAGTATTGAATATCCAATTTCGGCAACATTTGAAATAGAAGTATTCGACAATGTTTTTAGATATTTGCAACATTAACAATACTCAAACTAACCAGGTTGATGTGATTGATAAAATCAAGAAACACCTACTGCGCCTCTCATTCAACTAGAAGAATATCTTGAATGAAATCAAGAGCACTTGTGGTACTGTTCGAAAGATTCAATTGTTTGTATCAACCCAACTTTTTACATGTTTCAACACATTTCTAAAACTAAACATGTATTTTTCAAAACAATGATCCTTTATCATCGTCTATTATGAAAATGTCTTTTTTGAAAATTTATCCATCGGAATGCGACAAGAGTCATACTTATCAAAATTTCAGAAAAAATTTTTTTCAAGTATATTTTGAAACTGTAAATCGAATTTTCGAATGGTTAACAGAGACTATAGTTTTTATGGTGAAAGCGATAACAAAATGTTTTATTAGTAACTGTGAATGTTTGTATCACTGTTTCAACATATTTCGAAACAGTGAAATTAAAATTGAAAATGTTTAGTATCTGAAATTTACTACTCTATTCAATTCAAAAACAGGATATATTGAATTTCATGAAATAATTTTACTAATGCCTGAAATTTACAAATTTTAACAGTTTCAAGTTTCTATATATGTAACGGATAATTTATCTGTTTAGTGACTTCGATGATAATGTTAGGATCACATTTCGTAAATGTAATAAACCGCTAATGGAGAATAATTGATGATAGATGACTGCAACGGAGAATATTTATTGCCACTGACCGCTTCCAACTTTTCTTGAAACAGGAAAATTAACTTTTTCTTTGAGTTAATCGGCCCCATCAGTATCATATTTTTCGACTCTACAACAACGCAGTTTGTTGGATAACTACTGGTAAAATGCAGTATTCTCTGTTTCGTCACTCTTTGAAACTGAAAATTTGCAAATCAAGGTAATCAATATCTGGGTAACTAACGCTTTTTCATTGGAAACTTGGTCATTCAGACTCGTTTATAAACGTTTACAGTTTCAAAGATTCATATAAACTTTTTTATTTGCACATATATTTGCACTATAGTTTCGATGCACCTTTCGAATTAAGTGGCATAATTTTACTGCACAGTTCGAAGTTTTTCATGTTTCATTTTTTAAATATTTCCAGAAAAATTGAAAAATGTGCATATCACTGTAACTGAAACAAAGCACATGACAGTTTGTTTCAAAAACTGAATGTTATGAGTGAATTACTGTTTCAAGAAAGTATAATAATTTTAAAGTTCATGATTGAAACAATTAATTCTTTTCAAAAGAGACACATACTTTTTCAGTGTTTGAATGCAAGACATACATTTCTTGGTGAGGATGCGTATTTTGTTCATCCCAATAGAAAATGAAAAGTGAATGTATATTTTTGAAAAAACCACAGTTTCATTTATTGTTGAAACTGAGATATTTTGGCGAAATATTGATTTGGATATTTTATTATATTTTGTGAAACCATAACAAATTTGCAAATTTGTTTCACAAAACGTTACGGGTTAGGTTTCAGTTTCATGAAAACATGAAAATGTGAGATTTGCACAAAAATAGTGAGGACGTGATAACTGTTACTCATGCTCCAAAATTGGGCTACCGAGCTCAATGAAAATGTTAAGTGTGGAATACAAAGTTCGGATGAGCTTACAGTTTCAATTATTGTTGAAACAGTAGGATTTGCAGTGCTTTGCAATTATTTCAAGCAGTAACTCAACTTCAATAGCATATCGAGTCAAAAAAGAATGGTATTTTCCAAGTTGAATAGGCTCTGTTTCAAATTTTGTTTCCAGTGAGGATTTTCAATAGTGATGGGGTGTATTTAAATTTACTGCTGCAAACAACAACATAAACTGTGTGAAACAAAATTTCGAATAACGAATTTTTGAAATAGGATAATGATCAGATTATCAAACTATCTCAGAAACGTTTTTTTGTTGTTTCAACACATTTTGAAACAGGAAACTTACATTTTGTGTTGATCAAGCAATTGATTGTTGGAATTGCAGTTCTATTCAATCACATTGTTTCAATATCAATATTTCAAAGAAATCGAAAGAACAGAATAGAATTTTCAAAAATGTTTACAGTTTCATTTTTTCTTGGAACAGTAAGATTTTTGGTGGTTTTGTTTCTTTGCACCATGTCAATTGACTTTCAAATCGAAAACAAATTTTCAGGAAAATCTCAATGACCATTCCCATTCAAAAACTTCAATTCTGTCAAATTTTCACAGTTTCATCGAATGTTGAAATTTTGATATAATTTTAATTTTAGTTTGTTCGTCTATCCTTTGCAGAAATTTCTGTTTTGTACGGGTGCACGAAATACACTACATTTCATGTACCCAAATAAACCAACTAACGATGGAGGTGATACAACAATTAGAAGCTTAGAATAAACTATGTTGGTGAATAACTGACATAGATCATTGATACTGGATAATAATAATATCCATATAATTTCTGGCATAGAAACTGGGCAGGATCTATGGTGAAAAACTGTAAACTTTCGAAGAAACCGTGAAAATTTATCAAAAGAAGAGTGATAAAAATATCAAAACCCGTTTCAATATGTGTCTCAAAATATCTGCCAAAAACAATAGATTGCGAATACCTTTTGAAATCATTGAAATATTGCTTGGTACTGTGGTGTTGTACCCTTTTTGAAACAGAAAAAATTTTCTCATTTGGTGTAGATTCACGAGCTAATAGAAATAATTATTGAGATTGATGTTTCATCTTGAGAAATAGAAACACTTTCTGTATCAGTATATATTCAAAATACACCAGCTTTGAAAACAACGATGTGTCCGTTTTTCCAAAAAATTTTCGTCTTGAAAAATAAGAAAGCGACGAGGAAAATCTGTTGAGGTCTGAAAAATAATTCAGGTTCAAATAGTGTCAAAAATGTTGAACTGCATGTTTATTCGGTGTCTTTTCCCTATGTTTTGCACACAAAAATCGACTACATTGTATTTTGTGTGATGTTCCGGGCTTCGGTTGGTGAGAATCATAGCAAGCGTTTTTCCCAGTTTCAGGAAAAAAATGAAATTGATAGAATCATTGCTGGGGAATACAATGTGGCCACAAGAAAACTTTCAGATACACCATAGTTTTCGTTGCATTCATCATTTTCACCTCTCTTTCGAGCCAAATTCCATTTTTCCATATCTATGCCTTTTCACAGTTTCACGAAAAAATTGAAATAAAGAAAATAATTGTTTGGGAATAAAACTTTGCCGTAAAACAAATATATCATAGTTCTTCGAACCAATTGATCGTATTGTCCAATTGTCCCATCTCCACACATATTTTGGCTCTCGACTCTTCGCTTGTTTGCTAGATTTTGAACCTTTTGTTCATAGGTTTGAGACATTCTGTAAATAAACTATGAATGCAAAAAGCGCAGATGAAAACTGTAGAAATGAAAATGCACAGATACATTCAACCTGACACCCACCAGCCAGCAGATGGATCTCAAACGTCTGCGTATTACTTTTTTGTGTGTTTCTTCATTTGTTTACGACTCTTCGTTTTTTGAACAGGAGTTTCATTGAGAGATAAACAGGCGAATGGCTGACAGAGTTTTTCAATTTCATACGCATGAACCATGATCTGATAATCAACAAACTGTTTATTTTTTTAACAAAAAAAACAGAATTATGGGTTAACAATACTCAACCATTGCAATGTGATCGGAGTGTTCACACCTACACCATACGCCTCCACCGCATTTCTCTGAGAGCTGAATGCAACAAGCTCCGCTCTAAAATATACATATTTTTTAAAGGAACGAATCAAATAAGATTACCTTGTCCTGAGGAGCTGCAAACTATTCAATGGCTCGTTGCGAAACAAAACACCGTACCCTTCGCAATCAATTTTTCCACGCATAATTTGAACATCTGTAGATTCTTCCATTCGATGCTCCTTGAGCGCTTCCTTCCACTGGTTCTCATCAAGGTGCTTCCGAACTTCCAATCTTAAATTTCAAATGTTTCTTTTCAATATATAATTTAAATAAATTACCCGATTTCCGTTGAACTTGCCGATGGTCCACCATTTCGTCTCTCAAATTCCTCTATCTCTCGCCGGATCTTTTGCATTGCCGCCAATCTCGCTCCTTCACATTTCGTCTCGTGGCATCGCAACTCAAATCCAACTTCTTGGGCTTGGGTGTTTACCCACGGCTTGTCTGGAGCCCAACGCATCTCGGCGTCAACAATATCGAAAGGTTGAAGATCATTTCTGAAAAAAAAACTTTGGTATGAAGGGAAAAAGCCACAATGAAGGGTCGTATCGAAATAGTTGGCCCTCCTTTGTGTGCGGACGGAAATATGACAAACTTTCGACATATGTGCACCGTATTCAAAAAAAAAAGTTGGTGACACTCACCCCCCCCCCCCCCCCCCAAAAAAGTGGCACCAAAATTGCCACTTCCTCTACTCCCAGACTTTGATGAAAATATACAACCAGATGTATGTAGAAAAAAATGCTGAAAAAATCTGAAGGACGCCAAAAATCATGATTGAGCATTTTGAAACAAAGTGTGTTTTTCGAGCTAGATCCTCAACATTTTTTTTTAACGACGCGGCTTAGAACTCGACTGTGAATATGGATATAAAATATATTCTTCCGTAGCCGAAAATATTTTGAAAAACATGTTTCATCACTCGAATTTTCAGACATTTTTTCAGCAATATATGATTTCAGATTAGGAGCATACATCCGTGCGGACAATTTATAAATATCGGAATATCCTTTCCCGAAACATTTTCTTGCCATCACAAGAATACTTATATTTCTCCTAGTTCCCTCAAAAGACACACTAAGAAAGAAGCACGATAATTACCCGAGGGTCCACTATGAAACATGGTCGTTAATGATCCTCATTTGAAAGTGTATGTTAACTTTCTACACCGTAGGAAGGTATATACACCCTACGGCTCAGAATATGCTAGATATCGTGTCAGCGATTTGAAATATACAGGAAAAGAAATTGAGCTAAAACTGACGGTATCCTGATTTTCCCGAAATTTGTACACGGAGGGTATTTTTGAATGATGGTTCTGAGATATGTTTTTCAAAACGAGCGGAAAAATTGTCTGGAAATGAAAAATTGTGTAATGAAACATGTTTCTCAAGATGTTTTCGGTCAGCGGCTGGTGAATTATTTTTTTCATATTCATATTCACAATCAGAGTTCCAATCCGCGTCTTTCAAAAAAAAAAAATTGAGCCTCTAACTCGAAAAACAGACTTTGTTTCAAAATTCTCAAACAAGATTTTTGACATCCCCCAAATTTTTTTCAGCAATAACTGATTTGTAAATTGGGTTCGACATGCGAAAATAAATTTAGTAATATAGTTTCATCGAAATCTGGGTACGCCTGGAAAAAAAACGGTCCCTCGTTATTTGATAAGCATCTATGTGCTGATCAGTGGAAGAATGCATACAAATCAATATTATCAGTTTTGGTTTCGTAGTACTCACTTTTGGGAAATCTTCCATTGAATTACTGTTTTCAGTTGTTGATAACTGTGACATCCCAAAGAACGTCAATGGTTTAGTATTATTCGATACACGTACCCTGCAAAATCAGTATCAGTCATTTCCAGAAGGGAAGAGGGGAGAATCAAAAATATAGAGTATCAAAATGAAAAGAAATGAAAAAAAGAGAGACATGCGGCGGAAGAATGGTGCACAATGTTAGGGATAATAAATCAGCAAGGGTTGGTGTGTAGTGTCGACTCGGTTTCATATACAAAAGTCATAAACCACCCAGGAGACAAAAAAGTTGTTTTAAAAGTTACAAGTTGAAAAAACTGGGGAAATCGTTTTCCATAATTGTAGGACGACACTCCGGGATTTCATTGTTTAGTATATAACACAAACCCCAAAAATGAACATGCGATGCCGGCAAAAGGAGCAAAAAGGCAAAAAAAGAGCAGAAAAGGCAAAGGCAGAAAAAAGTACCAGCATTGAATAACTCGGCTCAAAATAGGAATTGGTCGAAAAAATTTTTGGATCACCAGTTCTCAGTAAAAGGGGACTGCTATCGACTTCACCTATTTTGAAACATTTTTCGGAAACAGATGATATTATATTCAAACACTTCCCGTTTCAGAAAACTTTCAAAATCATCTGTTTTAATGAAGGAAACAATCTTTCTTCCAAGGAATAGATGGTCTTATGTCAATTTCCAGCAAAAATATTGCATTCCAGAAGGATCATCACATTGACACAATATAAAAATTCAACTTCATTACAGTTTCCGGAAATTTTGAAACTGCGCTTTTTATTTCGTTACATAGCTATGGTATTTTTGTCCCAAAAAAAAAAAATTTCGGCTTTGACAATATTGTCTGAACTTATATCACAATTTTAGTTTACTCAACTAGAAGCAGCGAACATTTTCAGTTTCAACTATTTTTTACAATAAGTGGTCAGCAATGAATTTGACTCTATGCTTGAAATCCATGCTCCAAGTATGCGTGTAATCGGAAAAACAGTGAACCGTACGAATGATTTTCAAACGAAACACACTGTTTCAAAATTTAAACTTGTAAACTTTCTGGTTTTCAAAAACAATCGGGGACTATTGATCGAAATCAAATAAAGGATTATGATTTTTCAGGATATTTTGATGATATTTGACATTGGGTGCATATTAAGTTTACAGAATTTTAAAACGGAGAAAATTGGTTTTTTTTATTTGGAAACTGCTCGGTTCCGTCTTTTTGATCAACTTTTAAAATTTTTATTTTTTTTCTGAAAGTTGGTGTTTCAATGACCCCTCAAACTATAACATTATACTTTTTATATACTTCTAATGAATCCTCAATCGTCATCATCTCAATTGTTGTTAATTACTGAAGGGAATAATAGCTATAGTTGCATTTTCTTTATTTTATTTTCTCAAAAACAAAGAACACTATCACTCATTCGATTTTCCGTGGTAAGGTTGATGTGAGTCATAGTAAAGCGACTTCTAGAAATCTGGATATTGGATTATATTGATATATTTCGGCCTATTCAGAAAAAAAGTGTAATCTGAAACTGTCATTATTCAGGAATATCTATCCATTACTTTTCTGCTCTTTTTACAGTTTCACACAAAATTTGAAACTGAGAAGATAATTTTTTGGGAATACACTAGTGTCACAGAACTACCAAGACCTTGAAATATAACATAGTCTAATGTATTCATCAAGTCATGATTTATATAAGTTTTTCTTCTGACTAACCGGTTTTTTGACATTTCTGACCAATTTGGAAAACCATTGAATTATCAGCCCTTAAAATGTTATGTTCACTTTCTAAAGCTTTGAAAATAGTGATATATAATCAGTCCCATTTTATTATCTAATCAGATCTTATGGCACTATATACAAACATCGGAGGTGAACGATAGAAAAGGACACCATATGGCCGAACGAAGAATGATTAAAGGCGGCGATTAACATAACCAATCAATCAACCGAAAGATGAGAGATCCTAGAACCACTTAAAAAAGGGGGAGAGCGTTTGAGGTCATATATATACAAAATGATAAGACTGACGATTGATTGATGAGAATATATAGGGAGATGACATAAGATAGAATCGGGAGGTCGAACGGAATGGAAGAGGAATATCCAGACACGCCCAGATTCAAGGATAGAAAGACAAAAGGTTGAGATAAACACCTTCCATTATTTTCCGAACCATCTCAGAGACCCTAAATATAATATTAGCATTTACAAGCCGTTTAGAAAACTAGTATCAAATTGCGAGGAACAACTATCGCAGCGGAATGAACACCATGTTGTTGCATGTTCATTTTTGTAATTTGTGTTATATGCTAATGCACGAAATGCCGGAGTTTTGTACTAAAGTTATGTAGAAAGGTCTCCTCACTTTTTTTCAGCTCGTAATTTAAAAAAAAAACTTTTTTTTGTCGCCTGGCTGGTTTATGACTATTTTACATGAAATCGAGTGGACAACATGACACCACACACCCACTCTGCTGGTTTATTACCCCCAACATTGTGCACCATTTTTCCCTCCGCATGTCTCTCTTTTTTCATTTCTCTTTACTTCTTTATTCTATTCTTTTGTATTTCCTCTCTTTCTCTGAAAAAATGTCAAAAACTGATATTGCAGGGTATGTGTATCGAATGATTCTAAACCATTGATGTTCTACGGAATGCCACAGTTATCAGCAACTAGGTTTTTGTGATAAAGCTTCAATTTAAGGTCATGTTCAATGGTGATGATGTCTTGCTCAAGTTAATCAAGCCATCACGAAAATAACGTCGTGAAACAGCACGATTAGAACGACTGGCCGTCAATGGAAGGGATCATTTCCGGAACCGTATGCAAGACAAGAGGAGGAAAAAGAGCAGTTTTGGACCGACGAAATGGAGCAATCAGAACGATAAAAACAACAATTGGGAACCAAGAATGGACGGCTTCGACAATTGGTGAACAATTACAATGCTCAAAACCAGGCTCTAAACCAGCAAGTGGCAAAGGCGATATTGGAGCACACCAACACACAAGTTAGGTTCAAAACGGAAGAAGGCAAGTTCCTAAAATAGATCGAGCAACTGCAAATCCGGTGCTCGCAATCCCAGTTGATCCTGGACGAGAAAAAAATGACGGTTGGCCCTAGTAGAAGAGTACAACCAATGGTTGAAAACAAGATTGGAACAAGAGAGAACAATGGTACGAAACGTCTTGCCGAGCCAATCATTGGAAAGTGAAAAGCATCTATTGGAGGTGCACCAAGCTCGGAGCCAAGGAAACCAAGACAATCAATCGGAAGTGCAGAGCAAGTCGACCGAAGAGAGATCCAGCTCGCCCACAAGCAGCTGGTCAGAAGCAGAGAAAGAGCCAGTAAACAGATGATCACATTAGAGGACATGGAGATGGTAGAGATGGAACGAGCGATCGACGAGATAATGGAAGTATTTTTGGTGAAATTTTTTATCTTTCGATTAATATTTATGATTTTATTGTACAATTTCACAATAATAAATCATCTTTGTCAAAAAGCGCTTATGCATCGATTCAACTGTTATCTGTTTCAAAACATTTTCAAGAATTACCGATGTTTCTGGCTATCAGTCTTTTTACAGTCTTTTTGGTCTGGCCTGTCGGAAAAACTATAGTAGTTTGAAGGAGCATGACTATCATGTGAGATAGTCGTATAGCAATTTTCAGCAAAAGTCGATATTCAGTGCCTGATGAACCGGAACTCCATTGAACTTTTAATGAACCACTTTACTTTTACCAGAAATTTTGAAACCAAAAAAAATTGGGATTGCTTTGTTGGGTTCTCTGTAGGATACTGCATCCTCTAGTCGAAAAAAACATGTTTATATCAAATTTTAATTTTTTGGAAGTTACAGTTTCAATCATACGTGTAACGAAATTATTGTGTATATCTTTGGTGAATCCACTGCACTCTTTGATTAGTAACAGAAAATATTTTCAGTTTCAACTAATTTACACATTATCAACATTTTTGGTGCAACGAATTGTGTAGGAAATCCCATTTCACCACATCACAAAAAGTTTCATGTTTGATATTCTACAAAAATTAATAAAAACTGAAAAAGTTGAATAAATCAGTGAAATTTTTTTTTCCATTTGTTTACACATTCCTGAGGAAAACAACACTAGATGGACTAAACTAACGTCAATATCAAGAATGTATTTATTTTATTTTATAGCTGAAACTGCGAATGAATGCGACAATTTTTTGACAAAAAGAACTATTTTATAATTAGAATCTCTAAATTTTTTTTTGAAAACTGAACACTTTGAAACGCCTCTGAATGACAAATTTCCGAAACTGTCAAGGTTTCTTGAAACATAATTTTGTTTCAATTGTCTGATTTCGGTCAATGAAAAGTAACTACTCGATTGGAAAATATCAGGAGATCGCTGTTTCTATTTGAGTATAAGAAACTACACTTTTGCCAATTGTTCACAGTTTCACTGATTGTTGAAGCTGGCAATATTGCTTGAATAAATACTATTTTGCGTGTTTAACCAAAAAGGAGCCTTCATTGCTGTCCATGTACACGAAATACATTGTATCTCATGTATCCAAGCAAATTAATCGTAGGAACGACAATATTTTCAATATAGGCATAGAATCCAGAAAAAAATAGCGTTTCAATAGTTCGTTATAACAAATCGATCTATGTTGATATTTTGAAGGACGTTATACAAGTATCGTTTTTCAGATATTTTGAATAGTATTAGGGTTCTTTTGAAACGGAACAACTAAGGTTCAAGGAAAACAGTCAAACATTTTCACGGTGTGATTGTTTCTGCATACTTGAAAAATATTTTTTGAACACATGAAAGTACGATAAATTGATTCTAGTTTTCGCACTATGTCACAGCTTCAAATACTGATGAAACTGTGAGACTTTGAAGGTTTTTGATTTATTTTTTTTTTTTTTTGAAATATAAACATTTGTTTTTTTAATCAGATCCTATCAACTTCTGTGATAGGCTCTGTCAGGATGCTCGAATTCTACTGTAATTCAAGTGCCCATTCGTTTTGAGAACTTCACTATTTTGATTCTGATCGTTTTTTCTAACTTTTCTGAAGCGTTATACAAAGCTTATGATTGGAAAGAAAACGACTTTCCAGTTTCGACAATTTTTGAAACTGAAAAGTTACAATTATTGAGATGAAGCGAGTAAGATCGAGAGAAAAGGCGATTGTCGGATAATTGAAACAGCAGCAATAACTCAATAATGGATCATAGATCAATCGTCAATAGAACTAAATTTGTTGCTTTTGATCTCAATATTATGGTATTTTTGGAACCGATAAAGTTATAAGTTGGAATTTTTGGTTTGAAGGCGAAATGTGACGATAATGTCTAGTTTTTGAAACATTAAAAAATACAATTATCGATTCATTATTATCTGCCGCACTGTAAAAATATTATTTTTTTGGACTACTTGAGAGTTCCGCATCAAAACTCAGTGAAACTTGAGAACGAAATGTGTCGTGTGAAACTGTAATTGTTTCACTATCGGGTTAGTTAGTACACGATGAAACCACAAACTCCAATAACTTTTGATGATCCATGTTCTTTATGTGTTTAAACAGTCTGCAATTTTTCCTGTTTCGACCAGTTCTCAAAACATCTCATCAGTTGAAAGTTAACAGTAGGAGATGCTCCATAACGGACAAAACTACTGTAGTTCGGAACAGCACGGTTAGGTTGGGCGATGATCTAATACCATTATTTGAATGAAAAGTATAATACTGATCGATGCTGTACGTTTACACCATGTAAGACAATAAAGAAAATGCAACATCAAAGAGCGACAAATGAAAATAGCTCAACGTTTCAATGATAGTTGAAACTGCCAATATATGATTTTCATCTAGTATTCACTTTGGGTCCTTCCAATCTACTTTACAACACTTTTGGCGAACGTTGTCAATGGAATAATGGGTCAAACATAATGACAATAATTCGAGCAAACCACTGTTTCGAAAATTGATGTTCAACATGAACGGTTGCCGAAAATCCAGGCCTTTTTTCATGTTTCAATACTCACATTACAAAGGAAACGGCCACCTACTAAACTTATTTCATTTTTGATAACTTTTTAAACAGTAAAAAATTTAGATTGCCTTTTGTTTTGTCTGCCGTTCAATACTTCAAATGACAACATGTGCACAGCCAATATGTATTTTTTGAAGTTACAGTTTCAATCATACCTAAAGCAGCTTCATCGTTGATATTTCCGATTTGGAATCACACATACTCAACTAGTAACGGAAATTACGTATTGTGATTTCAATCTGTATGAAAAAAACGTGTCACATGAAACTAGAAATACTATAGCACAAAGAATCTATGTCTGAAATTTTTTCTGTTTCAATATTTTTATTATTTTTTTTCAATCCTGCACTTCTCAATATTTCTGGTGGTTGAGTTGGAAAAAAAAACCAAGAAAAAAACCAATTTGAAGGTGCACGATTATGTTGTGTGATAGACTTATAGTAATTTAAAGTAAAAGTTGATATTCTTATGAGCAGGAAACCTAGCGAAATTTTTAAACTTCAACTCTGTTTCAAGAAATATGCAAATGGTAATAAATTTAGTTATTTGTGTTGACGAGAACATAAAACGAAGGAAAAGGTGAAGGCGTCGTTGCTAAAAGGAAAAAGGTGCTAAAATGTACGTTGTAGTATTTAGATCAGTTCATCTTTCATGTTAACTGTCTTGATTATAATTCGGGTAATTTTAGAATAATATAAAGTAGTAAAAAACCGTAAAAACGCAGGAAAAAAGGTAAAAACTGTGTGTCTGCTCGCCGCGGCGACCTTGCTCGTCGCTAAATGGTTCGCAGTGGGGCGCGTTTGCGTACGCGCGGCTAATACGGCGGGAATTCAAATGTTTAGAATAAATTATTCATCGTTGGTTGGAAAAAGGGTCAACGAATTATCAAGTATTGAACAACCTAATGTCCATTTGGTATCAAAAACCCTTCAAGTTACATAAAAATATATTTCATATAAAACTGCAATTTCTGTTCAAGTTCTTCCTGTTCCAACACGTTTCGAAATACAAAAATTAATGAGAAAAGAGCAGCGAGTAATTTATTACTTTATTTGGAAGCTTGAAAGTTACAGAAATATAAAAGGAACTTAACTGAGCCCTTTTGTTGTTTTAAACATTTCTTATAGCCTCAATTCTTTTCGAGAAGAGAGTCTTCCGACATTTTTGAATCTATTGTAAAATGAGATAGATTTACACGCGATAGTTGCAGCTCATGACTCGAATATCAATTTATTTCTGAAACTGAGAATTTTTTTAGTTAGCACTTTGTGTTCAGAATCATATGTGTATTACTAATCCTGATTGAACTATTATTACCAATCCGCAAAAAAATTTGTTTGTCTCACCAACGACAAATGAAGCAACAGAAATCAGAGAAACTTTAGAATGAAAACGGTCACATGAAACTGTGATTATTTTAGTACAAAAAAATCAACTATTTCCAATTTTTTTCATGTTTCCAATTTTTAATTAGTAATTATATTAATAGCGACTGAAGTTTTGAAGGAATGGTTGATAATATACTCATCTTACAGAGATTTGGTATTGGGTTCTCAAGAAATAGCTCAACGTTTCAATGATTGTTGGAACTGCAAATATCATCTAATCTCTTTTCTATCCCGATACACTCGCAATGAAATAATGTTTCAAACAGTATAAACAGAACACCAGTTGGATGTTGTTGCAAATTTCAATCATAAAATGGTAGTGGTTTGCGGCAATCAGTCGGACTTTAACTACTGACTTATCAAATTTCAACAGAATTTTTTTGTGATTGTTCAATGGTCACAGATTAATTGAATATAAGCGAACTTCTTGTCAGTTTCCAACAACATTGAAAGTGAAAAAAATGTGCACTTCTTTCGTTCCAGCCATTTTTGATATTGCTATTTCTGAGGGATAAATTGAAAAACTAGGAAAGCCAACTTGCAGTTTCATTCATACTTAAAATTCAAAAATTAGTTTTTCTTCTAATACAATATGCATTCGTATGGATTTGCATCTAAAAATTTTCAGTTTCAACCAATTTCCGAATCATGTTGGTAAGTTTTTTAGTGAAAAAAAAGCTTGATTCTGAGAAAATCATGAAGTTGGGGCCGAGACCTCACCGATTCTTTCCTCATTTCTTTGCTGTTTTTGAAAACTTGGAAACTGTGAATATTTTTTTCTATATTGATAATCTTTCTTTTTGTTTTTCAAAACCAAAAATCCAAGAATTTATTGTAGTCATGCTTTTTTTCGTGTATCTGTGTATACTGAAGAGTACTTCAATATCAGTGAAGACTTCTGGATGAAGAGTGAAACTAGCAGATCTCAAAGAATATGATTGGCTTTGTAAAAATCTTGAAACCAAAAAAGTGGTTTTTTAGTATAAATGATCACACTGTTTTGGCTCACGGAGTAGATGTCATCACTCTCACTGTTTCTGAAGTGCTTCAATATGACGATTCAACTTATTTTTCGCATTCAAAAAAAACCTTTTTTGCGACATTTCAAAAACGCGAAAAAGACTGAAAATAAAGAAATTTTGCCCAAAAATTGTTCATATCACCAATGCAATCAACTATTATATAATTGAACAAAATGGCAGTTTCAAAACTCTTGTAACTGAAACATTATATGTTTTCAATTAGTGATCTGTTTGTCTATATTTCTACTATTTATCGGCTGTGGGAAAATACTTTTTTTAATTGGTCGTTTTCCAATGTACAGTTTCTTGAGTTTGATGCAACAAAACTGTTTATTTTGTTATCAAACAATTATTGAACTAAAAATGTAGATCGAGATTATAAATGTGTTTTCGAAACCGATAAAATTGTCAAGCGGAACCATTTGTTCGAAATTGGTGCAAAACTGGATATTGTACTAACACTCGTGTATCATTTTCCCAGCGGCATTACTCATTTTTCAAAACCTTTTGAAGTGATAAAAATATAGGTGGAAAAAGTACCGAGTGTATAACATAATGAGTCAGAATGTGACGATAATATGCAGCTTTTGAAACACGGAAAAAATGAACTACAAGATATCAGTCCAGAATTATCACTCGGTACGCGAAAAAAGCTTTCAGTTTGACTCACTACCGACGCGACATCAAAAGTTATTGAAATTTCAGAATGAAATGTGTCCCATAAAACTGCAATTATGTTAGAATCTCAATTTAGTTTCAACTGTATAGTTGTTTCAACAATCCTGTTTCAAAAATTTGTCAAGATATCTCATCATTTGCAAGTAAATAGTGTATTTGTATTTTTAAAAATGCAACGTTTCCAAGAATATTGTATTTTGAAAAATTGCATACGATACCAAAGATTGAATGAAGGAACATTGTTCGATGCTAAACGTTTCCACCATGTAGGAGAATTAAGCAAAAGCAAAGAAAGAGGAGCGGCAAATGAAAACTATTTCGATGTTTCACTTATTTCTACAACTGCGAATTCGTTTGAATCATTGATCGATTACCCAAACGAGCAAAAAAATGGTATCGGTTTTTCGAAAAAATTCAACATTTCAATGATGGTTGAAACTGCTAACATATATTTATCGCAATTTCACAGTCACTTAATCTATTTCATAACAACCTGCTTCTATCAATTATCAATCATCAATTAATGAAATTTCAGAATCAAACGTGTCACATGTAACTGTAATTATTCTGACAAACCCAGAATCAATTGTTTCAATTACTTGGTTCGGATTCATGATATCTATACAAATTCTGTAACTTTTCCTGTTTCTTTTTTTTCAATATATCTCATCATACGAAAGTTAACAGTGGGACGGCTTTTCGTACCAATTTCAGAAAAAAATACTACAATAATTTGGAAAATCGTGGCTAACTTGTGTGATGGTCTTGTGTAGTTTTTGAATGAAAATAGAAACGAGTTCGTTAATGTTCAACTATACGTTCTTATCGTGAAGCGCAAATGAAACACGTACGCAAACGATAATTTCACATGCAAAATGTTTTATGTTTCATTTATTTTATGTATAAACTCTAATTTTGATAAAATAGTTGATGATGTCTTTCCATGAGAATTGGAATTTTTTGTTTTCATTTCTGTATCCATTCTTCAACTTCCATCACCTTATCAAAAATCATTGAAGTTTCATAATGAAACAATTGGAATGAAACTGTAATCATTTCAGTTTTATTGAATACGAACTGTAAATCTCCACTAAAACACGCTAGTAACTTTTCATGTTTCAAATTCAGGCCAATTATAATTTTCAAATATAACGATATTCCATGTGTGTATCTGAAAGTGCACATAATAGTCGAAATTGATCCCACGCTTTTTCAATAACATTTTGAAGGGGAAATGAACATGTTTTGCCAATATTTACTATACGGAGATAACAAATTATCAACTTGTCCACATGAGATACCACAGTTTCCATGACTGCCGAAACTGCAAAATTTTTAGTAACTTTAGTTTGGGTTCAATTTCACCAACCAAAATTCTCTATTTTCTGTACTGGAAGTCGGTAACTGTGAGAATTCCTGGAAGGAGGTTCGATATATACTTTCATATGTCAGGTACATTTTATTTATTTAGTCAAAATAAGAACCAACAATATATTGGTTTGAAAACGTAAAAGACAGTTTCCACTACCACTAAAACCAAGTTTCGGAACAGGTGTATCTTTTTTTGGCGATACTGAAAAATTATATGTATTTGTTCTGATCAAGAATTGAGAAACCAATGTCCACTCGGTATCAAACATTGTCAAAATTCAACACAATATATCTCACATAAAACCGTAATCATTTATGTACTAACGCTTCCTGTTTCACCATGTTTTGAAACTCAACCATTCAGGAAAAAATAACAGTGGATAGTTTGTTATATTTTTTGTAACCAGTGGAAAACTAAGCTAGAAAACTAAGTTGCAGAAATATTCAATTCTTGACAAACAAGGATCACCAAACTTTTGAAAAAAAATACAATGTTTCAATGAACGTTGAAACTGCGAAAACATCTTAGTATATGATCTGTCGATTTTCTTCATATGAAAAAAATCTAGTTCACAACGTTTTGTTGACAGTTGGAATAAGGTGGAAACAGTTTCTACAAACTACTGTTTCAAAGTTAGATCATCAATGTGGTTTGGATTCCGACAATCAGTAGTTATTTTACTTACTTCACGACATCTGCAATATTTCCGGTTTTGATCTTATAGTTATTTCAGGGAAAGTGTGTTACATGAAACTGTATCTGTTCGAAAGCAAAAAAACTATAGTTGTTTAAAGGAGCATGACTATATTGTGGGATAGCGGTTTAGCGATTTTCAGTAAAAGTTGATGTTCAGTGGAAGATCAATGAAATTGAAGTTTTGAAAACTTCATTCCTGTTTCCTGGCATCTTGAAATCGTAACAAATTAAATTGTTTTTATTGGGTCCACTGCAACTTTTGATCGAAAAACAAGATGTGCATATCTAACAAGGAATTTATTGAAAGTAACATGAATCACATAATTTCGGTTTATTCGCCAATACTTGATCAGAAGTCAGGGAAATTTCAAAATGAAATGTGTCACATGAAACTGTAATTGATTGATAACTCCAAAAATTATCTCATTTCAATTACTTTCATGTTTCAAACGTATAATTCCTGTAACACTTCCTGTCTCGAAAAATTCTCAAAAGTAGTCATCACTTTAAAGACAACAGTGGAATGCTTCTGTGACACTGCTACACCGTTCCAATACTACGGTAGTTAGAAACAGCACAGAAGCACCGACGGGGTCTTTCAAGTAGAAAAAATAATACGCGTGAACATACCAAGAAGCAGTAAAAGAAGAATATTTGATGTTTCGATAGTTTGTGAAACTGCGATTTTGTATGAATGAGTGATCGATTACTCAGACGAAACATAAACTATATCAGCTATTCAAATAAATAGTTCTATGTTTCAATGATTGTTGAAACGGAAAATATTTGATTATCATTTAGTGTTCTTAAATGATAATCAAATATTTTCTGTTTTAGTGTTCTTTGTATTCCTTTCACCAACATCACTACATTTTTTGCGCCCATTTGCAATGGTAAGTTTTTGAAACAGTTTGATAGCATTTTGAGAAAACGAACATTAGAAATTTGATTATAAAAATTATTTCACTACTGGAAATCACTTGTTATCCAATCGCCGAGTGTTCGAGAGTGTTTCTGCAATTTTTCCTGTTTTAAGTTAATCATGAAATTATTTTGCACCAATTTTCAATAATTCACATCGAACACATTGTTTTTTTCAATTATCTCAACTGACAATATTGCTCTATACAAACATTTTTTTCTGTTTCACTATAATCAATACGCACTATTCTCATGGAAAAAACTCTCGTCCCTACAGTTTTGAAAACACTGAAAAAATACGATAGCTTAAAGGACCATGACCATGTGGTGCGATACTCCTATAGCGATTAACTGAACAAGTTAAATTACAAAAAAACCGAACACCAACTGAACTCATTTCATTTCCCATATTTTTTTAAACAGTAATTTGGATTACTTTTTATTTTGTCTTCCGTGCAATACTTCTAAAAACGACAAGCAAATGTCATATCAGTATTTTACAGTTTCAATCACACAGATAACAGCTTCATCGTTGAAATTTATGATACACTCGGAATCATTCTCAACCAGCAACTGCAAACATTTTCTGTCTCAACTAATCGAGATATTATCAAGACTACTAGTACACTCATTGCGTCTTGTGATTCCTATCTTTATATCTCAATAACTTTTATGTTTTGTATAGAAACGAACCAACTGATTGGGGTTTTCGGGCGATAATTCGTGATATTTGTAATCTGTCTTCCAATCTTTCCCTCTCCATATTTTTGGCTGGGTCCGATTTGAAAAAAAATACCAAAAACCAGTTTAAAGGAGCATGACTATGTTGTGTGATAGAATTTTAGTAATTTTCAGTAAAAGTCGATATTCATTTTGAGCAGGAAACCTATTGAAATTTTTGAACTTCAACTCTGTTCCAAGAAATATGGAAATGGTAATAAATTTAAATATTTGTGTTAGTAACGTTGAACAGTTTTCCAAAACTTGGTTGGAAAAATAACTTGACTATTTTCAATTAGTTCTTTTTTTAGAATTTACTATTTCACAATAAAATAAGACTACATGATTGCGTATACTTTTGAGAAACCCACTATCAACATAGTTTGTAACAGAAAAAATGTTCAGTTTCGGCTTTTTTTGAAACATTTTTTAGTCTTTTGAAACACTGCTAGATACTGAACAAGTATTGGTTTGAAACGCTGAAAATTCGAAGTATTGCGACAAAAGACTGTTTCAGAATGAGAAAATCTCAACTTTTTGATTGCCGAAAATTATTCTTGAGACAATTTGACGAATACCAAGAATATAGAAAATCCATTGGGTTACTCTTTTGATGTACTGAATAGCAGAAGCAAATCAAAGAAGCATCACATATTGCCGCGAAATTGAGCTTTTCTTCAATTTCTGTTGTTTCAGCAACAATTGAAACTGCAAAACATGCTATTAGCTATTTTCTAGCACTATCATTCGGTTCGCAGAGAAAAAAAGTACCCAAGTAAATCAACCATAGAAATGAAAATATTTTTAGACCGTAGTGTGTTGATTAGTCGTGTTACAGTAATGAAAAGAGTAGCTATGCTGAAATAAGTGAGATCAGTTCTTTATAAATCAAGCTAAATAAAACGCGAGCACTTTTAAAAGTTTTACAAAACTGTAAATATTTGTTTATGTTTTCTGTGAAAACACAACAAATGCATAGATTTTTCAAGACTGTCAGAGAGTTTTTAAAAAATTAGGGTTGCAGCAATTCGTAGATCTATGCTGATATTTTGAAAGACGTTATGCAAAAAGTATGGCTCAGCTACTCTGAATAGTGTCCGGAAATGTTTAAACAGAAAAAAACGGAATTCAATGTAAACAAAAAAACGTTTTTTCACAGCAAATAAATTTCTAAACTAAAGTTTGAAACTGTGATGATTTTCGCAGATTTCCAAAAAGAAAGAAGTTTTCTTCATCAGATCCTTCCAACTTCCTGTGATAAGTTTTGTCAGGGTGCTCGAAGTATACTGCAATTTATGTACCTATGAGAAAACTACCGAATTTTGATTATTGATGGTATAAAGGATTCAATACTTTAACCGCAAAATCTCAACAGTTTCAACAACTATTTGCAACAGAAAGGATGTTGTATATATTGATTTGACTAATTCTGAAACAACAATGAAGGTGATAGGCAGTTAGAGAAACAGAGAAGCCCTTCGAATTTGAACAAAGATGAACTAGTTGACGAACAATGGACAGTTGAACTAACTTTGTAACTTTTGATTCCAATATTATTGTATTTTTGAAACCGATAATACTATCAGTTGCAACAATTTGTTTGAAATTGTTTGCAAAACTTAATTTTCTACTACCACCAGTGAAACATTTTTCCAGCGGCATTACTTATTTTTCAAAACCCTTTGAAGCTGTTAAAAAAATTGGTGTGAAAATACCGAGTGTATATCATATCGAGTGAAAATGTGACGATAATGTGTAGTTTTTGAAACACTAAAATATTAATGAATTACAATGAACACTCCAATATTATCTGTAGCGCTGTAAAAGTTTTGTTTGAAACTGTAAACTTTTTCACACAAAAATCGATTATTTCGCAATGAACTGCAGCGTTCCATGTTCCAAATGTTTAATATCCATACATTTTCTGCAACACTTTCGGTTTCAAAAACTTCTCAAAGTTGCCATTATTCGAGAGTAAACACTTTGTTGATTCTTCCTCTGCCTCAAAAACGTTTTTAAACTACTTTGAAATAACACGACTAGGTTGTGCGATGGTCTTATACCGAATGAAATATGTATTACAAGTTCAATACTTTCCATTTTTGAAGAAAAACCAAATTCAAGCATCAAAAAGCAGTACATGAAAATTATTTGATGTTTCACTAATTTCTGAAACTGCGATTTTCCATGAATGATTGATTGATTACCCCAACGAAAGAGAAACTATTTCAGCTATTAGTTAACCGTTTCAATGATTGTTGAAACTGTAATAACATTTTTACGTGTGATGATCACATAATTTTGTTCTTCTGTAAATATTTTACTTCACAACACTTTTTTCATAGAAAACAGTTGAAGACGACAAGTTCAGAAAACTACGGTTGCAAGATGAAATGTTCAACATGGAATGGTTGTCCTTGGGAACAATATATTTTTCCAGTTTTTTTCCAGTTTCATTGATTGTTGAAACTGTAAGATCACTTGAATATTAGATAACTCCTCTAACCAAGATGAAACCTTTCTCATTGTCCAGGTGCACAAAAACACTGTATTTTATGTCTTCAACCAAAATAATCAGTGGAGCGACAATAATTTCAGAATATAGTGTTGATCAGTCATGTTACAGTAATTGAAAAAGTAGCCTAGTTGTAATGAGTTGGTAGCAGGTCTTTTTTTCGTCAGAAATTACTAGTGAACTAATGAAAAATAGTCCCGAATATTTTCAGAAGTTTTACGAAACTGCGAATATTTGTTTATGAATTCTGTCAAAACTAAGATCCATAAAAACGGAGTACAATAGATGCATAGATTTTTCAATATTGGCATAGAATCGAAATAAACAAAGAGTCACAGTAATTTGCTAATGATTTGTGCAAGAATCATTGTTTAGCTACTCGGAATAGTATCAGGGAGTTATTGAAACCAAGAACAGAAGGGAAACAGTCAAACATTTTTTTTGCGTTGTTCTGTGATGGTTTTTTGCATATTTTCAAAAGATTTTTTTAGCAAACTACGACGAATAACTAAAACTTTTTCAACTTATCACAATTTCAAATACTGATGAAACAGTAGTATTTTATATATTTTCAATAATTTTCAAACTTCAAAAATCTGTTTTGTTTATCAGACCCATTCAATTTTTTTGTGATTCGGCCAAGGTTCTCAAAGTATACTGTTATTCATGTACCCCTTCGTTTTGAGAGTTTCATTTTTTGGAAGCTTTTGATTCTGATCGATTTTTCTAAATTTCTGAAACGGTAAAAAAAAACTTATCATTGGAAAAACGTCTTTCCAGTTTCGACAATTTTTTAAATTGCAAAGTTACAATTAATGCGCTGATGCGACTAAGATCGAGCAAAAACGTAAATTGAACAAAAAACAGATGTAACCATTCAATCATCATTGGAACTAAATTTGCAGCTTTTGATCTCAATATTATTGCATTTTTGAAACCGATAAAGGTGTTAGTTGGAAGGTTCGGTTTGAAATTGTTTGTAAAACTGGATTTTGTACTACCACAAATATTTCACTTTCTCAATGGTATTACTCCTTTATCAATTTCTCTCGAAGTGTGAGTGTATCCATATCGAATGTATATACAATGTAACGATTATGTGTAGTTTTCGAAACATTAAAAACTTGAACTGCAGGAATCAATCGATCATCACACAAAAAATTGGTTTGTTGAACCACTGACTACCTCCGCATCAGAAATTATTGAAATTCGTGAATTAAATGAGTCATGTGAAACTGTAATTTTTTCATCCAAAAAATTAATCATTTGCAAAGAACTGCAGCTTTTCATGTTCCAAATGCTAAATATCCATAAACTTTCTGCAACATTTTCTGTTTCAAAAAATTCTCAAAAGTAGTCATTATTCGAGAGTTAATAGTGTGTTGTTTCGTTCTATCACAAAAATGTTTCAAAACTACGCAGAGCGACAAATGAAAACTAATCCATGTTTCAATAATTTCCCAAACTGCGGCTATATATGAGTGATTGATAGAGATCTCAAACGAAACAAAAACTATATCAGCTTCTCGAAAAATAGTTCAATGGTTCAATGATCGTAGAGAAAACGAGAACATCTGAATATATGATGGAGGTAAACTGAATACCTTATTTTTTGTATAAAACCATCAAGCAATGTATCAAAAAAAATTATTGGAGTTTCAGAGTAAAGTTTTTCGAATGAAACTGTGATTATTCTAGTTCTAGTAGGTATGAATTATAATTATTTAAGAAAATACGCTCGTAACTTTTCATGTTTCAGGTTCATGTCAATAATAACGTTCAAAAAAGAAGGCATTCCATCTGGCATAATCTGAACTTGCTCAAAATGATTGGTTGAACATCGCTAAACTATCCCACGTATTTTTGATAACATTTGAAAGTGAAAATTAACATTTTTTGGCAATATTTACTTTTCGGAGATTACAAATTATCAACAAGTCCGACATATCACAGTTTCAATAATTTATGAAACTGTAAAATTTTTGGTGACTTTTTTAGTATTGCTTCACCAACAGGAATCCTCTATTTTTTGCAACAGAGTTCGGAAAGGTTGAAAACTTTTGTCAGGATGTGCGAACTACACTTTGATGTATCAGCAATATTTCATGTACCCAAAATAAGAATCAACAATATTGTGTTCTGAGAATCTAAGAGACAATCATCAACCACTGAAAAAACTTTTCTAAACAGCCTTATCACTTGAAGGCGAAACCGAAAAATTATGTTTGTTCTGTTGGTGAATTAATTTTCAAAGTTTCAATAAAAAGTGATCAACTATTGAACCTTTTGTGCCAATTTGCCAAAGCGGTATCAGAGAATTGTGTAATTTCAGAACAATATATCTTTTAAGAAACTGTAATTATTTCTGTTAAAACTCTTCCTGTTTCAATACATTTGAAATTGTACCCATTATTTAGAGAATAACAGTGATCAGTTCGGCCTCTTTTAGGAACTTTAAAACTGATGCAGTTTGAAGGAACTTAGCTGACTAGGGAACCTTTTTTCCACACGTTTAAACTTCGGAAAATCACCTACCTAGGATGAAAGAGGATGTCCCCAAATGTAAATTTCATGTTTCAAAATCTGCTTACGAAAACTCTGAAATTGGGAAATTTTTGGCTGAAAATTTCAGAAAAAATTTTTTGACGCAAAAACCGGGGCAAAAGCATGTAGAATGGTAAAAATAGTCTAATTATAAGTTTTTCTGCTTTTTTCAGACTTTTGCTTCAGCTTTTGCGTCAAAAATTTTTTTTCTGAAATTTTCAGCCAAAAATTTCACAATTTCAGAGTTCTCGTAAGCAGCTTTTGAAACATGATTTTTACATTTGGGGACATCCTCTTTCACACTAGGTAGGTGATTTTCCAAAGTTTAAACGTGTTGAAAAAAGGTTCCCTAGTGAGCTGTGTGGCAGAATTTGAAATCTTGACAGCCAAGGATCAATAAACTTTCTAAAAAATTGCAATGTTTCAATGAATGTTGAACTTGCAAAAACATCTAAATATATGATACTTAGCAGGTT
The DNA here is from genome assembly GCA_963573275.1 of Caenorhabditis uteleia. Lineage (NCBI taxonomy): Eukaryota > Metazoa > Nematoda > Chromadorea > Rhabditida > Rhabditidae > Caenorhabditis > Caenorhabditis uteleia. The sequence goes on along the minus strand of OY752135.1, from coordinate 3,635,125 downwards.
TGCTTCGTAGCTGAAAATAATCTTATTCACACCACTTCACTTCTTGAAGTCATTGAAAGTCGAAACAATGTGAGAATAATTTCTATAAACACCTGTTTCAAAATTAGATCTTCAACAAGGTTTAGTTGCCGATAATCAGTTTTTCCTTGAGTTCCAATTGTTCGAGAGCACTTCTGCAGTATTTTCTGTTCCATGCTTAACATAACATCACATGCACTCCTTAATAATTCAATTAGTGTTCTCGAATCGGGTCAATTGATAATATTGGACATATACCCTAACAGTTTCTGTTCCAATACGATTGAAAACGGACCATACGTATCTAAAAACAGTCTTTCCGTCATGTGCAAAGTGAGAGTTCAAACGAAAAAAATAATGATGTTTGATAGTATAACAACTTTTTTTCAGTTTCAACAAACTGAAATATTATCCAGACTTGGCACACAACCATTGCATTCAAAATATATCTTGAAAATATTTATACTTTTTTTCATTGACTCACAAATCTTAGTACATATTGGGATTGCTTTTTTCAGGAAACTGAGGTAACGATAATGTGTAGTTTTTGAAACACTGAAAAATTGAATTGCAAGAATCAATCCAGAATTATCACTCGGTGCGAATAAAAAACATTTAGTTTGTTTGACCACTACCCAACGAAGCATCAAAAGTTGGTGAAAATTCAGAATGAGATGTGACGCATGAAACGGCAATTATGCTAGAATCTCAAATTAATTCCAATTGTACAGTTGTTTCAGCAAGCCCATATCCATTGAATGTGCGAAACTGCTAGCAATATGATGAAGTCGTAGATTTTGTTGGCTTCTGAATCTCGTTTCAATGCATCAGCAGAGTCCAAATGATTGAAGCAAGTAGTTGAATCAGTGAACAACTTGTATCAGACAGAGATACTATGCCAAAGTTAAAATATGAAAAGTTCCAGGTTGTCATTAATCATTCATGTTCATTGCTTCTTTCTTGAAAAATACGAAATTTTTTCAGGAAAAAGTGTAGCTCCACGAGGAAATGATATTTATGTTTTACAATAAACCAAAGCGAAGAAATGAAAAATAGGATAGCACTTATTGAATATTGTGTCAATTTTTCACTGCAACTCGAAACTGACAATGAGAAAAATATTTTCTATTGATGTTCTACTGTTTGCTTGGCTCATAAATCCTAGTACTCGCCGTGATTGCAGTTTCCCCCATGCTTGAAAAAACCATATTACCTAAGGTCTCAATTTGGTTCTATTTGACAATTTAGGTGGTTCTCAACTATTTCTGTTTCAGCTAACTGTGATATTATTTAGATTTTTCGGACATTCAATCGACCGATTTTTAGTATCAATTCACATTTTGAATGAATCTATGCAACAATCAAAGCCAATCTTTTCATTCATCAAAAATTATCTGGAAAAAAACAAAAATAATGATTTTTGTATGATCTCACTGTTTTGGCCCGCTGAGCAAAGTGATGAAAGGTCGTGTTTTTTTTTCTATTCAAGCAGCCTCAGCCGCCTTTTTTACAGAAAAAACTGATCTAGATGACGGCTGAGATAATTTGCGGTTTCAATATATTTTCAATATTTCAGCTGTCTGCAAGAAACTATTCAAATCTCTCAAAAATTTTCCAATTTTTAAAAAGTGCTTCAAAATGTAATAATAGGATTTGTTCGCTATTCAAAAACACCTGAAACATTTCGCAACAAATACAGTAATTTAAAGGACATGTATAGAATTTGGGATGTTTATCTAGAAGCATTGTTAAGGTGGAATGGGACACTGAATTATGAAACGACGATCTAATCGTATTCTCAATTTCATTCAAACTTTGAAACGGTAAATCACAATCCTTGTCTGCTGGTATATTGACATGTTGCGACTAGTTACTCGATTTTCGCATAAACAATTCAAACTATTAGAAAAATGGTCATATCACCGTTTGTAAATGACTACAATAGTGCACTAACAATTATCAAAAAATGTCAGTTTCAACAATGCTAGAAACTGATAAGTTGCTTTTTTCCCAAGTGGTAAGTCAATATCTATAGCTTTGTTTCGATTATTTATCGTTTATATGAAGAAAAAATTTTGAAAGAAGTTGTTGAGCCAATCATGTGCTTTAATGTTGGTAAATTTTTTTGTTCCTGTTTCGAATTTGTTTGAAACTGTGGAATGTATGAGAAGCGTCAATCTGAGATTGATTCTGACAAGTTTGCGGTTACAACTATACTTGAATTTTCAACGTCTGCATCGCTTATTGATGACGTAACGTCTGTATAATTTGATGTGAAAAACTGTGGGAAAACGTGTAAGCTTGCAAAAAATAGCTCTGTGTTATTAGAAACTTCTTTTTTTCATGCTTAACTGTGTTACATGTAACTGTATTTGTTTAGCCTCGGAAAAAATGAGTTACTTTTTGTATTCCAAGTTCATAATATTTATGAAGACGGGGTTACACTCATTAATCAGTAGAAAATCACAACTAATGGAAAACATATGTTTTGAAACAGGAACAAATTTCCAGCTATAATTTCTGACAAAAACTACTCTTTTAATTTTTATACACTCGAAACGAACAATTCGCAAATATTTGAAGTGATGCACTGATATGGGTCGCATGAAACTGCAAAAAAAAAAAACGAATACCTGAAACATTTCCATTTTCGAATTCAAAACATTGCTCAAATTATCGCCTTACTTCTCAATATTTCCGGCCTATTCCGTTTTCAGATAACATCATTGTTCGAATTGTTTCACACGAAAAAACCATCAAAAGAGCTGAGCCACCTCAAAAACCATGGGACTGTTCAGAAACTTTTTCTCAGTTTCAGAAAACTTTGAACCTCGAAGAATCATTTGTTTTCTTGGTACGTTCAACGCCGAATCAAGCGTATATATTTTTTTAGACACACAAGTTCAAACAAACTGAAATCAATGCTACTGGAATTATATTGCAAATATTCACAGCTTCAACTTTAAAAAATAATTATACAGAAATTTCTTGCATCTAATACATTCACCGATTTTTTTCTGCTGAAAGAATATATTTCCATTATTATGAAAACAAGGAAGTTTTTTCGTCTCAGAAAAAGAGCTACGAAATCGGAGGTATTAATCGCAAAACTACGATTTAATCACAGTTTCAAACAACCTGGAAACCGTGAAAAATTAAATTTTTCTTGATGAAAAGTTAAATTTTGCTGGATCATAATCAAATATGTAAATTATTTTGTTGATTTTTAATTTCCACGATTGTCAAAAGTATTACGTTTCCCGAAAAACCAAAAAAATTTCAGTTTCAGCTATTTGACATATTATTCAGGTTTTTCGTGAAACCATTGCAACCATGATAGGTCTGAATGATAAAGTTATATCGAGCATCCAAAGCTTTGGATATCCTAAAACCGCAAGTAGTAATTACCATGTTCATTACTGAAATGAGCATATCTGGATTACATGCTATCCAGGAAGTATATATAATTTTCACAAACATCCATATTCGACACTCTTCAACAGAAAAAGATAAGTTTCAGTTGCAACAGCACATAGAGATCAGATTAAAGTTTTTATTTCAAACTTCTCGGATGTTTACGAATGCCTCAAAACTGTGAAAAATGTATCGTGTTTTTTTCAGTAACTGTTTACTACTGTATCTTTGAGCTAAAAAGAGCTTGAACTCCTACAACTAGTATTTTCTAATGTTATAGTCTCGACCACGCATGAATCAAGTTCATCGTCTTTATTGTCGATATAATCGGAATGATACTCAACAAGTAACAGGAAAAATTTTTCAGTTTCAATTAATTGAAATATTATTCAAATTTTCCCACCTTCAATTCAATTATAATATATATTTTTTTATAACTCAACAATTTTTTTGTTTGATACCAAATAAAAATGGAACAATATGGTCAAATCTTATGGGTTTCCGGACCCCATTTTTCCAACATCGGATCGGTTGAAATACAAGAAAATCAGATAAAATGCATCAAAATTATTTTCTATTTTGGAAAAGTTTTGATTTGAGCAATTTCTAACAAAGATACTGTTCCAGAGATTGAGTACAATATGTTGCAGATTGTCAAGAATCATTCATTTTCATTGATTTCTTGAACGAATGTCATATTTTTCAATGAAATATAAGTGTTGCTCATAAAAAAATGGTCATATCGACGTGTGCAATATCAACCAATAGTTCAACCAATACACTAATGACTACTGAAAAATGACAGTTTCCATAATGCTTGAAACTGATCTTTTTCTCAAATTGTCAGTCGTTTGGTTATTCCCGCATTATAAATATCTCGAAGAAATTAACTTGGTATGGAGAGGGGTAAAAGTAATGTAAACATATTTGTACAAAACATTTTTCGTAAATTCTTTTTTGAGCCGCAAAATCATGGATTTCGCCATTGGTGAATCCATTTTTCTTCGATTTCTACATATGTTTGAAACTGTGAATTGATCGTTCAATTTCAGTATTGTTGTGACAAAATTTGCAGTTTCCGTTTTCTCTTGAATTTCAAACACTCAAGTTATTTGTTGATCTCATGACGGTATGAAAATCAAATGTAATATTCCAAAAAAGGGAGACCTTCCCGGTGGCACAAAATATACAATATTATTATTTAAAAAATTCATGCTCAAAAATATCACATGAAACAGTGTTTGTCTCGTCTCGAACGAGAATGAGTTACTATTCATGTTTCAAGTATAGAAAGAGGGGAAACCCTTTATCGGTGAACAATAAGTTATAAAACTAATTGAATTATTGCAAAAACTGTTATTTTTCTCTTGCATTTGGAGTAAGCTGATCATTGAAATCACGTCATTTGCGATATCATTTCATACCAAAAATTTTCAATTCAAAATGTGAACCATGAAACTGTAAATGTTATAGTACAAAAAACCAATGTTTAAAACTTTTCCTGTTTCAAATTCATAATTTTTCTAAGCTGTCGTAATACTTTTCGGTATTTCTTTTGGAAAAGTTTTATGGATACATGAAGCTCACTTTTTTTTAAAGACTTGGGAAATTATGTGCCTGATCCTTCTGAATGTTATGTTTCAAAACGTTTCTCGGGACATATTGGTTAGAAGTGTTTTCAAATATAGACACTGTTCTGTTCAAGAATTATTGATATTCAATGTTATGATGATAAAACTACTTCACAACATACGTAGACTAAGAATTTAGACAAAATTTCCCGGTTTCAGCAAAACTGGAAACTGTGAAATGTTATAATATTGATACTTCTACGGCGATTGGCAAAACTATGCACAGTAACTACACTTTTCGTTTCTATAAGAACTGTTAAAAATGCACCGTTTCCGCAAAAAAAAACTTTCGGTTTCATCTATTTGATCAATGGCATGATATCTGGGTGTTTTGTTAATTCTATTCCCTTTTTTGATTGCTTGCTTGTTTAAAGAAATATTATTGAAACTTCGAATGGTATTTGTGCCGAATTTGATTTCAAAATTTCAGTTTCAAATAATTTACATACCATCTGGACATCGGAGCAATAAACAATGTGAGTATCTGATGCAAAAAACGTTTTCAAAATGAAATTTCAAACAGACTTCGATTTTCTCGATGTTCAAGTAGAAAAACATCAATGTGTGCATAAAATACACTTTTCAATAGGTTTGATCTTCATCCACCATACGGGGTCCCCAGGAAAAAAACAGAAAAAAATAAATGTGAATGTTTTTATGTGCGCTGCTTTACCGTTTCAACAATTCTAGGATCTGAAATGCACATTTTGTATGCTGATTTTAGACCAAACGGAAGTGGACACATTCAAGTATAACTTACAGTTTTAGACAAATATGAAGTTGCAGCAGTGCTTGTACTTTTGATATTCAGCACTGCCTTGGCTTTTTATCAAGAAGTACGGCAATACTGAAAATTAACTTTCATGATAACGAGGGTTCGTGGAGCAATTGAACTGTAGTTTGGGACTATCCAAAAATCACTAAAAGTTCCGATTTCGATTAGCAACTGGAACAGTGAACAATGTGTACAATTTTCAGATAAATACACTGTTTCAAAGTCATAAAATAAAAAGTTGTTGTTATACAAAATTGATTCATATGAATGGTGTGTAAGGATCCTGGAATATCAACGCCGATTAATCAAGAAACGGTGCATAACTTTTTGATGTCAACGAATTTTTTTTCCACGAGGAATAAAATAACACGAAAATATCATTGAGTTTACTGATATTTATTTTGCAGCTCCAGCAGGTGTTGAAACAAAGAAAACCACTTTTAATCCAAAAATTCCCAAACCACAACCATTGCGTATTCAATTTTTCGTACTGATTTCGTTTGAACAAGAACTGTCCAAATGATTCCCAATCAGTTCTGCTAAAGTTTCAACTAACTGTCATTACTGAAATTGTATCGTACATTTATTGATTATCCAAAACATCGGCATTGGCTGACTAAAGAACAAGAATTGAAGTTTATATACTAGAATCGGTTTTGTGGAAAATATGAAACATGTATTTATTATTTTAGGTATTTAGTGTCAGGGCTCGCGGAGCATGTCGGTACTTTTGGGTTCAGAGAGGTTCTGAGCACACTTTGAATAGAATTCAATAACAAACAGTCACACTAATATTGTGCAAAAATAAATGAACTTTTTCAGTTTCGAAGCCAATTAAATTATTTTTTCCTATCTGATTTTCCCAATTATTACTGTACTTTTTTTTCAAATCCAAATAGAAAGAGGGCTGAAAATTTTCGGGTCGAATTTCATTAAACATGAGATTAGCAATCGGTCGGGATTGGGTCTATCAAATTTTCGAACAATTTTCCAGTGTCAGTGATATTTTGAAACTGTTAGAATTGATGATTTTTGTTGATCAACGCAGTCCTATTGTATGCTATTATTCTATATCATACTTCAAGCTGTTTTTTCTCAAATTGCAGATATGCTGTATTGAAATTTGCTTACTTCCGCAGTGATGAAATTACTAGAAAAACCCATTTTCTAAAACTTTCAACAATTGGTTGGAACTGGGAAAGTTTTAGTCGTTTTGTTGGTTTTAGAGAGACTTACAAAAAAATTCAAGTATTACACATTCGGGAGAAAACTGAAAATTGGCAGACGGTAGAAAAAGGAACTTGATGTCCAATTCAAGAAAGCAGTTGTTCAGTTTCTTAAATTATTTTTTGAAACTGTAAAATTATAAGTGACATACACATTAACGATAGGTTACACTGGAAAAGACTATATCACTTTTTTTATATTTTGATGCAGATTTTCGAACTTAACGAAAGGATAACCAATTGATTTAGGTAGCTAAAAAAAAGCTCAAAGTTCAACTTGATATTATTTGTCCAAAACAATGAAATTCTGTAGATTGATTGGGGGACAAAAATGGAAAACCGTTTCAAAATTAAAAATTCAGAACTTTTTGTTTCCTGGGAATCCTTAACCAGTCTGAGAAAACCACATTTGTGTTCTGGCCAACGACATCTTTCATAGCATTTCTGAACCAGCCGGAAATCTACACGACATATCACATTTTCAATGACTGTTGAAACTGTACAATTTTTAGTAAATATAGTTTTTATTTAGTTTCACCATCAGAAATCCTGAACTTTCCAAACTGGAACTCGTAAACTTTGGAAATGTCTGTCAGAATATCCGGAAAACACTTTTAAGTTTCAGGAATATTTGATACAGCCATAACAAGAACCAAAACATATTTTTGTTTCAAGGCACAAGAATATTCGAAGCTTGCAACCAATCCATCCAAAGGCCCAATGAAATTTCCAAAAAAACTGCAATGTTTCAGTGAATGTTGAAACTGCAAAAACATCAAAATGATAAGAAAATTTGCTTCCACTGGAAATAATCTAGTTCAAAACACTTATGGAGAACATTGACAGCAACAATGAAACGATGTAAAACAATTTCTATAAACTACTGTTTCAAAGTTCTTTGTTAAATGTAGAGTGTTTGCCGATAATCAGTAGTATTCTAGTTACCACTTGTTCGGGAGTATTTCTGAAATGTTTCCTGTTCCACGTTATTTGTAACATCATCTTGCATCAATTCTAAATAATTTGAATGAGCTCAACTGATGATATTTCTCAAATGCCCTAACACGTCTTAATGTTTCATAACATTTTCAACACGAACCAATGTTATCGAGGAGGCAGTCTGTCCAGCATGTATAGAACTGCGGCAAAACAGATGAGAACGAGTGCGATAGCCTAACACCGATCATCAACAAAAACTGAATTTCAGTTGGAACAATATATTTAAAAAGGTCAATTTTTAAACATGCATGAAACTACATTATCATCGATACTTTCGATGCAATCGAAATCATAATCAACTAGTGACAGCAAACATTTCCAGTTTCAAATAATTGAAATATCAGCTAGTGTTAGCACACATCCATCGAATATGAAATCTATATTTTTTCATGTTTCATACCGCTGGTAAAATGCAGGACTCGTGAAATTTGTTGATCTTTGAGTCTTGTTCTCTAGCACAATGAAAAGAAAAGAAAATCGGAAGATACTTTGACAGTAATAATATATAATAATAACAATAATAATAACAAACGTGCTTGAAAATACAGTATTTTTCAAGGTCTCGATCAAATACAGGTTTCGACTGTTAAGTTTTTCCGCTTGATTCTCAATCGTTTCTGTTTCAACTAACTGTCACGTTATTTAGATTTTTAGTGCATCCAATCGTTTGTTGTTCTGATTTCCAATCGATCTATGTAACAAGCAAAGCTTAGTCAATCTGATCATTTTTCAGAAGTTTCAAAAGATAAAAAAGATTTTAGTACAGATGATTTCACAGTTTTGGCTCGGAATTGCAGTATTAGCACAATATCTACTTATCTCTCCTATAAGTCTCAAAAGTGCTTTAGCATCAAAATGGCAACACTTTTCTGTTTCCAAAACACTTGATATCGTCTTCATATCTTGAAAAAAGCAGTTTGTAAGTAATATATTAATCACAAAGCCCAGTAGAAATTTGAGAATATTCATTCTGGAAAATTGTAGTGGAATGATTAATCAATAACGATGCTATCGAATTTCTCCCGTTTCATTTATACATTGAAACGGTAAACTCAATATGTTAGTCGGTCTGTGTATAAATTACTCACTTTCAAATTACCAGAGAAATGTTCATGTCGTCGTATATCCCTTCAACTAATGTTATTGCACTGATGAGCATCAAAAAAATGGCAGTTTCAACAATGGGAGAAACTGAAAAGTTTATCTAATTTATCCTGTTAGTGAGTTGTTTGGTCATCCTTCGGTTGAATAGTGTCTGTGTGGAACAGTTTTTGAAAATGATAGTGGAAGCGAAAAATCTGGTTTTACTGTTTGTTAATTATTTTGTTCCAGTTTCAAAATTGTTTGAAACTGTGAAATGTAAATTCAAATTATTCAGCGAAAATCTGTGGCAAAAAGTTTAGTGTACACAAAATATGATATGTATCAATAACTATGAAAATGTCATGATCATATGCGTCACAAGCTATATTCATATCTTCTCAAATCAACCTAAATTCTTTTTCGTGTTTTTTTATCAAACAAACATTACAATCCATTGGAAAATATAATTTTTGAAACAATAACCAGTTTTAAGGAAATTTTTTATGCAATCAAAACGAATAATTAGCGGATTTTAAAAGTGCTGAAAATTGATGGATCACCTGAAACTGTAAATATTACAACAAACTGATTTTTTTTCTGTCTCAAATTGATAATATTCTTAAATTCTCGCACTGGTTCTCAATTTTGGTGACTTCTTCCCATTTGCGAAATCAATCCTTTTCTGAACTACTCAAAGAATTTCAAAATAGTCGAGGCACCTAAAAACTCAATTAACTGTTCTGAAAATTTTCCCGGATTCTTAAACTTGGAAACTGTAGAAAAGCTTCTTTTTTTGTAGAAGCTGTGATAAATTCATATTATGTTTTTTTAAAATTATTTTCAATACCTAATTCACAAGTTGCTGTTTTTTTGAAAGGGGAAAAACTTTCAGTTTATTGAAACGAATTCTTGGATAGAATTGCACAAATTCTAAGAGATGATGCCGTTATTCACCTAATGAACAATTCAAAAAAAACATTTGGAGTTTTCAATGCCGCTCGAAACTGAAAAATGATGTATGTGATCTGTTGGTCATATAATTTTCAAAGTTTTTTTTTTCAAAGTTTCAAAAAAAAGAAGTTTTTCACATGAAACTGAAACCTTTTCTGTACGAACTCTTCCTGTTTCACTACATTAACAGTATTACTCGACCTTTTTGGAAACTCGAAAACTAACTTAGTTTGAAGAAACTAGGACAAGAATGCTCAAAGCTTGACAAAAAGACACCAATCAACTTCAAAAAACTTTAATGTTTGAAGGAATGTAGAAACTTCAAGAGCATCTAAATATATGATGGATAGCTAATTTGCTTCATATCTGGAAATAATCTAATTCACAACACTTCTAGAGTACATTGAAAGTTAAAACAATGTGGAAACAGTATCAATAAACTATTTTTTCAAAGTTAGATGTTCACTTTGATTTGGTTGCCAATAGTCAGCTTTACTCTGAGGAGTCCCGACTGTTCATTTCAATTGATAATATTGCTCATCTATCCAAACCGTTTTTTCTGTTTCAATACATTTTCAATCTTACCATTCTTATCGAGAAAACAGTCTCTCCAGCATGTATAATACTGTGATAAATACTTCAAACGGAAAAAAGCAGAGTAGTGATTTTGATTTGAGTGATTTTCATCAATAATGTATCATCGAGAAAAAAATTATTTGAGCACATTCGAGTAGTATTTTTGAAGTTACACTTTCGATTATGAATGAAACTTTATTATTGATCATTCTTGGAAATACCAAGGGTGACTATTCTTTATCGTTTCTGATGAAACTATCCATACTACCTAGATTTTTTTGTGTATCTAATCGATCGGTGTGCTTTTTCATATTCACATTTCAAATGGATCCGTGCAAGAAGCAAGACGTGATCAACCCGATCATTCATTAGACGGAGGCTCGAAACGGAAAATAATGATATTAGTTTAGACGATCGCACTGTTTTGGCTCGCTGAGCAAGATGATGATGATGAAAAAAATTGAGATACACCATCCCATTACTTCACTATCTCATCGAATTTCAGTTCAACGGGTAAACATTCTCAAATATATTTATTGAGTGTGATCCCTAAATTAACCACATATCATTGAAATTTCAAGAGGATAATATAAACTGATAATATAACATATTTTTTTGGAATTTCAGTTTCAATGAAAATTCAAGAACTAGATGTTCTCTTGTTACAATAGTCGGTCGATAAATTGAAGTTGCGTAATTTTTTGTCGGTTGTCTCTTCATGGTCATTCCCGTTTTAAATCTGAATTTATAGGAAATATTATTATTACTGTTTTCAACAAAAAATCAATAATATGAAGTACGGGTTCTTTTTCGACAATTAGGCAAAACAAGAGTATGAATGAATCAAGTTTTAATGAATATTTTTATGTCTCAATAATATTTTGAAACAGAAAATAGATAAATTCGATGATCAGCTGGACTTAAAATTAGTGAATTTTTTTGGTAATTTCAGACAATTCCAAATTTTATCAAGTGACTAACAATAAAGTGATCAACTGACAGTTATATTTCTTAGTTGTTTCAACTATGTCTAAGATGGATAAGTTATCAGCTAACGTGATTGTTCAAATAATTTTAGACTTAATTTTGAAAAAAATCAGCAGGGACACATAACGAGAACGCAAGATAAACTTGGAAACTTTCCTGTTTCAACTCATTTATGAAAAATGAACTTAGATTATTCTTCATTACAATAACGGAATCTGATTTTGAAGGTAGTGTTGTATTTATCTCGAGTGAAATCAGTTATCTCAATTTCAGCAACACTTGAAACATGAAATATACATTTACAGGCAATAATTTTGATTGTGAGGAACACTTTAAATTGAAGATGTTTCGCACCTTGGTTTCTGAAGTTATTCGGGAAATGTTTTCAGTTTCAATAAAAGCAAAATTTTCAACATTTCTCATGATTTGTTGATGGTTCCTTTAGAATCGAGACGATAGGAATAAATTCAAAAAATCACGGGATCTCAAAGACTTACTAAATTTATTTTTGATAGTAGAACTGCGAAATTTTGTAAATTATTCAAACTTACTTATATGAACCTCTTATTGTCGCGAAAAATTACTAGCAGTTTCATATAACTTTTGAAACTTGAAAAAATATACTTGGTTCGTTATCATCATCTTTTGATACGATATATTTTGAAAAAAATCGCTGAAACTTGATACTTCTTGAAACTAGGGTAAATCAATAGTATTACTGTGGAAGACGACTTTTCAGTTTTACAGTTTTTTGAGACTGAAAAGTTACATTTGACGAGTTGATAAAACGAATCAAAAAGAATGAAAACACGTTCAATGAGAAACTAAAATCGGAGAGACAGCCTTAACCGTCTCACGTTTCAAGCACGAAACAGAACAACTTTAGGAAAAAATGTGGCACATAAAAACTAGTGTAATGCTTGCTGATAAACGAACTAAATGTAAGACGATAATGGGATCAGTTCATGAAAAATATTTCATGTTTCAATAAATTTTGGAACTGCAACTTCTGGAAACTGATTATTATATCAACTTGCCAACACGACAAATGACAATATATATGTTAGAAAACTAGCTCGAGTAAAGGTTGCACAACTTGCAAGATCGGACAGTGGAGGTGGAAGGGGCAGAATAAATCTTGGGTATAGATACAACTATATTCATGTAAGGACTGAGATTTATTATCATAATCATAAAACAACTGCAAAAAGCACGTTTCAAACAATCTGGAAACTGGGAGAGTTTTTTTTTTCTTTCGCTGCTGGAGTCATTCGAATAAACATGTTGACAAAATTGACATTAGTAAATGTACTTTCTCTGTTTTTGCCTTCAATATCTGTGAGAAGTGTTCTCTTTCTCAAAAAAACAAACACTTCCTGTTTCAGCAATTTGACATAATGTCAAGGTATTCCGTGAATTCATTGCGTTCACGAAAATATTAATGAACTTTAAAAAATCTGATCAGTTTTGTGGAATGGCCTGCTGATCCTAGAATTTCCTATCATTTTCAAAGGTATAAAATCTGAATTTCAGATGAATTTTCAGATATTCAATGCTGTAATATCTTGATAAATTTCAGTTTCAATCAATTTACTCACCATCTGGTATTGGAAAAGTGAACAATGTCTTTTTTATCTTTTCAAGATTGAAACTTCCAAAGTACTATAATTATCTCTCCGGAAAGTATCCATAGAATATTGTTAATGTAAAATAATTCACAGTTTCAACAGTCCAAGAAACTGAAATGGATATTTGATATTCTGATTCTTGACCGATAAAAATGGAGACATCCAAGTACATAGAACTTACAGTTTCAATCCAGGAGAAGCTTCAGGATTTATGGTTTTCTTGATGTTCACTAATACTACCTAGAAACCAGCTGTCATTACTGAAGATGTGTTGTATATTTATTGAATCTCCTACCTTCGTAAAGAGAAGTTTTCTCAAGGATACTAAAGAACGATTATCGAAGTTTGAATCCTATGATCAGTTTAGTGGATGACATGAAACATTAATGTAATATTTTAGTTAGAGCCAGAAGCAAATTTTTTATAATTTTGCTTGCCTGAAAGTGAGGAAAGAAAACGTACTCGGGATATGATTTGAAACCAAACTAATATCATGTGTCGAGTGAAACTGTAATTTGTGTAGCATATGAAGCGCAATGAAGCAGAATCCAACAACAATTGAATCATGCAGTTTAAGAATGCTTAGTTTTAATTATTACTGAAACTAAAACAGATTTTTCTTGAATTTTTCCTGTTTCAAGATAATCTTACAATCTTCTTGCACAGATTCTGAATAATCCATGACGCAATCTTTCTTGATGATTAGCTAAAGTTAACCACAATTGCATATTATAATATAATCAATGTTTCAAGTAATTGTGAAACTCAAAATATCGGTCATTTGAAGTGAATTCCTGTTTATTCCAACCAAAAAATGAAATAAGCTTGTATCTTGACATTTTGAACCAAGCGACAACCAGAAGTGTACACCTTTTTATCAGTTTCACTAACTCCTGAAACTGGAAAAAGTTATTCGCTTAGTTAATCGATTCATCTTTGGATCATGAAGTTTTAAAAAATTCGATGACTCCAATTGAAACTGAACGAGAATGACACACGTTTCAATAATGACCGAAACTGCAAGAACATTTGAAAAAAACCATCATTAACAGTGTGACGAAAATTCAACCAACTACTGTTTCGTAATAATATTTTCAGCATTAATTTGATGTCGGAATCCACTAAAACTTCAATTACCAATTGTTCGGGAACCCTTCATTGTTGTTTCCTGTTTCAAAAAAATAATAACATCATCATGAACCAATAATAACCACAAGAGCTATGGAGGAAACTGGGTTTGTGGGTGAGTGGGCTCTGCGTCTCTACTCTCTCTCCATAAACAAATGAACTAATTTGCATCGCGTCCCCTCCTCCATGTTCCCCTTAATTCAAAATGTATCAAACCATGTAGGGCATTAGAATAGAGAAGGGGAAACGGGGGGCTCGGCAAAACGCCCAATGACCACCAGAGAATTTGACCACCATTGCAGTTTTATGTCTCTCTTTCTCTATGCGGCTCCGAGCTCCGGAGCACGTAGTAATATGAAAGAAAGAGAGAGACGAACACTAGCTCGAGTAAAGCGGGCATAACTTGCAAGATCCACGAAATGGTGGAAGGGCCAGAACAACTTTGAAATTTAAAAAAAAACACATTTTCAGAATATTCATTTCATTTCAGTAGTTAGGAAGTTCGCAGTTTTAGTGAGTCAATGATTTTTAACACATGGTGTGATATTTTGGGATCTCTCTTTTCAATGTTTTCCTGCTTTTCTGCCATTTTTTCTCAACATGATGCGAGCTGAAAATCGATATATTATGAAGGATCAGCTGGAGCTAAACCTAACCTATTATGCCTTGCTTCTTGATAGTTAAAATTAGCCCGTTGATCCGACAAAGGTTGCGCAACGTTCTCCTCTCTAGCATTTCTCGATGTTGTCACATCTGTATTGTGCTCATTTTGGACCAACAGTGATGCTCTCTCCTTCTTGGGTCTCACTTTTCCGTCCTTTTTGAGCAAAACCGCCACCACACGATCATGACCTTGCTGAAGAGCAACCGCCAATGGTGTGAAACCTTCTTCAGTGGCTAGGTCTTGCCTTGCTCCGCGGTTTAGTAAGTATCGCACGATTTCTTCATGATTCTCCTGAGCCGCCATATATAGGGGTGTGAAGCCTTGATACGATTGGACGTTGAAATCCGCACCATTCTCCACTAAAATGTTGACGATAACGGTTTGACCAGCGAGTGAGGCGATGTGGAGAGCTGTGTTGGCTTTCTGAAATTACTTTGATATAGATTCATAGATTCATAGATTCATAGATTCATAGATTCATAGATTCATAGATTCATAGATTCATAGATTCATAGATTCATAGATTCATAGATTCATAGATTCATAGATTCATAGATTCATAGATTCATAGATTCATAGATTCATAGATTCATAGATTCATAGATTCATAGATTCATAGATTCATAGATTCATAGATTCATAGATTCATAGATTCATAGATTCATAGATTCATAGATTCATAGATTCATAGATTCATAGATTCATAGATTCATAGATTCATAGATTCATAGATTCATAGATTCATAGATTCATAGATTCATAGATTCATAGATTCATAGATTCATAGATTCATAGATTCATAGATTCATAGATTCATAGATTCATAGATTCATAGATTCATAGATTCATAGATTCATAGATTCATAGATTCATAGATTCATATCCTACACCAACCTTAGTAGCCGCATCGACCAACGCTCCCCTCTTGATCAACTCCCTAACGAGTTTCTTGTGTCCTTCCTTGGATGCCAAGTGTAGAGCATTGAGCCCATTACCATTACATGTGTTGATATCAGTACCACTTCCTAGATATTTTAGCACCTCATCCAGATCCCCGGCACGAGCGGCGCGCAAAAACGAGGATCTATCCACCGCCTTGTTGGGCCCGGTGATGTATGATGGGTGTGGCTCGACATAAACTTTTGGTGGACCCAGCATAGTTCGATATTTGGATTATCTATAAATAAGTTCAGATATTATTTGGGTTTCAGATGAGTTTCAAAAAATCATTTTTTCAAAAAAAAGTTCGATAGAAACATCAACATGGAAAATGAGAGAAACGACTTCAGAATATAGTGAAATATGAATCAATGAATATATGCCTCATGTCATGGGTCCTTAAAGTATAAAAGAGAGGAACAGCAGAGGGGAGGGCGAGCCAGAAGGGCAATGGAGGAAACTGGGTGGCATTGAATGTCCACTTCGCTTTCTGCGTCTCTCCACTCTCTCTCACATACAAATCAACAAACAAAAAGCTAGCTCGGATAAAGGTTACATAACTTGCAAGATCCACAAAATGGTGGAACGGGCAGAAGAAAATTAGCTCGGGTGAGGGTTGCATTTATGGGATGGAATTTTTCGGTCTCCGCAATCTGTGAAATTGGAAAAGATTATTTTCAGATTGTTCAACCCATTGCAGTAGGAACTTTATTTTATGAAAGTTCGCAGTTTCCATGAGTCAACGATTTTCAACATTAGGCTTGATTTTCTGATAATTTCGGAACTTCTCCTTTTATTTTTTTCTCGGCGCTGCACCAAACGTTCCTGTGTTATTTGGAAAAATATAACAATTCACTACCGATAAAATTGCTTTCGCGGTTTCAGCAATTTTTGAAATTAAAAATGTACATTTCTAGGCAGTGACCTTGTGGTTGATGCTCATGAATAAATGTTTTACTGTTTAAAATGCAGTTTTGGAATTTCGATCTGAAATTTTGCCGTTCCAATCGGTCATGAAAAAATTCTACATTCATTTTCATTGGGTTTCAATGCCACTCAAAAATTTAATGCATAACTTCATTTGAAACAGTACGATTTTTGGTCAAATGTTTTACAGAAGAGAACGTTTTCAAGTTCGGCTGAATGGTGTAGACATGCATTCGGTAAGTCATATGCAGAAGTGATTCTCTGTAATAATGGATTCTGAAAATCGGAAAAGATCAACATTTTTCAATAAACTTCCCGTAATATGTATAACGTGCAGAGAATGATGAGTTCAAAAGTGTGAACTTTTTGAAAAAAAAGTGAAACTGAAAAGAATGGGGTTATTTTTCTCAATAACAATCATATTTCTTCCGAACACATGAGTCAGCTGATATCGAAAACATTTTACAGTTTCAGGAAATTTCGGAAACTAGAATCAAGTTGGATATTTCGTTAATACCTTTATTTGTCGTTCAGTTATCAAATCCAATGTTATTTTGGGCGAATATATGACGAACTATATTTTTAGATTTTCGGAAAAATCATAACTGCTTTAAGAAACAGAAATATTAGTAGAAGAAAATTTTCAATGTTATGATCAAAATAGTTTATACTGTTTTAATCATTCCTGAACTTTTAATATTTGACACGGTGCTCGATGGTTCTGTGGTTTTGTAATTTCGGAAACTGAAAAAAGTTGTATTCGAAACAATTTACACATGACGGCTTGAAAAAACACAACGGAGAGGTTTGAGTTATTTTCAGACTCTTTTATAAAAACTCAGTTTCATAGGCTCTTCGAAAATTCTCCATTCTCATTGTTATTTGATCATTTGATGAATTGCTTAAAAACTGTTAATTATTCAAGAAAAGGATAAAACTGGAAAAGAAGCAAGTTTTTTCTGCTAGAATACCATTATTTGTGCCACAATCACATACAGCCATCACATTGCAAGATAAACTTTCTTAACAGTTTCACAAGATTTTTGAAACTGGAAAAAATTTATATAGCTCGTTCAATGCCTCGTTTCTGAATTGTGAAGTGAATATGTGAGACATTTCGATTTCAGTAACTCACAAAAAACTGTCAACTTCAAAAAAGTGTTGGTTGTATCCAGAGAAATTTTGTTTTGCAAGAAAAATTCACAATGACGTTATCAATTTAACCATATTACTAATCATTGCAAATATATTCACTGAAACTGAAAATGTTCTATACTCATCATAGAATACAGAGGATATACAACTAGTTTAGCAGTTGGAACAACTCCAATTTTTCATATTAATCCTTGAAAGAGCGAACGCAACATTGACAATGATGGAAAAAAGTAGATGCATAAAATTTGAGGCAGTAATACTTTTTGTCCTTGAAGGTTCTAACAATACTACATTTTGTATGTTTCAAAAATTTTTAAACTCGAAATGTTCATAAAGTTTTTATTCCATACATTGTTCAAAATCCTCATCAATGTGCTGATAAAGTCAGGAATAATCGGATCATTGTGAAAAATAGACAGCCTTGACTGAAGCTATTCATGTTTCCTTAATGATCTCGCAGTTACTTCCAGCAAATAGGATTGACATTGAGTGCGGTGAACAGTGTTTGCCGTTTCAGACGATTCTGAAACTGAAATTTATTTAATGCATTTGAATAAAACGAAATCAACATGCTGGTTTAAAAATGTGCAGTTTCAGTCAACTTTGATATGAAAATCATATTCAGGACCATTTGATACAAACGGATCATATCGTACTCATTCACACGTTTAATTCTTTAGGTGTACGAAATGTACTGTATTTCGAGTACCCAAACAGTCAACATGGTGTTCACCGACAAGCATATATTCTGTTTCAAAGTCATTTAGAACGGCTAAAATTTTGAAATTCCTATTTTTGATTCATTCATAATATTTTGCAAAAAGCTTGATACACTTCACCCATTTGTTCGTCCCCACCCGATAACCGAAAAAATATCGGAAAACATGTTTCATAACTCGATTTTGTATTTTCAGACATTTTTTCAGCAAATTTTGATTTCAGATTCGGAATCTCCATGCTAAATTACTTCCAGTGCACAAAAATCAGCAAAATCGGAAAACTTTTCCCCGAAACATTCCCTTGTTAGATATCAATCTAGTGAAAATAATGACCCTGTTTCGAAACTACTTGTTATTGGAACTCAAAATGTTTGTAACACTGATAATGTATCGTAACCCTGTCAACCTCCGAATGAGTATGATCGTGTCTACCTCATCGTTTCAACCAATGATGAAACCGAAATTATAAATTTTCTGACAGTTGGACTAGTTTCGCCATTCTTTCAAATTTTTTTGTGATTTGAGAGTCCTATCGAGCTCTGGGTCTAAATCACTGAGGATATAAATTTATAGAAACAATAAGTATCCCTTTTAAATTATTGAATTTAACTTATCCGAAACCCTTTCTATTTTCAGATTATCAACTTCAAATACATATATCATATGGAACAATTGGGCAGTTATATGGAAACTTTTTTTTTGCTATTTTTGGATACATTCAACAACTTCTGCAGTTTCAGACAATCTTAGAAACTGACAAATACTTTTTCATTGATTTTACAACGACGAAAATCATCACATTCTTTGTGTTTCAAAGAGGCACATTAATGATTAAGCATTAATTTTGAAAACTATAATTTTATTTATCTATTTTGAAACAGAAACAAGTTCATGACAATTGACCAATTTCAATACTTTCTAGCAAATCAAATGAATAAGCACAACTTTTTTTCAGTCTCAAAGTTTCATTGAAAACTCTCATTTTTGGCAGTAAACCAATTTTTTGTTATTACTATTACACTCGAAGGTGGAAACATGAAACATGTGTAGTTTACAGTTTCAAACAACTCGGAAACTGCCAGTTGCGAAAAAATTTGTAATCCTCAGACGAATTGTTCATCCCGACAATCCATCTTGCCACCAGAATCATAGATTTAAGTGAAAAACTGTGTAAATTCTTAGTTTTTTGAAATACTCCCGATTGTCTATCGTTGAATCGCATCGAAAATAATATTGTTAGTTTCAAAGATGACTCATTTTGAAACGGGAAAAATTTTTGAAAGGTCTGGAAACTTTTGAATTATTGGAACCCAACGAACTCAAAAAATCGAGCATATGTCGTTTACAGTATCAACAAACTTCGAAACTGCAAGATTTGGTAAAACATTTTGATACTCCTGCCACACGTTTTGTCAACAAGCCAATTTTGTATTCAACCCAGTATGAATGGTTTTTTTTTTGCAAACTGTACCGTTACAATCAATCTTGAAACTGTAAAAATCTCCCCATTGACTCGTTTTGGCATCACTCTTCAATTTTGTCTTAATTATGTTATGCATACTCTTCTATTTTTGATAGGATGCTCTAATTACATCTTCCAGCTCTTAGTGGTAGGTGTGAAGCACATTCTGAAATGCGTACAGTAGTTTGAAGGAGCATGACAGTATTCTGGTAATTATTTCTACGTGTGTTAAGGAGGTCAATAAAATCTTTACATTTCAGAAGTGTTTTCTCCGTTTCAAAAACGGTATGAAACTGAAAACATACGTATTTATTTTTGATAAAATCAGCTGCATTTCTTGAATTTCGGAGTCATTTGCTTTACTCCTAACCACTCAACAACTTTTTGAAGTTTCATACACATCTAAAATCTGAAAGTGCTCGTTTTATGACAGATTGGATTAATTTTTCAATTATTAAACATCAAACTTATGTACTTTGCAGTTTCAACTAACTTTGAAACAGCAAAATTTTTTGAAATTTTGTTCGTTTGATAAAATTTTTTTCTACCAATAAATCATCTCTTTGAGTTGATTTATTGAGGCAGAATTGAACGAATTTTGTTGTCTTAGAAGTCACAGTTTCAAGTCGAAAGTGTATAGATTCCGAGTTACTTTATGTGATTTTGATTGCTCATTTTCTATCCAATTTATTTTTTGGTGCACGAAATACACCATCTTTCATGCACCCAAATAATTCAAAAATGTTTGTTAATGACAATCAAGGACAGAAACAATTTAATAAAACTGTCAATTTGTTAGTAGTAGGTCTGAAACTGGAAAAGAATTATGCTCCATTGAATATTATGAGGATTAGGGTAGCTCAAAGGAACATGGCAGTTTTTAGGCAGTCATTTCTGAAACAAGCTAGTTCACATTTTTCTCAGAGCTATTAAAAGATTTTCAAACATTATTTGCTGTTTCACACACATTTTAAAATTGAAAATGTTAATTTTTATTGGTGAGTGAGGCAAAAATATTGAATCCTTGAAAAATATCGAAACATTTGTTGGATATCTATCCGGTGTACCATAATTTACATTTACCTACTATGGATAGAGAAAGAAAGGAAAATATCTGCTAGTAAACGTTATGTGAGATGTCATCGAAACTGAAAAAATTTTCAGTTTCAAAGGCATGTGTTTCTCATTCAATCATCTTTACTGGGGTTCAATGAATAAATCTCCATCTATTCATTAAGCTAAAATCAGAAATGTTTAGTAATTTTGTCAGTATAGGTTTAGTTTTAGTCGAGATTTGAAAAATGAAACGATCAAACTGCTTCAAAAACTAAGTTTTTATTGATCAAATTTCACCCTACATATCTTTTTTGTACCCAAACCAGTTTTTTTGATACATTTACAGTCAGTTCAATAAAGTACAAAATAATCACACTGTTTCGAAATTAGTTTTTTATTGAAACTGAAAATGTTTGTGACACTGGTAAAGTATCTTGAAAAACTATTTTCCTTCAAATGAGTATATGTATACATGAATGTAATGCCTTGCCCAAAAGTCACACCGTCCGACCTATCATATACTTCCTGTTTCAAATGCCATTGAAACTAAGAACATACAGTTTTAGTCAGTTAGACCAGTATTGTTTTGTCATTCAATTTGTTTTGTGTTCTGGTGCATGCAATGCCACATAATTATTTCTTGAGACTTCTGACATTTATTACAGTTTCGATGTATGTTAAAGCTACATAATCAATGTATAGTTTGATTACGCTCCTATTGATCCAATTTGAAACAGAGATTTCATGAAACCGGTTTCAATTCTGTGAGAGCTTCATTATTTTTTAAACGAAAAATGATCAAGTGCACTTTTATGCTGTTCCCGATTACATTTTTTCTTTTCCCAGCACTTTTCGGTTATTGAAACGAAACGGGAATTGTGTAAACATCGAATAAGTGTTGCCTACAGTTTCAACATGATTTGAAACGGCAAGAATTTGAAATTTTTTCGATTTTTCGGCACTATTGTTACTGAACATCAAATATAATCGTGGTAAATCTAATCTTGATACATGAATAATTTTATAGTATAGGTTGGATATTTATCGTCAAGAGTCATCACTTTTTTTGATAAATGTTGATTGGGAAAGATAACGCATACATTGACAAGGAAGTATTTTTTGAAATAACATTGAAACGCAAAATATTTTCAGTTCCAGATCCCCAATTTATTTCACTGATCGTCATTTGTGTTAAATAAGTGAATCAGAAATCAAAAAAATTAGAAAACTTGTATTCCTTACCAGTTCCGAAAAAAACACTGACTTTGAGAAAATATCTATAGTTCACCGATGCATGGCAAGAGAGTCTCGTAACAAAATCTGAAACGATTTTCAAACAATCTTCCGTTTCACTGAAACTTCGAAAAATTAAGGTTGTTTGATTGGTTCAATCATCAATCCTAACTTGAACTTCCGGAGAAGTTACTGCAAATTTGAATCGTATAGTTGTCAAGATTTGCCGTTTCATTGGTGTTTTGAATTTCTCACTCTCTTCTTTTCTACACTGAAACTACATCAGAAAACATAACATTTTTTGACTCTCAAACTTCTGTATAAAATGTAAATAAACCAAAACACCGCGCTTTGAAACTGAAACCATTCTTTGCTCTTCCACACAGTTTCAACCAAGTTTAACAGTTTCAGCAAGCATTTGACATTGAAAAAATAGTTTTGTCAGACGAGCATTACAATTTCAACATTTTATGAAACTGAGAAGTTTGGCTAATCAACTTTTGCTTATTCGAACCAGATGAAAAACAATGACAGGTACCTAAGAACTAATATGATAAGGATAGTGGTGAATCAGATAACAATCAAAATGTCACCAACAAGCTTTTTATTGGAACAATATGAAATTGGCGACACTTTCAAATTGTTCTGAAACTGGAAAAACTAAATGGGTGCAGCTGGAATACTTTATTTCGATCAAATATGAACGGTTTGCTTTGAGAGAGGATGGACCGGCTATTGCTAAAAATGGTAGCTGCATTGATCTACTTCGAAACAGAAACAAATTCATCAGTTCTTCAAATTCCTCGGTTACTTTTCATAGCCAAAAATTTACTAGAACAATGCTCTGCCGTTCCAAAAGCATACCACATTTTTGATCTTGTTCAAACAGTTTTCAGTCATTGAAACAATTATCGAATGTTATGACCACCATACAAGTGTATTTTACAGTTTCAACAAAACCAGAAACTGTGAAATAAGATAAAATTGACATTCTCGCAGAGAGACTTTTAGTATCAATCAACGTTTCAAATGTGATTATTGAAGTCGGGTGAAACAACTTCTTTCATCCCTTTCTTTTTGTTACAGTTTCAAATTTCAGGTAGAAACTGTAAGTTGTTCTTATTCTTCGATATAATTTCGATTGCGTTCTTTTTTCAACTTTTATCTCTATTCTGTGAACTTCAATGGATCCTGCGAGAATGCACAAAACATACTGTGTTTCAATTACTCTTATGAAGTCAACAACTTGGATATTATTCAACAGCATTTATTACCCAACAACCAGGAACAACCAAGGTCTTTTGTGAAAATATTTGAATTTCGTGTGAAACAGAGAAGCTTGTTGATTGTTCGCCGAAACGAAATACAGCAGAAAATTAGATAACTCTTGTAAAATTGCCCCTAGCCTGTGAGACATATTGGGTACACCCATAAACAATATCTCTATGGAATAACATCGAAACTGGCAATATTTTCAGTTTCAGAGACAATAGTCAATTCACTTTCTTTATTTGTGTGGAACTAGGTGTTCGAATTTTTGTTCATGAAAAAAATTTACGCAAGGAACTTGATTCTTGAATACAAAACAAGATGAATCAACCGATGAGATGCCGCAGAACTGAATTGTTTCATGTTTCAAAAGTAACTCAACCTCTGCATCATATGACTTGAATTCACTAATACTTCAGTTATTAGATTGTAACGTAACAAACAAAATTTATATTAGTCTCTTAAAGTTTCATTTGACAAATCAGCCTGATGAAAGTTTTTTTCTGTTTTCCTATGTTTATCAAATATGTTAGTTATTATTACAATAGTGATTTTTCATAAAACTGTAAATGTTTTGATGCAACGGGGTCGCATAATTTCTTGTTGGTGAGTGTCTTGTTGATCATCAACCATTCATGGAGCGTGCATACTTTGAAACTGCCACTTTTATGAGATGAGATACTTTAATTTTTTCCAGTTTTAGCAATATTTGAAATTAATTTTCTCTATTTTAGCCAGGTTGTCAGAATTTTTTCCGTTCCTGTTATATTCCAAAGTTGGTGAGTATATTTGAACATTTACTAAAGACTTGGTTTAACTGTTTATGATTTTTTGGAATTGAAATATTTTATTTATCTTTACTCGATATCTCGATTTTTTTTCTAGCTTGAATGGTTTACGGTAGTTTGAAGGAGTACGGTAATGTTAAAAATGTTGATGAGATTATACAATATTTTCCGTTTCAATCACATTATCAGACTGAAAAAAACATCTTTTCGTTGATATCAACTAAAATCTACTACGAGACCAATACTTGACAAAATTCAAAATAACAAACGGATTAAGGAAAAATCTGGGATTTGCAGTTTCAACACGATTTGAAACTGTAAGAATGAGTGAAAAACATTGATAGGCGGGTAAAATGTTTTTGTTTCAAAAAGGAATCAACTTGTGTTCAATTCTTGGTATGTAAATAAAAATAATTTTTCAAATATGTACAGTACCGTGCATAAAGATACGAACACCTGATTTTTTGTGTTCTCGTGTATGTTTTTCGGGAACCAGGACACCGATCCATGTGAAACTTTCACAAAATGTTTCGATAGACTTGTTATCACTATTTTATAAGCGACATCCTGTGGTCGCCGCCAGAAATTTCTAAACTCCATTCACCAAAAACCTCGAAAAAGCCATTTTTTCAATTTTTGATTATTTTTGTGATTTTCATTTTGGTTGTGATAAATTTTGATAAATTTGGGGTCAGAAAAAACGCAGGAAAAAAAGTTATGAAGAATTTCAACATAGCTCGGCGAAACACGATCGCAAAGTTTCAAAAAACAGGCCAAAACAGGCGGTGTTCGTATCTTTATGCACGGTACTGTATACGGTTTCAGTTAGCCCTCAGTTTTGTGTAAACTCACAGAATACTGCTCAACAAGTTGATGTACCGATATGTATACTATATATTACGGTTGCGCAGCTCAGAGTTTAGTAGTTTAAGTTAATTGTGATTTCAATGATTCGCTTTTTTCACAAGCATCAGATCAGGCACTATTTCGCTGATTGGTATTCCCTGCCGCAAGCTTGAAATAACTTCAACTTCAAATCATAACGTCACTCATTTTTTCAGTTTCATTGATATTTGAAACTGACATTTTCTTTGAATACAGACGAAAATTATATAACAATTAATTGTATTTCTCTTCCTCGTGTTTACGATTATGCGAAAATACTGATGAAAACCGTTTTGTAGATTTTTCAACACTTTGAAACAGAAAATTCATTATTTTCGTTTTGGAATTGTTTGGAAAAATGGGCAAGAGAATCAGCCAAAAATTGAAACAATTACGACAATCTAAAGGAGTATGGGTTGTGACATGAAACTGAAACTTTTTCAGTTTCCAACACATTTCGTCGATAGAAACGTCTTGGTCAGTTTTGAAATACTGAGAAATAATTGTGACATACTTATGGATGCATCAAATACACTATATTATGTGCACCCATGAACTGAAAAGAGGCTGAAAAAGATGAAGTGAGATTTGACGATGCAATACCGTTTCAAACGACAATAACACTTTTAGCATATTCTGAAACAGAAGTTAAATCAAAATGCAGAAAATATTATTTGGTTCATGTTGATTCTGGAGTTGAAAATTCGATCTACATGAAATTACATTAACATGGATGGAATATAACTATGTTACAAACAACAAAAAACATTTCCATTATAAATCATTCAATGCATTTAGATATATGGATGATATCATTCAAATTTATGAAGATGGAAAAGTAGATATTGATGATATTAACAAACATATTTATCATGAATCATTAGAATTAAATAACACTGTTTTGAATAAAAACAATGTTCAATTTCTAGATTTGGAAATATATCAAACAAATGACCATTTTAGTTACAAACTTTACAATAAGACTGATGATTATGATTTCAATATTGTTCGATATCCACACAAATTTAGTCAAATACCTATCTCCATTTCACGTAATACCTTCTATACTGAAAGTTTACGTATTATACATAGTTGCAATGATACTAAATTTATCGATATACGTATCAAGCAATTAATTGACAAGTTCAAACAAAACAATTTCAACAATAATGACATCACCAACTTCAGTAATTACACCCTCAAAAAGCTACAATACCTTGACATAATCGATAGATCTTATCTCAAAACTATATTCCAGGTTTAGGTCCATTACTTATTCTCTACGCCCTCTCATTTATATATACATACTCTCCTTTTGACACATTTTGTTTACGACCACACACAGGTCAAATTTACGCGCCTATTCCCATATACATAACATTCACTCACATTGCTCATTTCTTACCTACTTTTCTTCTTTTTCTCTCCTTTATTCTTCTTCTCTCCTTCTTCCCGCTTTAGGCATAGGATTAGACTAAAATTGCGTTTTTATTTTTGATTATTGCACAGGTACTTGCTACTGACGAGACTCGGTACCTATAGTCGTCTAGTTTAGAGTCGAAACGACATTGCGCTTTATTTCTCTTCTCTCCATTTTCACTCTATTATATCACTTTTCCCTTTACTTTTCTTATATTTCTTCTTTTTATTATTGATTGATCTTGTTCCTCTTGGACATGGACTCTAATGGTTTATCCATATAAGGGCATTCCTTTAGGAGCATCATCATTTCTTTCTTTATTTTCCTTTTATTTCCAGACTCTTTTCTCTTCCTCTCCTTTTCCTTTTTTTCTCGTCTCTTTCTCATTTTCCTGTATGGGAATTCTTTCCTCATCCTGTAAGGGATTTACAATTTTATAGCCTTGTATTAGGCCTATCTCTTTCTTCCTTTCCATTTTTTCACAGTCATTTATTTACCGAAACCTTTCTAATAATACATTGCTTAAAATTCCATTATATATCAATAATAAAGTGTTCCTTGCAATACATAATAATCTGATGCATATATAACTTCTTTTAAAATCTCATACAATAAAACTAATATTCAATTAGTCATTTCTACTTTTTATATAAAACATTCTAGCTAAAGATTACAATTTTTTAGCTCACTATACTACAGCAAATTTTCTATTTTATTTTTCAGATATATTCTAGTTAATTCTATTTAGTTACTTATCATACATTCTATTAATTTAATTTATAATTTTTAATATTCCTTTGACTCCTTTCTCTTTCATTGTCCTTCTTTTGCCGCCGCATATCCATTCTTCTTCTTATCCGGCTCATCTTCACTACTCGCAGTTTCGGCATTTCCTCTCTTTCTACTACTTTCTATAAATTTCATTTTCTTTATTTTTCCCTATTCAATTTTACTTACCACTACTAACCATACTCTTCTCTCCATTTTCTACCTTTCTTTTGGGCTCTTCATCTCTTGTTAAGGAAACATTATTAGTATTCTTCTCATTCTTCGACCAATAAATCTCCAGATTTTTTAGCTCATGTTTTGCGTTACTTCCCGTCAAGTCCTATAAATTCCTCTTTTCAATTTTAAATTCTAAAATTACTCACAGTTTTGGCTTTGGTATACAATTCCTTTTTGTTGTCATATATCTCCTTTAATCCCAATCGTTTGATATCCTCTCCTTCCTTATATTGTATTTGACAACGATTGTTTACCCATCCTCGGAAGTTCGGATCTTCTTTACACATGTAACTATAAATTTTGTTTAAATTGTCATTCTTTTCTTTTTTCTATTACCCATTTACAATTCGCATCATTTTCTCCAGCATAATTTCTCGTTCGGTCTTCAATCTGTTCACATATATTCTATCCTTCTTCTACAATTTTACAATTTTCCTTTTCAAATTCTATTACAACTCACATTCTTTCCCATTTTTTGATTATACTTTTCCAGGTTGCATCCTCGTTCATAGCAGTTTTTAACTATTTTTGCCACCGCCATTTGTATTACTTTCATCACTATAACGATTTTTTTCCCTTCCTTGCTGCGTCTTATCTCAGTTTTCGCTTGTACAACTTCTGCCATTTCTATTCCTAATCTGTAATTTAGTTATTATTCAATACTTCCTATCATCAATCTTTTACTTACCCTATCTCTGATATTATACTTTCTAACACCTCTTCTACTTTCTTTCCTTTCATGTTTTCTACTGCGTTGCAGATCTCAAATGTGTTTGCCACCACTTCCTTCTCAATCTTGCTCACTTTCCCTTCCAACAAATCCATCGTCGTTTATTTATCTTGTCGTTTTACCTATAATTACATATTTTATTAAGCATTAACATTTTTATAACTATAAATTCATTTTCTCTCATTTATTTTATTTGTCATCCTGATTCTACGTACTTGGCATTTAATCTTACGACCTTTTTCATACCGTACTCTTAATCTTATTTTTCTCTACACCCTCTCCTTTTTCTATTATGTTTTCTTCTTTTTCTACTCGCAGTCTAATTTTAGACTATATCACCTCGTATGGGGTAACTTATCTTATATCCTGTATGGGATCATATATTTACACCTCGTACGAGGTTATTTTTACCTTCTTATTAGAAGATATTTATTCTTAAAATCTCATTTATACATAATATTAATACTATACACGTATATAATTCTATACCCAACATATATGTCTATCACTTCCAATATATCATAACAATTCAATCATAATTTCCATAAACAATATGAAGAGCAATTAATGTGATGGGGTTTATAAAAGGACAGACTGGCAAAGACAGTAGTGTGTCTGTCCGCCTCCTATTAATCTCTATAAAATCTAGAAGGTGTTTGCCACACCTAAATGAGCAGCCCTCATAAATCCTACTATTGTACTTCTCGGGATTATGTCGTCCCGCAGATTTGAAATTGACATACCAAACTCACAGCTACTCAACCTAAATCTAACCAAAACCCCTTTTCTCTCAAAACCTATCTAACCATACCAATATCTAAAAACGAATATAAATACTATGAAAACCACAAATTTTACACTAAAAACATATCAAACAACAACAAAATTATCTGCCAGCAGTTCACGATGAATGCTGGGAAAATTTGCAAATCAAAATGCAAATATGACAAACATTTTAACTTTAAACACTATATTTACAGTTCCTCAACAGGATACCGAATCAATACATTCAAAACTGATGACACCACTTGCGCTAGTCAAGGTGTCATTTACTGTATTACTTGTATGGATTGTGATAGACAATATGTTGGTGAAACTAAAAATCAAGTCCATAAACGAATATATCAACACTTATATGGTATCAAAAAAAGCCCACATTCTACTTTCTTCTATTCACACTTTGATGAGCCTGGTCACAACCGTGAACAACCCAATATCAAAGTTGACATTTTAGACAACTTTGATAACACTGAAAGTGCTATTAGAAGAAAGAAAGAACTCCATTGGATCAAAATTCTAAACACAGCTTATCCTTTTGGATTCAATGATCAAATACAAAAGTATGGAATTATCTCCCAAGGAAATTCTAAACCAAAAGATATAATCAATCATCCATACCTTTCATATGACATTATTAATAGACATACTAAAAAGAATAAAAAACCAATTAACAAGCTTGTTAAGAATGCTGATATTACTAACAATGATATTTACAACATCAATTTTGCAAAAGGAATGCAGCTTTATAGAATTTACCATGAACTCACTAAGTATAAGAAAATGAATAAGTTACATAAAACTATCAATAATGGTGATTTCTCATCACTTTATCGTGGTGATAGTTTGATTAAACTATTGGCACTTACCAGCAACCTGAATAAAACCAAAATGATTCAAGACAAATATATCAAAGATAACATCCAAAATACTAAACCTATTCGATATTTCAAGCTCAAACTACCTTATCACCACAAAATTGAAAATAGCAAAATTATACACGAAATCAATAATATTTTCAACAAGAATATGATTTTTGCCACTAGAAAAAGTGAATTTACACCTAGAATACAGTTACAATTCACGTATACCAAACCAGATAGCTGCAAAGTTCTAAATTATAATCAATTTTTACGTAATCTTAGCAAATCTGATGATCAAAACATACTTCATAATTCATGTGTATGTGATTCACCAATATACAATAAATATATTAATCATAAATACAAACATATTATCACAGGTGACTCTTCATTCATTAATGATCTTGAAATAGAGAATTATTTGAATAAAGGCGCTAAATTTCGTAGTAGTTCTAGTTTTGATCTACTCGTACTACATGATGAAACAACCAAACAAATAATATCTATAAGTGAAAATTTCCACAAGTTTTTTGGTAAAGCTTTGAATATACATAAATTTATCAAACAAGATCTTTCTAATTTGTGGAAATCTTATATTCAACTATATGAATCATCTAATAAACGGAATAACATCTTCAACAATAAAAAATGGCATTTTATTCGAAACAATTTCATTATCACTGTTACTGATAAAGCCAGTTCTAACTATTCATTCATTTGTAAAAAACTTTATCTTAAACTTATGAAAGCTGAAATGGATCAATGTCATAACAATGAAAACACTTACAACATAGATACAACCAGTGAATTTGATCTACTTCAACGACATAAGTCTATTATTGAATCCTATTTTAGTAATTCAAAAATTTATAATGTTTACAATCCAGAAACATATGATATCGCTAAAATGGGTATTCCGAATATATATGCTATACCAAAGTTACATAAAAATCCTATCAAATTACGCTTTATCAGTGGAGCCTTTAATAGTAGTATGAAACCATTATCTCTTTTAACCAAAGTTATATTACAGCATTTCAAAAATCACTTCAAAAGATTATGTAAGGTTATTGAAAGTAGAACTAATAATAAATTATACTGGTCAATTGATAACAACACTGATGTTATACAATTCCTCAAAACCCATATCAAAAATTTCAAAAAACCCACTATTTATAGCGGGGATTTTAGTTCACTTTTTACCAATCTACCTCACGAAGTAGTTTTGAACAGTTTATCTAATCTTATCACGAAATGTTTTGATAATGCTAACAAACCATACATCAGTATCAATGAAAAAGGCTATGTTTACTATGACTCCGATATAAATGATAAAAATCTTTGCTTAGATAAACATCAAATTATCCTCACTGTGGAAACCATTTTGAAAGAAAGTTATGTTAAATTTCAAAAAGATATGTTCCAACAAGTCAAAGGTATTCCACAGGGGGGTAATGCTTCACCTTTAATCGCTGATCTTACATTAACATGGATGGAATATAACTATGTTACAAACAACAAAAAACATTTCCATTATAAATCATTCAATGCATTTAGATATATGGATGATATCATTCAAATTTATGAAGATGGAAAAGTAGATATTGATGATATTAACAAACATATTTATCATGAATCATTAGAATTAAATAACACTGTTTTGAATAAAAACAATGTTCAATTTCTAGATTTGGAAATATATCAAACAAATGACCATTTTAGTTACAAACTTTACAATAAGACTGATGATTATGATTTCAATATTGTTCGATATCCACACAAATTTAGTCAAATACCTATCTCCATTTCACGTAATACCTTCTATACTGAAAGTTTACGTATTATACATAGTTGCAATGATACTAAATTTATCGATATACGTATCAAGCAATTAATTGACAAGTTCAAACAAAACAATTTCAACAATAATGACATCACCAACTTCAGTAATTACACCCTCAAAAAGCTACAATACCTTGACATAATCGATAGATCTTATCTCAAAACTATATTCCAGGTTTAGGTCCATTACTTATTCTCTACGCCCTCTCATTTATATATACATACTCTCCTTTTGACACATTTTGTTTACGACCACACACAGGTCAAATTTACGCGCCTATTCCCATATACATAACATTCACTCACATTGCTCATTTCTTACCTACTTTTCTTCTTTTTCTCTCCTTTATTCTTCTTCTCTCCTTCTTCCCGCTTTAGGCATAGGATTAGACTAAAATTGCGTTTTTATTTTTGATTATTGCACAGGTACTTGCTACTGACGAGACTCGGTACCTATAGTCGTCTAGTTTAGAGTCGAAACGACATTGCGCTTTATTTCTCTTCTCTCCATTTTCACTCTATTATATCACTTTTCCCTTTACTTTTCTTATATTTCTTCTTTTTATTATGAAGAATTTCAACATAGCTCGGCGAAACACGATCGCAAAGTTTCAAAAAACAGGCCAAAACAGGCGGTGTTCGTATCTTTATGCACGGTACTGTATACGGTTTCAGTTAGCCCTCAGTTTTGTGTAAACTCACAGAATACTGCTCAACAAGTTGATGTACCGATATGTATACTATATATTACGGTTGCGCAGCTCAGAGTTTAGTAGTTTAAGTTAATTGTGATTTCAATGATTCGCTTTTTTCACAAGCATCAGATCAGGCACTATTTCGCTGATTGGTATTCCCTGCCGCAAGCTTGAAATAACTTCAACTTCAAATCATAACGTCACTCATTTTTTCAGTTTCATTGATATTTGAAACTGACATTTTCTTTGAATACAGACGAAAATTATATAACAATTAATTGTATTTCTCTTCCTCGTGTTTACGATTATGCGAAAATACTGATGAAAACCGTTTTGTAGATTTTTCAACACTTTGAAACAGAAAATTCATTATTTTCGTTTTGGAATTGTTTGGAAAAATGGGCAAGAGAATCAGCCAAAAATTGAAACAATTACGACAATCTAAAGGAGTATGGGTTGTGACATGAAACTGAAACTTTTTCAGTTTCCAACACATTTCGTCGATAGAAACGTCTTGGTCAGTTTTGAAATACTGAGAAATAATTGTGACATACTTATGGATGCATCAAATACACTATATTATGTGCACCCATGAACTGAAAAGAGGCTGAAAAAGATGAAGTGAGATTTGACGATGCAATACCGTTTCAAACGACAATAACACTTTTAGCATATTCTGAAACAGAAGTTAAATCAAAATGCAGAAAATATTATTTGGTTCATGTTGATTCTGGAGTTGAAAATTCGATCTACATGAAATGACATGCGAATCAACAATAATGACATTTTGACAACTGATATGATAGTGATGAAACAGATTATATTTATGTACCTAATAGCTGGAAAGTGTGTGGAATCACTTTCTTGAACATCAATATCTGGTAGATAGAATACGGTAGTTTAACGATGAATGGAAAACTGTCGAGAAACAGGAGAAGGAGAATACTGGTATCCCATACGATTTTTTTTATTTTCAGATACAGTTTGAAACTAAGAACAAATTTGATTAATTCAAACCTGTCTTCAAAGTAAATATCGTAAAATTTTTTCGAGAGAATGGAAAACTGATTCATGATTTTCTCCTATTTTACTGTATCAGACTAGCTTGAAACAGAATTTGGTAAACTAAAGTCAATTGACAACATGAATGTTTTCCTCAAAAACTTTTTTTAAGTTAATATTTTCGGTGTTATAAAATTAGAAGTCATGAAACTCCGAGCTGCCACACAAATTTTTTAAAACACGAGGATCAAATAGTGATCTGTTGGTGAGTCCAATTTAATCACTCTCCATCACAACAACGCAAAGAAATAATTATCAAATGATCAAGAATGCAGGAAATATACATTTTTTGAAACTGTGTTGTTTTCCGTAAGACAAATCTTCAACTACTTCCATAAGTTTCAGATTTTTGGGAAAAAATTGTTTCAGTTTCAATAACAATTGGAATATAGCCCTAGGAAGAATTTTTTCTGTTTGACTTGGACTTTGAGGCAGTATTAGATATGATACAAAATACTTACTGTAGTGTAAACAAACGTGATGCAGTATTAGTATGATCTCGCAAATCCTTTTTAAAAAAAGAAAATTCCAGTTTCAAATATATTTAAAATACCAGAATCAAAGCTATTTTATGGGTACGTATATGGTGTTCAAAGCGTCCAAAACTCGTAGTTTATAATTTTCTGAATGACTTTATCGTCCCTGTTCGCTTCAATTTTTGGCACAATGTTCTGCAAAGATGAACGAATATCAAGTTCAGAAATTTCTCTCAGTTTCATCTCACTTTGAAACTGGAAACTTTTTATCGTTATTGCTCGATAGGTTGACGAAATCATCATAGTTGAAATATTGGAAAATTGAAGTAAAAAGATTACGGTTGTTTCAAGAAGCATGGTATTAAGGGCCTTGCAGCGACATCGAATAAGAACTTTTAGAGAAAACTTCCTTCATTTTTTCAAAAAAAAACTTCAGTTTCTGACACACTTTGAGATTGAAAATGCATCCTCATTCTCGCTATTATCGACAAATTTCCAAAATAAAAATGTGGCTTCTTGAAGTTCACAGCCCTTCAAAAGTGCATAACTCGTTATTGACATGATGCCTAAAAAATAACAGTGATAGTAGAAAACATAAGTAATTTACAGTTTCAACGATATTTGAAACTGCAATTGCTCAAAACATTTTTGATTCTATTTCCTATTGTAACAATAAACGATAATTTTGTGGAAATTGATGAATCCTACCAAGAGGTGCCACAATATACCGTTTTTTCATGCACCAATAGTATCGAAACTCTCTTTGTTGTTATTACATACCAACCACAGAAACAATCGAATCAAACTGCCAAACGTTTAGTAGTAAATATGAAACTGGGAAATAAAAATTATCCTTCAAGTTAATTTCACTGATGGGTTACAATAGTTTAAAGAAGCATGATAGTGATAGTTTCAAGCACTGGTTTTTGGAACAAATTATATCGCATGAGTTAAAATCACATGAATTTCAGACATTTGTTTCAGTTTCACTTTGTTTTTGAAACTGAAAACGTAAATTTTTACTATTTCTGAGAATATATGGGATTTTGAAATAATTTAAAAATATAAGATGGGTTTCCATCATTATATTTTGAATTGTTCGGAAATTGCAAAAGTACCTCTACAAGTGAAAAATTGCAAACATTTTCAGTTTTAAAGGTACGATTTTTTTTCTCAAATTTTTGTCCAATAGTCAATTTTGTCCAGTAGTAACTAGAACGTGTAATTTTCTTCCAATTATTTTTTTTGCTGTTCCCGAAGGGCCTTGAACAGTTTGTTACCAATAAATTCATCTATAGAATAAGTAGAATTCATCAAGAGCAATGCGTATTCATAGCC
Source organism: Caenorhabditis uteleia (assembly GCA_963573275.1). NCBI lineage: Eukaryota > Metazoa > Nematoda > Chromadorea > Rhabditida > Rhabditidae > Caenorhabditis > Caenorhabditis uteleia. The sequence continues at coordinate 3,599,404 of OY752135.1, read as the reverse complement.
GTATCAATATTTTTAAATGTGTGGATATTGAGACATTAGTTTGTATCTATAATCATGTGTATGATGGAAGATGAATCCCAACTAGTTTTCACCTATGAAACGATGATATGAATTGTTGATGAAACAGAATATACTTCGGATTTGGCTGATACCAAAAGATTACTCGAATCATGTTATGTAGCCCTAGTAAATATCAGTTTCACACAAAATAAAAGTGCATATCAACTTCAACCGGCTATTAAAATATCAGAATCAGGAAACCATATTTTTTGAAAACTCTGACTTGAAACAGAAAATTAGGTGTTCTATGTAAAATATGAAGCAGTTATCTCTGAAAATTTCGTGATTCAATGACAAATGATGATCAACAAGATAGTTTGATGAATATTATGAAACTCATACTTAAATACAAAAAATAGCTTTTTTGATGACAATTTTTTAATGAAAGTTCTTGACGTTCAAATTCCGCATATTGTCTCTTTTGTCTTTATTTTGATGTTGGTGGTATTGTTCGAAAAGGTCCTATCTCCAATCTATTAACATTTTGGTAATGGTTGTAAAATAAGTATACTCCTCTTCGAAACTGTAATTGTTTCATGCAAACTATTCTTCGACATACTGACATTGTCAGAGAAGTTGTGTTTTTCTGATGTTAATAGAGCTTTTCAATATTTTCCTGTTTCAATAAGTTTCCGAGTTGAATCATATTCCCAATATCGATAGTGCAACGTTCTCACATTGTGGTTTTACATGAAATAGTTTGAGCAACTTCGGAAAATGATAAAATAGTGCTATCATTATCATATCATATTAGTGATTTGACTTTTTGCGGAAGAATATAGACAGTGTCAGGTGAATCATAGAAATTTGTACTTCTTGTTGATAACCCAATTCTACTAAGCAGCCTCCTATAATTATCTGAAACTAATCCATACACTTCATATACATTTTTTGAAAATGAAATATATTTTTGCAATCGTTCGAGACTTTACAGTTTTCGGTTTTTTGTTGACAAAACATCACAATTTCTGTTAGACATGCTACGAATTGAAATAGGAACCTGGTTCACGAACATAGAAGAATTGTAGAAATAAAATATTCTAGCAGTTTCACAAAACTTTGAAACAGATAAAGTTCATGCGTTTGCTAGTAAACAACTGATGATTTGAGAGGTGCAAGCTATAAGGAGTGACAATCCCATCACGGGAAAGTTTGTAAAAGCTGTTTCGCATTTTAATTATGAACTGTCAAAGGAAAATTCCGTTGCATTTCCGACAATTTCAGATAAGTTTCTTCAGTTTCGAACACATTTCGAAACTGAATATTCATGCTCATTTGTTAGTACAGACAATATTCCGATCTACATGTAGAAAACGTTTCCAGAATCATATCAAATCAACTTCTGCATCTGACATCAAAACTGATGAAAGAAATACGGTAGCTCAATAGCACGTGAGGAGGATCGTTTTCCTGTACAACTATTAGGTTGATAAGAAAGTTTTTTCCCTTTTGGTCGACTTTTTCATATGATTATTTCCAAAAAGAGAGATGACGGAGAAACTAAAATCTTTTGTCATTCGTACCAATAGACTTCCACCAAAACCCAACAAAGTGGTGGGCCCGTTTGAATCGACAGTTAGCGAGCTAGGAGGTGAAAACTGCAATAATGTTTTTTTGGCATACTTTAGAGTATTGAAAATTTGTCTGTCAAGCTATCATTGAAAACCAAGAATGTGATAATAGTTAGATAGAGCAAGGTCGTGAGTGTCCAAAATGCAACTAAGAACTGGTCATCCAAAAGCGGTGGATATAGAGTACGAGTTGCGAAAACATCTGGTCCAACGTTGTCGTGAGGGAAATGTATTCGGATACCTGCTTCTCAAAAGAAACTAGCTGATGTCTTGTGGTTTTGTAGGTAGTTTGTTTAAACATCAGTAATGATAGTTATACAATCATATGGCCGTTTTCAATATCGGCATTTTCGTACCGGCCTTCAAAATCTCAACATCGTCATTTTTGGCTAAATATTGGACATCGCATCGTCCGCCGACTGATCTGAGTCGTTTGCCGTTGTTCCACTTTTACAAAATGTTAGCACTAGACCCCATTCTTATCTCCATTAATGGCGTCATCAGATCATTCATGGGTCCTAAGTAGAGCAAGAAGTTCCAAACTCATGTGAACAATGAGATTTTTTTCAAACTCCTCGAAAGTGTGAGACAAAATGTTATCAATTTTTTTTCTCTGGTGAGAACTCTCAGTCGGAGAAAATATGTTTGGTCGGTACCCCCAAGACTGCTGACAACCTATGTTAAGTTTGGTACGTGACCGCGTTGACCGGCTTGCACAATGCAGCCAGATCAAGTACCATCTGGCTGTATGAACCAGGCAAACCCTCCGCATAGAAGTCCCCCTCTTGGAACTGTTGCAACCAATCTCATATAGTATGCAGTTGAAGGGTCTTCTGACTATATATTACTACTATTGTTTCGTTTAAATCACATTCCTCCGAGCCAGAAATTTTAGAAAAACAATTTAGCCCCAAGCGTGAAGTAGGAACTGCCAAACATTATGCGGCATTATCGGACGGAGAAAGGGCCCAGAATGGTATGCAAGTAGTATACTAATGTATGATAGTTACTGTCTCTGACATAAAAACCCGCACCTCGAAAACAATCTGTAAGCTGAGAAAACGGTTAGCCATTTCGATCGTCGAAAAAGGGAAAAAACTTTCTTATCAACCTAATATTTTAGTTTCAAAATTATTTCGAAACAGAAAACATACATTTCACAACAATTAGTGATGAGACCCTTACGAAGTAAATATGTGGAATGAAGAGTTGATACTTGTGAATTGGCGAAATAACCGCGAAACACAATTTTTCTCTACTTTTTTATTTCAATTATCTTTGAAACTGAATTTATGCTGAAAAATGATAAAGGTCATACAAAATGTAAATTCAATTTAGTCTTCTGTTTAGATCTGAACATTTGTTCGGTTTCAAAAACTTCGAAAAAAGCACACCAGTGGTAAGAATTTTGTAACAAAATGAAAGATGACGATTATTGCATACAATTTTTTTTCCAGTTCTTAAAACGTTTTGAAACAGATAATACTGATCCATCAAATAATCAAATGAAGCAGCTTTTTGGAATAAATATTGACTTCAATGAAAAAAACAGAATTTGATTATTTGTTTTCGAAAAATACGACAGAAGAATCAAGGCGATTTGAAACTTTCCTGTTTCAGATTTGTTTGAAACTGAAATTTAATGAAGTCAATTGGCTGCACGAACACAATTCGGTTCTAATTCAAACAATGTTTGCGGAATTGAATTCAGTAGAACCTCTTCATCAAACTAAAAAGAAATATAAATTCCGAAATCCAGTAATTGCAAAAAGAGGAATATTAGTAGCACAAAGAAATTTAGATATCAGAAATCGATTTGACGAGGACTGACTTAGAATTAAACACGGTTTTTGAAGAAAGTTATAACTTGTATTATACTTGGTACAGGGACAAGACCCAAACAAATCACTACGATTGACGGATCAGTTCATGATTTAGTTTATGTTTGAAACAGTAAAAAACACTGTTTCAAAACCACAGCTCAAAATCTATTGTGATTGGCCTTCCTCCGTTTCGTGTTCACTTCAATTCGCATATAGTGGTATTTTTTTCGCTTCATTTCCCATAGTCATTGAAAATACTAGACATTCTACAGCCATGCCTGCCACTTTTTTCCCAATTTTGTAGCTCAAAAACATTATATCAGAAGAGCTGAATAGTTTCAAAAAATGTATTAATCGGATTTGTGTTATCTTTGATTTAGCCTATTTTTCATAAACAAATTACTTTTGAAACCGAAAGACTTCTTGAGGCAGTTGGCAAAAACGAAAAAATCAAGCTGCAGTTTTTTTTTGCATTTTTTATAAATATTTCTCAGTAACATCAATACTTTTTATTTTTTATACCAACACCGAACTATCTTGTTACTCGTTCGTCTAACTGGAATAGAAATCTAGTTTATAACACAAATAAGTAAGATGATACTGTTGCTGTAAACATTTCTAGCAATTTCAGAACACTTGGAAACGGCGATTCGTTGTGACACTTTTCAGATATTTTATCAGTTTCAAAGCAAAATTCAGAATCGTTCCATGTTGGTTCGCTGGCTGCATAAAGCTAATAGAAGGATTTCAAAATTTACCGATTTATTATCCGTGGAACTTGTCGCTTTGTTTGATACAACTGTTATGCAATACTACTTCTTTCATCTCTTTGAAGATATTTGGGCACTAATCGACAATACGACTACTCAAATAAAGTTTTCAAATAGTTTCAACACACTCTGAAACTGAAAACATAGTACTGCTCATTGCTAAAACGCTCACTATTCGGAAAAGTTAGAAGGTAACAAACAATGCTAGGCTCAAAGGGTAACGGTAGTTTAAAGGAGCACATTAATGTTCTTTCTTCCTAGGCAACCTTTGAACAAAAAAGTTTTGTGTATTATATGAGTGAACATCAAACAAGTGTTGCTTACAGTTTCAACAAACTTTGAAACTGCAAATTTTTTTTTAATTTATCATATGGTGAAAGTAAATTTTATCAACCAACAAACAATTTTTGTGGCACTTCTTCAATATTTTCAAGTGTTCTTCTCATTTATCATCAATTCTCTATTAGGGATGAATTGTTTGACGGATGAAATTCTTATCAGTTTCTGATAATTTATGAAACTGAATTTTTTTTTTTGACAATCCGCTGATTTTAATGTGCACAACAATTTTAGTTAATGAGACTTGTAGCAAAGATATTTTTTCGCAGTTTCAAACAAATTTAAAAGTTTTATTGTTCATATTTTTGTTGCTTTATCGCAGAATGGCGTCCTCATTAGCCTCGAACCACAAAACGAAGAGCTCTGATGTTCATGGGATCATCAAACAGACTTTATTTTATATAGTCAACCGAATTATCACAAAAGCTGATCTGATTGTAGCTTCAAATAACTATTCCAGTTTTAGCATTGTTTCAAAAGCAAGGTATATTTTTCAGAATTGGTCATATGAATGTGCTAAAAAGAATAGAATAATAATAAATATCTATCTGAAACAATACCAATTATACTGATAAAACTAGAAACAGGTGGACAAGTGTATTTTGGCATTTTTTCACGATAAAACCTGTAAGTATGCTGGAAATACACTTTACCTAAAAACATCAAAAATCTGAAAAAACCTATATTAAAGTTTCAAAAAAAATAGAAAGTACAAGAATGGGTAAAACTTTGATCTTCCAGCAAAATATACAGTTACTCGGATATTGCCCTGAAACAATAAATGCTTTTAAAATCATATCACCCATCACTACATCACCTTGTTTGAATATTGATAAATGTTGAATCAGAACAAAAGATATTCTTTAGTTTATGTACTTATCAATACAGCAAGAGTCCTATTTCATCAGAATACCGTTGGAACTATTCGATAAACTTGTGACAATCGTTCCAAACGGAATCAAATGACATAGTGAAGTAGTACAAACTTGATAACAGTTATGATATTAATGAAACAGATTATATTATCAATGATAATATTTGAAAAGCAAAAAGGGGCACAATACATTTAAAAAAGCATAGTAAGATTCATACTGAAGCAGAAGCATACCATCGAATTATTTATTGTGATAGATCGACAACATGAACACACCAATTTTCAGGTTTTCAAAACTCATAGTAATTTTATCAGTTGCAGGAATAATTATTACTTATTCTTTTGATTATTCGATTACTACATCGAATATTGTTTTACTGTTGACAGCCAAAAGGTTCATTAAAGCAAAAAAGCGAAAGCCTGCTTAATAAAAACTTTCACATTTCAAACCGTTTCAAGGCTGTTTGAAACTGCAAACGTACTATTTCGAATTTTTCTGATGATCGACTAGCTCATTTTTCTGGGAACATTTTTTGGTGGCTAGGTTTAGTACAGTGTTCCATGAACACTTATAATTGTTCGACCTAACTATGCAGTTTACTATTATCATATTGTTTCAGAATCAATTATTGTTGAAACTGATCGTTTTTTAAAATAATTATCTTAACGGCACTGTTTCACAAATATCAAGAGGAAGAAACTGTTTCTGTTTATAGAACATTTGTGAATGAAGAAAAATTGGAGTTCTGTGATATACGACAGTAATGAAATAAAGCATGTTGTAAAATTTTTTGTTCCCAAAAGTTTCGGAAGAGGTAGGGGCGGTTGCGAAGCTCAGAAACTTGACAAACTCAGTGTATGAATAACTGGTGAAACTGAGAATTTTTTTATTTATTTTATTAGAACATGTTTGGCAAATGCTTTGTTATAATTTACTAGTTTCATATTTCAGTCAACTATTCCAATATCTATCTCAGTTTCAGCATTATACGAAATTGACTCTCGATTTCTGTAAGTACTGATATTTACATGACTAGTTTTAGTTGAAAAGTAGATCCACCTAATATTGTGCAAGAATATTATCTTTTAAGACATTTTTTGAATCGAACTTTTTTTAAACTGGAATTTTCCAAGTTTTTTTTTCCAAAATTTAGGCAGTGGCGATCAATGCTGTAATAAAAGGAATACGGTAGTTTATAGGATCAAGTCAATGTTCTTCGATCAAATGAAGAAAACTACCGCTTCAGACACGTTTTCAGAGCGAAAGGAATCTATTCTCGTTAGTATCAAACAAAACGACTATTGGACCATACCAGGGGAAAACCATGTTCATCAAATTTATTCATCAAATTTAATATACATTCCACTGTATGAAAGTTTTGTGAAAACATTTTGAAAAAGTATGGTGAACAGTTTCAATCAAATTCTGAAAATAATTTAATTTTTTGAATCAATGAGAATTATTATTTATCTAAAATTACAGTGTTATATCACACGGAGCGCTATACCCGTGGATATAAATATGTTGTTGGAGTGTGTGAACTGTGCTAAATAGATGATCATCTCCTTTATTGTATGTGCGAGACATTTAGGAGAGTGGCGCCGTGTGGCGACCACTCCCTAGCCTCGTCTCAACATAAACTGAGCAACAAAATATACGAAAAGGGGCGGCGCGTGTGACGCCACAAAAAGAGGCACATGATTGAATAGCCATGGGGGACCATGGCTAAACCCTCTCGTGCATACATAATTGGAACCAATAAATATAATAGATGTAGACAACAAAGAACGAGGAAGGACAAAGCCTTACTCGTTACATCCTACCCCTTTAGTGATGCTACGTCCCGGAGCATCTCCGACGGTTGGAATAGAGTTGGAATACGGATAATATTCCTGGACGCAGAACACTCATACAAAGATGTTAACGAACAATAGAGAATAGGAATGTCGAGGCTATTACATCCCCCTTTTTTAATTTTGCTACGTCCTCGGAGCATCTCAATAGTTGTTAAAGTTAGAATAGATGAGACATTCCGAGGACAGTAAAGTTATACAATTGTACCTAGTTTATGAAAATATACATATCGAAACAAGCCTATAGTTCTTAACAAAATCAATCTAGCAACTTCAATATCTAGTTCTTAACATCATCTTCACTATCAACCCTAAAATTTGAATCGTAATAATAAGGTGATGATGTTTGTATAAAGGTGAAGTTATACATGAAAACTATTTATGGCTTATAGTTCCTATACTACTACGTCGAGTATACAGACAAAAGAATTAGAAAGAAGAACTTAAAACTACTGTCTGGCGGATGCTGGTAAAAATTATCAAAGTGGGCAAGTTAACAATCCAATTAAATATTCTAATCAATGTTTTCAATTCACAAATATGAAATTTCAATACTCTCAACATAATAACACTGGTGCAGAGCTTCTTTTGAGTTGCACAATAATCATGGGTCTCAGTGGGATTTATCGCTCTTCTGGCCCGAATCAATTCAATAATAGACACTTTTAAGTCAATTCAATAATCTCTCATACATGAAATCTTAGTCAAATAAAAAGAACAATTATTTATCAATATTCCTTGCCTATACTTGCTGCCATATGCCAAATGGTGCATCCAATGAAAATAAAGAAACGGTAGTGTTTCTTGTAACCAGACAAAAAAACTAGACGATAGATGTCTCGAATAATAGATGACGATTTGTAGAGGGGGATAGGGTAGGTGATTAATGGTGAGATGGGTAGAATAGGTGGTGGTATAAATAGTGGTGTAGTGGTAAGCACACAGGTCTTTGAATCTTTTGACCTGAAGTTCTCGAATCTAATAACTCTGTAGTATAGCGCGAGATATTAGATTCTACTCGAGGTGGAACTTCCATGTTATATCACACGGAGCGCTATACCCGTGGATATAAATATGTTGTTGGAGTGTGTGAACTGTGCTAAATAGATGATCATCTCCTTTATTGTATGTGCGAGACATTTAGGAGAGTGGCGCCGTGTGGCGACCACTCCCTAGCCTCGTCTCAACATAAACTGAGCAACAAAATATACGAAAAGGGGCGGCGCGTGTGACGCCACAAAAAGAGGCACATGATTGAATAGCCATGGGGGACCATGGCTAAACCCTCTCGTGCATACATAATTGGAACCAATAAATATAATAGATGTAGACAACAAAGAACGAGGAAGGACAAAGCCTTACTCGTTACAACAGTTTCAATCCATCCTGGAACAATGATACTTTCTAATTTATTGATTCCAAATCCGTGTCGAATTCGCATTGTACAATTTAACTTTTTTTACAAGAGCACACGTTTCGCAGAGTTAAATCAGAAATCACTGCTTCAGTTTTCTTTAAAATCACGTTTTTTGAGAATTGTTAAAGAAGTTCACTATATTGAACGGTCATCATTTCAGAAAAGCTGTATGATTGAACAATAACTATGTAATTATTGATGTATTCCCATGATTTTCAGACATGTTCTCAGTTTCTATCAATATTTGAGTGTGATAATTGATGTTTTCATTAGTAAATATGCTCCAAAGTAGATATCAGCAATATAGAAACTATAATCATATCATTGTTCCATTTATCTATGAAAGTACCAATTTTCCCGCTTCCAGACTGAACAAGAACATCAATTTGTTTTATAGCTCTTCATCAATTTTATCTCGATTGCGCAAACCCGGGTCAGTAATGAAATCCTTCTTCTAGAATTTTCCACACAATTTGAAATCGAAAATGTTTGTTTTTTTTCTCTTTATGAAATACTCGAAAAATATATGATTGTTCAATAAATTTGGTAAAAAAAAGCCTGAGACAATCATGGTAGTTCAAAAGAATACGAATGGTCGAGACTCGCACTTTCATACAGTTTTTTTCTGTTTCAGACTCATTTTGAGTTTGAATGTGTAAGTTTGTGCCGTTTGTTGGGAGAATTTCATAACATAATAAATCTTATACAAAAAGAAAGGTTTTGGCTAATAGTGCATCAAATACGCTAAATTATTAAAACTTTTGGGTATTGTTCGTTTTTATCATATTTTCCAACGAATATTACCGTTTCACAATGATCTGAAACTTTTATTTCATACGATTGTTCACTCACGCCAATTGGTATTGAAGTAAAACTGTTTGGTTTTCATCTTGAAAAAGCCTGATCAAACTTGTTATTGTGATCTAACTACACCATGATTCGTGCACCCGTTCTTTCCACAAAAAACCAAAGTGAGATAATAGATGAATAACTGGATACGTTTTCGATGTAGAAGAGAAGTAACAATGATATGATTTTGTAATTGATTGAAAGACGATATTCGAGGTGTTACAAAGGAACTCTGTGGGAAGAATCGAAGGACACAAACATGAAGTTATCTTGAAATAATTTTGAAACTGAAAATGTTCTGATTTTCATACATAAAATTTTACCAGATATTTTTTCTGTAATCGATTGGAAAACAGAATCTAGTATTTTTTAAAATCACTATTTTGAGAAGAGAAGAACAACCTAAAGCAACGACAATTTGCGATTTTTTCGGTTTCATGAAAGTTTTGAAACTGAAGATGATTGTTGTTTTGTTAATCGGATTTGAACGATCAATGAAAATAAATTTCGAAAACTGAATTGAGTAAGCGAAAATTGATACGTTTCTGTTGAAGGTTGAAATTTACTGTTAGAGAGTGGAAAGCATGTGATTTCCCCAAATTTTATGTTTCCGTTTGTTTTGGAGTTCTCATTTCATAGGCTACGGTTGATTAATCTAAGACAAAAGATCATGTTGAAATATATGATTTGGTTATGAAATAGAAGTATATTCGGTTTCAATCCTTCCCAAAAAAGATCATTGCATGTTACAGATGTTATCAACTTAAATTGGGATCCAAAATTCCAGCATGATTTTTCTGGAATGAACTGCTTCCAAACTTCACAAAACAAAAACATTATTCAAAAGCTAGTATCAGTTTCAAGAATCATCGAAACTGTAATATACCTAGAAAGCGCAATAGATGAAATAGAATTTTGATCTATCATAGAAACTGTGAAATAAAAAACACTGTTTCAAAATCCGCGTTTCACACTTTTTCTTATAGCTTTCATGTTTTTCATGCTCATCATCTTTATCATGTCCAAACCGTTTTTGAATGAAATAGTGAGCAACTTTTCTGACAGTCAACTTTACTCTTTCACTCAATGAAGTATACTATAAATACATTGTTTCAAAATCAATTGTGATTGAAACTGATATTTTTTCGAAGATCTAGCCAAATAGTAACCAAAAAACCACAAATCTTGACCGGCAGCATAAAATTGATATTGGTAATAAAAATTAATTATGTTTCAAGAGCTCTGTAGAACTGATAATTGCACAAAATCGAAGTTATAACAATTTCAGCGACGATTTGTGATCTGCCATTAGAAGTATAAACTCATTGTGGATCCCGAAAATTTCTCCATTCTAGATGTTCATCGAAACAGGAAATGTTTATGCTAATTTTTTAAAAAAAAAACTTTGTTTGTTGAGAACTCATACCGACCATGCTTTACATAAAGATAACACTGTTTCAGAATTGTAGATGATTGAAACTGATATTCTCTGAAAAGTGATAATAGATAGTCCTTTTGGATACTTATTTTTTAAATGGTATCCAGGAAGTCCACACCTTGAAAGTAATACTGCTGCTTCCTGACAATTTTCCAGTTTCAGAACTTATTTGAGATTGCATATAAAATTAATTCCTCATTGGGCGCGGCAAATGAATTTGCTGATCCACTTTGAAATAGAAAAAAAACTTGAGTTTTCGTACTCCAAGAAATAAATGGTACCATGAACTACATAATAGATAATGTGAACTGTTCGATCCGACAATAAAACTTCCAGAGATTATGAAAATTTGACAACATTTTGAAACAGTAACTTTTTCACTCACTTAATTTGATCACATTCACCACTCCTGAATGCGTTAATTGACTTGTCTCATATCAATTACTGTATCGATAGATATTGAAACAAGAAAAAAGTTTATTGATAATACTGCTCGTATCAATCGTAGAGGAAGAAGTATCTCATGGTTCATGTTTCCGAAATTCTTTTGAAGATTGTATTTTTGACAGAGCAAATAAATAATAGAACTTACTCGAAACACAATCAGGCGATCAAGTGACAGAATGATAATCTGATACATTTTGTAGAATACTGGCAACAAGTCAGCAAAAACAAAATAGACGAGTTATTACAGTCTGTTAGCTACATAACTGATATGACAGTGATGAAACAGTTTATATTTATCTTCTAGTTTTGGGACTAGATGAAGCAACTATTTACAAAGGAAATCAAAACCTGGTAAAAATAATATGGTGTTTTGAAGAAACACAGTAAACAGTTGATCGTCATTGTTTTCAATGTTTACAGTTTCGCAATCGTTTTGAAACAGAAAAGAAAAACTTCAAGAATTATTAAACTGGTTATCTTATGGTTAATGAGTCGGTAACTGAACAACAGATAGTTTATATGGACATGTTGTCATAAATGAAATTTCAAAACCACACTGTTATAAAACTGTACAGTTTCAGATATGTTTGAATCTGAAATTATGTGAAATATAGTCAATAAAGATGTCTGATCGATTTTCAAATTCAAGGAAATTTTTTTTTGAAAAATGCACTCTGACATCAACAATATAGCACTGAGATGCATAACAGTTTCACAAAACATTGGAACTGCAACATTTCAAGAAATGGGGAGAATCGATTTTCAAATGATCTTGAGGTGTCACAATAAACTTGTAATCCCTGTTTCCAAATTAAAGTATAAAATATTTTGTACAACATCAACTGATGTCAGATTCATCTACACCTGACATCGTGTCTGATTAGAATAATAACCATAAATAAAGTACAAAATAAATAAACTGTTTCAGAATATATTTTTATTGAAACTGACATTTTTTCGAGACTGCTGAATGTACTCCAACTTTTTTGATACAATTGCGATGTGATTCAAAAGCTTGATACATTATATCCATGTGTTGTATACTTCATGCTTCCAAAGTGAGATGAGTGCATGAAGTACACTTGCTCTATCTCTGGGTTTGAGAGAATATACTGTTTCAATGTCACTTTTGTTCAGTAGAGCTCGGTAGCACACAAGATTATGTACTAGATTTGATTTACTAGTTTTGAAACCTAAATACTGCATTTATTCGTAGCATGTTCGAAAACTTTATTTTAATTGTTATTTTCCGGAAAGGCAACGATCTTTACTATTACTAATGGAAAACTTCTGTCAGTCTGTCACTCTGTCCGCGGCGATATCTCGGTCAGTTTCCATCCGGTTTCGCCCAAATTTGACAAGGGGCTCAGAAATGGTGGCGCGAAGGTGCACGAGAAATATCTAAGTGATCGATGGAGTCGTTCGACTTCCAGAACTAATTTTCAGATTTAAACCTTACATTTCCATGTTTTCATTTTCAAAAATTAAATGTCACGTCCTATTTCGAAATGATTTTGTTCTTTTTTTGACATTCATTTTTAGAAATGAATATACGCTAGACCAATAATCAGAAATGAATGCAACATGACGCCGAATTTTCTCGAACATGTCACCATAGGTTATACCCTAGGTGTTAGCAAGTGATGGGAGTGGCTCGCGGTTCGAGTTCTTGATGCTGTAAAACCAAACCACAGCTTTTTCGACGGAACGGCCTCGAAGAGGCCGCCCCACTATGTCGCCCCTCATCTTTAGTATATTTACTAACCGATGTAGCCAAACTGAACCTTTACCCGGCCTCGGAGGGGCCTCGCAGAGGCCCCGGAGAGGCCGCCCCACAAACTGGAAAAATGTATTTATTTAGTTAGAAGGTTTTAGGCGTAGCCGGCCATCTCCGAGGTCCGGGAAAGGGACTAAAATCGAATGGGATAGTTATAGGGTAAGATTTAGGTTTTTTGAACAAATGAATTGAGTTGTTATTAAGTTTATGTTGACTTCATTGTGTTGCTTTTTTAAAATCTCATCGAAACCGATCCCAATAACCAACTAAACCAGAAGGAAGTGACGGCGAAGCCGGCACGCACCTTCTGGTTTAATCAAATTAAGATAAACACTGTTTCAATATCAATTGTCATAGAGACTGATATCTTACAAAATAGTTTATTTAAAAAACAGGGGAAAAATATTGTTTATCAAATATTTGAAATACTATCAGTTTCAATAATTGTTGAAAGTACATAGCTTCTTCACTTTTCAATGAATCGTATCAGCATCCAGTGATTTCTAATTATCATAACTTTGTGCAAAATCGATCATTTGAAAAGTCCCAAAAAAATACACGGAAAAGAATAACATCATGAAAAACTTCAAGTTTTTGGAGCAGATGTGAAACTGAAAACGATTCCAAAACGTTTTTTTTCATCTATCATCATTAGTGTATGAATTATGACGTCATTGTCAAATGAAATTTCTATCAGTTTCAAAATTCTTATGAAAATGAAAAAATTTTAGAGATTTCGTTGGTATCATGCTCTCATACAAATATTTACGAGATGCATTTCAAAATAGCGCGACTAGATAATATAGCTGTATTTTTGGGCTGAATAGGGCTTTCCAAACAGATTCCAAAATATCGTGGTTAAACATGATATCACTTTGAAAAGAATAAAAGTGTCGGATGTATAATGTTTGAAACACGAATATATTCTGTCTGCAGCACGGTCAAATGTGTTTCTTGAAAATAAGGTTCATTAAAATAATTTTTTATGTGTTACGTGCATTTTTCTAAATATTTGGTATATATCTGAAAATAGTGCTTTGTGAGTGGGACAGATCACAATAACCATACAACTTTGCAGTTTCAACAAAAACAGAAACTGAAGAGTTTTCTGAAAATTGTGATAGTTAATGAAAGGGTTGAGCCAAAGTGGAACAGGGATCAAGTTGGTGCTTCAGACCTTTCACATTCTGGAACTGTATATTTGCTTCTAATCGAACATCAGAATCTTAAATGTTGATTGACTAACAGTTTCAATTTTTGTTGAAACTGCAAAATTAACTATTTTTCTGATTTATTCCCAATTATTCTTATAAACCGTGTTTCATGTAACCATTCGGTCATGAGTAACTATCATTTTCAAATCTGAAAGGCCGAACTTTATTTAAGTGTATCGTTCAACTTATTGTCCGAAAACTATTTCCAACAGTTTCAGATATGTTATGAAACTGAAAAAAAAGTTACATATATCGTTACCAATATGATACATAGATGTGAGTTACGAACACCTCGTTCAAGTTATTGATTCCGTAATGGTTCCATACTTCATACAAGTTATATGCTGAAATGCCGATGAGCAAAATAAGAAATTGAAAATTTTTGAAATAAAACTATTGAGACAATTTTTTATGGAACATGAGACAGGTATCAAGTTTATTGCTCTAATACCTCACGAGATGTCGGTATAACAAATAACCATATTTGAAACTGTGGTCGTTTCCTAGGCTCCTTGGGAAAATATCAACTATGACTGGTCTATCTAATGATTTAGGTATTGTTTGATATTCAATCTAGTTAACTATTGAATCAAGTTAAGGTTGTATTGTTTGAATCCGAATTCTTCCAGAAACGAATATACTTTTAGATCTGGACACTGAATCAAGATTCAAGATCTCGGATAATTTAAAAGCTAAGAGTTTCATCAAATGTTGAAATCGTGAAACTTTCTTACATTCTGATTGGATCATTATTCTTGTCTTCGTGGCGAAATCAATCATTTTCTTACATAAAATACTATTTATTTCATGCACACAGTCATCAACAATAAAAGCTTCCAAAATTGAATCTACGGAAATATCAATGCAATCAGTTTATGACAAATTTTTTGAAAACAATACGAAACAGAAAAAAATCTTTCTCGACCTTGTCCATTCATTTATTGATTGAAGAACACTTCTTACAGTTTCAGTTATGTTTCGAAACCGAAAAAAAGTAACATTTTTGATTAAGTTAGTGGATTCTCTTCAAAACAGAACAACTTCAATATTGACGAACTGGTATGGATTGAAGTTTCAAATTTTTTTAATGTTTCAAAATTAAAATACGATATATTTTATACAACATCAAATTTCAGATTTATTTTCATATGCTACCTCTTCCATAATATCAATGCAGTGAAAAATATTATCATGTTTCAAAAAATGTTTTTATTGAAACTGAAATTTCTTTGAGACTAGTTTTAGTATCCATCCCGTAATAACGCAAAGAAACTTGGTATCAAGAAAGATTACAGTTTCAAATTCACCATCTTTTGTGAGTTCAAAGTAGCTTGGAGTTCGTAGATGATCCAAAAACAACTGTTTTAATTTTCAGCTCTTTCCAGTTTCACAACCAGTTTGAAACGAAAAGGAAAATGGTTTAGATGATTAAATCAAAAAAATCATCGAAGAAGTAAATATCAAAAATTGAAAAGCGCCACAATAGGAAGTTGATTTTTTGTTTCTCATGCAAAAGAAATATGCATCATGATTTTGCCAAACTTTACTGTGTCAGAATAGTTTAAAACGAAAATTTTATAAATTATAAAAAAATCTTGAATCTATTTGTCGAAGAAAAAGTATGCTTCCACTCACTTTCAACTGGTTTTGAGTATAGACCTAACCGATATAAAAGTTTGCTTTGCAATGAATAAACCTGTTTCAAAATCAACATCTCAAAACTTTTGTAATTGACGATATTCACTGGCATGTTGGACCGATTTTTTACATGATGATTAAAATATAATCTCATTTATTTTTCATCTACTCCTGTACTCTATGAGACACATCTTGAGCAGCAAATTATAATTACACAGTTTCAACAACAAGTCTCACTGAAACATATTTTCCTAGAATATTATTCCTAGCCTATAGCCAACATTGACTAGATACATATTTTAACTGAATTGAGAACAGTTTCAATTAGGAAACCTTACTGATGAGAGTTCAGAATGCTGGTATATTCTATTAATGTATGGTACTTTATGTGTTCAGGTGAAATAGGAGAAAGTTTTGCTTTGAACATTTGCTCACTATCTGAGTACGATAGAATATACTGTTTCAATGATGTTTTTGTTCAGTAGAGTTGTCACTTAGGACGGTATCACGCGAGATCATGTACTCAAGTGTTCAAACAGTGTGTTGCTAAATTTTACTCAAATGAATGTAATTCTAGTCACCTGATGATGAGCATCACAATTACTGTTTCATGAATCATCAAACCTCAAAACTCTCTTATTTTGACAATTGAACGTAGATGGAGAAAACTCGGACTCTGTTGAGTGATTCGTGAAGAACAATCTAGCATTTTTTTGTTCTGTGACCGAGAATGGGATCACATCAACGTAACACTGATTCAATATCAATTGTCATAGAAACTGATATTTTATGAAATGGTTTTTTTTGAAATGTGTGAAAATGTTGTATCTCAGATATTCAAAAACCTATCAGTTTCAATTACTACAGAAAGTGCATAGCTTCTTCACTTTTCAATAAATATACATTCTTATGTTTTGAATTATTTTAACTTGTGTCAAACTCATAAATAAAAAAATCTTCTCTGACAGCTATGGAAAAATTGACAAGTTGGGACGAAGATATGAATACTACCTTTCTACTTTATGCCAACTTTTTTAGTTTCTTTGTAGCTGATAGATATACAACTATTGGCAGAAGATCATTGTTTTTGCGTACAATGTTCCAGTTTCAGACATATTTTGAAACTGCAAAAAAATTTTATTGATGAGATGCTAATGGAAATAATAACTGGCTTGATACGTTTAGGGGTTTCAAACTGGTAGTATACTGTTTTTCAATTTCACTGTTTCAGATTCCATCGAAACTGACATTTATGCTAATATTGCCAATTTGTTGTTTGATGATAATTCTGACAAAATATGTGATTCCATCTGAAATGTTATGGATAAATGTTGATTTCGAAACATTGAAAATCACTGTTTCAAAATCAACATTTCAAAAAAAAGTTCAGTGACGAAAATTAGTGTCACAGTTAGATAATCTTGAGCCTAGTAATATGAAAAACAGTGCCTAACACGGTCCATACTGTTTCAAGCTTATAAAAATCGAGTTCTAGTATTTTTGAAACTGAAACAAATCAATTTTGCAAACATACTATCATCTTTATTCTAGAAAGAAAAATATCACATGATTTATTTTGAAATGATGACTGTTCGAACCAGAGAGATAAACACTGTTTCACCCAATTGGGAAACTAAAAAAAAAAATTTTCATCAATAATGAAACTGATATTTTGCATTCAGTGAATTTTTTTTCAGAACTACAGATGGAAAATAATGATCATTGCCTGTGGAAAGCTACAGTTTCAGTTATTCTTGAAACTGGAAAAAAAAAGAAAATATTTGGTGGAGTATGTGTTTCAACTGCAATCACTTTGATCAAAGTTTATTGAATTTATTGAAAAGTTTTCAGAGCGTATGTACAATTATTATCAACTGGAATAGGATAATTATCAGTTTCAGATATTTTATGAAACTGAAGAAAAAGTTAGAGATTTGTTAAAATAATGGTCCCGGCAGCTCATACAATTATGCGTTTGGTTTCAAACTAGACCGGCTAAAAAAAGGCTCAATAGGAATTTCCGAACAGGCTTTTCCATCAGTCCATACTAAGAATCGATTCTTTGAAACTCTTCAAAAACATAATTGTTATTGAATATGGTATCGTTCAAACAGGTATAAGATGGACAGATGCATCATGTTCGAAACAGGAATATTTTCTACATCACGGTGAAATTTTTTTAAATGGGTTTTGTTGGAAACATGTTTTCTCTCCTACTTCGTGTAATTTGGCATTTTATTTTAAAAATAGTATTAGCGAGATAGAAGTATCAAAAAAAGATTTTGCCGTTTCAACAACAATTGAAACTGTTGAGTTCTCCGGATTTTGTAATCGTTGGGCAATCGTATATAGCTTACCTAAAAAAGCCGAGGTTTTGAAACAAAGTTGCAGCTCACAGCCATTTTGCAATATGCACGAAATACATTGTATTTCATGTATCCATCAAGTCAACAACAATTATTTGTAAAGTTACAAGTGATATCAAACCAAAACAATAATCGAAAAAATTTGGAGTAGATGTGAAACTGAAAAGAATTTTGTTTTTGTATTCATTGACCTTGAAAATGTTTCCAAAGTATATTCGAATATAACGTCAGAGAAGCAACTAAGTGCTTGAAAATGCAAAGTAGCGAAATATTTTGTCGATGAAACTTAAAATAGGATGAAACTCAAAGTGATGACTAAGGTAGCACAGAAGTAATTGCTGTTCCAACCGTTTGTGATATTGAAATGCAAATTTTATTGACAATTGAATTATAATGTTATCTACTTTGTACAGCGATCGAATCAAATTCGTGTAATATTTTTACAAGATTAATTTTCATAGAAACCGATATTTTACGATGATTCGTTGTTAGGCAAACAGATTGAAACTTGAGATCTCTGATAATCGAAAAAACTAACGGTTTCAATAATTGCTAAAACCGTGAAATTTTTTCACACTCAGATACGCTCATTGTCCTCACACTTTTCCCAATTTCAGTTACTTTTCTAGGAGAACATGTAATACTCTTTATTCGATGTAGTCAGTCATCTATAATAAGAACTACCAAAAAGTGAAATTACAATAATATCTAAATCATCCATTTATGACGGATTGTTCAAATCAGTTATGAAACTGAAAATAAATGAACCTCTTCGACGCTCGATATGCAGTTATCGACTGAAAGATATTTCTCACAGTTTCAGATATTTTATGAAACTGAAATAAAATTTATATTTTCAGGTAACAGATTTGTTCATAAGCGATGAAAATGTCCCGAGAGGCGAATGCAAAATAGATGAATAATTTTCAATTTCATTGTTTCAGTTTTGATTGACGTCGCCATATCTAATTTTACCTAACCAGTTTATATCACGAAACGAAGAATAAGCGAAGCGAAGAGTAGTCTTATCATTCAAAATATGCGATATTCATAATCTGAAACGTGAAAAAAATGTAGAAACTCGTAGTGAGTGCAAAACAACATTCACGACTGATTAAGAAATCGTGGTAACGTCTCAGACTGTATTTCTTATAATTCAAATCAACGATAAAACCTGGATATTATAGGAAATAGGATGAATATCAATTTCCGAATTAGTTGAAACTGTATTGTTTGCTTCAAAGAAGGTGCGGATGAATGCGATCTGGAAAGTTTCTTAAACGGATCAATGTTACGATAATTGAAAATTTCCCATTTTCGCAAATTGTTGAAACAGCAAAAAAAAGTTCGACTTTTCTTATTTTCATCCCCCTTGTTTTTTAAATCATCAATGTTACAAACTAGAGTGAAGTATTGCATGCAACCATCCACATACTGCTTAATCCAAAGACCTAACTGAGTATCTAGAAACATTGAAAAAACCCTGTTTCAAAATTAGTATTTCGGAAAATGTTTTCATTGACAAAAATTAGTGCCACATTTGGTTACTTTTCTTTCTAGGAATAGACGAAAATGTTTCCTATGAAGACTGCTTCAAATACAGGGCCAATCAGTTTCCAGGACTTTTGAAACTGAGAAGAATAACCAAATCGAAAATAGTATCGCAACTATTTCGAAAAACAGAACTTTTTGTGTGAATTTCATGATCTGACGGTTAAGACATGAAGATTTTTCAGACAAGATAATCGAACAAGAGACGGTTTACGATTAAGGTTGTGTAGCACTTTTGAATTATATAGTATATGAAACTGATATTTTGTCGATCTATGTATCACAAAAAATATGATATATGCCAGTTTCAGATATGTTCTAAAACGATAAAAGTAGATATTTCAGTTAATTTATTGATTCTTCTACAAACATCCAGCCGAATAATTTTCGTGCAGGCGGGCAAAATATGAAACGAATTGTGACCAAAAACAAGTCCTGACTGAGGCTGAACAGGAATTTAATCGCTTTTCAGCTATCTTGAATACTGAAAACAGACATTTCTAGTCTATTGGGTGTTGACTTCACAAGCATGTGATTTGTATAGACAAAGATTGAATTAAATTCAGATGATATTGTTTGAATATCAATTATCATTGAAACTGATATTTTATGAAAAAACTTTGTGTATCTGTTCTCAACATTTTATGGCCAGTTTATGATCTCAGATTATCGTTTTACTAACAGTTTCAATAACTTTTGAAACTGCAAAACGTGTTTTTCTTCGATTCCAACCAGTTTTCATGTCAGTCTGTGATATTCCAAAAATTTTTCAACAGCCAATTAGCGAGTTATCGAAGGAATCAATCTGACAGATCATTTGAAGATGTTGCAAAACTGGAAAAACGTTTTTCGACGTTCGCCATTCATTTATTGCTTGAAAAACATTTTTTCACAGTTTCATCTATCTGATGAAACTGAAAAAAGTTTCACATTTTGCTGGGTCCATGGTCGATAGCTGTAACTTTTAAAAAATCTGGAGATTTGATATTCAGTTGCATAGCAGACCCAAATGGAATTTAATTTGCAATCGCCTGGGTTTTATATATCTATCACTTTTTCGTCTACAAAAAATCGGCAAACGCCAACACAATTCAATGAATTTAATCCCCCTCTCTCCAATTTGAAACAAACTTGCATTCTTTGATGGACTATGCCCTACGTTTTAATCTATATTCTATGTATTTTTATTTCATGTTTCCAACTTTTGGTAATTTCAAGTTTCGAACAAAATTTTCAATCAACTCACTTCAGGTGAAAATCATCTCGATCCAACTTTTCAGGTAATATCATCTTCAATGAAAACCATGGATGTTTTCAGGATGATGTAAACTCAACTACAAAGTTTGTAGAACTCATGAATAAATATGATGTCTTCATCATTTTGACGGAAAACTGGACTCATGAAATGAAAATGAAGAAGTTTAAATTGGAATTGGATAAGTATGATACAAATGATAAGGATGAATTATTGGTCATGTTCAATAATACATTGTATATAACGGAAATATCACGAAAATTGTTGGATAATAGAGATATGAGGAAGGTTGGTTTATATAAAATCATGAGTTGAGCTCACTAGGGAATGGTTTTCCGTTCACCAACTTCTCAATTTTTGGCCGCCCAAAAATGAAAAAAAAAAATGAAACTCAAAAAAAACTTTTTGTTTCAAAATTTGCAGACCTTTTTTTCACACTTTTACATATATCAGCGCATCGGAAAACCATTCGGAACCTTTTTTACACCATTTTTTCCCAGGTGATACTCCATGTGATGTTATCAAATCAAACAAATCTCGATGACGGTATACCGGTAGATCAGAAGTTGGAGCTATTGGATCAATATGCAATCAATATAACAACTCATGACAAAAAAATCATTGAAAATTATTTCAAATTGGCAACTTATTTTCCAGAAGAATTTTCGAATGCGGAGCAAAACGTAAGTGTCGTTTGGATTTTGATTGATATCATCAGTGTTGCAGACCCTTCCCAATTATATTATAACAGATAAAATGATGGTGTCGTTGGTGACGGGTGCATGCTCAAATCAGGAGGCATTTTTGAGGTCGACAAGAGGGGAATATGAAAAGAGGAAGTTGGGTGAGGAGGAGATTGTAGGTGGAATATTAGAGAAGGATAATGATAGATTATTTAGGAAATATTGATGGATTATATACCGAGAAAGTTGAGAGATACTTGTAAACAAAAAGACGAACAAGGGATAGGCATACCTGATATTTTTTGATCAATGAACTTTTTCATAGAGTAATTGTGTCTATAAACCCAAATTTGATTTTTCGATGTATCACAAATCCAAAGACCCTGTCGGATCAATTCCTAGCTATTTGAAACAGTTCCCATACTTTCCCAGATTTTATGGTCCTAATAATGCAAATATAGTATTTTAAGAATGAATGATCAGATTCAACATTGTTATGAAACGGTGAAGTATATTGTTTTCTTCTAACTTCGAGCATTTGGGAAATGTGAAGTTTTGATAATTGATAACTTTAGAAAAGTTCAAGGTTTCAATCATTATTAAATTAGAAAATTTTTCTAAATTCTTTGATTGTCCATATGCTTTACCAATCTCCAAATCTCAATATTTGGGGTTTTGGAAAATAACAAAAATAAACGATATGCTGAATGATTCTCCTCAAATAGATTGCGGTTTCGATGATTCTTGAGACTGCCAAACTTCTAAGAATATTTGATGGTTTTTCGCGTTTGTTTGGATTGTTTGTGGCAATAACGATTTTGACCTGCATCTGTAAACCATCCACATACCACAGTATCCAAAAACTGTTTTGAAGAATTAAAGTCGCTGAAACATTGAAAAAAACTGTTTCAATATCAGAATTTCCGAAAATTTCATTCACAAAAATTACTGTCGATTTTCTAGCTAGTGATATGAGCAATTGTGGCCCCTGCTTTAAAAGCGAGACAAATCAGAACTGATGAAATTTGTGTGGAATTTTTATTATTTATAAACGAAACTGATATTTTCTATGATAGTTCAGAGCATTTCTTTCATCTGCAGAAATATGATCACTGATAGTAGAAACTTACAGCTTTAATTATTGTTGAAACTACAAAAATAAAAGAAACAACTGTGAATCATTTGATCCAAATTAATTGAACTCTTAGGGAATTGTTTGAAGCAGATGTGTTAATAGGATCAAGTGGAATAGAATAACTATCAGTTTCAGATATTTTATGAAACTGAAAAAGATTGTTTATTTCGTTGTGGGCATGGTTGGAAAATATAAAGCAGAAAACCCACAGGAAAATAACTCGAAATACAACTGTATTATCTAAACTTTCAAACTTTTTCTTCATCCAAATCAACTATTAAATCCAGTTTCGTAAATTAATTAACAGAGAATTATATAGGCTTTGAAACCTGAAAATCTGAAAACTAGTAATAATAGTCAGAGAAGCCAGGAATATGATCGCTGTTTCAGTAATTCTTCATACTGAAAATACACATTTCGAGCCGTTTGGAAACATACAGATGGAACTCCAGAAGCTGTGATTTGGTGAACTGACTGTTTCAATAACTGTTGTAATCGCTATTACCAAATTATCAAAGCAATCAAGTTCTGACGGAATATTTGAAATAAATATGAAACTGGAAAAAATGCTTTTTTCTCCACGTTCGTTCGCACTGACTGAAAAATATTGACTGAAAAAATATATTTATCACAGTTTCAAACATATTGTGTAACTGTAGAAAAATTGCATATTTTATTGAATCAAGTGATACATTTGAGCAGCAGAAGCACTTCAAATTTGACTAATATCTTCTGGTAGGATTTGAATTTTTCAACATTTTTGCAATCACAAAAAGGACAGAATTGAAATTTCGAATGCCTTAAACAACAGAATTGAAGTCTTTGAAGCTGAAATTCTAACAACAATTTCTCTAACAAAATGAGTCGGTTCATTGAAGCTTTGCACGAAAGTTGAAACTGAAAAAAAATCAATTTTTGAAATAGAGCAAGCTCTTCATTATTTGTTCGAGCACAATGTATGGCATGAAGACTCACTAAATTTTACGTGCTAGTTATTGGTGAAATTTTCGTTGGAACATCCTTATAAAAATGTTTAAACAGGAAACTTATTTCATAATGTATGTGAACGTATGCTAATACAAAAAAATGAATGTGATATATTAAGTTTACTGTAAAGCTAAACTTTATGTCTAGCAATTGAGAAACTGAAGAAAAGTATTTCTTCTCATGTATATCAAATGATTGTTAAATTTATCGATCAGACCAAACATCTAATAGTTTCATCTATTCTTTGAAACTGGAAAAAAGTTTTGATAATAGAAATTGGAATCATTGCATCTTCAATTTTCTCGTTTTCAAAAAACGTTGAAACAATTAACTTTATCATGAGATTTTGATTTGCAGTCTGAACCATGTCGACCCAAAACAAGCAGTAGTAGGTGTCGTCCAACCTGTTTGAGTACATGAAATGCACTGTCCTGCATGTACCCCAGCGATAGAGCGATCAATGTTTTGTTATAAAATTCAAAATCAACGAGAACTGAAAATCATTGTTCTAGTGCTGGGTGATGAAATTAAGAGAAATTTCAGTAATATTGGAAACAGACAATGTATAATACCATTTGATTCTGCGACTATATAGACAAACAACCTCCGTGACGTGATGTTTTGAGTTTACTTTTTCTGTTTCAAGTCTTCAATATGAGTTGTTTAATCGAGTTTCGAATATTATTATATTGGTGCGCATTATATTAGTGCAAGACTAATGCAACGCAGTCTTCTAATCAATATAAATTACTTTTTTGATCTCGCAAATTGTCGTTCATTGCAAGGTTCTGAGAGATTGTCTGAAAAAAGGCAAAAATGTTGTTTGAAGAATCAGAAACGGAATGAAACACGTACTCGAATTGATTAGTCCTGGATAAAGTTTTTGACAGTTTTACCAATTTTTTGAAACAGTAAAATGATCTACCTCAAATATCGACCGTTAATTGTCAACTTTTGAAAAATGTGCAGTTTCAATTATTGTTGAAACTGAACAATTTTTACCTGATTGAATGAACAATCGAGTTTACAATTTTCTCATGCTTTATCTCTTGTGGCGAGTATGGAACACTTGAGAATTTTGATCTACCTTTCTTACATGTTAGTAATCATGAGATCACTGTAATAGTTGTATGCAGTGGTAAGAAACTAGAATGCCAACTGTTTTAGTCGAGTTTCTATTTTTTCCCCCGTTTCAGATCCATATTACTTTGAATGATCACTCATTCTAGACGTTTATCATTCATTATACTGTCGGATACTCAGTTTCGGTACATAATTGCAGCTTCCACCAGATGACTGTAATAGTAGATGTAATCAGTTTTGCCTTCAAAAGTTGTTGGAGGTTTTACACTGTTTCAAGTTCTCCGTTGATTTCATTCGTTACATACATTGCCCAAAAACTTTTCTGACAGTTTCAAACATGTTCCGAAACTGAGATATCATATTTTTCGGATGCTGGAACGATAGGGAAAAACCTTATAGAAATTAGGAAAGTTATCAGAGTAAATTATCCCTCGTTGGAATAAGGTCGATTGATTGAAACTACTCAAAAAGGATACAGTTTCAATTAATTTTGAAACTGTCAAATTTTCAGGAGAAACTGATCGGTCGAACTGTTCACGAATTATTTGTGACACAAACCGCACACATTTTTTTAAAGTATATAGAGATCTACCGAGAGTGGTTAAAATAATCTGATTACCCATTGATATCAAAAACTGTAATAGTTTTATGCATATCTGGAAACAAGAGTCTAAACTAGTTTAGCTCGAGCTGTCGATTATTTCCTGTTTCAAGATCATTTTTTAATTGCCACTTTTCAATAATTCATAATGACTTATTTTTTTAATATTTCAACTTGATACAGAAACAACTTCACCTGTTTCTAAGATGTTTCACAAACTAAACTATTTTATGACGTTTGCTGGTTCATCTGGATATTTAATATGCTAATGTGCACGAAATACACCACAACTTATGTCTCTAATCGATTCCTGGAACAGATTGCCGAAAAAAAGATTTTCAACAGTTACAGCTATATTTTGAAACTGAATATTTATTTTTTGCGAGATGTATGATCATAGATGATCGCATTTCATAATACTGAAAATTGGCTGACAGCGTCCATGAATTACTTTTTCTTGCGGAGATTTCGGTTTCAACTATATTTGAAACAGAAAAATCCATTTCTGACTTTTTGTGTTCATGTCATTTTATGCTCCCCTGTTTGATATTATTTTTTTCATGAGCAAATGATCCACTCTTCACTTTTCCTATTTTAAGGGAATACTATGAGTTCTATAGATGTGTATCAAGTGCTCTACTAACTTATCTACTTTTGAATATTATTCATTGGGAAAAATCTATGAAACTGTTTCAGGTCTTCCTTTTTGCAGGATCGAAACTTCAGATATTCGGAAAATCGTGAAAAACTGTGAATTTGAGTGCATTAGATGATCAATACATTTTTCGGTAAACATGGAGATGTGCCCCCCATGCATGAGTAGAAACACCCCCCACAGGACAGAAAAATACGATTTTGGCAATAAGTAATAGTACCCCCCATGAAAAGCGTAGAAGAATCCCCCTGGCGTATTGCTCGTGGGTAGAAGAGCCCCCCTCACTCAGAATGCGTGAGTAAAATGCACATGGCGCGATTGTTTGAAAGAGGCGCTCGTATTCAAAAATATTCAACTTTTTACTTTTTTTGGTGTTTTTTCCGCGTTGCTTGCTGATTTTTTGTGTACAATTCGATAACACTGTGCATTTATTGAAATATTGAATTGATATTCGCAAAAAATATTGCTTTTCTCCGCGTTTTTTGCAACATTATGGTTTTGGGGGGCGTATCTACTGCTCTGGGGGGCGCATATACTGATATGGGGGGTGCATCTACAGGTATGGGGGGCACATCTACCAGTCTGGGGGGCGCTTCTACCGCTGCATTCCCAGGAATGGGGGTGACATCTACGCATGTAGTCCTTGGGGGGCTCAAGTAAAGTTTTACCGGGGAAGGAGAACAGCCCCCCTCTGCCGTTGTGGGGGCAGGTTCTACTCCTGACTTACGCCCCCCAACAACAGTATAACTACCCCCCACCTATACTAGAACCCCCCACATTACAAAAGTCCCCCGATCAATTTTTTCAACGTATTTGGGGGGATCTCCTACTAGGAAGGGGGGCAATATTCCGCCTTTGGGGGGTGATACGGGGCTGGGGGGCACATCTACGGTTTTACCCATTTTTCTAGTATCAGGATATTTTGAAACAGAGAGGTTTTGTACTCGTCTATGTAGAAGTCACTTTGATTAAAAAAACATATAAAAACGCGAAGATCAATCGCTTATGGTCGTATTTTAACCAAATATTGTTCTTCTGGAAAGCTCCTCTTAAACACAAATATCCTATCTTCGGACTGAAACTTTCCTTATTTTCATGAACCAGACCTGTGTCCGTGAAGAAATTTTGTCATGTTGATAAAATAAACAAGAAACTGATTTTTAAACTTTTTTTTTGGTACAAAACCGGAATCCATAGCTCATTGGAAGCTCTTCGACAGTTTCAGTTCACCCACGGTTTGAAACTGGAATTTTTATTTGTAGATTGTGATAAGCAGAGAGCGAATACAGTGCAACTACTTGAAATAGTCACAGTTTCAATTGTTCTTGAAACTGACCTATTTTTCCGGGAAACTTTGAGGGTGACAACAGAATCGGTTCAACACTTCGATGATTTTTGGGGTAAATAAAACTTATCAAATTTTCAGTACCAAACAGATAACTTTTGTAACAACTGGAACTATTCTATCCACGTCTAAGAAAGTTGTTGCTACATATGTATTTCCAAGTTTGTTGCAGACAAATAATAAAGAGGACCCATTTTTGAAACTGACCAAAAGGATATACAAAGAGTCCATCACAATTTTACACAACTGTTCCGATTCCCATAAACTGCGAAACTGAAATTTTTTAAACTATTTAAATTTCCAGTTGAAATAATATGATGATCAAATTGGTTCAATATTCATACCACTTCAAGTTACCTTTTCCGGTTTCAAATCCATAATAGGAGTTGTATAATCACACTTTCCACCATTATCAGTGATTTCTTAATTTGAACCCTCCATTTTCAAACCATTGTGAAACATAATTTGATATTATTGTGTTATGCATTGACTTTACCTTTATAATCTTCATCTTTATCTTGATTCATCTTTTCACCAAGCATCAAATTCTCCAACTTTACAGTTTTCACAATATTTGATAGTGCAAAAAATTTTGAATTTAAATTCTGTTTCTGAACGATAGTTAATGACAATGGATGATGGTGACTACAAAACACATCTAAAAAATTCAGTGAGTAACTAAAACAAAAAGACTTTAGTTCTTCGAACACCAAAAAACTCTAAAATTTTCTTCACTTTGATTTAAATAGCACGAAATCGTTTGATTTTCACTGTTTCTACAAATGTTGAAACTGCAGTTTTTCGATATCCTTTTGATATAACGCTTTTTTGAAGTCTAGTCAAATTTCATTATTCATTGACGTGTTAGTGTCGGATGAAGGTTCCTCAACAGTTTCAGCTATAATCTGAAACTGAAAATCATTTTTGTTCCATTAAAACTCCCAGATGATTGGCTTTTCTTAACACTAAAAAGACACGTTTGGCGCATAACATCAAAAAAATTCCGACGAAACAAATGGTACACTTCCTTACAAAGTTACGGTTTCAATAACCATTGATTCTAAAAACTATCTCTTAATTTTGGTAATCCAATCATCGAAATTTTGTATTCCGGCGGTATATAGATTACTTGTTAATCTTATTAGGACCCACAAGTTAATGAAGTTTCTGAAAACAATTACAATTTCAATTATTGTTGAAACCGACAAAATATGATCAATGTATTCGATTGCTTATTGAAATGAGGTATTTATTTATGTTTTGAGTTGATATTGACCAAAGAGCCCTCTGGCGAAACACGTTTGGAAGCAACGGAGTATAGCTCTTGAAAATGATCTATGTTTCAGTTATTGATGAAACAGATAAGATTATCAAATAGTAACAATGACATGTTTCCAACGGAATCATTTCTAGATAATGAATAACTATTTTCATTTATCAATTCAAAGGTTTCGAAAAGATATTTTTTTGAACTGGACAGTGATCTTCCGAAGTTTTAGTGAAAGTTAATTTTCCTTATTTGAAACAAAAAAAAACACTTCCTGTTTCAAAAAATATATTTGGAATAAATCCCATATTGAGATGATTACTTGATTAGCGGATCTAGTAGAAACGGAAAGAAGAAGGGCTTTGATGTCATCTTCTGTGTAACTCAAGACTAACGAGAACTCAGAATATCCGTTGTAGTGTTGGTTAATGAAATCAAAAAAAATGTTTCATCAACCTTTGAAACAGAGACCATATAACCTAACTCAATTCCGCGACGATGTAGAAAAGGATACAACTTTCATTATCACTTTTACTTTTTCAAGTATATGATATGATTTGTAGAACCCTGTGTTTAACATCATGAATATTTTTTGAGTTATTTAGATAGTTGACTTGTGAAACACGGTCTACCAACCAATCTAGACCTCTTTTAATCTCAAAAAAAGAGGTATTCTCACCATCTTGATTTTATTTATTGCAAGGTTCTGATAGATAAAAAAATAGTAAAGAATCTGAAATATGCCTCTGAAAGGTATGTCATCTAATGCAAGAAATGTTTTTCTTAAAGTTTCAGCTAGATGTTGAAACTGGAAAGTAACCTTTTATTTCAATCGATGATTAGTTCAGACAAGAATTCAAAGAGTTACGTCATTCCAACAAATTGGAACTTGTGCAGTTTAAGAAAAGGTGGCGATTTCGTTTCGTTAAATTTGAAAAAAGTTGAGGAGTTTCTGATCGTCCATATTTTCAGGCAGTTTGATAATGTAATCAATTCATGTATAACTAAATAATGCCACTTTTTTTAAACTGTTTCAGGTAATTGGTCCTTCGTATGCATCACGTGTATTGAAAAAATAAGTTTTCTCACACTTTCAAAGTTGTTCCGAAACTGAGTGTGAGAAAGTATACTTTTAAACACTGAATAAATAGGGAACACTTAACTTTTTTGGAAATTTGGTGAAATAACAAAATCAAATCATCTGGTTGAACATCCCCGAAAAATTTACAGTTTTGATTATCTTTTAAACTATCAGGTTTTCGAGAGTATCTGATCCTTCGTTCGAATTGACATTTTCTTTTTTAATAACTTTGACAAAAAGCTTCATCCGAAAGTGAAAACGGATAGTGATCTATCAAGTAAGATCGTGATTTCAGGATCTATCAAATAGATGTATTAAATAATTACAATAGCTTTGTGGATATCTAGAAAACGAGAATGTCAATTATTTTAAGTCGAAACGCAGATTTTAAGCTGCTTCCAAATAATTTTTTTATAGTCACCTCTCAAAAATTCACGATACCATATACAAAAATAATTTTTCATATATGAAACAGAAACAATTTCATCTGTTTCCAAAAAATTTATCGAGCTGGACCATTGTAAGATGTTTGATCCTTCATCAGGGTCATTGATATTTCTTTTGTCCTACGATAATATACTGTAGTTACTGTACCCATTAGAAGCTTAGATCAATATAATTTTTGTTTTTTTTTGAAGGTGGTCATTGTGAGTAGTAATGCGAAAAAAATCAAAAAACTGTTTTGGTACTATTTGAAACAGAGAGTTTGAAATTTTTTTCGATAGATTCTTCAAAAAACTTTCATACAAATTTCACACATTTTCCAGTTGACTTTTTGCTGTGCCGGGATATGCCGGTGTTCGAAAGAGCGTTTTTTTTACTGTCGCAGCTATACTTTGGAACTGAAAAAGTACTGTTTTTAAACTTTTACGATTTTCTTTCTTAGTTGTGAAAAATTGCATTTGGCTATGAGAGAATACCATTTCTTATATAGGATACGGTTCTAATTACTGTTGAAACTGAAAACAAAACTTATTTGATAATCAAGTTGGGAATAAGGAATCAAATCTTGCGAAAAAAAGGGATTAGGAAAAACCTGATAGTTTTAGAAATGTCGAAAATGACCACAATTAAATTCTTTGTTCTAGTAGCATTGACCAATTGAAACTTCTCAAGAAAGAAACAGTTTCAAATTATTATTGAAACCGTCAAATTTTAGAGAATATCTGATGGTATAACTTGCTGCTCATGCATAATATGTGACAAAAACTGCACTATACTTATTTTTCGGAAAATGGCTAATGATCTGCCAAGAATGTTTCATAATCTCATTTCCCATCATATGACTGTTATGAAAACTGTAATAGTTAATAATATATTTCAACTCGAGCTGCCGATTCTCTCCTGTTTCAAGTTTATGTATTCAATGCCACTTCTCAACATCTCACAATGACCCATGAAAACCTGATAATCAGTTTTTGAAACAGTAACAGCTTTAACTGTTTCTTAGATGTTTCACAAACTAAATCAATTCAAGAATATTGTTGTATTGAATTTTCGTATTTTTGTACCCAGTAGATACCGGTGTATTTAGTTGTTTTGATGACGATCACCTACAAGTCTCCGAGTAGTAATGCGAACCAATATTTGAAACTATTTTAGTATTCTTTGAAACAGTAGCTGTGTGAAGTTGTATTCAAAGATGTTGTGCATATATGCGTTTTTATAGAAACTTCAGACGTCAAATTGTCACATTTTGCAGAAATATCGTCGGAAAATGAACTTACTTTTCAGGTTCAGCAAATTTCTTTGACAGAATTAGGTTTACAAAAATGATCTTATTTGCGCCACCTTTTTTACTCGATTCATGTGGAAACATTATATCAACATTTGAAATAGTTTGAAGTAGATCGAAAACTGGAAATTAATGTTGGAACGTTAAGCCAAGAGCATATTGAAACACTTCGAAAGTTTTTCATGAAACGTTTCCGCTAACGTTAAAATGAGAGCTGTTTATTTGATTGTGATAATCATCTATATCAACGTTGCGGCACTCCTGTAACATCCAGGACCGAAGCGAAAAATCGAGGACCGAAAGCCTGTTTTTGTATGGTAT
Organism: Caenorhabditis uteleia; assembly: GCA_963573275.1. Taxonomy (NCBI): domain Eukaryota; kingdom Metazoa; phylum Nematoda; class Chromadorea; order Rhabditida; family Rhabditidae; genus Caenorhabditis; species Caenorhabditis uteleia. The sequence goes on along the minus strand of OY752135.1, from coordinate 3,567,268 downwards.
TTTACTAGTTCGGTCCTCGATTTTATTTTTGGGTCCTCGATTTTTTTTTCGGTCCTCGATTTTTCGCTTCGGTCCTGGATGTTACAGGAGTACCAACGTTGCAATGTCGAAAAAATGATTTCAACAGTTTCAGATATGTTTTGAAACTGAAAAATTATATTTATTGATAATGGTCAAAGGTAATGGGCTTTCGTAGTAATGAAAAGACATTTGGTGAATAGTAACAAGAAGTATTTCGCAACATGCAAAAACAGCATTACAACTTTTAACAAAAAATACGGTTTCAACTATCGTTGAAAGTGAAAAATAATGTCATATATATTTGATAATCAAGTATTGAACATACACTGGGGAAATAATGTGCTCACCATTGTCATACTCATTGAAATCTTATGATTATCCTTTAGGGTGATTGGTGGGATTGCACCAATTGGCTCATAATATGATGTGTCAGATTATAACTGAGAATTTCATTGATAGTCAATAACACACTAGATAAGAATTTTGCAGTTTCAATTATTACTGAAACTGACAATAATTCGCTGATATTTTTCTCAATATTTTTCCACATACATCTCGGCCATGATTTTTCGTGGCAAAGAAATATACAGTATACTTTCGCCAGTGTTGATCCGTCAAAGTGGAGCAAAAATATCAGAACCTACTGTAACAGCAACTATAGACATTGTGTACCTGTTGGATGATGTAGCTTGAGCAGTCTCAGTTTTCAATCAAATATTTCTGTTTCATATCCATAACATGACTTTCACAATTTCGTTGTTATTACTCACGATCTCATCAGTAGCATTATCTGTAGCGAACTAAATTGTTTTCTTCAGAAGACTTTTATAAGAACTGAAAATTGTTTATTTAAATATTTCTTCCATATTTTTCGTCTGTGTAATTGGAGAATTGAAATTTTCTTGATTTTGACATCAACGAGAAACAGAATGTTTCTAATTTGTTTTGAAACGGAAAATCCTATTTTTCGAATGCCGGTTCACTAGGGCTTATAGTTTGAGAAATGTCGAAAATGACCACAATTAAATTCTTTGTTTTAGTAGCATTGACCAATTGAAACCTGTCAAGAAATAAACAGTTTCAAATTATCATTGAAACTGTCAAATTTTAGAGAATATCTGATGGTATAACTTGCTGCTCATGCATAATATGTGCCAAAAACTGCACTATACTTATTTTTCGGAAAATGGCTAATGATCTGCCAAGAATGTTTCATAATCTCATTTCCCATCATTGATTGTTATGAAAACTGTAATAAAAAATGTCAACTCGAGATGCCGATTATTTTCTGTTTTAAGTTTATGCTTGCAGCGATCATTAGCCATTTTATTCCTCAAATTGAGCCATTACAAGAATATTGCTGTATTGAATTTTCGTGTTTTTGTACCCAGTAGATACCGGTGTATTTAGTTATTTTGATGACGATCACCTACAATTCTCCGAGTAGTAATGCGAACCAATATCTGAAACTGTTTCAGTATTCTTTGAAACAGTGCGACTGTAAAATTTTATTCGATCGAGCTGTTGATGAATATTCTGGACCAATTCAACATAACAATGAATACTGTTTCAATTTTGAAACATGACATTTATGATCACGTATTCACCAATTATTTACATTTTGGACATGTTGTGTCGATTTTTGAGATTTTGAAGCTGCTTAACTTGATGTTACACTATTTATTTGGATCAATGACTTTTTGAAGTGAACGCAGAATATGTATTGTCAAAAAAAATTTTTCAGAAATTACAAGCATATTTTGAAACTGAAAATTTCATTGTTTGGGGAAGTTCATGATGGCAGATCATCTTAATATGATGATGAAGAAGATGAAAAACTACCATTTCTTATAGATGTTTCGGTTTCAATTGTCTTTGAATCTGAAAAATTAATTTCTAAATTTGGTCATGGAAATGTAAAATTATAAAACTCCTACTAATCAGAAAACTTTCTGTTTCTATGAGAAAACACAAATATGACTGATTGGTAGGTTTGTGCTTGATTTCTTGGATGAGAATATGGCAGATAATTTGGAAATCTTTTTGTTCTGTGAAATTTTAAACGATTAGTCATGTTGTCTAAATTAGAACTTGATATGTTGGAAAACTTTAGACGAAAGCCAGAGTAAAATTTTTGACAATGATTACAGTTTCAATTTTGGATGAAACCAATAAGAACTCGTCGAACTATTTTATTTTTATGTCGTCGAACCAAAACCTGTGGCAGATAAGCACTTACATTTTTCTGCCTCGAACTGTGATATTTATGTACCTAACAACGTCGTTCAGTATCTACTAGGTGTATATTAACTTTAACCGGCTTCTGTTAGATTTCGTTATTTTTTGAGCATTTGATCTACTGTTTCAAGTTCATAGCATCAGTTCTATAATCTCGTAGCAATCAGTCTTGCAGTAAAGTTTGAGGCCATTTTGTTAAAAAATCACCATTTTATTCAAAAATGTTGTTTTTTTGGAATTCCTCGAAAAAGTGATCAATTGGTTTATATTTCATGATCAAATAACTTTTTCAGTTTCAGTATATTTTGAAACGGAGATGTTTCGCATTTGTGCGTTGTCTAGAATTCGCTTCAATAAAATACATGGATAATGCGAAGACTGTTGGCAGATTTGAAAAATTATAGTTGTTCTACTTGTGACCGAATGCGTGAATAAATCTTGTCACGATTTTATCACAACTGAATAAAACTGTTACTTTTTTGTATGACCCCGTAATTCATAGTTTATCGGAAGTTCTTCAACAGTTCCAGTTTTTTCTACGTCTGAAACTGAAAATTGTTTTTAGAAATGTGATAAGAAGAGAGCGTACACACTGCAAATTCTTGAAATAGTCACAGTTTCAATTGTTGTTGAAACTGAATAACTTTTTCCCGGATACTTTGATTATGGTAACAAAACGTCTTACGCTTTCATGTGTTTTGAGTTTCATAAAACTGGTCGAATATTCAGCTTCAAATCGCTAACTTCAGACAAATAATGAAGAGAACCCATTTTTGAAACAAAACAAGGTTATTTGGCAGGTTTCCTGTTCCGACGAGATACACAGATGATCTATCACAACTTGATACAATTCTTCCTATTTCCATACACAAGGAAACTGAAAAAAATTCAAAACACTTGTTTTTTTTTGTTGCTAGAACCATATCAGTCAACTTTTTGCAGTTTCAACGCGACTTGAAACTGCTCACTATTTTTCGTATAATGATATTGATACTATATCGTGGACTTCTTCTAAATAGCCAATAATTTCCTTTCCTACACATTTGACAAATAAGTCTTCCAACAGTTATACTTTGAGTTTGAGAAAGTTATTTCTATTTCTTTTTTTTGTGGTATGCGACAAAAAATTGGTTGTTTCAACTCAAAAATCATTTTCTACATCGTCGCGGAATTGAGTCAGATTATATAGATATAGTCGGAATTGAGTCAGATTATATAGGAAATGTTTTTTCTGTTTCAAACTGAATCTGAATCAGTTTTATGAGTTCCTTGATCGTCCATATTCTTCAACGAAAACAGACTCTGACATTTTCAGTGAGTTTGATAATGTAATTAATTTATGCAAAACCAAAAATAACCCTCTTTGTTACTGTTTCAAATTTTTTGTTCTTCGTATCATGTGTATTGAAAAAGTAAACTCACTAACTTTTTCAAAGTTGTTCTGAAACTGAGAAAGTATTTTTTCAAACACTGAACCAATGGGGAAAATATCAACCAAGATCAGTTCGTAATTTCCGGATCTATCAAAAAGCTGTATTGAATAATTACAATGGTTTCGTGTATATCTAGAAAACGAAAATGTCAACTATTTCGAGTATATTTGAAACAGAAACAAGTTCATCTGTTTCTAAGAAGGTTTTCGAGCCTAACCATTCGAATATGTTTGATCCTTCGTCAGGGCCATTGATATTTTCTGTGTCCTACGAAAATATAATGTAGTTACTGCACCCAATAGTTGCTTTCCTTGTTAGGTCAATATATTGTCTGTTATTTCGAAGGTAATCAACAATGTGAGTAATCCGAAATGAAATTTGAAACTGTTTCACTACTATTTGAAACAGAGAGCTTGGGCAAATTTCACCACTTTTTCCTGTTCCGGATATGCCGATTATTGAATCAGCGTTTTTTTACAGTCACAGTTATATTTTGAAAATGAAAAACTAATTCGTAACGATTTTTTTCATTATTCTGAAAAATCACAATTGGCGTCTGAAGAATTACCATTTCTCATAAAGGTTACGGTATCAATTATTGTTGAAACTGAAAACAACATTGATGAACCAGAGTACAACCGAAAGTGGAAAAGATAAACTTGATTTAGCGAACTTGAGAATGAATACTCTGAATTTGATTGCGGTGTCAATTCTTGCCGAAACTGACAAGATTTTGTCAGTGTTCAAAACATCCGAATTAAAGAAGATATAGTGAAACTTTTGAAAATGAATACAGTTTCAATTATTGTTGAAACAGATTATGTCGATACATTTCATAGTTAATTTCATGTCACAAAACGTCTTTTGGCCGAATTTTTTTTTCTGAAACTGTGATTTGATATACTGTTCTACTGTTTCAAATCGATAACATGAGTTCTATAATTTTGCATCAACTAGTCTTGATTCATTATTCAAAACCATTTTGTGAAAAAAAAGCATTATATTATTCAAAACTGTCGCAATTGTTCTCTTGTGATGCTATTTGTTATTCAATCTGACCACGGCTTGAAACTGTAATTTTTATTTGTAGATTGTGATAAGAAAAGAGCGAACACACTGCAACTTCTTGAAATAGTCACAGTTTCAATTGTTGTTGAAACTGACATATTTTCCCGAAAACTTTGATTGTGACAACAAAATGGTTTGACACTTTATGGCTTTTAGGGTACATAAAACTTATCAAATTTTGAGTATCAAGCAGCTAACTTTTGAAACAACCGTAACCATTTTAGATGTTTGATATCACTTTGGATATTCTCATTTGTGACAGTATTTGTACAATCGATCTGAAAATGTGTTGACTATCATTGTATTCACAAAAAGTCATCAGGAGATAGTTTTTGATCACGGCTATTCAATAACTTCCAGTTGAAATAATATGATGATCAGGTTATGGATGAAAAAAAACATTGTTCCAAGGCGATACTAACTGTATTTTCAAGTTTTTCGGTGTCTAGAAAAGCTGAAACGGGGGGGGGGGGATTTTTTTTCAGATAAATTTTCAATTTTTTACTCCTAATAAATTATTTTGAGTTTAATAACAGAATAAATTTCACAACAATTCAAGATATTTTTGAAACAGAAAAGTGAAATTTTGGATTAATCGGTAGCGTTGTCTAGTTAAAATTACTTCAATTCTGCAGAATATGGCCTTGACATTTATCAACTTCAATTGAGAAGTTACGACATTAACTGTTGCTGATACTGGAAATATTTTGACTTCGACGAAACTCATATAAAAAGATTTGAGTCGATTGAAAACAAGAAATGAAGTTTCAGCCAATGTTGAAATGAGAGATGTTTTTTTTTGATGTTGTGATATAAAATTCGTTTTACTTCCATTCAACTTATTCACATTTGAAGCACTGATCCGTTCCCTATTTTTTTCATGAGATTTGATTTTATTGTACAAGGCAATTTACCGTCCTGATCTGATCATGTTTAGAAAAAACGATACTGCAACCAAGTACTTTCTTCTGAATTTCACAATTTCCTGCTCTTTTCGTACAGTGTATTGTCGAAATAAACATGACAACAGTTTCACCATTGTTTTGAAACAGAAAAACAATAATGAAAACAAATCGGCGATGTTGTTTAGCTACAATGAAATTTCATTAACATTTGCAAAATTCCTTTCTTTTCCTGTTTCAAATTCATATCTTCAAAGCAAACTTTAAACAATTCTCAGTTATATAGTAAAAATCTATTGTTAATTTTTCAAACACAAGACGAATTCCTGAAGTTTAAAAATTTCTCCACCTCGTTTCAGTTAATTACCGCGAAATATCTACATCTTCACTGTTTCAAAAAAATTTGAAACAGAAGCTTTTCGATGTTGTTATAGTATGATTCGAATAGTACTGATTCTTTTTTGGAAGCCAGTCGGCCTACAAAGTACAAGTTTTACCCACTAATTGTAAAGCAACGTAAATTTAGATATCATTATATTTGAAATTTAATCAGAAGAGTGTTGCGAGACAATAATATAAAAAAGTGTTACTGTTTGTTGAAACAGGAACTGTTTGTTTTTAGTGAAACAGGATTCAATATGCATACAACTCCAAGTTAACTTTTTTGGTTTCAAATACACAATATGAGTCATATAAGCGCAAAAAATATTTTACCAGTTTCAGAAAAATTTTGAAGCTGAAAAATTAATTTTGTTGATTTAATGGTCAAAGACGATCGTCTTTCATGATACTGAAAATACATGTTTGGTGAATAACATCAAAAAAACAGTGCATCACCGAGAAAACAAATGATAAATTTTCTTATGGAGGTTACGGTTTCAATTTCCATCGACTCAAAAACACTATCTCCTAATTTTGGTCATCCATTCTTTGAAATCTTGTATTCCGGCTAAAGGTAATCCTACGCCAATTGACTCAAAACATGATGAAACAGAATATGGTTGAAAAGCGGTTCAGAAAATTTTGTTACGACCCACATGTGAATGTAATTTCAAAAAATGATCAAAGTTTCAATTATTTTTGAAACACTCAAACTATGGTCAATGTATTCGATTGTTTTTTGAACTGAGGTTTTAATTTATTTTTTGTGTTGATATTGACCAAAAATGTTGTACTCTTTGACAAAACCAATTTGGAAATGATGGAGTATAACTTTCGAAAATAATCTATGTTTCAGTTATTGTTGAAACCGATCAGATTATCAAATAGTAACAGTGACATTTCTAACGAAATCATGTCTAGATATTGAATAACTATTTTCATTTATCAATCCTAAGGATTCAAAAAGAATCAAGGAGTAATAGCTAACACGACACAGTAATTACTGAAAAAAAATTTCAATCAATTAGAACATGCATAAGAACAGACAATTAATTTTGCGACAATATAGACAATCCGGTAGTACCTTCAACGTTTTGAGTGACTTCTTTCTGTTTCAAGTCTATAATATTAATAATAGAATCGAATTTTGAATATTACAATGTCATGTTTTTGCTAAAACACTGCTTCCCGACCAAGGTTAACTCAATATTTTTGTGTTCTATTGAACGTTTGCTGAAAAATCTTGGTCAAATTTTTTGCAGTTTCAGAATGTTTGGTATGGATATAACGTCGAAATTAGTTGATGTTACAGTTTCACTGGTTCTTGTAACCGCAATGTTTTTTGAAGTCTTGTTACATAGTTGTCTTGCCATTAATCAGTATCTTGAATTAGCTTTTTTCCAGCTTCAGCTCGTTCTTAAACGATTTCATACTCTGAACTTTCAATCGAAATGTGTTTTCATAACAGGTATAGTTGTTCAATCACCACATTTTTTTTGCAGATTCAACATATTTATTTGACAGCAGTAGGTTTTCCAAAATGATTTTTTTGCATTTTTGCATTTGATTAATTGAACATTTTTATTTCAACATTTGAAACTCACACAAGTAGTTTGAAAACAGAAAATGAATGATGGAAGATTCGATCATAAAGCACTTCGCAGTTACCCCTAAACAATTTCAGCGAATGTTGAAACTGGGAATGTTTGTTTTCATGCGATATAGCTAGTTTTAGATAATTTCAGATAATAAAACAAGATATTGGAAGCAAATACTGTCCTTTGAATTTCACTTTTTTTCTCATGCACACATGGTAATGTCGAAAAAAATTTGACATCAGTTTCAGATATGTTTTGAAACAGAAAAATAACATTGTGCACCAATCAAGGGAATTTTTAGTCACAATGACATTTAAAGAACAATTCGCAGAATACCTTTTGATTGAAAACTAATGCAAGTTTACATTTTCAAATAGTGCTGAAACTATAAACATTTTGATTGATCCTCGATCAGCTGTAACTAGATCATTCATTATTATTCATTTTACATGCCAAGCAACGGTTAGAAAAAAAGGGTCTCAAAACGTTTCTGTAATTCGAAAATTCGTTTTGAATGTAAGTACTGTATCCGAATTGCTTGTAACTATTTTAAGTAGATATGCCTTTTTTTCTGTTTCAAGTTCAGATACTCAATTCCATTTTTGAAGAATTGACAATCATATATTGAAAGACTTTCTATTTTATTTTTGAAACACAAAAAAGTTTGGAAAAGTTCTAAAGTTTTTTCCCCTCGTCTATCTAGTAAACTCAATAATATGAAATCTGCCTAATTTGACTGTTTCTATAAAAAAATTTCGCCAATCTGTGAATATTTTTGGAAAGAGAGAATGTATGATATGATCTTGTTTGATTTATAAGTATTTGATTCAATATTCATATCAGTTTCGAAATATTTTTTTTCCAGTCGATTGTCTACTATTCTGATTCAACTCGATTGTTGAATGTGCATCAACGTACTAATCTCGCAAAAAATTGTTTACCAGTTTCAGATCTTTTTTGAAACTGATAAATTATATTTGTCGTTAATGGTCATAGAGGATCGTCGTTCATAATTCTGAGAAGTCACATTCGGTGAAGATGAACAAAAAACGTTTGGTCCCAGTCAAAAAAAAGGCATTAAAACTTGTGGCAAAGTTTATGGTTTCAACTATTGTTGAAAGTGGAAATTATTCTTATAATTTTGATTATAGGCTGATGGAATTTGGACTTATTTCCTATTATGCTCTGTGATGTACACAACAAATATTAGTTTTTTCGCTATGCCACTATAGACCACAAATTTCGAAAAGCATAACAGTTTCAGTTGTGAATGATACCGCAAATGTTCGCCAAGTGTTTTATTTTACTTTTTCAATACTCATTTGTGAGCTGAAAATGCTGTCTTGATAGTTTTTATTTCAGCAATTTTATAATCGCACTATCAATTAGAAAACTGATATAGCAACTGTAATAATTTTATGTATACATAGATATCTTTTTCCGACTTTTCCCTGTTTCTAACTCTCATTTACATCATTATTCGTTAATAATTTTCACTTGATAGCTGAAATCGTATATTCCTTTTTTTGAAACAAAGAAAGTAAGTTATTCTACTTTTATATGTTTCGAACTGTTCATCACAAATAATTTCCAAAATTAATTATTGTAACCATTGCTCAACGCTAAATTTTCAACAAGAAAAAACAACTGATCAGTTATAGTAATTAATTAGACCAGACAGCGATTCTCAGTCGACCATAGTCTGAAGCAGGCAATGAAGATTTTGCAGTTTCAGTCTTTGTAGAGCTTGAGATCTCAGAAAAACAATAATATTGAGAATACATTCTCCAATTTCAAACAATCAAAAAAAACGTAGTTCATAGTAATTTTAGACAAGTTCTCCAGTTTCCATATATTGTGAAACAGTGATGCCACACTTCCTGCTGATCCGATGGCAAGACAAAGAACGCTTCAAAAAACTGCAATAGTAGCCAAAGAGCATAGTTTTGCAATCATGATAATTTGCCGTTTCAGGTGATTCCAGAAACTAGATAGTTTCTTTACCTACGTTCAAGTCATTAGCATAAAATCTCATGAACTTTTCTGTTTCTACGTAATGTGAAACTGAAACCTGATATTGTGATAATATTACTTGATCAAAATTTACTATATTTGGTATCGCCCAACTAACAAAAAACACAATATTTCATGTTACACAGGCACTAACCAGATCAATGTAACTAGATATTTTTACCCTATAAAGTCAGTGAAGTGAAGTGATTTCACCCTAAGTTTTATTTTGTCTCAAAACAGAAATTTTTTGTTTTCTTTCTGACTTATGATTGTTCGATCCAACATGCTTGTGGAGATTACTGTTTCTCCTTTTGACTTTGGGTTTATTTCTCGTTTCTACTATACTCTTGATAAATAATAAATGAGTCTTATCATGCTCTTTGAGGCAAATAAGAAACAGATCAAAAATTTTTGGTCTATCCTTTTGTGTATCGAACGAGAGTATAGGTTACTGTCGCAAAAATTTTTCAACATTTTCAACGACTTTTTGAGACAGAAAGTTTTGTTTCTTGAATATTTGGTCGGATATGTTTTTTGCAGACTTCAGATGATTGGAAATAAAACCAAAAAATAGCATTGCTGTATTAGACGAACACCTACAATCAGCAAAATCCGAAAACAGTTACAGTTTCAAGTATTGTTGAAACTGAGTAATTTTAGAAGAATATTCGATCGCTTTATTGTTTTCTCTCTTGATTTTCGTATCAAATACCTGTACCAAAGAAAGTCAACCTTTTTTTCGAAAGTTCAAAATTTTTCATGTCAAGGTTGTAGCATCGCTTTCCAATATGTATCCATTATATCTATTTTTGAAACACAACAGTTTTTATTTCTGGTTTTCTGTTTCTAAAAACTGTTCAAGCCTCTTAATTTTAGAGAAAAATCACTATTTTCAAGATTTTTTTAAGCGAAAGATTTCAACTAGAAAACTGATACCAGTTCGGTGGAAAGTGATTTCCGCGGACCTTTCGCGATTTCGGGCAACTTTTGGAACTTGGTTTTATGAAAAGTAATGACAATTTTTGTCAGTTTCATGGGTAGATCACACATTCTAAAAAAATTTTTGGTTTCAATACATTTGGAAACGGAACACTCTTTGAATTTCCATTGATCGTAGCGAGAACAATCCAGATACTCAATGGTTTATGATACATCGGGAAGTCCAAAACTTTGACTTGGAACAGTGTTCTTTGAAATCTGTGCAATATGGACTAGAGGATTGGAATCATATCAGCCACATCACTGAAATTGGAGATGGATATGAAAATTGTAAAAGTTCTCTTCAATTTATACAGTCAGAAACATATTGAGAATGTTCTTACCGTTTCAACATTTTAATTTCACAGTTTCACTGATACTTGAAACTGCAAAATTATTTGAAAATGTGTTAATTACAATACTTTTTTATGTGGATGCCAATGAGTTCTTAGGATCAATCATCATAACTTTACAGGACTACATTAATTTACACTTTTACAAATTCTGTTGCTGATTTACAAGAATTATTACTGAAAAACAATTGTCATGCTTTTTCGACATATTTCGTATTTTTTTTTCTGGTTAAAAAAGTATATTTTTTTTCTGGTTATGTTACTTGAAAATTGTTAGACAATTTTTTGCAGCTTCAGCGAATTTTGAAATTGTAATTGTGCAATTTTCAACAATCCATTAAGGCATTTTACTGCAATGAAATGAAGCATCGAATCTGAAAACGAGTCACTTTAACTTGTTCGAATTGCGCCATCATTGAAAGTTTTCGTAATCATCAAGAATTGAATACTTTTAAAAACAGCGAAGTTTTCGAAATGCTTCATGAGAAAAAACTGTGATGTAATCTTGTATTTATTCAAAAAATCATCAACCTCACTTTTTGCGGTTGGTATACATTTTCATGGTTTGTCATTCATCCCAAGAAACATTGAGACTATCAGATAATTTTTTCTCACAGCTTTTGACAAATCTAGAAACTGAAACTTTAAGTTATTTTTTTGATTCTCCCGATTCGCTCTTTGTTAGATATTCATTAATAATTTTCTTAGAAATGGAACCATATGAGTTATCAATAGTTCATCGAAAGAATGGACCTCAAAACTTTTTTCTAGAAACTGAAAAATATTTCATAACAATTACAGTCGTCAAATTGCCAAATTTTGTAGAAATATTAACAAAAAATGAATCATTCATTCCAGTTTCAACAAATTCAGTTGACAGCAGTAGGTTTACCAAAATGATCTTCGTTTAATATTCCGATTTTGAACCAACTGACTTTTTTATTCGTTTCATATCAACATTTGAGACTCATACAAATAGTTTGAAGTCGATTGAAAACAGGAAATAAATGTTGGAAGGTTTGATCATGGATATATTGAAACAATTCGGATATTTCTTTTGAAATGTTTCAGTGGTTTTGAGAAACGGAGGATGTTTACTTGATTGTGATAAGTTTTCACTTTTGTTTTTTTTTCTGACTCTGTCTGAAATTACAGCAATGAGACAGACAGATTCTTCTAGCTAGTAGGAAAAGCCACTTTGCTCTTGAAGTACAGTGACTTTTCCAAATCAAGTTAGTCTTGTATAATGAGCACTACAAAAAAGTGGGTTTTCAGTTTCAAATAATATTGAATCAGAAAAAAATGTCCAAAAAGTAATGGAATCGGTTTTTCTTTATAAACTTTATGATGGATAGTAATGCCGAAACCCACCAAGAAAAGTGTATTATTTTTTTCTATTGAACTTTTGCTTCCATAATTGCCCGAAACTGCGCATTTTTTCGAAAGTATTGCAGTATCTAGTCTATTTGGCTGAAAATCGTTTCAACATCCAGTACTTCTTTGACTTATATAGTGTCCTTGTACAAAATTATATATACATTGACTTCCTGTTTCTAATCGATGTCAATTTATTGATCCAAAGTTTGTGAAGTAGTTGTTGTATGGTCCTTGCAAGAATAATTCAAAAATCAATTTGATTGTAATGTGGCGATTCGACGAATGTAATGTTATGAAATCTTTTCTTTTGCTAACTATAAGACTTGTTTGAACCTCATAAAAATCATCTGTTAATGGCATTGTTTCAGAATGGCGAACCGTGAGAATTCGATAAAAATTATTCGTGTTTCTAAAATAGGTCAAATGAATATTGGACGGTGATGCTGCAAAAAAAAAGTTTGCAATTTCACATCATTGGAAAAATACGAAAGTAAAGTTCGAAAGACGATTGCATTCTTGCTTTCGGATAATCAAAAGAATATTATTTGTCACGATGTCATACATTTTTTTCGCTGTTTCCATCCACTTTGAAACTGAAAATTTATCAATATATTTTGATTACCGGCAATTTCAGGAGTAGAAAATTTTTGTAAATTTGATTCCACAGTTTTGGTCCTTCTTTAAACTTCAAAACTGTTTGGAATTGTGTTAGGTAAATAGTCTTTTTATAATCATCATAATTTTACAAGAGCATATTATGTTTCATATAAATATTCCTTTGTTCATTTTCAAGCATTATTACTGAATAACAATTGTCTTTCATTACCAGTATAATTTGAAACAAAGAATTTTTCTTGTAATATTACAAGAACAATGTCAAGCAACTTTTTACAGTTTCAGCGCGTTATGGAACTACAATAGTGAATTTTCTGATGTTTTGACCTGGGTGATTTCGCATCAGCATTGAAATTTTTTGTAATCATCAAGATTTTGGATACTTTTTGGACCAGCTAGGTTTACCATTTTTTGAAAGCGATATTATCTTATCAAAAGTTTATCAGAAGAATGAGCACAAAAACTTGTTCAGAAACTGTAAATTGTTTTCTTTAGTCGACACATGGAGGTAATAAGTGCCTCATTTTGATAATATGAGCTCACTTGAGAAACAAGAAATTGAAATTCACAGTTTCAGATAAATCTCGAAACTGATGCTATAACTTGTTTTTTCGATTCACCAATTCACCTATTTTATCGAAATAATGTCACAAAAACTTGTTCGGCAACTGTAAAAAAATGTGACAGTTGCCCATCTCCAAAGAAATTGTCAGAAAATGAACTTATTCTCAGTTTCAGCAACTTCCATTCACAGCAGTAGGTCAAAATGATATTGTTTCAAGTTTTTATCAGCAACATATCATAGTATGAAGGATGGTTCGATAGCACCATGTTTTTCTCATCACTTTTTCTTCGAATATCAGGGAAAGTGTGATCAAGTAAGTCAGTTTCAACACATCTCGAAACTGAAAATTATTGCAGAGTACTGTTCGAACCTCAGACAAAAAGTTGACATCAATTAGAAACAGGAAAATATTGTTCGCAGTCATGGGTCATGAAGTGATTTTCAACCAAATAGACTGGCGACTGAAACTACTATGAAAATATTAACAGTTTCAGTAAAGTTGAAACTGAAAATTTTAGATACGTTTGCGATCAGTGACATATCCCGGCGCTTTCGAGGATTTTTTCAGTTTCAATAAACTTTAAAACTGAAGATTAATTAACTTTTATTGATGGGTCGACAACCGCACTCCCACTACGCAATCAAACAGTGATTTGAAAAAAATTTGGGTGAGTTTTTTTTTCACATTTTCTTTTACAAAATCACCCGCCAGTTAAAGCAATCATAAACTTTTCGAATTTACTGTTCCAACCATAGCTGCAAAAATATCTGAAATTCTGATATTTTCAGTAAACTTCGTGTTTTTTGATTAAAAATGGATAGCCACTATCAATAATTTGTTGTGATTCATGTACAGTTCTAGTTGTTGAAACCTTCTAACTGCAGTAAATAATTATGTACCTGTTTCTGCAAACTTTGAAAAATTATGCATTTTTGATCCGATGGAAAAATCAACTCAATCTGATTTCGAACATTATCAATTAATGGAGAAGGGAAATGTTTGCGTTTTCTATGAAATTCTGGGTTTTTTTTTAAATAATTTTCATTTCAGATAGTCAAGAACTTTTTTTAAAGAATAACCCATTCACTAATGAACATCATTCGACCACAAAATCCGAAAATGATTACAGTTTCAATCATTATTGAAACTGACTCAATTGAACACTTCAATGTTTGATCCGTGAATAACAACGTTTGTACCCATTTTGGTTTTTAGTCTATCCAATAGCTTGCCAAGTTCTCAGTCGCTACTTGGTTACTGTAAAAGCAACTGTAATTGCAGTCATGTCTAATAGTGCTTGCCTTTTTCATTATACAAAGTCCTAATATGATAACACCATTTTTCCATAATTATCCATAACATCCATTTTTGAAACAGAAATAGCTTCAAATTTCTTTTTCTGTTTCTAAATAAATTTCAAATCAAATCAAAATCAGGTAATAGTTAGTTCTTTCAAGTCATTGTCCAAAGAATTTTTTTTACTGTAAAACAATATGCAGAATTTTCTCAAAACGATACTTATTTCAGAAAAGTCGAATCGTAGGTGTATAAACTATTTCAACAAACAATCTCGCAATAAAAACTGATAACGTACAGGGGTCACTGTGATACATACTTCAGTAATTTTCAGCCAAGTAGATCTGAAACAGTCGGCAAAGTTTTCGGGGTTTCGGTCAACTTTGCTGTCTGCTACCGTAAACAAACAGTGATGTGCAGTTTCAGGCACATGAGTCGATCACAATTTTCACGAAGTTTTTGGTTTCTTTATACTTTGAAACGGGAAATAAAATCAATTTTTTGACAAGTGAAATACATGGACGACTTGTGATCATGGCAGATATTTTTATAAAAATTTCAAACAAAGTTAGAAACTGAAAATTATAATTGTTCTTAATTTTATTCACCGCTGCAAGTGGAATAAGTGGAATACCTTCGAATTTTACAGTTCCACTGATAATTGAAACTGCAAAGTTATCTGTAAATCTATTCAAATCAAGACATGTGCACTTTGCTGATGTCAAAAACAATCGGTATGAGTTGAATAAATTATGGGTCTTCTTCGATTACTATCATGGACTCACTGATTCTGTGGTAACACATTTTGAAACGGGAAATATTTTATTGTGTCTTTTCAAAACAAAAAAAGAACAATGTATCTTGATGCCAATACTATTACAAATTATTTTCCAGTTTCAACAAACTTTGTATCAGAGAATGTAAATGTTTTTACCATTCAGTTTGGTGCTATTGCATTATGAATCCAGAGTTTTGGCCGCTATGGCCGAGGAGCAGTGTTTGGATTTCTAGGCCATATGCAAAAGTCGGCCAGTAGAAGCTACTAAAATATCCCAAGGTTGATAAAACAGTTATATGCGAAGCGATGTTGATGTGAAAACATAAAGAAATGGTTGGGTTTACAGTTTCAGTATGATTTGAAACAGCAAAAAGTACTTTTTTTCATAGTTTGTACTTGTTGATTTTACAAATTGGATCTAGAAACTGAAAATTCATATTATTGAGAGATCGAAAACGATTTGGCAGGATCATTAAAATTTTTGGAAAAAATAACTGCTTGTATACTTTGTGAAACTGGAGGATTTCTAGAAATGACTCTAAATTGGTATTTTCACAATTTTTCACAGCTTCAAACTCTATGAGAAACACGAATTGAATTGATTTTATTAGTTTTTTTATCAATAAGCTTTTTTGAACTCGTCTGTTAACGTGATTGCTGAAATTGTTTCTCCTAATATCAACCCATTTTGAATCAGATCGTATTTTTCAATTCCTATCTAATGAAATTCGATGACATAACTTAAAAGATATGTTGGTAGAAATGCCCAGAATTTTGAAACTTTTCCCCAGTTTCAAAACCAACTGAAACCCCAAAATTCTACGTGTTTCATTGATAGGTGACGATTATATTTGTCAGAAGACAAGACATTATTCTCAAATATTCCATAAACTTAAACAAAATAAAACCACCGAGTAGCTCATCAATGGAGGCAGAAAATTGTGGATGTCAATGCTTTCATTTTACAATTGCATATTTCGACAATTTTGACAATTTCAGCACGTTATGAAACAGAAAATTTTTCAGTTGCAACAAATTCAATTAACAATTTTAGGTTTTTCAAACTTTATTCAATTCCAAAATTCCACATATTTCGTGCCAGCTGACTTTAAAATTTTTTACATGCAACGGGCAATTCAATTATTATTCGAACCTCATCGTGATAATTCTATCTCTACCAGAAACAGGAAATTAACGTGCATACCGTTTCGCAAAACAAAGAGCAACTTTCAGCCGAATACTCTAGAGAATGAAGAAGTATGGGAAATATTCACAGTTTCTGACAATTTTCAACAAGTGAAATGTTAAACAAGCGACGATGAGCATGCTGTTTTCGCCTTTTCAAAATATCGTGAGAATAAAGGCATGCTTCCACCATTTTCATTGACGAGCTTTTCGATTTCAGCGTATTTTGAGACTGAAACCCCCTAATTTGTTTTGATGAATAACAGTGGTACTCGACCAAGGAAAGTGCACCGAGCAAGATGGATTGAAATTTTTTTATGTTGATGTTTGAGATATTCTTGTCGGAGCCTTTCAACAACTACTGTACAAACCTTGGACAAATAAATTGACATCGATTAGAAACAGGAAATCGATGTATAGAAAGTTTTGAAAATTGGCATAATATAAATCAAAACATTTATGGCCCTGAAACTATTTTTAGTGATACAAACAAAATACTGAAACATTGTTGAAAATATTCGCAGTTTCAGTCAATTATGGATACTAAAGTTCAGGTGAAAGAGACAATACAACTTTATTTTTGGCATTATTAACCATTATAAATGTATTTTAAAAATACCAATTAAATTAATTTTTAGATTATTTTTTCGGTTTCAATATCATTTGAAACTGAAAACCTTCTTATTTGTTGTGTTCATCTGAAGTGAACCGAAAAAAAGTCACAGTACTTCAAAGGTGTACATGGAATTTCCCAATTAGATAAATGTAATTTGATCTGTCACAATGCTGCAATAGCAGACAAATTTAGAAACTCAAAATTTTCGTCATGTTTTGAAAAAAAAACAATACCACAGGTTCAATCAACCTTGAAACTTCACCAAATTTCTAGAGTCATTGCTGAAAAAACATGCTTACCAATTTCAACACATCTTGAAACAGATTATACTTGATCATATATTTGTACTGTATGAAAAAAAAATCACATAACTCAAAAGATGATTGAATCACCATAATCTTGTGTTTTCTGGCTTTTTTCGCAGTTTCATAACAAATTTAATCATCAGGCTTCTTTTTTTTATTGATAGGTCTCTGAAAAATCCATCATAACATTATTCTTAAATATGCGTTGAAATCGAAACGAAAAGGCAAAAAGTAGGTAGCCAGATGAAGCAGAACGTTTGGGGCTTCAGCATTTTCAAAATACAATTACATATTGAGACAGTTTATAAAGTTTCAACACATTCTGAAACTGGAAATTATATATTTTTTGATCGGTGAGCTACTTTATTCCGTCTCGGCATGTGATCAACAGTTTGAGAAATGATTGCGTATGAATTTGTGCTGAAACAGGAAAATAGTATCTATTATAACTCAACCAGTGCAAAAAATTTTTTTTCACAGTTTCAAGATACTTTGAAACTGCAAAACTTTTGTGTGAATTGATAGTGATTCAGGTAAAATATGATGAAATAGATGGATGATTGTGGTTGAGCATGAGTTGGGATATGAAATCGCAAACAAACCCTACCTCAACTCGGGATCGGTATTTCAAAAATGTTCCTTAGTTTCAGACACATTTTGAAACTGAATATGTTTTTCGATCATGTTGTTGTCCATCTTCTAAAATCAGTTTTCAGGAGAATTGCAAGTCCTGAAACTTTTGACATATCCACAGTAGACAACTACTTCAAATACTTTTTTGAGCACAAGAGTTGAATCTGCAACTTCTTTTTGATTGATGGACAGCTGATTAGGTATTTGATAGAACTGGAAAAGGCATATCGGATATGGAACAATAATTTTTGAATGGTTTAGATTGTTGTGAGACATCTGAAACGGGAAAAATTGTAAAAGATTATCAAGTTTGTGAGATGTGAAATGAATTTGTGTTGTAATTAAAACTTTTGCAAGTTGACTTCTGGTTGCATTATTAAATTAGCAAACAATTCTGAATTCAACGTTTCAACAAATAATTAAAACTGCAAGAGTTTCAAATTGTTTGATCTTAATCGTTCCCATATTCAAAAAACCTCACGTTAATCAATAAAAGAAGAAGCAAAGATATATTTTCAAAGTTTCTGAAACAGCGAAAAAATTGTTTATAAAAATTCTTATCTGTTTCAACTCACAGTGTTAGTTAGAACTTCAAATATTGACTGCTCGTGAATTGAATATCACAGAATATTGATTTGGAATAACAGAAACCGTTGCATGTTCGATCACAAAAACAGAAAGTCATAACGGTGTTGGGTTTCAAAGAAGTTGCAATGTCAAATTCAAATTCGATGAGATTTTATCCAAAAAATTATAGCATTGGTTGCAAAATGGGTAGTTAGTAACGAAAAGTTTTAACAAGAATTCGAAATACATTTTGTGAAACTGAAATAATATGCACAGTTTCGCAAGCGAAACACACGTGGATTTATTTTTCCGTTTTCGTTTAATTAGTCTTGACTAATCTGTATGTTATACTTTTTTGAGATCTGCCATTGATGGAAACTTGTCAGAATGAGCGATAACAACCTGAAAACGAGACAATTACAGTTTCATATAAACAATTTTTGTGCAAAGCGATAAATCATAGCTTGATAGAATAACGAGTTGTGACGCAATTTTCAGACAAAGTAAACAAAAATTAATTTCATTAAAAAAAAGGTTTCAGGAAACATTGAAACTGAAAATTCGAGAAAAAAATATGATTAAATGGCCAAATTCTTGAACGGAAAATAATTTTTATTGTTGAAAAATGGATATTCACTATTAGTATATTGTCAACGAGTTGAAAATGCATGGTGATTCATGTACTGATATACACATTTTGAAACTGAATATTCTAACATTTTTTTGATCGGTAAGTTAAATTTTTTGATTTTAGTATCACATCAATGATTTGGAAAGTAATTGCAATTGTATTGATAAGTGCTGAAACGGAAAACAAATTCCGTCTGAAAATTTTGTCGGTAAACAAAGGAGTAGACAACTTTATGTATTTTTAGAGAATCTTGTTGAGTACTCATGGCAATGCACATCAGGAACATCAAAACTTTTGATTTGACGAGTATAACAAGTTTTGAAACATCAACATATTCTAACTTTTCGATGTTTGGTTTCATACTTTAATCAAGATTTTGGCCGGCAAATTTTCGTATCCTCTACAAAAATGCTTGTCAATAACCAAATCAATCTACAAGAATCTGAAAAATATTTTTCGAAACTGAAAAAATTTTCACAGTTTCAAAAACGGAACACATATGTACTTCCAGTTTCGTTCAAGTATCTCTATATGCTACTCTTTTTTGAGATATAAAACTGATGACCACCAGTTGGAATGAACGGTAACAATTTAAAACAAGAAAATTGCAGTTTCAGATACAAAAATTTATCACAATTCCAGAGATTTCCGTCCAAATAAGTGTTGTCGAAAATTTCGAATTTTCAAACAACGTTAGTCTAATTTTTTGAATGTGAAACAAAGTCGAAAAAAGTCTATTGTCCGAACTTGAAACAAAAATTTATACAAAACATCAAGAAGTAATTTATATAAAACTGATTTTCTTTGTTTCAATATTATGGTCGTATCTTGTTGCGAAACAAATGAAGTGCACAATATTTTACAGTTTCAGAAGAATTATCTGAAAAATGATCCAATAATGGAAGTCGTTCGTGGCTAAATATGGTGGAAAATCTTTCAAAGAAATTTAGCACATTTTGCAACAATAAGAGGATTCCATAATGGCAGTCAAATTCACCCTACTGTTTCAATGACAGATGAAACTGAAATTTCATGTATTTCTCTGCTTCAGTGGATTTTTTAGTTGAAACAGTTCCGATAGTTCCCACTGCTGTTCACGACGACGATACGCACTCAAAATTTTGTTTTTACAGTAAAATTATGTTCAAAGCAATATGAAGAAAATTGATCAAATTATGTAATCAAGAGACAAGTATAATATATAACTTGAAGCTGTTACTATTCACAATCCCTATTTTTCAGTTCCTAATGAATTAGGTGAAACAGAATCGTTTCGAGATTTTTCAATAATTCTTGAGTTTTATCATGTTTCACCAATAAATTATTTGTTTTTGATTATTTCAATTGATATCTAACTTTTGGAAATCATTAACAAAGAACAAAATTACAACTATTAGAGGAAGGCGTAATTTCAATTAATGTTAAAACGGAAAAAAAGAACTCGTTGATTTAATGGATCAAAAACGGTCATCTTCTTTTAATATTGTCTTTTTTTCTGGGTTGTAGACTCAGAAAAGTAGGAAAACAGGATTTGTTTATATCAGAGTTTCCGCATGTTTTCTAGCCACATCATGCTTTGAAATAGAGATTTTTTCTGACTTTTTTGTGTGTTTTTTTTTCAAAGTCACAGTTTCAATTATATCTGAAACAAGTTTGAAAAAAAATATTGTTAAGATCATTGACATATATCCTTGCAATATTTCGGATCCCAATGTCATTTTCTTTGGTCACTCATGAAAACATTGAATTGCGATCATCCTATTACGAGACCATCAAAATCTTTGAAAAATGTACAGTTTCAATGTTATTTTAACACCGTAAAAAATTTGAAATTTTGATACAACATACATTATACAGAGAAAAAAATCATTTTGGAAAAAGATTTGTTTCCTCTGTATAATTCTGTTTTGAACAGAAAAACTTTGTGATTTTGTTAGAATTAATTTGAGTTGCAGCAAGAAATGCTATCAATTTTACTGCTTCAGCTCTGAAATATAACCTATGATTTGTTCACTACCAAGCGTTTTGGAGAAGGTTGGAGTTTCAATTATTGTTGAATCTGAGAAATGGGCTGTCTAATTTTATGTCCCATATTTCCTGGCACATTGTTTTAATTTTATTTTTGGAGAGCTAAAGTTTCACACAATTGAAATAATACAACTGTTTTTTTATCAAATTGTCAACAAAACAAATTCAGCTTGAGAACATTTTGAAACACAGATGTTTCTACTTGTTCGTTCACTTCCACAGTCACAGTTTCAACTATGTTTGAATCCAAAGTTTCGCCAAACATTCCTAGTCTGTTGTATTTTGAAGTCGTATGTCATTTCACTTTGCACAATCATCAATACAAAAAAGCGATCATTCTTTAATTAAATATTCAAGCAAGTGATCAATTTTCAACACTTTCTGAAACTATAATATTTTGATTGAACTGCTTGGAAAAAACCCATTATCCACTGTTCTGAATAACTTATTTCGAAGTTTCACCACACTTTGAAACTGTAAAAATTTTGTGAAACTAGAATCGCATTTTGCTACAATTTTCTTTTGGGTTCAACACATTCTTGGAAAAATCTTGTTTCGAACAAAAAAACATGTATCAACTCAATCAATGGATATTCTTACGTTTTAAAGTTTTTATTATGCAAGAATTAGAAGGAACAGCATTGCAGCAATCCTCCTCTCATCATATTTTTACAAAAACTGAAACGGGTAAAAACAGTTTATCCAAAATTTCAATGGCTTTTCAGGAAAATGAAAGTGGAAGAGTATTCAAAGTTTAGTTTGCAGATGAACCAAATAAGTGTTTCAATAAATCTCCTACATGAACTGGTATATCAATATGGTTGCAAATGTAATAATATAGTTTGAAACAGAATTTTTCAAAGGCTCATCAGCATTGAATCAAATAATAGACACATGAACAATAATGCAATTTTATTAAATTTTCAAAATCAAAAAATTGAAGAAAATGGAATTGAAGACTAAGACTTACGATGACTGACCAGAAGAGTATTTTCAACAAAAAAAACAAATTAGAAAGCTTAATGAAGTTTCTCACAAAGATATCATCTGAAAGTTCGTACTTCTGTCTTATTCGAAATTGTAATCATTTTGCCGCAACGTCGTTTGATTTCAAATTTACAGCTTCTACATTTCTTGAAACTGCAAAATATTTGAAAAGCTCAATCTGTCCTTGACTTGACCTTAATCACTCAAGAAGTTCCGATAACTTCAAAAACTGAAAAATTCCAAAATTCTCATTCATCAAGAAAGTTGGTGGGAATTTTTGTAATAACTACAGTGTTTTGAAGAATCATGGTTAGTAAACTTTTTTTAGAGATAACTCGGAAAAAAATGGTTCAATACATGAAACTGAGCTGCAAACATAGTTATCGGTTTCAGAGAAGTTTTGAAACTGAAAATACAGCCTAGTTGATTGATACACTTTCCGTAATTTTGTTTGAACATGTGGAAACACTGAAAAAATTACCAACTTGAGCCTCAGAAAGTTTTGAAGGTGAACATACTATGTTTCAATTAATGAAGCGATTTCCTATGGTAATTTAAAGCATGGTACATTTTTGACAATACGCTCTTATAGAATTTTCGCAAAAAAAGGTTTAGCTGGTTAAACAAAATTATCAACAGCTCTACACAATGTACAGTTTCGATAATATTTTGAAACAGGATTGTATCGTCAGACTCTGAAAAATTTATTGTATCACCAAATTTGAAAACTGAAAGCGTTTCTTGGAACAAACATTCATGACGTGTTGAAACAAATGTTTTGGTTGTGTAATGGGTGAGACTTGGTCTACCTCATTCGTTATTCTCCTATACTCTATTCTATTCTGTTCTTTAGTTTAGCTAGTCTTTGCCCTATGTGTATGACATCACTAATCCCCGGAAGAGGCATTTGTCACGCGCGGGCCTACGGAGTAGGCACCGCCCCTCTTCCCTTTTACATGTATTCAGTTTATGTGAAGACGAGGCCGGGAGAAGGTTGCCTTCTCCCAATGGCTCGCACCAATAAAGATGTACATCTAATACAAGCACATCCATAACAACACATAGTTAATATATATAGGATAGCGCCCTAATATATATTACAGTTGAAACACATTTTTTGAAACAAAAATCACCAAAGCAGTCCGAAAAATAATATTCTCAGACGGATATTGAAATTTGAACACAGTTTTGAACACATCTGCCTGCCTCCGAAGACGGACTATTTGCTCAAGGTGATTGCTAATTTAATGAAAGATTTTGAAACAGAAACAAAATATTCGGACACTTTTTAGAAGCGGTTAAAAAAATGGACTATAAAACTTTATGCATGAGTGGGTGTGAAGAATTGATTTGGACAAAACCTTTAGAATTTTTTTTAGAACTTTTGAAACTGTGAATTTTTCTTTTTGTTGGCTTGTTATGAACACTTGTTTGAACAAGCTTTTGAGATTGTTTGAAACTACATTTTTTTCAGAATTGTAGCTATGATATGATATAAAATTGAAATCTATGATAGTTTAGAAGCGCAATGTAACAGTAGTCCCAGCCATTTTTTGAACCATATATGAATACCAACCGAGGCTTCTTGGATTGAAATGGCGAAAATATTTCTAGGTTTTGCACAATATTGAAACTGAAAATTAATTTTTTTGTGTGTGTGTGTTCAGTTATCCTTTGAAACTCGTTTTTTGACGAAATAGTGAATGATGTTAGTGATTTCGGCATTATTTCAAACCTATGCAATATAAAAATAGTTTTTCATGAAATTTTACTGTTTTCAACGATTCTATGAAACGGAAACACTGTTCACATTTTCGATTTACCAACTTTTATCACTTTGGTAATTTACATGATCCTGGCAAATTTTGAGTAATGATATCTTGATGATCAGTTCTAAGAAGTGTTGAGAATAATGTTGCGATTAGGTATTTGAAAGTTTTCCTCAGTTTCACAGCGTTGTGAAACTGGAAATAAATCTTGTTCTACTGATGCACCACTATTTCTGATGAAGAAGAAAACATATCAAGATCCATCCTGGTGGATAGAATCAGGTCTTGTTGATCCGCTTTCTATTACGGTTTGAGGCCGCCCTTTTTGTCTGCGTTTCTCTTTCAGCATACAATATTTCACCAACCCAAAAAGTCGAATCAACCCTTGGATAAAATTCACATTGTTTCAGGCTCTCTTAGAAACCGAGAAATGCATTTATTGCAGTTTGTTGGCCAGCATTACAATTGTTGCTACGTGAAGTTTCAGAAAATATAGAAGTGGAAAATGTAGATTCATGTAGGGGCAGAACTATTTTGGAAACATCAATTTTGTTGGAGACTTTACAGTTTCAACATGTTTTGAAACAGCGCGATTCTAACATTTTTTGGTAAGTCGACGCTAATTTTCGTATCAACGACGTGAAAGGAAGAATCAGTC
Organism: Caenorhabditis uteleia; assembly: GCA_963573275.1. Taxonomy (NCBI): domain Eukaryota; kingdom Metazoa; phylum Nematoda; class Chromadorea; order Rhabditida; family Rhabditidae; genus Caenorhabditis; species Caenorhabditis uteleia. Next base: position 3,542,272 of record OY752135.1, on the reverse strand, counting down.
TAAAAATTGACGGAAAACTTTACTAGAAGTTTCAAAGTTTGTTTTGCCATTGAAAATCTACCATGATCATTGACTATCCAACAATATTTACCAAATTGAGTAGTGATGTACACAGGAGGGATGAAAAGTGCAGCTAATGTCAGGGTCAAAAGAATACAGATCACCAATCAAATTAAAGGACAATGTCTTCAGTTTTTTTAAAGTTAGAAACTGAAAAATTGTATTTTTCTCCTCCTTTTTGTGTTTTTCAGAGACTAATTAGTACTAGAACGAACCCATGTTTTCTCTGACTCTCTCATTTTCACACACGCTTTGCTTTCGTGCATCCCGCCAAGGTACCATTCTGCGGACCGTGATTAATGGGGGTACACATGGCATCAAGAAAAATATTGGTGTATCAAACACATTTCGTGCACCAATAGAATTAATGAATATATTTTTCCAGTTTCAGCACGATATGGAATTGATAAGTAACCATTTCTCACGTTCTCGTGTCAGTTCTCGATTCTCACAACCTCAGTAGATGTTAGCAGAAAATTCGACGAGGAATTATTTTTGGAAAATAACTGCAACTTATTTCATAAATTTTGAAACTGATAAACTATCAACAAATTCTATTGATCATATTGTGAGTGAGTGTTAGTACATTTTTCGAAAAGAAAAAGCTTGAAACTGGAAAAATTCTTTTTATTTCAATCAGCTTTTTAGCAGTTTTAACATACTTTGAAACATTTCCACACTGATGTGAATACAATGTTTCACTTGGTGTATCTAGTAGAAATGGGAAAGATGTAACGATTATTATAGCTTACGCAGCTAGCTGCTACTGTTAGCAGACCACTAAATGGTCTGCTTACGCGGCTGACTGCTACTGTTAGCAGACCAAAAAGTGGTCTGCTTAGGCGGCTAGCTGCTATCTTTAGCAGACCACACAATGGTCTGCTTAGGCGGCTAGCTGCTATCTTTAGCAGACCACACAATGGTCTGCTTAGGCTGCTAGCTGCTTCTGTTAGCAGACCACTAAATGGTCTTCCTTCGCTGCTAGCTGCTACAAAATTATTGGGTTTTTTTAATGTTCCAAACGTAGCAGTTAGCAGCGAAAGCAGACCGTTTTTTGGTCTGCGTTGGTTCAGCAGAACTGAAAAGAGGAAAACTTTTTTTGTTATTCGAGGTTTAAGCTAAGACATGCCGTTTACAGATTTAAACTTTTTGAAACAGCACGTGTTTTATACTTACTGATATCTTATCGATGGCCCTATGATGCTTAGTGCGATTGATTTCCACAAGTGTCGGAAACTTTCAATAATTCAGGAAACGGCAAAACTTTTCACATTGATAATACTCCAATAGAGAGATATTACGTTTCGGGTAAAAAGCAAGAACACAGATCCTCAATCGAAATTGCAGATATATATTCTCAGTTTCACACAATTTCGAAACCGGAAACATTTCTTGTTCCAATAGTGTTCAATATCTCTTTCCTTGATTTTTTGTGAAGAAGATAAGATAACGAAGTCATTGGGTTTCTTGAAGTACGTATGGAACGTGCATGAAGTATTATGTCAGTTTATGGTATGATTTTTTTGAACAAGCAACATTGTAATGATTGTAATCAAAACGACACGTTTTGAAACAAATTGACAATGATATTCGCTTCAAGTTTCGATAATTATTAGTTTTCAGTTTCAACAATTTTCGAAACTGTAAATCTTCAACCTTTTTTTGATTTAGCAATTCATTGGTTCCAATACAGTTTGAACAGTTTTTCCAACAAATTGAATATTACTGCATCAATTCGAATGGGGGCTTTTTGAATCAACTACGGTAGTTGAAAATGGCGTGGCAAGTTTTGGTCAATGAGTGTACAATGTTTGGAATATTCTTCAGTTTCACAAATGTTTTGAAACTGAAAAAAATCTTGATCATCATGGTTTTAAGTTTTATCGTTGCTTAAGAAATCAGAAAAAAAAAAGATCAGGATTCATTCTGGTGCAACAAAAATACTTCAATTCTAACGATCATTGATACCGAGACATTTCTATTTTTCAGTTTCTGAAAATGTTGTAAGTTTATTAATGATCGCTATTTGATATCATTGTCATCGTATGATTGCATCTTGAAACAGTGATTTACAGTAGTCACTATAATTTGTTGCTTTTAGATTAGGAAATATTCTAGTAATTTTTTTGCAGTTTCAGAGCAATATAGAGAAACTGATTGTGCACGCTTCGACAGTTGACGGAGCTATTGGCCCATAAATCAAGCTATTATGTAAGCAACAATGTTATACAAATTACTTTTTCAAAAATTTTGAAACTTGCTGGCTTCAAAAGTTTTTTTATATTTTGTTGACAGCATTGATTTATACAAAGTACAATGATTCCTGAAAAAGTTGACTTACTGTTTCAAGATTATGCTGCAACTGAAAATGTATTGTTTTCCCTAATAATCACGTCATTTTCATTTAAATGGATGCTGGTACACACCGGAGAAGTTGAAAGTGGAGTGTATGTTTGGGGCTGAAGTAAATAAATGACAACACAATTTCCCCAGTTTCAAATTAGTTTTGAAACTGTGAGTAGTTTTATTTTAGCAATACTGTATTACTTCAGTGATTGATAAGAGTAAAATGTTGGTACTACTGTAACATCCAGGACCGAAGCGAAAAATCGAGGACCGAGAAAAAAATCGAGGACCGAAAAATAAAATCGAGGACCGAAAGGCTGTTTTTGTATGGTATTTTACTAGTTCGGTCCTCGATTTTATTTTTCGGACCTCGATTTTTTTCTCGGTCCTCGATTTTTCGCTTCGGTCCTGGATTTTACAGGAGTGCCAAAATGTTTCTATTTTCAATACGATATGAAAACGACAGGTTTCCATTTCTCACGATCTCGATTTGTAGTCAAAATCCGAAAAAAGAACATGGATAAATTATTTTTTGAAAAATAATAACATTTTTATTGATTGATACTGAAACTGAGAAAGTTTATAACTATTTTAGATCAGTTTGTTAGTGGCTTGAGATTTCTGGTGTTCTTTTTTAAAAGTTTTGAAACACCAAAAGTTGCTCATTTTTTCAACCAACTACCGGAGTATTCATAATCGAGTCCATAGCAGTTTTAGAGTACTTTAAAATTTAAAAGCGAATTACTGTAGTTTAAAGGATCATGACTAGTTTTGATTCATGTTTTCACTTCAATTTCGCCGAAATTATTTCGGTTCTCGGAAAAACACCCATGAATTAAATGATCAAATATTTCTACGTCTGTCTCAGTTTCATACATTTTTTGAAACGGACACCAAAATTATTGATAATTGGATGGTAGGTAATTGACAAATAATGAAACAAAAAGACGTTTTGGATGCATCAAACACACAAATGCATCATATATAAGTGTCAAATATCAATAGTAAAAAACGTGAGCATCAGGAAAAAATGTTCAGTTTCAATGTAGTCTGAAAAGTATGATTTACAGTTTAGGATGTTATCATGAATTGTACTATACTTTAAAGAATGACCAAAAGGTAATGTGATTCTTTTCCTATTTCAGCAAAGATTTATTTGGATACTTTCCCACAAAACTTAGTTACTGTTTGCATTTACGGGAGTTTTTTTGTGTTTGGATTTCCTTTCATTAGAGAACTTCCGAGTTCCACAACATTTTGAATCCACAGTCGAACATGTATAATGGAGCTAGAGAATCGGAATTATTACTGATCTGATACTTCGCTGAAAATTTCAAACATTTCAGTTACACAAGAAATATCAGGGATATAGAATCTACAGTTTTTTTTGTTCTTTAAACGGCAAATTGATCCAAGCTTTTTTATGAATATTTTGTTCTTCTATCATTTTTCGAAAAGTGAGCAGTTGATACCAAAGAAAAAGCCAACAAGTGGAAAAAATATATGTATATCTTGTGTGCTAATTATGAACATACATAGTATCTTAGACTAACTGTTGATATAGGATTTTTTCAAAGTTTCAATAAATTTTAAAACAGAGAATATGTAAACGTTTGTCATTAAAATAAAATCCATAATTGAAAATTTAATTTAATGGAACATCTACATTTAACTTGTATATTTTTTCGTTCTAGTACTCACAGCAAGTACCACTTGAAAAAGTTTCTTACCAAACGGTAGTATCACTGGATTTCGCAGACATTTTTCTCAGTTTCAGCAACGTTTGAAACTGAAAACTACGAAAGTTTCCATATTTTCATGACAATAATAATTATTCATAAATTTAGAACCAAAAAATAGAAAATTTTTCCTATGCCAAGAGAAAAAAAAAGAGAAAATCAAAATATGAATAAATTTACAGTTACAATAAATTTTGTGAAACTAGCAGTTTTTCGAAAAGGTACTAACTTTTTTGAACTTCGAAACCATAACCTTTATTATGTGATTTTAGTATGATTACCGTAGTTTAAAGAAGCATGGAAAAACTCTTTGTAAGAGAAAACAACGTATATTATCATTGTTAGCAATTTTTTTTCGCAGCTTCAACCGACACAGAAGCAGTAAGTTACTCGATTCGTTTAATGAATCGGTTGGTTAGATCAAACATCTGAAGTAAGAAATTTTTATGAAAAATCGGCATTATTCTTGATACGACAAACTGCGACTTTCAATCTCGACTGAAGAAAAGTTTATCATAGTTACAGTTTCAAAAATTTTTGAAACTGAAGATCAATCATTTCGCAAACGTTCCTTTGTTGTCACAGAAAACTCGATTATTTCAACGATTGTGAGATCTTCGATTTTGATGTTCAGAGACCTTTATAATGGTAATTATAGTATTGATGAAAAAATATTTTCCGATAATGTCAATAAACTTTGAAACTGAAAAAATTATTTGTTGGCTCTTTATCAACCTATATATTATTCATAAATCGAGAGCATGGAATAGTTACGGCGGATGAGAGGAACATTACCGGTTACATCATTACTACACTGCCAGATATTGTGCTCTATTTCAATATATTTCAAATTTGCGACTCTCCGATAACAGGATAACGTTCAAATTTTTAGAATTCACAGTTTCAATATAACTTTGAAACTGTAATATTGTACAAATTGACCGCGAAATTCCATTAAAAGACTGTTATTGAAATACTTTATGAACTAAATAAATTATCACAAATCTGTTATTTCAACCAATTGAAACTTACTGGTTTTCGAATAAATGAGCTGCTCGGATGAGTAAGCATGAAGCGATATAACATCAAACTTGGATAGAATTTTTACCGGTTTCAACAGCTTTTTTAACAAACTGGAAAATGTAAATAGTCAATCTGCGCATGTGTTCAAGCAGATAACAAATCCCTGAATTGTGTGACAGTATCATTCGGTTGACAAGAAAATTTGTCAATCGCAGCTCTTTTGAAACCGATACTCAAGTAGTTACGTATAGACATGGAAAATAAATCGGAGATCATTCCCAAAAATACAGTTTCAACAATATTGGAAACTGGAATTTTTTGAATATTCGAAACTGTTGTTTCTATGTTTTTCAGTACATTGTTTCGTCAATACTGCTGAAGGCGAAACTTTTCCACTCATACTGACACAGTTGTAATGCATAACATCCACTGTAACAAGATTTCGGGTTTCAAATCATTTGCCGAAAGAACAAACAAAAATGTCGAACGTGGATTCACGATGTCTACAGCTTCAACTTTACTTTGAAACTGAAAAATAATGATTGTAATCGGTCAAAGTTCGTTGTTTGTCTCTTGTAGTCCAAAAATGTATTTAAATATTGAGAAACAATCAGAAATTTGATCATGGCAGATCATCATCATACTGTTGTAGATTTCTGTTTTTTGAATGACGATGAGTTGGTGTACCTGTACTTGCCCACTGTTGACTGTGTTATCTTTAAAAATCACTCCAAAAGAAACGAAAGCAGACCATTTATTGGTCTGCTAAGAGTAGCAGCTAGCAGCGAAAGCAGACCATTGAATGGTCTGCTATGAGTAGCAGTTAGCAGCGAAAGCAGACCATTTTATGGTAAGATTGCAATTTTCTCCGTATTAGAAGATTCTGGAACTTTAGAGTAATTGAGGTCAATCAAAGACGAATTGAGTTTTTCGAATATTTTGCATTTTCAAGAAATATAGAAACTGTAAACTTAAAATCCACATCGTTTCATTATTGGATTGACGGTCATTTCCAAGCAGAAGTATGCATTTTCAGATATTGTCTTTGTCTGAAACCACATAAAGTTTTCTGATTCAGTTTTTATGTGAAAATACTCTTCTGTTCATTAGCCGCCCCAATTTTTTTGCTCGACTCTCATAAAACCAGTTTTTTTTAACGACATTTTTCAAAAAACAGTTTCAGTATCTTTTGCTACCAAAAACATACATGTTTTTGATACTCATTTGAACAATCGACTGTTTTTTGGATGATTGTACCAAACTAGAAACAATATTTGAAAGTTTCATTTTTATTTTGAAACTTGATCGGTGCGACTTTACTGATTGTTCCAATTTTTCAAACCAATAACAAAATTTCAAAGGCAGTGGGCGGGTGCACTACTGCTGAACTTTCATATCAGTTTCAGTGGCATTTGAAACTGAAACGGAGAATGTGTTTTGATACTTGCAATCTTTTGAATTATTTCAACCATGTTTTATATCCATATTTTGCTAGAATATAAGCGTGATCATTCGGATCTTGAAAGAAACCGGTATTGGACTATTCATCCTTTCACTGTGTTCGTGAGGAACCTGAAACAGTGAAAAGAACAAGACAGGAATTTTTTTTCGATATAAACGATTGTACAAAGAATCGATTTGAATGAACACAATAGTACTTACAACAAAATTTTGAAACGGGTGAAGAAAAGAGGAAAAATAGTCTGGATTCAGAGTGCACTTCAAACACAGAGACATCTATATTTTTAAGTTTCTGAAAGCGTAATGTCCAATATTCATCAATGATCGCTACTTGAAGTCATTGTTACTGTATCATAGCAATTTGTAACAGGGATTCACAGTGGTCACTGAAATTTATTTCTTTGTTTGTTTCAGGAAAATTATGTAATTGAATATGTATCGTTTACCTTGCTGGTAGTATTGAAAAGTGTAGTGTATGTTTGGAACAGCTGAAAGAAACCATTAAATCACAATCCACTTTCCCAGTTTCAGATCAGTTGTTTTGAAACTGGGAATAACTTTTTCTACCAACAATGTGTTCTTTTAGTAATTGACAAAAGAAACTTTTCCATTTTCAGCGCGATGATGACTTCCAATTTCTCATGTTCCCGATTTGTAGTTAAAATTCGAACTAACCACATGAATAAATTGTTTTAAAAAAATAATAACATTTGTATTGATTGATTCTGAAACTGAGAAAGTTCATAACTATTTTAGATCAGATTGTTAGTGGCTTGAGGTTTCTGTTTTTCTTTTTAAAAAATTTTGAAACACCAAAAGTATTTTTTCAACCAACTAGAGTGTTCATAATCGAATCCTTAGCAGTTTGAGAGTACTTTGAAACTGAAAAATTACTTTTTTTTACTGAAACGTAGCTCTGAATCAAATGATCAAATATTTCCATATTCGCCTCAGTTTCATACAACTTTTGAAACTGAAACAAAAACTATAGATAATTGGATTATACGTAAGAAAACAAAAAAAGTTTCGGGTGCATCAAATACACAATGCATCATTTATAAGTGTCAAATACCAAAAGTAAAAAACGTGAGTATCAGGAAAAAATGTTCAGTTTCAACGTCCTCTGAAAAGTATGATTTACAGTTTAGGATGTTATCATGAATTGTACTGTACTTTAAAAAATGACCAAAAAGTAATGTGATTCTTTTCCTATTTCAGCGAAAATTCATTTGGATCCTTTCCCACAAAATTTAGTTTTTGTCTGCATAAATATAACTTTAGAAGATGAAAATACAGAAAACTTACAACAGTTACACAAGAAACAGCAGGGATATACAGTCTACCGTTTCAATCGTGTTTGAAACGGCAAATGGATCCAAGCTTTTTGATGAATATTTTGTTCTTCTATCATGTTTCGAAAAGTGAGCAGTTGATACCGGAGAAAAAGCCAACAAGTGGAAAAATATATGTATATCTTGTGTGCTCATTATGGACGTTGGATCTTAGAGTAACTGTTGATATAGGATTTTTCACAGTTTCAATATAATTTGAAACAGAGGATATGTAAATTTTCGTCATTAGGGGAAAGTCATAACTGAAAATGAAGCTCAAAGGAGTATAATTATTTCCGATGTTGGACTCACAGCAAGTACCACTTGAAAAAAAAAAGTTTCTTACCGAATGGTAGTATCACTGGGTTGCCAGACATTTTTCTCAGTTTCAGCATCGTTTGAAACTGCAAACTTCAAAATTTTCATATTCTCATGACAGTACGATAACAATTTTCCGTAAATTAGGATTGTAGAAATGTAAATATTTTCCTATGAAAGACGAGAAGATTTAAGTTTGAATAAAATTCTAGAGCTTCAATAAATTTTGTGAAACTGAAAGTTTTCCAAAAAAGATACTAACTTTTCTGAACTTTGAAACCATAAACCTCCTTCTGTGCCTTTACTGTACTTTAAAGGAGCATGGAAAAAACTTCGTAAGAGAAAACAGTTTCATCATTGTCAGCGGATGTTTGTTTTTGCAGTTTCAACCGAAATGGAAACGGTATGCTACTCGATTCATTCAATGAAACGGTTGACTAGATACAACATCTGACGTAAGAAATCTTTATGAAAAATCGGCATTTCTCTTGATATGATCTTCAGACATGATTGAAAACCAGATTGTCATAGTTACACAAAAAATTTTGAGACTGTAGATAAATTATTTTGAAAACGTTCCTTTGTTGTAGCTGAATAATTCCAATGGTTTCGAGATATTTTCTTGCTTTTTCAGAAACTTTCCAGTATATAAGTTTAACCGAAAAAAAATGTTAAAGATTCGAATTGAGCATCGTTAAAAATATTCTCCGATAGTCTCAACATGTTTTGAAACAGAAAAAAAAATCTTTTCTTTAAAAATATTTTTTGGAAACTATTAACCGAACCTGACGAATTACATACAATTACTACATTGCCAGATGATGTGCTTTATTCCAAGATGTTCCGAAACTGAGAACATTCGATAAAAAACTACCAATTTTTCAGAATTTACAGTTTCAATATAACTTTGAAACTGTAATTTTTTAGAAAAGAAAAAATCAAAAAAGTAAGAGGAAATGATTTTTAGCCAAATCTTGGGTTTTAGATGCATCGATGTTTTATCACATTTTGATAGTACTTTTACCGACTTCAACTCAACAGCTTTCTTAACTAATTGCAAAATATGAGGAGTCAATCTGTAATTGTGTTGAAAAAAAGTCCCTGAATTATGTGATAGTATCATTCGGTTGGCCCGAAAGTTTGTCAATCACAATTCTTTTGTAACCGTTACTTAAATAGTTACTTATCAATATGATCGGCAAATTGAAAATTATTCACAACAATACAGTTTTAACTATATTGAAAACTGTAACTTTTGACATGGTTTAACTTTAACTTTTCAACTGATTTTTCAATAATGTGGAAGACAAAAGCTTTTCGGACATACTGAATTAGTTGTCATGCATAACATCACCTGAAAGAGGAATTTGATTTTCAATTCATTTGCTGAGAGACGAAACTAAAATGCGAATGTGGAATGATGATGTTCACAGTTTCACCTTTATTTTGAAACCCGAATGTTTTCACAAATTTTGTTATAAGGTTGCACGTGCTGGACTACAAAAAAAACTCATTCAATTTTCTATGTTCCCCCCCCCCCCCCCCCCCATTCACTCTATTTTGAAGCTGCAGCGTTGTCCGAAGAGGTCGTGCGATGTAATAATATCAGTGGGAAAAATGGCAATGCAGTTTCAACAACTTTTGAAACTGAACAAATAAATCATTTTGTTACTACTCTGATCATTTACAAAAGTTAGAACATTTTTTTTGGTGAAATGTATAGGAGAAAACCATTGGACTACGAAGATGATCAACCTGACAATAATATCATGAAATTTACCAGCTGACTGAAGTTATGAAAAATCTGAAACAGAAAGAAATGTTTCAAATTTCATACAGTATAAAAACCACTTTTTCATCGGTCCAAAATATTTTCAAATTTTTTTGCTGATTGTGAGAACATGTAGATCAGTACCAATGAGTGAATTCCTCAACTTATCTGTTTCAAACTTGTTTGAAATTGAAAGTTTTTGGGTAGTCAATACTCGACCATTAGTTGTTTTTTTTTTTTGCACTAAACTATTTCATTGTTTTTTTTTTGAAACAATATACCATTGCCTCCTAGAACGTCAGCAGAACATGCTAATGAGAAGAAGAAGATGAGCCTTGGTATGTTGGGCTTATTGAACCTTTACGAAAATATGCATACGAATGGCCTTACTAAAAAATACTATTTCTGAATGATTTCCTGTCGGTTTCAGAATTTTTTGAAAATGGAAATAATAATTGTTTGATGCTAACAATTCAGTTGATTTTGATTTATTTGGACTACGGTAGTTCAAAAGCGCACGATTACAGTGCGGATTTTGATATCACGTAACGAGCAATATCCAGCCGATCGCTATCAGTACTGATGAAGTTCCGTTTGGGAAATATGGCATTGCAAAATTCATCAATTCACTGCTTTTTTTGGGAAAAATGAAACAGGAAAAAGTTATTGAATTATAAATATATATACTTTATCCATTTCAGCACATTTTTTTCAAGTCTACTGTTTCAATTCTGTTTGAAACATGTTTCCTTTTCTTTAAATCTATTCGATTTTATCTTCTTCCGATATGAAAGCATACTTTGTTTGCAGCAACGAGTAAAATTGTGTTAGAGTAAAAGATAATATTTGCAGTTTCGGACAAGTCTAGAAACTGAAAGCTTTTATGGTTTTCTGGTAATGCTGTATGTTCAATAGGTCCAATAGATTTCCGAATACTATGAGTCTGAAGAAATATCAATGACTGAATTCCTCGACTTGCCTGTTTCACAGTTTGCTTGAAAATGTAACCTTGCGGGTAGACGATACTTGGTCCTCGCTTTAATTGTAGTAAACTAGCTAACCATTTTCGCAACAGTATATACTATTTTCTCCCAATTTTATAGGAATATAGCAGGTTTATCAGATACAAAAATGAACCATGTAAGAAAAGATATGAACAAATTGTAGTAGTAGAGATTTTTTGCAGTTTCAGACAAATCTAGAAACTGAAATATCATATTATTTTCTGGTAATCATATTTTTTATACTACAGTTTAATTATGAAACTAAAATATTGTTACAATATTAACACAACTTTAGTTATTGTTTCAACAGACAGTTGGAAAACTTTCAAGCTCATTGTGTTTGGAGGAAAACTAAAAAAGAAAAAAATTTCAAACAACTATCTTTTTGTAGGTCAAATATATTTTCAAATGTTTTGTGTGTGAAAATGCCGAGAAGATTTAATGAGCAACTTTCCCAACGGTCCTGTTTCAATTTCGCGTGAAATTGAAATATTTGGGTAGTCCGCACTCGATCTTATTATTTGTTCTGCACTGAACTAGCTCATTGCTTTTTTATGAAACATTATACCTTTGTCTCCTAGAACTTTAAAAGAGCATGTCAAGTTGATCGTTCCGACACGACTTTCGAAAAACTGGTACAAAAAGGAATGATGCACAAACGAGCAGCAGAACATTAGAGGTTGAGATTTTACTTACACTTTCAGACAGAAATAGAAACTGAAATTTCATTTCGTTTTCAGGTAACCTATGAAATTAAACTTTCTCACATTATTGAATTAGGAGACAAACTCGGATTATCTAACGCTTGAAAATTCACAGTTGTCGTTTTATTTTGAAATTGAAATGTTTTTCAAATGTTTGGTACGCTTTCGCTGGCTATTTTGAAAAAACACACCCACATTAAAGCGATGAGATTGTGCATAGTTATTCGATACGTGATTTGATTTTGTTTTGATCTAATTTCAAACTCCGAGCTTACTTCTTTGTTCAGCTAAACTTGCTAACAATTTTTGAAACAGTATATCATTTTCTGCTAGAACCTTGAAGTAGAATGTCAAGTTAATGGCCCGCTGCCACAGAACAGAAAATTATATTCAAATGAAAAATAAGCCATTGGTCACAGTCCCATTGAAGTAGGAGATGATTTGCAGTTTCAGACCAATCTAGGAACTGGATATTCGTATCATTACCTGGTAGGCACAATATTTCAATGAAACTGTTTCTAGTCATTCAAATATTGTTCGACTCATTGAAAAAATTGCTAGGTTGTTTTTATGAGACTGAAAGTTATTCGAAAAGCTTTTTCACGGAACATGTCGATAAGAAGCCGCATGGCCTGGTACTTTTCTTTGTTATAGTATCAGCTGAAATAATGCCTGAAAATAAGTTTTTTCCCCAGTTTCAGCGGTACTGTTACTGATAGCAACACTTTTCTATGATTACTCCTGTGTCGAACCCATTTTGATATAGAAATTAGATTATATAGAGGTTAATATTTTTCCTGAAAAAAATGCATGGAAACAATTGATAACTTATCGAAAAATGAGCTCATCCCTTTGCTCGAAAAACTGATAAAAAGTTTCATAATTGCTGAAATACACTAACAAGGAATATATCAAGTTGATAGAGCAAAACAGATATTGAAATGAACCATGTGATAGGAGGTATGAATACATTAACGAAATAAAAATTTTTTGCAGTTTTAGGCAAATCTGAAAAAATGAAATTATATACTACTTTCTGGTATTCTATTCTCATGTCAATCATAACTTTCTATGTCTCAAATTATAGATTCCTTATTTGACTCACTGAAACTATTGCTAGATTGTTGTGGGATGAAAAAAGGTACTGGTTTACCTGAAGTTTCCGAGCTTACAGTTTCAGTTTTTTTTTTCGAAACTGTAATATTTCTCAAAGATTTGGTAGGTGCGACTTCGCTGGATCTTATTGAAAAGTAGTACAACCACATTTATGCAGTAGGTCGTGGAGATTATGCAGAATTTTTGGCATTATTATCATCACAAGATCGCGAGCAAACTATTTATAAATTTTTATCAGTTTCAACAACTTTTTAAATTGAAAATACAAATGTTTTTGATACTCTCATGTCCTTCGATCAGTTTGAAAGAGCGTGACCAGTTCTAAATGATTCTCGTAAATCTAGTACTTTTTTGAAAACGCATTTCGCCCACGACAAATTTATCAGTTTTTTAAATTTGTCAGTCTCAACTTTCTTTAGAAACTGAAATGCTTATCAAATTTTGATAAGATATGGACTGATCCGAATTTTGAAGTTGACATGGAGAATTAGTAAAACCAGTATTTTTAATTTTTCTAGCAGTTTCAACAACTTTTGAAACTGAAAATTTATTTATGTTTTTTAATCGGAATCTTTTATGATCTCTGAGAAAATAGAAACAGTGTAACAAAACGTCTCTTTCTGAACTTGAAAAAACTACAAAGTGTTAAGATTCTTTCAACAAAAATTTTGTGAAACTAGCAGTTTTTCGAAAAGGTACTAACTTTTTTGAACTTCGAAACCATAACCTTCATTATGTGCTTGTAGTAGGATAACCGTAGTTTAAAAAAGCATGGAAAAAATGTTTGTAAAAAAACCTCGTATATCATCATTGTCAGCGTATTTTTCCGCAGTTTCAGCCGACATCGAAACAGTAAGCTAATCGATTCATTCAATGAAACGGTTGACTAGATACAACATCTGACGTAATAAATCTTTATGAAAAATAGGCATTTCTCTTGATAGGGTCTTTAGGTCTTTAGTCATGACTGAAAACCAGATTTTCATAGTTACCGTTTCAATTATTTTTGAAACTGTAGATCAATTATTTTGAAAACGTTCCTTTGTTGTCACAGAAAACTCGATAACTTGTACGTTCGTGAGATCTTCTCCTTGTTTTTCAGAGATCTTCGAATTTTCTTCACCAAAAGGGCTAGTCAAGTTTCAAATTGAGCATCACCATTTTTATCAGATGAACTTGTCATATTGCTGGAAAAATATTTTCAGATATTCTCAACAAACATTGAAACTGAAAAATAAAGTTTTGTTTATGGCGTTTCATTAACCTATACATCATTCATAAATCGAGAGCCCGCAATGATTACGGTGGTTGAGAGGAGAACGACCAATTACTTCATAACTACTTTGCCGGGTATTGTGCTCTATTTCCATATATATTTCGAACTGCGAGTTTTCAGCAACATGATAACTATCAAATTTTTAGAATTCACAGTTTCAATATAACTTTGAACCTGTAATATTTTTTAGAAAAGTTTGATAATTTAATGTGGGGGTATTCTACAAACCAAAAAAGTAGGAGGAAATTGTTTTTTCAAAATTAATATTGACTTTAACTGCTTTGACAAATCGCCCGCTAATTAAAAAATGAAACTAACGGTTATTGTAACACTTAAGCTAATATCAACTAAATTAATTATCACTTGACTGTTGAACCAAACTAGAAACTGAAACTTTCATTAAGCTTTCACATAATTGAGATGCTCAAAAGGTTTAGATGCCGCGATATTTTACCACATTTCAATAGAACTTATACCGGGTTTAACAGCTTTTCAAAAAACTGATTGGAAAGTGTTAATAGTAAATCTGCAAACGTGATGAAATGGAAAATCATCCGGTTGCCTTTTTCAGTTCCAACTCTTTTAATCTGGATCAGCAGCTTATCGAAAATCACTCCCAACAATACTATTTCAATTATGTTTGAAGTTGTAAGTTTTTGAGTATTCGAAGCTTCAGTTCCAATAAATTTTTGCCATTTCTATCAGTGCACTGTTTTTTTTTTCGATAATGGGGAATGTAAAAGCTTTCCGGACATACTGAATTAGTTGCCATTCATGACATCCAATGAAATATAATTTGTGGTTTCAAATTATTTACTGGAATACTTTTGCCATGAATCCGTATTACCTAATGCGGAATCATGGTGTTTACAGTTTCAACTTTATTTTGAAACTGGAAAATTTTTTGAATGACCGATGGACTGGTGAAATTGTGTCTGTTGATTGTGTTATCAAATCGGCTAACACTAGCCGCGTTTCCCATGGAGCACTTTAGAATATTTGCCCCCAAAATGTCGAGGATTCCAGTAAAGTCTTATGGGAAATAATCAAATCGAATTAACTTTTGTCATTGAAGATCGTTTATCTTGATAATTCTATCTGTTCAAAGTAGATAGATGAATATTGCCTGAAATTTGTCAAAAAACTGTTTCACAATACTTTGAAACTGGGAATTTTATTTTTTCAGAGTTCGTATTCGGTTCAAATAGAAGAAAATCTCAAGTTATCAGCGCTGTACCCACTATTTTTTTAGTTTTCCGCTTATTTTGAAACTGAAATTTTGTTCAAATATTGGTGCACAGTGTTCCCGCCGAGACTTTTCAATCTACAGGGTTCATAAAAAAATTAGATAAGGTGATTTCGAATCAATCGACTACCAGATCATTATTAAAATCGTATTATCAGTTGCATCAACTTTTGAAACGGAAAATACAGATTTATCAATAATAGCAATGCAATGAATGCTGGTCGATTTTGGATATATGTTACGGTAGTTTAAAGGAGCATAATTATTTTTGGGCGATAATATCACACAAAAAACAAATTTTCGCTGGAATAGTATCATTTTCCAGTTTCAAAGAGTTTTAGAAAACTCAAAATATTCAATAATGACATTGCAACTGCGTTGACCAAACTATGTAGATTAGTAAAAAAACTGAAACCGAGACAAATGTTTCAATTTCTTTTCTTTTTTTTGTTGTTCCAATAATTTTAAAGAGTACAACCGAGAGTAATTCTCAACTCTGCTCTACTGTTTCAAGTCTGTTTGAATGTGGTAGTCATTTTTTAGATATTCGATACGTGATTTGATCTCATTCCAAATTCGGAGCTCACTTTTCTGTGCGGCTAATATTGCTCGCTGTTTTTGAAACAGTATATCATTTCTCACTAGAATTTCAAAGGAACATGACAAGTTAATGACACCGCTGCCACAGAACTGAGAAAATTATATTAAAATAAAAAATGAGACATCGGTCACCGGCCCATTGAAGTAGGAGGCGATATTTGCGTTTTCAGGCAAATCTAGAAACCGAAAATTTTTGATGTATTCTGGTGACAGCATTACTTCAATAAACTGTTTCTAGTCATTGAATTATTGTTCGACTCATTGAAACAATTTCTAGGTTGTTTTGTATGATACTGAGATTGTTCGACAAGTTGCAAAAACTTTTCACGGAACATGTTGATAAACAGCCGCATGGCCTGGTACTTTGCTATTTTATAGTATCAGAACCAACAGGAATACTGTCTTAAAATAATTTTTTCCCCAGTTTCGTCGATATTGTTTCTGACGAGAGCAACAATTTTCCTTAGTCCTGTGTCGAACCCATTTTGATATAAAAAATTAGATTGTCAAGTTAGTGATTTTCTTGAAAAGAATGCATAGAAAAAACTGTTAACTTATGGAACAATGAGCATGATAACGACAGACAATTTTTATGAAATTTCCAGTTTCAAGTGATTGTTATAATAATCTCGATGTTACTCACTTTGCTCAATGCTTAAAACCATTGCAAAAAAAATTCCAAGTAATCAACATGAAACCGAGAATCGGAAGTATGGTGTTGATCGAAAACAAGTGACCAAACTGAAACTATCATCTTTTGAAAAAGATACATCTACGATTTCACAAGTGTTTCAAAATTCTTTAGAGAAACTGTTATTTGACTATCAGACACAGTTTCAACATTTTTTGAAACTGAAAATATATGTAGATTTTTCGATAGTCCTAATGCAATGAATTCTGGTAGATTTCGAATACTTATTGTGGTAGTTTGAAGGAGCAAAGCTATTTTTGGGCGATAATATCACACAATGAGAAAGGTTTTGTTGAAAAAGTAAACAGTCCTTAACCGTACTACTGCTATCTCTATTTTTTTGAACGGTCCGAAGGCTTCAAGAAATTGAAATCGCGACTTTTATCGACAAAACTGATGAAAAATATATTCAAATAAAAAATGCAGCCTCGAGCAGTTTCCCATTAGAGTAGGAAATGATATTTGCAGTTTCAAACAAATCTAGAAACTGAAAATGTTTATTATTTTTTGGTAGTGACAAATTGTCAATTATATCGTTTCAATAAATCAACGTTTTCCCGTAATTGACTCACTGAAATGTTCGCTAGATTTTATCAGATGAGAAAGATAAGATTATCTGAAATTTTCAAGTTCAAAGTTTCAATTTTGCTCTGAAACTGGAATGTTTTGAATCGACCTCAATTCACAAAGAGGTTGAACAAAGTTTTTGCCCTAATTAGTTTCAGCACTCGGATAAAAAAGCGCCGACTATATACATATGTTTTCTCACAGTTTCAACAATTTTCGAAATTGAAAATAGAAAATTTGCAATAATTCTTTTTGATCGATAGTATAACGCAACCACCTATGTGCAGCTGAGAAAGAACAATTATTATAAGTACCACTGCAGTTTCAAAAATTTTTTGGAAAACTCAAAAAGAAAAAAAATGAAGTGGTATTGCAATTCTGGCTTTCTGATTAAATTATGGAGAAAAGTGAAACAGAGAGAAATTTTTCATGTTTAAATGTTCATATTTTTTGTTGGTTCAATAAATTTAAAACCTTTTTGCCTGATGAAACGTTGTAGACTACTAAGAAGTTTTTCTTCACTGTTCTGTTTCAATTCTGTTTGAAACTGTCATTTTTCAAGCATTCTGCACTCAATCTCACATCGAACGAGGAGCTTATTGATTAAAGGAGCATGAAACGCTTATGGTTCTGTGGTGGCATTACTCAACTAACTGTTTTTTTCAAAAAAGCCCAGATCCTATTAGAGTCGTAGATGATATTTGAAGATTTTTACATATCTAGAAACTGAATATTTATCTTGGTTTCTACCAGTTTCAGCGATCTTATTTCTAACAACAACATCTTTTTATAATTACTTCTGTGTCGGCCCTGTTGTGAAATGGAACATCAAAAGAAAAATGGTAGTCGAGTAAGTGGTTTTTCTGAGAAAAATGCATGGAAACAATTAGTGTATTACCAAAAAAAAGATCATCACTTGTTTGAGAAACTGACAAAATATTATAATTGATCAAACACACTGACTCCGCAAAATGGACCAAAAATTGATAATTTTTTTCAGTTTCAAAAATGTTTTTTTATAGCTGTAGTCCATGATAGTTTTTACGTTTCTTGGTTTAATCAACTTATTAGACTGATCAAAAAGGACCCCAATTGCTACTGCGGTGAACAGGTGTGTCAGATCAAAACAACACCTGTTTGTGTCCATTCACTGCTAATTCAATCGATACTACCTCGTTTTGTTCTCTTCTCTTTTACATATGTATTCTTCCTTTTCTTCTCATCCCATTTCATTACAATCGCGTTACATCGCGTAAAAAACGTTTTTTTACTTACCGTAGCCGAAAAAAAAATACGAATGTTTCTCCTAAAGATACGCTAAATAAAAAAAACTTTTTTTGCGACCTGTGTAAGTGTCCGGAATGTCGTGTGGTCCAATCATTTCCCAATATTTTATATTCAGAATGACGTCTCCATTATACTGTACACCTAGAGCACTAATAATGCAATATTTGGAAACCAATCAAAATCCACTTTTGATTCACTGGATTGAAAAAGACAAAACGTTTCGTTTTCATAATCTGGAGATCTTATTTCTTTGGTTAGAAACGTCTCGACCCGACACTTACGAATGGCGGAGAGCAACACCGGAAGAGGTTCAAGAATATACATCTAGTTTGTTTAGCTCGGCGTATCCGATCGAACGATATCCCGATGAGATTCCCGGTTTTGCTGGTATAAGACTAGTGACAAAGTCAACGGAACAAAGAATGATTGTTAATCATTTTGGTAGGTGTATGATTATTTTAGTTGTTTTTTTAATATCGAAATTTAGTCGGGAACCAATTGATCGAATGGATAATACAACTTCTATTGGAACAAACTTACGTCGATTGTGTTCAATGGATTGATAGGGATAACAAAGAGTTTCAAATACTTGATATATCCAGGCTGGGAAAAATGTTGGCGAATGAATTGAAAAATTGTCCAGTATATTATATCAAACTAATGTTATCCAGCTATTGTTTGAATGGTATACTGTATCAGGTGAGAACATCTCATAGATTCATAGATTCATAGATTCATAGATTCATAGATTCATAGATTCATAGATTCATAGATTCATAGATTCACAGATTCACAGATTCATAGATTCATAGATTCATAGATTCACAGATTCATAGATTCATAGATTCATAGATTCATAGATTCATAGATTCATAGATTCATAGATTCAGAGATTCATAGATTCATAGATTCATAGATTCATAGATTCATAGATTCATAGATTCACTCGTTCAGGTTAACAAGACGAATCATCATTACCGTTTCAACTCGGACTTTTATGCAAAGGAGATCAATCGAAGAGTTGAAGATGTTCCAACAATGAGCTTTGGAGAGTTGAAAGGGCGAAGTTTAGCGATGTTTCCCGAACTTACGTGCCTCAAGACAATATATGATAATTGACAATGCACAACAAACGGCGAAGGCCTACCAATGTTTGAGGAGAATTTCGTTTTTAAAAGAAAGGCTTCGATAAATTCTTTTTTTTTGCATTCAAAATTTTGAACATCGTCTATTTCGCCCCTTTGTATTAAACTTATCGTTGCTAATTGTTTTTGGAACAGTTTCCTATTGCAAACTGAAACGTTAAAGGAACATGCTAAACTTATGGCCTCGCAACGACATGCCTTAAAACTATTATTCAAAAATCATCAATCAGGTGCAAATTAGAGTAGGATCAAATATTTTCAGTTTCAGACAAAAAACAAATTTATTTCTTCAAATTTTTCACAATACGCCCATAGGATTGTCGTAGCTCATCCATGTCAAGAGACATATCCGGGAACAATTTCAAGCTCTCACTGTATCCAGTCATAAACCCGTACACCTCAGCCCCATCCACTGGTTTTTTGGCGATTTCTTCTATATACCATTCTCGATTGAATTGGTAGTGATTCTCATCAATCTGAAAAAAAGGAATGATTCGGAGCACACTTCTTTTGTACATACCTCAATTAAGATTCCAGCGCTACAGTACTCTGATAATCTTGATTCGATGATAGAAGGTGTCGAACTGCCTAATCCATTGACTTGTGAATAGTATCTAGCCATTCCCTCAATATCCAATAACTTGAATGTCAACGCTTCTTTGTCCACCCATTGCACCCAGTCTGTCCTAGTTTGCTCGAGAAGAAATCGAATGAGCCATTCAGTCAATGGTCCAGGTACTGGAATAATATAACTGTCAAGCCTGTATCTAGCACAAACTTACCTAAATCATTTACAAATGGCCTTTTTTCTTTTGTTGTAGTCATTATTTGATAGTCAACATTGAAGTCGTGTTTCTTACGAGTTGGTCGGAATACCTGCAAACCTTTTTGTGATCGAGAGCTCAACTATCTACATACCCTCAAAGTCGCAGCTTGAAAATCTGAATAGAACATGTTGGTCCGATAATTTATGTTACTCATCGCACGCTTCGCCCAATCACTGATCAGTGTATCTATATCAACCATCTGGAATGTTTTTCCTTCTTCAATCCAATGCACGATATGTCTTTTTGTATCATCATTCAAATATTCAATCAACGCGGCGCGGGGTGTATAATAATGGGATAATTTGGTATAGAGATAGGATTTCGGACCATCGATTTTTTTAAAATATACTCTCATGGCTCCTGAAAATGTTTTGATCGATAACAAAAAAGTTAAATCAGAATAAAAAAGCAACAAAAAATATACAATTTTAATAACGAACAAAATCAAGGTTTTTACTGAAGGAACACATAAATGCGTACCCACTATATACTGGTGATGACGATATAGCGTGTTGTTTGAAGAGTGAACCAGCGCGCAGAAACGAGAGAGTCAGAGAAAGGCGATGTTAGCTGCAGCAGGTAGAGTCCCCGACATTATCGATCGCAACGAAAATGACCCTATGTGTGCAATCTCGCCCCAGTAAAACTGGTGTTTCAAATAGTGTTTGTCTAGAAAATTATGGAACATTTTTGAGATCTCGAGCTTGACAATAACTTTCAAAAAAAATTTTTTTGGAAAATCCGCTGTCAATATGTGCCTATCATTGGTGTTTATGTGCATATTTCTGGTTTGAGCACTAATTGAAACTGAGAATACTTGTTTTGGAAAGTGACCGAATAATTGTATCAACTTTTTTGCAAACGAGATTGTCTCAAACTATGATTAAACCAGTGAAAACATGTTGGGAATCAGTTGAACTATGTTAGATAATCATACAGGATCAATACTATTCGTTTGGTTTTTCAAAACCAAAAATATTTTCATTAAAACGGAGATCTTTTCGGTAAAAATTACAGCTTGCGGAGCCCAAAGATTATCACTATTTGAAAAACGATACATGTTTCTTTGAAGTGAAAAAGTATATAAACTGAGACGGAGAAACTGTTGTGGAATACTCTTATAATTTGCATCGGACTATGTCAACCGATCAAAAATCAACAACGATTTCACGTAAGAAGGACAGCAAGGAACAGAAAATAAATGAGAGTTCAAGCTGAACTACTTATGATCAAAACCGAAAAGAAACGTATAAAGTCGGTCGGATACCTCATTTCAACGAAAAACAGAAAGTTTTTGATGAATTTCCAGTTTCAAGTGAGTGTTATAATACTCTCGATGTCATTCTCATTACTGGAAGGTTCAAGCCATTCGAAATAATTCAGAAGAAACAAATTACCAACAAAGTCGACAATCGTCGGTTTGTCTGTGAAGGGCCATAAACAAATTGCTTGAAACTGAAATTATTTCAGTAAAAATTACATCTAGATCAATCGGCCAAAATTTGTCAGGTTATGATAACGATAAGACATTTTTAAAGGTTTTTTGTCGAATAATTTCTCCTCATATGAATCACGTACACCCTGAAATTTCGAAGATATCAACGCATCTATGATATTACTGAAACAGAAGAAAGTATAACAATTTCTCATCTAGTCTAGCTGACACTTTTCTCCTAGCAAGTTGGCAATGAAAACATATTCAAACTTTCCTGTTTCAATATCGTTTGAAGCAGGATTTTTGATTATTCCCAAATTATAATGCCAGCCAATGTATGCTCGTGAGGCACAAAGATCATCAATGTGTGAATAAAACAGCATTGTAGATCCCATGATATCACTGCATATATGAAGACTTTGATTTAATTGAAAAGCACTCTTCTTTTTTTAAAATCAATCTTGTTCAGATATTTTGTGAAAAAAAGTAGAAAGAAAAAAGACTGTAACATTTTTTAAAAGTCTAAATTTCGTGCAAATCGGTCAGCGGATCACAAAGAACTGGCATTTCTTGAAAAATTCATGTACTTCGAAAATTTACAGTTTCCGTCCAAAGTGTCTGACAAGGGAATAACGCAACCACGTAACTCGATAATTAAACGAAACCAACTTCTTTAGATAGTTCAAGTCATGGGCTACAAGATCCAACTCTCAAAATCTGCTAAATAAATATTGGTGATGCTGAAAATCGCATCTGAAAATACAGTGTTCTCAAGCCATTTTGCATAGCGTTCCGCTTGCCGGCGGCCGCTTGTAGCTGCCGCAATGTGTACTGCAATGGACCACTCAAAAATTATGACCTCGGTGGCCGACAGGTAGTGCTGTTGACTAGTAAACCTTTTGCATTTTGCCAGCACAAGTTCGAGCCCTTTGTGCGTAGTTTCATTTTTGCAAACAATATCAACTAGTCTGATATTGTTTTGAAGGCGGGTTGTTTGTTTTCTTCAATTAAACTTGAATTCCTGCAACTCGAAACATCAAAATCAATGATTTTCACTAGTTTATCTCGATATTTGTGGTCATGGATTGAAGAAAACAAACAACCCGCCTTCAAAACAATATCAGACTAGTTGATATTGTTTGCAAAAATGAAACTACGCACAAAGGGCTCGAACTTGTGCTGGCAAAATGCAAAAGGTTTACTAGTCAACAGCACTACCTGTCGGCCACCGAGGTCATAATTTTTGAGTGGTCCATTGCAGTACACATTGCGGCAGCTACAAGCGGCCGCCGGCAAGCGGAACGCTATGCAAAATGGCTTGAGAACACTGTATTTTCAGATGCGATTTTCAGCATCACCAATATTTATTTAGCAGATTTTGAGAGTTGGATCTTGTAGCCCATGACTTGAACTATCAAAAGAAGTTGGTTTCGTTTAATTATCGAGTTACGTGGTTGCGTTATTCCCTTGTGAAATCAAACTATAAGCACTGTTCGATATTTAATAACTTCTTTAGTTGATCAAAATCCTGCCTTAAAAACCTACTCACTAGCCCCTCATCTCGTTGTTCAATAACAACAATCTTTGAAACGGAAAAAGTCGGTTTTTTTACTTACACTGCTTTCAAACATCACGACTGTTTTTGGTTGATAGTCTAACACAAGAAACAATATTTTGCTGGAATATAAAAGTAATCATCATAAGAAATTGTTATTGGAGAATCCATCAGCTTACAGTTTTTGTGAGGAACCTGAAACAGTGAAGGAACAAGAAACAATTCGTTTCTATCACGGTTCACATTCTTCGGCCTGAAATCTATTGTCTTATACCAATGTGAGTGATTCCCAACTTTCCTGTTTCAATATTGTTTGAAACAGGTAGTTTTGGATGGTACGGAACTAAGTAGCTTTAGCTTTTGCTCATGATAAATCTTACTGTATTTAAAATAAAATACTAGTTTCAGATGATGGAGGCAATTCTAGAATTTTGAAGGAGCATGTCGAATTTATGGTCCTGCAGCGACATGGCTCAACATACCAATAATCAAATGAACTATGAACAAAAGTTTTTTGACAAACTGAAGTGAAGAAAAAATTTTCGCAGTTTCAGGCAAATCTAGAAACTGAAACTTCATTCCGTTTTCTTGCTGATGTACATCAAATTATTATTCTTACGATAGAATTATGCTAATTGTTGGTAGATAAATGTCAAATGAGCCTAAAATTTTTAGCAACTGCGGAAAAGCTTTCGAATTACTGAGAAATTCTTGGATATTGGCTCTATAAACAGGGAAAATAGGAGACTTGGGCCTTAAAAGTGTCAGAAGTTCCTGAAAATATCATCGGAAATATAATTTTTTTCAGTTTCAGTGATGTTGTTTTATAGATCAACATCTTTCCGTAATCACTTCCGTGTCGTATCCAGAGATAAATTTTTGTGAAATAAAAATTTCGAAGAAAAATGGAAGTCAAGTAAGTGTATTTTTTGTATTTTCATATCAAATTTGACAAAAAAAACAGTCTAGATATAATAGGATGGAAACCGATAATTTTTTAAATCATGCCAATTCATTCACCGCGTATGGAACGATTGGTATAATATCAAAAAATATATCTGAAAAGTGGTTTAAGAAACTGCAAAAAATATAGTCAAAGTCGAAGTCATATCTTCTTTTTGCAGAAACCAACCAAAAAATCACTATTTTTCCGTTTCAGAAATTTTTTTTTGACAGTTGGTGGTGGTCCCTAATTGTTGCTGCCTGGATGCGTCATCAAATTTCAAAACCGACTTTGTTGGAATCTTTGAACACTGAAAAGTTGACCGCTTTCACCAACTTTTTTATGACCCCCTATTATCAACTTTTGATCCTGGTCCGCAAGTTTCCACGGTATTTGAAACAGAAGATATGTATAAAGTTGTATATACTAGTTTTAAAAAATTGAGACAGGAAAACAAAACAAAAGGAACAGCTTTGGAATTTTGGCGATGCTATGACTTTTCATTGAACCAAGTCAGGTCTACGACAGAACATTTTTGGCAATGTGTAAAAACGGAAATTATCAAATGCTAACAAACTTTGAAACAGGAATTATATTAGAATATCGTTTTGTCACGTTGATATTGGGTTCTGTCGACAAAAGAACAAATCATTCAAAACTTTTTTGGTAGAAATTTGCGCCATCATAATGACAGAAAACTTTTACGATTTCACAAAATAATATCAACCAGAAACAGAGAACAATGTATGTTTCTTGTCAACTATGGAGAACTTTCAATTTTCTATATTCTGCTACAAGTTGCGAATTTCAACACAAAAAGATTTGAGAGAGCATATTGTTTACACTCATTGGTGTGTTTGGTTCATATGCTTGACCTTTGAAAATTGTTAATATTTTTTGGAAGAAACGAGATTGTCTCAAACTATGATTGAAACTGTGAAAATATGTATATTGGTGATGAGTTGAACTGTGAGACACTAACATGTTTAACAGTATATCGGTTTCATGAGAAAAGCTGCAAATTATTACCGAACACATAGTCAATATAGTATCAGTTTTTCAAGATCAAATACAATTTGCCAGAAACGGAAATTTTTTCCAATATAAATGACAGATCGAGGCCAAAGTTCATCACTATTCCAAAGAAAGTATAGAAATGATAACAAACGTTGAAAAAGTAATTATATTTCTGCTCGATGAGTCGTTACGACAAATATCGTTGGTTTGTACTCGTAACGGCTTATGATGAAAATTTAAAAAAACAATAGTTTTTCCCACAACCACATATCGGAAAACATCCTGGATTTTGTATGATATTGACAGCCAGAAACAGAAAATAAATGCCAGTTTTAACTAAACTGGTAGAAAAAGGATACCTGATGAAATTTGCTAGGCAGAAGCATAAATAGTCTTAGAAGGTACCATAGTCAGTTGATACCGAAAAGTTTGACTGCTCCGTAGTGTAGAATGTACAGATCACAATTTTGTTCTGAAAAAGTCTGCTTGATAATAGCAAGTAATTGAAACTAACATTTTATGGTTTGCTTCTGTTGAAGACTTGAAACGGAAAAAAAGTTCAGCTTCATACTACTAATTTGTTGCGGTGATTGAGAAAGTTATCATTTTCGAACATTCCATCCGCCGAAACTTAGAATTTGGATATTTCATGTGGTTAGCATCTCTGAAGACTGTTGTTCTAATTTCAGGATATTTTGAAACACACGATTTGTTTTGTTTCAAAAAAATTTTCAGTTTCAATTAACTGCTATGATAGGCTTACTTCACCCTGCAGACAATCAGTCAAGGATTATTCAATGCGCTCTTCAGTACATAAAATAATCGACTTGAAACTGAAATTTTATGAGTAAAAATTACAGCTACCAACATCATAGCTATTTGCAAAAATTGTACATCTTACCTTAAAACCAATACAGTTCCTTTTTTTCAAACGACTCGAAAAACTGATTTTTTTCATGGAAAAAATAGACAAGACGGCTTTATTAGATAGAGTAATGGAAAATTTTTCGCTGTTTCAAACAAATTTCGAAACTGGAATTATATGTTATATTCTTGTGATTTTATTGCCATTCAATCATTTTATCAACGGTTATTTTCAAAACACCCATCTTTTGTTTAAGAAAAAAATATTTTCGGTTCTAACCAATTGTTATGATTCTGATGTATCAACGTTTTTTATCAGTTGATGATTTAGCGTTGCTGGTAAATTGCAATCTGCAGAAGATTAGCCGGTAACAATATTGCATATTACATATTATCACTGAATTTGTGAGAAAACTGAAACAGAACAAATTTTTTCAAAAAACAAAAATTTATTCGAATAAGCATCTTTTTCCAAACGCAATATCTATTGGACAGTGAAAAAATATTTTCCCTGTACTATTTCAATATTGTTTGAGACATAGTTTTTTCGAGTATTCGAGAGGAATGCGTTTTTGTTTCGTTTTCCGAAATTTGAAGTGGACAAAGTTACGTTTTTGATGAAGAAATGCATGAATCTATCAGAATAATATAACTTTTTTGCAGTTTCAAACAAATTTTGAGACAGAAATTATATGTTCGACTCAATTTTGATGTATTGCATAGTCATTCAATCATTGTATCAGAATCATTTTACTGTACATGAAAAATATTCTAGCTTTACTGTTTCAGTTTGACTATTCAAATTTGAGAAAGTTCAAAAAAATCCAATCTGAGTGAGGCATATGATATGTCACATATCTATCAAAGTAGTAGACAATATTTTGCAGTTTTAGACAAATGTCGAAACGGAAATTATATTGAAAGTTTGATCAATTTAACTATTTTTACGTATTGATGTTTTTCAAAACAGTAGTATGTTTTGACTTTCTATTCGGATATTGGCATGATGATATAATATGGTCTCTTTTTTTTTCAGTTTCAGCGAATATTGTTGATCTACTTTGGCTTTCTTCATCAATATATGTACAATTGTCAATATCTCTTGGAAAAAAAGTCGTGGGATTCAAAGATCTCCAGTTTCCAATGTTGCCAAAGACCAATTATGAACCATATTCAATATTCAATCAATGTGGGAGCGACACTTCTCTTCGAAATTTTGTCCTGAAAGCAAATTCTCCAATCGCAGATTCTTAGCACAACACAGCTACATATTGTAGCTCCCCTCATTTAACTGTATTTGTCAAAAACTGAAACAGAGAGGACTGTTGCAATTGTTTATTTATTCTGACAGTGTCTCTTTTTGCATTTGAATGCACTTCTAATTTATTGATACATTTTGCCAGCTCTTTTGTTTTGAATTTGTTTCAAATTGACACTTTTCGGCGATTCGGAATTAAGTAGATTGATATTTACTGATGCACAATTAAAGCTGACAGTATTTCGATAAATATACTATTTCCAGATAATGGAGACAATCTTAGCACTTTGAAGAACTATGAAAGTTGTTTGGTGCTGCAGCGACATGAAAATGTATATTTGAAGATAGCAACTGATCAGTCTTTTAGTGCAGAAGAAAATTTTTCACAACTTCACACAAATTTTGAAACTGAAAATTTTTTCCTGTTTGCTGGTTTCTACTCGAATAATGACAAACATTTTTAACATTTTTCAGTTTCAACTATTAGTTTTTGAGCGAGTTGGTCGTTCTTTATCATTCGTGTGTTAGTGCTGCAGACGAAAAAGTTATGTGAAAGAAAGTAAGGAGAGATAATTACTGTGATAAATGCACAGCCTGAATATAAATATTCAGAAACAGAGAATGTTTACAAAAAAGTATGTGAAGTTTTTCGAATATATGCACAGTGTTTTCATTCCAGATTTTCAAACAAACCTCATCGCTGAAGTAATAAACGATTCACATATAAATTTGTTGATGGCGTATTATTGAAACATGAAATGCTCCGAAGCTCATTCGACAAAAATGATGATTCATTGATAAGCGAATTGATTGAAAAAAGGCAAATGGAAACAATGCCGAGGTTTGAAAACAGACAATCAAAATAAAATCCGGCACAGTTGGCATGGTTATTGCATTAGTAGTTACCAGATTGATGATCTTTTCATTATTATCCGAAACAGTCAAAAATGTTACAAACTTGATAGTCATATACTTTTCGGGTGGTTACATTTATTCTTAAAGAGTTCTCATGTTTTTCCATTTCATACGAAACACTAAATTTTCTATTCATAAATTCTTGGCGTGGAAACTCCGGCAAAATGTGAGTTGAAACAATTTTCTTTCGTCCATCAAAAGTGATTGGAGCAAAAAATTGTGGTGAATTGTATAGTGGGATCAAATTATGAACAAATAACTTTGATTGATAGGAATTGGTGAAATAGAAATTATATTTCAAAGTTGACATACAGTGCGCACAATAAATATGTGCCACCCCCCTAATTTGGTCTTATGAGGAGAACGAGAAATTTTATGAAAAATCTTTGAATGCAGTTCGATTTTAAATCCAAAATAACCCATTGTCCACATTTTTCATAAGAATCCCATACCAACTCGTCCTGTGACACCAAAAAGTCGATTTTGCAGCCGCACAATAAATATGTGCCACCCTGGAAAAAAGTCGTATTTCCCCGAAATTTCTCCGATGAGGTGAGGTAATTTCTGCTTCTAGTGCTTTCAACTAATGAATTTTATGGTTTTTGTATCATTTTCAAATGCTATCAGACTTTTCAAGTGGAAAAAAGGCGTTTTTCGTGTTTTTCCGGGCAATTTTCAGTTTCGAGACCATTTTTGCAAATTTTTACCACGGATGTTGCCAAATTTGATCTATTGTGGGAAATTTTGCTTTTTAAATTATGTTTAGATAAGTTACTGGTAATTTCAGTCTCGAATGTTATCATATCATTCATCTGAAACTGTCTATTGCTTGGTTACAGACCTGTTTACTACCGTTGACTCTAATTTTTGTGAAATATTTCTAGACTCCACCATGTATTTCAACTGTTATTGTTTGTAAATGTTGTCACGGTAGTTATTAAGAGGTTCGAAACTGAAAATTGCCCGGAAAAACACGAAAAACGCCTTTTTTCCACTTGAAAAGTCTGATAGCATTTGAAAATGATACAAAAACCATAAAATTCATTAGTTGAAAGCACTAGAAGCAGAAATTACCTCACCTCATCGGAGAAATTTCGGGGAAATACGACTTTTTTCCAGGGTGGCACATATTTATTGTGCGGCTGCAAAATCGACTTTTTGGTGTCACAGGACGAGTTGGTATGGGATTCTTATGAAAAATGTGGACAATGGGTTATTTTGGATTTAAAATCGAACTGCATTCACAGATTTTTCATAAAATTGTTCGTTCTTCTCATAACACCAAATAAGGGGGGTGGCACATATTTATTGTGCGCACTGTATATTATATGTCTAACTGCGAGGCTTTTGATGAATAATTGAAAAGGCATGTTCCTAAGGAAACAACAACGAAATTCTTAAAAATTAAATCTTTTTAATAAACCTTATGCTCTCAACTTCATCACAATTGCAGCTCTCGGTTTTCAGATGAACCAAAAAGATGATAAAACTCACAGTATAGAGAAATTGAAAATTTTCCAACTGAACAGTTGATATATTACTGTTGAAACAGGAAAATATCCGAAGCATTGATCTTCTAATTGGTTGAGAAAGGAGATAAACAATGTCCAAGTATTTATTCAGATAACCAACCAATTTCGAGTAAGTTGTTCCTACTGTTCATAGAATTTATCACTATTTACCTGTTTGTTCAAGATCTATGTTGTTATTCAAAACGGTAAAATCTTTTTTCTTTAGAATACATCATATATGGTATAGCGATTACCGGGAGACTGAACTTTTTTCCATTCCATCTGATAAAATACACAACATTTCTATTTGCAATTTTATTTGGAAAAACAGTGCCAAATGCAAGTTCAGAAGTTGTTTTTCGCTCTTGTCAAAGTTGTGGGCAAGACAAAATATTGCAGTTTCAGATAAATATCGAAACTGAAATTATATATATGAAAATTGATAGACTTATCTATTTTTTACGACAGTGTTGTTTTCATTCATTTCCGGTTTACTGGAGACTGGAAACTTTTTTTAAAAATAATGTCAATACATTCACAACCAATTGGAATAATATCAGAAAATATATCTTAAAAGTTGTTTGAGAAACTGCAAAAAAATATAGTTGAAGTCACATGCATATCTTCTTTTTGCAGAAACCAACCAAAAATTACTAGTTCTCCGTTTCAGAAATTTTTTTTGACAGTTGGTGGTGGTCCCTAATTGTTGCTGCCTGGATGCGTCATCAAATTTCAAAATCGACTTTGTTGGAATCTTTCAACATGGTGAAAATGACCACTTCCCACAATTTTTTTATGACCCCGTATTAACAACTTTTGATCCTGATCCGCATAACTCCGCGGTATTTGAAACGGAAGATATGTATAAAGTTGTACATATAACTTTTTGTCGGCTGGTAGGAAATAAATGGACAGTTTTGGAATACTTGAAGAACTTTCCAATGAGTCCAGTCAGATCGATGAATCAGACAGTTTTTTCAATGTGTAACAATGGAAGTAATCAGTGGATGACAAACTTTGAAACAGGAGTTATACTAGCAGTAGTTTGATTCATTGAATATCGTGTTATCGCGTTTGTATTCTGTTGACAAAAGAACATGCATCTTTTTCCGAATGAAATTTCAGTTGGTCAATGTAAAATAATCCGACTCTGCTGTTTCAACATTGTTTGAAACATAGATTGTTTGGTTATTCGAAACTGATGTTTTTGTTTCATTTTGCGAAATTTGAAGTGGACAAAGTTATATTTTTAACGGAAAATGCAAGAATATATCATAAAATACAACTTTTTCAAACAGTTTCAAACAAATTTTGAAACAGAAATTATTTGTTTGATTCATCTTTTGATTTGTTTTATAGTCATTGTATCAGAATCATTTTACTGTAAATGAAAAATAATCTCTAACTCCACTGCTCAGTTTGACTATTTGAATTTGAGAAAATTTAACACAATCTGATTCGTCAGTGTAGTGGGCAAAACAAAGTTTTGCAGTTTCAAGCAAATGTCGAAACGGAAATTATATATCAGAAGTTCGATCAGTTTAACTATTTTTTACGTATTGATTGTTTTTCAAAACAGTAGTATGTTTTGACTTTCTATTTGAATATTGACATAAGATGGAAACATGCCTGGTTTTTTTTTCAGTTTCAGCAATTATTCTTGAGATATTTTTGCTTCATCAATATACTTTGAATTGTACAATTGGCAATATTTTTTGGAAAAAAACGTCATGGGATTCAAAAATATCCAGTTTCCAATGTTGCCTAAAACGAATTATGAACCGTATTCAATATTCAATCAATTCTGTCGGGAGCAACTGTTTTTTTTTCGAAATTCTGACCTAAAAGCAAATTCTCAAATTTCAGATTCTTAGCACCACACAACTATTGTAGCTCTCCTCGTTTCACTTTATTTGTGAGAAAACTGAAACAGACAGGACTGTTCCAGTTCCTTAATTCTTCGGACAGTGCAATTTTTTCCATTCCAATATAATTACGATTCATTAATACATGTTGCCAATTTGTCTGTTTCAAATTTGTTCCAAATTGATATTTTTCGGAGGTTCGGAATTATGTAGATAGATACTGGTGCACAAATAAAGCTTACTATATTTGGATAATTATACTATCTCCAGATAATGGGGACAATCCTATAACTCTGAAGGACTATGAAAGCCGTTTGTCACAGAAATGACATGACTCAACACACTTATATTTTGATGAACAATCGACAAATAGGCTACAATTCATTAAAGTAGAAAATAATTTTTCTCAGTTTCAGAGGAAATTTGAAACTGAAAATTTTGTACTGTTTGCTAGTTACTCTTATGTTTACGTATGTTTGAAAATTTTTTGATAGGATGAATTGGTAGCTTTTTGAAAGATGAGTCCTCAAAAGTGTTTTGTAAACCGCAAAGAATTGGTTTTCCATATGAACATGTTTTGATATTTGACAGGAACCCTGCTTCTTTTTTACAGCTCCAGCGATTCGTTTTAAGAGAGTTCGTCTTTCTTTTTCAATCTGTTGGCCGAGAATTGATGTCGAATCGAAAAGTTGTTGTTTGGCACCGTAGCTACATGAATCAAGGCACTCATATTTTGATAAACAATGAAGAAAGGGGGAAACCCCATTAAAGTAGAGAACAATGTTTTGCAACTTCATAAAAATTTAAAAACTGAAAATTCATATTGTTTGTTAGTTCTTTGGAGATCGGTTGTTGAATACTAGGCCTAAAATTTATTTCGAAAACGACGAAAATAGTGATTTTCTATCCGAATGTTGACAAATATTTTTAACATTTTTTTTTCAGTTTTAACTATTAGTTTTTGAGTGAATTTTTATTTTCAGTCATTCGTGATTTGTTCGCAGACCGAAATGTTATTTGGAAAAAAAGGCAGAGGGAATTAATTACTGTAATAATTGCAACGCATGAATTTAAATATTTAGAAACAGAGAATATTGAAATTTTCGAACTTGAATTTTACACAATCCTATATTTTTGAACTGACGATAATTGTTGAAAGCATAATGTCTAAATAAAAAGGTTCGTTGGAACAAATTGATGGTGTACTATTGAAACAGGCATTCATTCAAAGTTCATTTGATACCAAAATAGCATGGAATCAGAGTTATCAATGTTATCTTATGCATGATTTTTTTCAAAAACAGTGAAAGTTAGCAGGACATTCAATTATATATTTTTGTATATCAATCATAGTCATTAACAATCACTTTTTGAAAAAAAAACAGGTGTACATTTGAAACATAAACTTTTCAGATTACAGTTTCACATGTTGCTCATGATTATCGAGCTCTTTCGTATTACTAGTACTGTGATTCAATGGGAATATGCGGAAATTATCCAAAAAACGAGAGCTCATCTCCCCCGTTTCAACCCAAACTGAACAAGATATAAAAGGAAAAAGTTTAGTATGCGAGAAACATTTCGGTTTCACCACTTGTTCATATTTTACGATAAACATTTTTCATCAATCTTTGAGTCTCTTCACTCACATTCAAGTTATGTTTCACACATTTTTGTCTGGAATTTAAGCATTAAGGCTAACCGAAGAAAATGATTCGAAAAAGCCCAAATTTGAAAGATAAATAATTTTGATTGTATTTTATGGAACAAAGAACAAAGGTTAGATGCAAATATCCCTTTTATTTTCAGACAAAAAAAACAATGCTCATCATGTGTTGCTCATTATCTAACCTCTTCTTCTTCTGTCGCATGTTTCCCATTTTCCTTCTTTGCCTTTTCAGCTTTCTCCTCCATTTGCTTGTGTATACTGTCTAATTGAATGATAAAATTATCAATATTCTCCTTGATCGTCCTCCATGAGGGCAATCCAGGCAAGGATGGAAGTGATGGAGTTGGTAGAAACTCATACATCTTGTCGATATGAACATTGACTACTTTGAAGACAGCAAGGGCCATGAACGAGAAAACGATTATGTTGGTGTTTTGCTGGAATATGAATCTATGAATCTATGAATCTATGAATCTATGAATCTATGAATCTATGAATCTATGAATCTATGAATATATGAATCTATGAATCTATGAATCTATGAATCTATGAATCTATGAATCTATGAATCTATGAATCTATGAATCTATGAATCTATGAATCTATGAATCTATGAATCTATGAATCTATGAATCTATGAATCTATAAATCTATGAATCTATGAATCTATGAATCTATGAATCTATGAATCTATGAATCTATGAATCTATGAATCTATGAATCTATGAATCTATGAATCTATGAATCTATGAATCTATGAATCTATGAATCTATGAATCTATGAATCTATGAATCTATGAATCTATGAATCTATGAATCTATAAATCTATGAATCTATGAATCTATGAATCTATGAATCTATGAATCTATGAATCTATGAATCTATGAATCTATGAATCTATGAATCTATGAATCTATAAATCTATGAATCTATGAATCTATGAATCTATGAATCTATGAATCTATGAATCTATGAATATATGAATCTATGAATCTATGAATCTATGAATCTATGAATCTATGAATCTATGAATCTATGAATCTATGAATCTATGAATCTATGAATCTATGAATCTATGAATCTATGAATCTATGAATCTATGAATCTATAAATCTATGAATCTATGAATCTATGAATCTATGAATCTATGAATCTATGAATCTATGAATCTATGAATCTATGAATCTATGAATCTATGAATCTATGAATCTATGAATCTATGAATCTATGAATCTATGTATTACCTCAGCATTCTCTGTGATATCCAACTTGCTCAAATACCAATGTAGCACTAAAGCAGCTACAATAACAATGGAATATGATGACCATATTGAGAGCTTGTATCCAGAAATACACAGACTCTTAAAGGTTTTTTCATTTCCGAGGAATACTATTTTGTAAAGAATAAGAAATGCAAATAGTAAGTTAAGAAATATTAAGGATATCACACATCCGAATGTACCTTCATCGAAAATTCGAGCGAAATGATACGAAAAAATCGATGAGAGTAACCAGTAATGCATTATGTGTGTGAGGGTGTTGGAATGGTGGAGGTTGGTCGAGTGCACCATGAATGTGACGCAATATAGCAAACAGTCCAACGCATGGACCATACGGACTTTCCACCCGAATTTTTTATTGCTACGGATGTTTTGGGAAAAAAATTTTGTTTTAACAATATGTGAAAATATAAAAATCATTGTTATTATCACAAAAAAAATGAACTGGCGTGACCAATATATCAACGTGAACCAAATTGATATGGCTTGAAAGGAACATAATCAGTTCCAAAAAAAAATAAAAGAATAAAAGTAAGGTAGATATGCAGTCTGTACAATACCGTAATGTAAGCCAAAACATCTATTCAATGTGGAAATTGGATTTGCAGCCTAAAGAGAGAATTACTACGGACAAATTTTGGTTGTCTAAGATGATTGTTTTGGTGTATGCAGCTACTTTGGCCGTAAGCCATGGAATGGCGGTAAATCGTGCTGTGAAATTTGTGACTGTTCATTACAAACGGGACAACAGTACTATCGGCGACGATCTCAGTAAATTCTTCTACTCGCCAGGAGAAAAGTTCACAAAAAACGAAACGATCGGAGAACTGACCATGTATGAATTTGTTACGTTATCCCCATTCAAATACCCTCAACGGGTCTCGCTTCTGACACTTTTGCCCCTTCTGGCAGTTATCTCGTCAATGTTGATCCGGCTTGCTATGAAAATACCTTACCTTGACGTGAGTTTAATAGTGTGCACTTCACTCTGATTTGGCATTCCTCTATTTCAGAAAGTACGCAATATTAAACTGGCGATTTGTTCAATAATTACCGCCATATTCTCAATTTTCTTGCTAGTAGACGACAAGTTGGCACCTGTAGCGACTACTGTTTTAACCGGTAATATTTCCTATTTTCCATGTCAGTTTTTAACACTTGTTTTCTAGGTCTCCTTCCAACGTTATTGTACCCAAATGTGCAATATCAACTTTTATGCAGAGAAATTGTAGTTGTAGGTGAAATAAGTGGACTTATAATGTTTGAGTCGACACCGGCGAGAATTTCGGTTTTAAGTTTGTCAGTTATGCTATCGTTGATTATTATTACGTTCGAACTGATCAGAAGTCAGTTAAATTGTTTTCCTAATTACACCGTAAGTTGATTGTACAAAAAAATCATCAAAAAGATGATTTCACTTTGAGATTCATCCTCATTCTTTTTTCAGAAAGTGCCCGAAGCCCCTTTCCGTCAAATAATCAGAGAAACTCGGGGAAATACCCACAGAATGCGTGTAATTGTACCAGGACAACCACAAGCAGAAGTACCAGCACCCGATAGTGCAGCAGGAAGAATCGCACCACAACCAGAAGTCGTCGTCGTGCCAGTAGCTGCTGCATCAGACGATATGACAAACTCGTCGAATACACAATCAACATTTGCCGACTGAATGAAAATAAAATAATTGATTAGAAAGTTATCCCTAAAAAGTTACGCTACCACATTAAAAGCTTATCAAAACCAAAACAAAAAAAGAGTAATACACAAAAAGAACATTTAGCAACTGTCTGACTACTTCTATATTTGAACAATCAACTAAAAATATTATTCATATGAAGTTTACTACTTCAAGACTAATATGAATCCTGTTCAATGTTAACCACGACACTTCCTCAACCATTCTGATCGAAAAAGTTTCTATCATTTTTGACAGCGACTTCCTCAATTCCCAACCACACTTATTTCATTACAATATTCATATCTTATCAAAACCAAAAAAAGACAAAAAAGAATAATACTAAAGAAAAAGTAGAAGTGGGATGGATTTGGAGGGGGGAGAAGAGACAAGACAAAAGAAAAAAAGCCACCAGTAAGAAACAAAAAAGAAACACGACAGTTAATTGTGACAAGGAACCACAAAAAAACACACAAGTCGATATTTCATCAAATAATCGTCTATTTCGAGTAATTTCCAATAGAGAAATGACAAAAAAACAGTGGATGGGAGGGGCGGGAGGGGGTCGTGGAATTCAAATTAAATATTCAAAAAACAAACAAACCGTATTCATCGAAATTTCAAAAACAAAACATATCGTATGGGTGAAAAGTGGGTACGGAATATACTTTTTGTGATAAATTAAGGGGAAAAAAGTGACGAGTAGGGAGAGAGAGAGGGAGGGAGAACGAGGGCAGGGCATGTGCTGAATGATGTTTGACGATGATCCAGGGTGCTTAACGAATCGTCTTCATTGCTGCTTGGAAGCCTCCTTCGCTCAATGCGTGCACAAACTTGACGATACGACCGTAGATGTGAACAAGTCCGTCTGGAAAAATAATAGTGTTATTTTGAGAATCTTATGGTAAAATTGACGGCTTTTGAGACTGTCGGTACTTGAAATCTTTGAAAAACAGAATTTTATAATTTTTTATTAATAACAAGCTTTTTGAATTTGCTTTTCGGTCTCTGCCAGTCTTGAATCAAATTTCGAGATTGAACCCCGTTTTTATCAGCTTTATTTTAAAAACGGGGCAGTGCAAAGAATAGCAAAATTTTAAAGTCAGACATTTCAAATTTCATGTGAGTAACAGAGATTTTTAAATAAAACTGTGTTTTTTTTTAGCTTCAAAATGAATGTTTTTTTTCAGTGGCTATTTGTGGTTCGCAAAACATTTTCATTCATCGTTTCCAATGATTTTCGTGGTTTTCAACTAAATTTCACGAAAAATTTTTCAAAAGTTGTTTTTCTTCGCGTTCCGCAGAATTCTGAAAATTCTTTTGAAAAATCGTACTGCCGATCTTTTTCAGTTTCGGAGCTCTCACACAATAACAATCAAAATTGTCGTGACAAATTTTTTCAAAAAATGTTTCATGGAAGAAACAGCAATTTCTTAGCCACAATCCGATGCTCCTGCTGTATCTTCTGCCAAATTCCACTCTTTTCGAATTCCTCAGTTTTTGCAAGGGTTTTGGGTATTTTTTTTCGTAATCTTTATTTTCATCAAAACTTTCAGCACTAGCTCAATATTTTCTCGAAAAACTCACTATAAACTTGAATCGCGACATCGCGCAACACCTCGACAGCCATTCCGAGTCCAATCTTGACTTTGGCCCACACCGATTTTGTTGTTGCATGATGATTCTTGTAGTAGTAGGCGCTCAATTCATTGTACTGCAAATTACACAAGTTTATGAGCAAAAAATTAGCTTGAAATACCTTCTTTTGCGTAAAATTCTTGGCAATCAAGAATTTCTCGACGATGAATGTGTGTGCAATCGTCGCATACTTGTCGACAACCTTTCCAATATCGGTTTTGGCGAAGTTCGAGTAGTATGCGCCAATCTTCTTGCCAACTGGTGCGAGCATCGAGTGACTATCACGTCTGCAATAATTATTGTTATTTTTTTCGAATTGTACAGGAGTATCTGATTTTTATGACAAGAAATGATCATTTTTGGACAAAAAAATTTAGTTTCAAGAGTTCCGAAAACGTTTATTTTTATTGGATTGGACATTATGCAAAATGCTTTATACACCATTTCCCCCGATTTTCCTATTGAAAAAAATCCACAAGAACGTTCAGCACTGGACACTTGGGTCCGACAAAAATTATTTTATGAATTTCTTATGAATTTTTTTCTAACATTTACTATTTCCACTGGGATTTCAGATTACAAGTCTTTACTGTTTCCCATTATGGTCATATCTTACAACTCTGATCCAATTTCGGTAAATCAGGCAGTAACTCGCATTTATAAAAGGGATTTTGTTCTAAATTTCAAGCCTCTGTTGCTATATGAGTCGCTGCTTCAAAATTCTCACAAATTTGAAGTTCGAACTATTACCCCAATGTTTTTGGAATATTTTTGAAAAAATCTTCTAGTTCCAACTCTACAGTTCCAAAAACGCTGGGCACATGGCCCTGATAGAATTCATTTGGTAAACTTTTTACCAAATTCCTCTCAAAATTCGACATTTGCACCAGAATTTCAGATTAAAAATCTTTACAGTTTCTTATAATTCTCATTTTTGACATTGTTGACCCGATTTTAGTGTATCAGTGCCCATAGGTAGAATTTTCATAGGCAAACATGTTATGAATTGCTATATGCATCATAGTTTCAAGACATTTATAAAATTTCAGTAAAAATGCCTTTTTACATACTTTCAAAGATTTTTTCTGCCAAAATCTAAACTTTGCAGTTTCCAAAACTTCATAAATACCAATAAGGCCCATTTTATGCAATATATATTCCCCTGTTGATACTCCGCCGTACCTGAACTTTCCAATCACATGCGAATATGCCGAGTATCCATTGTCAACAAATTTGGCTGATGGCGCTTTGAAGTTCATCATTGTGTTGACATCCTTGCAGAGTGGCTGAAAAATCATCACTTTAACTACTTTTTTGGAGTAAATTTGTATATTTTGAGACCACTTTCCATTCAAAGAGCTCAGTACAAGCCAAAAAACCCACCGCAACAGCAATAGTCTGCTTGTCTCCAATACAATCCAATGTGATGCCAATCGATGCGACCGAGAGGGCCAAGATCGTCAAGAATGTGAACATTCTGAACATTGATGCGAATCCTGGAAGAATATTCATGTTGATTTCAACAGTATCTGTCGTTTTGTGTGTATTTATAATGTCCTTAACACTCGTCAGCATAACGAAAACAAATTAAGAGTTTACTGATAACGAGCAGCGACGGAAATGGTATTGACGCAGTTGGAGAGCGTAGGTTTGGGTTAATTCGGAAGAAAGTTCATAAATTTGGAAGAAAAAAGAAGCACATGCCGAATTATTCTTAAAAATTTGCGTTTGGAAGACATTATAGACTTGAAACCGAAACTTTTCGATAAAAAACAGAAAACAACACGTTTCAAAGTTTGCTTTCAAAATTACTATTCGAACGCCTAGAAAGGATGAATACTGATAAACAGCATCAAAATGAGCACATTTGTTTCAAAAAGTGATTTCAAACTGAAGAATGCCGCATGGTTTTGTTGACCTTTTTCTTTCGACGACTAAAAATGAACATATTCCGCTATAAATTGAGTAGAATAGAATACTTTCTCGTTTTAAGCTGTGCCGACCTCACGAAATCATGACTTCCTTCAATTTTTAGCTAAAATGTGAAACAAAACTTCAAATTTCGATGCATATAGCATTGGAACGTGTTGAAACACGACTTCTCCCAGATTTCAACGTGAAAACGTTGATTTTCTTAGAATTTAGGGCAAAAATATGCAATTTCACAGATTTTACAATCATTTTTTCTCTCACTTTGGCCGTTTTATTTTCTAAAAATGCAGTAAAAGCTAAAAGACTCGTCGTTTGGAAGGATTATCCCGAGAAACACGATTTCTAGTGAGAATATCGTCGAATTAGATTGCAAAAACACTGATTTCAGATGCTTTAGTGGAAAACGCTTTGATTTTGTGGATATTTCTCCAATTCGCATAAGTTTTTGACACTGTGCTAGCTCAAAAAGCGATAAAAGTGATCTTTCGTCGATGAAAACCGATTTTCGAGAAAATTAACGGACCTTCGAAGGCATTTTCATCATTTTCACCGACTTTTAGAAAATTTTTGAGCTAAAAATCATCAAAACTCGAAGTCTGTAGCCATTTTCACGATAAAAATGACTTATTAGCATTAAAAACGTCGATTTTTCCCATTTGAAGAGCATTCTCACTAAAAACCGTTTAAAAATCAAATAGTTACCTCGACTAACACAATTTCCACCACACTTTCCACCAGCATTCTTATTATTCACCGCCTGCTTCTTCTGCTGCTTATTTCCCGCCTTTTCGTGATGCTTATTGTGTTGATGTTGATGCTCATGCTCGTGATGAGCGTTCTTCGCCGCCGCCGCTCCAGCGTTCGATTTCGCGTTTCCTACAAAAAATTATTTTTATAAACGCTAATTTTTAACTTTTGCTGTTGATTTTCCAATACTTACTTGCCATTTTCTCTGCTATTTCAGCTTACAAGCCTATAAAAAATCCAAGATAAATCGAGGAAAAACGCGGAGAGAGAACGAAAAAAAAAAGAATGACGAACCTAATGCGAACGGACAACAATTCGGTGACATTTTCCAACGAATAACTAGGTTGAAACGTGGAAAAATGTCACGGAAAATGTAAAAATAAAATAAAATTGTAAATTAGCGGGTAGATCAACACGAAAAAATGAACATTTCAGGTCTACAATCATCGCTCAGGAGGGAATTGGGTCAATTTTCGAAGGTCATTTCGATGTTGAATTGATAAAACAATGTGGTCGACGAGCGAAATGGGGGACAACAATAATATAATTTTGTTTTTGAATGATGGGAATCGACAGAAAATAGTAAATAACAAGGGTTTATCAGTGGGGAAGGAAATTTGTAGTTTTTGGCGCTACGAAATTTTGAAAATTTGGAAGAGTGTGTAAACACCGTGACGCGCATGTGCACAATTTCAGAGATTTTTAGAGGAAAAAGCTGGAATTTTATGGGATTTTTTGAGGAAAAAGAATAAAAAGAGCAGTATTAAGGCAAAAATCATGAAATAATACATAAAATTACTATTTTGAGATGAAAAATTACTGAAAATCGATGAATTTTGAAGGAAATCGAGTTCTTTAAGAAATTTTGAGTTTTTTATCGTATATTTCTGACTAAAGGTAAATTTTAACATTCAGTAGCAATAAAATAATAGAAAAATCAAATTTTGGATCGATTGAGCAAGCAAAAAGTCATTTTCCGAATTAGAAAAAGCGAAAAAATTGAAAAATCAATAATTTTTGAAGGGAATGATGAAATTGTGTGATTTTTTAATGTTCGAGGATCGAGTGATTGTATTTCATAACGAAACATTTCGAAAATCGACAAATCCAGAAAAACATAGTTTATAATCGAACGAAATCCTGATTTTCAGATGGAAAATGACTGAAAATCGATGATTTATGAGAGAAATCGAGAGTTATGAAAATGAAACCAAAGAAACTTAATCTTTTCAGAAGATTCTGACTGAGAAAGCAAATTTAAAAGTTTAGCAACGATTAAACAGTCAAAAATTCCTAAATTAGAAAGAAAATGCTTGAAAATCGTTGAAATTCGCAAAATTTTATATGAAAACGACTAGAAACTGCGAAAAAATTTGGAAAACTCAATAATTTTATGAAGAATGATGAAATGAATGGATTTTTGAATGTTCGAGGATCGAGTGATTGTATTTCATAGCGAAACTTTTCGAAAATCGATTAATTCACGATTTTCCGGCTAAAACAAGTCAAATTGCAGCTAAATTTGTCTGAAAATCGTCATTTTCGCAAGAATATGTATATTTTTTGCCTTTTGCCAATCAAAAATACGACAATTTTCGAAAAACATGCAAAATACAGTTTCACCGGATCAAATTCAGGAGGAAATGCATATGCATACAGTTCTCGCAGCTTTTCGTGATGAAAACTTAACAAAAACAGGAAATTTCTGTCGTTTCTTATCGAAAAATGCCTTATTCCAGCGGAACTGTTTTGAAATCGCAGTTCATGCACTTTTCCTGTGAAAACTAGGTTTCAAAATGTATTTTTTGACGAATCTCGACTGATTTTCTTGATTATTGATCAAGTA
Organism: Caenorhabditis uteleia; assembly: GCA_963573275.1. NCBI lineage: Eukaryota > Metazoa > Nematoda > Chromadorea > Rhabditida > Rhabditidae > Caenorhabditis > Caenorhabditis uteleia. The sequence goes on along the minus strand of OY752135.1, from coordinate 3,499,609 downwards.
CCGATAAAATAAACACGACAAAATCACTATATTCGAAATATTTTCGGTTTCAAGACATAAATATGATGAAATATAGAAGAAATCAATAATTTTTGCATTGGTTTTAACAGAAAAATCAGCAATTTTTTCTCTAAAACCGCTCAATTCTTACGAAAACCTAGCTAAACCTAATCCTAATGTATCTACCCTATCTACCAAGATAATCCATCAAGAATGAGATGAGGAAACACAATAGAGTGCTCTATTACGTATGTTAAAACTGGTCATTTCTCTCCCTCTCCCACCCACTGTCCGTTCGTTTTTTGTTGCTGTCTGTTGTGCAATCATTTCGACCTTTCAATGATGACGCAGCGAGAAAAGACTGCAAAACCGACCAATTGGATCGTTGTTGTTTTTGTGAGAGGAACTAGATACAAAAAATGAACGGATTGGATATTTTTGGAGTGGGAATAGCTGTACGAAATTGGTGGAAATTGTGGGAAAACTGCAGGAATTGTTGGATTTTCGATAATTTCAAACGAAGAAACTCATATTTCGACAGAAAATTTTGTATTCGAAAGATTTAGACCAATCGCCACAATGAACAAATTTCCATAAAATCAAATAGTAATATCGATATTTTGAAACTGTGAGCGATAGATGCAAATTTACATCATACAAGACAGAAAACTAGTGAAATTCACTCTCTTCAAGAAATATTCTGGACTTTCTATTATTTTGAAACTCTAAAACTGTTAAAAACAAAGCAAAACAATTTTTTTTTTGCTAAAAGTAAACGAAATCTGCTGGTTCACTCCAAAATGTACTGTTTTGTGATGGAAAAAGAAGAAATACATGAATAACTTGATAATTTTTTTTCAAAGCTCATGAATCTATTTTGAAACTGAAGTTTTTGCCCCGAAATCTGATCACTTCTTGCACTTTCAGACGAAGTACGAACAGCTACTCGAAGCAGCTGCGTTTTGAACTATTTTCTAATCTTTGATAACCTTTTTTCTGTCGCTTCGTGGAAAACTGCAGATAAAAACTACATTGAAGGCTTTATGCCTGTCTGAATGCTGTTTTTCATGAAAATTGACAATATTTGGGTGAATAATAGCACCAGATTTACATTTTTAAGGCGAAAAAACTGGAAAATGCATTAATTTTGACAACTGTTTCTGAATGCAACAATCCAAAAGATATTGACACTGCAATACGCTTCATAACTTTTAATTTCTCGGGAAACTGCAAAATTTTCAAGGCTCAAAAACGGCAGAAAAATTGAAATACAAATCAGCCATTCAAATTAACTTTTCCTCAAAACCGCAATAATTTTTCCGTCAAAAACCGCTCAAAACCTATCAAAACTGCAACTTTCCATCTATAAAACCTACATAAACCTAGAAATCAAGCAAAAAAAAACTCTCAATACTCACTATTTGCGCAAAAAAGAAGCTAATAATCCAAAAAAAGGAGAAAACAACTAGAGAAAGAGAAGAGAAACTGCTCTTCTTCGTCTCTCAACAACAACAAATTCTGACGATGACGGGAGGGAAAACGGAGGAGAGGGAGGGTGAATAAGGAAGCAATGCCTCCTTTCTTTCCCTTACCCCCTCCTCCCTCACCATAAAAGGAATACTATGGATTTATAAACATCTGGTGAGCTCAACACCATCTGCACCATTCGATGGTGTATGCCTAATTATAAAAGAGATGGTGGTGGGTGGGGAATTGTTGGCAACATGCCAAACAGGGTGGGAGGCGGATAGATTGGTATCTTTACAAGGTTGAGTGAACGCTGTTTTTGGTGATGTTTTTGAAAAAAAATAAGAGGATTAGGGTGCAATTTGGGAGCAAAATGTGCATTTTCGTCTATTTTTTGAGGATAAATCGTTATTTTCGACACTTTTGAGCGGAAAAAAGGCCGAAAATATTTTGCGGAAGCTTAGTTAGACGCTGTTTTACAGTTTTCTTAGCGTTTTCGGAAAAATTGGGTGCAAATTCAGTGCGAAATGTGCTATTTTTGCTATAATGGTGGTAAATTTGCTTAATTTTGAGCATTTTTCAGTTAAAAAATTTAAGAATCGACACCATTGTCGAACAAAACATAAAAAATAGTTTTCGAACAAAATTTCTCACAGAAACAATGAATTTTGAATCAAAACATTCAAAAACTAGGAAATTATTATAGAAAGCATATTGTTATTGTGATTTTCAAACACTTGTAGACAACATAGTACGAAACTGTTTGGACCAGAAGAATTTGATGAGCAGACGCTTTGCAAGAGAAACTTTTCAAATTCGATTTTTGAAACTGCATTATTTTAGCCTTTTTTTGAACTTCGACGAGGATCAATCCAAAAAACCTCTATTATCAAACATTTTTCGTAATTTTTCTAATAAATCTCTCGTCTAGAAACAGTAAATTTCGAGTCAAAACGTGCAAAAAGAAGGAAATATACATAGAATCCGGTTTCAAACCGCTCTTATTGTATAAATAGATAAATTTGAGTAGTTCTTTTGGATTGGCACCTCAAAATCACACAATTTTTTTGAAAAACTACTGAAGACTCGGAAAAATTAACCGAATTGATAACTAAAACAGGAAAATTATGATGCAACGCCTAAACTATTATTAAATCCACTTCAAACACACTTGGACCTATACAAAGAAGGTTTCATTATGGTAATTTATGTGCTATTAAATCGATTACGCAACTTTTCGTCGATTCATGTGAAAAATTAGGCTTGAAAGCAGAGAAAATGGCAGGAAATCACTTATTTCATAATTTTTTTGCTCACAAAAAGCTCACCAGCCATCTTCTCCTTATAATTCTTCCTCTTCTCCTCCGTATTCTTCGCCTGTATCTTCTCATTCAACTTCTTCTCCTTCTCCATCGCCACATCCAACTTCTTCTTCTGCTCAACCGCATATTTCACACAATTCAATGCAGCCGCCTGACATTCCTTCTCGTTTCCACAGTTGCCTGCTGCCTTGGCCAAGGTGGTATTCAATGGATTCTTCTTCAAATCAAGCCATTTCAACGATTTCAAGTTGGCGAATGATAGTGGAAGTTCCTCGATCTCGTTTTGGAATAAGTTGAGGTATTGGAGATTGATGAGACGACCGAAATCGTCTGGGAGATGGTGGATTTGATTTCTACCCAGGTCGAGTCTGGAAATTTTTGTATTTTTTGATTCATAGATTTAAAAAATGGCTTACTTGACAAGTCTGGTCATGCCGCAAAGTGCAGATGGAAGAAACGAGATCTTGTTGCAACTGAGATCCACATTTGTCAATCGGGAGACCTGAAAATATTTGAATTTCGCAATTTTTCGGATGTTTTGTGCAAAAAGCAGACCCGTTTTTTTCTCTGCGTCTCTCAATGGTCAAAAAGCAGACCGGTTTCTTTCTCTGCGTCTCTCAATGGTCAAAAAGCAGACCCATTTTTTCTCTGCGTCTCTCAATGGTCAAAAAGCAGACCCGTTTTTTTCTCTGCGTCTCTCTATGGTCAAAAAGCAGACCCGTTTTTATCTCTGCGTCTCTCATGGTCAAAAAGCAGACCCGTTTTTATCTCTGCGTCTCTCAAGCAACAACACACTTTTTCGTTAAATAGCATGCATTTTTCAAGAAAAAAAGGCAAAAAACTCACCATATGAAGTGATCCAGGAACCTCAGTCAACTGATTTGCCGACAAATCCAGATCATTGTCATCTTGAAGATCTTTCAGCTCTTTGAGCGAATATTTCGGCATTTTCAGCTGCAATTTCGCATTTTTTTAGCTAAAAAGAGCATTTTCAAGTGCAAACGGTATTAGAAGTGGACAAAAACCATGCAAAACAACAAGAAAAACACATTTTAAGATCAATTTGTTTATTATTAACACAATTTTAGCACCAAAAAGCATAAAAACATTATTATTTGATCTACAACTCGCCCTTCGCCGCTTTTTTCTGCATTTTCTTCTCCTTATTCTTCTCATTCCTCAATTTCTCCTCATCTTCCTTCATTTTTCGCTGTATTTCTGCTTTTGTGAGCTTGATATCGTACGGATTCTTGAAATTGCCCGATTTTACGATGAACTCGTGTTGTTGCGCCATCAAATTGAGTTTTTCGAGGGTTTCCGCGTCGAAAAGTGCTGAAAATAATGGATTTTGCACTTAAAAAAGCATAGAAATATGAATTTACCTGTTTCCTTTGCATAATTATACGCCCAAACAATCAAAGTCCTCAATTTCCGGTCGTTTTCGAGTTTTTTCACAAAAATGTCCGGGAATGTGAGCGACAAGTCGGTGAACAAGGCGGTGTTTTCGATGAGCTGAAATTACAAAAATTGTCCTAAAAATGCGAAAAAATAATTGTAAAATACCTGTTTCAGCGTGCTGGTCAATATTTCGCTGTTATGCGGATATGGAGCAGACGCCTTGTGACCGATTCGTTGAATGGTGTCGCGGTTTTCGAGCAGAATCTTTTGCACGTTTTTTAGGAGCTGGAAATGAGCATTTTTAGACAGTTTTGTGCGTTGATTGTGTATTTTTTAGTTGAAAATGCACTTTTCAGTAAAAGTTTTATCGAAAATAACGATTTTTACAAGTTTGTTAGCCAAAACTTTAACAAATTGTTGCCGTAGGGTTTGCGGAACTGCATTTTTTTAAATTTCTGACTACAATTACGTTTTTTCTTGCCGGTTTTTCAAACTTTGTGCAGTTTAAAAACGCTCAAACTTGCTCAAAAAACACATTTGAAGACGAAATCGTATTTTTAAGGAATTTTGGACAGGACAAGTGACGGAAATTGACTTCGAAGCAGAAAACAGGAGTTATTAGGCTAGGTTTTTAATTTTCTTGAAGTTTTGACTAAAACTCTTTCTTTTTTAGATGGTTTTCTAATTTTTCTGCATATTTCTAGGTTCAAAATTGTATTGTTGTCACACTTTCGATTAAAAACACGTAAAATCAACTAATAAGTACCAACCACACTGTTAAAATATTTTTTGTGAGGTTAAACGCGTTTTTTGCAGGAAATTTCGAATTTTTGAATAGTTTTAGGTTTAAAATCTATTTTTCAACATTAAAACACTTACATCTTCCACAAATCGTCTCCTCTTGTCATGTTGAATATTCATAATCGATTCCATCGCCACGCCATGCTCGCTTCTCGTCTTTTTCAGCTTTTCCACAACTGAAAACTTAATATTTTAATGAAAAAACCTAAAAACTCACAAATTTTTCGATGATCCACATGTTCCGGCGCATCTTTTCCCTTCAATTTCGTCTCATCAGCATGCGTTTCGCTCGTTTTTTCTTTCACCTTCTCGATTTTCGCCAAAATGCACGGAACGACGACGGCGACGAAAAAAATGCTGCCAACACGCATGGCCTAGAAAACACGCTACCTTGACCTAGAAAACCAGGAAATGGACAAAAAACGAGCGACGAACACCTTGTAGTTTTGTACAATCAATCAAGTCACTATTTTGACCACGTATACCCCGAAAACTGACCCGTCTGCGTCTCTTTAATGTCAATGATCTCTCGTCGGGATACTTATCATTGTTTACCGAGTAGTTAGGGAGTGGAAAATCGGGTTTTGTGATGGAAAATAGATGGAAAATGTTGTTTTAGAAGTAAAATGTTAAAATTTGAAAGAGATTGTCGTGATTTTTAGAAAAATAATGAGTACTGTGCAAAAAGCAGATCCGTTTTTTTCTCTGCGTCTCTCAATGGTCAAAAAGCAGACCCGTTTTTATCTTTGCGTCTCTCAATGGTCAAAAAGCAGGCCGGTTTCTTTCTCTGCGTCTCTCAATGGTCAAAAAGCAGACCCGTTTCTTTCTCTGCGTCTCTCCGCAGCCGCACACCAAAACGGGTCTGCTTTTTGACCATTGAGAGACGCAGAGAAAGAAACGGGTCTCCTTTTTGACCATCAACTTTAAAAACATGCAACTTTGCAGTGTTCCGAGTGAAACTTTTGTTTCGAAACAAAGTGAAATTTGAAACATTGTTTCACCCCAGTTTCAGTTTTTTTCGTTCAGTTTCTGTGGCGGTTTTGAAACAATCGTGTTTAAAAACATTGTTTTGGAAAATGTTTTAAAACAAGAATGTCTCAAAACTTTGTTTCGGGTTTTGTTTTAAAACATTTTTGTTTTAAAACAATGTTTCATGTTTTGTTTCTGAAACAAGCATGTTTTGAAACTGCCAGTTTCTGAAACTGGAGTTTCTAAAACACAACACGAAACATGAAAGAGCAGATTTAGCAAGATTTTAGAGAAAAAACGCCGTGGGTTCAATTACAGGCAAAGTATTCAAAAAAATTTCGAAGGAATTCTTCAAAAGACGATGTCAATCTCTAATTTTCAGAAGATCTATTATTGATTTTAACAATCTTTTCCTCAAAAGCATTAAATTTTGGGCGTTTTTTTCCCTAAAATCTTGCTACATCTGCCCTTTCATGTTTCGTGTTGTGTTTTAGAAACTCCAGTTTCAGAAACTGGTAATTTCAAAACATGCTTGTTTCAGAAACAAAACATGAAACATTGTTTTAAAACAAAAATGTTTTAAAACAAAACCCAAAACAAAGTTTTGAGACATTCTTGTTTTAAAACATTTTCCAAAACAATGTTTTTAAACACGATTGTTTCAAAACAGGAGTGTTTGGGTTGCAAAAACTATCAAAAGTTTTGAAATTTTCTTCAAATAGTTTCAGTGTTTCGATAAATTCGGAACACTGCAACTTTGCTCAAAATCAACATTTTTCAGTTTTCTAAAATGCATTCGAATCGTCAAATCTTGATAAATTCAACCTGGATATTCTTGTTTTTCAAAATTTAAGCAAAAAATAATTATTATTTATTTTCTATTCCAATCATTCAAGTCACTTTTTACATCTTCCAACTGCCAACGGCTCCCTACGAATCTCCAAACGACGACCTCTATTATAATGACAACTCTTCTCAAAAAAGTCGAAAAGTGTTTGCAGAATGCACCAGTACTTCAGAAAACTGTCGATCATACCGTACCTCTGACATCTGAGCTCCCGATGTGCAAAAAGCAGACCCGTTTCTTTCTCCGCGTCTCTCACGCCCAGTTTTTGAAAAAAAAAGATTTTGTAGATAAACTAACGTGACAACCTAGTTTTTCAAAACGTGGCGTAGTCCCTTCAACAAAAATGGATCATTTTAGATCAGCCAACGTATAAGTCAATAACAATGTGTATCGCTAAGAAGTGAGTTTTTTTTTGGGAATCAGCTGTTGAAAATGCTGAAAATGTGCAGAAAAACGCCAAAGTCAAGCACGCCCCAAGTCGATCCACCAACCAAAGAGCCCGAATTTCAAATGAAAACGGCGATCGCGTTGCCGCCGACGAAGCCAGTTGATGAGGTTGTTGCGAAGGTGGAAAGTGATGATGAAGAGGAGGAAGTGGAGCAGAAGGTGCGGATCAAGGAGCCGAGGGTGAAAGTGGATAGGACACAGAAATCAAGGTCGTCCAGTCGGAAACTTCGATCGACTCAAATCGAATCGGAAAGGGATCGATTGAAGTCGAGTAGTGAGAAAAGGACACAAGACGGGACAAAGTCTGAATCATCATCAAAAAAGAAGAAGAAGCCAGCGAGTAGTATCAGTTTGAAGTCGACTCAAGATAGTTCCGATGCTAGCCGTCGTGGTGCCGCATATCCATCTATCGATGATTTGAAGACGTGTTGGCCTGGAGTCCGATCAACACCGGAAGCTCGGATGAAAATGCTCAAATTGCTCCGCGAGCCGGAGGACAAAAAGAAAATGGTTGTCAAGAAGGAGGATGATATTCATATCTGCAATAAGGCGAAGGATCTAGCTGATAAGAAGATCAATGATAAGAGTGGTGATGATGTTGGTGTGATTGAGGAGTTGGAGTGGAATGCGGCGTATCGAGGTATGTCGCGGCCATTGTGGATCATGGATGAGCAACATAGGAAGATTGTGAGTTGATTTGCAAGTTGGATAGGTATATAGTATATATATAGGCTGCCAATTGGCTGCAAAAGATGGAGAGGGATGTGGCATCATGGGAGGCAAAATATGACGAGATACAGAAGTGGAAGGCGGATGATGTGACATTTGAGGCGAGTGAGGCGAATCAAGAGATGAATCGGAAGAATGGGCAAGGGTGTCAGGACAAGGGACGAATCACATTGAGCTTCCCAGGATTCAAGTCCGACTATATACATGCCAACTATATTGGCACACCAACGAACCCGAAGAGATTCATCTGCACCCAGACACCAATGGTATCCACCATTCACGCCTTCTGGGCGATGGTCATACAGGAGAAGGTGCAACAGATTGTGGTGAAAGACAAGTATGAGGAGTATTTCGTGCAATATTGGCCATTGGTGAAGAATGAGAAGATGGGATATGGTGCGGGCGCCAATATGATAATGCTGACGAATATGAATGTACACTTGCGGATCGGGCGGATCAAGGAGTATGAGTTGAAGGTGTATTGGGGTGATGGACAAGGGAGGACGGTGTCGGTGTATCAGTATCATGAGTGGAAGGATCATCCGGATTTTTCGATCAATATCGATTTTATGTCGATTATATGGAATAACAAGTATCCAGTTGTGGTACATGATCCATCTGGTTTAGGATATTCGGGATCATTGATTGTGGCTGCATTGATTCATGAGAAGATGGTTAATGGGGTAGGTCAAATACCGTATACTGTAGATCATGAATATTCTTCAGCATGCATGCTTGGAAATTAACGAGATAGTCAAGGATCTTCGAAATCGACGATATGGGATACTGGATACATTTCAAAGCTATTGGTCGATGTATCGGACAGTCAGAGAGTTTTTGGAGGATCTAGGAAACAACATATAGATTTATTTTTTTTTGATATGACGAATAAAGTGTAGAAAAAAGTTATTGTGCAAAAAGCAGACCGGTTTCTTTTTCTGCGTCTCTCGATGGTCAAAAAGCAGACCGGTTTCTTTCTCTGCGTCTCTCGATGGTCAAAAAGCAGACCGGTTTCTTTCTCTGCGTCTCTCAATGGCGAAAAAGCAGACCGGTTTCTTTCTCTGCGTCTCTCAATGGCGAAAAAGCAGACCGGTTTCTTTCTCTGCGTCTCTCACTGGCGAAAAAGCAGACCCGTTTCTTTCTCTGCGTCTCTCAATGGCGAAAAAGCAGACCGGTTTCTTTCTCTGCGTCTCTCCGCAGCCGCACACCAAAACGGGTCTGCTTTTTGACCATCAACTTCAAAATCATGTAACTTTGCTCAAAATCAACATTTTTCAGTTCTCTAAAATGCATTCGAATCGTCAAACCTTGAAAAATTCAATCTAGATGTTTTTGTTTTTCAGAATATGAACACAAAATAATTATTCTTTATTTTCAATTCCAATCATTCAAAAATCACTTTTTACATCTTCCAACTGCCAACGGCTTTCTACAAATCTCCAAACGTCGTCCACTATTATAATGACAACTCTTCTCAAAAAAGTCAAAAAGTGTTTGCAGAATGCACCAGTACTTCAGAAAACTGTCGATCATACCGTACCTCTGACATCTGAGCTGCTTCACGATCATCTTAATATCATAACACTCTTCCTGAAATTTTTCGATCTACAAAAAGCTACAGTATGACATTTTTGATCCTACCAAATAATACATCTTCTCATGAACAAGTGCCGCAGCAATCAACGTCCCACCCAGCCCAACACCCAACTGATCATGCACCACAACCGGCCGCTTGTTGTTCCACACAATATGAAGCATGGCAACCACTATATCCCGAGGTTTCAAGTTCTGATCCGCCGTGATATGATACACTGATATGGTACCATCACCCATCGCCGATTTCACACCCAACTCATACTCATCAATCTCCACCATCGCCACCATCCTTTTATAATGCTTCATCATCTTCAATCGAATCTTCTCGGCACCACTCCCAAAGCTGGTCTTGCTCGATGGAAAATATTGATCCACACTTTCATCGAGACAAACAATCTGCTCCGCCTTCTCCTGCACCACCATCGCCCAAAAGGCGTGAGTAGTAAGTGGCATTGGTGTTTGCCCATATATGAATCTCTTCCTATTCGTTGGAATGCCAACATAATTCGCATGTATATAGTCACTCTGTAGTCCAGGATACTTGAGCACTACCCGATTCGTATCCTGACATGGTACCACACCCCGACTCCGTCCTTCATCATAATTCTTCACTCCATCCGCCTCCATCTTCTCCAACTCATCCCAATCCTTCTTCCACTTGGTCCTCTTCACCATGCTCATTTTCCTTAGCCAATCCACCACCATATCATCATGCTCATCATCCATCACCCATATCGGTGTCTTGCTCTTTTTATAATCCGCATTCCATACCAGCTCAGGTTGCTCGGTGAGCTGCGTCTCATCCATTTCCAATGTCAGATAGTCACCAAACTCTTCCTCATCATCTTTCAATGGTCGATTCTTATACTTTTCCATATATTTTGCATGCTCTCGGAGCATCGTTTTCTTGTTCTCTTCCAACCTCACCAATATCCTTTCTCCTCTATCCTTCCGACCCATTTTTGCTCGCCGAGCCGCCTCCGATTGTGTTTCCCTCAGCTCATCCAGCTTCCATTCTTCCTCTTGTGTCCTCTTTTCACTCAACTCCTTCTTCACACCTTCCTCCTCCTTTTTAACCTCTTTTTGATCTACGACCATCACCTCCTCCTTCTTCTTCTTCGGCTCAACTTTTCTTTGGCCGAAACCAACTTTCATTCCCTTCATCGATTTCAAAACTCCAACTTTTGGATCCCAAAACTTTTTTGGAGCCACCACCACCGCCACATCCTTCTTCTTGACTGGCTCTTTTGTCTTGGAGACTTTTGGCTTTGCTCGTTTTCTGACAATATCATACTGATATCAGTGGATATCAGGAATATACTCACTTTTCACCTACACACATCAGATTATGACTCGAATAAATAGTTATTTATAACAATGATTGTTCCTCTGATTGATTCATGACCCGAATATTAGCAAAATGTCACGTTTAATAGATAAATGATTGATTTTTGGCGAAGTATGATGTGATGGTCAAAAAGCAGACCGGTTTTTTTTTCTATGCGTCTCTCAATGGTCAAAAAGCAGACCCGTTTTTATCTCTGCGTCTCTCAATGGTCAAAAAGCAGACCCGTTTTTATCTCTGCGTCTCTCAATGGTCAAAAAGCAGACCCGTTTTTATCTCTGCGTCTCTCAATGGTCAAAAAGCAGACCCGTTTTTATCTCTGCGTCTCTCAATGGTCAAAAAGCAGACCCGTTTTTATCTCTGCGTCTCTCAATGGTCAAAAAGCAGACCCGTTTTTATCTCTGCGTCTCTCAATGGTCAAAAAGCAGACCCGTTTTTTTCTCTGCGTCTCTCATTAAGGACAAAAATTGATTCTAAAGCATCACAATATCTCCGGTGTTTTCGGAACTTTCGCTGTTCATAAGATCGTATTTGTTGATTATAGGCATATATGTCGGCAGTTGTACAAGCTCATAAAAAATATCAATATGGTTAGGGATAAAAATCGAAGAAGAAGATAAGCATCAAAAAAACAGTAGCTGTTGAATAATGAAAAGTTACAGTTTCAGAGAAAACATATTCACAGAGAGACTAACATCGAATCAATATCATCAATACGATTACGAATCAATACGAAAAAACACGGTTTTAAAATATTTTAATCAACGGTATATTTTTCTGAAATTTGTGCAAATATGACTTATTTCCAACATCTTATTTAAAACTATTGGCAACATTTGATGAAAATTAACAATTCGTCGGATTTTCGCTTTATATGTTTTATATTATACTTATTTTGAAACAGAATCTTCAAAAGTCAAAAATTTGTGATATTTTTCCAGTCATGCGAAACAAAATTTGAGATATTTTTCCAGGAAAAAAATATATTCAGATAATAAATGTTGTTCATTCATTTTCAGGTATCAATAATAATTCTTCTATTTTTTTTTTAAATTTGTCCCGAAGAAGCTTCAATCAATATTTGTTTTCCAGTTCCGCTATTTTTTAAAACATGGAGTATTTTTGCTGTTTCAGATCTTTGAACAAACTTGCAATGCTACCAGAATTGATGACCTGTCGTTTTTCCCTATTTTATAAACTTCTGAAACATGAAAAAATTTTGTAACTATTTTTTGAAACCTTATCACTCGCTGAAACGGTTACACACATTTTCTTGTTCGGGGAACAAAAAATTGTTTCAGGTTTTAGTGTAAACCTAAGCTCCAACATTGTTGTCAATCACCCAATTTACATCAAATGGTGCGAATAAATATCAAGTTTGATGCAGAATTTTGTAAGAAAAAACGAAGATTCAACTCAAAATACTCGTTCCTGAAACAACACGAATCACATTTCCGAAACAATATTATCGATTTGAAACAGATATTTGAGAAAGTTATTCCTTTTGTTTTACTGTAAATGAAAGTTTCACAAAACACCGTTTCAAATATCAAACATGATTCTGAATCTTTTGCACCATTTCTGTTAATATAATAAACATTACCACTCCATTTTAGATGTTTGAAATTTCCCCGAAACTGAAATTTTTTCTTTAATTGATGCTAATTTGAGTGAATAATAATCAAGCTTTCCAGAGAAAATTTGAATTAATATTGTTTCAAACCAAAAAATCTTATTTTCATCATTTTTTAAAACAGAACCTAACATGCAGTTTTTTTGCCATTTTAGGTGATGGATGAAAAATAAGCGTCCAGTACTGATGATTGGTGCAGTTTTCCACTATTTCATACAAGTTTGAAACAGGAAAAAACATTTTCCATGTTATAATTCTTTAACACTCTTTGTAATTTAAAAAAAAAACGTTTCTATCAGTTTTGAAAACATGCACTGTTTCAGCTTCATTATTTCACAGAATACTTTTTACAAAACGAATCACGATTGAAAAAAATTAAAGTGCCTATAAAAGATGTTGATTTCATTTCTGTTTTGAAACAGAAACTTGTGAGAGTAGTCCCTTTTTTTTGCTGAAGATGACAGCTTTCTTCTGGAAATAGCCATTTTTCTGTTTTGAAAAATGAACACCTGTTCAGATTTCAAACATTATTCAAAATTTTCTGCACATTTGATAATGGAATCATTCTACACTACTCGTGTTTGAAAGATTACCGAAACTGAAATATTTTCCGAAGATCGATGTTGTTTCTGATGAATAATGAAGTTTCCTAGAGAAAAGTTCAAATCTATATTGTTTGAAAATGAAAAGTTTTCATGTTCAACAATTTTAAAAACATAACTCAGCATAAGTTTTTTTTTGCCGTTTCAGGTTATTGAGAAATCGGCACTGCGTCGAAAACTGCTATTCAATATTGTCATCCGAACTTCTGAAAGTTTTGAAACGCGAAAACCCTCATTCCTAATTATCATCATCACATTTTGATACTGAAAAAATGAAACAATCACTGTTTCAGTTTTATTATTTTTTTCCCAATTGTTTTCATGAAGACGATCAGAAACAAATTTTCTGTAAATTAAAAAGTGAAACTCTTCACTTTTCCAGAATTCCATTTTTCCTGTTTCAAATTGATACTTTTTGTCAGAAAACTTTCAAATCGTTGATAACATTACGTCCGAGTTGTCATCGAAATTCAATAAAAATCGGTTCCGGTTTTCGACTGTAAATCTTATTATATTTTTCATGAGTAAAAGTCGACTATTTTGGCACAGTTTCACGTATATTCCATAAGTTATTCAAATAGAGATTATGTACTCTCGAGCCGTAACTGGGCAACTTACATATATTTTAAGTTCATGATTTTGAGTGGTTGTTGCCGAGGCCTTTTCTCTTGTGTACATCCGTCTCGACAAAAAGAAAAAATCTTGGAATCACATTTTCATACAAAATTACAATTGTTGTCGATTTTGAAGCAGTAATTTCTTAACTGTCAAAAAAAAATTATAAAGTGTTCTTATAAATATACACCAGATTTCACCAAATAGAGTTTTGAAAACGCAGCCAAAATTTTGCTTTTTGGAAGAACGGTCTACTCAACTACTGATGATTTATAAGTATATCTGTAAATTCAAACATTTTGAAACAATGATTTGGTACACTTTCACAAACGTGTTTACAACCAAAGTCTTTATCACAGTTTCTACGAATTTCCTTTTTTGAAATATCTATTGTTTCATCAATCGCATGTTCATCTTGAATCAAATAAATTTCTGGTTTGAAAAGTCAAAGTTCCTGCCGTTTCTGGTTATGTGAAAAAGTGATTTTGTCTATCACTGGTGATCATCACTATATACATTTCAAACTGATACTTTTTGTTTAAAATGTTTAGAATCCTTGATAAATTTACTTCTGAGTTGTCATAAAATTTGAAAAAAAATCACTGTTTCGATTATCGAATAAAAAACTTATCTAAACGTTTTTTGTGATTATAAAGCGAGAACGAGCTCAAAAATATCTGAAACCTTCCGTTTTCTTCCATTTTTTTCTGTTTCAAATGTTTACTTTTTGTTTGAAACATTTCGAATCCTCGATCACATTACTTACAAGTTGTCATAAAATTTTCAAAAAAAAATTACAGTTTCGGAACGCGATTATTAATCAAGTTTAAAATGTTTGCATGATTCTTTCTCTCCATGTGCCTGAAAACTGCTGATATTTTCCTAACACTTTTACTGTTCCATGTGAAGCCTATAAGTTGTTTCAATTGAGATTTTTCACTCCTGGGTCCACAGTTGTGTCCTTATTTTTTCCACTGGAAACTTTTTCTGTGATTCTAGTGTCTACTAAAAGTCATGTGTAAACGAAAAACATGATCAATGTTCTAGAGACTTGTAGGAGCCTCTGAGTCTCACGGCATTTACCGAATCAGACCATCACATTTCCTAAGAGAAATGGGATATTACTTACACTTTGAAACAGAAGATTTTCCACACGGTGATTCATGGGAAAAATACAAAGTTCATGGTGGTAAACCAACTTTTTCCACAACTTGAATTCAAGTTTCGAAAAACCAGTTTCGTCTTAATTTTTTAATCGAAAAGTCCACGACTACTGAAGACTTTCAGGCTGTTTTGTAAATTTAAACAACTTGAAACCGAAATATTTTTTATCTTTCTGCTGTTTTTTTTTTCAAAACCTCATCATTATGTGAAATTCTGACAATTTTCTAAAACAGCGATACCTTTTCGATCAGTAATTCGCCATTTTTTTTGACTGCAAACAGGGTTCCAAGTTTCGTATGCACAATTTACTGGAGTAGCGATTACAGTTTGTGCCATTGGATGTTGAACTATGATGGTACTTGAATATTTCAAAAGGAAGGCACGGCAATTCAGATATTTTCAAAAAATGGACGAGGGGCTGCAAATAGTATCTGAGATCATATTCCATATATTTAGACAATATTAACGGATTATCGTGATATTTTTCAAGATCACAGTCATTCTGAAACAGAAATTTTTCCCATGTAGCAACATTTTCGGTGAATATTGCAGTTTTCACTTTCAAATAAAGCAGTTGGCTCGCGAAAAAAAACCGTTTCAGATATCCAATTTTGATATGGTTTCACTGATGGATCGTTCTAATTCCGTCGATTGCTCGAAATAACTCTATTATCACATTATTGTTGTTTTTGCCTATGTAAACATTCTCCATCAGGTAGTTGAAACAATATTTATCGGCTTTTCTACTGTTTCGAACGCGAATGAGAATTCTCTGGAGTCACAACATACGATAGTTGTGGTTTTGTTGATAAAATAATCAGCACAACTTTTATCTGTTTCAGACTAGTAATTTTGTGCAAAAAACTGTCTTTTCAACAGTTTCACGATTAGTTTGTCTTCGAAGTCTTCTTTCATCACCAAAAACCACGCGTTTCATGTTGTTAGGCATTCCTTCCAATCACAAAAATACTGTTTCTAACCGAAAACATTGCCTGAAAAATTCACAAAAAGTAATGCTGGCTCGGTAGAACCTTCCCACCAAAAATTTCCATCCTGATGAAACCACAGTTTCTATTGACATCCAAAAATCGAATGATCGGTTGTTCTCTCAATCAAGTAATTGATTGAAACGGAAATTTCCAAAACATTTCACGCTTCAGGTGGAATATTTACCATGCAGGCTCCGTGACTGTACAATGTTCCAGTCTGTGCTACTATAAGTTTTTCAAACTCGATTTGTGTGCAAATTATTTCAGTTTCTTGAAAAAAATGTCTGTTTAAAAATAAGAAACAATTTAGTGACGCCAAATCTTCAAGAGCATAAACCTACAGAAACTGGTGATAAATATAAAAGTTGAATATTCCAGATGATTTCACCACTAAAAACTCATATTTCCCGTTCACAGCACGCCTGAAAAAACAAGTTTCAGTCTCAATTTTGACTATAATTTTAGACTTTTTCGCATTCATGAATAACAATGTCATCGAATTAACCATAGACAGGGAAGTGGGATAATGGATTTGGAACTGAAAAAATTTTTCGGTTTCATATACTCATCACTTCTATTAGTAGAAAAATTGTCATAAATCATGTCCTGCCAATATTCTAATCTTATCTCAAGAATACACAACCAATACGTCGTATCTAACAAATGGTCAGCAAATAGAGGGTACACTGTGCGTTTCGATAGATTTTGAATCAAAGTTGTTTTTCTGAAAAGTAAACCAATCTATGATTTTTTGAAAGAAAAGGCAGCTTCAGATAACAAATTTGATTTTTCGACTTTCAGGAATAAGTAATTATAGAGATATTTATTTTAAAAGACTAAACTGTCCAACGGAAAATATACTGTTCCCACAAATATGATCTGATATTAAAATATTATTGAAACAAAAAAAAATGAAATTATCGCTGTTTCATGTTATTGATGAACAATGATTACTGATCAGAAATTCTGATTTTTGTAGTCCTAAAATATGAAAAATAAGATAAATAAAACTGTTCTTCAAGATGTCTGATCAACAATCAAAATATTGTCAAATTCTTTCTTGGGAATGTGAGTCTTATTGATGGATAATTGTATAAGAACAATATCACGTTTTTGAATTCAATCGCCCATGAATCAACAATAATCACTTTCCGAAAACAATATTTTTATTTTGAAACAGAAGTTTGTGCGAACTGTTGCAATTTATACAGAAAAAAGAGTTTTAGTCTGCACTGAATTGTTTCAACTGAACTGCAATTTTTTCCAGGCATGGTGTTATTTCGAGCGAAAAATAAAACTTTCCAGAGTCGTTTGAATCAAAATTGTATCAAAACAAAATATTATCATGTTCAATAATTTTTGAAACAGAATTCAAGTTTTTTGCCGTTTCAAACTTTCGAGGAATAAAACGTTAGTCCTATATTGGTGATCTGAGAATCGTCCAAATTGTCATAACATCTTGAAACATGAAAAAAAAACGTTGTGATGTTTTTCACAAAATCTTATCATTTTTGAAAGTGAAAAAAAGAATTTTGTTTATTTTATCACTGAAACACCAAAAATGGATGTTTTCTGTTGCAGATTGAAATTGTTTGTCTGTAGACTTTTAAGTGTTGGATACATATGTTTGACAGCTTGATCTGAAACCATTTTGTAATAAAAAAATATGTGTTTGCAAATATCTAAATTTTTATTCTTTTTAGTTGATAACTGATCCAACATTGCGATAACTTTTTTTGAGAAAACTTGAAACAGGAAACAATCGTTTTAGAAATTTTTTTAGTTCTATAAATTACGGTTTCTGCACTCTTTCATCACCGAGCTTCGTTTCTAAAAGTCAGTGCTTTCCTATTTCCGCGAAATACCACTATTCAAAGCAAAAAACTGTTATAGATTCGTCTCAAAAGAAATTGAAGAAACTGTAAGTTGATATACAATAGAACTTGAATATTTCGAAAAAGAAGGCTGATGAAATAGAAATGCTCCAAAAAAGTGGGTGAGCTTGAAAATGATTTTTGGAAACAGTTTGCCCATATCAAAACGGTGTTACCGCATAATTGTGAGAAAACCTGCATTGTTTTGGCTGAATAATACAGTTTGCATTTTCAAGTAAGTGTCATAAGCACTTTTTCAGCGAATAGCTGTTTCCGAGAAAAGTTAAGTTCTGGAAAACGTAGTGGAGTCAATATGTTGATCAAATATTTCGTGTTTGGTATTTTTTTGGAAAATAAGTTCATCTTCCCTACTATATTATATTTCATCAGTTGTTTCATGCAATATCATTCGGAAACTTAGAAGTTATCAGCATTCATGTTTTCTGTTTCAAATTTTTTATTTTATTGTCTAAAACTGTCATAACATTGATTCGATGGACGGTCGATCCTCAAAAAACTCGGAGCGAATTTTTGGTAAAAAATATATGTCTCTGAAAATCGTCCCAATATTTGCACGGTTTCATGTGAACCTTAAAGGTCTTAATGACAATATTTTTCACTACTGAGATACCTTTCTTCATTATTAACCTCCACTCAAAAATTTCTTGCCACAATTACAGTTTCTACCACAAGTCATTTGTAAACGAAAAAGATGGTCAATGTTCTATTGTGGCCTTTCGGAGCTTACAAATTTTATGATATCTTCAAAAAAAAGTAACAAGAAATAAGGGTAACTTGCTGAAAAATTTGTCATTCCGTCGAGAATTAAATTTATAAAGAACATTTGGATATTATATAAATTGTGAAGCAGTTATTTCTTAGCATAGTGTATATAAAAATTCATAGTTGCTCCCAAATTGTCAAAAAAAATTTCGGTTTCGAAAAGAACATACTTCCAATTCCTACCAAGTTATAGTTGGTAATGGCATAATCATCGATCGTTTAATTTAATTCATGCTCTATCCTTACCGAAATTTTTTTCGTAAGAGGAAGAAATTACGGGTGAATCCCTATCACAAATAACTTTTGATATTCAAAGTATTTTGAAACAGAATAAAATACAATTTTTTCTGCTGTTTCAGATAATTGTCGAGGACGAAATTGAAGTGGATTACTGGTGATCTGTAGTTTTGGCCACTTTGTATGGAAATATTGAAACAGGGTTTTTTCAAACAAATCTTAAAACCCGCTTCGATTGTTTAGACTGAGAACCTTTTTCTCAAAGTTTTATTTCCACGGCTCGGAGCAACTTTTTGATCAATCGACGTCATCAATACCACAATGTTATCTCAAAAATACACAACCAATACGTGGTATCTAACAGCAAACAATGTGCATTTATCTTATCATATCCATGATTTCATAAGGACGAGAGAGTGTGTCATCACGAGAGATAGCAGACGACACGATGAGACTCCGCCTTTTTCGTCCAGATAGGAAGGCTATATAAACCGACGAAAGGGACCATTCGTCACAATACACGGTGTCCTCTGGACCAAAGCCATGCTCTCTTTTTTTAAAACTATTTTTTCAATATTCCCATATCTTTATTATTACAGGGTATCTGGTATCGTATGATCCTAAATCTATGGCATTCTTTGAAGTGTCGAAGTTATGATGAACGAACACAATGCAGTTGTCATGGAACTATGTGAAGGACGAACTTTTTGAGGTTAGTATTCATAGATTCATAGATTCATAGATTCATAGATTCATAGATTCATAGATTCATAGATTCATAGATTGAATAATTGTAGAGTAAATCCGATGAGGATGAGGATTCGCACTGTTCTGATAGTGATGAAGAACATGAATCAAAAGTGTGAACCATCGAACGGTAAACAAAATGCCGGAACACTCTGATCCACTATACGACGACCAGATCTATTGAAGAAAGTGCTAAAAAAACACAAAAACGAAGTCGACTGCAGAACAAAAAGCACAAGTGTTACCAGAAGAGTTTTCACGGTATGTAGAAGTAAGCTAGGAGCGAAAAAAATCGAATAATTTCAGGAAAATTAACCGAAAATAAAACAGACGACGGAAGGATTGATCGCAAGAATGGGCCGCAATTTGACAGCAGCAGAAAAGAGGCAAGTTGAATCATACAGGTAAGACCATTTTTAATGATCATTTGTACTTACTTTTTATTCAGAAAAAAACAAGAGAACAGATGAAAACTATGACGGAGGAGCAGGAAAATAGAAGATTGTTTTATGAAGCCAGGTAACGGAAGGATGAGGAACGACAGAAGAGGGTCAAGACAAGAGTTATGCCTGAAAGTCCAATTGAAGCTCGACACCAATCTCTACACCAAAAAGCTAAATCTAGTTCCTCTCAGTGAATATCTAACTATCGAAAACTTCCATTATTTCTAGTTCTTCCATTATTCTGTCTGTTTTTCAATATTTCGCTTCTCGACGAAGTTCCCAAAATGAATGATTTTATGTTTGTAGCACATGAGTTGGGTGAAGCTAAAATTTTTTTTTTCTGTTTCATACATGCATAGTATGTTGAAAATTTGTTTTACTAATATTATGATGATATTGAATGTCATGGGGAAAATTGAAACAAAAAATGTCTTCAAACACAATTTATTTCTGTTTCAGAACAATAATTTAGCCTTTATGCTATTGAAATCGATAATTTATCAACCAACTTCTTCAAACCTTTAATACATCTCCAATATTTCAGACGACTGATAAATATGAATGGAATGATTATCAATTAGCCAATAAATGCTCATAAAAGTTTGAAACCGAAAAAATAATTGTTTTGCGTTTCCATAAATTATCATTCTTTATTATTGAAACAAAAACCTCACTTTCTCCGAAAACAATCACTGTTTCGGTTTCATTATTTTTTGGTGAAAACCGGCAAAAATCAAAAAAGTGGGAGATTCATCAAATGGAACTATAGACATGGTATATATGAAATTATATCGAAAGCGGGAAAAATGCTCCGCTTCATAGATAGATCATTTGGCGAAATGGGAATATACCAAAAAAAAATATATATATGACACTAGCTCCAGAATTGTTTCGCCACCTGAAACTGTCTGTTTGTGGTTTGGCTGAAACCGTGAAAATTATTTCTGTTTCAAATAATACATATCCACATTTTCGTCACAGTTCAAACTGGTAACATTTACACTCGTTTTTAAAATAGTTTTTCATGCTGAAAGTATACTGAAACGTCGAACTTGTTTTTCTTATATCGGATAGTTCGAAGCACAACGGAATTTCCCGTTTTTTGTGTAATTGGATCGTAAGTCGAAAATATTGAAAGAATATTGTTATCATAAATAGTTTTTGATATTCGAAGTATCTTGAAACAGAACCAAAAACAATTTTTTTGCTGTTTCAGGTTATTTTCAAGAAAGACAAAAGAGTCGAGTGATTAGTTATCTGTAGTTTTGGCCACTTTGTCTAGAAAGTTTGAAACAGGATCAAATTATTTTTCAATGTTTCTGAAAAAAAAATCCTTTCTAACTTGTTGTCTCTTGTCCCCCAGTTCTCTGCTGTTTCAGATCAACAATTTCATCTGAAAAATGTTGAAGCTCGTAATATGTTGATGTTGTAATAAGCTTACACATTTCAGTTTTCGTGTACACATTGATTCGAATTTTGATGAAATATACCTAAGAAAATGATAGGGGTAATTAAGATAAGAAAAAGGGAAAAGAACACAGCTTATCAAAGAAATTATCAAGATGTTCCGTATAAATTTGCTCCTCAACCTCCTTTCAACCGCGATGTACCGAAATAGTCTAAAAAATTTGAGTGATGCTGACAATATTTGTTGAAATTCTTTCTCAGTTGTATCAAATTTTCTTGAAAGGAAAATGTTTTTCAATAATTTTCGCTGTACCAATCGAATGCGAAAATGGATCGAATCATATTTTCATTAATACTCCTTATATCAGTTTTGAAACATTATTGTTTCAAAATATTATTATTCTAGTTTATGAAAATTACGGCGTCCAATTTTTTTCAGTGATCATCATTCAAATCAACCTGTATATTGTTGTTAACCATTACTTTTCGATATTCAAATAATTTTGAAACAGAATCAATTTTTTGCTGTTTCATATCAGGTCTACAAATGTTACTTTATTTCTAATGATAATTTGTTTTATTGATTGAATCCTCTCGTAGTTACACTTACATAAAAAACTGTTACAAAACTGTTACATAAAATACAGTTTCAAATTTATATTTTTATATAAAAGATTTCGATATCCGCAATGGATTCGTTTTTTTCATACTATTCAAAATACAAGGGAATTCCCAAATTACTATAATATTCATAAGAAGATCAACAAAAGGAGAATTGCTCCAATAAATAAATTTTGATATTCAAATAATTCATGATCCCTGATTATTCATTCCGATGATTTCTTCTCAAAATTTTGAAACAGGAACAATTTTTTTCGGTTCAGAAACAACATTTCCATTCAATCAGATAAATGTTAGATTTCTATCTAAGCCTATACACCGCGGTCAGTTAGTCATTTCGCCTATGTTTTTCGACCTTGCCGCATAAAATTCTTTAATCTCTTTCTTTTTCAAATAAAATTTTTCTCAATGTAATATTATTATCTTTCAGGGTAATATGGTTCTCCGGAGCTTAAATCATTTACCAGTTATATCGAGCTTCCATTTGTATATATTGTAAAATACTCGCTGATTCTGCAATGGTGAGTAATATTTATTATTTTACGTTTATACACATATTTTTTAGCGAGAAATGGACGTCAAACATTGAAGGTATGGAGAAGTACGAGGTTGAAATCCTCAAAACGAAGGCCGAGATTCAAAAAAGGATCCCATATCAACGGATTCTAAATATTTTGGATGCATCCGAAGCTGGTGAAGGGCCCAAGAAAACTATGAAGAATGCAATCAGGTAATAATCAAAAAAAACTCTAACATGAATAAAATATTTTTTCAGAAAAATTGCATAAGAAAACATATTCACCGACGGTTCTGAAAGTCATATAGATTGTTCCCAAAACCCTGATGATCATGAAAAAATGAAGGATTTCTTGAATCAAATGGTAAACGAGATGGATATGAAAATATTGTTCGCGGGGATGGATATCGGAACTCTCAAACTCATGGAGGGAAGGTAAATATAATCATTAATAATAATAGATTTGAACACCTATTTTATAGTGCTGGAAACCTGGAAAACCCTGAGGGGATTACATTCGCCGAAGCCTACGGTGTCAATCCAGAGTGCTCCCTAGTCTTCTGGAATATGTGTCTCATACCAACGTGCTGGCTCCAATACAAGTCAATGGTGCACTACACACAATTCACGTACAATCGCGATATATAATTTGGCTTTTATGGAAAAAATAAATCCATTTGTTGTTACTTTCTTCCACTATATTATTCTAAAATGATACTATCTCGACACCCATAAAATCGTATTGTATTTGATGTGCAACAGGTGGCTGAGATATATGGTTAGTTAATCTTATTCTATCGAGATATATAATCATCACACCTTGTATTGATGTGCAACAGGTGGCTGAGATGTATAACTAGATAATTTTTTTCTATCGAGATATATATTCGATACATACGCCCATCACACCTGGTATTCGATGTGCAACGCGTGGGTGAGATGTATAACTAGATAATGTTACGCCCACCACACCATACCTTTCTTTCATTTTCATAAACCTTTTTTCTCCACAACCTTAACTTTCATTTTTATCAGAGCCATGTCCGGAAACTATACAACTCCACCAACATACTCGTTCTGTTACAACATTTCCATTCAATCAGATAAACTTCTCATATCAGTTCTACCAATATTCCTTTATTTCGAATGATGATTTGTTTAATTAATTGAATCCTCTCCTAGTAGTTGAACTTTTACAAAAATATACAGTTTCCAAGCTATATTTTTATACAAAAGTTTTCGATATCCGCAATGTAGTCGGGGTTTTCACACTAATCAAAATACAAGGGAGTTTACAAATTACTATAATATTCATAAGATAATTTTGACACATTAAACTTTCTTCCTATCATCTTCGAGCTTCAAAATTTTGAAACACGAACAATTTTTTTTTGGTTCACAAACAACATTTCCATTCAATCAGATAAGTATCAGATTGCGATCTAAACCTATACACCTCATTCTGTTAGCCAGTCTATGTACCTATGTTTTTCGACCTTGCCGCATAGCATTCTTTTTTCTTTCTCTCATAAACTTTTCTCAATATAACATTATAATCATTCAGGGTAATATGGCTCTGCGGAGCATAAATCATTCAACAGTAATATAGAATGTAATGTAAATTAATCGCTGATTCTGCGGTGGCCTACGGAGCGACAAAGTATAATGTAAGACATGTGTCTTCTTATTTTGGACTTTGAAAATAGCATTTTTTCAGGAGGTAGACATCGAGATGACCAAGTTCTTCAAGGACTTTGAACTCGAGCACTGGTCGGACAGAGCCACATTTGCCGACATGCAGGCGAAAATTCAGCGAATCAACCCAGTGGCATACTGGAACACTCTAACAGGGGAAGTGCTCGAAGGACGTGCCACGTTAGAGTTAGTTTTTTTTTTGATAAAAATCTTAAAAGTATTTCGATATTATTCAGAAACATCGGAGATCAAGCATACACGTTTCCCATGGCGGAAAAACGGCTAGTGTTGGCCTCAGGCCAAAAAATGACCGTCCACTGCCGGACAAATCGCGGAATGGCTATGGTCACCCTCAAGACATATTATGCTGAAAAGTAAGCTATAAATCATATACTAAAAAACAATATTCGTATTTCAGGCAAAACTACACCATCCAATACGACAATTGTCCAATTGTGGTCTTCGACAACGGATATCCATTAGAGTTGATAAATGTTCGTATGATTTTTTAAACATCGAAATAAATCAGTCATTTGTCTGAATCTTCACAAAACAACTCTAAAAACACAACACAAAACACCACACAATCTTCACTATTACGCCCAACTGACGATAATTTTTTTATTAGCACACCCGAGAAACACACAATTTTGGTCAAAAAAAAAAACACAACTCTCGAAAAATCTTCAACTATTCTATGAAAAATAGATTTATTATACATAGAGACACACAAATACATCAAAAAACTTTGAAAAAAGCGAACATATTTCCCCATGAAACATTCATTCACCGAAAAAACATCATTTTTAATGAAAATGGGTCATATTCCTTATCATTCAGTTAACCTGTTTGAAACAATTTGAAACAGGAACAAAAAAATTCGAAAAATTATCATATTGTTGAAAACTGATGGAAGTCTCTGTTTCTATATGATTATTTTGGCTGGAAAAAATCGATTGAATTGTTACTTCCATTATCCTTTCTCAAGCCGTCGAATCAATCAAATGATCAAAACAAAAACTGATGGTAAAGATTTGAAATAAGTTTGAAACCGTATTCAAGAATATTCAATATCCACGCGGAGAAAACTCCGAGAGAAACACTATTCTAAAAGTTACTGTTTTAGTTTTCTCAAATTGTCTGAAGTGTTCTGTTGCTACATGCTATTCCCCTTTTTTCGATGTTCAACAAATTTCCGGTTTCAACTCAATCATTTTGTCTAAATACACTTGAAGCTCTTAGTTCGTCAAAAATTCTATCTATTAGTTTCAATATTGCAGTCTTGACTTGTTCCTCACCTGTCGGGAATTAAAAGAAAATGGTGCGGTTAGCGGAAAACAATGAATAAGACGAGCGAATCGACATTTTTGATTAAACATTGAATGATATTTTGATTCTGAAACTGTGAACAAATATTTTGTATTTCATGTGGAATGTTTGTATATAGTTGAACAGTCCGCAAATATTAGATGTTCAAAAAAGAGTTTCTGGCGTGAAAAAAGCCGAATAAATAGTAATGAGTCTGATTGAGAAATGTGAAAAATTTCAGTTTCATAGGGATCCTTTATTCAAACTGATTTTCCCTGATTTTGTTTTTTCCTAATCGTTTTGCCGAATATTTAGAATAACAAATGTTGTAAAAATATATATTCGTTGGTCAATACCAATTCGCAAAGCGTCCCAAAACAGCGAAAAATAATTTTTTGTATGCGCGCGACTATCAAGGCTCTTTTCTCATCATTTCTTCATCGTTTCCATCATAGATCTGTATTCTTCAAATCAAAAAAATCAGAAAATTGGGAAAGAACTATGAGAGCAAAGAAACAAGTTTTTTTTATCGAAGTTCGGATTTTGAAACTGATATTTTTTCAGTTTCAGAATATCAAATATTATGTTTCAATATTTAAATCTAACAATTTATGCACATATTTTTCACGTGTCTGATACTGTCACAAGAGTATCGAATCTGCTTACATTCAATCAAAGCATCGGGACAATAAGTTCCCAGTTTTATGAAAAACTTGTTCATAGTTTCCAATATTGGTAGAAAATCGATTGATAATATAAATGGAAGTACTTTAATTTTTTAACACCCTTCTACCATCAATGCAATATCAGTTTCAATTATACAAAAATGAGCTTGTAGTTTTTTTTCTTAAAATTTCAGTTTCATAAAATATATAATTGTATTTTATTTTTATAAAAAATCAGTTCTCGAACCAACTCCTCACGGAATATTGTTTCTTGGATAAATACTTTGATTAGTTTTTGAAAACAATTCTCCAGTTTTTTTTTGCTCAAAATCAAGGCGTTTTTCGGTTGGAAATGAAGTTTGCAGATATTCCAGATAATTCACGGATTAATCATCTTATGAATAAACTATAAATAATTTATATTATATTTGAAACTGAAAAAAAATTCTTCAAAAAAAAATTCCGACGTTATTTTCAGTAACTTTTTGGAAAATGTGGAATTCTCAGATTATACGTAAAACAGGAGCAAAGGTAACAATGCAATCAACTCTGATAATAGATATTCTGATTTTGAAACTGTGAAAAACTTTTGTCAGTTTCAAAACTTCCGTATTATATCTCAAATGTCTAAACTTGACAATTTTTTGCCAAGTCTTCTTGGGTGTAATTTTTTGGTCCAACTGACTGTTTCGTTTGCTGTTCCTGCTACAAGCCGTTTTTTCAATATTCATTTATCAAAAGATCATTCTCAATCATTTAATAATGATCAAATAGGTTGACATCATCGAAGACGGAAAACTAGAACTGTCATTATTCCAATATGAAACAGAGTAAAAACTATGAACAAAACTTTTTTCGAATTAGCAATTTCACTTTTTCATAAAGTCGAAAAGTACGATACCTTCTTGATACGATAGTTCAACAGTTTCATTTTTTATGAAAGAACCATCTGTTTATTACAAGTGTGTATTCGGTCGCTGTTCAGTTTTTTCAAAATTTCGAACAATTCGATTGTTTTATCTGAAAATGGTTAAGGTTTTGCCATTATTGGTAATACTATGGTTCCAAACTTCACAGTTTCATAGGTACTACACTCGTGATATGAATCCCGCCATTTTTGATTTCTTATGGGCGCCTCATATTTTTCATTTTTCTCACAATTATCATATCTCGTCTGACGTTTTTCAAGTCATTTCAATTTGCAACTCCTATTTGACAGTGCTGCGATGAAATTTTAGATGAAATTCCTGTTTCAAAACTATTACTTTTGTCAATGAATGTTTCTGAAAATGTTATCTTCTGGTGTTATCCTGAAACTTTTTTTTCGAGCAAAATAATAAGAGAACTTGAAAATTACAGTTTTTCAAAATTAATAATTGCCGAACAATCATTTTGAAAATCGTTTTTTAATTCAAATGCTCCAGAAAACTTTGAAGGTGTCAACTTTGGTCAATCGAAGTGGTTTCTGATAAAAATAGTCGCGAACAATTGTTTCTGAAATTTCCTCAAATGTATTAGTTACCGTCTTGAAACGGCAAACGAGTGTAATCAAACAGTTCAGATACACATGGTTTGTGGAAGAACTTCATGTGATAATAACGAGTATTCTGTATTCCAATATGCGAAATTTCGAATATAGGGTGAATGAAGCAGTCTTATGACAAAAACAGTGAACATTTTTTTCTTTTTCAGAATTTATAAATATTTTCCAATTGTCTGAATCTCTAATTAAAACGGAAACTGGTCAGTTTTTTTTCTAAAAACGTTTTCAAACGTTCAAAAACTTTGATTTTCGTAAAAATATTTGCCGCTTGTTCTGAAAAAAAGAAATAACTTACCAGTAACTTACAGTTTCAAGTAATGTATTATGGTCAATAGGTATGATAAAAATGTTCTGCGTTCGAAAGGAAAGGAATAGCACGTTCTCAAACCAATGCCAGATTAGTAAAAAATCTTTGAAACTGGAAGTTTCAGTATCAAGCAAAATATTTTGTGGTTGGTTTTTTTTCTCTCTACCAATTAACAAGTAACGTATCAATGTTCACTGTATATATTTTTCACAGTTCCAGCTTTCAAATCGGACGTTTCCATTTTTCCCCAAATTTATACTGTTGATTAAATCAAATCACCAAAACAGGTTTAGCAATTGTTGATTTTCACAAACAGTGAAACAATTTCTGCTTCATACGAAATATAGTTCCATTTAGTGTTCATATTTTCATTCCGTGTTAGTCAAAGTCTGCAGCACTTCTTCATTTTTTCTATGAAAATTGCTGAGTATTATGGTTTGAAATTAATGTTCCACATCAAAATGCTGTTTGACTTTTCATTTATCGAAATCGGTAGGGTCACATGGATCAAACAAAAAAGTAATGAGCAAGTATCCCATCTCATTTTGGAACTGCAAACAAAACTTTAATTGAACACTTTGAGATCCATTGATAAAATGTGGTAAACAACAAAAATTTCCTTCAAATTTATTATCTTGAACTAAATCTTCTGATTTTGGCATGTCACTATTGTACGATTTTTCATCACTTACATTGTCATTGTCATTTGAAACAGGGAATTTTGGCAATAAAAATTATATATACGATGTTTATTTTTCATATATCAAAAAGTAAGTAGAAGATCATTTCCCCAAAGGTTTTTTTCAATTTCAAAACATTTAGTGTTCAATCAGCTTCTGAGTTTTCTATTACATGTTGAGCCTCCGCATGGTTTGAAAAAATAAAAGTGAGAGTTATTCTATTTTTTCAAATTTTGCTGTTTCTCAAAATTTGAACATTAATTGATCAAGCAACTGGATTGATATCATAAAGAAAGAAATGTTTTCTTTTGAAACTGAAAGTTTGCAACATTAGTTTTTTTGTTCTGAACAACAGCCTGTTCAAATTGTTCCGATTAGCTAAATTTGAGTTCTTATGGCTTGATATTATGCTTTTGTAATTCTCGTCTTTATCAACTAACCGAGCTTCATGAAATCTTTACACTACAATCGAAACCGTAGAAAAGTTTTATCCAAACTGAATTCTAGTTATAGTCTATCAGCAAACAAAACAAAATTTTGACAAACAAAATCCACTGTTTAGCAATGGTCAGAAAGTTCGATATCCAAAAATGTTGTATATTGAAACTGTAAATAAACATTACTATTTCATGAAAATAATTTATATAATAAGATTATTTTTTCAATATTATTTCATAAGTTCGGTCCACGCTTACAAAAAATTTATATCTGAAAATTTTTCTTTTCTCTAAATTTAAAATTTCCAGCTTCTCACGTTTTTTTCTAATAAAAATATACTGCTTCATAGCTATCAATTTATCATTATATTTACTATCAAAAGTGATTCTGATATGCGATTTAGTATCTAAAGACAAGTTCGATGTTGTAGAAAAGTGAGTTCAATATCAGCCACATCACATTTTTTTTGGAACATCACATTTTTGATTGATTTAACCACTGTTGCCGATTGATAATGATCTCTGAAAGTTTTGAAACTGATCAAGAGCTGTTTCAGATCATCGCCACAACAAGACAATAAAAAAATTAAAAAAGTTATTGTCCTGAAACGGATACTGTTTCAATTAGACTTTTTTGTTTCAAAACTTCACTTGATGACCGTTTTACTGGAAAATTCCGTTTGCGAAATAAATAATGTCACAAACCGAAAAAAAATCTCGTTTCAGATTAAAAATGTTAACTAAAAATTTTCCAATTATTCGCATTTTTTAACATTGGATATTTGAAAATCGGCTGATCCTTCAAATTTCATGGAAATTTTTTGTGCAGTCAAGAGAACAGCATGGATCACAAAAAAAAACTTCCAGTGGAGATATTATGTTTTCGAAACACGAAACAAATAACAAATGTATGCTTGTAATTTGAAACAAGCCTGGTGCAAAATATCCGGAGACTCTTCAGTGGAACAACTAACTTATTTTGACAATTAGCTTATGAAAACACTTCGAGAAGCCGCCAAAAACCAAACTTTCAGAAGTTGTGTTTTATTGGCGCTGAACAAAATTTGTTTCATGGAACACCCACTATGCCAAATAAAAATTCTATTTTGATTTTTTGAAACCAAGTTGAAGCAACAAAATTTGAATATCAACTTTGATCAATTTCAGCGAATATGCAGGAAAGTTTCTGTTTGATACAAGTTAAAGACAGCGTCTAATCGTTTTTGTGTGATTTGAGCTTATTAAATGTTCGAATCCCTTATATTATTTAATTTTCTTGCCATTATTTCATTTTTAGTGTTGAAAACTCTGCCGGCCGTATTTTTATTTTTCGTGGAATTGGCTTTTTGTTTTGAACTACGCGCGCCGTGTCAATTCTGAAACATGCCGTCAGTGTGTTTGCACTAACGTCTCCCAGTGTAGATTTACGAGGCATATGTCGTGGGATTAAATGCACATCTGCAAACACACTGACGGCATGTTTCAGAATTGACACGGCGCGCGTAGTTCAAAACAAAAAGCCAATTCTACGAAAAATAAAAATACGGCCGGCAGAGTTTTCAACACTAAAAATGAAATAATGGCAAGAAAATTAAATAATATAAGGGATTCGAACATTTAATAAGCTCAAATCACACAAAAACGGTTAGACGCTGTCTTTAATTAGTTCCATGATATTGTCAGTTATCTAGTTATAATCCATCTGCAAACGAAACAAATTCTTGACAAAAAAATCCGCTGTCAGCATTCCAATAATTAGGAAGTTTGGCTACCGAAAAATTTTGTATAATTTTTGAAACTGTAAATACAAATTACTATTTCATGAAAATAATTTCCATAATGGGCTGATTTTCTCAATGTTAGTTCATTCGATCGTCCATGCCAACAAAGTATTTCTCTTTCGGGTTACTTTCTTTTGAAAATTTGAAACAGGAACACAACATGGATCACCAAAAGAAACTTCCTGTGTAGATACTCAGTTCTCGAAACTGTGAAAAACAATTGCATATACCATATACCAAGATCACCAGCGAACATAATCAGAAAGTTGTATTTGGAACCTACATGTCCTCGTGATAAAACTGTAATAAAAATTGTCCAGTTTCCATTGAAAAATTTATATTTGTTTGAACACGGCGTCAAGAATTATTTTTGGACTGTTTGGGATGCTTTAACGGAATGAAGAAGTAAGTTGACTGACAAGAACATAGAAAATTTATTCACAGATAAAGTGATAGAAAAACGTCTCAAAACACGGCAAGCCTCTATTTTGAAATTGTGAAACAAGTTTCGGTTTCATACCAATTTTATCTTTTCATTTTTTATGTATTTTTCAATAACACGTTACGAAAAAGTTGGTTCATTTCATTTTGAAGCAAAAAAAAAAACAGGAAATTCCAGAAGAAGGACTACAACTGAATTGCGATTGAAACTATGAAAGTTCGTTTTAATGAGAATGATACTTTCAAAATAAATAGCATATTTTCACCGTTTCTGCAAAATAGTAATTGCTGATTGCTAATTGGAAGAGTCGTTAATTGATTCAAATCGTTCATAAAAAAAGTCTAGGGAAATTTTGCCATTGGTAAATCGTAGTCGTTGATAGGAAATTGTCTAATATAATATTGTTACTGAAATTCAATCGGAAGAATCGTGAATTGAGCAGTGAATGAAACGATTACTCGAGCCTAACGTTTTTTGTGGGATAGGCTCGAGTAATCGTTACTAGAATTTAATCTAAGCTATTACCTCCCATTATGGAACAGCAAAAAAATGTAGTCAGAAAGTTAAGAAGATCGTGGACACTGTAATAATGAATATAACAT
Organism: Caenorhabditis uteleia; assembly: GCA_963573275.1. NCBI lineage: Eukaryota > Metazoa > Nematoda > Chromadorea > Rhabditida > Rhabditidae > Caenorhabditis > Caenorhabditis uteleia. The sequence goes on along the minus strand of OY752135.1, from coordinate 3,467,596 downwards.
GTTAAAACGGTTGTTTATGATGAAGCAAATGAATCACCTTCTTCTTCAGATACGTTTTTTTGTGAAACTGCAAATTTGTTTTGCAGTTCCAGATTTTCTATATCAGTTCCCAATCACCTAAACTTAATGATATCGCATAGGCTCTCTTTTTGTCAAACTAAAGAATTTCGTTCGATTTTTCAAACATGAAAGCATAATTGTTATATTTTCATTAGGAGAGTGTTGCAGTTTTCTTTTCGAACTGTTCTGTTTTTTTGGGTGGAGTCGATCATAGTGTAAATATCAAATGCGATCAAGTAGAGAGAATATGAATTTTCTGAAACAGAATAAAAACCACTAGAAAAATCAAAAAGGTTTGAAGCATTGAAACTTTTCAGTTTCAATGAAAATATTTGTAGATTATTTGGAATATCAATCAATTCACAAATAGAAGGAGCCGGTTGGTGTATTGGTTTTCACTAAGAGACTATTTCAGTTTTTTTCGGGCAATTGTATTTCTTGAACTGTTAGTTTATGGTCGAACGTGATGAACGTCTGTGAATATGACGTTTCTGATGCAGCAAAAAACTTATGTTTCAAATGAATTGTGTTTTCCTTTAGTTCTTATTTTTCGAGAGGTGGTCCAACTGAACACTAAATTATAACCTTTTCCGTCCAAAATTCTATGAAGTCGAATACTGTCAAAAAACAACATTTCAATGATGACTATCCGGTCAATGAAGTGAAAACAATCAAGCTAATGACTAGTTATTTTGGTATCGAAACTGTGAGAAAATGTTCGCCGAAAAGTGAAGAAAAGTTTCGAAATTTCTATATATTTGTCCAACTATCTAAACATAACAGTTCACTACCTTTTTTTGGTGGAACTGAAAAAATTTATTTATTTTAAAAATCGATGTTGTGAGTAGACATGATGAAAAGTGACTGAATTTGACACAAACAACATATTCTCAAACCAATATCAGAACAACATTGATAAAAATTTGAAACTTTGGAAAAAATAACAGTTTCAATAAAAACATTTGTAGATCGTTCCGATTTTCTATTAGTTAACAAGCAACAAAGTTACGTTTATTGAGTTGATTTTCATGAAAGTACTGTTTCCGTGTTTATTTTAGACATATCGGGTTTTCGTGGCGTTGCTAACCATAACATAAATATCACACGCGTTCAACTCAAGAAAATTCAATTTCATGAGAATGATGTTTTGAAAATATCATATTTTCAAAGTTTCTGTCTATCAATAATTGTTGAATGATAATTTTGGAATTCGTTTTTCTAATCGGCATCTGGATGCAAGTGAAAATATCATAGTCTAACGTGAACATCGTTTTTCTGGTAAGCCGAATGAATACAATTTTTGATAAGGTGCAATATCTTATTTTCCTTCCAAAAATCTTTGATGAGGTATAACTTTGCCAAATACTGTCAAGAGGAGTGAAAAACAGTAGTTCAATCGGCCACATTTGATCGATGAAGTAAAAAGAATCAGTCTGATGGATAGTTATTTTGGTAGCAAAACTGCGAATAAATAATTTATTCAGTTTCAAATTACTCGTATATTTTCCCAACAATCTAAACTAACGATTTGACAGTTTTTTGGTTGAACAGAAGAATTATTTTTTTTCTGTAGGAAACCTTGAAAATGCTCTGAGTAGGATGTACACGAACCACTATATAAGTAATACACGCATTTCTTCAAACTAATATCAAACTATAAAAGATTTGAAAAATGATAAAATTTCAGTTTCGATCAAAACATTTGTAGCTTGTTTTTTTTCTCGACAATTTTTTTTAAATAACAAAAACATGGTTCTTGTAATGACTTCCATGAGAACCGCTTGAAGCATTTCAACTTCTTTTTTTCTATTCAGTTACCAGCAAACGGGGCAAACTTTAGATAAAGTAGATTTTCTGAAACAGAGAAAAAAGTTGCTGTTTCATACAAATTATGTTTTCACTCGATTTTCGGGTATTTTGTTACATCTTGACCAATCTTTATAAATTATTGGGTGTTTTTCTTCACAAAAACGGTTGATTATTATATCTTTCACAGTTTTGCTCCTCATACCACTCCTTGATTGAAAATAAAATATAAATTTAACTCATATTTGCCATGTCAGACCGAAAATACTTGATTTATTGGGTGAAATGAGTCTCAAAAAAGCTTCGAGAGAAAGAAATGTCTTTCCAGTTTCAGAAATTTCATATCTTATAGAACTTTTTTTTTGTTGATAATATGATAACAATGCTTCCAATGCCTTACAAGTTAGGCTTTGATCTGAAACTGATATACTTCCATAAAGATCAACAGTTTGTTTCTCAAGGCAGCCTATTTGAAATGTGTTCATTTTCAGTTCACAATCGATCCGCAATTTCGAAAAAAATTTCAGGAATGATACAACAATAAAACTTACTGCATACTTTTATGGGTGTAACAATCGTCGAACTATTATCAGAAAAATATGAAACTTTGAAACAGGAAAAAATTCAGTTTCACTTCAAGTATACCATTCTCTTTTTGACAGATTTGATTGATATCCAGTTAATTTCCTAGATGTTTTGATATACCTCCAGAAATAGTATGAAAGAATTCTTTCGAGTATCACATGGAAATATAATCAGGTAGCAGAACAACTGAAAGTATCCACTTGGTCATCTGAAACTGAAAACTCTTTACACTATACAAAAATTTGTTTGATTTGTTTTAGTATCAAAACTTTTTTTCCACTCCGAAACCAGCATCACTCTGCTTTTCTGTTTCAAACCAAAAATTTTGTCTGCAAATTTTCAAAGCTTATGATTAGTTCAAAAATTGACTAGTTTCAACGTTCCAGTCATATGTTCTCAATACTGGAAATCAAAAAAACAGCTGAAAAGTATAATATTCCTACATGAGATGATAAGACGAAGATTTTCACACTAGGATTGATGTTTCGCTTTCGAAACTGTGAAAAAAATTTGGAATCCAGTTATTCACAAGTATAATAAAAAATAAATTTTCAGTTACTAAACATTTTCACTCCGAAACAGAAATTAAACAGAAAAAGAAAAAAAATTACAATTTTTGCAAGTTTCAGATCTCTCAACAATCTAATTTCTTCAAAACCGCGAAATTTCTGTTGGATTATGTCGTTCGCAACGGATTCTTTGAACAATGACTTCTCTCGCTTTTTCGCAAATTTAAAATAAGAAACAGTGAAAACTTTTCATAATAGAAAATAGTTTGTCAGTTTCAGAACTTTTTTATCATATTTCAATTATAAATCTAACAGTCTTCTTTATCGTATTCGTTACTATTTTTTCAGAAAAACTGCAGAAACCTATACATTTTGAGAATCTGATATGTTCGATGAGTATATTTTGTTTTGATTGCAACAGGAAATTAACAATTTCAATATTTTTGTTTGACATTGAAACAGAAGGTTTTATAGATTTTTGGATGAAAACGCGTATGAAAAACTTACACTTTTCCGGTTTCACTAAAATAATTTTTTCCTACAAAAATGTCAATTTGGTTCTATTTTTGATAAGGAATTCGGAAGAATGAAATTTCGCTTTTTGGAAAACCCATGAATGTCATAGTTATTCAATAGAAAACTGGGAATTGTATAATTTTTCATCTTCACGGGTTTTATCTATTTCGAAATGTCATTAATTCAAGAATTACCAGTTTCATAATAATTATTATATCTTCCATCTTTTGTGAAGATTATAAAAGAATATATGATGGGTCTCCTTTCCAGTGCAACAATTTTCAAACCAATCATCAATAAACATGAATTTTTGAAACAGTTCAAAAATGGTTAACTCACATTTCAAATATAATGCCTCTGTTTCGAGTTTTTCACTTTTACAAAACATGGAGATAATAAAAAATGTGTGGAAAAACCCTGCCTGTTGATTGTTCAATAATACTCGAAACTTGCAAAAAGAAAACTTCTGAAATTTTCACAATTTTTGCACCTTCTCAAAAATTTTACACAAGCTAATATTATCTTCACTATGATCAATTGCAAATCAATACCCCAATGTTATCTCAAAAATATACCGCCGACCGGTCGTATCTACCACATGGTCAGCAAATAGAGTGCATCTTAACATATCGATGTTTACATAATGAATAGAGAGTGTGTGATCTCGAGAGACATCAACTGATAACGATGAGTCTCCCTCTTTTTAGGCCACATCAGAGTTCTACATGAACGACGATAAGCGTTCATTCGTCACAATATTTCTTTGTCTTTTTGTTTCAAAACGTACATATCTAATTCTCATGTTTTCAGGTAGTTGGCTCCATTTCTGGACCTGAGCCATGCTCCTACGGAGCAAGTTATGAAGAGTCATCTACCGCTGCACTAATTGTCGTGGATCGTAATCACACAATATCGAAATCAATCAATCAAGTTAGTTGATGGCTTAGATAGGTTCGTATATTGTTTGTGGGATTATTTCTATGAGCGCCCGAATTTGCGAGGGACGGTTTATTTCGGGGGTACCCAGATTTTGATGCCAATCCACTCTCAAATGTCAGTTTTTGCTGAAAAAACTGGGGAACGTCGAAAATCTTGTTTGAAAATTTTGAAACAAGATGGGTTTTTTGAGATAGAGGCTCAATTTTTTTTCGAAAGACTTGAAATTCTGTTTCTGAATATACATGAATTTTTTTCTCACCAGCCGATGACCGCAAAAATCTTCAAAAAACATTTTTCATAACTCGATTTCGCATTTTCAGACATTTATATCCATAAAATTGAAATACTATACTTACCAATCATTATTATTGATATTATCAAAAATCAATTATCCAAAAACATTTATAGTAATGTCGACCATGCAAGAAGAACTCCTTTGATGACTCGCACTATTCGAAAAACTGTAGATTGTGAGTCTAATAAACAGAATATTTATTAATGAAATTATCCACATTTCAGCTATGTGGACAACACTGATAACCTTTGGTTGACGTGAGAAATTGGGAAAAAAACATTACCTACTAATGCAAACGTGGAATGTTTGATCTTTGTGTCCCCGCTCCTAAGTCTCCTGAAAACTTTCAATTCTCGGTCCACATCATAGTAAAATGAGCAATACGGTCTTCAAAAACCAGACCCAGATATTCGAAAATGTTGTAATCAACTAACTATTCTAACTTTGAGTATATTTGCACTGTGTTTTTCACTAATCAATTTTGTTTCTTTAGATATTTTCTTAGTTTTCGTTTCCACTACTTGTTGAACAATGTGTATCACTTACTCTGTATATTTGTAATAAAAAATGATGATCGTATTTGTTTCATATCAATGCTCTGGACTTGAAACAAGTCTGATGCACAACATAAATTATTACTCTAATAACAATAAACCAAGTTTAATGAGAAAATTATATCAAATTTGAAACAGTGAAGCTTCTGAATATTTTGACAATTTTTCTTTGGATAACCAGAGTTTTCAGGTGAAAAATAGCACATTATCAAGTATTAAAATAATGAGCTCCATGAAAAAATTATCGATCTGAGAAACTGCGAAATTTTTTTTGACAGTTTCAGAACTTTTCATAAAGTCGAAACATGCAAAATTTTCAATAATATAATGGTTAAATGAACACCTAAAACTATTTCAATTTCATAAAAAATAATATTATTTTCTTTTTTTTGTTAATGATAGCAAGTGAGGGTACCAAAATCCTAAATGACGTGGCTATTACTTTTTCGTCACACTTTCACATAACTCAAGTATTTCTGCGCATGCTCTATGGAGTAAAGAAATCAGATACACAAACAGATATTCTGTATTTGAAACTGCCAAAAAATTTTTCAATTCCCACCTCTTTCATTATGTCAGCATGTACATAACTGGTTCTTTTGTCTTTAGATAAATTCGAAACTGTCATAATTTTTTTTGTCTCATAATAACATTTCTTATTTTCTAAAGATTGCTTTTTATACAAAGCTTCAGAATTCATGATTCCTTTATTGTTTGGTTGCGATGTTAGAAACCCTATTTTTTTTTATCTGAAACGGTTTTATTTGTTGAAAAACCATTATCAGTTTTTAGGTGTTTTGCAATTGTTCCGTATATTCGAAAAAATCCAGGTTGCAAACAAAATATCATATGATCTATCACATTGTTTTTTTGATTGAAGATACTAGGAAAAAAGTGACTTCACACTTTCATGGGATTAACAATCTTCAAATCATTGTCAAACGAAGGTAATAATCTTGAAACAGTGACAAAAATTCAGTTTCACTTCAATCATTAATATTAATGACAATAAATGTTTTGAACAGCTTTGTATAAAACATATTCTATAAATTATACTGTTTCACAACAATTATACGCAGCTCAAATAATAAATGTCGAACGAATCGAAATATCAAGTTTGCCATATGAAACGGTAAACTTGTTTTAGAGAGTAAAGAAATGGAAAATGAACAAAATGCATTTCTTTTTCATAGAATGAACATATGGTAAAAGGAAACAACCGCTTCGCCTTTTGATTGGTTTACTGCGATATGATAACCTGCCAGATCGTTTTGGTTATTTCCCTAGTGGAGAATAGTTGTTGTTCTTCTGATCATAACTTGTTTGTTCGAAAATAAAACTATAACAATCATATATTTCAAAACAGAAAACTACATTAAACCTTTTTTGAAACTGAAATATTCTTTTCAAAACTAATGATATCCGATTCAATAACAGATCAACAATTGAACAGTGATTTCAAATTATCGGTAAAACAATAATAAAAAAGTGGTAATCTTATCATTTGAAACTGAAAACTTATTTCCAGCTAAACAATTTACTGTTTTATAGAATACACATTTTTCAAAATGAAAAATTTCCTCATTCTTGTGAATGTGAAGCTCGGAAAAATAGTCATTTTCTTCAAAAAATAAAAATCAGTTTTCGATCAACGACTTTTGGCCAAAATTGACCATTTTTCATCATTGTCCCTTGAAATCATCTGGAAAAGCTGGAAATCATGAGAACTTTTTTGATTTCAGTATTTTCAACCTTGGTAAACATTTTTGAGACAAATCCAACAGCTCATCATCTCTCAAATTTTAATTACATGGCAGCCAATCTTAGAAACAACATCCATCTCTTCCAAAATTTTTGTAATTGAAAATTTTCTGGTTCAACATGAAACAATTTCCAAATTTTACCTATTGGTAACCGAAAAAATGTCAAAAAAAAAATATGGCATCGGACTTAGTTCTGGTCACTGAAACAAGCCTGGGAAAAACTTGTGCATGATGGTTTTTGAGATAGTTCAATGACAAGACATTTTACGAAATATTTAGAAACGGTATGCTGGTGGATTTGTCTCAAAAATGTTCACCAAGGTTGTGAATACTGAAAACTAAACAGTTCGGCTGATTTCAAGGCATTTCCAGATGATTTCAAGGGATAATGATGAAAAATGGTCAATTCTGACCAAAAATCGTCATTTTCAATATTTCATAGGTTCACGAAAACGAATATTTTCATTTAAAATTTGTCACAATTAGTCTATTTTGGATTAGTTTGGAACATTTTAACACTCATATCAACAATAATCATCATTTGAAATGGGGTTCGGCGGGTGGTGCTATCATTATGACGCGCTTGTTTTTTGCCATTTTTCCGGCCTGGCCGTTCTGTGAGATATGGTTCTCTGAAAAATGTCGCCCGGGGGTATTTTGGCATGAAGATTCCAAATAATCACATGATATTTCTGCTCGACAAACGGTTCTTCTCATACCTTGAATTTCAAGGTGGTGCTATCATTATGACGCGCACTGTATATTTCAAAATGTTGTCAAAAAGTCATACAAATCATTTTCCAGTTTTCTTCTCGTTTTTTCTAATAAAGTACCAGCTCTTTCCACCTAAAACCCAAAAAAAGCCTATTTAAAAAAACGTGCTGTTATGCACACTAGAAAAACTATTTTTTTCAGAAAAGTGAAACCAAAACGCGCCTTTTTTGAAACTGAAATATACTTTTCAAAAAAGAATGGTAATAGATTGAGTATCATAACAAAATAGCGATACTGATAGCAAGAAAAATAATTTTTGAAACTGTGAAAATGAGTATGTTCAATATTTTTTGTACATGACTATGATAATAGTTGACGATAAAAAAAGTATCTAGTTTTTTTTTTCTGAAACTCAAACTTTTTTTCAATGCTGACAGAACCTAATATCAATGAGGAAATATTTTCAGTTTCATGGAAATTATTTTGTTCCAATGAAATAATCCGTATACTAATCGATAAACAACATAAGTTCTGCCGTCTTTTCCAGACCATTCCAACGAAAATCGAAGGCAATAATTTGATATTTTTTGTCTCCTGGAATCAGACAAGAAACAATAACAGATATCATCAAAACTGAAAATGTCAAATTTCCCATTTGAAACTGTAACATTCGCCATAACAATAAATATAAACATATTCGGCAAATAAAATTGTTTTGAAACTGGAAATATATCTTTCATGTAATACACATCTCAAATACTGGAAGAAATCCAGTGGTTGGAAGAGTTATTTTTTCGGCATAAATGTTAACATATTCAAAGCATCAAACAAATTTAGAAACTGTAGAAGGAAATTTCAATTCCATAAAATGTATTCTTGGAATTACTGTGGGAAGTGTTCACAAGGAAAGTATCCCAACTAAGTCTGGAATTGAGAATCGGCACCTATCGTATGTTGTAGAGCATGGTCGATAACCTAGTAATCACTTATCAATATCTGCAACCGAGTGATCTACAGTAATTTTATTAATTGAAACTAGATCTACATTATCCCAAAAATAGCTATTTTTACATTTCTGAGAGCTGAAACAGGTTGTAAACAGACAAAATATACTAACTATACTATCAAATACTCAATCCACATCAACTTCATCTGAAAATAGCTTTTTTTTGGTTTGTCCTTCTAAACTGTGAAAGTTGCGTAACAATATGGGTATATCTGGAAAAAAAATTATTGTGCAACTGGAAAAATATCTGTTTCATGTATTTTGCATTTCCAAATCTGAAAAAAAACAATTATTGGAAGAGTTATTTCATCTAAATAATGTTAAAAGAATAGAAGCTTTGAACAAATTCAGAAACTGTAGAAAAATTTTCCGATTCCCTTTTTCAATGTGTTTTTGTACTTACTGTCAGTTTTCAGTTTTTTCCCGTGAGAGATATAAATACAAGTTTATTAGTCATGGAGACGAACCATTTATTGACTTTCAAATTTCGAAACTGAAATTTTATTCACTAAAAAAGTTTTTCGGTTTCAAAATATATTCACTCTATATACCGCTGAAGTTGTTACCGTTTCGTCCTTCCAACGATTGAGAAACTCTTGGTAAGAAATTTTTTTACGGAAAATCATCGATAATGAGACTGAACATACTAGTTTTTTGTTTGAAACGGAAAAAATATACTAAACTTTTGAGGAGTATAAATGGAAAATATAAATTTTCCAAAATAGTTGAGGCTTCCACTGACATATTTCATCATTTTTACTTGGTATCTCGACTGAATCAAAAAAACCGCATAAGTTTTAAAAACGGAAGTACTCATTGCGGCCATTTCTAGAAATTTCATGGAAATCCGTATTCTTATGAGACCCCAACAAAATATAAGGGAATTTGTAAAGGGACCGGTCATCAAAAGCAGTGAAGTAAATTTCAAACCGTATCTGGAAGACATTATTTTGAAACATTGAAAAAAGTTCAGTTTCGGTTGAATTATTTTATCATCGCTACTTTGTTTCTTAACTATATTTGGTAATCATATTTGAAACTGACAATATCAATTTTTAGTTGAAAACATGTCTTATCTATGAAATGACCACTCTATTCATTTAAATTATTTTTCCCTGAAACTGCCACTTAGAAAGGACAACCATAGGTCGAATAGTCCTGCAGAATACTAGGAGGGGGTCTCAGCAAAGACCAAGCAATTTCATGAAAAACCATTATACACATCTTGTTAGGCCTGTGCAGAAACTAGCCGCAAAATTTTTTCAGGTCCGTACATGACCGGGTTCCTGAGTTATGACTCTAACTACACAAAACGGTCGATTTTTCAAGAGAAACTCTTCATATTACGGTATCTGTATCTCAGGAACCCGGTCATGTACGGACCTGAAAAAATTTTGCGGTAGGTTTCTACACATGCTGAACAAGATGTGTATAGTGGTGTTTCATGGAATTGCTGAGTTTTTGCTGAGACCCCCCCCCCCCCTCCCCGCTTCCAGGCACTATTCGACCTATGAGGACAACATATATACCATACTTTCTGACAACTTTCATATTTAGAAAACGGTTTGAGGCCTTCAGTGTGAAACTCTTAGGAGAAAGATGAACATATCGTTTTTGAAACTGTTATTAAAAACATTGCAGGTTTCTGATAATTATGTAAACATTCTTTTCGATCTACTTTTGTTAAATAATCAACAGTTCTGTCTTTTTACATTTTGAATTTCTTTCTCATGAAAATTGAACAAAATAATACTCATATTTTTCATCTGGTCTTAAAATTTATTTTTTGGTTTTCATTTTCCCGCCGACGAGTCTCAATAAGGAGATAATTTTCCACCTTCACGAATATTTTTTCTTCATCTAACTATTTATTTCATATCCTCAAAATTGATCTGAAAAGGCATAGTGTTTTTGTTTAAAAAACCATGTTTAGCTAGCACCCACTAAAACAATGTTGTGAAGAAAAAAAATAATACTTGAAATGAAACAGGAATATTTAATCTGATATTTGCTAAATTTGCCTTTTCCAAGAATAATGCGTAAAGTTTTTTGAGGTGGAGTCTAGAAATTTGTTCCATGTTCAAATATTTTGTTCTTAAAACCGTAATTTTTTCAGCTTCAGAAATTTCTTATTTTCTTGCGATGTTCTGAAACAAGTAGTAATACCTGACTTCTGCCTCGTTCATTTTTCAATATATTTTTTCGATCACACTGTAATCTGTGAGAAAATTTCGATTTGTGCAGCGAATATAATGCCGAAAAAGATAATTGTTTTTTCAATACATGTTATGTGTAACGATGAGTACAAAAAATTACGAGAAGTGAACTAACTTTGTCTTCTGAAACGGCGAATGTTTTCAGAAACAATAAATTTAAGTTACTGTTTCCGTAATCGGGCAAATCAATGTTTCTCTAAATCAAGGAATCAATTTTTGCATTATATTTTTCATACCAACCATAATTGGTACTAATTGGTGTGCTCAACTACCGTAAACATTCAATTTAAAACAAAAGTTTCATTGTTTATAGTTACCTAGTTTTGTCTGAAAACTACACAGATTTTTCACCGTTGGATTCGAAGAATGTTTTTGTTGCAATCTGCGCTAATTCTTTTCATGTTTGACGTTCCCCATTGTCCTTTGCTATATAACTACTCACAGATTTTTTCAATGCATAATATATAACTTTTGAAACTGTCAAAAAATTTTGCAGTTGCGTAAAAATTATTTCACTCGTAGTCAATAACTTTTATTAATAACGATAAGACAATTTCTTCATATGAAATATAAAAAAAATATTAAATTGGGATACGGAAAAATGGACCAAAAACGTACTCGTACATAACTGGATTGCTGACAATATTCGATATCCGCATAGAATTTCTGTTTCATTTGAAAAATTTCTTCGCTTTGTTTTCAGATTCATCTAATACTTTATCAACTTTCTCTCCTGAAACGGCTTGTTGAAAGTTTTGATGTTTTCAAAATTTGGTATTTTCTCTTTTGTAACATAGGTACAAGCGATTTTTACAAAAAAGTGAGTTGTTATACGCTCGGAGAAACAATTTTCCAACCAACATTAGACAATCACCAGTTGTTGAAACAGTTCAAAAAAGTAGCCCTCACAATGGGAACACAATGTCAGTGGGAAAAGGCATATCTCACAATATTTGAATAGCCGTTGATTTGCACATCCCATAAATGTGAAAATAGTTTCTGTTTCATAAAAAATACTAATTATGCTATTTTTGTTATTTTTGCATATTCCAATCTTTTTCAAAAACACTCTTTTTGGTTCAGTGATTTTTTCCTTTCTCCTGTCTGATACGTCGAAAAAATGAGATTTACGATGTGAAATCTGTATATTACATGGATCAAATGTTTATTAAAAAGCGGATATATAAATCATTTTTTTGAAACATTTTTTTAAACGAAAATTTACATTTGATGGTTGTGATCCGCAAACCCTGATCGCTCACTGAATATTTGCATGTTCTAACACTACTCTAGCTCGAGTGAAAGTATCATAACTTGCTAGACCAGACGGATTTGATATAACTTTTTGTCGACTTTTTTTTCTCAGATTTTGATATTTTTGCAGATACCTGATTACCGATTTGCTAGAAACAAATAACTTTGTTCCTAGTTTGAAACTGAGAAAAAAATTGATTACCATAATAAGAAATGATAGGAATTCTCACTGAATTGGCAACATTAGAAGTTCGACGGTTATATGGAATACAAACTATTTTTTTAAATGTGAAAAATTTGTTTTTCAACCTATTTCACTCTCATTGAAACAATCGAAGAGCAACTGGATGCTAACAAATTTTTCAGCTGAAACTGAAAAAACATGAAAAATATTCTCGCCAATTGTTCAGCAAATTTTCTGTTTCACAAATATATTTTTGTTGGAATGTAATTTTTCACATGATGAATAAAAAATATCTTGAGATTTCAAGGTATTCTTTCACACAAAATGTGGGAAAGTTGAAAAAATTTGTAGTTTCAAAGGAAATGGTTCACCTTCGTTCCAAATTATTGCGCTGATTCCAAACTTTGGTTTTCTCCTGGCTTTCGATGAAATTTTTATGAAAAATAATGTACATACAAGTGACGCAGTTTCAATAATATGATTTGTACAGTTCACAATATACAAAATAGCTCTGAAAGACTTGATAAGCCGCAACCATATCAATAAGTGTGGGAAGTCTATCGATGACCAAATAATTGAAATTGACACCTCTTTAAACAACGAAAAAAAATCCGTATCATCCAATAGCAGAATCACAGTATAGGAAAGTCAAAAAACTGGAAAAATTAATGAAACTGGAAAAATATATTTCATGTAATACCAGATTTCAAAAGTATAATTCAGTCTTTGAATATGTTGTGATTGTTATTCTAAAAACCGATGATGACCCAGAATGCCTCATATTTTTTATGCTGAAACTCGAAACTTTCTCGGTGTCACATTATGTTTATTTTTTTACGCTCCATGTTCTACTTACTCTATCGGATTTCGACAATCTGAAAATTTATAATAATAATAATAAGCAAGCATTTCTATACATGGAATCACAGAGTATAAAATATGAACTATTGATTTTACCTGGGAAATTGCGAAAAATATATAAAAACAGTTTTCGAAAAAGTTACTGTTTCCTTTGAGATATTTCATGATTTCTTCTAGATTTCTTGACTTACGGAGACGAAGTTAGAAAATTATGTATCTTTTTGGAAAAAAAAATGAAAATAGACTTCTGAAAATAAAATCAGTTTCAAGTAATACTTATTTTTGATAAATATAATAACTCCTCGATTCGTCAGTGCCTGGTGTGGCTACCTAATTTCACAAAAGATGTATCTGAATTGGTTGTCATCTGTGATGCGATATGTACAAAAAAGTACCTGTTTCGGACAAGTCAGTTATTCGGGCTTTTTTCCAGTTATCACCAATTTCAGCTCTAGATTATTTGAGAATTTTCAAACTTTCAAATCAGCTCCCGAATCAAACTTCTCGAAGAGTACAAAAAATTTCGGTTTCAAAGGATACATTTCATAATTTTCCCGATAATTCTTAGCTGAAGACATTTTCTTGTTGCTTCCCAAATCAATAAACGTGTTTTCATTTTTTGTGAATGACAGTATGCTCTATGCACAATTCATGTATCATTAACACAACAATTTTACGGGTAAAAATTGCCTTTTGAAACCGAAGTTTTTACGTAGCCCCGAGCAGTGAGTAGTTCTAATGTAATATTGCAAAATAATAAATAATATGTTTCTAATGAAGTTATGATTAGATTATATATATGCGTATCAGTTGTTATCCACTTCGAGAAACGGGAAAAAATATCAGTTTCGAACAAGTTAGTTCAAACTAATTTTTTAAAGTTTCCCAATTCAACAATCACTGTATCAACTGCGAGAAAAATGTCACTATCAAAAAATGTGGTTTTGAAACAAATTTGAATAAGTTTTGAAACTGTAAAAAATCATTGCTGTTTCATAGAAATTATTAGACCTGTGTGCTTATTTTTTTTAAAGCAATATTTCGACTTCAATACCGCTTATTATTCAAAACTTTAGATTTTGAAAGACATCCTATTATTATCTACCGAAAAGCTGAAATCAAAAAATATAGTTTGGAAAATACAATGATACAAAAAGTTGTGCCACTTGATTGTTCGAATCACGACAAAGATATAATGTAATATCAGCAGAAATGTCACAACTGCACACCAAAAGAACCACAACGAGGAGCTGTTCACTATTTTTATGAATACCTTATTTCACAGTTTCACAAATTACATATTTGTACAGGATATTTTATTATACTCGTTCTGGAATTGATTTACAGTTTTGATCTACTCAAACGAATGTGAAAAAAATACAAGACAGCTGCTCAGAAATTTAGGTTTTTTTCATTCATACCGCTTCTAGAGTTTCACTGATTAAATCTTTCGGTTTCAAAAAAACGTTTTATCATTCTTTTGTTATATTATCTTCGATTTCATCTTTTTATGTTCGAAAAATATGCAAATGAAAATAGCTGCTAATAAACTATCAAAATATAATCCGTTTGAAGAAATAGTTTTTTGTTTTTCTTGTTTCTTGTTGTTTTTTAAATACAGCTCTTCTAATTGTTCCACAAAAACCTTAACTGAAACTAGAAAATGGGTAGCACAAACAAATAATGTAAGGTCTTCGGAGCTGTGAAAAATATATCAGTATTATTAAATTATTTTACAGTGTCATAAATTACATATTTAGTCGAATACTTGGACTTCAAATGTTTCGAAAATATTATGTTTCATACAAGTTAACTATCCACAATGTTTTCAATTTTTCCAACTCCAGTTGTATAATGTCTGAAAACTACATTTTTCTTCTGTTATTGTTCAAAAAACTTTTTTTTCGGTCTCAAATTTTTGCTCTATGGGTTATAAATATATCAAAAACAATAAGCTTTTGATAAAATTTTGAAAGGTTTTTGAAACTGTGACAAAGAATACTGTTTTATACAAATCGATTAGGTATTTCCATAATAATTATCCAATTTTCATTTGAATTTGCCTGAATGCTAAAAAATAATTATAATATTATAGAATTGTTTATCAATGTTCAGCAACTGAAACAGTAAAAAAGAAGTTTAGAATTTGAAAAAAACGTAATTTGTTGGAAAATACAATATTAAAGTTTCTGTTAGACTATTTTCTTGATTTACAAATTTCAAATTATTCATAAAATGCATCTAAGATGCCATGCTACTAATTTTGAACTGATATAAAAGGGTGTATTGAATCAACTTCAAAAATTATCCGGATCCTTTACAACATTGATGGAACAGCTTAAAAAGTTTGCAGTTACATAGATTTCCGGAGGAAATGCTTGAAAATTTCATGAAAACAATGTTTAGAAAGATTAATAGTAATATTCAATTGGAGAAACTGAAAACAACAAACATTTATAAAAGTATTAAAACTGTAAATATGTCGATTTGGAGTACTTTAATGACGAGTAACGCCAATTGTAACAAATACGGAAGGAGTGAAGATAATAAAAATATGAGACTGAAAGTAAAAAGTCGGATACCATGTAAATGAGGCAAAAATTGAATCAGAATGATTCCACATGTCCCAAAAAATTTCAGGCTATTTTCAAGAAAAAATTGTAATGTAAAAATCGCACCGTTTCAATCGTCATTTTTGAACAGTGAAAAAAAACTATTTTTGAACCGTTGCGAAATCTGAAACGGCGATCTTTTCAAAAAAGCGAGACCTCGAATTTTGATAAAAAATCACACTGCAATTGTGATCTACCGATATTTTTGTTTGACCCTTGAATGATTTTAAATATCATTTTTTCCAAAACCAATTTCCCGGTTTCACATTACATTCATCCTCTTTATTGTTCAAAGTTTCTCCAATTCTATCGAGTTGTGATAAACTGAAATACAAGAATCAAGAAGAAAAGCTTGAAAAAAATTATGAAAAACGTTTTTGAAACTGTAATTAGAGATAGAATTTCATAGAGATGGCTGTATCTATAGTCCCTTTTTCTCAATATGAAGATCAACATTTTTTGATGATAGCCGACACTTGTATTAATGAGAGAACAACAGTGAGAATCAACTTTTCCATCTGAAACAGGAAAATGATTATCAAAACATGAAAATTGAGAAAGCGTAATCGGAATTTATTGTTTGAACATCGTCATAGATTTCCTTAATCGGAGCGTTGCAATATAAAAAAATATGCAGATTCGCGGAAATATCATATCAAAAGTTGATGGTTATTTTTTCACTAAGAAAAGAGGTCGCCCATGGACTAAGTAACCATCATACAACAACGGTAAAATTCGACTATGTCATCTGAAACAGAAACTTATTTTCCAGCAAACCTTTTTTTTCGAGGAACATAGTTTTCCTGTTTCACTGACCTTTACATTTACGGAAAGCAAAATAGTTTTCCGATGTGAAAACACGCTCGAAAAAAAAGAAACACTTGAATTTACCTCAACACAATCATAAAAGGAAAAAAAAACTGTTTCGTACAACAAACATGTAGCAAAATGAAATTGATCCCAGTTTTGGAGAAGCTACTCGTGATCTAAAAGCTAGGTTTAATTCTTCCATCGGCAACTGAAAACTATTTTCGAAAAATGGAAAGAACATTTACAGTTTCCCAAAATACATTTTTGCCAAATTCAATATTTCCCGTCAATTGGTGAGAAGGAAAAAAATAACTTGTTTGAGATCATGGTTGAACTCATAAAAAATGCCTCGGTTTCAAATAGTGATGTTTCTATATACAGTTCAAGTTTCTCTAATTGAACATTTTCAGTCATTTTCAGTAAGGACAGAGTGTCAAAACTGATATCTGAAAAATGTTGTAAGTTTTTTTTTGAAACTGTGAGAAACGGCAGCTAAATATTATCCAAAAAAATCGAATATTATTTTGAAACAAACCATTTTTCATTAAAAATGTGAGGAATGAGGCAAACGGCAGCACAGAGGAAGTTTTTATATAATTGAATTAATCTAACTCAAATCGTCTATTTTTTGTTGTTGGAAACAGTGAAAAGCATCTGGCTAGGAACTCAATCTGTCTTGAAAAATTCAACGCACAGCTTTTTGCGTTTCGATGTAAAGTTGGCGATACGATCAATTGCTTATCGAAATCAACGATTTTTTGGAAGAGATGAAACAGAAAAAGTTGCAGTTGCAAGATAAATACAATAAAAGCGAAAAATGTTCATGCTGTTTATTTTTTAACAACGTGGAGCAATATCTTTTTTTATCGTGCGCACAAGAACTGGTAGTATCAACTACCCCATCTGGAACAGTAAACTTTTTTTCGCAAACACTGAATTTGAAAGACTGTTGAGTTGTTTCTGAAGTTTGAAGAACTCTCTCTCTCTCTCATATCTGTAACACAAAACATTCCTCATGGAACATGTTATTTTATTATTTCTTCATTTATAAAACCGAAAACTTGTTGAAAATATGATTATCGAATTTGGTTAACTTCAACGAAACTGATTATATAGTTTCTGTTTCATGAAACATTTTTGTTAGTTTAGTTCTCTATTTTCTACTTCCAATAAAAATTGCATGCTTTGATAACCTTGTTGAAATGTCAAAAATGTTTCAGTTTCGAAATGTTTCTATAACATTCATTATAGAAATTTAAATGATTTGTTCCACCATAATGCTTCATAAAATTCTAGTAAGTGAATAAAAGTATCAAAAAAGTTAACATATTTAGAAATAAATGTCGATTATGAAACATTGAAGAATTTTCAGATAAATGAGAGTACCACTTTGAAACAGTGTTCTGTTAGAGAAAAAGCATGTCACAAACAAAAAACGCGTAGTCCAATAATGAAATTCAATTGCTTTCGTTGAATCAATATACTGAAAGCCCACCTTTTTTTGAATTGACTGAAAACAGTGGGAACTTTTCGGACTAGAAACTGACTGAATATTCAGTTATTATTAAGTCATACATAACATCGGATACGTTTGTTGAATATGTGAAACCGGAAAAAAACAGGTTCAACGCAACATCATACTGATGTTTGTTCACGAGTGCCATTCCTCGCTTCCTATCATACATTTGAGCATTAACTAATATTATCGACTATTCAAAGACTTGATATGCCAACATCCTCAACTGAAACTGAACATTTCTTCCAGACATAACAAAAAACAGTGTGACCAATTCTAAATAGACACTTACCGTTTACTAACCTTTTCAACATTGTAGAAGTACAAATCATCAATTGATATTGAACATCGATATACTCACTCGAAGATTAAAACAGAGAAATTTCAGTTTCAAAAAAGTTTCATATAAAAAGTTTTTGTTGCTTAACTGAAATGAAGTGTGTACAGAGTTTTCTTTGTCGACGATCAAAAAGTTATCAAAAAAGGATTACCAAATGAAATCTATATATCTTGTTGAAGCAGTAATTTTTTCAAACAACTTCATAAAATTGAGTTATTTTTCATATACTGTACATTTCGTCTCTTGAAAACAATTTATTAAAGATATTTGATTATGACAGATGATAAAGGAAAAAAAGCAATTTCTAATTCGAGACTTGGGAAAACTGATTGTTTCTTTATAGAATCGTACCACCTACCTCTATTTATCGATGATTAGAAGATTGTAAGTTTCGACGGAACATTGAACCTTTTCCAGCTATCAAGTTCAATTTCTCCAGCTAGAAAGCCAATATGTGACCGACTTCAACGAAAACTGTTGATGTATTTTCTGTTTCATGAAAATTGTTTCTTTGCTTATAGTTAGTTCCTTCTTTTGTTTTCTAATGACAACTGTATTACATTCAACTGGGCTGAAAATTTTTTTCAAACTACCTGGAAACGTTTTCGGCTTTGACTTGCATTTACATTATTTCCTGTTTTAAACTTGATTTGTTCAGCATTGACGCTTGAAAAAAACGAAATTATGTGGCATTAAACAAACTAGAAAAAAGTACAAAAATTAAGATTGAGAAACTGTGAAAAATGTTACAGTTTCATTGAAATTATTGGACTTTGAAAATTATTTTTGCAGTAATGATTTCTAGTTTCTTTAAGAAAATATGATACTAAAAGACAAAGCATGTTATTTTTTGAAACAGTGCACGATTCAAAAAAAAATAGTAACTCATAAAACAGCCCCTTTGGTTGACTCAACTATCTCAAGCTCCGCTTCATGGATTTGGCTGGAAACAATAAAATATCGGGAGACATTGACACAATTTTCAACTATTTGCAATGAACTAATGGTCAAACTTAATTAATCGGTGTTCAATATTGATTATATTATTTGAAAAATTGAAACAGAAAAAGTTGCCGATTCTATGAAATATCAGCTCCGTGTCAGAATGTTACAAACTAACTCGAATTGATAACAAAAACGAGCGGAAGTGCAAACTAAACCAGAAAATTTTCTCACGAAATTTCCCGTTTCACGCAATGTTCATGTACTTCGAAAAAAACAAGTGGCTGATATGAGCTGAGAAGAAGTTGAAATATTTCAGAAAAACGCGCAACTTTTTTTGTTGATGCGACTTCAGCCAAAGTATCAAAGAAGGGTCTTCAAGAGATGAATAGAGTTTTTGTTTTGTAACCGGAAATATTTTTGAATTACAGTTCCACAAAACTTAATTTATGTGGTTTCTGTAACTTTTTTTCACTTCTTCGGTCCATGGTGAAAAAGAACAAGTGGTGAATATTTTTTATTAGTTTTGCCACTTTTTTCAAAATAGTATTCAAAAAGGACAACTGAGTCTCTGAACTTGAATAAATTCAAAATATAACGGTGAAATAGAAGTTTTAAGTTTAGATTTTCATACTGAAACTCAATTTTTTACTAATAATGATATTATTCGTACAATGTTAAAAAGCCAGACCACTGATGGTAATATGATTGAATTTAACTAGCTCGAGTCTGTTCTGATTTACTTCAAAACAGAGAAAAATATTGGGCAAATATTTCAATCAAATCGACAGGTTATGAAAATCGACAGCGATAATGGAAGAGCTGAAACAGAAAAAAAGTACAGAATGACGCCGTTACGATAATTTAATTTGAAGAGTTTCCCCAAATATAATTCAGTTTTCATCGACTTGATAAGACACAAAAACAATGAATGCGTTTCGAAGATATGAACCGTTTACCAAATAATTGAAATTGACAATTATGCCGCTTGAAACTGCAAAAAAAACCCATATCAATAAGTATCAGAATTACAGGGAAATAAATTCAAGAGAAGTTACTGAAACTGGAAAAATAAATTTCACATAATACCAGAACTCAAAAGTATAATTCAGTGATTGAATAAGTTATGATTGTTATTCTAAAAACCGATGATGACCCAGAATGCCTCATATTTTTTATGCTGAAACTCGAAACTTTCTCGGTGTCACATTATGTTTATTTTTTTACGCTCCATGTTCTACTTACTCTATCGGATTTCGACAATCTGAAAATTTATAATAATAATAATAAGCAAGCATTTCTATACATGGAATCACAGAGTATAAAATATGAACTATTGATTTTACCTGGGAAATTGCGAAAAATATATAAAAACAGTTTTCGAAAAAGTTACTGTTTCCTTTGAGATATTTCATGATTTCTTCTAGATTTCTTGACTTACGGAGACGAAGTTAGAAAATTATGTATCTTTTTGGAAAAAAAATGAAAATAGACTTCTGAAAAATAAGATCAGTTTCAAGTAATACACATTTTTGATAAGTATAATAACTCCTCGATTCGTCAGTGCCTGGTGTGGCTACCTAATTTCACAAAAGATGTATCTGAATTGGTTGTCATCTGTGATGCGATATGTACAAAAAAGTACCTGTTTCGGACAAGTCAGTTATTCGGGCTTTTTTCCAGTTATCACCAATTTCAGCTCTAGATTATTTGAGAATTTTCAAACGTTCAAATCGGCCCCCGAATCAAACTTCTCGAAGAGTATAAAAAATTCGGTTTCAAAGGATAGAGTTTATCATTGTCCCGATTTTTCTTAGCTGCAGACATTTTCTTGTTGCTTCCCAAATCAATAAATGTGTTTTCATTTTTTGTGAATGACAGTATGCTCTATGCACAATTCATGTATCATTAACACAACAATTTTACGGATCAAAATTACCTTCTGAAACCGAAGTTTTTACGTAGCCCCGAACAGTGAGTAGTACTAATGTAATATTACAAATTAATGATTTTTTTCTTATGAAGTTATGATTTGATTATCAAAAAATATATGCGTATCAGTTGTTATCCACTTTGAGAAACGGGAAAAAATATCAGTTTCGAACAAGTTAGTTCAACAGAATGTTTTCAAGTTTTCCTAATTCGGCAATCACTGTATCAACTGCGAGAAAAACGCCACTATCAAAAAAATGCGATTTTAAAACAACTCTGGAAAAGTTTCGAAACTGTAAAACAATCCAGTTTTATGGATATTATTAGACCTGTGAGCTTACTTTTCAGCAATATTTCGACTTCAATACAGCTCAAAACTTTAGATTTTGAAAAACATCCAATTATTATCTACCGAAAAGCTAAAACCAAAAAATATAGTTTGGAAAATACAATGATACAAAAAGTTGAGCCACTTTATTGTTCGAATCACGACAAAGTTTCCGTGAAATAAAAACAGATAGTGTCACGTTTCCATTCTGAAAAAAGAACAATTTGAGGAGCTGCTCACTATTTCCGAATTTTTTATACCGTATTTCACAGTTTCATGAATTCCATATTTGTGCAGGATGTTTTATTTTACTCGTTCTGGGTTTGATTAACAGACAGTATTGATATACTTCAACGAATGTTGAATTGAGTTTTTTTTTTGAATTTTTTTCGACACCATCTTATTCACATTCAGCGAAAATACTAATACCTTCATCGAAAGTATCAAAATATAAGCCATTTGAAAGAAAAAAATGAATGGTTTTTGAAACTGTGAAAGGGGATTTTCATGCAAATCAATTAGATTTTCACCCAACAACCATTCCATTATTGTTGCTATTTTCAAACAAATGAAATTTAAAAAAAGATTCAAACAACAGGGAAACGGAAAAAAAAAAAAAAAAACTCAAACAACAGGGAAACGTGTGGAAGATTTTTTAATATAGAAAATTGCCTGAGTGCTCGAAAGAATTGTTTTATTATCAAATTGTCTATCAATCTGCAGCAATTGAAACAGTGAAAAACTCAACAAAAAAAACTGATTGCCAATATTGCTGGAAAATTTTTTTGACATTAATGCCAGAACAACACATTTTTCCGTTTCATTCCAATTGTTTCACCTGACATGAGTTGCAAGTTACTGCACTGATTCCAATTTTGGGTCTTCTCCTGATTTATTGGTGAGATTTGAACGAAAAATAAATTTGGAAATGACGCCGTTTCAATAATTTGATTTGAACAGTTTACTACATCGTCGATTTTGAAAACTTCAGAAATGAAGTCGAAGATTCTATTGCTGACCAAATAACTTGAATCGTTAACTATTCCATTTGAAACTGAAAAGGTCTCCGAATCAATAAAATTAGAACTATGTTTCAGGGGATGCACATTTCGAAATCAAAAAAAAAATCGGGGTTGAAGCTTTCATGTTTTAATCATCACATAATTCTGTAAGCAACTGATTGAACATTTCCACTTTTTATTCTGGAAGTTTTTCGGTTCCAATGTGTATTTATTCCATTTCCTGTCAAAACTTTCATTGATAACATCTCACTAGTCAGAGCAATTAGAAGTTTTTCAAAATTTTATAGTTTTTATTTATACAAAAGCATTGAATAACATCACAAATGATGAAGGCTATAGCAGGATCTGTTGATTTTCTTGTCTGAAACAGGAAAAATATCCTGGACTATTGTCGATCAGCAAAATGTGTGAACTTTGTGAACAACATGAACTTTGAAAAAAAGTTGATTCGTTTGATATATTTTATAAGGTAGCAAAAAAACCCTATATATTTATTTAATGAGAAAAGAACTTGTGAAATTCTTTAACGATGCAGTTATTCACTAATGTAAAAAAGAATCACTAGGACAAAATTTTTTTATGAAACCGAAATATTTTTTTCTGAAACAACAAGAACTGGAAGATTTCCCAAATTTTTCAGTTTTCTTTAAAATATTTTGTCATCTTAACATCATAGTTATGTTGGCTAGATATATTTCGTAACCAAATATTTGCTTATCGTTTGAAAAATCAGTTCCACGATTTTTTTCTTTCTGCCATCGATTGTAGACGAGTGCCGAAAGCTCAATACTTTTCAAAATCCTTGAAATTAGTTTTTGCAGTTTCATAGGTTACATATTTAGCTGAATAATTTTTTAAAATGATGTATAGAATCATTTACTTGGACTTCAAAAGTTGTGAGAAAAATTCTGTTTCATACAAGTAACTATCCACAATGTTTTTAATTTTTCTAATTCCGGTTGTATAATGTCTGAAAACTACAGTTCTATTCTGTTACTGGTCCAAAAAAACATTTGTTTCAAGTTGTTGCTACACGTGTTATAAAAATATCAAAACAATATGCTTTTAGAAAAAAATGGAATGGTTTTTGAAACTGTGAAAAATAATACTGTTTCATACAAATCAATTAGATATTTCCATAATAATTACCCAATTTTCCTTTGAATTTGCCTGAATGCTAAAAAAATAATGATAATATTATAGAACTGTTTATCAATGTTCAGCAACTGAAACAGTAAAAAAATTTCAGAAAAATTTATACCTGAAATTTGTTGAAAAATACATAATTTTAAAGTTTCTGTTATTTCTTGATTTACAAATTTCAAGGTGATTTTGAAATTCAACTGAGATGCCATACTACTAATTTTGAACTGATATAAAAGGGTGTATTGAATCAAGTTCAAAAATTATCCGGGGCCTTTACAACATTGATGGAACAGCTTAAAATGTTTGCAGTTACATGGATTTTTGAGGAGAATACTTGAAAACTTTGTGAAAACGGAATGTTTAGAAAATTTTGAAGATTCTATTGGAGAAACTGTAAACAACAAAACATTTATAAAATTATTAAAACTCTAAATATGACAATGACGAGTAACACCAACTGAAAATAACAAATATGAAACTGAATGAAAAAAATCGGATATCTTGTCAATGGAGCAAGTTTTGAACATTTTGAACCAGTAAATTTTGAATCAAAATGATTTCACATGTCCTAAAAAAATGTTTTCAGATTATTTTCAATAAAAATTGTAATGTAAAAATCGCACTGTTTCAATCGTTATTTTTGAACAGTGCCACATTTGCTTTTTACTCTTATGGCTGCCGGAGATTTTGAAATTCGAAGGTGTGGGACAATCGATGGTACAATGACTGAAAGTGTCAGATTTAAAATCTGAAACTGTAAATTTTTTTCACAATAAAATAGCGAGAACTCGAATTTTGATAAAAAATCACACTACAATTGTGATCTACCGATATATTTGTTTGAACCTCGAATGATTTTACATATCATTTTTTCCAAAACCAATTTTCCGGTTTCACATTACATTCATCCTCTTTATTGTTCAAAGTTTCTCCAATTCTATCGAGTTGTGATAAACTGAAATACAAGAATCAAGAAAAAAAGCTTGAAAAAAAAATTATGAAAAACGTTTTTGAAACTGTAATTAGAGATAGAATTTCATAGAGATGACTGAATCTATCGTCCCTTTTTCTCAATATTAAGATCACCTTTTTCGATGATAGCAATTCTACCATTGTATTAATGAGAGAACAACTGTGAGAATCAACTTTTCCATCTGAAACAGGAAAATGATTATCAAAACATGAAAATTGAGAAAGCGTTATCGGAATTTATTGATTGATCATCGTCATAGATTTCATAAATTGGAGAATTGAAACATAAAAAAAATATAAAGTTTCAAGAAAATATTATATCAAAAGTTGATAGTTATTTTTTCACTAAGAGAAGAGGTTGCCCATGAATAAAGTAACAATCAGACATCAATGGTAATGTAAATATGAATTAAAATGCCCTGGTGTTGGGGCTAACTGAGTTTACGTTGTGTGAGTCGATAATATGATTATATTCATTTATTATCATCTTCATTCGGAGAAAAAGTCCTCATTGGAGGTCGACTCCCCTTATCAGGTAAATGTGTGGGTTAAAGTAGCAAATTATAGATAAGAAAGGAAAATACAATATACTAGAATTGAGTGGGTGTGACAGTAAGAACTTGACTATGTCATCTGAAACAGAAACTTATTTTCCAGCAAACATTGTTTTTTCGGGGAACATAGTTTTCCTGTTTCACCGATCTTCACATTTACAGAAAGCAAAATAGTTTTCCGATGTGAAAACACGCTCGAAAAAAAAGAAACACTTGAATTTACCTCAACACAATCATAAAAGGAAAAAAAACTGTTTCGTACAACAAACATGTAGCAAAATGAAATTGATCCCAGTTTTGGAGAAGCTACTCGTGATCTAAAAGCTAGGTTTAATTCTTCCATCGGTAACTGAAAACTATTTTCGAAAAAGGGAAAGAACATTTACAGTTTCATAAAATAAATATTTGTCAATTTTAATATTCCGCGTCAATTGGTGAGTTGGAAACAGTGAAAAGCATCTGGCTAGGAACTCAATTTGCGGTGTCTTATATGTATATGCACAGTTTTTTTACGTTTCGATGAAAAGCTAGAAATACAATCAATTGCTTTTCGAAATATCGAACCCAAAAATATCAAATGAAAACTAGAATGTATTCAACTCGCACTTTTTCGGAAACAATTAGAAATCCAAAAAGATATCAGCACTTTAATCTGTAGTTTTTCGTTGAATAGACGAAAACAGTCAGTCTATAAATTGTTCAACTCTTATAACAAATTAAACGACCAGCACAAAGAGAAAAACGTTGTCAAGGAAACGAACACAAGACCTTCTGCTTGGAACACCATCAGCTTACCTGCTGAGCTATGCTACCGTGGAAATTCGTATGTTA
Organism: Caenorhabditis uteleia; assembly: GCA_963573275.1. Classification (NCBI taxonomy): domain Eukaryota; kingdom Metazoa; phylum Nematoda; class Chromadorea; order Rhabditida; family Rhabditidae; genus Caenorhabditis; species Caenorhabditis uteleia. Next base: position 3,441,329 of record OY752135.1, on the reverse strand, counting down.
TATAGGCAATGACATTAGCGGTTTTTTGGATATCGTCAATCTGAAACTCGGCTTAAACTGAACCGTGACCCGTATAAATTCTGCTATGAACCCTCTTGGATGGTATAAAGCTATGGTACAAATATCAACAAAAGTTAAAATACCCTAGCCATGAACCTTACTTGTGAGTGTGAGTTGTTTCTGATGTTTGAAGAATGTCATATCTGTAACACAAAATATTCATTTCAGATTTATTCATGATTGCGCGGGCAATAAAATCAGAAAACCGTTCACAATATTGATATCAAAATTTCAACAAAAGTGCAGATGTAGTTTCTGTTTCACAAAACATTTCTCTATGCAATTTTCTGTTTTCTTCTACCATTTATCCTGAAAAAAAGGCATTATTGAACCATCAGAAAATTTTCTGTTTCACAATATTTCTATACAATTCATTGTATAAGTCTTATGATTTGTCCTCCGATAATGCTTCATAAAACTCTGATAAGTAAACAAAAAGCATTTCAAAAATATACATATTTATAAAAAATTTAGATTGTGAAACTGCGAAAAATCTTGCAGTTTCATAGGAATCAACAATTACGAACCATCATTTCCCAACAATATCGTTTTTGCATTCTTTTTAACATTACTAATCAAGCAAACTACGATTAAATTAGAAATATCTGAATAACATTTTGAAACAGTTTACTATTTAAAAAAAACAAGGAATTTCACAAAAATGCGGTGCGTAGCCTCATCATTAGAATCAGCTTTTTAGATCGAAGTCATATCATGAGAGACCAACTTTTTGAACTGACTGAAAACGGTTTAAACCTCTCCAATTAGATACAGACACTGAACAGATATAATCCATTGATACTTAAATAAAATAAAGGAATGACTAACAATAAAATATAAATTTCCAAACTATATAGTTTATGAAACTGCAAATATATTTTTAAAGCTCCAGAACTATCTATATGAAAAATTGCAGATTCAATATAATTTCATATGAAAATTTTTCCATAGCTGTAAAAAAAACAAGTTTTATGGTACTTTCTACAACAAAGAAACTGAGAACTTGCAGTTTTTTCGGTTTCATACAATACTTATTTTTGCAAGATGAAGTTTTTCCGCAATCCATAAATGGCAATCCTGCTTCATAAAATGTATAGAAAGTTTTCCATTTCGATGATCAAATAGTTATCAAAAAAGGATTACCAAATGAAATCTATATAGCTTATTGAAGCAGTAAATTTTTCAAACAACTTCATAAAATTGAGGTATTTTTCATATACTGTACATTTCGTCACTTGAAAAAAATTTATTAACGACATTTGATTATGACAGATGATAAAGGAAAAAAAGCGATTTTTAATTTGAGACTTGGGAAACAAGTATTTCTTTTGTAGCCGTGAAAAACATACTCAGACATTGATAAAATTTTCAACTGTTCCTTCAGATGAGACCGGATAAATCCATTATTTGGAAAAATGAAACAGAAAAAAATTGCCGATTCTATAAAACACCTTATCAAAAGTTGTTTGTTGTGGATTCACTGATTGTTTCTTGATAGCATCGTACCACCTAACTCGATTTATCAATGATTAAAAAATTGTAAGTTCCGTCTGAATCTTAACCCTTTTCAACTACCAACGGACACACAACGTCATGGAATGGTTACTTTTCCCATCTGAAACTGAGAACGTTTTCCGAAACAACAAACTCGAGGTGCTGCTGAATTATTACGGAAAAATGTGTAAGACATTTCCTGTTTCGTAAGTGTATAATTTGAAAAGTTCGATTTCATTGATGCTCCAGCTAGAAAAGCCAATATGTGACCGACTTCAACGAAAACTGATTATGTATTTTCTGTTCCATAAAAACTGCTTCTTTGCTTAGTTCCTTGTTTTCTAATGACAACTGTATCTGGGCTGAAATTTTTTTTATCAAACTACTTGAAAACGTTTTCGGCTTTGACTTGCATTTACATTATTTCCTGTTTTGTTCCGATTAACGCTTGAAAAAAACGAAAGTATGTGGCATTAAACAAACTAGAAAGTATTTTACAAAAATTAAGATTGAGAAACTGTGAAAAATGTTACAGTTTCATTGAAATTATTTGACTTTGAAAAATATTTTAGCAGTAATGATTTTTAGATACATTGAAAATATGATACTAAAAGACAAAGGATATTATTTTTTGAAACAGTGCACGATTCAAAAAAATAGTAACTCATGAAAAACTTGCATATCATGATAAAACAGCCCCTTTGGTTGATTCAACTAACTCAAGCTCCGCTTCATGGATTTGGCTGAAAACAATAAAATATCGGGAGACATTGACACAATTTTCAACTATTTGCAATGAACTAATAGTGAAACTTAATTAATCGGTGTTCAATATTGATTATATTATTTGAAAAACTGAAACGGAAAAAGTTGCCGATTCTATGAAATATCGTATCCAAAGTCGTTCATTGTGGTTTCGCGGCTTGCTCCGTGTCAGAATGTTGCAAACAAACTCGAACTAATAAAAAAAATGAGCGGAAGTGCAAACTAAACCAGAAAGTTTTCTCAGAAAATTTCCCGTTTCATTCAATGTTCATGCTCTTCGCAAGAAATGAGTAGCTGATATGAGCTGAGAAGAAGTTAAAATATTTCAGAAAAACGCGCAACTTTTTTTTGGTTGATACGAATGCATCTGAAGTATCAAAAAAAAGTTTGCAACAGATGATTGAAGTTTTTATTTTAAAACAGGAAATATTTTTGAAATACAGTTTCAAAAAACTTAATTTATGTGGTTTCTGTAACTTTTTTCACTTCTTCGGTCCATACTGAAAAAGAACAAGTGGTGAATATTTTTTTGTTAGTTTTGTGCCTTTTTAAAAAAATAGTATTCAAAAAGAAAAACCGAATCTCTGAACTTGAATGAAGTCAAGATAAAACAGTGAAATAGAAGTTTTTAGTTTAGATAAACTGAAACTGAATTTTTTGAAACTTTTACCAATAATGATATGACTCGTACATTGTTAAAGAACCAAATCGCCTGTCAGAAAGGATGCAAATATGATTGAATTTAACTAGCTCGAGTCTGTTCTGATTTTCTCCAAAACAGAGAACAATATTGGAAAAATATTCGCAATCAAATCGGTTGGTTATGAAGATCAACAATGATAATGGAAAGTGTTGAAACAGAAAAAAGTGTTCAGATTCAATAATCATACCTGTTTGTCTTTGAGTGTTGTTTCTGAAGTTTGAAAAATACATTTCCTGTCTCATGGAATCTACAATTCGAAAAACGATATTTCACTTTGACTGGTTGGTCAATCTAAAAAATGTAAAAAATCGAATACTAGTTTTACTTCAAAAGTATTTAAATCAGTCTCTGTTTCATAAAGCTTACTTGTAAACTTGAATTTTTTGGTTCTCTAATGCCGTATATTTTCATACCGAAACTGAGAACAACGACTATTGTCGACAGCATTGTCAAAATGTTTCTTGTTTCAAAACTTATTTATACTATTTTTTGTAGAAATTTCAAAAAATAGTTTAGACGACAAATATCAAAAAAGATGTTTTGAAGAAAATGTTGGTTGTAAACTGTCTAAAAATTTGCAGTTCAAGTACTCTCCTGATTTCATCAATTGATAGTAAACATTGAATTGTGGATTGAAAACACAAATTTCATTTCAAAAGTTGTTCATTGTTTGATTCACTGGCTGAATTGTCCATCGAAGTGCAATTTAACGATGAGAAAAAACGGAATGGGTCAAAATTGAACTTTGAAACCGAGAAATTCCGGCATAAACAATAAACGTGTGAAATCGTGGAGTTCATGTATAAAACTGGAAAGTGATGAATAGCACTTTTGATCTACTTCCGAAAAATGCGCTGAAATTTTTTTGTTGTTGACAACACCTGTAGTGGAAACATCAGAGAAACCTTTCCAAAACAAGTTTGTGATTGTTTTGAAGCAGCGAAAACTTTTTTCTACAGTTTCACAAAATTCCTTCCATCTGCATGCTCAAAGTTTGCTCACTTTGTGTGTAGCTGTATAGGGAGAAATGAAATGATTTGTGCATGCATCATATTATAAGTGCCAAAACAACGGCTAGGAATAGAGCAAGTGCGCTCCTGGGTCCCGATACGATTTTGCAGTTCGGCTACTGTATTTACGTTCAAAAATAATTTAAAACGCGTCGAGACCCAGGGGCGCACTTGCTTTATTCCTAGCCGTTAGTTTGGCACATATAATATGCAGGTACAATTTTCTTCGCAGCTCTATGTACGGATACTATCAATTTTTCATCAACATGGACTGTATGAATCTGGAAGTTGAAACCGCAAAAATGCCGATTCAAACGAATATCATACCAGAATTTGGTCATTATTGTTTCACTACTTGTATACCTTTCTATTTCAACAGAGAAAATCGAACAATGCAATTGAAGAAAAAATGTTTGAAAAATGGTGAATGGGTTTTGAAACAGTCTAAATGTTTTATTGTTTTCTTCCCGTGCTATAACTTATAATCCATATTCGGTCAAAAAATAAGGCGGAATACAAAAAATTCTTAATGGTGAAGATGATTTGATCCGCAATAACGCTTGAAAAATTTCAGTGTATGAAAAGAAAATAACAAGAAAATAATGTTTTTGCTTCAAAAATTCAGATTGTGAAACTGGGAAAAATGTTACGGTTTCGTTTAAATTATTTGACCTTAAACTGCCTTTTACAATAATGATTCGTTATTATGAACCTCGTTTTCGAATACACAATAAGTAGATAAAATAAAATATGCTACTGTAAGATGAATCAAAATATCTTATTGAAACAGTTTATGATTCAAAAAAATAGCGACTTTCAGAAAAACTTGGATATCCTAATAAAGTAGCCCCGTTTGTTGACTATTTCAAGCCCCGCTTTTTCTATTTGGTTGAAAACAGGGAAATATTGTCAGACAATGACAAAATTTTCATTTATTTTGTTACTATAACAAAACATGATCAATCTGTATCCAACATCAACTATATTGATTGGTGAATTGAAACAGAAAAAAAGTTGCAGATTCAGCAAAATATCATATCAAAAGATGTTCATTGTTGCTTCAATTCTCGTCGTGCTGTTCTACAACCAAACAAGAATTATTGATGACAAAGAAAATGACGTAACTTGAGCCTTTGATAGCCGTAAACTTCCGAAAATTGTCGATGTTTTAACTTATAGAAGCCTACGCAAACATGTATATTATCAATTGATTATCAACATTGACAAATAAAATTAGAAAAGTGAAAAAGAAAAAAAAGTTGCAGATTCAATCAAATATCATGAATACGAAAATTTGCTCATTCATGATAATTATGCTCTTTTTTTGTATCGTAAATTTGAGCGAATCAGCGCACACTGAAATTGAAAATATCAATATTGTTATTTGAAACAGAAATTTTTCAACAAACATTGAACTTGAAAAACTAACATTTATTGTTAGTTATGAGAAAAAATTTTTCTCGTTTTATCCAATACTAATTTTCCAATATAAATAAGCTTTTCGGTCTATAAGATTACCGAATCAAAGAACTCCTCCGAGAAAAAAATAAAATTATTTATGTAGAACCGGAAATTTTTTTCACAGTTTCAATATTGTATTCTCAATAATTATGCAATGGCACGGTGAAAAATTAAGTGAAATGTGATTGGACAAGCTCACTTGGCAGTATTTCAAAAAGAAGCTTTTCCTCTTGTTATTATCAATTGATAATCAACATCGACAGTATTCACTCGGCATTTGAAACAGAAAAAAGTTGAAGATTCAAACAAAAATCTTAAAGTGAACGGAACCACTTTTGTTTCACTACTGACATAATCATTTTTTTGAAATAGAAAATGTGTTCAATAAATCAATGTGTAACAATGATCGAAAAATGTCGAATGGTTTTTGAAACAGTTTTAATGAATTTGGTACAGTTTCAAAAAACGATATGCACATTTCTTCGAAAATATTTTTCTGCTCCAACTCGAAATCCATGTTCAATCAAAATATGAGGCTAAATGGAAATAAATATTATGTTGAAACAGTGCATAATTCGAAACGAATTATCAAGTTAACAATAGTTCGAACGACAAACGACGTATATCCATAGAAATATTCCAGTTTCCTAGAAACTATTTGTTCTATAGGCTCATTTTTTCAAACAATACAGCTCCATCGTGGATATAACAAAGATATTCCGTCGATCAACAATTCAAACTATCCTATAAAGAAATATATAATTTTGAAACAAACATCAAAAAATTTTGAGCCTAAAAATTTCAATTCTCATTGAAAACAGTTGAATATCTTTGGAAAATGACGAAACCCGGACTTTAACAATTCATATTCATCATCGGGTACATTAACTGGGCATTTGAAACAGAAAATATTCAATTTCACAAAAATTGAACCAGTCAGGAATTGTTGATCCTGATTATCCAATGCAAGGATTATCGAAGGCAGTGCAATCGAAAACATCAAAATTGAAATCTAAAACTGTGAATTTTTCGGAGAAACATTGAACTTGAAAAACTGCTGTTCGTTTTCTCGGGTGCGGAATAAAATATTATTTCCTGTTTCATACACTATAAATCTCCAAGAAGGAAACAACTTTTCAATCTACAGTTGACATGTTCGAAATGGAATAGTTTCTGGATATATGAAATCTGATTTGTTTCTAAAATGCGGAAAACACTTTTCCTGTTTTAAGAAGTGCACTAATTGTAAAATGAAATAGATCATCGATCTGTACAAACATCAAACATCCACTCCATTGAAATAATATCGTGTAGACTTTGAAACTGTGAAAAAGTTCCAGTTTCATGAAAAATATTTTATATGTAGCCAATTTATCTCAACACTGTTGCGTCTCATGGTATCAACACAAAAAACACATGAAACTGAGGCAAATGCAGATTCGCTTTTGAAAAATCATTCTAAAATATGTTGACGACTGTTTCAGTTTCGGAGGAATAAAAAAATCTATCGAGCGCTTAGAAACTCAAAGCGTTCAGTTTGTCCTCTGAAACTGTGAACTTTTTTCCCGTCCACAAACAACTTGAGAAATCGTTTTTTTCCGTTTCTTTCTCTGCGTGTAGAATCTGTTCTTCGGTCTAGTTACGACAATTTTGGATAGCAAATGTGTTCTAGTTTTGAAAATGGGTCAAAAATTTGGTTGATAAGAATGCAGTAGACGTATCGAAGAAAGGTTTTCAAAGAAAAAAAACATTGTTTTCATTTCGTAACCGTGAAAAATAGTGTCAGTTTCACAAATGATTGATCAAATCTGAAGTTATTCATTTTTTCAGTATTTTTGAAACAGTACAAGAAATTATACAAATATCAATAAAAAAGGTTGAAACAGTCAAATTATGAATATAAAACGCTGGTAACTTGAGAAAGTCTATATTTTGTGATTGTGACAAAAGACTGTTTCATAGACATCCTATTCAATCGTGTTCACGTAAAACAACATAAATATCACTGTAATCATTTGTCTAACAAATTTTTCGTAAGTTTTCCGGTTTCAGATATTGTTCTTGAAAGTTTTCATGCAACTTTCTCTATTATATAATTTGTCATTACGAATCGCGTTCACGAAAAAAAACTAAATGCAAAGAATCTTGAAAATTTCAACATCGTACTTGATCGGGAAAATGGAGTTATCATAAAAATAAAAGCGCTTTTGAAACTTGCAAAATAATTATTTTGGAATTTTCGCTTTGTAAAAAATATTTGCTGTTTCATATTATCTTCTTGTTATACAAGCAATCAGTACTTTAATAGCATTTTTCCTCATAGCCTATTATGTTTTGAAAAATTTGCAAAATATAATATATCATTTTTTCAGCTTTGTTTTTAGGAATTTGTTCAATTTCCAAACGATGCATGCAATCAAATGGGTTAACAATTTTCAAACATATTTTTCTTGCTTGTGTTTCTCTAATATTTCATCAAAAAATTATCTAGACTGCCGAATTCATTGACAAAATCAAAAAAAAAGAATATCGAAAACTGGAAAAAAATGTTAAATCACAGGAAACACTCGCTAAAATTCCTTGACCTTCTAATGCGTTTTTTAAATCATGATCTTCATCATAGAGAGCCAGAAATGTTGTGTTAAACCTCAAAGAATTCATTTAAAAATTTTGAAACAGTGCATAACGTTTCAGTTGCATTCATCAATAAATTTTCAGTCTCATAAGCCAACTTAACCATTTGAAGCCGAAAAATTATTTTCTAAAATTTTATTGTGACAAGATATCTCAACTTTGTCTGAAAACCGGATACTTCATAATACTTTTTTTTCTGCGAATGGCTAGATTTAATTAATTTATTGCAGCTATCATATATTCAAGAATCGGAACTGAAAAAAATTGAGCAAAAAATTTCAAAAATTTTCACACATTGCATTTTTTTGCTAATCCACTTGCATGTATACAAAAGCCACTGGAAGAATCTCATTAGCCAAATTGGATAACTGTTAGCTTTTTTTTTCAGAATCCTGGAAAAATGTTTTATCTATTTTATACGATATCGATGTTGTGCAAGACTAATTCGTTCCTCGAAAGTCGATTATTTCAGAAAAGTGTGCAACAGGTGATTCTGTTTGATATCAATATACGGCAACTATCAAACGATGGTGAGTGACCAAAGACTATTGTTTGTGGCACTCAAAGTTGCTTTCTTTGAAAAAAACGAGTAAGTTGAATGGAATGCAAAAATAAACAATCAACGATCGAAGAATCACGAGGAACTCCAAATTGAGATTCTGAAAGAGTAAACTATTCCCAGCACAAAATTATTCCGTTTCTTAGCATGCTTTTTTTTGCAGATTGAAACAATTAATTAATGGGTTTCGCATGTACATACTGATTTTATTGATTCTGAAAATGTGGACAGGGTTTAAATTTGAAATAACTTGTTAATTTCTTTATAATTGCATTTCGTTTTATTTCGAACTCTGAATGTGAAAACTGCGACTAATAAGCTATTTAAACAGTCAAATCATTAATACATCAACTACATCAACTACTACGATCAACTACAGAGAATATTTGTTTTTTTAAACTGTTTAATGTTGAAGCCTTTTGAGCGAATTTCTCCGATCGTATTATATTCTCACAAAATCACAAACAATGTTTTTACGACAAAAAAAATCATGTTACAAACTGATGCAAAGAATTCTCAAGATGAATCGAAAAAGTACAGTTTCTTTTGAAAATGAATATTGATTGTAACTGCCAAAGTTGTTGATTGTGTGGAAAGAATCACCGTATCAAAATATGTTTCCCATAATTTAAAACATTTTGCATTAATAATTTAGTACTGTACTGTTTATCCATATCATGTTTTTGAAACAGTGAATAAATTTATTCCGGTTACATAAAACAGGAAACATGCATGTTAGCTGCCATGAAACAATCATCCGATTATTAGTTATTAGAAAAGTCAGTCTAAATATCAACTGTGACCATCTCTAGCAAATGCAGGTTTTTTGAATCTCGGAAAAAAAGGGATTTCTGTTTCATAAGAATTGCTTGAAAGTCTCGGTTTCAGTTGTGTGTTCCCAAGGTATCCTTATCTCTTTCCCACAAAAAAGTCAAAGTTAACCAATTTTTTCCAGTAATCTGTGTTTTGATACTGATGTCGATAATATTGCGTCAACGAACTACCATATTCCAATTTTATGTGAAACTGCACAAAATAATTCTCGCCATATAAAATAGTCCACCATTATGCAATCTACCCAGAAAATCAACAATTTTGCCAAAACTCGTAAATAGTAAATTAGTCCCGTTTCAACCACCATTTGATACAAATTGTGCTGATATTGTGCACTGAATTCGATTGACTTGGACCAATAAATTTCAGACAATGTTTTGAAGTTCTTAATTTGAAACTAATCCTGAGTCGAATGACTAATTGAAATGTGCCCTTAATAAAAAAGCAACATGTTGTCGAGAAACGGTGATATTTTAAATGATTTCTAAAAAGTATGGTCATATTTTCTAACTATGAAGCTGAAAAAAAGGGAATAGACTTGACAAACAGCAAAATATTTCTGAAATTAGAAAAAATCATATTGAAAATGAACGAATTTCTCAATATAGTCTCAACCTAAATTTCCAACAACTGTTTTGATCTACTTCAGAAAAATGTGTCGTACTTTTTTTTGTAACCGTGAAGTTTTTTACTGTTTTACAAAAATTATTTGACCAACTTGGTTATTATTTATTCACTCTTGGAGGCAAATCGGGAGGAATGAACTGATGATTCAAAATTCATCTGTTTGATATTTTTCATGAAAAAAAAGCCAATATTTTCCGTTTCTTCAAGTGAATATTATGCAAATAAAGTACGAAAGCTGTCAAATAGGTATCAAAATCGGCAAAACTGATTGAAGAATTGAAACAGAAAAAATCATAATAGAAGATAATAAATAGTAGATGGTTTTCGGAGAAAAAGTATGCTCAACCGTTGAATAACATTTTCCGTTTCATGGTACCCGGTTTTTTCGTTAGTAATCAAAACCTATATCCGATTGACAATAGTTCTACAGGAAACAGCAAAAAAAATTGAAACAGGGCATGAAATCGTGGGAATCCTCAAAAAACGTGCAATATTAATAGATAGAGAGTATTGAGACCAAAAAAAGTTTAGAACTAACTTGTCAGGAAAAAACAAAACCAAGTATTTCAAGATGTTTTGGTCTGAAAAATCTAAATCAATGAATAACAATGAAAAAAATTGCAAGTTTGAATATTGAAACGGAAAACTTTTTTTTTTGAAACCATTAAAAAAAAGAAAAAAGAATCCCGTTTTATAGAATGCACATCTTGCAAGTTGAAGGAACTTTTTGATGAGTTGTACAACTTACCAAGGTGTTTTACAAGTGTTTTACTTTTGAAACTGCAAACGATATCAATTTTCATTCAGAAAATGCTGATAAAAAAGAATTACCACGGTGATCCTTCAAAAAATTTGAAAGTGTTTGTTTTGTAACCGTGAAAAGTTTCTGCAGTTTCACAAAAACTTGATCAATTTTAGAAGAAAGAATACGAACATTCTCGTTGTCAATGAAGCGTCAATAACATATCAGTAAACTAAGGTCTATTAAAATATGAGAATTGATTTCGAAACTGTGAAAAAGATTACATGTCTATCCAAAATGACGGAAATTCCATGTTTCACATTAAGTTTTTGAAAAAGCTTTGAAAGTTAACTGAATTCAGATGTGTCAAATTTGAAAAAATTAATTTTTCACAAAGTGGATTCCACATATATATTTTTTTGAAATTATTCAAGCAAATATCGGAACTAGAGCTATGTGAAAACTATTTGCCTGTCCATAAAAATTTATTTATAACAATTTTATGTTTATTGAAACTGTACCAAATGATATCTGTTTCATAAAAGTTTTTTGCAGCGTTGTGCTCAATTTCCTCTAATCATACGATTGTTATGGCCGAAAAACTAAATATATAAATGACAGCAAAACACTTGTTGACACAATAAGTCAGAATCAAATTATGCATTTTGATCAAATGCTGAACATCAACATTTTTTGAAACTGTGCGAAAATATTTATATTTTATGCAATGCGTTTCCCAGTTCAAAAATCAAGTGATGATGCGGCTCCTAATGTATAATTAGTTTTTCTTTTTTTTTCAAGACTTTTTCTCTGTTCCAACGGTTTTGAATAGTATTTGATATATGGTGTGCTAATATTGGGAATGATCATTGTGGATGAAGGCCTCATATCAAAAAAACTTCAAACAATATTCAGAGATGGAAGCTCATCGTGAAGAATAAACGAATTATGAAATTCTCACAAAACGTAGGATTTTTTTGAAACTGAAAAAGGCGAATGCTAGATTAGATAAGTTGCGGGCGTTTTTGTTTGTTTTACGGTATATTTCGACAATTTGTCCAGTAGCAAAAGCTACGAAATTGCTAAAGAAACATTTTGTGTTGAAAAATGAACTTTTTAACGATTTCCGTAACTGTGAATGATTTCGAAGGTATGGATAAAGTTTATTGCCGCTTAAAGGCAAATTTATAAGATCCAAGCGGATACGTTACGATGTGTCTAGTTGAATTGATGTAGCAGTATCCTCAATGCAGCTGCGGTGTAGCAAAAAATAAACACTTCGAATTTATTTTCGGTTTCAATTATCCGATTTCCACAATCAAAATCGTGGGTTTCAGTAATTCTGCGAAAAGCTATACCGTGAAGTTCCTATCCCTGGTCAACTATCACTTTTGAAACTGTGACAAAAAAACAGTTACATAAATTTTATTTTCGAAAGTTTTACTATAACTTTTCGATCAGTGGACGTATCCGGGCTATCAACTCTCATTTCCTGTTTCAATTATCCAATTTCGATAGTCAAAGTTGATCGTATCCCCATTTCATTAATTTTTTTTGTTCGCACTTTTCTTCTACTCCTAGTTTCTGTCGTTCAGAGAAAATAATTTTTTTGATACTTTGATCACGAACAAATACGGATTATAACAAAAATCAAAACAGTTGTCTACTTGAATTTTGGAAACTGTTAAGTTTTAAAAAACACTTTATCAATCAGAAGACAAGAATTGCTGGTTTTTGAAATTCAAAAATCTATTGATACGATGAAACCGCAGTTATATCCGACTATTTTTTCGGTTTTTTATTTATATTTTTCAAGGAAACTGGTGCATAGCAAAACAAACGTTTCAATCGGGTTAACAAATTGCAAATGTACTTTTTTGATACAGCGCGGCTCATTTTGGATCTTCAAAACGTATGCAACTACCACAATACAGTGACTGCAGAAAACAAATTGTTGAAAATATATCAATTTTTTGAAACATGGAAAATTTCCTGTTTTTTCCCTTATTGAACAACAGTTTTGGAAGCTGCATCTTTCCAGAGTCATTAAAAAAATTCATAGAAAGTTTCTATCCGAGTAAGTACCTTTGAAACAAATTCCGGTGCGCCTTTCTTGTTGTTTTATTTTGAAACAAATCATCTTCATTACAATTAACGGCATATTTACTAAAATGTAACCAAAACGAAGATATAATATATTGTTGAGAAACAGAATTATTTCAAACTTTTTGGAAAACATTTCATTGCTTATCCCCCTCAAACGCAGGTCCAAGCGGCGTAACAAACCTCCATAGAATTCATAGAATATTTTTGAAACAGCAAACAATTTTGCAGTTACATAAAATACTAAACTTGTCTCCTAGCTACCCAGAAAGTCAGTAATTCCAAGTGATAAGACGAATTCTTATGTAAATTAGTTTCCCAATGTTTTCATGTTTCAATTCATCAATATTCTTTTCAAGACAATTTTTCTGTTCCAACAGTTTTAAAAATAAGCCTAAAATCAAAAATTTTCAAACAATATTCAAAGGTGGCAACAATACAAAATGAGCAAACCAATTACAAAACTCTCACAAAACGGATGATATTTTTTTGAAACTGAAAAAAAATTAATCCAAGACCGCACTCTTTATTTTTCGATGGCGTTTTCGCTTACCTAACCGAACATTTCGACTATTTTTTCAGTAGTAAATAATTTTTCCAGTGGGTAGATCAAGACTTTCAACACGAATCGGTAGTAAATTTATAATGATCAAGCTGTATAATTTCCTGTTTCAGTTATCGAATATCTATTGTCAAATTGGATGAAAAATCGATTGTATTGCCGTTTCTTTAATTTTCTTTGCTCTTATTTTTTACTCTTCTCTTAATACGGCATTTCTCTTCTTCATAAAAAGTGATTATTGTTTGATATCTACAAAGCAAGTAATTACGGGAAGCACCTGGAAATTTGTTTTACACGATTTTTGAAGCAGGGAGTTTCAGAAACACAAAAAGAGTTTCAAGACAAAGGTTATTGTGAGAAAATGAGCGGTTAATGATACTACAAATAGAACATTTTTATTGTTTGAAAAATCAAACTTTGAAACAGTCCAAAAAATCAGTTTCATAGAAGGTATATTAAAAACGACTCTTTATGGCAGGTGATCCAAGAGCTCCGGCGATTCTTTTCTGTCTTGTGCATTTATCTTTTCCACTAAAATTAATTCGTTGGAAAATGCCATTTATTTGGGTGAGTTCCCAATATCACGATTTTCCGGGCAGAACCCAAAAATTTGTTTCATACAATTTTTGAAATGGAGTAGGTTTCAAGAACACCAAAAAATAATTTGGAAGATTGGAATGCCTGGAAAGTTTATAATTAAATTTGATGATTTGATGAAACTGTAATTATTTTGGCCAACATTGCAGTTTCATAGGCGAATTTCTAGTGGAACTAATCATCGATGAGTGTTGACTGATTTTTTTTACAAGTTTCATTTAGAAAGCATCAGTTTCATAGAATTTATATTAAAAGTCTACTCAATTAATGAATGATCCAATAGCTCCACCTAACTTTATTTCTTTGTGTTTGAAACTGCAAACAAAATTTGTTTCATTTTTAAAAAAAGTGATATATGTACTATGATTACTGTAGAGAACAAAGTGGAACAAGTATATCAATTTTTAGAAAAAGGGACAATTTCCTGTTTCAACGAACAATTCATTCCGTAAAACTGCATTGCTACGCAATTATTCTGTACAAGCAGTCAAAATTTTCAGTCTGTGCCTGAAACTGGAGCGACTTTTTTGTTGTAACTTTTTGCGAAAAAAAATCACGACTAAAGAGATATATCGACAGTATACTGAAATAAAATCCAAATGAAAATAGTACATTTTTTGTGAGAAACGGTGATTTTTTGAGTATTGAGATATTCTGATTTACTGATTTATGTGAAACAAACAACCTGTTTTCTGAAAATAATAAAAAGAGAACACGTTTTCACAACTAAAGTGCTTCACTTATTAACTGAATCGTAAAGTGAACGAAAAAAAATATTTTTGAGAAACAGTGATGTTTTGAGGATTACCAACTTCTGAAAAATATGGATACGAACTTGTGTCAGTTTCATGAAAAGAATTTTATGCGAGCCATTATTACATCTGTGAAACAATTACGAAGTGAAGAAAATAAACTTTTCTGACTCTGAAACTGTAAAAGTATAAAGTTTCATGAATATAATTTCATTCATGAATTTCGATTATTCAGTGTTGATACGGCCATTTTTTTGTATTTTTCATGCTCGATTCTACCTGTTTCAGATTCTCAAAAAGTGATTAAAGTTCCATTCCAGTATCAATCAATGTCAACAATGACTCAAAAATCTGTGAATTTTGAAACAGCAAAATAGTATTATACTTGGCAATTTTGCCTGTTTCAACTTCTTAAAAAATTACAGTTTCATGAATATGATTTTACTCATGATTGTTATTTTGAATGTTGTTGTAGCTACCTTGGCTGAAAATATCCGCAGAAAAATATGATCTAGCTCAAATTACTGTTTCATGATAATCGTTTATTGTTCAAAGTTAATACTTTTTTGGTGGAGTTTCGATTACGAGTGTCACAAAAATATGCCCCCAAAAAAATCGAGTAAGGTTGGGATTGAAAGTTTGAAGTTTAAGAATTAATTTTTGAAGTTTATATGATTTGATTTTATCCAACCACACTTTGTTTTCGAAAAATTTGTTCCACGAGATATTATTTCAATTTGTTGTGAACTGGAAAAATTGAAAAAATTGTGTATTGAAAGAAGCTTCGATTTCTACTCAACTATTTTCAACTTTCAATGTTGAAACTGTAAAATGTTAACAGTTTCATACAGAATAGTTTCAAAAGTTGCCACTTTTTGATACGATCTTCTAATATCTGCTCCACTAATATATTCTGTCAACAAAATGTTTTTGCGAGTCTCGTAGAAGCTCGGCGGCTCAAATTTTCATTTTTCCCAAAATTAATTTTTTTCATATATCAATCATAGAGAAAAAATGTTCAAAAATTAAACATTTTCCTAAAACTGCGAATTTTTCTCTGTTTCTTGAGCAGTACAATGCTGAGATTTGCTTTGTTAGAATAATGCAGACGAAAAATAGGTGCTTTTCCGGTCAAAACTTGATAAATGGGTGAGAAATCGCTTTGATATTGGAAAACGATGAAGATTTGATCAATGGAATATTAGAAAATTCTTTATACAAGAAGGTTCAGGAAGATTCTATCTTAATTCTGTAAAACGAGGATACACCTGGCAACACAAAATCAAAAAAAAAAAAAATTTAAAAAGTAGAAATAAAAATATTCCAATTAGGAAACTGTAAAAAAGTTGTACAGTTTCATGAATATGATTTCATTCATCGAAGTCTTTATTCAATGTTAACATTGCAAGTGGATTTTAATATTTACCTAGTTGTTTGATCTATTTTCAACTCGAAACAACTAAAAGTTATTTCGGTCAATTTATTCGCCAAGTTTTGAACTACTTGAACAACTGAAAGAATCAAATACTAGAAGAAACAAAGCGAATAGAAATATTCATGAAACAGAAAAAAAATCTGTTTCCCGAGACATACATTCCTGAGATCTACCTTTTTTTGAAAATCGTGAAAAGGGTTGAAAAGAAAAGAATTGATCGAATCAAGGTGGTATCGGACAAAAGTAAACTCAAACTATGAAACTGTAAAAATTCTACAGTTTCATGAATATGATTTCACCCATAATTTTTTTTCAACGCGATTAAATTTTCACATTATCCCAGTTTTCTTGTCTTTTGTCAGCTCGAAAATAAAATCAACTAACATTGGTTTCAGGCAATTTATTTGCTCAATTTAGAACTACTTCCACATTCCGTTGCTCAGTTTGAAGTATCAGACGCTGCAGGAAAAAAAATTTGAAGGAATATTATTGAAACAGAAAAAGTGTCTGTTTCATGAAAAATTTTAAAAATCCTTGATATCAAACTTTTTTTGATAATCGTGATGTATTGATCAATTCTGCGAACATAGGTAGATTCCAACAAAAAATTGAAAATAAAGATTTTATCAATTAAGGAACATAGAATCAGTATCGAAAGAAATATACTCAAATTATGAAATTGTGAAAAAGTTCACAGTTTCATGAATATCATTTTGCTCATGGATTCTTTTTTTTCAATGTTATTGATCGTGAGGTTATTTTATTTTTCTGCTTTTCAACTTGAACACAGTTGTTCGGCCTATCGTTTGTTCGAAAAACCTTATCATTTTTTTAATGATGATATTCGAACCACCTCTACATTCATAAGCTCACCAGACGACAATGAAAATACTTCAAAACACAAAAAATAGCAAATATAAAACTTTCATGAAACGGAAAGAAAATGTCAGTTTCTTGAACATTATATTTTGAAAACGTGAGTTTTACCATAATAATGCTACGGATGCTTCCACTTTCAGTCTGAAAATTTTCATACAGAACTGACAAACTTTCTGGACAGTTGATTTATATCAATAGTGTTGATTCCAATCAGAGAGTTATTTTATAGATCAACAATGACCGTGCAAGAACTATTGAACATATCGATTTCAAAAACCTATTTCCATTTCGAAACGGGAAAAAGTATTTTTACTGATATGATGTTGCATATGAGGTTTCAATGAGGAACTATAAGTTTTGCAGATTTTCGAAATGAGCAAAACAAATATGTATTCAACATCAGTATCTTTCAATCAGCATTGACCAATCTGTAGTTATTTGAAACTGTAAATAATTCAAATTCTTTTTTTGAAACGTTTCCCTGTTTCAATTTAGCTTCTTATTGAACAATCGAAAGTGGCGTTTTGATGATAAAGTATCTCCCTGAGGAACCCAAAAACAGTACTTTTTTGGACTAAAAAGCATGTTTCTTGCTTGGTTTTGCTAATTACTCTATGTGTAGATTATACAATAAAAGAGAGTTCAGTCAGTGATTAAATAATGATAAAATGTATAAATTGTTTTTGTGAAACAATAATTTTTTTTCTTTAATTTTAAGTTTCAGAGACAAACGACTTTGCAAACTGAAAAAAGGGTTAACAATGAAACTCTAAACACCTTATCGAACACAAAATATTTAGATTACGAAACTGTGATAATTATATAAGTTTCATCAAATTTATTTATTATGAGTTTGGTTAATACCTCTAGTCGTTTATCTCTGTAATTGGTGAAACTTCTGAAGTTTTCTGCAGCCAAAGAGATCGAATGTAGTAGGGTAGTTGCTATGTTGATAACGCATTTTTCACTCTATCATGTACACAAAATTTTCTGAAACGGAGATTTTTCCCGCGCACAAAACAAAATTGGCAGTTTCAGGCGATGTTCATCTTTTATAGAAACAGTACTTTTTTGATTTGATATGGAATTGTGGACATTTTTCTGCATTAAGACTTTTTTTTGTAAAAAGCGAAATTCTTGTCTCAGCGGATGCATTCCGTCAAATGGCGAGGTTAGATTGATGCTCGATGAAAAAAAAAGAGGAAAATCGATTTTATGGGCTGCTAGAAAAGGAATACGCAATTTTATGAAACGGAGAAATTATGCACAGTTTCACAAATTTCATATGAGTGATGTGGAGTTTGGATACGGTATTTATTCCTTGGTATTAAACTCTACTTGTTTTTTTTTGATGATTTTGTCTGTCTCCTTGTTGTTTTAAAGTTAGAATCTATTTTAGTAAAAAAATTTTACTGCTGATCAAACTCAACCTCCAACGTCGTAGTTGATTCTCACAAAACTCATACAATATTTTTGAAACTGCAAAAAAATTTCCCGTTACATAAAACACTTTCCATGTTTACTAGCTACCCAATAAGTCAATAGTTCAAGTGACGATGCGGTTCCTTTCGAAAGTTAGTTTTCCGATGTTTTCATGTATTCATGTTCGTTTCAAAAATTTTTCTCTGTTCCAACGGTTTCAAAAAATATGACATCAGTTTTTCTAATTTTATAAGTGAAAATGTACTTTTTGAATCAATATTTTCAAACAAAATTTAGAGGTGGCAACGATTCTAGAAGAATTAACAAATTATGAAACTCTCACAAAACTATATGTTTTTGAAACTGAAAAAAATAAGTTGCTGGCGTTTTCGCTTGATTTCCGGTATATTTCGACAATTTGTTCAGTAGTAAAAGCTCCGAAATTGCTGAGGAGTTGAAAAATGAACTTTTTAACAATTTTGTAACCGTGAATAATTTCGAAGGTCTGGAAATAATTTATTGCCGCTTGGAAGGCAAATGTATAAAAATCCAAGCGGATACGTTACGATATGTATAGTTGAGTTGATATAGCAGAATCTTCAACATGCAGTTGTGGTGATGTAATAATAAAAATTTCAGATTTTTTTTCGGTTTCAATTATCCAACTTTGATGAGCCATCGATCGTATCCATCAATTATAAGTCCCCGACCAATTTCCTGATTCATGAAAGTTTTTTGCCTACACTTTTTTTTTGCTCAAACAATTGGTAATCATTGCAGCAACAACAATAATTTTATGGCAGAAAACAAAGTGTTGAAATTTTTTTGGATTTTTTGAAACAGGGGAAACTTTCTGCTTTATCGAACAATACATTCCTTGAAACTGTATCGTTGCGGACAAAACAAAACGACAATTTCTCGTTTGAAATCATTCTTCCGAAACAAGAAGCCTTTCTTGTCTTTTTATTTTGAAAAAAATCACTTTCATCCCAATTAGCAGAGTAGGAAGCTATTTTACTGAAATTTAATCAAAACGAAAATATAATATATCGTTGAGAAACAGTAATGTCCTGATGATTGACACTTTCTGAAAAGAATGAACTTAAATTCTAACTATGAAACTGCGAAAAAAAGTTTACAGTTTCATGAATGGCATCTTATGTGTGATAGCTTTTTTTCGGCAATATTTCAGCATCGTTGCTATCTTAATTTAGTTTTTTTTCCAACCAATTGAACAGTTTGTTCTTTCTTCAAACAAAAAAAAAATAATTGAAACTGAAAAATAACTTGCGACCATAAGTACAGCGATCTAAATGGGGGTTTTGAAATGTATCACTCGACTTCAAATATGTACAAAAAATTAACGAACATTACCATAAGGTTGAAACACTGCAGAAAACAGAGTATCAAAATGTCATCGATGTTGTCGGAACAGAAAAAAAGAATTATAATTTTATGTATGACTGCTTTTTTGCAATATTGTGACATCGCTTTCTTCGTGAAAATTAAAGTTGTCGAGTTTCATACAATTTGCACAATTATTAGATCATTCAAATCAACATTAAAATTCCTGAAAATTCACTTTTTCTTATTATGGAACTGTAAAAAAATTAAAAGTTTCATGGGTATGTTTACATTCATGAATGTTGTTTTAGCAGTGTATTAAAATAAAGCCATTCAACTATGTAGCTCGATTCACTCCCGTACCCAGTTTCCTAGTTTATTGTGAGTTTGAAAAATGGAAATCCTGTTCCACTCAAATTATTTTTGTTGAAATGTGAATTGGAAATAATATTCTCGATGCATACTCTCAATACCCTTTTTTCTATTTTTTGATTAATCAGACCAGCACAAGAACTGTGGACCACGAAATTTCAATAAAATGTTTCCATTTTGAAACAGGAAACAAAAATATTGTTGCACTTTCTAGTTTGCTGGCAAATGTGAATTCAGATTTTCAGTACAAACAACAATTTTCATCCCCAATATCAATAACAATGAACAAGCAGTAACAATCTGGAGGATTTGGGACTGAAGAATAATTTTTTTTGTTTCAATTTAGTTTCTTAGCGAACAATCGGAATCGGATGTTTTGATGACAATGCCTATGTTACAATACTTGTTCTGTGAATATTTTTGCGAAATTGAAATTTCCTTTATTGATCACTAAAAATCTAGCCAACGATTATATATTCCGATTAGAAAACTGTGAAATTTTCTTCGTCTCCGTTTTTTGGAAATACTTTTACTGTAAGATATACCTTTTGAATATGACAAAAGTTCCGGATCGATGCTGATAGTACCTGATAATCAAAAAAAATGTAAGATCAATAAAACATCTTTGACTTTGGAATCAGAAAAATTTGTGAGGGATCCGCTTTTTCATTCGATGTCTACAATGACTAGTAGAGCTGAGATTTCAAAACATATTGTTCTATAGTGAAACTGCAATTATTTTCAATGAAAACTTTCAGTTTCTGAAGCTTCTTTTTTAATAGAAATAAGAACTTTAGTGATTCGGAAAACTTTCAATGATTCCCAGATTAATGTATGTAAAAAACACGACCTCGACTTCAAAGATGTACAAAAAATGAGCTTCATAAAACGTATTATCAAGAGATTGTAGAACTGCAAAAGACGAAATGGCAAAAAACTATCGAATTTCTCCGAAACAGAAAAAATTGCTATTGCCGAATGAAAAAAAATTTGGTTGTTGATAATTTGTTAACACGATTCTATCCCTGAACATTTCTGAAAATGAATTACATTCGAACTATGAAACTGAAAAAAAATCTACAGTTTTATGAATAGAATTTCATATATAAGCGCTTTTCTCGAATATTTCACCGATTTGTGGATGAAAATATTATTATTCAATTAAAAAAAAACGTTTTTATTGAAACTGTAAAAGACATGTTCAGTTTCATAAAATTTGCACAAAAAGAAAACAATTCAGAAGCAATGGGAGCTTCTGATAATACACAATTTTCTGATTCTGAGACTGAAAAAAAAATTTACAGTTTCAGGAATATGATTTCATTCATGATTGTTTTTTTCAGTCTTTTTTCTTATATTCGACTCCTTCCCGTACCTAGTTTACTGGTCAATTGTAAGTTGGAAACGGGAAATCCTGTTTCACTCAAATCATTTTTGTTGAAATGTGAATTGGAAATAATTTTTGCAATACATACTGATCACAATGAAAATAATTCAAAACTTGCGAAAACAAGAAATTCAACATTCTTGTATTTTACTCTCATAATCTGATGTCAAATTGTATTTCCGATGCGCAATTCTACTTGTTTCGGGTACTCAGATGAATGAATTTCCAATATCAACGTGTGTAAAAAAAAATATATGACCAATTGCTGTTGAAAAAGAAAAATAATGGTTCATTCAATAATTTTTACTGTTTCAACTTAGTGTCTTATAGAAAGTTGTGATAATTACTTCTTTGATGACAATACTGTTCGGAACAACTGTCAAAAAACTGATAACAAATGAAAAAAGTGAAATTAGATCACAATACCGGATTTGTGACTGTTTTTCATTTGAAACTGAAACATTTATTTGTATCTTGTTTGACGGAGAAAGTGTTTTACTGTTTTACTGTTTGAAAAATTCCTCAAAAGTTGAAATATTTCACTCTTCCAAAACTGTTTTTTATAAAAATTCCTGAAAATATTCACATTCACAAACACGAGTAAATCAAATTTTTAACTAGAGCATTTTGTTTTATAAAATAGTTCTTCAATCGGGAAACGAAGCACGCACTAGTTGGTAAAACTGCAATTTTAAATAGTTTATATCTGAAACGGTAATTTTATGGTATTTTTTTTTCTTCAATTTCAAGTTATAAAAAATGCATGAGTTGCAACGTGTTTCCGAGAACCAACGAAAAACCGTTTTCATTTTGAAACTGTGAAAATATTTCAGTTTCATTGGATGTGTTTCACTACGCTGATCCCATTGATTCTTTCAAAAACTTCGCAAATTCAAAAGTTTTTGAAACTGTAAAAAACTGCGAAGTATCCACTTACAAATGTTTCGATGGGAGATCATGAATAAGGCTCATGATAATCACCAGTCATTTTTTAAGTAGACGAATGAACTCATCAATGACAAAACTGAATAGATTCATCAAATGAGACAAATGGAACTGTATTTTCTAGTAGAACTGGCTGATATCAGTTTTCACAAGAACTTGTCCTTTTTCCGAAACTGAACAAAATTTCTAATGCTTTTTTGAAAGTTCGGAAACTTCATCTGCAATCTAAAAAAGCGTTTTTTGTTTCAAAGCTTAATTCGACAACTTTCCGTTCTAAACTCCGTTTGTCAAAACAAAAGATCGAAACTGTAATTTCATTTTTTCAAAGGTTGACCCGATTTTCCAAAGTAATTTCAAATACTTTTTGGCAAATTTTACCGTATCACGACAATCGTTTATTGTTTCGAATGATTTTTTATTTGATAGAGTTATTTCTCGGTTTTTTAAAATTTTTTTGAAGCTCCTCTGATTTCAAAAATCTGTCGTCTGAGCCAATATTTTCTAATTATTGTGTCTTTCGATATGTTTTAGTCGAATGGTAAAACCAAGAAAAAAGCAAAAACGATCAAAATAAAATGGAAATTTGTGGTCGCCTTTTTTGAATCAGACTTCTGCAACTGTAAAAAACTGTTTCCACAAAACATTGCGTTTGCAACAGTTGTTTCCGATGTAGTTTAGCAAGATAATATTTTTCACCAAACATTTTTTGATGCAAATCCAATTTTTCCCATCTCAACAGTTGATACTAAAGAAAAAAAGTATTTTAAACTTTTAAACTTTTCATAAAACTGCAAATTTTTCTCTGCTTCATGAGCAATACTTTCTTGGAATTCGCGTCGTCAGAATGATTCAGCTGTTTCGATCAATTGAACATTAAAAAATGCTTCTTTCTGTGAAACGACAAGGCACCTGGAAACACGAATGCAACGTAGAAATAAAATAATTCCAATTATGAAACTGTAAAAAAATATACAGTTTCATGAATCTGATTTCACTCACGAACTTCTTTATTCAATGTTGACATTAAATTTTTTGGATTTTTTCATTAACCAAGTTTTTGGCCTATGTTCAACTCGAAGTATTTAAAATCTGATTCAATCAATTTATTCTCTGAATTTCGAACGACTTATATGTATATTCATTGTCGCAAAGTTTGACAACAAGCAGAAATATCAGACACTGCAAAAAACGAAGCGTTTAGAAATATTCACAAAACAGGAAAAAATATGTCTGTTTCATGAAAAATACATCTTGGAGAACTACTTTTTTTTGTTGATAATCTTGATGTTTTAATCGCTTTAACATTCGAAAATTCTGAAAACAGATGGTCAGATTCCAAAAAAACTTTTTTTTTTGAAAAGAAAGAGTTGGTCGAAGTAAGATCACAGAGTCGGTATAGAAAGAAATATACTCAAAATATGAAACTGTAAAAGTGTACAGTTTCATGGATATGATTTTACTCATGACTACTAATTTAAATATTAACGGAACTTTCTCTGATGCTTGATTTCTTGTTCGAATTTTTTTTTGGAATTGTTTGAAAATGAAAGAACCTAAATTTCGGCTGATTCAAATTTTGCTAGATGAAGTTTGGAATACTTTGACATTCTGATGAACACAGTCGGTCAATGGCAGAACTCCAGCATTCGAAATTTTTGAAAGAATAAAACTTTTAGGAAACAGAAAAAAAATGTCAGTTTCTTGAACACTATATTTCGAAAATTAGAGATTTTAGAATAGTAATCCTCCAAATTTCAATGAAAATTTTTTTAAATACAGAACTAACAAACTTTCTGGATAGTTGTGTTATATCATTAATGTTGATTTGTATCAGAAAGTTGATTTTGGAACAATAACAAGATCGACAATGAAATTTCGATAAACTCCTGTTTCTATTTTGAAACAGAAATATTATTGTTTCGAATATGACGTTGAATGTGAGTTTTCAGTGAGGAACCATAACGGTTGCAGACTTTCGGAAAATGACTAGATTTTTATTCGCTCAATCAATTAAAGTGATCAAGCAGTAAATAGTCTAGAGTTTTTGAAACTGAAAAATAGTTTGACTTTTTTAAAGAAACGCATCCCTGTTTCAATTTAGTCCTTTATTGAACAACATGAACTGGTTTTTTGATCACAAAGCGTTGCCCTGAGGAAACCAAAAACAGTATTTTTTTGGACTAGAACATGTTTCTTGCTTGGTTTTGCTAATTACTCTATGTGTAGATTTTACAACACAATAAATTTTATTCAGTGCTTCAATAATAACAACACGCATAGATTTTTAACCTGAAACGATAATTTTTCCTTCAATTTCAACCATCAGGAACAAAAGACTTGACCAAGTGAAAATCGAACAAAAAACGATCATTAATGGAACAAAAGCACCTTGTCGAACACAAAATATTTCGATTATGAAACTGTGAAAATTATATAAGTTTCGTGAAATTTATTAATAGTCCGTTTGGTAATTGCCTCTAGTTATCCGTTTTTGTCATTGTGGAAACTTCTGAAGTTTTTCAAAAGCAACTGAAATCCTATTTCACTCAAACTACTTTTCTTGAAATATGAGCTTGAAATCCAAATGAGCACTGAAATATTTTCATTTGCCTGAAAAAACAAAATGCAGGAAAACAAAAAATAGCATAATTTTTTTTGAAACCTAAACTATTTCTGTTTCATAGACATCACATTTTCGAATTGTGTATGACTACGTTATTACTCCGACTAAGTGCGATATTGTGAAACTGGCCGATTTTTTGAATACTTGTCTCATAATGGTTATTCCAAGCAGAAATTTTGTTTTTACCCACCAAATACAAAAATTATCGACGAAAAATGTTCAATAAACTGCTCAAATTCTGAAACAGAAAATATTACTTTTTCAGTTAAATGTGAACACATAATTCTTGACTATAACTGCTACATTTTTCAACAACATTTGAAGTTCCATCTCCACCACCAATAAATTCCACAAGTAGTAAAAAATCTTTAGGTTCTGAAACTGGAAATAATTTTCTAAATTCTTAGTTAGATTTTTCAATGTTTCAGCATAGTTTCTTCTTAAAAGCGTATGCCTTGATATTTTAATGACGAAGCTACATATTTTACACTAGGTTAACAAGTAAGCGTGATTTGAACTGAAACATGCGTCTTATCAAACTTTTTTTCTCAAAGATAGGTTGATTTCATCAATGATCAGTTTGAAATATTTGATCTGCAAATATTTTCCATCTGCAACTGCAAGTTTTCTTTCATTTCAACTTCAGTGGCGATAGAATCAGATTCAAGATTGGCGAAATTGATCATGGAAAAAATCATTAAAAATCACAATATAAAAAGAGATATTCAGATTATGAAAATGCAAAAATTATTTCAGTTTCAATATTTTGTGACTACTTTTGCTATATAATTTCTAGTTTGGTACATTAGACATCTCCTTTTTTTCCAGTTACAAAAACACATCAAAGAAGCAAATGAAATCAGACAGGTATAAACATGTATAATGTTGTTTTTCAAAATAGTCTATGAATTTCAGAAATTTGAAATATTTTTTTTAAATTCAGTTTCATATACATTACGCTTTCGAATTACGTTCGTTATAGTATTGAACATATAATTTGAATTAACTGTTTCACCTATGAAATAAAAATAAACTTTTTTCCTACTTTCATGATGTTGGTGTCAATTGTGCATAGACATTTTGGAACTATAGCTGTTTCAGCGTTCAGTAGGTGGTCGAGTTCGATAGATTCGACAGTTATGACTCGGATCAGACCATTTGTCCTTCTCACTTTTGAAAATTGCCCATTTCTCTTTTGTTCCAATCAAAATGTACAATTTCCCACTATGATCAGATTAAAGTACTTTCTCTGCAAATATTTTCTATCTGAAACACTAATTTCTCATCGATTAATCAATTTTTAGTCACGAAAGTTAAGCGAAGAGAAGGGACAATGTCTATTCACAGTTTATGAAAATTATTTTTTACAGTTTCAACTTTTTGTGGATAGTTTTACTGTAATATTTCTGTAATATATCAAATTCCTTTTTAATTTTTTTGAAGTTTCACAATTTTCGATCTCGCGATTGAGATACCACGTGTATCAATTCAACGGAAACTAGAAAAGATGGTAAATATAGTAAAAACGGTTACGCTTCACAATTGTGCGGTCACAAAAACAGTCAGGAACCAGCTGTAACAATATCCGAAACATAATAATCAGGCGTTGAAACTGTGCAAAAAAACTGTTTCAGGCAAATTAATGACTCTCATGTGAGATTCAAAGTTTGATGCGATTTTGAAACAACTAAAAAAAAATTGGAAATAGTGGTAAAACGGCACTGTTCTACAATCAAGGACCGGAAAATGAAATCGAGGACCGAACTACCATACAAAAAAGCCTTTCGGTCCTCAATTCTAGAACAGTGCCGTTAAAACTGATGCATCAATTCATTGTCGAGACGAAAAACTGAGAAAGAAATTCTCACTTTGAAACGGTGAAATTTTTCTCAGTTTCTTTGAACATGTAACTTATTTTTTGATCATTTTTGCTAGTTGATTCATTGAGTCGTTTTGAAAATCCGTATTTTTCTGTAACTATCCACATTCCATTTGTGGCGAGACCTTGTAGGGCAACTCAATTTTTTTCAGATAAGAAATTTGCCGAGCATGTAAGAAGCATTGTTTACAAAATTCAATCAAATGACTAAATAGGAAACATGAAACAGAAAAATAGCAGTCAGATTGCAGTTTCAAACAAGAATTAACAGAAGATGACATGATTTATCTCTGATGTGTGAATGGGTGAACGTCATCGTTTTCACAAAAACTATGAAGATAAATCAAAGTTATCAATCTCATAATATGAAAATCCTCATTTTGAAACTGTGAAAGGACTGAAAAATTCATGTCATCTGCGTTCTCGTTATTTTTTCTTAAATGAAATCTCCAAAAAGTGCAAAGTTGGAGTTCATTGCTTGACTGAAACAATGAAAAAGTTTACAGTTTTATCATAAACATATAATCACCGATAATCATCGAATGTGATTGATTGATTGATCTCTAAGACAATATATATTGCATCTAAAACGGATTAGTGTTATCATTGCAATCGAATAAAGTAATAATTTCTGGCACTCTATATTTCGTCTATGATCTGTTTTGAAAATGTAAAAATTTCACAGTTTTCTGATAGGCACAATATTCAACAAGTTATTGTTTTTTTTTGCAGTTTCGGCCAAATATTGTGTGCTACAGATTTTCTTATACAAGGATATAGTTTTGAAAGATACTTTAATGCAATTGTTGAGCTAACAAAGAGATGTTGAGCGAATTCCAATCATCGTAAGGAATTTCTCTTAGTTTTACGAAACTGTAAATAAAATTCCTGTTTCTTGAAAACTGTTTTTGAGTATTTTTTAATTTCTTCTCTAGTGAAGAAATGTTTCGGATAAATAGCTGGAAATGTCGAATGAAGTCCGATTTGTGGAGGATTTTTTTTTGCAATTACAGATTCTCAGAATCAACTCATCTTATTTCTGTGAATTTTTGAGGAACTTCTGTCTATTAATTTTTGAACACTGAATTTAGTATATATTTCTTTTAGTAACAGGTAAGAACGTTACAATTTTGTGAAAAATAAAACCAGGATAATGCATTCATAAAAATTTCATTTTTTCTAAAATCCTATTTCAGTACAAACATTTATCTCGAAATGTGATTCATAAACGAAATGAAGATGAACAAAGAGTTTCATGTTTTTTCTGAAACTGAAAAAATTACAATTAAGAACATATGAAGCTGCCAGATTTTCTGAATATTTGTCTTCTAATATAAATGTTACTACAAACTAAAGGTTCATTTTTGACCACCAATAACAGTCCGAATACTATTGAACATACATGCTCAATAAGCTGCTCAAATTGTGAAACAGAAAAAAATACTTTTAAGAATTTCAGTTTAATGTGAATACATAAAAATTGCCGATAACTGTCGCAACTTTTCAGCAAAACTTGAAGTCCATCTACATTATCACTAAATGCCGCA
The DNA here is from genome assembly GCA_963573275.1 of Caenorhabditis uteleia. Taxonomy (NCBI): domain Eukaryota; kingdom Metazoa; phylum Nematoda; class Chromadorea; order Rhabditida; family Rhabditidae; genus Caenorhabditis; species Caenorhabditis uteleia. The sequence continues at coordinate 3,412,593 of OY752135.1, read as the reverse complement.
AGTAGCAAAATATCTGTAGTGTTTGAAACTGAATTGTTTTTTTTTTACAAAATACTATTGTATCTATGATAAGATAAATATATAATGCACATGTTGATCAGTTGAGACGGCAATTTTTTTTTCATTTTTTTCAATTATGCAAACTTTTATCGACGCAGTGAAGTTTTAGCAATAACTAATTATGAAACAAGAAAAAACTCACCGTCAACGATATATTCATATTATGAAACCGTAAAAATTTATTGAAGTTTCATTGTTCGTTGAATGCTTCTCTATGATATTTCTAATTTCGTTTGCATGTAGTTCTTATTCATCATAGTTTTGACATTTGATTCATTGACATTCTGATGTAGACAAGTCAATCATACCCTATTTGCTTCTGAAATTGCAAACTCTTTCCAATCAGTTTGTTGATTTCATGAATGTACAGAATATAATACTTGCTCTGTGAGAATTTTTCCACAAATACCGCAAACTTTCTTTCAATACTAAAACATCCAGTAACGAAAGAGTCCTCAGGCTACAATGGAAAAATTAGTAAAAATCACAATATATAAATAGATATTCAGTTCATGAAACTGTGAAAATGATTCCAGTTTCAATATTTTGTAATTACTTTTCCTGTAACATTTTTAGTTTGATATGCAAAACATATGTTACTTTTCATGTTTTTAACTCTTGCTAATTTCAGATCCCAAAATAAATCGCTAAAGCAAAGGAAATCAAACAGATATATGAATATATTATCAATTCGAACAATTGGAAATTATTCATGTTTCATCAAGATTTTTTCACCATTCTTGTGAGTACGGTCCAATAATCAATCATCTAGCATGTAATTTTTTGTAACCATGCATTCAAATATGCTGCTCACGATGTGATCAAAAAAGTTCAAAATGAAAAATCACCTCATTTTTGAGAGCGGAAATTCATAATCATTTATCGAACACGAAACTTCACCAATTGGCCAGATAAAAAGGTCAGAACAGAGACATGATAACTACAAAAAATTGCAGTTTCAGACAATAGTTGATAGAAGCTAACAATACTTATCAATAATAAAAATTGAAAACTTCCAAAGTTTTTTTCATAAATCTGAAAAGATCATTCTCATTGCCGAATCAGTATTGTCCTTTTCAAAATATAGAAGATCTTGTGTTTGAAACTGTGAAAATGGGTTTCAAAAGGTTTCAACCAGGACTCAAAGTCCCGATGCGATTGTGTATTTTGCTACTCGAGTTTCATCGAATTCTACAAAAGTTTACAAGAAACTACACACAGAAAACAGAGGCAAACGTTTATGTAGTCGTTTTGAAACGGTAACTATTGGTATTATAATCTCCCTCACTATCAAACGAATTCCATTCACGAGTAATGTTAAAGTGTGAGCAACGGGGAAAATATAGAGTGCACATTGGAATGACAAAGAAAGAACCAACATAAAATTTCAATAATAGACATGTATTCTGTATTTGAAGCTGTGAAATTAATTTCCATACCGAAAATTTTTTTACCACTATTTCCTGATTATTATGGGGAACGATAACTTTCGAAAATTCTAACTCAGTTTCTGACCAACAATTTCACTTGATTTGTGCTATTTTTTTCGTCAACTCAATGTTTTTCCTGCAATCATCCCTCATTTTAATTGGGTCTGACACTATTAATTCAATTTATTTGGATTGTTTACTGAAAACATCAAGCCGGAATTGAATTGGTAAATCTCGATCCCAATACATAAATATTTAGATCGAGAAACTGAAAAAATCGTTTATTCAGAAAAATATGAAATTCAAACAAATAACCTGATTCTGTTTGAAACTCTGGCTTCTTGGAACACTTATTACTCCATTGTAGGTTACTGCTGCAATACTCTGAAGCTTTGTTAGAAACACTACGAAAAACCAGAAAGAAATGAATGACCGTTGTCGAAAAGATTCCAGTAGCAGTTCATAAAATTGGTTAGGAAAGTTAATATATTTTTTGAAATTGAGAAAGTTTGGAAATTGTTATTTTTTCAAATGACCTTTCCGAATGCAAAAGACAAAACATTCTAATATTAGAAGAAAAGAAACAAAGGCTCATTTGAATTCGAAACTGTGAAAATTCTTTCAGTTTCTTCGAATCCATTTTATCATTCTTGTAAGGTTTTTGTACTTACTGACCTGCTAGTTTATTTTTTCAACACTGTAATTATCTGTAACTATTGATACCAAAAAAAATTACATATATTTGTTTGCAGAGACGTCAAGAAGAGAAGTAGCTAAAAGAATTTTGGTATCATGAATGAGTTATCAATAAAAAACTAAATGACTGATTTGAAACAGGAAATATGTGAACGTTTTTAGTTTCATTAGAATTCTAGAGAACTTGACTTCAATTATTGCTTCATCGATTTCACAGGACCAGCCGCATACAGAAACAAGAAATATCAACATTCAAAGCAAGAAAATCTATGTTTAAAACTGTGAAATAAAAGCTGTTTCAGAAAAAAATGGGGCTTCCATATGAATTTGACATTTTGCTCAATAATACTAATAATTCACGTGAAAAGAGTTTCAAAAAATGTCTAGCAGCTTCTCAAACACCGCATTCAAGTATGCATTGTTACAACAAAAAATAAGAATCTAATAATCTTTCTTTGAAACTGAGTGTGGCCTTGAAACTTTGGAATTTATTTCAGTTGCATTAAACTTGTTTCTCATTCAAAAATTTATTTTACTTATTCCTATATTGACTCCTTTTGAAAAATGTGTGTTTTTGTATAACTGTACATTCCATCTGAAATTTTTACATATTTTTGACCACTAGTCATCAACTTTATCCCAGATAGGAGAGCTGCTGATAATATTACAAGAATCGATAACAAAGTTAAATCAATTAATGAAATGTGATGTTTGCAACAGAAAAAATTCGAACTTTCAGATTGCAGTTTCAGATAATAATCAAAAAAAGTTAACATGGTTTATCCATGTTATGCGATGGGTAGAACTCTTCTTCGCTTCGTTCTCACAAAAACTATGAGACTCCTAGAAAACTCTCGTGTCTGCTATTAGTGGAGTGGATCATTTTCAAAATATAAAAATTCTATTTTTGAAACTGAGAAAGGACTGTTTCAAACAGAATCAATAATTTTATTTAACTGGTTCCGTCTAATTCTGTTTCTTTGAATTTTCCAGAAAAAAACCCAATGGATGTTTGATATATAGAGTTCGCTTTGAAACAATTTTTTTCAGTTTTTTCATTTCATATTTGTCCGTTTCTAATTACTATGAATCAAAACTAGAAACTGTTTATTTTCTTCTGAAACTGTAATTCACCTGAAATGAAAATGGACAATCTGGAAAAATCTAAAATTCCAAATTGTCAACCGGCACATTTCACATTCATCAGCATCTCTTTAGGTTCGGATCTCCGTATGATCTGCATTCCTGAAACTGTGAGAAAAGTTACAGTTTTATCATGAACACATAATTTGCTAATATATACTGAATGACGATACATCCTGGCAAAGAATGTCCAAAATCTGATGCATATTTCATTCTGAAGCCTGTTGTTAATATTTTCATACAATATAGATACCATTTGGATGACTTCAAAAAGAGAAGGATATCGAAAAATAAATGGATTACGGAACTATGGAAAAAGTTTCCAATACATTTCTCTGCAGCAAACTTTTTTGTGAGACCAAAAACAAACATTTGAAGACTGTTATTGGTTAGAAATAGCTGAAACTGCTAAATTTTTCATACGAAACAAACCATTTTCAGTGAACACTAACAGATAAACTAGTGATTTTTGTGATTCCGAATTTTGTATATATTGTTTTTCGAAAACTGAAAAAAATCCATTTAATTCAAATGAAAGTATCAAATGCCGTAACCAATATTGTCGGTACAATATTTTGCAGTTTCAGACAAGTTTTGAGAGCTAAAGCTTGTCGTGTTCAGTAATTGGCCTTCAAAACTATCTTGATAAATTTCAAAGAAATTTTCCAGACAGATAAGAAGATGAATAGCAAGTTTTCATCATCATGAGAAAATATTCATTTGTTTCTGGAAATTGCAAATAAAATTTCTGTTTCTTAGAAATCATTTCTGAGAGGCTTCTCAATTTTTGTTTAGTGAACATTTATTCTTCTTCGCAAAAAAAACCCGGTTTTTCAAGTAGAATATTAAATGACCAAAAATATTTTTATCAAACTCATCCAAACCCTTCAAATGTATCGAAAATCGAGTTTGGCGATGCGAATTTATTTTATTCTTTGGCGCGCGGCCGTTGACCCCTAGAGAGATTTCAGCAAAAAAGTTATAGTCAATAGGACTAACTGGAATCCATCGACTTACTTCAACTATTTTGAATATTTTGAATCAAACTGAAACAGTTAAAACAGTATCTTTGCAAATGAGCCAAAACATGGAAAATAGTGAACGTCACTACTCTCTGTATTTTGTTCGACCCGATGAAATGAAGAGAGTCTTACTAAAAAAACATAGTCTCGATATGTTTTCCACACATCGGTTTGAAAAAGGTGAAAATCGGCCGATTGTTTTTTTCTGAAACGATTTTTTTCAGTTAACGCAATTAATGATACTTTTTGAACAATTGAGATTTTGAATATTGTCAATATTGTTTTCGGAAAACTGTAAAAAATGTACTTTTCGAGCTTTTTGAAGGTTAAAATATTCCAAAATTCCGACTTTTGCAGTTCCAAATGCAATTGGAACAGTATCAGTGTTTTTCCTTCACAATTCTTCCTCAAAAAACTGTCTGCAATTTCCTTTTGTCTCGGTTCAGGTGGAACTTTTAGTGGAAAAGTGAAAGCAACTGAATTGAATTCAACTTTTTCGCTGAATAGACCAAGTAGCGATTAATGAATTTCAAACCAAAAACATACATATTGAGAAACTGCAAAATAAATAATGGTTTACCAATAAAAATAATCGTACCCGTTTGTCGTTCGAAATCTCAGTTTGAAACTGCGAAAAAATTCACATTTTCGGGAAAAAAAATATCGGACCGAAATTTCGATTCCCTATGAAAAACGGAAAAAAATGAATTGAGATCAAACAGTCGTTACAGCAGAAGCTGATATAATTTGTTAGAAAAATTTATTAATTTTTTGAAACTGAGAAAACTTTTTCACTTCCCTTTTCTCAAGTTGCTTGAACGTATCGCTGTTTTCCAAATTCAAAAGACACGAAATTCGTCCAATAGATAAAAAATAACAAAGACTTATCTATTCTGGATTTGAAACTGTGAAAATTATTTCAGTTTCTTTCAACTCGTTCATTGTTTATCTTGAAAGTTTTTCTAGTTAATCAACTACTATGCTCGCAAACATTACTGTAACTCTTTGTAACGAAATGTCCCACACTGACTACATATGTTTGCTCGTATGGGACCAAAAAATAAACGATACGTATACGAATGCACCATGAATTATTTTCAATGAAACTAAATCCAAAAAATGGCTGATTTGAAACGGGGACAAATTGTGGAAGTTTTCAGTTTCAATTAAATAATATGATGTGTCAATTATCTTATCTAAATGTTAGTAATATAATGATTGCGTTTCACATTTGACCGAATTTTTTTTCACTTCCACAAGAGCAGTCTAACACAAAAACAAGATTTAACAACAATCAAAACTTACTTTTACGTTTTGAAACTGTGAAAAAAATCTGTTTCATAGGAATAATAAGACTTCCTTGTGAAATTCACAGTTTGATACGATTCGGAAACATATACAAAATTTTGAAGTAGTGTTAAAACATGGATCAATTTAATATTCAGGCGAAAAACTGATAAATGTTATTCCCAAGGAAGCTGATACTTATCAAAACTTTTATATTTTGAGAAAAGAAGGTTCTGATGTTGAAACGGTGACATTTTTCTCAGTTTCATAAGACTTATTTCTTGTTTTTGGATTGATTCTATTAGTTGATTCATCGAGTCTTTTTCAAAAACCGTATTTTTTTTCAATGTTGTACTTTTTTTTCGTGGCGAGATCAAGTACGGAATTGTTTCTGGCAACATTCTCTCAACTTATTCGCATTGTTCTATAGTCGTACTATCTAATAATAGAATCGAATAACTAAATGTGAAACATGAAACAGAAAAAAAGCAGTCAGATTGGAGTTTCAAATAAGTATTAACAGAAGATGACATGATTTATCTACGGTGTTGACATGGGTGATTCTCGTCATCGTTTTCACAAAAACAATCACGCCTCGATATTGTTATCATACATATCTGTTTTGTCTTAATGGAATCAACGTTATCAGTTTCAAAATATGAAAATCATAATTTTGAATCTGTGAAAAAGTGTTTCACACAAAATTAAAAATTTGATTTCACTTTTCTCGTCGCTACTTCTTTCCATCCAGACTTCGAAACTTAATAATAACTTGTCCCGATTTTTCGATTTATATAGTTCGCTTTGAAACAGATTTCACCTGAGTTGAACGTATATATTGTTTCCAATATTGATGAACCAATGTTGACAAATTTCGATCATCTGAAACTTAAAAGAATCTTGAAAATCGGAAAAACATATTTTTTTCCTGTTCAAATGACCAGCATACATAGTAAGTCAAAACATTCTGAGTTTTGTATATTCTATTTTCCTGCAACTGAGTGTATAAAGATTTTGAAACTATGAAAAAAATTCCGTTTCAACCCAAAATATATTGCTTGAAAAATTGAATATCTGGAATGTAGACAAACTGATGCTTTTTATTGGGATATTTGAAACCGTCACTTTCAATAAGTTTTGAGAGTTAGATCTGTTTATATGTGGTATATCTGAAACGGGAATAAGTTATAGTTTCATGAGCAGCACAATATGTGATATATGATATAACAATTCCAATTCTGGAGCGATTTTCGCGAAAATTATAGGTATCAGAACTATGTGGAACTCATATCGGTTGTAACGGGCAAGGCTTTGCCTTTCCCGTCATTCGTAGTTAGTTGTTATTTGTGAGCTCGTAAACATCATTAATCTTATGTGTAACATTTCCCCCCACTATTTTCTATCTTGATATCTCTTGTGTTTATCATTCAGTTCGAGAGACGGGACCGGAGAAGGTCGCCTAACATCCGGCCCTTCTCCAATGGCCCGCACACTAATAAAGGCCTTATTAGTAGCATATCCATACCTACACCACATGAACTGACCGAGACAGGTGAGCGCCCTGTCTCGCGTTACATGGAGGTTCCTTACCGAGTAGGAACTAATACCTCGCGCTCTTTATCAGAGGTATTAGTCTCCGCGAACCCCAGGTCGCAAGATCCGAGGACCTGGTGTGCTAAAACCCCGCTACCACCATCAGCTTTCTACTAATCGTTTTCTATTTCTCATTCTATCGTCTAGTTGGTTTTCGTCTGGTAACAAGAAGCACTACCGCTTCTTTATTCTCATTTGGATGCAGACTTTTGGTCATGGCTACAAGGATCGGCAAGATAAATTGATAAGTGAATGGATTTTTTTGTTGAGTTTTAGTTTTGATGTATGAAATAGCATTGATCGTATTTGAATTATGGACATTGAATTGAATTGAATTGAATTGAGCCAAAGGGCCTTATTATTGATATTGTCCCATAATATTATTATTATTCTGAGAATTGAGATTTCATATTGAGAGCCGAAAACATTGATTGAGCGATTAATTTGATTGTTATCTTGTCACCTTCTAAATTTCTTATATAAGCATCCACCAGACAGTAGTTTAAGTCTTTCAACCTAGTTCTTTTGTCTGATTACTCGACGTAGAAGTATAATAACTATAAGCCATGAATAGTTATTTTGTATTACTCAAACTGAATACAAGCATCATCACCTTATTTTAAGATGTATATTATAGGGTTGACAGTGAAGATGATGCTAAGGACTAGGTATTGAAGTGCTAGATTGATATTGTTGAGAACGATAGTTTTTTCCCGATAAGTAGACTCTAATTGATTGTCAAATATTGCTGTTCTCGGAATATCTCAGGTATTATACCATCAACAACTTTGAGATGCTCCGAGGACGTAGCAACTTAAAAAAGGGGGGACCTAACCCTCGATATTCCTATTTCCTATTGTTTGATAATATCTTTGTATGAGTGATATGCGTCCAGGGGAGTCCCCGTATTCCAACTCTATTCCAACCGTCGGAGATGCTCCGGGACGTAGCATCATTGAAGGGGTAGGATGTAACGGGCAAGGCTTTGCCTTTCCCGTCATTCGTAGTTAGTTGTTATTTGTGAGCTCGTAAACATCATTAATCTTATGTGTAACATTTCCCCCCACTATTTTCTATCTTGATATCTCTTGTGTTTATCATTCAGTTGGAGAGACGGGACCGGAGAAGGTCGCCTAACATCCGGCCCTTCTCCAATGGCCCGCACACTAATAAAGGCCTTATTAGTAGCATATCCATACCTACACCACATGAACTGACCGAGACAGGTGAGCGCCCTGTCTCGCGTTACACGGTGTAATGCAACTAATTCGAATAAACCAAACCAAGCTGAAACCGTCAGAATAGCCAATACATACATATTTTGATTGTGAAACGGAAAATAAGAAATGGTTCATCGAAAATTTAAAAATCCAAACAAATAACCTGATTCTGTTTGGAACTCTGGCTTCTTGGAACAAATATTATTATTAATGCCGTTTACTGCCGCAATACTCTGAGGCTTCGTTAGATACACTACGAGAAACAGCGGAAAAAAAATGAATGACTGTGGTCGAAAAGATTCCAGTAGCAGTTCATACAATTTGTTAGCAAAGTTAACATATTTATTTGAAACCGAGAAAGTTTGGTAATTGTACATTTTTTCAAATGACCTTTCCGAATTCAAAAGACACAAAATTCAAATATTAGACGAAAAGCAACAAAGGCTTATCTGTTCTGAATCCGAAACTGTGAAAAATATTTATATTTTTCAATTTCATTTATTATAATTGGAAAGTATTTCTATTTACTGACCTGCTAGTTTCTTCTTTCAACTCTGTAATTATCTGTAACTATTTATACTAAAAAAAATTACATATATTTGTTTGCAGAGACATCAAGGAGAGGAGTCCGTTATCATAAATGAGTTATTGATAGAAAATTAAATGGCCGATTTGAAACAGAGAAAAATGGAAGCATTTTCACTTCAAGATGAATACTAGAAAACTCGAATTCAATTATTTACGTTAAGAAACTGACGGTTCCTCTATTGATTTTACTTCTTCGTTTTCACAAAACCAGACGCCGACAGGAACAAGATGTAATATAATCAAAAACCAGAAGATTTAAGTTTGAAACTGTGAAAAAAGCTGTTTCAGAAGAAAGTGCGACTTCCATATAAACTAGACCGTCGATCTTCGATACAACTGAAAAAAGCTTCTAAAAAACATGTAAAATAACTTCGAAGTTGATTTGTTCCCATCTGAACTATCTCCGTCTTTCTTCTTTCTAGCATTCAACAAGTCTGCATTGTTACAACAATAAACTAGAATCTAATTTTCTTTCTTTGAAACTGAGTTTATCACATGTTCTATACTTTTCGAGAAAAATAGTGTGGTCTTGAAACTTTGGAATTTATTTCAGTTAAGCTTGTTTTTCATTCATAGATTCCTTTAATTGTTCAAATATTGACTGTCCTTTTGCAAAAAAAATCGTGTTTTTGTAAAACTGTTCATTCCATCTGAAAATATTTTTTTTCGTGGCGAGATAGGGCGTTATTTTTGAGCACTAGTCATCAACTATATTCCAGATAGGACGGCTGCTGATAATATTACAAGAATCGATAACAAAGTTAAATCAATTAATGAAATGTGAACTTTGCAACAGGAAAAATTCTATTTTGCAGTTTCAGATAATAATCAAAAATGAAAACATAGTTTATCCATGTTATGCTATTGGTAGAACTCTTCTTTGTTTTCACAAAAAATATGAGATTCTCAAAAAATGTTTGTGTCTGTTATGAGTGAAGTGGATATTTTTCGAAACATAAAATCCTATTTTTGAAGCTGAGAAAGAACTGTTTCAAACCGAACTAGAATTCTGTTTCTTCGAATTCTACAAAAAATGATGAATCTATCAGTTTTCCCGAATCAAGTACTATATAGCTCGTTTTGAAAAAAAAAAACTTTTTGAGTTCTTTTACGACATATTTGTTTGTTTCTATTACTATGAGTCAATACTAGAAACTGTTAATCGTCATCTGAAACTGTAATTCACCTGAAATGAAAATGAACAATCTGGAAAAACCTAAAATTCCAAATTGTCAACCGGCATATTTCACATTCATCAGCAACTTTTTAGATTCTAATTTCCGGATAACCTGCTTTCCTGAAACTGTGAGAAAAGTTACAGTTTCAGTATGGAGATATGATTTGCTAATATATACTGAATGACGATACATACTGGCAAAGAATGTCCAAAATCTGATGCAAATTACTTTCTGAAGCTCATTGTTAATATTTTCCTACAATATAGATACAATTTGGATAACTTCAAATGATATCGAAATCACAAATGTAGAATGGAACTGCAGAACTTGATATCAATATAATTAAGTTCACATTCGAAACTGTGGAAGTATTTTTTTTAAGTTTCAAACTGTTTGCTTCTTATTTCTTGAAGATATTTTAGTTACTCTGCCTTCAATTTGTTTTTTGAAAAACTTCTGTATTTGAATGCACCCTTTGCAAACATGCTTGGTAGTTGTAATACCTATGACTGTTGTTGGTAAGAAAAGTCTGAAGCTGTGAAATATGTAACCCGAAAAATTATTTTTCAGCGAATTCATTGGATATTACAATCGAGTTTAGGGGTTACGAACTTTGTTTACAATATTTTTCAAAAACTGAAAAAAAATCTTGGTACATATGTATAGTAGAAATAAAAATATCAGTTGCGTGAATAGTATCCGCACAATGTTTTGCAGTTTCAGTCAAGTTTTGAGAGCTAAAGCTTGTCGTATTTAGTAATTGTCCCGTATTTCAAGGAACTTTTGTAATTGTCTGACATTATAGATTGACCAAGAATGTTTGTTTTAGTTGTGAGACTTACAGCGAGAGTAAAACTCAAAAAATGTCGATTTACTATTGATTCAACAGAATGAACACGGTAAATTTTTCAGTAAATGCATCCAAATTTACCAACTACTTCTGATATTTTTGAACCTTTTGTGAAAGTGAAGAATTATACAGTTTCATAGAAGAAACTATATCCAGTGAATGCACCAATTATATTCGATGTTCTTTTGGAACAGCGGTATAAAAAACTTCCCAACGTCTTGTTGATCGAATAGGGATATTTTTTGAAAACATAATACTTTTATGAAAACTTTGAAAGACTTAATACAAAAAAAACGTTTTTGTACAGTTCCATACTATTTCGAATGAAATGAAAAAAATGCGCTCATTATCAGAATATTTGGCATATTATTTTGAAACCGTTTCTAAGATTTTAGTTTCAAAGTCAATATTTTCTGGATTACTTCGAATATTCTTCCTCAGTAAAAGCAATAGACTAAGTGGAAAAAATGGAACCATTTTGAGATGATTTTAGAAACTTGGAGATTGACTAAATTTGCTGATCGTGATAATCAATGGGACTTTTGAATTCCATCAATAATTATTTATGTCACAAAACTGAACACTTTCATTTTTCATATAAAACGGGTATTTTCCTGTTTTTTTGTTAATAATGATCTACTTTTTCTGTGCATCGGAATCATAAGTAAGTGACACAACTACGAAATAAGTAACTCTCGAGATTCTATATTTAGTTCATATTGTGTTACGGAAACTGTAAAACTTTTACAGTTTCATGAGGAAAAAAAAAATATTCAGATTACGAGTGATAGTGAATCAAACGAAGCTCTATGCAAAACAACTTTTTCGGTTTCAAACTACAGGGTGGCGCATAAGTATGGAGCCAAAGTTTTTCAGCGGTAGTTCTGAAAATAAGGGCCGTATTGCCGGATGAATGTTATTTTTTGTTAATATGGATCACAATACAATAACTCAAACATAGATTATAGGACTTTCTTATTCCGACGGATAAATACAACATATAAACGAGTTCGAAAATATTGCCTCGGAGCCGCGGCTACTCATCACCTTCAAAGTATTATATCTGACCTTGGAGGTAGTTTCAAAGAAAGATATTTATGCCTCGTTTGGTCCATATACAGACTAATATTTTCCTCAGAGGAATTTGTCTAAATCGCCCTGGCTTTTTCGTGACGGGCTAGTACATTTCAGTGAAAAATGCAGCAAAAAGTTTCAAAATGGGCAGATTTCAGTGTTTCGATTAAAAACCCCTCAGTATTTTGTTTTTTTGTGATTCTTGAGACAGAAAAAACATTATAAAAACGTATTACCTAAAAAAAACTTGTATGAGTGAAAATGGGAAAATTCTTGCCATTTTGAAACTTTTTGCTGCATTTTTCACTGAAATGTACTAGCCCGTCAAGAAAAAGCCAGGGCGATTTAGACAAATTCCTCTGAGGAAAATATTAGTCCATTTATGGACCTAACAAAACATAAATATCAATTTTTGAAACCAACTGCAAAGTCAGATATAATACTTTGAAGGGGATGAGAAGCCGCGGCTCCAAGGCAATATTTTCGAACTCGTTTATGTGTTGTATTTATTCGTTGGAATAAGAAAGTCCAAAAATCTATGTTTGAGTTATTGTATTGTGATCCATATTAACAAAAAATAACATTCATCCGGCAATACGGCCCTTATTTTCAGAACTACCGCTGAAAAACTTTGGCTCCATACTTATGCGCCATCCTGTATTCTTGAGAGAAATAACAGTACTTATCTACTGATTATTCATTTTGATTGTAAGCCGGACGGGTATCAACTCGAAGCAGAAGGTAACTATCATCGAAACAGACATTTCATCTCTGAAGCTGTTATTAAAATCACAGTTTCAAAGCATGCTTTGTGTGTGATTTTTTGAATATTTTTCGATAAAGGAATGAACAAGTCCGTTTTTCAGAAGCTCAAAACTTTGGTTCTGAAAATTAGATGAGTTTATGATAGTTTTGTAACAGCGACTATCCAAATAAATATTGCTGCTTCATTAGCACAAAATCATTTTTCATACTTTCCAGTCCATATTCTTGTTTTTATTTTATGAATATTCGGGAAACAGTCACACCTTTCAAAATCCATGAATGACAGATTGTTGAAATTTTTTCAAGCCTTCATTTTTTTCAAACGTTTCATTTTTCACAGTGAATGTTATTACAGACATTTGCTGAGCATGTAATAATCATCGTTCAAGAAATTATATCAATTGTTCAAATCATAAATTTGAAACAGGTAAATATGCAAAAAAAAAGATGTCAAATTGCAGTTTTAGACAAGAATTAACAAAAAGTAACATGCTTTGTCTATGGTATGCAAATGGATCGCACTGTTTAATTTTGAAACTTGGAAGTCTCTAGTGAAGAAGGCGCAGTGTTTCAGATAAATATCTGGAAATGTCGAATGAAGTCCGATTTGTGGAGCATTTTTTTCTGCAACCCGAGTTTCGAAAAATTGTTTTACTTGGTCAAAAAAGTTGAAACTGACAAATCTGAAACTATCACATTGTGCAAACACATCTTTTTACGTTTGGATATTCCGAATTTTCTATAAATTTCTCAGCTGAAACAATGAAATACATTACAGATTCTCGGAATCAACTCATATTATTCCTGTGAATTTTTGAGGAAGATCTGTCTAGTAATTTTTGAACACTGAATTTTGTATATATTTCTTTCAGGAACAGGTGAAACCGTTACAATTTTGTGAAAAATACCACCATGAAGATATGCATTTATGAAATTTTTAATTTTTGCAGTTTCAGACAAATTTGCATTGCTTTATCATTGCATACTTTGATTGTAATTTTGATAGAACTTCCCGAAAACATGAAATTAATTGAATAGCGATCATCGACGGACAATAGATAATATGTTTTTGGAACGGAAAAAAGTTTTCTTTTCATAAAAAGCATTTATGAAGGGCTTCTCAATTATTATTTGGTAAAAAATCACTTTTTCACCAAAAAAAAGGGTTTTGTATTTTCTGCTATCCCGAAACAAAGGAAAATGTTACAGTTCCATAATCACTATATAATTGGAGAACAAATAAGTGAATACTGATTCATCAGAAATGACATGCTGGATATAGGAAGTATGTATTGAAGAATGGTACTATGGATCTTGATGCCAACACAATTAGGTTTAGTTTTGAAACTGTGGAAGTTTTTTTTTCAGTTTTATAGAATTTGTTTCTCATGTTTTTTTATAAGTCTAAAGGTAGGAATGGCATTCAAGAAGTTTCATATAGTGACCACGTAAAGAAATGCTATGACTGATGTGACAAAGCTGAAGAGAATAAATATTTTATCTGAAACAGACCATTTTTAAGCGCAACCAAAACTGGTATTGAATTTTGTGATTCTAAGTTTTGCATTGACTCTGTTCGGAATGTTTCTTTACAACTTTGTTCAGTGAGAACGGGCAGTTGTTTTTCACGAAAAAAACTAAAATACAAGAAAAGTTCATCCTTTATCTGAAACAGGAATGTCAAAGAACTGTAGTATTTGACAATAAAGCTGAAATTGTCAAATCTGGAAAATTTGGGCGAAAGTCACTGAACTGAAAAGTCTGATAGTGTCACAGTTTCTGCCCGATTAACGTCTGAAGATTCCGAATAGTGTATATAAAGATTTTGAGACAGAAAAATTTTATAGTTTCACGAATCAAGAATGTATAATAAATTAAACTGAAGCTGTTTTTAACGAGGGGTCGATACCACCAGCATCATTATTTTCAACATTCCAAATTTATTGTAGACTGTATTTCTGAAACTAGGAAAATATTCACCGTTCTTTGCAAAACACAAAATAAGTCAATTATTTCATATTTTTATTCAGTAAAAAATTCGCCATCATCCTGAAAAAGTATAGGTAATAGGACCGTATGGAATCCATCGCTTCATTGAAACTGTTTGGAATACTTTGAAACAAACTGAAACAGTAAGAAAAAATCCATTCGATTGCTGTGCCGTAATATTGTGCACTGTACTAGGACGCGAAGTTTGAACACAGCTATTCTAAACCGTGAATTTTTTTCCCGTTTCACGATGTTTGTTGCTCATTATTGTGAACTCAACGAGTTAATTACAATTTCTCATTTGTCGCTTGAGAATCTTCTGAAGTTTTCGTATTCATAGTTTCCGCAATACTACCCAATGAGTCAGCAACTTTTGAAATTCTGAATGGCGTTTATATGGCTTCTCTGAAACTGTAAAAATTCGAGTTTTGAGAATTGCTCAGAACATTTATTGAATGCAGAGTCTTCTCGAACCACTGATAGCACTAACAACCAACATTAATGTCTCTGACCCAGTTGAAACATGCTAATTATTTTTCTTTCAAAAGTAAACTAAGAACGTGCTCATCCGCAAATATAAAGTAAATTCTTTGGGAACGAAGACTCATATAGAACTATGACAATTGGTTACAACATTACTTGGCTTTGTTTTGAAATCGTGAAAAATTTCAGTTTCTGGATTTCTTCCGATTTTTTTCAGAAGAAGGATTCAATCATTCACTACATTCTATGGGCTGCCAAAAAAATTCGTAGTTGTCTGTTAGTCGGAAGACCCCAAAGTAGAGTAGAGTAAATTTCAATATGTTCATTCTAAACATAATTGTTCCAGCGAGATAAGCGATTCCTGTAGCAACTTTTGAGACTCTGAACCTTGCCTATATTTTCTTTCGGAAAGTGTGAAAATTGAATTTTTTGAAGAGCCAATATTCAAATGTTCTGTTTTCAGTGAATGCATCGAAAATATTTTTCCAATTTTTTGCAGTTTCAGACGCGATTGGAAGAATATCATTGTTTTTCTTCACGATTCATCTACAGAAAAGTTCCTGTTTCAATTCAATTTTTTTGTTGCATTTTGAGTGAAAACATCAGTTTTGTTGTGATCAAGGATGAACTATTCTATATTGAAAAGATTTCGTCCAACGAATCGGAAATAGGTGGTTCGAAGAAAGCAGTAGTGATTTTGTAACGGTGATTTCATATTTTTGTATCATTCACATAATTTCCATTGAGCTTATATCTCGCATCAATTCCAACATAACATCTGAGAAACCCTCAATGGCAAAAGCTGGAAACTAAATTTTTTTGTCTGGAACAAATAACTTCCCATTATCTTGTTTCCTAATTGCGTCATTTTTGGAAAATAAAATATTCTACTTTCAAGTATTTTTCCTCAAAAACGTTTTTTTTTTTGCAGTTTCAGATTATTTTCAAATAATCATCATTATTCATCTAACTGTTATGTCACGTACATACATATTGTTTGAAATGAGAATGTCAGACCAATAATGATATAGCAAAGCAAACTCATATCAAAAATATTAAAACTCCATTTCTGAAACTGTTCATAAAATTTCGGTTTCATCATTTTTGTTTTTTGGGACCCTTCAAATTTTTTTCAGTAAAGCCTAATAATTTTTTTGGAAAACAATCTGAACTATTCTTAGACAAGCTCAACAATATAGTGAAAAGCAGAATTTGTGACAAATTGAAAAATCAATCAAGGGCATGAGGTTTAAAAAAAGCGATCACTAATTATTTATGTCACCAAACTAGGCACTTTTAATTTTTATGTGAAACAGAGTTTCATAGTTCCTTGTTTCCTGACAATAATAAACTGCTTAGTAAGATGCATCAAAATCATAAGTCAAAATCATAAGTTCAAATGCTGATTGATAATGAATCTACGGAAAAAGTGTTTGTGCAGTTTCAGAAAAATTACAAAAGATATAAATTTATTCTTCTAGACAGTACATGGTTTTTGCATTGAAACAGCATGGATCAAAATATATCATGATCAAATACAAATAAAATTCCTTTTGAAACTGATATCAAAATTGAAATTTCATACATTGTTTTTGTGCCATTTTCCGATTTTATTTTCCATATGAAACTTAACTTTTTAGTTTCTTCTATTTTGTTAATAATAGTTGATTTTTCGAGATTATTGCAACATAAGTAAGTTTTGAGATTCCATACATTGTACATATTGTTGTCCGGAAACAAGAAAATTATTACAGTTTCATAAAGAAAACAATGATTAGACGCCATGTTCTCTGTGAGAGAAGAGAAGAGCATCGAATGTGTTTTCGTTATTACCTTATGAGAATCTGTATTGTGTAGATATTACTGTTCTGAAACTGTGAAAATTTTTTCACACAGTTTACCGCAATAAACTATCACATGATCTACGAAAAAGTTTTTTTTTGCAGTTTCAGAAAAACATCGAACAATTCAACAGAAAATATCTAGTCAGTAGGGTTTGGCCTTAATTGTTATTGTATCAAGATTCACAGAAACATATCAACATGTATTAATGAATGTCATCATCACTGCATTAGTGAAACTTCAATTAAAATTGCAGTTTCAAGAGTTGTGCTTCGAGCAACTTTCAACTTTTTTGTTCAGTAAGTACTAGTAGGAATTGTTTATCTCCAGAAGTTGTACCAATCAAATGACATCTCGAAGGTAAACATGAAACAAAAACAAAATGATCGGAAAAAAGTATAGTTGTTTTGATATGAACAATTCTTATACATTCGTCCTATACACATATTCCCTATGTTTTATCATGACTGATGTTTCCATAACATCTTGGTGTACATATACATATGTATACAATCATTCCTACTGCCTGGCAAAGATCAATAGAACAATCCAGAAGATTTTGTTCTCATTTTTCCAAGTTTCATATATAACTGATATCGCTGTATTTCAGGGTGATACGGGATGCAAAGAGCGCCTAAATATACTATCAGTAATGAAGGAAGAGTTAATTTTCTGCTAGAAATGGTGTTTGGTCATGGTTGTCTTTTGGGTGGATATCATCATACAATGAGTTGGAGTGCCGCGAAAGGAAGCATTACCGAATGTCAGCAATAATCAACGACAGGCCAGAGATGCCGCTCCCGGAGTTTGGCGAAGCAAAGAAAAAAGGTGACATGACGGACCGAGCTGAGCGAGAAAATGATCGAAACTGCACGGCATCACAGATCAAGAATGTAAGTACATCAAGTTTTGGCGAAGAAATGACAGTTTTTTAGTGTGCCACATCTCTATTCGCGGAGAGCAGTGTTTGGGTGTAATCCAGAGGATTCCAGTTACGAGCGATACAAAGAGGATCAGGATGCATATCAGAGAGGGTACGTGCAACCAAGGTGTAACTTTGAAATACTAAATCAATCATTCCAGCAGAATATTCGATTCTTCGCGAGATCGGTCATGGCCAGGAACGAATTACAGAACGAATTCAGGGAATCAAGACGTTTCAAGCGTCGGATATTCATCAAGAACTAAGGTAACTCCGACACAATTCATACTATAAGGTAGAGTAAATGGGTAACAAGAAATAATAAAAAGAAGAGAAAACATTATAGATTTCGGTGAAAGAAGAACTTGAGGCATGGACGCAACCAGTGGATCAAATGGAGAATCGCTTGGAGATCGATTCGATGATGAAACGCTTGGTTCATCAGCGCTATTTGATATGACGTTGATAATTCCGCAAGACCAACCAGTGGCCATTCGCGCTCACTTTCAACCTTCAATTTTCAATTTTTTTTTATCCTTTCATTCGAGTTTTACTGTTTCAATGTCATGTTATGAAGATCTTCACATTCTCGAAATAGTTGTCACTGTGTTTGCCAGTTAAAAACGGAATATCAGCAATGAGTGGAATGGCTCCGAAAATTCAGAAGTGTATCCAATTTTCAAAAAAATTATGATAAATCGGATGGCGATACCATGTTCGTACTGCAACTGATTGAAATAAAAACAATTTCAAATCGAACTGAAACTGGTAAAAAGAAAAGTTGGATGGAGGAGAAAATTGATAAAAATAAATCAGTCGACTTTCGAAACCGAGAAAAGTTGTTCAGTTTCATGCAATTTGTTTCTTTTTTTTAAAGATTATTCTCATTACTGAACGGTCAGGATTTTGAAACTGCTCATGAAATTTCTGTTTCATCATTATTCTCAGTTCCTAATTCAAACTATTAACACAAATTGAATTTGCTCATTTTCAAAATCTGAAACTGAAAAAAAAAAGTTACAAACTTCCTGCTGGTTTCACTATTTCAGAAACTTAATTTTTGGGATATATTTTTTTAATAAACCCGTGTTTTTTCAGAATAAAATTATATGAACATATTTTTCTGTTTCTCACACCATTCATCTCAAAAAATTTCAAACATTGATCGATATGAACAAAAGAAAACTGTTAGTTGAATTTTCAAAGTATTGTTGTTTTTTCTTATGATTTTGAAAGAACTCATTCTCATTCTCGCAAAAAAAATATTTACCGACTTTAACCCGATTCGGAACCCATCGGTTTATTGCAACTATTTTGAATATTTTGAAACAAACTGAAACAGTCAGAATAACAAGTCTGTCGTTGAGCCAAAACATGGTAGACTGTGCATTCTATGTGCTCAAAAAAAAAACCAAATCTAAAACAACTTGGTCTAGCTTTGAAGTCGTGTAATTTTTTCCGGTTTCATGATGGCTCTTTTCCATTATCGTGAAATCAATCAGTTACTTACCATTTCATGTCATTTCGAGAAACTTCTTCAATTTTCTGTATTTATAGGTCCTGCAACACACTATGATTCCCTTCCATCAATATCTGAAGTTCAGAATGTTGCCTGCATGGTTTTTCTGGAACTGTAAAAAAATAACGTTTTGAGAAAAGTCCAGAACATTTATTGAATGCAGAGTCTTGTCGATTCACTGATATATTGATCCAAATTGATCCAATTAGTTTACTGGAATTATTCGCATAAATATTATGTCGAAGTGAAACTGAAAAAGTTCGTATCCGCAAATAAAAAAACCAATTCCTTGAGACTGAAGATTCATTGGAACGATGACTTTGGGTTACAACATAACATATCCTTGTTTTGAAATAGTGAAAAATATTTCAGTTTCATGGAAATGATTGGGGGTTGTTGTGAAAGAATCGCTTCAGTCGGTCACTGAATTTCGTTTTCAGCAAAAAAAGTTCGTAGTTGTTTTTTCGTCGTGAGACCCGAGTAACTTCATCAAAAAAATGTTGCCAATTTTTCGCAGTTTCAGACGCAACTGTAATTATATAAGTGTTCGTTTTTCATAATTTTTCTGCGGATAATTTTCTGTTTCAATGCAATTTTATGTCGCATTTCGAGCGGAAATATCAGTTGGGTAAGCTTACTAGGGAACCTCTTAACTATAGGTTCAAATTGTGACAAACCACCTATCTAGGATGAAAGAGAATGTTTTCAGCTATCGAATTCATGTTCCAAAAGCTGCTTACGAGAACTCTGAAATTGTGAATTTTTTGTCTGAAAATTACAGAAACAATTTTTTTGGCGCAAAAACTGAAACAAATGTCAGAAAAAGTCAGAAAAACTTATAATAGATCCATTTCTATCTTTTTACACACTTTTTCTACAGTTTTTGAGTCAAAAT
The DNA here is from genome assembly GCA_963573275.1 of Caenorhabditis uteleia. Lineage (NCBI taxonomy): Eukaryota > Metazoa > Nematoda > Chromadorea > Rhabditida > Rhabditidae > Caenorhabditis > Caenorhabditis uteleia. The sequence goes on along the minus strand of OY752135.1, from coordinate 3,392,037 downwards.
TTTTTTTTCTGAAATTTTCAGACAAAAATTTCACCATTTCAGAGTTCTCGTAAGCAGCTTTTGAAACATGTTTTCAACATTTGGAAACATCCTCTTTCACCCTAGGTAGGTGGTTTTCCAAAGTTTGGACCTTGAGAAAAAAGGTTCCCTAGTTAGGAGGATGAATTATTTTATATTGAAAAAATTATTTCTTTGCAAAAATTTGAAACCGGGCTTTCTTTTGATCTAAAAAGTTATCATTCCATTATCTTTTTTTCTTAACAGCCTAATTTTTTGTTTTAAAAAAATTTCAAAAAATAAGATTATTTGTGAAATTTCAGACTATTTTCAAGTAGTCTAACCTTCATTTAACTGTTACGTCACTTATATTATTTGAAATAAAAATGTCAGGCCAATGAAATAGCAAAGTGTGCTCGTTATCAGAAAAAATAAATGATATTTCTGAAACCGTGAAAATAGTTTCAGTTTCTACTTTCTTTTTTTAGGGACGCTTCGAATCCTCCCCAGTAAAAGCAAATTTCTATGTCCGGGAAAAAATTCGAACTATTTTTTTAAAAGATGAACTCAAAAACTGGGAGAATGACAAACGGTGTTGAATCGGATAATCAATCAAGGGATGATGTTTAAAAAAACATGGATTATTATTCATGTCACAAATTAGACACTTTTATTTTTTATATGAAACAGAACTTCATAGTTCCTTGTTTCCTGACAAAAATTAGCAAAAAATCGACGAGATTATCAAACCATTGTAGCTTTTCAGGCTCTATATTTTGAACATATTGTTTATCTGAAACTGTATAAAATGCACAGATTTCAAATATGGATTGATAGTGAATCTATGGCGAAAGTGTTAGAGCAGTTTCAAAAAAATTTCAAAAGATATAACTTTATGCGTCTAGCAAAAAACGGTTTGGCCTTGAAACTGCTCGGATTAAATGTATATCATGATGAAGTACGTATCCCATTTTTCTGAAACTGAATAAAATTGAAGTACAATGTTTTGATGCCATTTTAAAATTATTTCTCCATATTTTTGAAAAAAAAACTGGACACTTCTATTTTTCATCTAACTTCTTTTTTTTGTTTTCTGTTAATAATAGTTAATATGGCGAGAAGTTACATAACTAGCTTTTGAGATTCTATTTTTTTTTACAAATTTCTGTCCGGAAACAATACAATTTTTACAGTTTTACGAAGAACACAATATTCAGATTGCGAGTGATAGGAATCGATCGAAGCTATGTGTAAAACAACGTTTTCGGTTTCAAACAATTTTCAAGGGATTTAGCATTACTTATGTATCTACTGATTATTCACTGTTTCCATTCTTAAAGGATATCAACATGAAGTAAAAAATATTGATCATCAAAATACACATTGAATCTCTGAAACTGTTATTAAAATCACAGTTTCAAAGCATGTTTTGAGTGTGACTTCTGAATTTCTTTTCGTTAAATAAATAAATGTCAGTATTTCAGGAGCTCGAAAAAATTTAGTTTTGAAAATTTGAGGTCAATATGTCTTCATAGCAAAATAAGAAACAAAATAATATAGAAATTTACTTTTTGAAACAGGTAATGAAATTTCATATTCAAAGAATCTTTTTAATGGAATTTTCGCTCCAATTTTTTCCAGCGAATCAAACATTTGGAAAAAAAGGATAAATCTTATTATGAATCAAGGTGACAAGTATCCAAAAAATTACAGTAGTTTTGAAACAGTGAATGAATATTTCAGTTTCATCATCAGAACATAAAATGTTTTTCTTTGCTTTTTCAGTTTCTTCTGCTATTTCATGCTAAAATTACTGGCAAACATTACCGTTTTCCACAATACGGTTGTAGTCTGTGGAAAACTGGAAAACAGTCGTTAGAGAACTTTTTTAAAATCAAACTCGAAAGTCCATATATTCTTTTGAGACTGTTGATATCTGTTGCAATCACTCTACCTTACAAGGTTGAAATTGTCAGTGACAATAAACTTCGAGTTTTATTGCTTCAATGTTTTGTTTCGAAGGTTTTAACTTTCTCGATACTCGAATTCTACCCTTGAAACACTCATGATAAATCTGCCAGGAAGATTGGTGCACTACAACTAATCAAAAAGATTTGCAGAAAATGGAAACAGCGAAAAAATGTGAGTTTGGTTAACAACCTTGAAAAGTTAATAGAAAAAACATAGACGGAACATATTCATCATAACTTTGAAACTGAGAAAATCTATAAGATTCAGAAAATCTGATTCAAGTCTTAAAAGTTTGAAGACTGAACAAGGCGATGTTTTTAAAAATTGTAATTTTTTACTTCGAACACCTATATAGCGAAGTATTAACAGAATCAGAAAATTCATCAGATTTTTGAAACGGTGAATAAAATTTCGGTTTCAAATCGTCTTTTTCATGATGTATTTGGAAATTTTGTAGTGAGGTTATAATTTACACTTTCTCAAACAACCGGCGTTTTTCAATCATACAACACTAGAACGATTAACATGATACGACTTACATCTAGAGTGATATTTGCACAATGTAGAGTTTCGGAATTTTAAAAGTATATTGAATGGGAAACTGCAATTGAATACGTATGTTCCTGTGGCAAAATATTTAAAAATTTTCGCATCATTTTTATTAATTTACTAGCGAGCGCAAGGTCTGAATCACTGTTCATTACACAAAGCTAAATGTTTTCAGCTTTCATTTGAAACAGAAAATCCTCGTGATTCGCAATTATTTTCTATAAGTCGAAAAAAGTTCGAAACTGTGGCGAATTCCTTCGTTTTACCAAAGAATCGATCTATCTAGCAATTATTTTGAAAGTACATATGATATTTTTGAAACTGCGAAAAAAAATCTGTTTCATCATAGTCGTTAATTGAAGCTGCTCAATTTATCAACAATACCGTAAATCTGTATGTATCTTCAAAATTTGGAACTGGAATATTGTAACTTGTTTACATACAACGATGAAAATAAAATGTGCGATTTTTAGGAACTAAAAGTAACTTTCATATTTCAATAAAGATAAACAAAAAATTGATAGTCGATTTCATTCCACATTGTTTTTTTTTATTTTAGACTTTGAACAAAATTACTTGTGGGAACTGGAAAAAATCGGTTTCGAAACGTTTTAATGCTCAAATCTTTTGGGGCCTCTCCGGTTTCACTACGGAAAAATGATAGCATTTTTAAATTTTTTTCACATTTATGTTCATATAATATTGGAAATATAAGCAGTATCTGGACTTTTATGTTCTGCACTGAACATGTGATATGACAGAAAAAATTTTATAAACATGGTTGACAGGTAGATCTTTAAAAAATAGTAGTTTATTTCGAATATCTTTCAAGGATCAAGTAAATTTGTAAAAATTCATTGTAAATTGTAGATATTGTGCAACCGGAATAAAACAATATTCCTGTTTCTGTTTCAATATATTTTGTGTATTTATAATTAAATATACTTCAATATGATCAACTTTTTTAAACCTGCTCATCATAAATTTGCAGCTATAAAATATTGTGCATTTTCTTCAAAACTACAACTTGTCACAGAAGAAGACTAAGATCGTTAGTGCAAATTTAATGCAAAGTGTTATAGTATTTTTTTCGGAAATTTTAGTTTGCGAAGCGTCTTGTACCTCACACAAACTTTTGTAATTTGCACAAAAAAGGAATTTTTGTCGTCCTGCAAAATTGTAAGCATTAGGACTTTGTGATTCAGGATGCCTATTTGTGACGGATCCTTGACCCCGACGTTACTTGTAAAAATTATGATAGCTATTAGGATTAATCTTCTTTATCTCATCTAGATGACGCATCGTTATCGAGGTCCGTATGACCTTCCTGAAGAGGTCCAGACAGTTAGAGAGAGCCGTATCACCCGTCCTCTAACTGCAAGGCCGTTCTTCTTAATTCATATCCACCATGTCCTGCCAATTCACCACCATTCCAACTAAAACCAACCGAATACGCATAAACCAATTAGAGCCATCTATTCCTGATAGGTTGGATCAGAAAGCCATTTTTCATGGTTGTGCCTATCTATCTACCAAAAAACCAATAGCATACAAGTATTTCAGTTGTTTTCTTTTGTAAGTTGGAAAGTTTTTTTCTGAGAATAATAGAAATGTTACAGTAAACTGGAACTGGAAGATGGATTGGTGAAAGTGTCCCGACCTATGAAAGACACATCAATTTGTGCGTCTGGATTTGTATATATCCAAATGCATGATAACAAGAACGAAGTTTTGAATAAAATTGAAGAATATCAGATTGATTTCGTGAGCTTGATTAATATTTCTGCTATGTTGAAAAGTTTGATTTCAGCCGGCGAACAGCGGCGAACTGAGATATAATCAAGAGTGGTCGACAAATCAGTATGCATTTCCACAAGGAAAATATGATGACAGAAAAACCCATTGTGTATTTACACCGGATCCAAATCAATGTTATGTGACTGTTCAGTTGGTGATTATCCTGATGGATTACCACATTGTAAAGTTCAAGCCTATACGAGAGCTCAGATGGAAAACGAAGGGATATACATATATTGAATGTATCAATGGTAGTGTGAGGGTTTACAAAAAAGTATGGATGAGTATAATTGATAGAGATATAACACTATATATTACAGTCATTATCCGATGCATCATCCTATTTTGAGAAACTATTCAGTGGTCGGAAATTGATGAAATATCAAGTCGATATTGAGTTGATGGACCTGATGTATTTGTTATCAATTCTTCCACCGTATAACTATTTGATTAGAAGTGAGTGACATGAGCAGTATACATGCCGCTAAACCTAAGCAGACCACACGGCTAAACCTAAGCAGACTGCACGGCTGAAGCTAAGCAGACCAGACGGCTAAACCTAAGCAGACCAGACGGCTAAACCTAAGCAGACCAGACGGCTAAACCTAAGCAGACCACACGGCTGAAGCTAAGCAGACCACACGGCTAAACCTAAGCAGACCACACGGCTAAACCTAAGCAGACCAGACGGCTAAACCTAAGCAGACCAGACGGCTAAACCTAAGCAGACCACACGGCTGAAGCTAAGCAGACCACACGGCTAAACCTAAGCAGACCACACGGCTGAAGCTAAGCAGACCAGACGGCTAAACCTAAGCAGACCAGACGGCTAAACCTAAGCAGACCAGACGGCTAAACCTAAGCAGACCACACGGCTGAAGCTAAGCAGACCAGACGGCTAAACCTAAGCAGACCACACGGCTAAACCTAAGCAGACCAGACGGCTAAACCTAAGCAGACCAGACGGCTAAACCTAAGCAGACCACACGGCTGAAGCTAAGCAGACCACACGGCTAAACCTAAGCAGACCACACGGCTGAAGCTAAGCAGACCAGACGGCTAAACCTAAGCAGACCAGACGGCTAAACCTAAGCAGACCAGACGGCTAAACCTAAGCAGACCACACGGCTGAAGCTAAGCAGACCACACGGCTAAACCTAAGCAGACCACACGGCTAAACCTAAGCAGACCACACGGCTAAACCTAAGCAGACCACACGGCTAAAACTAAGCAGACCACACGGCTACACTTAAGCAGACCACACGGCTGAACCTAAGCAGACCACACGGCTAAACCTAAGCAGACCACACGGCTAAACCTAAGCAGACCACACGGCTACACCTAAGCAGACCACACGGCTGAAGCTAAGCAGACCACACGGCTAAACCTAAGCAGACCACACGGCTAAACCTAAGCAGACCACACGGCTACACTTAAGCAGACCACACGGCTAAACCTAAGCAGACCACACGGCTAAACCTAAGCAGACCACACGGCTAAATCTAAGCAGACCACACGGCTAAAACTAAGCAGACCACACGGCTACACTTAAGCAGACCACACGGCTACACCTAAGCAGACCACACTGCTAAACCTAAGCAGACCACACGGCTAAACCTAAGCAGACCACACGGCTACACCTAAGCAGACCACACGGCTAAACCTAAGCAGACCACACGGCTGAAGCTAAGCAGACCACACGGATAAACCTAAGCAGACCACACGGCTAAACCTAAGCAGACCAGACGGCTAAACCTAAGCAGACCACACGGCTAAACCTAAGCAGACCAGACGGCTAAACCTAAGCAGACCACACGGCTAAACCTAAGCAGACCAGACGGCTAAACCTAAGCAGACCACACGGCTGAAGCTAAGCAGACCACACGGCTAAACCTAAGCAGACCACACGGCTAAACCTAAGCAGACCAGACGGCTAAACCTAAGCAGACCAGACGGCTAAACCTAAGCAGACCACACGGCTGAAGCTAAGCAGACCACACGGCTAAACCTAAGCAGACCAGACGGCTAAACCTAAGCAGACCACACGGCTGAAGCTAAGCAGACCACACGGCTAAAACTAAGCAGACCACACGGCTACACTTAAGCAGACCACACGGCTAAACCTAAGCAGACCACACGGCTAAACCTAAGCAGACCACACGGCTACACCTAAGCAGACCACACGGCTAAACCTAAGCAGACCACACGGCTGAAGCTAAGCATACCACACGGCTACACTCAAGCAGACCACACGGCTAAACCTAAGCAGACCAGACGGCTAAACCTAAGCAGACCACACGGCTGAAGCTAAGCAGACCACACGGCTAAACCTAAGCAGACCACACGGCTAAACCTAAGCAGACCACACGGCTAAACCTAAGCAGACCACACGGCTAAAACTAAGCAGACCACACGGCTACACTTAAGCAGACCACACGGCTGAACCTAAGCAGACCACACGGCTAAACCTAAGCAGACCACACGGCTAAACCTAAGCAGACCACACGGCTACACCTAAGCAGACCACACGGCTGAAGCTAAGCAGACCACACGGCTAAACCTAAGCAGACCACACGGCTAAACCTAAGCAGACCACACGGCTACACTTAAGCAGACCACACGGCTAAACCTAAGCAGACCACACGGCTAAACCTAAGCAGACCACACGGCTAAATCTAAGCAGACCACACGGCTAAAACTAAGCAGACCACACGGCTACACTTAAGCAGACCACACGGCTACACCTAAGCAGACCACACTGCTAAACCTAAGCAGACCACACGGCTAAACCTAAGCAGACCACACGGCTACACCTAAGCAGACCACACGGCTAAACCTAAGCAGACCACACGGCTGAAGCTAAGCAGACCACACGGATAAACCTAAGCAGACCACACGGCTAAACCTAAGCAGACCAGACGGCTAAACCTAAGCAGACCACACGGCTAAACCTAAGCAGACCAGACGGCTAAACCTAAGCAGACCACACGGCTAAACCTAAGCAGACCAGACGGCTAAACCTAAGCAGACCACACGGCTGAAGCTAAGCAGACCACACGGCTAAACCTAAGCAGACCACACGGCTAAACCTAAGCAGACCAGACGGCTAAACCTAAGCAGACCAGACGGCTAAACCTAAGCAGACCACACGGCTGAAGCTAAGCAGACCACACGGCTAAACCTAAGCAGACCAGACGGCTAAACCTAAGCAGACCACACGGCTGAAGCTAAGCAGACCACACGGCTAAAACTAAGCAGACCACACGGCTACACTTAAGCAGACCACACGGCTAAACCTAAGCAGACCACACGGCTAAACCTAAGCAGACCACACGGCTACACCTAAGCAGACCACACGGCTACACCTAAGCAGACCACACGGCTAAACCTAAGCAGACCACACGGCTGAAGCTAAGCAGACCACACGGCTACACTTAAGCAGACCACACGGCTAAACCTAAGCAGACCACACGGCTAAACCTAAGCAGACCACACGGCTAAACCTAAGCAGACCACACGGCTAAACCTAAGCAGACCACACGGCTACACTTAAGCAGACCACACGGCTAAACCTAAGCAGACCACACGGCTAAACCTAAGCAGACCAGACGGCTAAACCTAAGCAGACCAGACGGCTAAACCTAAGCAGACCAGACGGCTAAACCTAAGCAGACCACACGGCTGAAGCTAAGCAGACCACACGGCTAAACCTAAGCAGACCACACGGCTAAACCTAAGCAGACCACACGGCTAAACCTAAGCAGACCACACGGCTAAACCTAAGCAGACCACACGGCTAAACCTAAGCAGACCACACGGCTAAACCTACGCAGACCACACGGCTAAACCTAAGCAGACCACACGGCTGAAGCTAAGCAGACCACACGGCTGAAGCTAAGCAGACCACACGGCTAAACCTAAGCAGACCACACGGCTAAACCTAAGCAGACCACACGGCTAAACCTAAGCAGACCACACGGCTACACTTAAGCAGACCACACGGCTAAACCTAAGCAGACCACACGGCTCAACCTAAGCAGACCACACGGCTAAACCTACGCAGACCACACGGCTAAACCTAAGCAGACCACACGGCTAAACCTAAGCAGACCACACGGCTGAAGCTAAGCAGACCACACGGCTACACTTAAGCAGACCACACGGCTAAACCTAAGCAGACCACACGGCTAAACCTACGCAGACCACACGGCTAAACCTAAGCAGACCACACGGCTAAACCTAAGCAGATCACACGGCTAAACCTACGCTGACCACAGGGCTAAATTTAAGCTGACCATGTCGTAACCAGAATTATACACTGGATATTAATGATACTTTTGAATGTGTTATTCCAGCGGGTGCACAATACGGAGCAATTCGAAGAATATCAGAGCAACTCAAATGCTTTAAATTGGCAGAACTATGCGATATGCACATCCAATTGATATCTTGTGCTGCCCCACTTGCAACGTCGTTTTTAGCGTTTGAAGGCGGAGTTGAGTGGGAGGAGGTTGGGATTTGATTCATTTTTCATCTTGATTTGATTATTCAGAACTTGTATCTAAAAATGAAGGAAAATACCGATCACAAAGAGTTGGAAGAAGAAATAATGAAACAAGCTAGGTGTCTGAAGAGTACACTTTATGTGGGAAAGCCTAGACAGCCAAATGTAGTGGAATCTAATTACTATCCGCGTTCAAGATAATTTGATAATTTTCTTTTTTATCTGTTGTGTGCTGATATGAATGTTCAAAAAGTTTTCAGTTTCTCATGTCATTCATCTCAAGAAATTTATCATTTGTGTATTTTCTTAGGTGAAGAAAGCGGCTTTCATATTTCGACAAAGCTAAACAAAAAGTTGGTCGTTCAATTTGTATTGACATTGTTGTTATATTCTTAATTTTGAACACTATTAATTGTTGAAACTGGAAAAAATCAGTTTCGAAACATTTTGAGTTCCAAATATTCGGCTCGACTGAAAAAAATTATGACATTTGCCAGTCTTTTGCCACATTTATGCTCAGAGAATACTCGAAATATGGGCGGTATCTTGACAAAAAGATTTCCCATATTTCTGAAAATTTGATACCAAGATGAGGATTGACGAATAAAGCCAGAAAACTGAAATTTATTTTTGTGAAAACTGTCAAGGATCAAAATCAAATTGCGCAAATGCATTGTAAAATCTAGAGACTGTGAAACCGGACTAAAACATTTTTACTGTTTCAGTTCCAATTTATTTTGTGTAATTATTGTTATTAGATATACTGCAACGTGAGATGATGACGTTCGACTATTTAAAACATGCTCATCATTTCAAATAGTATTCCAGCTCAGTTTTAGAATATTCCCATAGCCCTCTATTTTTATTAAAATTGATTTTATAAAATATGCTCGCCATGAATTTCGGTAGTCATGGATCAATCAAACCAAATACAAACTTGAGAAAGTTGTGTCTTGTTCGAAACCGAAAAATAGGTTTACAAATAGTAATTTCCTAGGAAAAAATAAAACTGTTCAACAAAATGCACAGTTCCGACAACACTATTAACCGGAAAAAACTATTACTATTTCAGATCTACCTTATTTTATGTCAATATCATCAAATTTACTGTGATTCGTCGTGACGGTAACCGACTATTTAAAATTCTCTCATTGTATACGTTATCAACTCCTTTTTAGCATATTCTCATAGATCTCGGAATCTGAAAATCAAATTTATAAATGTATTCGTGAGGGCACATAACGAGAGAATCGAAAAAAGTAGAAACTTGTAAAAATTGTTTCTTATTTGAAACGGAAAACAAATCTACAAATAGTCATTTTTTGAAAAGAAATAGAATCAATAACATGTTGGACAACTACGACAAAACGATAACTTGTCACAGAAGACGATAACCAAAACATACCCTTTAGACACTGATTGAAAACTGATTAATTGTTGTATATGAACTTTATGAAACCGAGTTTTTTTCGGTTCCCGATACTTTATGTTATACTGCCAGAAAGACTATTCTCCACGTTTTATGAATTTGTTTTGGTTCAAAAGAAAGTGTGTTCTGAATTGAAATGACTGTATTCCTTCGAGTTATTCTTTCCAAGTTCGACCATCATTCTAGTAATTTATCGGTTTCCATTTTTATATGAATAATGCCGTTATAACAGACATAATAATCTGTCTATCGACTAACTTCAGAGACTAGAATAATCTGAATTGGCGACAATTATTATCGTTTCAACAGTTAGCTATAAATAAATAAAATGATTTTAATATAATCAATATACTCGTAGAGCAAAATGTTATCATAGTACACGAAAATGTTTCGATTTTAGAATATTCGTTTCTGAACTTGTTTTCACCGAAATTTTTCTAATGACCTAAAATTACTAGCCTTTACGAAAATTAGTATTTCTTAATATCGAATAGTTTTAGTTGTCATGGTTGAAATACATATCTCTGTTTCTATCATTTTCATTGCTTCTGAAAATGAACATTTTTGTTTGACGAAAAATTCGAAACATTTTTTACAGGACATGGATTATCAAAAAATTAGCTTTCCTGCGAAAGCTGTGTGGGTTTTGAAACTGCCAAAAATATTCAGTTTCAGGAATATTCTATCTTAGGGAATGCAAGTTTCATGCGATGCACAGTTCAATCCCATCACCAACCGTATCTGATCTTATCGAGCGTTAGTTAAAATCACATCACTCTTGCTCTTGATGACGAAGTTTTTCAGTTTCAACAAAACATGTTCTGCTGATAGTTTCCTTTTTTTCATCAGATTATATCACTGTTTCAACTTGCCTATAACTAAAATTTTACTGGAACCAAACTAATATCGAAAACACTTGTAACCGGAAACGGAAAAATTCTGACTTTCGATGTATTTCATCCAAAAAAAATGATGAATGATATGACTGAATCATTAACGATTATCAGGAATTTTTTATCGGAAGCCAACTTTTCCTAATTGTATAAATAAATCCATGAGTAATCTTTTGAACATGCATATTTTTATATAAGTTATCTGAAACAGTGAATTATACCTTTTGATTGTGCAGAAAACACAATAAATCAGGTCACTGCACTTTTAATATTCTATTATTGTTTATATATGTTAGATCAACTTTCAAAATGTCAGTTTTTCCTTCGGTTGATTTTGATAACAGAATATACATCAAAATATACTGCGTAAAAAATCCAGATTTCAAAACAGCATTACAGAAAATTCAATGTTAGTTCAGAGAAATGATCAAAAAATTGTTGCTTCAGCGAGTGTTGCATCAGTTGTGAAACTGTGAAAAAATTTTCAGTTTCAAAATAATTATCAACATGAAAAATGCAGTCTTCTTCTAATTTTGAAGTCTCTGTAGAAGTTTCAGTTTCAGAAAATTTCAATTAACGAATTTCGAACCTTCTTCAGTGTTCAATAGTTGTGTAATCGTATTTCTCAATTTTAACTATCGGTAACAAAGAATGATTCCAATATATATTTTTTGCAGTTTCAGGTATATTTCTAAATTGATAACTGCTATCTCAAGTCGATCGTCTTCTGATCTGTTATAAAAATTATGTCTCAGTATCAGGAACATTACAAATATTGTGGGTTTGTTGATATTATGTTAGAGCTGGTACATTAACGGCATTACAAATAGGGTCTCTGAAAAAATGAAACAGCTTTTTCAAGTTCATATAAAAATATTCCATGTTCAATTATTGATAATTCCATAAAAAAGTCAAACAAAAAGTCCAAGCGGTAATTGAAGATTCATATGGTTCAAAAAATATAGAAAACTTTTCTTCCAGTTTTTCAAGGTGAGAATTAGAGACATCAACTATCGACGATGATATGAAATGTTTCATCTTCTATCTGAAACTGCAACTTGTTTCTATTTTCTTGAAAAAGTTTTGTTTCTTGGAACTATTGACATTAAATGACTGCCGAACTTTCTATTATGATAACTTCGTTTCTTCATGAAACATTAATCAATTTTTCTGTTTCATGTAAATAATTCCAATAAGTTGGATACTTTTAAGAACAATGACCGCTTTGTTTGGACGTCTTGAAAACATGGAATACACCTTTAAAGTAGTGTTTTGCCAAGCGAATAATTTTCTGGTTCATGCGAATATTCATTGATTTTTTCAATTAGCCTCACATTCTTTTTCGAAAATGAAAGTGCATAACAAATTAAATATTTGAGCTATATCGGTTTTGGAAACATCAGAAAAGTAAGAATGTTCATTCCGAAACTGCAAAAAAAAATCTGTTTTCTCACACTGATTTGATCTAACTAATTGTTTTCATTTCTAATGTTTCCTTCGTTTTGAGTACTTGGAACTAAATTTTGGGGAGTTTTCATTGCCATAATGTGTACTTGATCCATCGATATTCAAAAAATCTACTTCCCGTTTGGTATGTTATCAATTCAAATCAAGTTCAATCAGTAGTACCTCATCCTACTCACTCAAATAATATCTCAAACAAGTTATCATAAAGCGAATATTATTTGTCAAGAACCTGAAACTGTCATATTTCTCGACTGAAACTGGAAGCCGATATATCAACAAAATGAGAAACAACAAAGCATCAGAAGAATGCTCACCATAAAACTTCTCAGCTTCAGAGGTAACACTTTGAATTTTGTTAATCACTCATAAATTGTTTTTACTTCTTTTCCGAAAAATTATTATTTTTTACTGAAACCGCTTTGGATAGTAGGCAACTCTTCCTCTATAAGCTCAAAATAGTCAGCCAAACTACATATTTTTCCTTTTATAGTTTCTCTGTTTCACTACATAAGTATATTTTGATCACTGTTCTGGATTCCTTAATACTTCCTTACTATCAAGTTTATAAAAATTTTGTTCAAAGTGACCTTCCAACTAAAAAAAACGTTTTAAAATTAACTCATTCACATTTTGGAACTGTCATTGTCAAAAATATTGTTTTTAGAAATTGTACCAAATCAGTTGAATACCTCAAAAAACAGTATACATTGCTTCAAAATATTTTGTTGATGTCAGTGTTGATCAAGTAATTGAAAAAAAGTTTCCCTGATATAATAATCATTTTTGAAACAGTAATAATTCCTACAAATATAGTCCTTCTGAGTTCTTCTTCCTCAGCTTACTCAGATTTTTTTGACAAGTTGAAAAACCAAATATGGTTCCTAAACTTTCTGCACATATTTTCCGTTTCAAAGTTGCCTTGAGAGTTTTGAAGTATAGAAATTATTCATCAAATATTAGAAACAATGCTATATCGTTTTGTGTTCTCTATATCAAGATATTTTTATATTACCGGAGAAAATGTTCTTTTTGAAACTAGAAGCAAATGAATATGTGAACATATATTAATTGAAGTGATGTGACTATACATCTGTCATTATAACTATTTATTTTGAAACTGCGAACTCATATGAGAATTATTTCGCAGCAGTAAACTGGACTAGGTCATTTCCATTCCGAATCAAGAATCAAACCCGAATGAAGGAACACGACCATCAACTAAAAACAATGAACCGGAATATTTTGTTGGCGTCTGAAACAGAACTTTTTCGATCAGAAATAAAAGTTCAAGTTTCATACGACCTAACTGTTCCAGTTTCAAAAGTTTCGCAAATGATTCTGAAATATCATCAAGTATTCCATTTGTTGTACCAAAAGATACTGTTGAGTTATTGAACTTGTTAGATGAGTGTGTAGAATTTCCCGACATTCAGAAACTATTTCATTTGCTAAAAATCGAATCTATAAAACTATTTAGATTTCATGGTCGGTTTGAAAGTATCGTCTAATCGACGTTACGTTTAGATGTTTTTCTAAATGAATTTCTGGTAACCGTTTTTTTGGTTTCAATTTTCCCTTATTCGAAAACGACAGAATTAGAATCGCTACTGTTTGAATAAGTACTTGATATCTTGCTTGAATTCATTTTGTCATAGAATGTTTAAACGGTATTCTGCTTCCCTGATCTAGTTCTTCTGAAACCGCATATTATCGCAACTCCTCTTAAAACTTATCTGAAATGGTCAATTCGACGCAGTATGCTTTGAAATTTTGAGAATTTTTTCACATCGAAGAAAATGATGATCAACGATTTAAAAATAATTATCTGAAATGAATCGACTTTTTAAAATGGTAAACAATATCGGTTTCAATAATATTGTAATTTTTATTGTAAATTTTTGATATAATAACAAGACTAATAAAAACCGTCAAACAAAATGTTTTTATGCAGCTTGTATGAATCCAACATTTCCAACCGTTCCAACATCTAAGAAATACATAGATTTACTGTTTCGAGCAGTAATAAGTGACGTTATTGATAAAAATTGAACAGATCGACTCAGTTTAATGAATTGAAAAAAATGTGTCTGTTTCATAAAATTTTTATCTGAACTCTTCTCAATTATTCCTTGATTACATCGATAATTTTCTGGACTGTTTTTCATTGCTGAACACAACAATCTAAGTGTCGATCTCTGTTTCAATCTTTATTAGAACGAAAAGTTTTCAATTCGTTGAACTAGTAAATTTCCTTTTAAATCGGTTTTAGAACTGCCAAGAAGTTTTCTGTTATTTTGTTTTTTCGAAGGAGAAATAGCACCAAAACAGCTCGAATTCAAGATATTTGGTTTGCGATTCCTATCAGATAGTTTCGAATCAATATAAAACATAATCGGGAACTTGATATAGTTATTTTTAGTTTCAATTTTTAAGGAATTTCGTATGACTATTAACTTTTGAAGAAAAGCTGGGACATAACATTTTTTCGATGAAATTGTAATTTTTTTCTGAAATCAACAAAAGTGAATTCACTAAATATAACTAAGATTCAAATGAATTAACTTCTCTTGAATAATTTTTCTGAAAAAAAGTTTTTGAAACGGCAAAAAGCCAGTTTCAAAAAAATGATGTATATGTATACTCCTGCAGTTGATCGGAATTGTGAACTTCACAATTCCAAACCTAAATGTTTGTGATGAATATTTTTGCTGTTTCAAAATTTAATTATACAGAGAGATATAGATTGGAACGATGGTCGAATAAAGAATTGGTACGGTACCTGAATTCAAATTCAATGTAGTTTGAAAAGAATGTTTCTGAACTTTAAAAAGTTTTGTTTTTTTTTACTTTATGAATCGAAAAAAGTCAAGGTTCGAAAAATGTGTCGTTATTTTGAAACAAGAACTTCTGTCGTTCACGAACTTCCATGGAGGAACTGGTCAAGGCACTATTTTTTTAAGTAACCGATTTTCGTGCTATTTGAAGTTTTTCAGTTTCGTGACACACTTATATTCCAATCAGTTTTTTTGTAAACTAATGCGGTGTTCCAAGCATGTTTTGGCAGAAAAGACAATCTATTGCTGGAATCAACACACTCTCATTGTGAAACTGTCATCGAAAAAGTTTATATTATTCCGTGTATCAATTGTTAATGATATATGTTGCTCAGACGATAGACAAGAGATGAATATTTGATATGGGTCGTAATTATTATTTTGTAAACTATTGTTTCCCAACAGGGAAAAATTTCTGTTTTATATGAGATCCATATGGTAGATTCTTGCATTTTTTCTGATCATTTGTTATGTTTTCTTGGAAAAAAATATATTCTCGAAAAAATGAACAACACTTGTTTTAGTTCCCTGATCATTTTTGTTTATCTCATAACCTATATTCTTGATTTTCACTTCGCACACTCTGCATTTTTTTGTTGTTTCACTAAAATTTTAAAAATATGCAAAAATAAACATAGCATTGAAGTTTTTATCAATCGATTCAACGCTCCTGAAGTAATTCTCTTGAATAATACAATTTTTGAAACGGAAAAAACGGTCAGAATCATCAAAATGATGTTATTTTTCCAGGGAAAAACGCCGAATTGAGGCATTTACAAACATCGATTCTAGTTATACGGTATGCCAACCTATTACTGTTGCAGCGCACAGTTAAACATAGAAAATATGGTTGAAACAGTAATAGGTCCCATATCGCATCAAGTGTGAACAAAGCTTCTCAATTCAATCAAATTTTCAAACAAATTCGGATTTCTAACTAAGTTTTGAACTCGTTTTTAGTTTTTATTTCATGAGACAATATTTCTAAAATTCTTATTCTTATTTGACTTTAAATTTCCATTTTTCCGCCGTTATTTTTAAACCGATGCACTTCTTCGAAAATCAATGAAGTCACACTTTGAAACTGTTAAAAAACATTCAGTTCCCAGACTTTTTGTTATTCAAAACTACCGTAGTTTTAGTAATTCAGTTAAGATTTGCACAGCAAGTTAGAAAACTACTTTTAAATATGTTTCTCATATCTACTCTTACCGTTTCACCATCTATTTATACATATATAAAATTATTGAAACAATAATAGTTGAATGATTTGGTAAGATAACCTGATTCAGATTCAATACAGTTTGCGAAAATATTTCTCAACTCATTTATACTGTTTTCGAAATTTTTCCATCTCGCGACAATGTAATATCGCAATCACTTCTTTGTTTCCTGTTATTATCGATTTTTCAATTCATTTCCAAATACAAAAGTGTAAATCCAAACAAGAATTTCAATTTTCGAAGTTGTTTTCAAAAATATTCTAATGTTATGTGAATCATATTCATTTCAACGAACACTTCGAAAAATAGTGAATATCACCTTTTTTCTAATGTTTTGAATGGAAAAGAAAACAGCTTTTGGAGTAAGTATCTGCCTAACATAATAATTATAATTTGAAACAGTATTTTGATTATTTTCAGATCAAATAGTCATAAAAATTGCAAGAACGGTTACATAAGCTCATTTTCGAACAAAGGATTACGGTTTCCTATGAAAATACTAACAATAAAACACTAGATTTTACGTATCCAACACCTTCGAACATGTACTCAAACTTAATACAAGATAACAACTACAATCCAACAATCCAGGTATTATTTCCTGCAGTTATAAAGTTTCTGAAACTGCAAAAAAAGTTCATCAAAACCATGAAAATTTGCCAAGAGTTCTTTATCACCAACCCAGTAATTTGAGCTCTCCAAAAACCTGTACCCCTACTTGACATGGCAACAATTACCGTTTCAACATTTGATTATATATAAACGAACTGATGGAACAGTCATTCACCGAATATTTCATGTATTTTGAAAATAACTGCATACAATGTTTTGTGGAAACATTAAAAATGCTCGCGAAATTTACCTGTTTCATGGAAAAACTATATTTTGGTCACTTTTTTGTTCTGTAATGTTGCTGTCTTTCCAACTCATTTTCAACAATGAACATGACTCCATAGCACCAACAAATTAACAATTTGTAACTGCAATCAAACATTCACCGTTTCGAATAAAATTCTTATTACCATGACATGCGCTATATTCAGTTATTCGCAGGAACCTTGAAGCACTATCATATCAATTCAACCGAACACTTCGAAAAACACTATTTTCTTGTTTTTTAATGTCAACTGTTTGAGAATGTGTGGTTCACATAATTATCATGATTCGAAACTGTATTTTGATTGTTTTCAGATATAATAGTCATAAAAATTGCAAGAATAATTACAAATGCTCACTTTTTCGAACAGTGGATTACAGTTTCATGTGAATTTTACTTTTACTTTTTTTTTCTTTTTTATTGAGATTGTGACGATTTCAAGAATATTTAGCTAAAAGTAGGCTAACTCGCCTTAATGTGTCAGCAAAGTTTACATTGAATTTTTATATGATTTGAAACAGAGAAAGTTTTATTTTCAGTTGAATGCGAAGTACAACTTCGAAAAAATTAAAGAAAATATACAGTTCTATAGGAAATTGTCAAGTGGTTCAAATTTAATCTGCATTTATGAGCTTTCGGAAATTGCAAAAAAGAGCAGTTCCATCAAAATTATGTAACTTTTCTAGGAATTCTTTAAACATTACAATTGAACTGCACAAAAAAAATTCGTTTGCACGGTATCAACTATCACTGTTTCAAAATCTAGCTATCCAAATTCAAACTGAGTGAAACACTGATATACAGGAAACTTCGTTAAAACTTCTCATACAAGTTTTTGTGGACATTAGGTGTGTTTGCAAACTCCTTATCTTTTTTATTGCAATTTTTTTCATATTTCATGTAAAAAACATTTTTGATAATGAATACAACTCTCGAACCTACAAATTACCACTTTAAAATTTTTATCGAAAATTTTCTGTTTCAAGAATCTTATTAGTAAGGCAGGAACCATTTTCCGCTAGTAATCCCAACGTCAGGAGAACAAAAATGTGTTCCAGATTCTGCAGCATTTTCAGATCCCAAATTACTGTCAATACTGCCGGTGACAGTAATTTTTCAGAAAACGTACTATTTGAACGACCTACTGTTGAAATTGAATGGACTTATTTTGAGATGACTGCTGAAAATGATGCTACTCTACTGCCATATCCGTTAAACAAATTAGTATTCTTTCTGAAACTGTGATAAAATTTCGGTTTCAAGAAAAAAATAAATATACAGTTGAGACTTGTGATGTAATTCAGCACTGATAAACAATCACTGCTTCTAGCTACAGTTCGGATTAATCAATTTAACAAACTTCTTGATGAACAAATATAGATTTATAAACTGGAAAATTTTCCACGACAAAAATGGAATTCTACTTGTATGCTCATCGGAAAAAGGCTTGGTTCATAAGTGCCGAAGCATTTCAGTTTCATATTATTTTTTTTTTTTGCTGTCAATTTTCATCTTCTAGTGACGCTTTTGCAGCTTTTTCTTTCGAAAATCTTCCTCCATGAATGGAACATTTTTTGTGTTTTCGCTGAAGCTAACATCTTTCTTCCTACTTGATTTTTTACATGTTGATATTTCAACATAACTATACTCGGTTAATTTTCGATTATGAAACAGAACATTCAAGTACAAATTACAGTTTCGCGAAACAAATTTTTTGCGAAACTGATGAAGTTTTCGATTTGATATGAAATGAAATTCCTTGTTTCATAGGATATTTGAAGACAAATAACTACAAGAGTTTGCATTGGGAATTTCGGGTAATTTCTTATTTACAAAACAACAATTTAAAAAAAAAACGTCTTGTCAAAGTTGTTTTTTTGAAACTTGTCCACTTCAAACAACAGACTTTTTTCTTAAATATCTAACCAAACAAACTGAAACTGAAATCATTCGCCTTTCTAGCAAACACGATTTTTGGAATAGTGACAATATTTGACGAACATCAAACTGAACTACTGGAATTTTTATTCGGAACCAGGAAAATCTTTCAAAAACTACTGTCTGAACCGAGGCGTCCCAATTTTAGTGATTCTAAAAATATCTGGCGGCTACAGTTAATGCAGCTTATGACAAAATATCATGATATGTTGAAGCAGTATATTTTTTTTGAAAACTTAGAAAGATTTTCAGTTGCAGCCTTTCTTCAAATACTTGTAATTTGTCATTGATTCATTGATAAGTTGCTACCAAACATCAACTCATTTTTTAATATGTAATAGAAAGTCATACTACATCATTTTTTCCTCAATTGTTGAAACTGTGAGTTTAATTTTTCTGCTCTTCGAAAAATATTGAAATCAGCGTTTATTTTCTAATTGAATCTTCTCAGTTCATCGTAAATAATGTGTCGGATTTCTATCGTATTCAATGGAGTTTTAAACCTATTTTCAGATTTAACAAAAGACACAACCCAGTACAAGAACTAAATTAGGAAACAATATGCAAAGTTGAAATATTACATCAGAAACAGAGTACATTTTCAGTTCCTTCGGTTTATTGAATTGATTATTTTCAGTTTCAAGCAACGAAACTTTATGTTTAGTGGTTTGAAAATATGTTCATCACATTTTTTCCCTTGTGCACTTGCACTTGCTAATGAAAGTTTTCCGGTTTCGACTGTTTTCCTTTCATTATCGTTCAACTGAGTTTTCAGTCAAATGAAAATCACTAATATCCAGAAAACATTGAAAGGTACGTATTCGTTGAAGAATGTGAAAGTTGAGGTTCCTTCAAAATTTCGTCTATTTTGAAACTGTAATTGTTGCAAAAATGCTTCTGAATTTCCTGTGGACTCATTTTGTGAAAGGTTTTCTGTTTCCCAACAAAAATTTGTATCACTTCAATCACTTTATTACAATGACCTCTTTGCTATTGCGGAGTTTGCTCGATTTTTTTAATATAAAAATTTTCAAGCAAGAACAAAGATCTACTTCCAGAACCAACACATTCTCATTTTGAAACTGTGTTATCAAAGTTTTTTCCGTTTCAGATATTATGTCAATATAGAGGAACACCTTGAAAATCATTATCAATTTTACACATTCGTTTTGAAGAAAAACAGACTTGAAATAGTGACAATCATGTTAGTGTTTCACAACAATTGTTTCAAGAAGCTTGCTTTTTTTTCAAGATTTCATCATCGAATTTTGAAGAAAAGCTGGGACATCACATTATTTCGATGAAACTGTAATTTTTTTATAAAGAAAATGAATAACACGGAAACCTATACATGAAACAACCTAACTGCTCCAAACTGTTATCTATATTTGTAAATTTTCTAAACGGTAAAATGCTCAGTTTCAGCAACTTTCCGAAAGCTCTCATATTCTTAAAGCCAAAGACTGCTCTTTTGAACGATAGCGTTTTCGTTCAACGCGACAAGCGTCTTTAACTGTGAAAAATTCCAGTTTCTAAAAAATGATTTTTCAAGATTTTCCTCTATAAAAACAATGATGCGGTGCAAATTGCCATAAAAACAAATACAAAAGTTTTTTCTCTGAGACACGACAATTCCATTCGGCTACTTTCTAGCTATAAATTTCGTACACACTAACGTGAAAAACAAAGTTCATTTACATCGTATCAACTATCACTTTTTCAACATCTAGTTATACCAACAATTGTTTTCATATCTTTTATAAATATTATTTTCCATAATAAACCGGAACGATTAGAACACACAAATCAACATTTTTTGCAAAAGTCGAAGTTTTTCAGTTTCAGGAATCTTATTAGTATGTCAGGCACTATTTACAGCTAGTCAACCCAAGATTAGAGAAGCAAAAATGTGTTCCAGATTTTGCAACGCTTAGAGTTTTCGTGAAATATTGTGCAAAGTCACTGTCAAAAAGCGCCGACGATCGAATTTTTGAAGTGAAAGTATTGTAAGAACGACTTACGGCTGAAATGAAATGGACTAATTTTGAAATGACTCCTGAAAATAATGCGACTCCCCATCAACTAACACAAAACATATTTGTGAAACAGTTTAGTATCCTTTCAGAAACAGTGATAAAATTTCAGTTTCATGAGAAAGACAAGTATGTAGTTGAGATTTATGAAATAATGCGATTTTGATATACAGTTTCTTAGATAAAATGAATTTGAAAGCAATTTCGCAATTTTCCTGTTGACCAAACTTATATTTTGAACCTGAAGAATTTCAAGAAAATAGAATAGTTATATCTGTGTTGGTTTTTCTATTTTTTTTCCGAAATTCACCACAGACCGTCTATTAATCAGAGAAAGACAAGGTTCAAAAAATGTATAATTCGTTTGAAACAGTGGGGAAAAATCAATGTTTCATAATATTTGCAATTGTCTATTAACAAATGCTGTTTGCCTTCTTCGGGCATCTGAGTTTCAGGCGAACTTGATACAACCTAGCTATTTCATTGAAAAATCTGAATGGTGCAAGAAAATGCATTAAAGTTAGATAAAATCGGTTAATGGAATATGCAGTTGCAGAAACTGTAAAACAATCCAATACTTCCCAAAAGAAACCATTGAAAAGTGGCCGAGAGGGTGACACTTCACGAGTTGTAGATGAAATCATTTCCAGTTTACAAACCGACTTCCACGCAACTAATATGACAGTTTCAGCATATTATGAAAACACTGAAACGGCACATATTTTCTCGATAGTTTGCTGCTTCAAGATCTCAGGTTCATACTTTCAATTGTTACGTCGAAAACAATAACCAGAAAATTATCGATGTTTCAACAAAACCTTCAGAAGCTCTTTTTATTGTTGCAACGCTTTGAATGCAACGTATTTACAACATAGCTGATTAAATCTATTTTTTATAGTTGAGCATAGGTATACCATGTTCATAAGTTGTCTTTATATGATATCAAGCAAACAACTATCTATCTACTTAACAGAACTATCAAGCTTGAAACAGGATGGATTTGAAACTGGAGTGCAACTTTTGAAAAGTGAATGACAAAATTCAGTGTGAAAAAATTTCGGTTTCCGGTGATTTTCATTTCCTTACTTTCATGTCTTTTTCGGATAAAAATAGGTTGTTGTTTGCTAAATAATTTCCAAAAAATATCTTTCTGTTTCCCAAGAAGAACATTCAAAAAGTTTTGACCACTGATTTACTCACATCATTGTTTATTGTTTTTTTAGAAGTACTGTAACGTGAAATTAGTGAGCTAAACGGGGAAAAAGCTGGAATGCTCGGAACAAAACCAAAGCCTATACAAGAACGAAACCAACTGCTCCAACACTGTTGCCTGCATTTGTAAACTCTCTAAAACGGCAAAAATGTTCAATTTTCATTGAAGTTATGTTTTTTTGAAGGCTCTCATTGAGTCAAGTGTACAGTAGAAACTGTTACTTTTTTTAAAACAAAAAACTAATTCATTGCTGACAGAAGCTTGAAACCATAGCATTAAACAAACTTTTAGAAATTTTTCCTTCATTTATTTGAAAAAACTTTTTAAAGGCTAATATATTTTCGTTTTGAAACTGTAATCAAAAATGTGCTGTATCATGTATATCATTTCTATTCTGTTAAACAAGTGCATATAATGCTCGGACGTTTTCGAGAACAGGATATGACGATTATTTGATGCCGATTGCCTAAAGTAATTATCATACAACCGTCAAAACTGCCCTAGGAAACTGAAAACTAAGTCCCCATTGCACTAGAAATATTCTGAGAAACCTCGATAAACAATCTCGTTGAACAATTTTCTTGTGTACAAATATATTGTCTCTTATCATTAACTCTCGATGGTCAACTGTAGCCTGACATTTTTCCGCTGAAACATAAATTTTTTTCGAATAATTATTAGCACAGCAGAACTGAAAACCTGTAACTATTTATGCTGAATTTTTTTGCGTTCAATCAGCCAATCAAAAATCAAAGTTCTCAAGATATACACGTCTTTTCTTTGAAACTGTGAAAAATATTGCTGTTTCGTGCTGATCATTTAATTTGATTA
Source organism: Caenorhabditis uteleia (assembly GCA_963573275.1). Lineage (NCBI taxonomy): Eukaryota > Metazoa > Nematoda > Chromadorea > Rhabditida > Rhabditidae > Caenorhabditis > Caenorhabditis uteleia. The sequence continues at coordinate 3,368,481 of OY752135.1, read as the reverse complement.
AACACTTCTTTAAACGGTATTAATTGCACCGATGCTCTCTATCAAAAGAAAAAAGAACGAAAACGCTTCGGTAATGTTATGCTCATTTTTCATAAAAGTTCATTCTGTTTCAAAACATTTTAAGTAGATGATAACGTTTTGTAGCAATCAATAATCTGTCAAAATTGTTTTTTGGCAAACTGCACGTTTATTTTCAGTTACGATTAATGATGTCTAAAACCTCTTTTGAAATCACTCTTGTATGCATGAAGATAAAAAATTGAGCGATTGCAGAAACTGTGGTTTCTTTGTTTTTTTTTCTCCTTGACTAGCTGGAAACCATCAGTTGAAACTATCCGTCTGATAGAAATCGAAAACTTGAAACTGCAATATGTCTATACTTCTGAATTGTCTTTTTCTGCGTTAAACGCGGAACATTTACAGTTTCTAAATTCATTTTTTCCAAAGTCGAGCACGTTTAGAATAATACTTTTCATAAAAATAATGTGAAGTTGGTTCCGACGACCAAATAATCACTATAAACTCACCTATAGTTTGGCGGTCACAATCATCGATTATAGTTCCTCGCCATCAAAACGGATTACGGTTTCAACCTACATTTGTACACAGAGGGACTGACTGCAACAGTAATAAACGCATAATGCATTGGGTTTGAAAACATCTTTCCAATAGAACAAACTTCGACTCAATACTTTGCTGGTATCATTTTTAGTGAGTGTTTCTGAAATTGTTCAGTTTCGAAAAAAAATTATATTACAATCACCTTGATATGACTTTTGAGCAGACACGAAAAGTTGCAGGTTGAGTCATCACAATCTCATCTCGAAAACGCAATAATAGATTTTCAGTTTCAGAACTATTATTATCAAGAAAAATAGTAGCTTCGGTTAGTCTACCAAAAACTCTACGAATAGGAAACAATTCATTTTCAGGAGCAAATCAAGCTGATTGTGAGGTTTTTTATGTTCTCATCGCTGTTTAAAACTCTGGAGCAAGTATCAGTGGAAATTATCGCTGTTCAGTATAAACAAGTTATGAAAGAGATTCACAATATCTCTGGTCGTGCTTTCTTGAAGTGCATTTGATATTTTCCAAACTTCTTTAACTTCATATCCGAAGCTCGGATCTAATTGAACCAACCGAATTATTGATGCCGTGAACTTCGCGGATAATTATACAAATTTTGCCAGTTTCATGAGAAAAACAATTACAAAAAAAGATAGTTCTGCGATGGTTCGTGGATGCAAAGGGACATTAAACTCATGATGTTTTTCTATGAAAAACACTAAAATGGGTGACAATTTTCATGAAACATATCTCGCCACAAATTTGTAATTTACATCTGCATTGGTTTTTTAATTCCAAACATTGTTCTACGGATCGAAAAAAGGTAAGGTTCAAACAATTTATAGTTTATATGAAACAGTGTTGAAAAATTGCTGTTTCATAAAAGTCGTTTTTGCTGTTCAATTTCTACGTTTCCAGTTCAAGTTTTCTATTTTCATTATTTTCTTGAAAAAATAATTTCTAATCCGAGTTTCATTATATTATACCATAGAAAACAGCTTTTTTCCTCCTATAAATAGCTGATTGCAAACGCGATTGTATCAGAGTAAAATAAAATCAGGAGATGGAATATGCAGTTATTGAAACAGTAATGGAGTTGAAATCAAAAATCCTCAATTAACTCAATATTAAAGCAGCGATGATAGTGATTTCAATAATTCAGAATACCAACAAATTTGTTGTCCGAAACTGAAAAAAATTACCGTTTCAGCAAATTTTTATTGTTTCTGTTTGCTTTATGATTATTACTGCTTTAACATCATCGAACAACTTTAACTACGGATTTCAGCATGAGCTAAAAATAACCAAAATTGACACTTTCCCTGCACAGTATTGTTACATTTTTTACCATGTCAGACGATGTACAGTTTTTTGAGAGAAAATAAGTTTGCACTGATTTGTCACACATTTGTCGCCCTCAAAAAGAAATCGAATTACCGAAACAATGTTAGAAGAAAGATATAAACTTTATGAAATACATGTTTCTTCGTCCGGAGAACATATCAAAATTATTAACTTTGTCTAAAACGTTTCGATGAAGCACGAAAATTGACGTAAAATATAATGCGAATCCCATGTTTTCCGGAAGTATGAGCTTCATTTTTTAACAAAAATATGATACGTACAGAATCCATTTGAAGAATAGTTAGAAACAATCTTTAAAAAAATATTTCAGTTTCAGGAAAACTTTTTGGTGGTACAATCTATAGAAATCTTCGATACGATTGTTTGACTGAATTGTAATAATACGAATATGAGTTTCCATTTTTAAGAATATGCATTTGAGAATTTCATTTTCTCCATTGATACATAAAAATCAAACAAATGACCCCAAAATCTTCTATTTTTCGAAAAAACTTTCAGACGATCGCTTCATTTTGTAATTGATTAAGCATCTCTCTATCTTTTCAAAATAATTGTCATACTTGAAACAGTAAGACTTGAAAGTTTAGTACAAGTCTTCAAAAACTCCTGATAAATTCCTAACTCAAAAAATTCGGTTTCAGTCGATTTTTACCTCCTCACTTTTACGTATTTTTCTGATGAGATTACCGTGTTGTTTGATAAAAAATTTCTAGGAAAAATATGTTTCTGTTTCCCAATAACTTTTGATTATTGATTCTCGACTATAAACTCGACCTTGAAATGTTTGAGCTGAACTCTGGAATGCTGAAACCAATATTGAAGTTCATGCAATAACGAAACTATCTTCTATAAAAATGTTAATTGCATTTGTGAATTTTATAAAGCGGAAAAAAATACAGGCTTCATCAAATTAAAAAAAAGCTCTCATATATTTGAAGCTGACTACTGCTTTTTTTCACTGACAAAAAAACATAGTTTTTTTAAATTAAAAAAGACAACAATCAAACTATTACAATCGAATCAGATAATTTTTTTTTTGAAACAGGGAAAGAAATTTCAGTTTCATAAAAATTATTTGGATTTTTTTTTTGTTTTTCTAGTACTGTCAAAGTTCTCTTGAAAAAATTTCTCCAACATCAACGGACTTTCATTTTTGGAATTAAGAACAGACATTAAAAACATTTTCTTTCAAGTAATTAACAATAAATGTTTTAGGTTGAAAACATGTTTTTCTTGAAACTGTAGTCAAAAGTCTACTGCATCATATATACTATTTCTACTCTGTCAAAGAAGTGGATACGATTCTGGAACGTCTTTTGATTAAATGTTCTAAAAATCAACTATTTGATGGTGTCTCCATTCAAAAAATTATCATCGAAACAGTCAAAAATTACCTGAGATAACTGAAAACAAAATGTCCGTTTCATGGAAACTATTCTGACAAACGTCGTCTGTTGTCATTGATTCTCGTTGGTCAACTGTAATCTGATATTTTTCTTCTGAAACCAAAATTTTGGGATACTATTATTTTGGGATACTTGATCGTCATCCCTATGAAAAAAACACTCCACCATTATTTTATGTTACTTTTTCATGAAATTTGCAACTTTTTGGAACAGTAGTTTTGCTATGAAAAGTGTTGAGGCTCAGAAAATAATGAAATCCACATGTTGAGAAATACTGTTTCAAAATGCAAATTATTCGTTGGACTCATTGAGAATCCAATTCTGTTCTTGCATTCGAATCACTGTAAAAATGTCTTTAAATTTTCAGTTTCAACACAGCAATTTCGAGAAAGCATAAAATATAAGATCACTTCGATGTACAGACCGTGCTCACAAATCACTGACAAGCCATGCCCGCGACAGGTCCATTTGAACTTTTGTTGATATTTATACCATAGATTAGTATCATCATGGGGAGTATTCAGACAAATTTATACGTGCCACCGTTCACTTTCAGCCAAGTTACAGCGCGCCAAATTGAGAGCGCTCGCTCCTCATTGGTAATAGAACTATTGAAAAATCATGGCAGCTTAGCTCAGCAGGCAAGGTGATAGTGGTGCAATCGGAAGGTCGAGGGTTCAACCCCCCATAGTGGTTTTTGGTTTTTTGTCAAACTAGTTTAACAGATAACAATTTATTCAAGTACATTTGTGATATTTTACAATGAAATCGTCGAAACAGAAATAACATTGACAGTATATACATCTGATGAATGACACACTTGAGCAATTGGTAGAATCGCAGTCTCGAGCAACATCTTTGGGGAAGAGTTCCTCATATGGAGTGTTGAACGGAGCTGGATGTTGAGATATGTATCCGCCGGCATACCATGCATATTTGAAGTATTCTTGCAAGGTCGGAGAAGTGAGTTGCCAATGAACCACGGAAATCATCTATAAGAGCAAACTATCGATAAGAAAGTATATAAAAAAAAACAATTACTTTCAAAATGTTATCCCGGTGGTGGCAGACGAACTGTGGTGCAGTTCGTTGTACATGACTCGTGATCTTCTTGACGATTTTCTTATAGTTTCCAAACACGCCGACATCCAATGGTTGAATCATTCCAGTGCAACCGGGTGGTACAATCAACATTTCATACTTCTTGTTGGCGGGCTTGACCGAGTCGATGGCATCGGTGTCCTTCCAACAAGGCCACGAGTCGACAAGAAGAAGAAGCTCATCAGGCATACCACTATGGAAAACAGATCGCTCGAAGAAATTCTTCATGTTTCCTTTGTGCATGATATGTGACGAGTTGCAATCCACATCCAGGTTCCATGCAAGGAAATGACCCTTCGCTGGAAAACGGCCATTCCTTTCCTGCAAGTTGACGTACAATCGCTCGCACATGCGTCCGTCGGCTGTGATACACGGAAGAATTGTATAGGAATGGGTGGTGTTGGCAACCGATCGAACGACACAGTTCACTTTCCTTGACCCGATTCTTGCCAAGGTACGGGCTCCATACATCTCCAGTTGAAAACCACTTTGATCCATGTTGATGATAGATCGCGGATCATACTTGTCCATCGTTTTGACAGCGGCTTGCACGAAGTCTTTCGATTTCTGTTCCAATGCATGACGATTGTCATGATGAGCTTTGGCGACGAACTTGGTGACTCTTCGAGAAGAGATTCTGTTTTCCTTCTTCCAATTATCGATCCAAGTTTTGGAAACTTTGAATCCTACGTCGATATCGTTGGTCTTCATTACTTCGACTGCCATTGTTCGCAGATCATCGCCGTGAAGTACCAAACACTTGGAAAGGTGATCATCAACTTTTTTGGCCAGTTCCGAAGCGACAAATGCAATGGCGTTTTTGGCATCTGGCTTCATGATACCTGCAAACGTTTGTTTTGAATACGAAAGTAAGAAGAAAATACTGACCTGTTTTCTCGATTTCGCGCAACTTCTTGATGTCCTTTTCAGATTTGATGAAGCTGAACTTCTTCTTCATCGATGAAAATGGTGGTCGATTGCGGCCGTTGTTGTTGTACTGTCCATTTCGTCCGAAGTAATAGTCGCATGCTTCTTGAACATTCTTGGGATCCACAAGACGTGTCGAAAAACGAACAGAATTTGGGTTGAAAGGTGGCGTCTTTGCATCTTCATCATCTCCATCACTGTCATCAGCTGGGTGCCATTCTTGATCGTTGTCGAATCGCTCCAAGATGTCTTCAACTTCAACATCCATCTCTCGATAGTCGACTTCTTTGAGCAGTTGAAGCATTGGTGTTGCAAGTCGCATCAGCTCTCGAGGGAGGACCATCGAAGAGGGGGACATCTGGAGCTCCGACATCAGGTAGGTGACGATCTGTTGCGACGACTTCATGACTGACCAACAGGCGAAGGCAGGAGCGAAGATAGGAGAAGCAGAAAACGGCGACAGAATGGCGAATTTGCGCCTTTTATAGCGATTTTCACGAGCTGCAAAGCCATCGCCACGTGTCATGAAAACTACTGTAACTGCAAACTGCAAAAACTACTGTAACTGCAAACTGCAAAAACTACTGTAACTGCAAACTGCAAAAACTACTGTAACTGCAAACTGCAAAAACTACTGTAACTGCAAACTGCAAAAACTACTGTAGCTACAAACTGCAAAAACTCCTGTAACTGCAAAAATCCAGACTGCAAAAAAGCTGAAAACCAAAAACAAAAAAAAAATATAGAGCGCGGAGTCGAACCCCTGGCCCTCCGCTTGGAACACTGTTTCGTTCCCTGCTGAGCCAGGCTGCCCGCATAAACGTGTGTTCTTATTTGCATAGAGATAAGCGCGATCTTTGAACATCCGCTTATCTGTAACTTGGCTGAAAGTGAACGGTGGCACGTATAAATTTGTCTGAATACTCCCCATGATGATACTAATCTATGGTATAAATATCAACAAAAGTTCAAATGGACCTGTCGCGGGCATGGCTTGTGAATTAGTGCACTTTGTCGGGTAGATCAATGAAAATGCAGAGTTTTAATATTGTTACTTTTGTTTCAGATAACTACTTTTCTGATGCATGAAACATGTTTTTTTTCTGATAAGAACTCAATTGTTGCAAAAACATATTTTCTTTCTGTTTCAAAATTTCACCGAAAATCGCGTTGTTGATTTGATAATAGTGAAGTAAAAAAAAGTTTCTAAAATAAGAAGCAAACTGCCTTTAATTTCAGCATTTCCAGACAAAAAGTGCCTTTCAAACGCCACATTTTTCCCGTTTCAATGTTGTGATTTCAATCATTCGTCTTTTCAAGCATCGATTCTGAGAGCTGCGAGTTTTCCGGAATAACTGAAATATTTTGCAGGATTAAAGATAGCGGGCAACCATTTTTGGGCGATTTGAGCTTTTTTAATGTTCGAATCCGTTAAATTATTAAATTTTCTTGCCAATATTTCATTTTTAATGTCAAAAATTCTGCCGGTCGTATTTGTATTTTTCGCAAATTTGGCTTTTTATTTTGAACTACACGCGCCGCGCCAAATGTGGGAAACTCCGTCAGTGTGTTTGCACTAACGTCTCCCAATGTAGATTTACGAGACATATGTCGTGGGATTGAATGCATATCTGCAAACACACTGACGGCATTTCCCACATTTGGCGCGGCGCGCGTAGTTCAAAATAAAAAGCCAAATTTGCGAAAAATACAAATACGACCGGCAGAATTGTTGACACTAAAAATGAAATATTGGCAAGAAAATTTAATAATATAACGGATTCGAACATTAAAAAAGCTCAAATCGCCCAAAAATGGTTGCACGCTGTCTTTAAATGGTAATGCACTGACATTTTTCGGAGATTTATCTGAATTTCCTCATTTTTGCGTTTGAAAGAAGGTACACAAGCCGAAAATAAACCAGTTTCAAAGTTTCATTTGTATCAACTCTATAGTTCGTTAAGCAATCGTTTAGGGCTGAATTCTAGTATTTTTTCACGGGGGAAAGGATTTTACACAGGTTTTCAGTGTTTTGTCATAGTTACTTTAAAATTGGACCGTTGTCGAAAAAGACTTCCACTAATTCCAGATGATACAAAACAACATTACCTGCCTGTTTCAAGTATAAATAATTTCAGATGATTTCTTGGTTTTTTGTTAAGAAGGGGTTACTTGTTTCCACGTATATCAGAGGTTTTGGCTTAAACTTAATTTCATCAAAATATGTCACTTTCAGATTTCAGAGGTTTTTTCCGTTTCATAATTTCCATTTCAAACTGTTGTTTTTGGTAAACTTGGTTCATCAGTCCTGACGATGTAAATAATTATCTTTAAAAAATTTGAAAAAAGTAATCCCATTTTTTCTGCTTTTCAGGACGTTGAAGATGTATCCATAGATAGAAAACATTTTCGGTTTCAAAAAATATATTTTTGATCTCAAAAACTATTGGACTTCAATGCCCAATTGCCTGTCGAGAATTAAAAATTGTGTGTATCAAAGATACTTATAGTGAAAATATATTCCGTTAGCTGATCAATTTCATAGTCCGTTGGAACAATATTAGTAGATAATTTATTTCAAACTGAATATTCCGGTTTCAACTTCCAATAATATGTGTTTCTAATTTTGTTTTTCGATTCCAATCCTGAATTTTTCTCTCAAAATTTTGATTGCCAAAACATAAAGCGACTTCGGTTTCAGCATCTCAACCTAGTGGTATAGAAGTTCACATATTACAATTTTTCCGTTTCAGGAGTTTGATTTCAAACAGTTTATTACACTCTGACTTTGATAATTCTGTCTTTATTTTTTGGTGAATGCTTCAACAACTTGCACATTTTTCCGTTCTGATGCACATAAATTGATGCAAAGATACACCAAAATCAACTTACACAGTTCATGAAAAAAAAATGCAGCTGATAAGAAACGTGATAAGAACCGACAATACCAAACGAATCGAATGTGATGATTTTTTCAGGACTTACACTTTTTTCTGAAACACCAACTTTTTCAAATTTTCAAGTTGCTTTTCTATTCATGGTTTCACTTTGTGTCCAGAAGTTTCAGAAGAAATCCTGCAATTTTTTTCGTTTCACAATTTTCATTTCAGTCATTTGATTTCTCTGCCTTTGATCCTTGACACACTTTACTCAAAGTTTCATCAAAAGAAACAGACATTTTGTTGACTGATGTCTTTTTTGTCACCAGATGATTGAAAACTTTAACTGTTTCATTTAAAGTTGTTCAATCCGATATACATGTTCTTGCAATGCTTCGATAAAGTTTCCTTCACTAATCATTTTTTTTGGAATCAGAATCGTATCAATAAAATACCACAAATTTTTTTGTAATTGATTTGAACAAAAAACTGTAAAAAAAATTATTTTTCTGCTGTTTCATCAAATAATAATTAGTTTGTGAAATATCTGCAGTATTTTCTTTTGATCAGTGAATAAATTTTCTTCAAAAAACTTGAAAAATTTCGCACTATAACAACAATTTAGTGCAAATTGCCACCATAAACAATCACGAAAAATAGGTTTTCTGAAACGTCGCAAATGAAGCGCTGATTTTGGGATATATACTTCGCATACTTCATATTGGGAACACATTCCGGTAATGGATGTATCAACGAAAATCGTGTTAGAATTTATTTATCCAGTTTTTGAAACTGTAATCAAAAATTCTCAGTTTCATGGCAATTATTCCCATTCAAGTATTCAAAAATTAGTAGTGAGTTAACCATTCTCATAGGAAAAATCATGAACAAATTATGTTAAGCGTTTAACAAATCAACAAAGTTGCATTTTGAAACTGTGAAAAATTTTGGTTTCACATCAATTTTATCACCTCTGTTTGATGCTTTTTCCGATGAGAATCTCATAACTATTCCCCGCGAAAAAAAAAACATTTCCAGTCTAAACCATCATACTTGCGTTCTTCTTCGTTTTTTTATTCGATATAGCTTTTATAATCTGATTAGCATCTCAGCCATTCGGCTTCAAAAGATCCATATTTCTCTGCGTTTTCTGTTTCAATACCTATATTTCACTCACTTGATTATAGAAATTTCAGTGGGTCCCTAATTTCGACATTTTTAATTAGAAGCAGTGTGAATAGATAAAAACCATTCGAAGCAAAACCGGATAGAAAATTTAATAGTGAACATGTAGGAATCATTGTTCCAGAACACATTGAATGGTTTCGACAGTTTAGAGAATTCTTGTTTCATATGCGATACATGTTCAGCTGTTTCGGAAGTTATTTTAGTTCAGTTTGTAGACCAAAGTTTGTCGTAAAAATGCAAATAATACTGAGAAGAGCAAAATTAGAAAAATGCTGAAGCTCTGTTTCAAAACATCCACAACCGTATTGAAATTTCAGACCGACATACTCAAAATGGTCATGAGTTGTTTCAAATTCTCAAAAAATATTTTCAGTTTCAACACAACAATATCTGGTTAAAAATTGATCAATACGCAACATTAATTTCTTATTTTTTCCAAATTTGTCATAATGTTATTTTCCATTTCAATGTACTGATTTCAAAATAAAGTCTGGAATTCTCAGTTTAGTTTTTACATAAATTGCAACTAGGGAAATCTATTTGAAGTAGTGGACTACAAAAAGTTAGCAGAATATATATTGAAATATGTATATAAGTACTGTTTCAAACACTATCTTTTTTGACCGGATTTGTTGTTGGAATTAATACATCTTCGAGTGTAGCCTCCTGAAAACGTTGGAAAAATTTGTGACAATTAAGAGTTTTCTGTTTCAGAATACATTTCTCTTAATCACAAAACAGTGAAAGTAATTTCGTAGGTACTTCAGTTGAATTATTGAAAGTGTCAGTATTACGAAATATCCCGTGTAATATGAATGTCTGTTTAAAAATGAGAATTTCAGGTGGCAACTTTTTTGAATATTAGTTACTTTCTTAAAATCCGTTTTCGACACAAACTATTTCAAAAACCATAAAACTGATTTTGACATCAATGGCGCATTACTGATACCAAAAGTTATTTTTCTCATTTATTCAAAGTGCAAACTCGGTGAATTCAAACAAAAACAAGTGATTTTCCTATTTTTCAGTTTCAAAGTTCCGATTACATTCTTTTTTTCAAAATTCAATGTCTTTTGAATGTTTATTGAAAGAATTATGCTTTTTTTGATATTGGACAAACAGTGATAGTGCAAAAAATCCGAACATTTGAAACGTGTAGAATGAAATTTTTCTGCCTGTTTCATATTTTTCTAAAAACCATCATTTCCTTGAGTTAATAATTCATAGTATCGATTTTTTTCAAAATTTTAGAACTTAAAAACAATTGGGCAAAATTGTCTTTCTTTTACAATTTTTTTTTCAAAAACTTTACAGTTTCTGGGACACACAAAATTCTTCCAAAATTCCAATTGTTCGATTTCAATTGAATAAATTTTTGTTGAATAAAAACGTTTTCGGACAAAAATAGAGTTTTTCAGGTAATTTACTGTTCTCTATTTCAGATTATGTTTTTCAAAAAACGTTTCAAACATATTGAAAAATAGAAAAATGCAGATCTATTGTCATTTTTCAATATTTGAAATAATTGTTCTGTTTGAGATTTCAGCTCAAGCATTTTCAGCATCATCTTGATGGCATCAAGTGATTTTCAGAGTTCACAATTTTGTCAGTTTCAGATGTTTGATTTTTTACAGTTGATTTTCCAATGTTGGTATTCGCATGATGAAAAGTCGATTTCCAGTCAATTTCAGATTTTGGAAATGTTCTTACACAACACACAACATGGAAAAAGCCCTCACATTATGTTTTTTTCTGAAAATATTTTGACATCTCAGTTTCAAAATAAATCACAATATTTGGTTCAAAAAACTATCTCACTTTGCTGATAAGTCTTTAGAATCATTCGTTTCAGAATTTTATTTTCAAACAAGACCTGTTTCAAAATATTTATTTGAGAGAGTTCAATTTTGGGAAAATTCGTTTTTTTTTCTTCAATTGTCGAGCTGCCAAGCAAAATATTAATTTCCATGTATTTATATCAGTTTGCAGAATCACATATCAAACTGATGTGAGAAGCATCAGATCATCGGTGAATAAAGTGTACCTCTTAGTATTCCCAAATTTTGAAACTGTATTACTTCGATCAATGTGCAGAAAACGTTTCAAAGTATAAAACTTGTCTGAAACTGAGAATTTGTTTTTTGAAACTCATGAACTCATAAGATATGAAAGTGATGATAATTTATATTTCCTTAACGCTTATACCCAGTGTTGCGAGTTTAATTTCCCAAATTTCTAACCTTTGGTGAAACTGTAACTCTTTAGAAAGTTGGAATTTTATTAAATCTATGAGGTAGTGTTGAATATTCTTCAAATATGACAATTACTGAGTTTTTGGTGAGGGTGTAGTGATATTGTTAGTATTTTGAAACTGTGAAATTTGAAATATATCATCGAAGGTATGAAAGGTTTCGAAACAGCGAACTTTGTGGATACTGGAGCAGGTAGATGCTCTGTGAATCTGTCAACCTTCCCGGAAGTCGAGAAACAACACGAAAACTGTTTCTCAAGTCTTTCTCAAACACTATAATTCAGATGAAAAAGTATTTTTTTTCTGAAATTTTTAGTTCGACTTCTTGCTTTTTGCTTCTTTTTTTATCTGTGATTTTTTGAAACCCCAAAATGTCAAAGATATCATAAATTTGTTTGAAAATATTAATTGTTTGTGTTTGAATGACTAAAGGGAATTAACTGTTTCAAAATTTTATGATTGGTTTGGAACCGATAATTTTTGGAATATTTTTCACATTCCTAAAAATCACTGTTTTGCAATAATGTTATTTTGAGTGGGAAATGGAAAGTTGCCAGTCAATTCATCGGCGATTGAACAAATTACAGAAAACTATTTTTGGGAATTTCGATACGTGATAAAAAGTGGCAACGAGCGTGCAAATAAAACATCATACAGTTTTAGAAACTGCAATTATATAATTTTGTAAGTTCTCGTCATTGAGGGATTTGACGACAAAAAAATTAGTTTCTATTAATTTGCAAGTTCACAGAAACAATAGTATTTTTCGAAATTTCGATAGCTTTCGGGTGGATCACAGATTCAAGGTTGGGGTAAAAACTGAAATAATATGTGAAGAACAATGGAAATCATGTGAATTGTTTTCGAAATAAATAGACAGAATGAATACTATTGGAGAAATTGTAAAGTAATTGAAACGTTTTTGATAATGTTTATAGTTCTTTTCTGGAACTGTGAACCTTTTGATGAATGCATTCGAAACTCGAGTCTAGTTTGAAAGTGCTGGAACCGGAGAAAATTAAAAATATTCATATCTGCCAAATTTCAAAGTGGAATCGAAAATATATCAGGACTAACAATTTTCATGAAAATAATTTTTTTCTGTTTCCAAAATCACAAATGAACACAAAGAGTATCGAATCATCAATTTATACAGACTACGAGGTTGGTATTCATTTGAAACGTAGTTCGATAATTGAAGGACTACCTGAAAAGGAATTGACTTGCAGTGCTTGTTTCAATGTATAATAATTTGGATGAAACAGTGAGAATATCCAGGGTCTCAAAGTTTACACTTACAATTCATGAAAATGTTAAGAAAACTATCGCCTGTAAAGAGAAAACTGTTTCTTAAAACTGAATAGAAAAACTATAATTCAGATGAAACTGAAAACTTTTAGTTTGGTCAAAATTCTCCTTTTTTTGCGGTATATAACTTTCAAGAATCACTGGAATCCAAAATGTTAAAAACATCATGCAATTTTTTGAAACTGTAAATGTTTGATTCGACCTAGTTGATTGAATAATTGAAGTTAATAAAGAGTGCTAGAGATTTGTGACTTGATTGAAACAGATAATTTTTGGAATGTTTTAACATTTCTAAAAGTCACTGTTTTTTTTCAAGTTCCACTTCTTGTTCATTCGAGTGGGAACAAGGAAAATTATCATCAAGTTCACAAAACTGAAAACTGAATTATCTACTCCTATTCAAAATACTGATATCATGCTTTTTACAACGGCATTTCAATGCATTAAAAAAAATGAACACGATCAAATATTACGATGAACGTCGAAACTGTGAAATTCCAATATCTGGTTGCGCACTGTTTCTTGTAGTTAAAAAAAACTGAAACAAAACGAGGAAAATCGTTGACTTAAAAGGAAAGTGTTTCGCTGAATGAGTGAAAAAATAATACGTTTTTTTTCTATTTCACATTATTATTGAAATTTTGAAACAGATATGATTTCCACCGACTCATCAAAACTTTGAAGTTTTTCAACAAGCTGGGAGATGTTGGCTTTCACCTCTTTTCAATAAAAAAAAACTTATTTTGTGACATTTCAAAGTCCGTAACTGAAACGGTATGCATTTTTGGAATTATGTATGAGCATTTTCAGAAGATTTTCTTTTTTTAATATCAAATAATCTCTTTTCCAATATTTTTGAACTTTCCGAAACAGGAAAACATTTTCTAATAGGAAGTCATTTGAAGTCATACTGTACTCACCTTTGCTGAAAAATTTAGACTTCTGAAAATATTTCTGTTTCAATTTTCTCATAAATATCTGAAAACAAATTAATCGCAATGCTCTATCAGTTTGCAGATAGAACTTCACACAATCATAATTTTCACATTAGGTTCGATAATAATATTCGCGGCTTCAGGTTCAATAACTGAAAATGGTGCGTGAAGAAATTTTCGGTTTCGGAAACATCTGTAGAAGGAATTGAAAATTTTGGCATTGCTCTTCTAGTCAGCTCATCATTTTATTTGAAGTTTCGGAGAAAAAAAGTTCAGGAGCAACCGAAAAAATGTATCAAAATCCCCATCGCCTTATCTGAAAACGCTGAAGCTGCATATATTGGAAAAATAGTACGAAATTATCATGTATAGTGAATTCCAAATAATTAATGTTTCCAAAAATAATGGTTTGAAACAGAAAATTATTATTTCTCAATTCATTGTTGCAAACCACTTTTTAATGCTGACCATATAAAAAAAGTTTGGAAGTTTGCATTTTCAACCCCGGAATATATTTCAACCCCGGAATACCAACATGTTTCAACTTCGATAATGATGTTTGTTGATCTTTGACCATTAGTTACAACAAAAACAAAAGTACTAATAGATACAATGTTTTGCAGTTTCAAATTATCTATTTCAAAGAATTCTTTGGCATTCAAGTCAGTTTTTTGAAGCCCTTTTTCATATAGAACTTTGAATATTTGAATTCCACTCTGATCTATTTCGATTTCAGCAGTTTCAAAAAAAAAAAGACCTCTCAGCTTCCACATAAATTTCATCACCAAAATTTCAGATGGTTGAGCAGAGTCTCTCCAATAGAATGACCAAACTTCGGTGCTTCAAGATTTTGCATCTTTTTGAAACTGCAAACTTTTTCAGTTTCAATTCAAAAAGTTCAGGTGTTTCATTTCTCAATACTTGCTTTTTTGAAAAACACAATTTATACTCAAAATTATGCAATCATTATTATGTTTTTTTTAATGTTTCAAATAATATTTTTACTTACACTTAGAACTCGTGATTCCCAATCAATATATCATAAACGAAAGGTTGAGTCTATTTCACACTTGTTTCCGATTTTCTTTGGAAGTTTTTTAAAAGCTGTTTCAACATATTATTATAAGACGATTCTTTGAAAAACAATATTATCATGTTATCGTCGACAAATTCGAAACAGCAAACTGAAATTCACTGTTTCAAAACCCTATAATTTAGGGATAACTCTTGAAAGTTTTGATAATTATGTTGTTGGAGCTAGAAACCAAATTTCCCAATCTCAGCTGCTTCTTGGTAATAAAAAAACATGGAAAATATGATTTCCGGTTTCAATACTTGGATGTGAGACTCATTATTCGGAAAGTGTCGATGGACATAACATTGATGGATATTGATGTTTATAAACTGATAATTCTAGTTCATACAATCTGCAAGAATGCAGTTTTTTTACAAGTGCTTAAAAAAGGCTTCGAAATTCCATTTCGATGAATCATTGCGATGCTCACGTCAATGTAACAACATTTTTTCAGTTTCTGAAATATCATTTCAAATAGTGCCTGATTGGTATTATAATATTGATCTCTCTCGAATAGTTTCGAAAATGAAAAATTATTTTCGAATGCATGCATCTTCCAAAAGCAGTATGATTTCTGCTTCACAAATTCCCATTTTTCAATCCCCGTTCTTCTAAATCCGTTGTGAAGTTTTTGCAAAAACCTTTCTATTTCAAAGTTACAGACAAGCAAGAATTGACTTCGATTTGATAAAAATTTTCAGCTCAAAAAAAAATCAGCAGTAGGACTGGATCAATTTTATCGTTTTCAAATCAGAGATTATACTTTTCTGAAACTGCGAATATTTTTCCTGTTTCAAAATCATATCATCAAATTTCACATTTTTTCAAGCGTTAATGTTGAATAAAAGAGGGTAGCCGGCAAATCAATATGTTGGTGTAATTACAGTTTTCCAATAAAAAAAGCTCCGAAAAAAGGTATCAGTAATATTTTAATATTTGTTTTGAATTTTCAGAAGAAAAATTTTTTGTTTTTTAAAAAAAAAAAAAGTTTTTTTGTTTCACGATATTAATACGGACTGATTGTCCAACAATGCTAACGTTTTTTTTCTCGCACAATGAAAAATGTATCACTTCTCAAGACAGACTGTTTTTCTGTTTCCCAATCTCTACAATTTAGTGATCATTGATTGGTTGAAACTTCGATTATAGTAGTGATACAGATCAACAACATATTTTTCTCAGTTTCAGCAGTCTTCGACAAAAAAAACTGATTTCTGTTTTAGTACTTTTATTTTAGATAATTTATTCTGAAAAAGGCTATTCTCAAGACGTGTTAGGTGCTTGAAAATGGTATGTTGCGCTACCCAAAATAGTGAAAATTTGCGAAAATTGAAGGTTTCTGTTTCAAAATTTTTTTGTTTGTTTCCCTGGTTTCACAAATTTCGCTCTAGAACTTTCGCTGTGAATTTTCTCGAAAACCCTTGCATTCTTTCACCAGTTTCGCAAGTGTCAGACTAGAAAAAATTATCCTAGTTTCAGCGTATTTTAAACTCGAAAGAATTTATGGAATACAAATCAACTTCGTCATTTTCAAACCAGAGATTATAATTTTCTGAAACTGTGACGATTTTTCCAGTTTCAGTATCATATTGTCAGATGTAACATTTTTTTCTAACGATTGAAGTTTCTTGATATAGTACCAGTTGAGAATGCCCGAGTGATTAAACAATTTTACACGCTGACAAAAAACAACGCACAAAAGATAAAGGGACTGCGAAAGATGAGGAGATGCAGACATTTACTGAAACAGTTTTATTCACTAATGCAAAAATCATAGTACCAATATTTGGTTTTCTTCACAGTTTCAAAAACACTTATTCAATAATAAAGTTTTTTCTCGATAATTTATTTTTCGACCGATTCCAAAAAAACAATTTGACGAATATTCTTCTTGTGTAATTCCAGTTCCAGCTATTTTCATACTATCAGACAATAATTTTCCGTTTCAATACTATAACTTCAAACTGTTCCTTTGAAACAAGACAATAGACGTAGAAAATTTTCTATAGGAAAATATGAAAAACTTTGAAATCTTGAGTGACAATTAAGAATCAAGGTTTTCCGTTGTCAAAATCTATAACGTAGTTTCCAATATTTGAGTTTTGATGCTCAAAGCAGACACAAAAGATAAAATTCATAAGTTTCAGCTTTAAACTATATAAATCACCGTTTCAGTTTTTTTTAAAATTTAATTAGTTTCTGAGAATTTTGGCTCAGTGATGTGAAGGTTTTCAGTTCTTGCCTAGAAGTTCCATGAAGCCTGATCAAAAATCGGAAAAAAACACTGTTTCTGAGTGTTGAGTTCACTTTTTGGAAAATGAGCTAAGATGATTAATTGCTATTGTAGAAATAAAGTAATTGAAAAAATCAAGGTTTCATATTGAAAATATTCTCGATTTCAGAAAAATATTTTAATTCGCTTTTGTTTAATTGTCCAGTTGATTCATCACGTTCGAGAACAACACATTCAATTTGTTCTGATGAACAATTTTAAATTCAAATTTCCTGTTTCAATAAAGTGTTGTGAGAAAACACATAAAGAAGTGAAAATTCAATCCAATCATCTCTGTCGATTTTGGAGAATTTTGGGATGGGAAATAGTGGCCTTGTGAAGAAGTGAAGTTGGAAATCGAATTGAAATGAATGAAAAGTGTCAGAGTTTTGTGACTTGTTTGAAACAGAAAATTGGTGAAATTTTTCTTCTTTTGAAATTATAATTTGAGTTGAAAATCTAGAATTTTTTGTTATGTTAATTCATGGGTGTTTTGCAACAATTTTGGTATCTCACCTGAAACAACATATTGTTATTCGGAAAAAAGTGAAAATATAAAAGATGGAAGTTACATTGAAATAGCCTAACAGTGCCGAAGTTTTGTGGATTGTCTGAAACAGTGGTTTTCCTTATTAGCTGTATTATTGAAAGTTGTTTTTTGTTATTTGAGTGACACAGGGTTTTTTTTCAATGAAAGGATGTAATTGAAAAAATTCATACAGAATTAATTTCAATTTCCAGCGATCTATGTTCCAATGCTGTGGAAAAACTGAAAAAAATATGTGGAAAAGTTGTCTTTATAAGCAGTCATTCTTTTGCTGAATGTTTAAGAAAAGATAAAAATTGTGATTTCACACCGATTATACATTACACCCACTTTCTACAACAGTAAATTTTTTCAAATAATGGCAAGATGGTGAGCTTCAAACTTGTAAGCTTTTATTTAAGAAAACTTGGAGAAGCACTGTTCTACAGATATTTTAGAACTATAAACAATGTGTCTGAAACTGTGCGTATTTCTGGAAATACGCACTGTTTTCAGAATTTTCAAGTTCGCTGGAACTTTGAAAGTTCAAAAAAAGGAACCTTAAAACAAAATAAAAGTAGTTAAAGAATTATTACGAAGTTTCTCTGAAACTGAAAAAGTTGAGAAATAAGTTTCATGAAAAATAACTTTTGCCTGGAAAATCCAGATTTCTATAAGTGTTTCTGTTTCAATTTTCTCAGGAATATCTGTGGATTGATGGAACAAATTGATCCGTACTTCGCTGAAGATTCAGATTATCATTGTCTTTAGATCCGCGGATTTCAGACTGTATCAGTGAGTCCTGAACAACATACAATAGGAGTCCGGAAGCGAAACTTTTTCGGTTTCTAAAATATCTGAAACTAAATGTTTAGATAGTTTTCACATTATAAATTGTTTATCGATGACATTAGGAGGAACGTATAAACCTGAAATCTCATTTCCTTTTCTAAAAACGGTGCGACGATGTCTGAAAAAATACTGTTATCAAAAATGGTAATCTGAAACTGAAAGTTGTAATTTTTCGTTTTATTGATTGAAGATCACCAACAAATCATGTATGCATTTGATGAAAGCTCGCTATTTTTCATTTTTGCGTCGAATAGTATGCATATCTCGAATGCTAATATGATATTTTGCAGTTTCATAGAATTCTGTTCAATGATATTTTTGATTTTCACGTTAGTTTTTTAGTTTTGTATCTTTGAAAAAAAGTTGCTCACTTATAATTTTGAATATTCATAAAAAGTATCAAAATCGAAGATTTCTGTTTCAGAAATTCAAGTATTCTCAATGGTTCTGTTGCTATTCTGATATGTCACCTATCAATCTTTCATGACCCTGCTTGAAGATTCGGCATCTTTTCGAAACTGCAAACATTTTTCCAGTTTCAATCCAATAATTTCTCTTGTCATATTTTTCACTAATGGTTTTTTTTATAAACAACATATTTTATTTCAAATTTCGCGAATATCATCAAGTATCATTTGGGTCACATCAGAAAAATTTTTTCATTCGGTTGAAAAAATGCAGTCGTTGATATATTTTTGGTTTATGTTTGGAAAACTCTCATTTTTCATGGAAACTGACAATTTCTGTTTCGAAACTTCATAATTTGTTGATCGCCGGTCGTAGATTTGATGGAGATAGTGTTGGAGTTGGAAACAGATGCTTACAGTTACTGACCTATAAAACGGCTGACCTATAAAATATGATTTCCTGTTTCAATATGTTGATTTGAGATATATTATTTTGAGCTCTTCGATACTCTGTGGTATTGGATGGTTAAAATTTGTTGACTAGAAACTGGTTTTCTTTTTTCCCATGCTGAATGAATGCAGTTTCAGTGTACTGTCAGTCAAAAAATCGTTATTTCTTTGTTGAACTCAGAGAAATTAAGGTGTTATGTTAATGTCAGAATTTTCTTCTAGTTTTGGGCGAATCTTTTGTCAGATAAGTTGTATGATAAATAAAGAGACACGTGTGCTTGAAAAAAGGTTCAAAATTAAATGTCGATAAACCTAAATATTTTTGACAGTTTCTTAATCACGTTTTCTAACAATACCTGTTCGACATTACAATCATGCTTACACCCGAGAAATGACAAAAACGCGAAATTATTTTTGAATGAATGCATCCTTAAAAACAGTGAATGGTTGGGAACTTGATGATTTTCTGTTTCAAAGCTCCTATTATTTCTCTGCTTTTTCTAAATACGTTGTGAAGTTTTCGAACTGTTTTGTTTCCCAGAATTTACAGACAAGCAATTAATTGTCTCAGTTTCAGACATTAATGATATCCATCACCGTTGTATTTCTTTGATTTCAGAGATATATTACTGAAAATGTTAGTTTTTGAGGCATACCTGCGAAGTTGTACATGAATCAACTGAATTTCACTCACTGAGGGACCAAATATAACTGCATCAGGACTAAGATCCTTTTTGAAACGGTATGTTTATCCAGTTTCAATCTCTTTTTTACAGATGTCACTTGTTAAAAAATTTTGTTAAAAAATTTTTTTATTAAAAAATTTTTTTTAATTCGTACTTTTTCCATTGAATAAAAAAAATTTTATTGTTAAAAAATTTTTTTAAATTCGTACTTTTTCCATTGAATAAAAAAAATTTTATTGTTAAAAAATTTTTTTAAATTCGTACTTTTTTCCATTGAATCCATCAGTAAATAAGCTCCGGAAAAGTGTCTAGTATTTTGATTCCTGTTTCGAATTTTCAGGAAAAGGGTTTTTTGCACCTCCACAATACTACCGATCCGTTGTTAATCACAGTTGCTCATACTGTGAAAAATGTTCATTTTTCATTGGAAAAAAACTAAAATGCTCTGTTTCCAAATTTCTATGACTTAATGATAATTGATTGAAACTTTGATAATAACAGTGGTGCAGCTCAACAACATTTTCAGCAGCGTTCGACAAAAAATTAGTTATCTATTTCAATATTCTATCTTCTGCTACATCAATCTGAAGATGTTAATTCTTGATCCATGTAGGGTTTTTGAAAGTTGTATGAAAAAAAGTGTAGAGATTGGGTGAATTTTTGTGAATTGCTGATTCTCATTATAAGAGATGGTAAGTTATTATTACAAAATGAAGCTGTTTTGAGCAAAATAAAGACCTCTGAATTGAAAATATTCTCAATTTCAGCAAAACCATTTGATTCAAAACTTTTTTATTGTCTAGTTACTGATATCGTTCGCTAACATTTGAAAAATGTAATGCTACTTTTGATTCAAAATATTCTTTTCGAATACATTTTTGTAGGAATTGAAACTTGAATTTGAATTTGAATTCAATTGTTAATTTATGTGTAGTGAATACTATACCTGCAATAGAACTTCTCATAATATATTTTCTATGAAACTGTAAATATATAACAGAGTCTATGAAATTATCACTTAGTTTGGAAAGATTTCGGTTTCAAATTATTATTGTTTAGTTGGAAAAAACTTTGAAAATCAATAAAGAGTTAAATTTCACAGGAATTTCAGGCAAGACAAAAAGAAATTGAAAGTGGAGTTGTATGATGTATGATGATTTTGAAAAGTAAAAAAACAACAAAAGCAAAAACTGAAACACTCCATGAGGCTGAAATTGAGAAAATTGATATTGTTTACTGTTTCAAGAAAACAAAATGAAGCGATGAAATTCCATATTTTGATGATCATTTTTCTATCATTTTCATAAAAATGATTTTTAAAAAAGCGTTACCACATTGTTACAGTTTCAGCTGTTTGCAGATATTCATATAGACTGTGTCCGTCTCAGTACAACAACTTTGACTGGTACAACCTGAAATTTTGTCACTGATGCGAAAATAGCGAAAAAAAAATTTTGTTGTTTCAAAAAACTCATTTTTTGTGAGAAAACTGACTATTTTGATATCTTGTTTCGATTAGATACTTCAACAAAAATGCAACTCTATTTTTTAAGCTTGTTCAGCTCCAGTTTCAGCCGTTTTAGGTGTTCCAGGCAAACATGTTCTGTTTCAAAAAAATAATTCCAGCTGATTCAACCAAGAATATTTCAATAATTCTCTCAGATCTACAAAAAAATTACAGGGTGGCGAATAAGTATAGGACGTTTCTTTTCACTTGTTTTCCCGCTGTAGTTTTTGAAATGAGGCACGTGTTGCCGGGCGAACTTTATTTTTTGTTGATATAGACCATAATACAAAAGCACAAACATAGATTTAAGGGGTTTTGTTTTTCGGAAGAAAATAACAAGCTATAGAAAATTTCGAAAAATGGCATGTGCGCCGAGGTACCTCACCCATTTTGAAACGGCATAACTACCGATGTATGCGATATCCTGAAAAACTATATATGTGGCATAAAGTCCTTATATATATCAACGTGTGTCAGCATGGACGATTTTTCATCTTTCGATTCATGATCACATTGAGCTATAGAACACGAACAAAGAAGTTTTCGAAATTTTCTCTGAACTACGATTTTCCAGTGTCTTAGTGTCTATCTCAGAAAATGAAACTTCATTATAATTTTTTCATTTTTGAAATATGGAAATGGACTGTATCTATCAAAATAAATTAACATCAAGGTTTTTGAACACCTATCCAAGCAGACACTGACAAGAAATTCAAAAAAGAGTGAAAATTGATATGTCCAATCTGATTCAAGTTTCGAAAAGTTTTTAACAATCCAAAACTCCAAATATCAGTGGAATATTGGTTTCAGGTATGTTATCGACATTTTTAGTAACTCATAACGCACTTTTCATAACTGGAAAACTCCCAAAACAGGCGTAACTTAGTGGGAAAGTTTTCACTACAAAAACGCGGCGCAGGGCTCATTTTCAGAAGATGCCTTTTCGCTGTCCACGCTTGAGAGCAGAAAGCAATTCCTAAAATCTTTGTCAATAATAAAATTTGATCGTTCATTATAACTTAAAATAAAACGCATTTGGTCAATCCTAGTCTAGTTTTCAAAAAATCGGTATGCTGAAAACGTCCTATACTTATTCGCCACCCTGTATAGTCGGTGAAACTGGAAGATACCAAACTTTTCCAACTGTCTGACTTTTAGATATTTTCTGAAACTGTAAATTGCTTCCAGTTTCAACATAATAGCATCTGAGGACATTAAAATTGTAACTTGATAAAGTTTATATAGCTTTTTTCATATTCAACGCAGTTTCGAATGATCTATATGATTTTCTAGCTCCTGTTAGTGTTGCTTCCGTATTTTTCCCATGAATTTTTTTGAGGTGTTTTGGGAAAATGTTTCAGTTTTTAGAAACCAACCGTTTTGTTTCAATAATCAGGGTTCCACTTTGAGAAACATCGGACGCCAATAGATCCTCAATGTCACAACGTTAGCAGTTGTGAGACTTTGAGAAAAATATTCCTGTTTCAACACAATAATTTTCCAATCTAAAATGTTTCAATCTCTGCTCCGCGTGTCGGAAAAGTAATTTCTATCACTGTTTCAAGAAACTATTTCCATGTGCGAAAACTAATAATTTCGATATGACTTTAATATTCATCAAATAAGCGACTGATTAATAATCTCTTTTATGCCCATTTTCAGCTGTTTTCACGCTTTCAGACAAATATTTCCCGTTTCAATACAGTGACTTCAATCAATTTATTCGAACATAGGCTAGTGGTTGTGATAATATCTTTCCATTGAAAAATTGAAACGTTCTGTTTCCAAACTCTATAATTCAGTGACAGAAAAATAAAGTTCACATGTTTTAACCATAAATTATGAGAATCACCGTTTCAATGTTTTCACTTTATTTTTTTCAGAAAAAAAATGTTGATCCCTGAAACCCTAATGCACCTTTGTTTATGCAGAAAATATATAAACTGATTTTTTACACTGTTTCACGAAGCAATTGCTTGGTTAGGAAAGCTTATTCTTCAGTAAGCAGCAAATGTTCAACACATTAATAAATTTGTTTTGGCTTCTTTGATTGATTTTATCAAAATTATTTCAATCATTTTCTCATTTCTGTTTAAAAGGAATACAGTCGGAGAAACACAGTTGCTCATTTTTTAACTGCGTAAGCTTCTTGGAATGCTTTGAAATTGGAAAATGTTTCCAGTTTCAATATAGCATTTTCCGATGTCACTATTTTCAACAATTATTTTATTCAAAACTCTTTAATACTGACTGAAGGATGTTCAAATTATTGATACGCGCTGGGGAGAACTGCAAAACAAGATTTCGAGATTTGTGAGACGCAGATAGCTACTGAAATACTTCTTGGCACTGGTGCAAGTAGTTGGAAAATTGGCAAAATTTTACTGCTTCAAGAAACTATTTTTTTGCAAGAGGACAGGTTATTTTGCTTTCATTTCATTTATATCCTTCACCAAATAAGCGACTGATTTACAAGCTTTTTGAGTTCAAGTTTGAGCCGTTTTCAGATTTTCATTCTATTGTTTTCTGTTTCAGGAAAATAATTTCAACTGAATCAACCCAATTGGGCTTCTAGAAATTTTTTGGAACTACAACGTTTTTCAGTTTCAAACTAATAATATCTAATGACATTAGCATTGATTGTTGATAAAACCCGTATCTCTTCATTTGTGTTTAACACAGTTTTGATATGCACAAAATCAATCAAAAATCGAATGCTCATTGGTACAGCTTCATCAGTTTTCAGACTTTGAAACAAACAATTCCTGTTTCAGGACGATAACATTAATTGAGTCAATCAAAAATATTTCAATCTTTGTTGCACGTGTCGCACTTTTTCAAATATTTATGGTAGGAAATTGAGAAAAATATTTTGATTCACTGTTTCACAAAACTATTTTCTTGCGAGAAAAATTTGAGTTTCGATGTCTCATCTCAATATGAATTTTAAACAAATAGACGACTGATTTCGTCCTTTTTTTGCTGTTTCAATCGTTTTCGGATTTTGAAACAAATATTTCCCGTTTCAGAAAAATAATATTACGGGATTTTCTTACTATTTTCAATCTCAAGGTGACTGCACGAAAAACTCATCCTTTGGTAACATGGAATCACTATAAAATTTTATGACATAAATAAAAACTTGTATTAATAATTTTTAAAAATGTTAACAAAGTTTTTTGAATTCTCAACGTTCAACGATACTATATATGAAAAATATGAAACTTGAAAAAAAAGTTTTCAATAAACTGATCATCAGGAAAATGGCTTTTCTTCAAGCACCATCAAATTTTTTTACAAAAAGTTGATATACCGGAAAATTGAAACTGAAACATTTTTTGTGATGAAATTAAGAAAATGTTAATTTCACCCAGATTTTGCTGGTTCAAAAAATAGGATATACAAGAGCGCAAACATCATTTTCAGATTTGAATACGATTTTTATCATCCCTTTTTCCTCATTATCATTCCTTATAAACACCAAATGATGAGAAATTTATTTTTTAAAATTGAAAACGACCGCACTGTTTCATTTCCAGTTAGAAGACACTAACCATCAAACTGTAACAATATTTCCGTTAAATGACGACGTTTTGAAACAGAATTATGATCGAGGGGAAAAATTCAATTTTCATAAACAATATCGTGAATTAACAGTTTCACTGGCGATATTTCTTTACAGTTCGCATATCAGTAATAATAATTCCTTCACTCTGTGTTAATTTGAAATTATGCGACAGCAGGAAAAATAAACAAATCAAATTGTAAAATTATATGACGAAGCCAAGTAATTTTTGAATCAGATAAATTTTAAGGGTTGAATTTTTGAAAAAAAAAACTGTCTGTTTGCGTCAAGAACATACATATATATCTCACGGCAGTCACTTAACGATACGCTTTCTTCATCATCACCTGCCAAATGACCTTTCCTCTCCCTCCACCATCTCCTCTCCCCCCTCACGCCAATCTTAAGCTGAGCAAGAATTTCCGCCAATGTCTCCACCCCACCTTTCACACACTCTCTCGCTTGGTGTGTACAGGGTGTACGCACGCCATTTTCTATCTATTCTCCTTCTTTTCTCTTGTTTTTTTTCAATTATTGTTCACAGTACTTCAAAGTTCTACAGTACATCAAAATAAAACTGTAATAGATATACTGTATTAAAGGCGCATAGATGGATTCCTTCAAAAAATGGTCAACTCTCCCTCCGGAGCTCCGCATCCACGCTCTCTCCTACAATTCCGCCATCACTCGATTCAAATATGCACAGTGCTCTAAATTGTGCAATTCTGATGCTCAGAATTTTGATGTGGATACACCATGTTCAGTATATATCAAGGAGATTCGGGATACTCAATTTGGTATGATGGTACATTTGGAGTATAGCAATGGAAAGAAGTTTACAAGATATTTCGTCGAGTATAATGATTATAATCATCTTTTGGTCGAGTAAGTTATTTCAAAGATTCATAGACTCATAGATTCATAGATTCATAGATTCATAGATTCATAGATTCATAGATTCATAGATTCATAGATTCATAGATTCATAGATTCATAGATTCATAGATTCATAGATTCATAGATTCATAGATTCATAGATTCATAGATTCATAGATTCATAGATTCATAGATTCATAGATTCATAGATTCATAGATTCATAGATTCATAGATTCATAGATTCATAGATTCATAGATTCATAGATTCATAGATTCATAGATTCATAGATTCATAGATTCATAGATTCATAGATTCATAGATTCATAGATTCATAGATTCATAGATTCATAGATTCATAGATTCATAGATTCCTAGATTCATAGATTCATAGATTCATAGATTCATAGATTCGTAGATTCATAGATTCATAGATTCATAGATTCATAGATTCATAGATTCATAGATTCATAGATTCATAGATTCATAGATTCATAGATTCATAGATTCGTAGATTCATAGATTCATAGATTCATAGATTCATAGATTCATAGATTCATAGATTCATAGATTCATAGATTCATAGATTCATAGATTCATAGATTCATAGATTCATAGATTCATAGATTCATAGATTCATAGATTCATAGATTCATAGATTCATAGATTCATAGATTCATAGATTCATAGATTCATAGATTCGTAGATTCATAGATTCATAGATTCATAGATCCATAGATTCATAGATTCATAGATTCATAGATTCATAGATTCATAGATTCGTAGATTCATAGATTCATAGATTCATAGATTCATAGATTCATAGATTCATAGATTCATAGATTTATTTACAGATCTATGGACAGCTTGAAGCACGCATTCATCAACAGAGGTGATGCTCGGCTCGCCGCAGTCAAGTACTTGGCTCAACGTTGTGAGCACTTGCGAGCCGTGGAGCATGTGCACATTGATTGTAGACAGTGGCCAGAGTTGAAAAGAATCCCAGCAACATATAAAGCTCCGAGCTGGAAAGTTCGTATCTATGCATCAATGTTCGAACAGTTCATGGCGTTTATGTATCAAGCAGCAAGCCTCAAGAAACTTCAACTTTGCGCGGATCAGAACTTTTGTCTACCATTCCCATTTTTCAAATTAAACTCTACCAAGGAACTGAAAGTAGCTATATTCAACATGAAAGCCATGATCTTTGAGGATGACTTCCTTGATTCAAATGCATCACCGCTCAGATTGACCACTGATACGATAAGTGATAAGGCAATCAATCGAAAGATACGGAAATGGTATGATAGTCAAATGGATGGAGGGGAGTTTACGATAAGTTGTGGAAGAGGGAGAGCATTGAAAAAGGAGTATATATTGATTCATTTGCCATATGAGGAGGAGCAGGGAGTGATCAAAATACGACGAGGAGATGGAAAAGTTGCGGAGATACGGATGTATTGGCATTCGATATTTTTCAAAGTTGTGGATTGATTTTGAATAAATAATTTGTTTTTTTATAATTTTGAGATCACAAAAAGTTATCATGAATTTATGAATCCGAGACGTGGTGCCTAGAGATTGAAATATATTTCAGTAAATCAACTAAATTCATTGAACTGAAACATGAATTATTTGAATAAAACTCTGAACAAAGAGCCGAACAAGTACATAGATCTGTGTTTCGAATATTTCGGGTCTGTCAACATCGATAGAATGAATACAGAAGCGTGCTCATCAAAATTATCTGTTTCAAAATATTTTTCAGATATTTGGAACAATTATTTTGAGCAGTTTTGATGACATGTCAAAAGTAAAACAAACTAACATGCTTAGATGTGTTTCAGATATTCCCGTTTCGTCGCAATAATTTGAAACTATACCTTCGAATATATTCGATCAGACTGTAGTCGCTTTTTTAATCCTCAAAATATAAACCTTTTAGTATTTCCCAACCAGTTGGTATTTCTGCATTCCTGTTATGTTTCAAAACATTTCTCTGTTTCAGAAGGTCATTTCTGATAAAATGATGTGCTCATTTTGATCGGTATTGGGTATACTCTTCACCGCTTCGACATTTTGATGTTAACCATTTTTTGTAGTTGATCAATTTGTCAACACTATTTGCTATGAATATTTTTAATCCGCGATGTGCTGATTTTCCGAACGTACAATGTGATCATCCAAAACGAAAAATGGAAAAATACAATTCTTTTTGTGTTTCGAACATCTGCTATTTGTGATCCGATTATTTATATTTGATAGTTTCATACATTTCGGTCTCAAAAGACCAATATTCTTTTTGATAGCGATCTGAACACTTTCGGTGTTACAGATTTCAATCATGAAACTGCAAAATATCTCGCTCTGTTTCAAACTATAATATCTGTTTCAAAGGAAGATATTTGTTTGATAATGACCTCCCGCTGTATGGAAATTTTCTGTTTCAAAATACACATATCGGTTCATAAAATATGTTCAAGTTTGATTGACTCTTGTTGATTATCATGAATATCGATACCATATTTGTTGTTCAAAACCTTCACTCGACTGAGGTCCAGCGGTTTAAGAAATGTTGTATTGATCAAGATTTTTGAATCTTTTTTTTTAAATTTCAGCGCTTAGATTTCAAATTTTTATTTTCCAAGCTCTCGATTTCTGCACATCGTCGGCTGTAATCATTTGGAATCAGATTAAATCTAGGAATTTATAGAAATATTTATAGAAATATTTTTGAGTATGAATTCACAATTCTTGAGATATTCGAAAAATTTAGTAAATAATGAAGTTATCTGTTTCAAAAGAATTTTATATTCACTGGGATTATCTACAATTTTAATCTTGTCATTAGTTGTCTCTAATATTTGTGTGATGATCAGAATATTAAAACTTCTTCTTATAATATAAATGTAATCCGTGAAACTGTGAATTAAACAAAAAGACCTATTCCAGAAATACCATTTCCCGTTTCAGAATATCTGAACTCATTGAATTTATTATTTGGGAATTGATATAATATTCAGCAGATCAATTCGGTTGTCGGAATTTTCCAAGAGACCATATTGGGGTCAAAATCAAATAAAGTTTAAAAGATCAACTTGATGAAATTTTCGAAGATGTTATGCACTTTACGAAACAGCATTTTTTCCAGTTTCAGTTTATAAGCATGTGCTTTTAGTTTTGAGAGATGGTTAGTGAGTGTCACGCTTTCTTTTCATTTCTGCGCTAAGGAAAACTAGTTCAAGATATTGATGAAAACACTTCACAAGCTGGCATTTTGTTTGTCTCATGGTAGAAAATTCCAGTTTCAACAACAAAATATTATTTCCATTTTTGATTGTAAAACAATGCTATCTTGAAAAGCAGTACGAAGCAATATTTTGAATCTACAACGCCATCTTTTTCTCCGTTTGAACAAGTTTTTTTCCGGTTTCAAATTTATCATGAATTTTAGGTTAAAATGAAAAAAAAGACAATTCAATGATTACGTCTATTAAAAAAAAAAACAAAAAAGTTTGCGAATTTCAGATTGATAAGTTATTTTTTCAGTTTCAAGAAATTAATTTCATACACAGTGTTGTCTAGCATTCAATGTTTATTTGTATTCGTCATCAGTGAATTTTCTAGTTTGTTGATTGTTGTTAATTTAGCGTCCTTCATACTATAACAGGAATGAAACTATTATGACATATCAACAGTGAAACTGTAAGTTGATTTGTTTCTTTGAATACTTCTGTTTTTTTCCTGTTTCAGTTCACCAATATCAACTGCTTCATCAATCCATTCTTGATGAGTTTATGATTTTTATTTAATTCTTGTTCAAAAAATTAAGCGATTGATAATCATCAAAAGATTCTGTTTCAAAATAGTTTCGTAGAGGAAGTTTGTTCATCTTGATCGCTTATTCACTCACTCTACTTTGAAAAATTAACGTTTCCTCATCAATCTCAAATAAGCAAAAACTCTTGTCATCTGAAAAAAGTACACCATTCTGAAATGACCAAAAAAAATCACAATTCATTAGAAAACTTGTTTTCCTGTTTCACAAAACCATTTTCTGTTTTGAAAACGTGCCCATTCAATAAGAAAATTATTATAAATTACAAAATGCAAGATTCTTTTTGATAACTCCACTGCTATTTCGCTCCAAAACATCAATTTCTCAGTTTCAAAATATTGATCTCTAAGTTTTTATATAGAAAACTTTTAATATTGAGATCTTATTCTCGACAATTTTTGAAAGCCTGAATCTGAATCAAATGGTGTGAAAATGCAGATTATGGAAAGAAATTGCTGTTTCACTGTTTGGATGAACAACGGTACGGTATTCAGTAGGGCGGTGCTAAATGATCAGCTTGCTTTTTTCTTGGAAGAAAAACTTGAAGTTTGGTAAAGCAACAACTGGATAGTTTTCCGTGCTATACCTGCTTCGGAAATCTATAAAACAGATAGCTGTTTTATTATAACAATCCCTGTTTCAGAATATTTTTTTGAAATGTAAACTTTTGTGTGATGCTATTCAACAATCCTTTGAAATTTTCAGAAAGATTTTCAAAAAAAAAACAATGGTTTCCAGAATGAATAAAGTTTCTCAGTTTCAGAAAATATTAGATATACGTTTTTTTTCATGTTCTAATGAAAACACTTGCTTGATTTTACCAATGAAATCTCTGGTTTCAAAGTGTTCACAAATTCTGATTATTTTTTTGTGAACCAGAAAAAAGTATGTTTCAAATACTGCTATTCAGTTGAGAAATGTTATTAACTGCTGCTGCTTGAAACCGATAATCTTCAAGTTAACATTTTGTATCCAGTTTCTAATGTTTTTATCTTCAAAAATTGCGGTTTCCCCGGTGTAAAAATAAATAAATAAATAAATTTTTTCCAGTTCAAGCTTTCCCATACTTCCTTTCCGAAAATTTTTAGGAATGAAAATCGTCCAATTGCGATAAAAATTGAAGAAAAAACCAAAATTAATTAATTAATTGGGTGAATTGTGGATGGAATCAACATCTGCTATGAGAACGCGTTCATGCTTGAATTTTTCTGAAACTGAAAGTATGGTAGCAACATTTGAACCTATGTTATTAAACTATTCGTCAAATTTGGTATTACCTATTTCTTGTGAAACAGCAACAACATTTCGGAAAAAAAACTTAATCTCTTAGAACTTTTTCTACTGTTTCTCAAATACTGTTTATCGAACTAGAAAAACCGTTGAACTCTGATAGGTGATAGACAACTGCTTCCATTATTACAGAACTAGATGCGATATAATGAAAATAGCGAAAAGGCAAAAATTCATGGGAAAATGTATACATTTTTTAAAACTTTCCTTTAACTATCCACAAATTAAAATATTTGCCATAATAGGTGGTTTGAAACAGAAAACATATGCTGGAAGTGTATTGAAATTTCTAAGCCATGCTTACCAAGATTAGCTGTCAAAACTGTGATGCGGTAAAAGGAAACCGAATGATTATCTTAAAACATTATCGAGTTTCAGAAAAATAATTTTAGAGACTGTTGTTTTTCAGAATCATCAGAAATCTTATATTAAACACTAGATATCATAAATCTACATAATGATATCAGACGGAAACAGAAGAAAAAATTTTCCTGCTTCAAATCAAACCTTTCCAATAAAGTGCTCTTTGAATGAGTTTCTTGACTGAAGATAATTTCTCACAAATTGTAGCACTGAATCCTTCTTCAGTGCGAAGCAAAAACTAAAAATCCGAAAATCGTGTTTCAAAACAGAACCAGGCGAAATTGCTGAAACGAACCGGAAGTATGAAACTTTGAACTTTCTTTGAAAACTGAATAATAGTAGCTCGAAACCCGGTTAGTATTCGAAACTTTCCGATGATTTCAGAAATATTCAATGTCAAAAATTGATTTAACAATGACACTAAATATAATATTTTCAGTTTCTCTATCCACAAAAAAGTCAAACATTTTCACAAGCTTCAGTGCAATATACACAATGGTTCCAAAAATTGAAGAGAAAAAACCATTCATCTCTAAAAAGCCATTACAGAAGCGTTTAGATTTTTCAGCTCTGTGCTAGAACTTCGAGAGGAAACTGTGAAATTAAAATCAAAAACAGAATGATGATTTTTTGATATCGAAAAAAACTGAGAACAGACTGTTTCGTGTGGAATATTTAGCTTTTCACAATAAACTTCAATTCAGCGTGTTGTACGATAGAAGGTTTTGACGAATAAAAATTGAAAAAAAAAAGCCTGTTTCAAAAAATATGTAAAACCTTGTTTCCCATAAATCAGCAATCTTATGTCGAGTTGAATTTCGATCTTAAAATTTCACTGTTCCAGTATATTGATTCAAAACTATTATCTAAACAATTTTGATACAGTTCTTTTGGAAGACTTACAAAAAACTGCAATACATAATAATGTTGGTGTAATGTGCTTGAAAAATAAGTTGAGATGGGATCCCCAAGAGTACTAACTTGTGAGAAACAATAATTCATAGAATAACATTTTGAAACAGAAAATATGGTTTTACAACTTAAAAGAAACTTATTTCAAAGAATCTTTTGTATGGAATAGTTGGTGACGGTAAATGAAGGATTGCTTATATTTCTGTTTCAAATTTCGAATTTTTCTGTGAAAAAGTTTCCATTATTTGATTTGTCGTTGACATTTTTAGCTTATATGAACAAATATTTTTCTGTTTCAAAATATCGTTTTCTGGTGGAATGATGTGCGTACTGGTTTTTTTTGTTTTTTGAAGCTCTTCTCATAAAACTCTCATCTGATCCAAAAGAGTATTGTTTCAGAGAATGAAATTTCAGTAGTGCATTTAGTTGGAAGCTGGTGTCGTTTTTATAGGCATTCCAGTGGACTAGGTAGTGTCAATGACATAAAAAACCATGTAGAACATTTTTCGCTGTTTCAAGTATCTAGTATTACAGTTGAAAATCATATCTTTCAATATTTCATTACTTTTGAAAACGTTGTATTTACGTTCTATTCGAGCAACCGTGTGTCATTTCTATTTGTTTCACACTTCAAAACATTATGATTTTGCTGTTTCAGCTAAATAACTTCAAGCTCTTCCGATTATCAAGAGTAGTCACAATACTATTATTGTTATTTTCAATTTCTTGCAAAAAGAGTTTTTCCAGATTTTTTTCAAAAGTTCAGAGTTTCATGTTTACTATACCATTACCGTTCCGAAAGTTTAGGTTCGCTTTGATGGATCACACGGTGTCCTTTTTCGCATATAAAATGAAAGACGGAAAATCATGGATCAACTTGATCCAAATTTTTGATGGGGAAACATACGTTTTGAAGCTGTAATTTTTTCACAGACTCAGTAAATTCACTTATTTTCGAGTTTTTTTGTAAGTTACTTCTTCATCCACTCAAACATGTAAATTCAACTTTAAACATGTCATTGTGAATTAAAGTTAGAATCAATATCTGTTGCGAAAAGATGTGACTGAAGACAAAAGTAAAATTGATCTGAGATATTTTTTGTGAAACAGCGACAACAAAACTTTTAAAATTTCACTTTCCAAAAGTATTTATACTGTTTCTGAAGTACCGATAATCGGATCAGCAGTTATGAAGCTCCGAGCGGTAATATGCATTTATTTCCACTTTTATTTTATTTAGAAGAGTACCTATAAAAGGCATGCTATCTTGTGTTTTTCGAGAACTGTTACAGTTGTTTCAGGTTTGATAAATATGACTATCTTTATCGAAATTAACAAGAATTTTCGCAGTTCCAGAAAAAAGGTTTAAGAAAGGATATATCAAAATTTCCAATCTTCCTATAGGTCCATCAAGGAAAAATATTTGAACCTGTTTCACACCATAAATATATTCGAACATTCACTTGAAAAAATGATCCTTACTGTTTCGCAAGTTATATTTCACGTGTTACTGGAGTAGTGGAGCTTTGATAAATGCAACGTTTCAACATCCGTTATTATTCGTGCTAAAAATAATATTAGTAGATAAGTATATTTTTCAGAAGTAAACAAATGATTTGCTAGAAAAAAAGTTTTCCAGTTTCATGGGAAAGCTATTATCTTTATTAACTTTACTTAACCAATATTTTGTGTTTCGCTTTTTTTTTCGGAAATTTTTTTTTTTCAGTTTCAAGCGAACTTTTTCAAACTTTTGTTTTGTTTGAAAATTATTCTCCACACGATTTCCGCAAGTAATACTTATAATAATAATTTATCTAAAATAACTGAATGATTCGATAATTCTCGAAACAGAAAAGTCATTGAAAATCATTTTCAACAAGTTTTTTACAAGACACTTCGAAAATTTTTATTCTAGATCAGTATTGAGAACCGATTTATTTTGAGAGTAAATATTGAAACACAGATATTTTGGGAGCACTGAAATCACTTGCACACCATTCAAAAACCAGAAAAAGCAAACCGTTTTATGTTGAACTTCCAATATCTAATTGAATTACTGTTTTCTATGGAAGGTTTTCAGTTTCATGTTCACTCGAACTACTTTATTGGATATGTGGTGTTAATCGCTTGAACGCCGAAGTTAGAAACTGAAGGTGTACATAAAAATGTGAAAAATATTAAAAAATTAGAAGTCGTTTTTTAAAACTTTTGCACAATTTTTCAATAGACACTTTGATGATGTTTTTGCAATGGTTTTTTTTAAACGTTTCTAGTCTTCGGTTTTGATGGAATTTGGAACAGAAAGACAGTGTCTTTGCCTCAAAAAATGTTTTGTGGTATATTTGGATGTTATACAGTTTCAGCATTATTTTAATATATATCAATACAACGCTGGGAGTGATTTTGCATTTTCGCTTATACACAATATTCTAACATCCGTGAATTAGGAAAATTCTGGTGAGATTATGAGGCTTGACGGTTTGAAACTCCATTTCAAACAGCAAACTGAGTAAAAATGAGAAACTTTGAAGAAGATAAACTGATGAAACTGTCCTTTTTGTATTCTATAAATGATAGTTTTCAAGTTGAACTTGCAGTTTCACAAAAATTATTTCAGAAGTTCCGATTGAAAACAGGCATTAATTACACATACTAGGTGAAAAATTCAGCTCATTGAGTTCTGAAATTATGTTTTTTTTGGAGTGTTTTTTACAGTTTTATTGCCACTGAAATACATTACGACCAGAAATTGTATCAGACACACTTCCTGAACTTTTCCCCGTTTCAACTTTGTGACTAAACAAATTTCTGATAATAATTGATAATTCATGTACTCCACTTCAGGTAATAATACAAAAATGTTCTCATTTCTGGCTGCGCAGGATTGTAAAAACCATTCATATGTATATTCCCAAATATGGTTTGAGTTTGGAAAAATGAACAAAACTGTTTCATGTGAAAAATTTATACATTTTTATTTATAGCAGATTTGGATACTGCATTACAAATATCCCAAAGGGCAAAAATTTAGAAAAATCGGGATTCGTCTTCCCGAAACATTTCCTTGTGGGATATTTATCGCCAAATCTGAGATGTTTCTTTTGTTTCAGTCTTTGTTTTAATAATATTTTCTTTCAATTTTTCTTGATGACGCGAGCTGTGCTAGGGTTATTATTTTTTTGAAGAATGACAGACTTTACGAATGGAGTGATCTTTTCCAAATCGATGTTTGAAAAAAGCTTACCAAAACAGTTTGTTTTTCGGCAGAAAACAAATAATATCCTTGAAAAAATACAGTTTCATGATAAACTGTTATGTTTATTCTCTTTACCCGACTAGTATAATGAATAGATTTGTTTGAAAAACAGGGTATTTAAGTTTCAGTAAACAATATCGAATGTTGATTCTTTTAAAAAATAATATCAACGCAACCACAAATATGTTCTTTTTCCGTTACAAGCAATATTTTCGCAAGAATCAGTGAATATCAAGAAATTTTGAAACAAAAAATGTATTCCGAGCAACTTTGAACAATTTTTTCTATACAAGGCTCCAACAAACACGTGGATGAAATTGACGGAAGAGAAAGTTGGACAGTTTCAGATTTACTCGGAATACTTTAATGAATATTAACGATTGTAAGAGTATATTATTTGCCCAATGTTAGTCTAAAATTTCTAAGATCACATGAAACTGCAAAGTTAGTATAACTTTTTTTCCAAAAAATTTTCCTTCTCAACTTTTCAATAGCTAAATTTTTCCATCGATTTTTTTCTGTGACTTGGGTGTTAGAGAGAGTATTGACAATTTCTAGATTCAGGAAAATATTACTTTTGAAACTGCCAAAGTATCAGATTTTATCAATTTTCACTGTTTCAATGTTGATACTTCTTTGGGATAGAAGGTTTATATCAGTTCGGCAATGTGATTCTACCGGATCAAACATTAAAATCAAAAAAACTATCACAATTTCAGACAAATCATATCATCTTAACAAATCGATTTACTAATGTTTATAGGATTGTAGTCGGATATATTGGTCTTTTGTATTCCTGGAGTTTTTCTAATAAACACCATTTTACCGAAACATTTTTTCGAAAGTTTTCATTCCCTCATAAATCTATGTCAGCTGTTTACGAAAATACCATTTTTCCGTTTTATAATGATACTGTCGTAGATGTGAATTGATCAAAACAGCGTTACTGTTAATTTGATGTGAGCATGAAACTGCAATTTTTTCTGTTTCGACGTTCTTAGTTGAACAATTTTCATGTTGCTCTATCAGTTATCCATTAGTTGCTTACTGTCCACAATACATGAAAATAAAAAAATCCCCATTCCGCATTCCGATATTTGCAAAAAGTTACAGTTTCATGGTAAAACTATAAAGTTTGTAAAATTCAAATGACTAATATTCTTCGCAGGTGATTCTGAAATAAGATATTTCTAATATTAAGTAAAATATTGTCAGCCTTCCGTGTTGTTCGAACATCGATCTTGGTGTTTCTCAAGAGTTTATTCATATAAAGAGCCATAACAGTAGGAGACAATTTTTGATTCAATATTCAGGCTGAATTCGGAGCCAATCGCTGAAAGTCGTCAACGTTTCAGAGAGTAAACTCATGAAACAGTACTATTTCCATTTCTTTTGCAGTTTCAGAAGAAATATCTCAAAATCATTTCAATTCGTTCAATCTCTTCAAATTTTCATTATTCCGAATTAAAAAAAAACCATAATGCCTGATATCCTGCCAATTCATTTTACCGCCCCACATAAACCAATAAGTTACACATTCTGTTCTTGAAACAGAAAAGTAATATTATGGATTCCTTTTGAAAAAACAGTACATTCCAAAAATAAAACTTCAACAAGAATAACATCAACTGGAATATGTTGTACTGTTTCAGCTTCACTTTAGTAATTTCCAACACGACATTGGGAGTAATTACCTGACAAAAAAAATACAGAAATACAAATCTTTCATGAATCAGAAATATTCGTGTGAAACTCTGAAATTTTGTTATCAAAACTTTATTATTAAGAAGTGAGCGACTTTTTAGAAAATGAGCTTATGAAACTGTAATTTTCCCTGTGTTTATTTCATTAAAAAACCCTTCAGTTTCGCTTTGCTGTTTTAGAAAGAATACTTCTGAAATTCAGTTATCAATTAATTAGTTCGCCGAGCGTCCGTTGTTCACAAAAATTCGTTCTTGAGTTACAAAACCTTATCAGTTTCAGCCCTTATATTCAGCTTCCTGAGTACTGCAAAGCTCATTGTTGCCATTGAAGTGTTCTGAAAATTTTTCAAATTTATTTCGAAATGTTGGGGTAGGTGATTGTCTCGAGTTATCTTTTGTAACTTATCCGCTTTCATTCAAATGATGAAGATTTGTAAGAGAATAATTGATAATTTATTTATTACAACGTTTGTCTCTAGATTTTCAATCAGTGGAATTTAATGCTATTGTTGATTCGAAGTATTCAACTCTTGCTGCTGAAATTACAAGTATTACAGTTTTGGCAGAGGTATTTCAAAAGTTTGTTTCAAATTGACTAATCGTTTTCCATGTTAGTCATTAAAATATGAAATACATTTTCCAGTTTTTGTAATTTGATATGATGGTGTTCTAAAACCATCGATTCATACATTTTTTTTCTCCTAAAATAACATTCGAGTTTGGCAATGACGACAATAAATAATTGGAAGTTTATGATTTGTTTGAAACATAACAGATTTCGCGATACAACATCAAGAATACGGTACGGTCGAATTCCATGCATTTTCTGTTTCAAAATTTTGATTTGAAGGGTATACTCGATATAACGGTGATGCTTTTTTGACCGGGATTAAAAATGTTTTCCAAATATTGCACCGTTTCCAGTAGTCAACATTATTCGAATACGTTTTATCGACTCACTATCAATACATCACCTCAGCGGATACCATAATGAATAAACTTTCCAAAGATACTGTATAGAATCCTATTTTTTGCGGATTCAATGCTCCTATTTCATTAAGTTATTTCAGCTCTCTTCGATATCTGAGGTATATAGTCAAATAGTTTCTGTTTCAATATTTGATGTTCCGAATATTTTTGTTTAATTGTCAATCCAATTTCTCTGATCACCGGTTCGTAATGCCGAAAAATAGTTTCTGAAAAGTTTTCTGAAATTTTCGAGAAATAGCTTAAGAAAATTTAGGTAGTTGTTTTTTCGGTTTCAAAATCGCTATATAAAAAGTTTCGTTCAGTTTTTATCGATAATTTTCTTCTTTTTCTTTCCCAGGCTTATCTGAAACTGTGACTCAAAAAAAGTTCACTAGTTCGAAAGAAAAAAACTGTTCTTCTAATGAAAATGGTAGTTTTGATATTTTTACATCGTCCTGATCAAGTCTGAATCTGAGAATAACTATTCGGTAGAAAATAGCTACATATTTTGCAGTTTTAGAAATATGATTTCATTGTTTTGATATCACCTTGCTCAATTCTCCAAATGCTTAGTGTTAGCCTGTCAGCGAAAAAAATCGAAAAAAAACCTTCCAGTTTCAGTTAACGGTTCCCAGCGTCTTTTTCCGTATTGACAAAAAATTGAGAAAAGATTAATAATTATTGTATTGTTTCCCTATTAAAAGGAATATTTACAATATTTGTTCTGCTGATATTTTGGTCGATTTGTCATATTGAAATGTTTCTACTAAAATCTGAGATTGCCAAAAAATTATGTTAGAATCTCTCTTCCAAACCGGTCGATTACTGTAACTTTGGCCAATATGCCATGAACTTGATTATGAGAAACAGATCAATTTTAAGTTTCAAAACCTTTTTTCGCTTTTCTGAAACATGAATCAGAACACTCTTTTTCTTCAAATAAGTGTCTCAAGAAAAATAGTAAATAATAGTAAACGACAACAATAAAACACAGAAACCAACTGTTTTATTTGAAACAGAAAATAAGACTTCACAATTCTGTTTGATACATGATCCTTCGTGAAATCAGAATTATAAAATAATTGGATTCAGCTACGTTTGTCCCAGGCTAATTGTTAAAATTGCGAGTATTGAAAATTTTAGACTATCATGAAACTGCGAAAATTTGTGTCAACGTCAGTTTGTGTTTTGTATTGTAAAAATTATTTTGTTTTCTATCTTTTTTTTGATAAAACCAGAAAACAAGAAATCATAAAGTTTCAAAAAGTGAAAGCAATTTTTTTTCAGTTTTACACTTTCCATTTAAGTAAGAATCGGGAGTAATATTGTTGGTGGTATAAATTTAGTTCTTCAAAAAATATTTTTTCCTACACTATAGGTGTCGGAATATTTCGCAGTTTCAGATGTGAATTATCTGCTTCATGCTACATGCGCGAATAATCATCCGTGCGTTGTTTGTTGAAAAATTTCAAGTTTTCATGAAACAGCATTCTTCTGCAAAAAAAAGCTGCTTTTTATTTTTTCTGTTATTTATTACTTCAGAAATTTTTCGTTTTCAACATTTCCATTTCAAAAATTTCCTCGAATATCACCTGATTCCCTAATTTTGCGGCTTTTCCCTAATTTTGCGGCTTCACCGGAACGATATGATTCTTGCATCGATTTGTGAAAATATTAACGCATCCAGTGTTTGCTGAGAGTATAGAAAGTGTGATACGAGAATGATTGAAATTGTTGAATGGTTTGCATGATTTTTTTCTGTTACAGTCCAATAACTTCAACTGCATCATCAAACAATGATTAATTCAGATGTTGGCGCACTTTTTTTCATAATGTATGAGATGTGATATTATTTCTGTTTCGGTAAGTTAATTTTTCGACAGGAATCATTCTCTTTCACTCCACCACCTTCATCACAAACATCTCTTTATGCCCATCTGGTTATGATAATTTCAGATGCTCACTTCTCCATGAAATGATATAATTTATAGTGCAAATCACTGATTTTTTAAATCAAAAGTCTCGGTTTCAAAATAGTTTTGTAGAAGAACAACGTCTGGTTCTGATAGTTCATACACTATTCTACTTTGAAAGATTATGGTTTCCTCATCAATCTCAAATAAACAAAAACTCTTGCCATCTGAAAAACGTTCGCCATTCTGGAATGAGCAAAAAAAAATAAAAATACCTTTGAAAACTTGTTTTCCTGTTTCACAAAACCATTTTCTGTTTTTAAGATGTATCCAAATCGATCAAAGAGTGATAGTAACTATGAAAAACAGGCAAAATCGTTTCAAAAAACAGCAGTTCCGCAGTTTCAAAATATTGATCTCTCATTTTTATATAGAAAACTTTTAATATTGAGATCTTATTCTCGACAATTTTTGAAAGCCTGAATCTGAATCAAATGGTGTGAAAATGCGGAATATGGAAAAAAGCTGCTGTTTCGCTGTTCGGATAAACTACGGTACGGTATTCAGTAGGGCGGTGCTTGCTTTTTGCTTGGAATATAAATTTGAAGTTTGGTAACCAGCAACTGGATAGTTTTCCGTGTTATACCTGCTTCGGAAATCTATAAAACAAATAGCTGTTTTATTATAACAATCGCTGTTTCAGAATATTTTTTTGAAATGTAAACATTTGTGTGATGCTAATCAACAATCCTTTGAAATTTTCAGAAAAATTTTCAAATAAAAACAATGGTTTCCAGAATGAACAAAGTTTCTCACTTTCAGCAAATATTCGATATACGTTTTTTTTCATGTTCTAATGAAAACACTTGCTTAATTTTACCAATGAAATTTCTGGTTTCAAAGTGTTCACAAATTCTGCT
Source organism: Caenorhabditis uteleia (assembly GCA_963573275.1). Taxonomy (NCBI): domain Eukaryota; kingdom Metazoa; phylum Nematoda; class Chromadorea; order Rhabditida; family Rhabditidae; genus Caenorhabditis; species Caenorhabditis uteleia. The sequence continues at coordinate 3,327,175 of OY752135.1, read as the reverse complement.
TTTTTTTGTGAACCAGAAAAAAGTATGTTCCAAATACTGTGGTTCAGTTGAGAAATATTATTAACTACTGCTGCTTGAAACCGATAATCTTCAAATTGGCATTTTGTATCCAGTGTCTAATTTTTTTAACTTCAAAAATTGCGGTTTCCCCGGTGTAAAAATAAATAAAAAATTCGTGTTGTTTCTGTTCATGCTTTTCCACATCTTTTTAATTTCGATGAAGTCGAATGAAAAAAACGAAATCAATTTTCATAGAATCACTGAATTAATTAATTGGGTGAATTGTGGATGGAATCAACATCTGCTATGAGAACGCGTTCAAGCTTGCAACTTTTCTGAAACTGAAAATATGGTAGCAACATTTGAACCTATGTTATTAAACTATTCGTCAAATTTGATATTACCTATTTCTTGTGAAACAGCAACAACATTTCGGAAAAAAACTTCGTCTCTTAGAACGTTTTCTACTGTTTCTCAACTACTTCTCATCGGACTAGATAAACCAAACTCTATTAGGTGATAGACAACTGCTTCCACTATTATTACAGTACAAATTAATATATGATGAAGTTTCAGATGCTTACAAAAAAATTGTCAGATTGATTCTGTTTCAGAAAATAATTTTAGCTATTCGAATTTGAAACAACTAATTTTATGAAAATAAAAAATAATAGATGCAATATAGTGAAAATAGAAAAAAGGCAAAAATGCATGGGAACATGTATGAATTTTTTCTTCTTTAACTATCAACAAAATAAAATGTTTTAAGTAATAAGTGGTTGGAAACCGAAAAAAATATGTGAAAGTTTATCAAAATCTCTAATTAGGGACCGGTTTGAAGTCAGGATCCGAGAACGAGGAATAAAGGATGCCATACGTTAGCTTTTTCCATGTTGATTCCGAATTCCCATTCCATTTTTGGGGTATCGGATTTTGAAAAACTCAAATCTGGAACTTTCACACGTTATTGTGGTTATTTCAACATATTTGCGTCAAAAAACGACTTTTTCGGCGGTTTTCCATACGACGGAAACCGATTCCGCAAAATTGGGATATGAATTCGATATCTACATGAAAAAAACTTTCGAATGGCATAATTTATTTCTCGTTCGCGGATCCTGAAGAAAGAACTTTCCTGTTTCAAACCATAAGTTTTCAATAAAGTGCTCTTTAATTGAGTTTCTTGGCTAGAGACAATTTGCGAAGGAAAAACTAAAAAACCGAAAATCGTGTTTCAAAACAGAACTAGGCGAAAATACTGAAACAAAATGGAAGTATGAAATTTTGAATTTTTCCTGAAACTGAATAATAGTAGCTCCAAATTTTGTTAACATTCAAAATATGACGATAATTCCAGAAATATTTAGTGTCAACAATTGATTCAAGGATGAAACTGGAGAAAATATTTTCTGTTTCTCTATTCACAAAAAAGTCCATTGTCACAAGCTTCAATGCTATATTCATCTCGGTACCAAAAACTGAAAAGAAAAAATCATTCAGATCGCTCTAGTTGGTGCCGTTATGAGGCAGTTTTCCTATCTATTACATATTTCACACTTTTTTGTCTCACTTTACATCTGAAAAATGTTAGTTCACAGTTTCATGAAAAGTAAATATTATGTTAGGTTATTTCGTTTTAATAATTCGGTTCATCTTATGAGATCAATGAATCAGAGTTGGCCGGAATTCCGTATTCCGGATTCCGGATTCCGTATTCCGGGTGTTTTTTGGATTCCGTCTTCCGGATTCCGTATTCCGCAAAAAAGAATTTATTCCGGTTTCCGGATTCCGGATTCCGTCAATTTAAATATTATTCCGTCTTCCGGGTTCCGTATTCCGGTAAATAGTAAAATATTCCGACTTCGCATCCTAGAAAATCCTAGACGTTGCCGTCAAGTATAATGCCTCCAATATCTTCAAATAGTACGATTATTGGAAACATCATACTTGACAAACAAGTTCAGAGAGTTTTGGACACACTTTACGCAAAAAGTTACAAAATTTTCAAGTCAGAGGCGGGCGATTTTCCGTATTCCAGATTCCGTATTCCGTGTTTCGGGTATTTTTCGCATTCCGTCTTCCGGATTCCGTCTTCCGGCAAATAAAATATTTTTCCGTCTTCCGTCTTCCGGATTCCGTAAGAAAAATTATCATTCCGGCTTCCGGATTCCGGATTCCGGATTTTCAAAAATGTCATTCCGGCCAACTCTGCAATGAATCTTCACACACATAAGTTTCGGCTGTTGCGGTCATGTCAATTTTGCTGTTTTATGACGGTAATTTTATTATGCCTTATTCATATTCTGCTTAAACTTAATATTAAATATTTTTTGTAAAACAGTAACAAAAAAAATGTTTGAAATTTCAGCTTCCAAAAATAATTTTTACTGTTTCTCAAAAACTGTTCATCAGATCAGCAGTTATAAAATTCGGATAGGTAGTATGACCCCACTTCCACCCAAAATAACAAGCCATCTTGTGTTTTTCGAGAACTGTTACAGTTGTTTCAAGCTTGTTAAATATGACTATCATAAAATAATTATCAGAAGTTTTTGCAGTTTCAGAAAAATACTTTCAAAAGGTATATTTCAGAGCTTCTGATTTTCTTATTGCTCTACAACTTGCCTTTAATACAACAATTTTAATCGACAAAATTGATGTTAACCTGAAACAGGAAAAAAAATATTTGTTCCTGTTTCATACGATAATTTTCAAACACAACATTTGTCATTAGAGTTCCTCGACGAATTGATCGAAAATTCAGCATTATCTGAAAATTTTACGAGAAAAAAAAGAGAAATTTTTGTTTCAGAGTGAAATCGCCTCTAGCTGACTACAGTTAAACTTTGATGATGACGTTTTTGTGAAACAATTGAGAATACGTTGTGAAAATATGACACTTTCAAACTTTTATGAAACTAAAATTTATCGTGACCAAAGTTTACCTCAGAATTAGTAGCGTTAAGATAAAACTTGCTCTAAAATATTTTTGTGAAACAGCAAAAATATATTCTTCGAACATTTCCTTGAAAAAATTATTCTTACTTTTTCTCAAATAATATTTCATGTGCTACTAGAATGGTGGAACTTTGATAAGTGATTCGCTTATACTTCCATCATTATTCTTGCTAAAAATAATATTGGTAGAGTTTCAGAAGTATGACAATATTAATGGCAAAAAAAATCTGTTTCAGAAAAACGGGTTTAAATATCGTAGTTTCAAACATACAATTTTTTCTATAATTCAAATAAATATCAAAGATATGAATTATTTGAGAAATTAACGGTATTTTGAAACGGAAAAAACGTACGTATTGATAGGTAATAAAATTTTTTGGAACATTCCATTTTTTAGAAACAGTTTTTGCTGCTGATTTCTAACAATAACAATAATAGCAAAACTTCCACACTTCAAATATTTTCATTTTTTCAGAGCAATAACTTTACAAGTTTTTCACAGTTCAAGCCAGTTAATCTGTATTCATAGGAAACCTGAAACCGAAAAGTTAAAGAACACATATTTGGCTGTTTCAAACCACGATGTTCAGAATCTCATCATTTTCTTGAAATTATTAGTCTCTTGGGAATTCGCAAAAATTATTTAAAACCTTATTTTATGGAATAATTTTTGAAATACATAATGTTACACATATTTTGTTGGTCAATGGTACTTCTCTTCGAGGTATCAACTTCCTGAGGTATAAAGATAAAGCTTCAATTTTCATGGCAAGTCATTTTTTTTCCGGTTTCATAAACATACTTTGAACATTATCAGTTCGAGATAGTTTGATCATTCTTTCAATGAAGGAGTTATCACACTTGACCATGTTTCGACAGGAAACCATCATCAAAATACATGACTCAACAAATTTCAAGCTGAAGTTTACAGCTGACACTGCAAAAAAAATTACAGCTTGCAGAATTTTTGTCCAACCATATCAGATATTTGATTTGAGTGATCTTGGTGAAAAAAAAGACTGTTTTATGTGGAATATCTGATTTTGTCTCATAAATTTTATTTTACTGTGTTGGCCGATAAAAGTTTTTGGAAAAAAATTGAGAAAAAAAATCAGGATCAGAAAAAGTGTATAATCTTGAGCGAGCAATAATTTGATTAGTGCATCAGTTACTAGTTCAACCGTCCATAACAAGCAAATCATTACAATCCGAACTATCTTTGTTTCAATAACTCGATTTTTTAAAAACTTGCCGAAATATTTTTGATGACAATTAACTTCAGTTGCTCATTTAAAAAATCCGATCGACATCTTATGGTGAATCACGCTGGAGTAATATCTGAATGCAAGGTCTTCGGAAAACTGATTTTTGGGAAACAACTTTTCATTAAATATTATGTTGAAACAGAAAAACATTTCACCTAAACAACCTTGTTTCAAAAAATTTTTATTATGAAACATTCGACCAGATCATATTTCATTTCATTCTCTTGAAAAGCTATGTTTCAGCTGTTTTGGGTAACGTCATTTTTCCGTTTGTAATGATATTGTCACGATCGTTAATTGATCGAAACAGAATTCCTGTATATTTGATGTGATAATGAAACTGCATTTCTTCTGTTTCGACGTTCTTATTTGTAAAGTTTTCCTCTTGTTTTATCAGTCCATTTATTCATCAAAATTCATGAAATTTAACAAATATCTCATTCTGTATCCCGATATTCGCAAAAATTACAGTTTCATGGGAAAACTATCATGCTTGTAAATTTCAAGTGACCAATCTTTTTTGCAGGTAATCTTGAAACAAGATATTTCTATGTTTTAATAAAATATTTTCAGTTTTTCGTGTTGTAAAAACTTCGATCCTGGTGGTTTTCGAGAATCCGTTCAAATTAAGAGAATAACAGTACATAGGTGACAATTTTTGACTCATTATTTGAGTTGACGAGGTACGTTTTTTGGGTTTTCATTCACCGTTTCTCTGCTTGTACCATAGTATTATACCGTCCCAAAAATTTCATTGAAAAAATTCACCACCGATCCCTCTATCGCTCAAAGTGATCAACTTTTCAGATAGTAAACTCGTGAAACAGTACTATTTCCTGTTTCTATTTCACAGATGAAAACTTTGAACTTTTCTTTGCAGTTTCAGAAGAATTATTTCAAAATCTCTATTTCTAATCGTTCAATCGTTTTCATTTTTTTTGTATTTCGAATATAATAAGATCATAACGCCGTGTTATTGACCCACAATAATCAAAAAGCTTCAAATTCTGTTGTTGATGTTGCATTCTTAGTTTAAGAAAACTATTTTCAGCTTTTTGCGTTTTCAGTATTACCATAGGAGTATTCTGAATAGTATGCAGTTTCAACTTTACTTGAATTTATTTCTAAATGTTGGGGTTGGTGATTGTCTCGTTCCTTTGTAACTTATCCGTTCTCATTCAAATGATGAAGATTTGTAAGAAAATAATTGATTATTTATGATTACAGTATTTTTCTCTCATTGTTCAAGTTTCAAATAATGGAATTCGATATTATTGTTGATTCGAAGCGTTCAACTCTTTCTACTGAAATTTTTGAGTGTGACAGTTCCAGAAAAACCAACTCTGATACTTGTTTCAAATCGATTACTTGTTTTCATGTTAGTCATTGTAATATGAGAACAATTTTTCAGTTATTACGACCAATTGGTGCTCTGATCGATTCGGACAATAGTTTTGTTTGAAGGATAGCAATTTTGCGAATTTGACAATGATGACAATGAAACATAGGAACTTGATGGTTTTGTTGAAACATAATAGATTTCACGATACAACACCAAGAATACGGTATTGGATAAGATGAGCTTTATTGGAATTATTTGCGTTATCTGCGGGAACAATTGTTCATACATTGCGAGTTGGAAGTTTCAAAATAACTGCGAAATTTTTATCAACAACAAGAATTTTTTCTTTTTCAATCTTTTGGTATCAATCGTTTTCTAGACTCGTGGAAAAATAATAACTTCTGACATAGTGGAGTAGAAACTAAAAATTGATTAAATAGTCTACAGTTTCAGATTTACCAAACCTATTCGATCAACTATTTGCGCGAAGAATTATTCTAAACAATGATAAGTAAAACATGTTGTTTCCATGAAACTGCTACTTTTTTGCAAAAACTTGTTTTGTTTTCAAATTTTACTTTTTCAACGTTTTAACTTTAAAATTTCCACACGAAATTTATTTGTTCCTAGACATTCTCTGTTCAGATTCTCAAAAAATTGCTCGAATTTCGATTTCGAAAAACAAAAACATGAAAATAGGCAGCTTTGCGTCGGAAATAGATCAGCAGAATTCCGTAGTTTTGCAAAGTGTTTTGATGATTCTAAATTTACTCAAATTATTCTGAGATATATAAGGGAGTAATTATATTAGCTTTGATGGTAAAAGTTTTCAACTCTTCATGAAACTGCAGTTTGTGAAAAATGACAGAATTTCTTTTCCTTTTCCTGTTCAGGATTCCATGAATTTTCTGCTCCAACATTTTGATTGGAAGGGTATGCTTGATATAACAGGGATGCTTCTTTAACCGGTTTCAAAATTTCTATATAAAAATTTTCGTTCTGTTTTTATCGATAATTTTCTTATTTTCCGTTTCCCAGGCTCCCGTGAAACTTTGATTTTAAAAAATTATTTAGTTCAAAAGAATAAACTGTTTTTCTAATGAAAATGGAAGTTTTGATATTTTTGCCTCGTCCTGATCAAGTCTGACTGATACTGAATCGGAAAATAACTATTTGGCAGAAAATAGCTATATCTTTTGCAGTTTCAGAAATACCATTTCATAGTTTCGATTTCACCTTGCCTGTCAGCAGAAAAAAATCGAAAAAAAACCTTTTAGTTAACTGTTCGCAGCGTCTTTTTTTGTATTGACGAAAAATTGAGAGAGGATTAATAATTATTGTACTGTTTCCCTATTAAAAAGAATATTTACAATATTTGTTCAGCTGATGTTTTGATCGATTTGTCATATTGAAATGTGCCTTCTAAAATTTGAGGTTGCCAAAAAATTATGTCCGAATCTCTTTTCCAAACTGGTCGATTACTGTGTCTTTGGCCAATATGCCATGAACTTGATTATGACGAACAGAAGAATTTTGAGTTTCAAAACATTTTTTTCGCTTTTTTCTAAACACGAATCAGAACACTATTTGTCTTCAAATGAGGGTTTCAAGAAAAATGGTAGAAGATATTCAACGACAACACTACAAAACATAAATCAACTGTTTTGTTTGAAACAGAAAATACGACTTCGTGAATCTGTTTGATAGACGATCCTTCAAAAAATCAGAACTTGAAACAAATTGAAGTCAGCTACGTTATATCCGATACTAATTATTAAAACTTCGAGTATTGAAAATTTGAGGCTATCATGAAACTGTGAAATTTTGTGACAACGTCAGTTTGTATTTTTTATTGTAAAAATTATTTTTTTTTCTATTTTTTTTTGATAAAACCACAGCACAAGAAATCATCAATTTTCAAAAAGTGAACTACCGTAACTGCAAACTTTTTTTTTTCAGTTTCATACTTTTGCTTAATAAAGTGGGAGTCGAGAGTAATATTGTTGGTGGTATACATTCAGTTCTTCAAAAAACAATATTTGTTAGAAGTAGAGGTGTCGGATTTTTTTTACAGTTTCAGAGTTGACCAAAATTATTTCATGCTACAAGCGCGAACAATCGTCATTCATGGCTTGTTTGTTGGAAAATTTCAAGTTTTCGTGAAACTGCATTCTTCTGCAAAAAAGTTGTAGTTATCTTTTTGGTTATTTATTACTTCAGAAATTTTTCGTTTTCAACATTCTGGCTTCAAAAATTTTCTTGGCATTTATTTGATTATGCGATGTTTTCTGGAGACATTTTTGGTCGAAAATTTTTGTTTGTCATACTGTTTCACTACAAATCATGAGAAAAATATGTAAATGATACATGTTTACCAACAACCTCGACACAAAAAACGAATTTCATGATTTGTTTGAAACCGAAAATACGTTTACTATTCTTTTTTTGCAGTCCTTGGTTCAAAATATCTACACTGTACGAGAGGGAAAGTGCTGAATGATAAAAAACTGGAAACTTCAGGTTTTCATGAAACTGCAAAAGTTGTGTTGACATCAGAGGTTCGTGATTTTAGTTTTTCGGTATTAACTTTTTTTCACAATTCTGACTAAAACTGTAAAACAAAAAGCATAGTTCCAATTAATGAATTAATGAAACTGCAATTTTTTTCGGAAATGTTCCTAGCAAAGTTCACAGTTTCAAGAAAATTATGTCAGAAACTCTATTCCGAACCGGTCGACTAATGAATGTTCAGCTATTGGGCTATGAACGTGGTTATGAGAAACAGAACATTTTTCAGGATCAAAATTGTTTTTTTCATTGTTTGTTTTTTTTATGGAAAACATGATTTATGAAATTTTTTTCTTTAAATAATTTTCCCAAAAACACAAATGCCTTAAAACGACGTAAACACAAAAAACGAATTTTCTGACTCGTTTGAAACCGAAAATACGTTTTCAATTTGATTTTTTGCCTCTCATAAAAGATTAAGTTTAGAAATTCTGAAAACTGGAAGTGTCTGGCTATCATGAAACCCTTTTTTCCGTTTTAGAAAAATCATTCTCGATGCTCTCGTTCTATATATTCAATATTTTGATTGCCCGTTAACGCAGTTTGAAAAATGTCGTATGAGACTCTACATATTTTTCCGATTTCAAAATTTCCACTTGAAGATTTTCGTAGTGTTATTATTAATGATTGTGTTTGCGGTATTTCTTTGTACTGTGAAACAGAAGTTTTTTCAGCTTCAAAATGACTGCTATTTCAACTGATTTTTCCTCTACATTTCCATAAATAACTAAAACTTTTTTACATTGGCTTGCGATAATTCCTGAGCATGGTGAAATAATTCTGAAATTTTCACAGTTACAGATTCAATTGGTATGCTGCAAAGCTTGGCGGACAGTGGTTGTTTGAAGTTGTTTTCTGCCTTTTTCCGGTTTCAGTTTCGTGAATCAATGACTTTCTGAGAAGAAGTAGTGATTAATGCCCCGGTTTTTGTCAACTTGTGACAGAATTGTTTCAAAAAACTTTGAAGTTTTACAGTTTCAGGAAAATTCTGACAGAATCTCTATTCCAAATTTTTCAATTATTGTGTATTCGGTAATGTTATGTATTTTAGTATGAGAAACGAGAAGTTCAGTTTCAGAAATTTTTTCCACCATTTGTCATTTGAAAAACACGATTCATAAACCACAGTTTTCTCCAATTAATGCCTACAAACATATATACCAGAACACAACAAACGCATTTAATGACTTTTTTGAAACAGAAAATATATTTTCAATGCTTTTTTTGCAATACTTGATGCAAAATATCACCACTTGATACGATGATAATGATTGAAATTATTCAAGCTATTTGAGAAACTATTCAAATTTCGAGTCTTGGAAGTTTTTGGTTATCATGAAACTGCAAAAATTTCAGTCAACTTCAGAAAATTCTATTACAATTCCAATTTTCGGTTTTTTTCTAGCCAATTCTTATTGTAAATCAAGAAACAGAGTTTCAAATAATGAATTAATAAAACTGAAATTTTTTCAGTTTTATCCTTTCGATTAATGAAGTGAAAATCGAAAGTAATATTGATGCTGGCATAATTTCAGTTTCTCAAAATACTGTGCAAATTGTGATATCCTGTTTGTATATAGAATTCCAATTTTTTCACACTTTCAGATCATACTGGGTTATTTTATGCCAAATTCATGGTGTTGATTATTTGAACCTGGTTTATTGGAAAATTTGAAGTTTTCATAAAACTGGAATTTCTTTGCAAAAATGGATATTTGTTACCTTTCGGTTATTTATAACATCAAAAATTTTGAGTTTTTCTGGAGGTAATTTTGCCCAAAAATGGATTTTCGCCATGTTTTTTTCAGATGCAATATTGAAAATCAGAGAAGATTAGGAAATAAAAAATTTCAAACTGTAAAAATTTGAAATTTCCATATATCCATTAGTTATGTTTCCTGTAAAGTATATTACTGTTTTTCTGTATTATTAACTTTTTCATGATTTTCGAATGTTAGTGTTGAACGGTCGACATGTACTAAAACATTTCCATTAGATAAGTTTGTTACAAACACTACACAAAATATTATTACGGTTACATACAAACGGTATAACTGAAATAAATCAATATTCTATGGTTCAACATCTTTGCAAGCCCTGAAACATAAATTGTCACAAACTACCTAACGCGAGCAAGGTATGAATCAACTTTTCAAAACTTTCTGTTGTATCGTTTCGATTTCAGAAACTATATCGGAAAATTTTTTGATAGTGATTCGACAAGGGCGCGAAATCTCCATTTTACGGTTTCCAGCATTCTTTAAAATCCGGATAGTCCATATCCACTCAATCCTCCTTTCAATCACAGAGTGAAACAATAATACATATAGTTTTTTAGTTGACATTTATTTGTATCAATATTTTCGGCTTCAATATTTACGTTCAGAAATATTTTCCCAGCTTACTTCGATGACTTAATGCTACAAAAAATTTATCCCAGTTTTAAACTTATGTTTTGGAAGATTGTGATTGAATTTTCAATGTTTTCAAATATACGAATTACTGAATTTTGATTATACAAATGAACTCAAAGATACAACTGTAGAAAGTGAAATTCTGAAAAAAAAGTGGTTTTTTATCAGGGTTGTTAGATCAGTTTTCATAAAGGAAACATAATGTTTAATAAACCGAAATCGTCTTTAAAAAATTACAAGAAACGGCAAAAAAGGTGAATACTCTGTATTAAGATAAAATGATAAAACCATGAAAACATTCAAATAATAAATTTCTGCAGGTTTTTCCAAAAGCTCATTTTATTATATTTCGACTTGGTTACGTTTTTCATCAAACGATTAAAAAACATATTACAGTTTCAGACAAATGATATTACTGAAATAAATCAAGTTAATAATGATCATCCTCTAAATTGGGCTTCACTGTTCTAATTCAATCAGAAAACCATGAACCAATCTACGATAATCAGAATCTGTACAATCAAAAATATTTGTATTTTTTATAGAGAACTCGTCACAATAATTCGATTACCCTAACTTAACTTTCAATTTTTTATTTAGTAAGATACAGTAAGAATGTTGAATTTCAAGCTGGAAGCGAAATATTTGGAGTTGTAAAAAATTGACATTTTGCAGATTTGAATTATTCCACTTATTTTGGCGTGGATCGAATAATTGAAAGACGGCATCAGATGAAATCATAGTTTTGTGAAGCTGTAAAAATAGGAAAAATGAATACAATATTTCCTGTTTCAAAATGACAAGATTCCTTATTCAAAAAGATATTTTCAATGTTGGTTTCGTTGCGGATCCGATCATCAAACCAATAGTGCTCTACTCTAAAATTGAGTGATATAAAATAATTTCCAAATTTGATTTCATCCTGAAAGTGTATTTTTTCAGTAACACCACAACAACAAATCGAAAAAATTGCATATACCTTCAACAGTTTCAATATTTCTAGTTCACAGAAAAAATTGATGATTGTCGTTGATCCTTACATTTTCCGTCTGTAATAAAACTTTTATAGGATTTCACATTTCTTGTCACAACAAGATTCAAATCGCTAAAATTATATGAGATGTAGCACAAACTTTCGGCATCATTTGTTATTGAACCTAATAGAAGACTAAAATTATCATAAGTGGTTCCATATCTGTATATCAACTCTTTGAAACAGAAAAAAGTCCATCAGATAAACAAAATCTGTTTCAACATTCACGTGTACATCAAATAAACAAAGATCACAGATTCCAGCTCATGATGTTATGGTCAAAATGGGAAATTTGCAACCAGACTAGATTATAGCAAAAAGAAAACCAGAAAAGTTATGCTTCTACTTCATTGAAAAACCGTAAAAATTAAAGAGGAGGGTCAAAAAAAAGTGAGGTATACTGCATCAGTTAATAAGTTGTACTCCAATAACTTCATTGAAACTTTATTCTTGAAACAGTAGAAGGATCCAAGTTTCTGGAAATAAAAAAATGAACAAATGAATATTGTTTCAAAAAAATAGAAACGCCGCTGATATCATCAAACACCATCAATTGGGAATTTCGGTTTATTTTGGAAAGAGCACTTTTTTCAAAGTTCATTTGTTCCAAAAAATTCACTCTGCCGAAGAAAAACATTAGTGAAACAACGAAAAAACTTCTTATTGCAAACGGCTGTTGGTATCCACCTTTGTTCCGGTTTCAACTACTCAATATCTGAACTTCTCTCAGTTCTAGTTCTGATACTTGAGTAGTAAACCATATATAAAAATATCCAGGTTAACGAATAGCTGAACTCGGAGCCGCTTTTTTTGATTCATACAATAACAACTTAGGGTTTTTTGAAAATTATATTTTTACAGTTTCGAACTGTTCAAAAATTAATCAAATATGGACTATTTCTAATTCGACACGGTACGATTGTTGTTTGATAAATTGTTCAACGAGGTTTCTTTGATAGTGGTTTGACTACACTTGTACTTCTATACAACAGCGTATTTGATAGCAATGTTTTGAAATTTCTTCAATAGTCAACCAGATTACTTTCCGTAGTTTATTTTCCTTTGAAACTGAAGCGTGAAATATTACGATAAGGTTTTGAAAAGTTAAGTTGTTCAAAGTTTTAGATTCAATAGATGTCCAAGTGTGATCAATAATTTCCAATATTTTCGGGTTTCAAATTTCTAAAAACCGCCGAAAAGTGACACTATCTTTCGGCAAAGTATGTTATTGATCATAATCGATACAGATCAACATTATAGGTGTCATATCTGTATATCGGCTTTTTGAAACTGAAAAGCTATATGCGACACATATAAACTGTTTCAAGTTTTTTTATTAACATAGAATACAAATGAATAACTGATTCTTTGCAAAGAAGGTGATGCTACCAGTTAACTTTCATTAAAAACTCCCAAGAAAAGTCAGAATTCGTCTCATTCCAGGTTCTAGTAAGAAAATGCATCGAAATTTTTGTTATGAAACTTGAACCTTGATATTTGGATAAAAAATGAGTTCCTTAAAAATCCAGAAGGAGCAGCGAAGAAACCCGAAAGTCTTCTGGTAAAATTATTTTGAGAAACCGCAAAAAAAAGTTACAATCTCAGTTTCAGAAAATGAGCCAATTCTTTTTGAAAATCGATCATGATGGTGGGGTTTGCATTTGATGAAACTTTCAAAAGGGAGGAACACTTGAATCACTGTGTCGTATGCTATTTTCAGACAACAACTTTTTGAAACAGCGAACAAATGTCCAAAACCATCGCAGTTTCAACTTTAACAATTATGCTCATGCTCATCAAATTTTTTCAATTTATAGTTCGCCGAAAATGCTCCATTATAATGCTCCTTGACATTTTATGACGCCTAATGCAATGCAAATATGACGAGTTTAGAAACTTTCAATATTCAGACGCCAATAAAATGAGCTTGTTCAGTTGTGGCAACTGTTATTCAAAACGGAAAACCTTCTGAAATCCAACTTTTTAGAAAAATATTCTGTTTCAACTCACTCATTTCAAATATTATCTTGGTTGATTTATTGATGATAAGAGATTAATAAATGCAACTATTTCCAATAAAATTACAAATAGCTGTTGTGTAAGTGAGTAAATGGTGAAAAGCATCACAATACAATTAACGAGACTTTGAATCAAATTTGATCGGAGCAACTTATACAAGTATAAATTTCATTGAAACTTGATTCTTGAAACAGTACCCTTTTCTATATTTGAGACAAAATTGACGACTTATGTGATGAAACATTATAGTATCCGCAAATTTTTCGGTTTCGATGATTCGATTTGATAAGCTTTCCCATCGTGTTACGCTCCTTGCAAATGAAGATTTTTCAAAAATTATCACTTCCATAAACTGCATAAAATGCAGTTTCAACAAATATTCACAGTTGCAATCCCATAAAAAAAACTCACTGTTCACAACGTTCATTAGTTAATCTTCGCAACCGTAACTTACTTCCATTGAAACTGTGAAACACATAAAAAATCATGCTGTTTCTCGAATAATTTTGTTGCAATAAATTACGGTTGCAATTTTCCCATTTCACAATTCTTCTCTCAAACATATTGATAAAGTTTTGCCAAATTCATCTTCTTTGATAATTTCTGTAAATTGGTTACCTGATGAACTAGTTTTCATTCAACAATAAAACTGTTTCACTTTATAGAAGGTAATAATTGCTCCGATTTTAGTTTGAAGCAAGACTTTGCGTAACAATTTTGGGAGTGATGTTTCTCTGACACTGCACTAGTTCAGTTTGATTGGTTCTTTCAAATTTGTAACATTCATTATGAATCGAATGGCTATTCATGATGATTTCATGAAACTGCAAATGTTTTCAGTATCAATGCGTACATTTTTTCAGTATTGTCGGGTCAAAGTTGATGTGACTGATGCACAGAGAAACGTCTAATCACTGGGAGTGTAATAAAGTGCCTGATGATGTCAACTGTAGGCTGATGTGTCAATAACCGGTTCATGATGGTTTTAACGAGAGAAACAAATGGCATAACGCTTACAGTTTCTATTCCATTTAATTTGAGAAACAGCTATTATATGTGCCAAACTAACGGCTAGGAATAAATCAAGTGCGCCCCAGCGTCTCGGCGCGTTTAAAATTATTTTTGAACGTAAATACAAACCGAACTGCAAAATCGTATCGGGACCCTGCGCGCACTTGCTTTATTCCTAACAGTTGGTTTGGCACTCATAATAGAAGGATCACACTAGAGTTTGAAATTGATAAGACAGCAAAAAATAAAAAAATTAGTGGTAATGAAAACGGAAAAAAATTTTGACAACTTCGGAAAGTAAAATACTTGAAACTGAAAAACATATTTTTACTGTGTACTGAATTACTGTTTTCGAAAGTTCACCATCAATTATCACTTCTTCTTGTGGGTGAGGTGGAAACACTATTGAAGTATTGAATGGGTCAGACAAGTTTTCAGGAGACACTTCAATAACCAACTGTTTCATACAATAGGTATCTCCGAAACCACTAATTAATACACACTTAATCATGGATATAGCAAAAATGCTTTCTGAAAAGATTTTAAACAAAGTTTCCTGTTTCCCTATTTCCCTAACTCCATTCTTGAGTAAAAAAAAGTTTTGAACGTTGATAACTTTCAAATTGATTGGAAAAATATTTCATATGGAACTGTCAATGGAGAATAAATAACCATTTTAAAAACTTGTGACATGCGAATGAACACATTCACTCTCTGAATCTGTAGTTTTCAGGAAAAAATTGAACTTTTCGGAGTGAAAAAATGCAGTTTCGAATTATTGATTTCAGATAAAAATCGTGTTTTTTCCAATTAGTACACTATTCTCTCGAGCTTTTATTTGAATTAACTGTTTCAAAACACTGTGAAAATTCGGAAAACGTTCTGAAATCAATAGGTTTTGTCTTCTTATGAAAGGAAAAGTCGTATAGTTTTGAAATTTGAACAATTTTAGTGCAATAAATTACAGTTACAGTGTCATTCAATCTGTCGCGTCAACAATCACTGTCGATATCTCAACTAACCGTCGGAAACCATTCGAGCTGAGAATTACAGCTTGTGGCAACTAGAAAAGAATCAAATCAAAATAATGGAATTATCGCTGCAATAAATCTGCCTCGAAACCGGAAAATGTTCCTGTTGCAGTATCAACACATCGATCCGCATCTTTTCGACACCAATGTTTGTATTCCAATGTGTGCTTCTCTCAAATTTTGAAAAATCTAACTGTCGGTTCTTGAAAAAATCTATTTCGAGGTGACAAAAATGAATATGAAGAATATCTGATTCATGTGAAAAGGAAACAGTTTTCAGCTTTTTAAATATGATTCAAAAAAAGAAGTTATATGACAAAACTTGAGTTTATTTATATTTCTCAACCTCAAACATGAGATAATACAACGAAAAAAATCAAATTGGATATGAATGTTTTGAGAAATAGCGAAAAATTGTTACAGTTTCAATTTCAAAATTTTTCGTCAAGTTTTTAATTGATAATACTGCATTCTTTCTGCGTATTGATACTATTAGTTTTTGATAAGTTTTTCAGATATTGTAGCAAACGTGAATGGAATTATTGTATCAATGGTTATTGTTATGGAAGTTTGGAACTGCAAAATTGACTGTTTCAAATCTCCTTCTTTCAGTTTTCAGTATTTCCATTTTTATCGAAACAAAGACAGAGCTAATAAATACCAACAGGAAAGAAAGTTATTATTCCTGTTCATCGTACCATGTTGCAAAGATCAATACTATATTTCGGATAAGATTTTGCAAATCATTGTTTTGAAACTGGAAATATTACAACTTTTTGGAAAATATTCTCTGTTTCAGATCCCTCATTTCAATTATTCTTTTCAATTATTATTGTTGGATTGAATTAAATCGTTGTTAACAAAATGTATTGTTTCCGATGAAAAAAATTTCTATTGTTTTGATATCCCACCATTACTGCATTACAAGCAATTAATGAAGCTATGATTGATTTTTGAAAGGACATTTGATCGGAACAATAAATGGAAATATAAATTTTATTGACCCTGGATTCTAGAAACATTGAAAGTATTTAGTCGTCTTGTAATAAAACAATAATGAACGACTTCTGGGATTATATATTTTTTGGATCCGCAAATTTTCTCGGTTTCAATGTTTCGATTTCACTAAGTTTCTATAACGTATTACAATCCTTGCATAATTGAGAGTGTTGCCAGTTGTTCGTGTGAAGCCCAGATCAATAATAACGAACATCAAGGTTTTTTGGCAACATTTGTTTTTTTGAAATAGTAATTTTTCTTTTAAAAAAGTTTGAAAATCCGATAGCTTTGAATACTCCATACATTTCTCACTGTTTCAACTCCATTACTTTCGTGACACGCAAAATAAATGTTACTGACAGATTCTCTGCTTCGACGTAGTATCGAATATGTTTTAGCAAACTCAAGTTTAAATAAAAATACTGTTACAGTCAAAACATGTCACCGAAGTATTTTCGAGACTAAAATGTTTCTCAATAACTGTTCCAACAAATTGTGAAGTCGATATTTGTCCAAAAAATCACTAACATTTTCTGTTTCAGTTATCTAAGTTCACTTCTATATTGTTGGAAAGCTGTTGTATATTTTTTGGCTTTACTATCCCAAAAGGTTTTCCACCAAAAATTTTTGAATCGTCTACAAGTTATCTCTCTACCAATAAAAATACCTTTTTTTGCCTGATGACTTCTAGAAATTGCAAAAAATTTCGGTTTCAACTTATTGAATGATTCTAATTCTTCGAGCCGAACGAAGTTCAACTGTTGCTCAAGGTAACCATCTCAATATTTCTGAAATTTTCGATCTTGAACAGAGACACAGCTTGCCAAGATACATGATGATATTTTTACAATTTTAATTTGGAAATTCAACTTGAAGTTCGTTTTTGTGGAAACCATCGGGTTTTACTATTAAAAATTCGTTATAACAGCACTGACAAGTATAATATTTGAATCAGAAAAAATATTTTACTGTTTCTGTTCCAACAAATGTTTCAAATTTTTATTGTTCATCACTAATTGATTGCCTCCAGAACGTAGATATCGACCAAGTCGAAGACGTTTCAGATGAAATGTCAACTTACATTTGGTTGAAATAGTCAGTTTAACGAAGGCTTTCCGTTTCAGATCAAAAACTTTTTCGAGTTGCTTTTTTTCCATTTGATCGGATTTGAATGATCGGTGAAAAACTCTTCCCTGTTTCAGACATATGAAAATATGAAAATCATCCTAACCACTTTTGATGTTCCTCCAAATATACCAATTATGGCTACATGAATAGAAAAAGAGTAATGTATCAAATTTTGTCATCTTTTTTGAAACTGCGAATAAAATACAGTATATCAATGGGCTTTTCTCATGTTTGGCTGCAATTTTCATAAAATACACACTGTTTCGTTATAATAATGTAAATATATTTAAAAAATGTACCGAGTGTTCTAGTCCATTCTACGCATTTACGAATAAAAATTGTTTTTCAAATTGAATACAACTTTCTCGAGTTCTGACGGAAAATTAGCATTTTTTTGATTCGCAGATGAAAACATATCCACATCTTTTGGGTTAAAAGGAACATATTGATATCATTTGTATGAAGACATGTTAGTGACTTGACAGAAGATAAAGTAAGATCCGCATATTACAATAAGTTTTGCACACAAACTGAAACAACACATTTTTTAAAAAGAAAACTTACTTTTTAGTGTCAGAAAATGATCAAAGTTGATAAAAATTGTCTCTCCACCAATAAAAATACAACTATTGTTGTAATTATTATTTTCAGAAATTGCAATTTTTTCGGTTTCAAGTTTTTGGCTATTTCTGTTGCTCATTGCATAGATCGTTGAAGTTACAAAATATAGTTTCTCAAATTTGCTGAAAATTTCAGAGATGCTCGTCAACTTTTGATCTTGAACAGTGAGACAGTCTGCCAAGATATTATAAGTTTTACGCAGTAAACAGTGCGCGCCACTTTGCATACAGGTATAAGCCCCGCCCCTTTTTCGTAAATCGACACAGGATTTAATTTTTTGTTCAATTTTGCATTTTCTTTCTTTTTTGCTGATTTTTTTCCAGCTTTTGACTATTAAATTATCCAAAGTAGTGCAAAATATTAATTAAAAACTTGTTTTTCGTGCGTATTTGGAGGCGACACCAAACTGTCGACGAAAAGGGGCGGGGCGTATTATTAGAGCGCGCTTCCACTACCGTAAAATTTATAGTACATGATGATATTTTTACACTTTCAATTTGGCTTGAAATTAGGCTTGTAGTGGCTGAAGTCCCATCGAGAAAAAACTGTTTTTACTTTCTCTTACTTCGATACTGAAAGACATACTGGTATAAATTCTGAATTTCTTGAAAATAACTAGATTTCAGTGAAAATTCACGACGGCGACTTTGAGAAGAACAATATTTGAAACCAAAATAAAAATATATCTGACTGTTTCAGTATCAATAAATAAACAAAGATTTTTCATTGAGAATCATTAACTGGCTGTATTCTACAATTTGAAATATCAACCATAATAGATACATTTTCAAGATAAAAGTTCTGAAATAGACTGTTTCAGAAAATGGATATCATTAAAAAAAAGTTCGTTCCCATTAATAAAAAAAACCATTCCGGGACCGTCAAAAAAAATGGAAAAAATCTTCTGGCCTGTTTACATAAAAATTGCACCAAGTAAAACAATATGATCATTTTTCATATTTAAGGTTCCTTGAAACCGCTTATAATTCTAAAAACACTTTACTTCAAGTTCTAGACGAACCTCTTTTATATTTCCCGTTTTTGATACATACACTGTTTTACCATAATAATTCACAAACAAAAGGTTCCATCTGTTTTGATTTAGTGTGTCAATAATTTGCTCACCTCAATTCAAAATGGATTGCTACAGTATTTCTCCAGTTAGGATGAAAAACTTTATTTTGAATCCCAAAGTGAAGAATGAAATATTGATTCAGATTCCAAAAATTATTGTGCACAAACTGAAACATCAATTTTTCCTGAAACCGCGCGTTGATAATTGAGGAACGTACAAAGTTTTCCTGTTTCAAAATATCTTTCTCAAAATTGAGAAGTGAGGAGTTTTGAAATTCAAATTTCACCGTGGACAAAAATCTCATTGTGAGCCCGAATTTCGGGCGTCTCAACGAGCACTTCATTATTATCACTGATGACTTTGATACGAACAAGGTATGAGATGCCAGGGGGGAGTTTGGAGATCTGGGAATGGGATAACATAGGTATATAGGAATCATGCTGGGGATACCTGCACACGATACTGATGGTTAGGACCTTTATACGGGATGTATCCAGGATGAAGCTGCCAATCACCGCTACGCTCCGGTCGGAACTCCACAACGAATCCCTTGACCTCGGAGTCAGCATGATCGCCAGTTTGGATCCATTCGGCGGTGAGTAGGGAATCACGGTTGGTTGGGGAATTTGAAAGGGTCGCTGTCAGACGATAGAACGCTGGAAAAGGATTACATGCTAGAAACACAGGTAGATCAAAAAGAAAACTCACTTGTAGCAACTAATGTTGAGGTGAATACTGATAGTAGTAGTAGGAAAAAAGGGGCCAAAGGTTGTTGGATCATGTGGCTTTTTAGAGCTCCGAAAAATATTGATTTTGAGCAAAGTTATGACCGTTTGAAAAATGAGCAAGAGTAAAAACGTCCGATCTGACAAGTTATACAACCTTGAGGCGAGCTAGTTCGTCTGATCTTGCAGATTTTGAAAAAAAGCGGGAAAAAGAGATTTTAAAAAATGAATAAAGTTCCAGATTACCGGAAAAACAAAGGTGATACTAGAGGCGTATGATCATGAGAATGACCTTGATTAGGGGTTAATGGGTTTCATGAAGAAGATAGATATTTATGAGATGAAACATTTATATCTAAGGAGGGCTATGAATCTATGAATCTATGAATCTATGAATCTATGAATCTATGAATCTATGAATCTATGAATCTATGAATCTATGAATCTATGAATCTATGAATCTATGAATCTATGAATCTATGAATCTATGAATCTATGAATCTATGAATCTATGAATCTATGAATCTATGAATCTATGAATCTATGAATCTATGAATCTATGAATCTATGAATCTATGAATCTATGAATTTATAAAAAAAAGTGATAAGAAGTACTTTATGTTGCTATAAGATTATAATAGAGCCTATATATGCAAATTTAAGGGGCGCCCCGCAAAACTGTTAAGGCCAGGACAATTCAAGTGGAAATCGCATTCCGATCGGGCAAAGCAAAATGACCTCCAAGAAGGCGGTCATGGCGGCAAGGCGGAAAAAGGAAGGGAAAAGTTTTGTGGAACAGATATAGTACTATACTATGTACAAAATGTGTACATATGTTGCCATATTTGAACAAAAAAATTAATAAGAGAATGACAGAAAATGACGGAGAAGGAGAGGTTTTTGAGTGGATATCTTGTTCATCAAATTTGTATTATCTCATAGATATTATTGATAATGGATATAGAAAAATTTGTATGAACTGGATTCTATGGTTCTATGAATCTATGATATTCTGAAAATTTGTTTGATTCAGATCTACAACTTTTTTGATTTATCGTTGATTTCTTTGATTCGCTTATCAATGCTGATAAATTTTCACAGTTCTGTGACAATGAAAGTACTGGAATCATGTGATCGTCAATTGTTTGGAGCTTGCAACCACCAACAGCAAAATATTCTAATTTTTCTATATACGAGCCGGCTAAACATGTTTGTGGGCGCACAAATGAATTGTTCTAGATACCAGCCATTTTTTCAAATTGTATTATGAAAAATTCAATCTGTTTAATGTATGATTTTCGAAAAATCATTCACTGTTTCACACAAATGAGTATATGAAAATTCATTCGAATTTTGTATTAGGATTGTCAGAGATAACTCAAATTTAGGTTCTATGCAGTGTTCATTGAGATAATTAAAACAAAAAGTTCC
The DNA here is from genome assembly GCA_963573275.1 of Caenorhabditis uteleia. Lineage (NCBI taxonomy): Eukaryota > Metazoa > Nematoda > Chromadorea > Rhabditida > Rhabditidae > Caenorhabditis > Caenorhabditis uteleia. Next base: position 3,305,555 of record OY752135.1, on the reverse strand, counting down.
AGGCAAAATACTTATTTTCAAATCAAGTCAATGACTAAACCAAATCATAAGAAGACGTTCCATTTAATGGAAAAATTTTTTTTGAAACTGAAAATAATATTTTTATAAGACTGTTTTTGGTATTCATCGACTGAAGCAACATTTTTTGGCTGCAACTGTTTCAAAATCCACACTGTTTCACCATGATAATGTATGAAAAAAATGTAGCCAATATTTCAGTCGATTTGGTGGTGCCGAATTTCAAGCGATTACAAAATTGCCCGTTTCAGATTATTTTCTTCAGAATTGAGAAGAGGGGAGTTTTGATATCTTTTCTGTAGAAGACACTTTTAGACGATACTGACATGGTAGGGTCCCCCGCATAAGCTGCGATCCCGGAATGTCACCTAGCCTATCTTGTAGAGCATGTTCAGGAGGCCAGAAAACACTTTTCATTATCTGCCACCGAGGCTCTCAATTCGAGTTACAGCCCGATTCATTTTGGCTCATTTTTGACACTTTCGCGGCTATTTTTTCGCCGCTAATGTATACGCATTCAAAGCCATGGATTTCAAATGGCGGCGCGGCCGAGTGGTGTGTAGGTGCAACTTGTAAACTAGACTATGTTGGTTCGATTCCCAATTTTTTCAAATATTTTTTGCATACTTTTTGGAGCGTTGGAAGGTAATTTTCAAACATTTTTTTTCTGAATTTTCTACTTGAACCTGGTTCTTATACAGTTTTGTGACAATACGAGCACAAAAGATAGTTTTTCAAAAAACAAATCATGTAAATATGACGTGAAATCGTATATGAAGCAGGTTCAAGTAGAAAATTCAGAAAAAAAGGTTGAAAATTACCTTCCAACGCTCCAAAAAGTATGCAAAAAATATTTGAAAAAATTGGGAATCGAACCAACATAGTCTAGTTTACAAGTTGCACCTACACACCACTCGTCCGCGCCGCCATTTGAAATCCATGGCTTTGAATGCGTATACATTAGCAGCGAAAAAATAGCCGCGAAAGTGTCAAAAAATAAGCCAAAATGAATCGGGCTGTAACTCGAATTGAGAGCCTCGGTGGCAGATAATGAAAAGTGTTTTCTGGCCTCCTGAACATGCTCTACAAGATAGGCTAGGTGACATTCCGGGATCGCAGCTTATGCGGGGGACCCTACCATGTGAATAGAGAGATCATTGACGCATTGAAGACTTTTTTATTTCATAGGAAGCATTCCAAAATACTCAGTTTTATGAAGGCGAAAAATTCTGTTTCAAAATAATTTTTTGTAATGATAAATTGGTTATTTTTTTCAATGATGATCTAAATCTTTTCAGATGTTTTTCATATTGCATCATTGAAATCCAGTGATTATGGGGAATTTGGGACACGCAGAAAACTGGCTACCACTAAAAAATGTGCACTATAACTAGAACTGTCGAAAAATTGAACGAAACTGTCAACGTTTGATGAAAATTCCGCTTCCGAATGGAAGAAATAACAAGTCTGGTCAACCTTCCATCATTTATCATTTCACTATTTTTCTCTAAAGCGTCATTTGAAAATGTAAATTGATGGCAAAATGATTTATGAGCAAAAAACTAAAATCCCTGTTTGAAATTACTATTTTTTGTATTATTGTAATTTTTGATAACTTGTTCCTTCAATTCAGAAATAAGATGTTACCTTGACTCAACAAGTTAAGCTGCTTTATAATAATTTGGAATATATTTCTTGAAACAGGAAACATTATTTTTTCTGTTTTAGGCTTCCATCAATAAAATGTTTTGGAGATTACTTTGATAACGAAACACCTGATAATATCGGGAAAACTAGCAGAGATGAATCGATAAGTTCTCCTTCAATGTCTTGGAGCAGTGCAAGAGTTGCTGAAACTGAAAACATTGATGCTTTTGTTCAAGTTGTGGAACCTAGAAACTGTGAAGTTTTCTGAATGATTGAAGATGCGGAATCTAGATAAAGTGACTAGAACAGTAAACCGGAAGTTGAGCAAGTAGATATAATTTCTGAATCCAAATTCATGTTCCTGTAATAGACAAGCTGCACCCAAATTTTATTGAAGAATTTTCAGATATTGGTTTATTTTAAGATTTTATAAGCATCAGTTAGCAAGTTAATTCATTATTTTAAAGTATTAAAAGTAAAACTGAAACTTGGAAACTTTAGAAATATAATTAGTGTTTCAAATAAAGGATATTCCTGAAATTATTCAATTTGCAAACACTTGATTCACAACTTGGAAGCGACAGTCTGAAAGTTCATTTTTTGCCGGTTTCGTCCGTCACATTTTCTGATGATCAAATTTTTAAAACAATTCTTTCATAAACCGAGATGCTTGTCTATCATTCCATCATCGTTGCAATGAAATTGTTTCAAATGTATTCAATTGATTTCTATTGAAAATTATCGCCAATTTCAACTATTGATGTGAAACGAACCATACAGTTATGGCCATAATGATATTGACAACCTCATTTTTTGGCACAACTTTTTTCAAATTTTCAGAACCGAAGAAGGCGGCATCTGACAAAAAAGTTTACTAAACCCTATTTACTTATACTTTTTATCAAAATTAGTTTCTGAGATTCGCTACAGAACGAAAAAAGTTATGTCGCAAAACAAGGTTGTCAATATCATTATGGCCATAACTGTATGACGAACCATATGACTGCTAGATACATTAATCGCCATTTACACTGTTTCATCATAATAATTGTTTCGCAACTTCTTCCGAGTGGTCAATTGTATATGAGAATTGTACAAAATATAATTTAGAAACCGAAAATATGCAGTAAAACAAAATAGACAATTTTGAAGATAGCCCAGCGAAAGACTGAAATTGAGATTTGATAGACAATATATCAGAATCTCTTGAAACTGTAAAAGCTTGACGAAATATTTCTAACGTGTTTTTGAAAATTGGTCCTGTTTCAGTATCTTCAGTTCTATAAAAATAGAATTGAATGCTATTAAATTTACAACAGCTCATCACTTATGAATTCTAGTTTGATATCAGAATCTAGAGAGTAATTCCGTATCAAACAGTTTTTGTGGTGAAGATTCTCTGAAACAGTATCCGAATGTTTTTTCATGATGCATCATATTATCAAACTGCAACAATTTTCAAATACTATATCTATCGATAAAGTAGTTCGAAGTTTTCAATATTCAGAAAATACTGTTTTATAAGAACTATACAGCCATCGATATATTCATACTCGTTAGTGCACTGATAAACTGGGTGATATCTTATGTTCCTCAACATGTAAGTTCTGAAAATTACAAGTGGTGTTTCGTAAATCGAATTTTAAAGATATCAGACTTGTTCGAAACTAAATTGATTACAATTTCATATCAATAAACGAGTATGCATTTTTCGTATTCAAACCACTGAAGAACGAATAATACACTACAAAAATAGTTTTAGATAACGATTCTTTGAAACAGAATCTGAAAATTTTGAGCTGTTCCAGCACACCCCTTTATTGCTAGAACGGTAAGTAGCTTGATTTTTGTGAACGGTGGACAAATACTGTTTCGGATAGCTTATTATGTTGTAATAAATCGATTTTGAATGTTAGGGATAAAAATATGGATTGTTTTCTCTTCCAACGCGATCGAGGGTTCCATTAAATGCAACAATTTTGAATGAATACGAAATTGGTGGGTGGAAACAGAAATATTTTTTTGACTTGAATTTTTTTTTAATTGTTCAAATTTGTTCTGGGAATATACTGTTGAACCAATATGACACTTCTTCGATATTTTTAGATGATCCCAGTGAAGCCGAAACTAGGAGCATTTACTATCAAAAACTCGGTTCGACAGTTGATAAACTGGTAATTTGAATTACTTAATGTTTCAATATTTTTATTTTGATCAGATTTTCAACCCACATCACTTGATAAAGGCTTGCGACATCTCAATTTTCCAAACTTTAGAAAAACTGAAAATTGGTGTGATATTTCAATTATGAGAGTGAAAACATACTGTTTCATACTAAATGCATGTTCATAATTTTCTCCGATTTTATTAGTTCTTCATCCTATTTTTTTCATCCTAATGAGCAAATCTTGTTGTAAAGTGAAAAATGAATGTCAAAGCGTAATCCAGATGTTGTGGATTTCAACAGAAAAATTTCAAAAAAATTTAAACTGGAGAGGGCATTAGTCGATCTTTTTTTTCGAATATTTTTAATAAAGCTGAAACTGTTAAGCTTCAGAAGTGACATATGGCTGGTATAACCATACCAGCCAAATTGGATTTGAATGTTCTTCAGTTCAATGAGTAATAAAAATTTTAGCGATAAAACAAGTATAGTTTGAAACGGCATTTCATCACTGTTTCAGTCTTTCCAGATCTATCACAACTTTTTTGAATGGCAGTAGTCTGCAGTTCACGAACTTATATGGATAGTGAATGAAAACTAATTTTAATGTCAAGAAAATACTCTACGAATGAGATAACATCGAAAAATTTCGTCATGACAATTTTTTGTAATAGGATTTCAGTTTTGTTACGGTTTCAGATTGACTAATTGTCTCTAGAATCCGATATTATTTGATCACATTGCCGCAATCTAACCTAGAACATTGAAGGTTTCATTCAAATTGTTCCGTACTGGTGTTTCAAATAAACGATATTACTGAACAAATCCAACTTTTAATTAGAATCAAACAAATAATTTTTTTTTTGCGATTTTGCATTTTTGCCGATTTCATTTGCCACATTTTCTGATGATCAAATTGATTAAACTGTTCCATTATTGGTCCACTTTTAATCATTTTTTAATCATGACAATAACACTTTTTCCGTTTCAATTAATTTACTGGATGAACTCTGAATATGACGACTAATAAACAACTGATACGAAAAAGGCAATTGACATAGAAGTTTCCATCATCGTCAAATGGAAATTTGGAAATTTATTTTAGAAAATTTCAAGTAAAAATCAACTAATTCAATTATGAAGATAATTATGATTCCTCAAACACAGAAATAGTAGTAATATTCTCCGATATATTGAATTTATGAAACAGCAAAAAAACAAATTTATATCATTCTGATAAGTTTCATTTTTAAACATTTTGTTCCGGTCAAGTACAATCGACATTTCTTGGTCAACTAGGAGCAAAGAAATCTGAAAGTCTACATGGAATCGTAGAAACTGTGAAAAATAGATTTTGTGTATGCTCCGGGACAGCTATTTCAAAAAATAGAATGGTGATAAAAAACTGTTTCATAGTCATAATGAAATTCAGAATATCGAATAGAATATCGATCTCGCTTCAACCAATTCGAAAGGCAGAATTTTGAGATGTATTCAAGTTGTTTAGATTCTAATGAAGTGCAGAAAGATCCTATCGCTCTCACAGAAACAAAACTTATCAAGTTCAATTTTTGAATCAGAATACATTCAGTTTGGAAAAAAAGTTCTTTACTATACATATTGATATACAAAAAAGATTCAGCACCAACCCAGACAACATCGAAACATGGAAACTGCACGGAAAAGTTCCCACATTACATAGAATCTTAGAAACACCGTAGTTCTTTTCTCAAAAAATATCAGCGAGCAGAAAAAGCGTTTTCCGAATAAAATATGAGACTTCGTTTGAAATTCTGAATTTATTCGGAAACTGAAAAATCAACAATACGACTTATTTCACTTTTCTGATACTGATTCCAACGTTCTCATCCGCCGAGAAACCAACAAACATTGCAGTTTCAGAAAACAAATTTCAGATTTCGGTTTTTCACAAATGCCAATACGGGCGATGAATTAAGCAAAAAAAAGTCAAAAAGTGATAGACAAGAAGTGGAGAAATTTTGTTAAGATATTATATTGTGTAATTTTTTTTCAGTTTCAAAAATTTTTTATAGTCTTTGGGCGGTGAGAAACATCTAATGTACGGAGGTATGCTTTTGTGATGTTCTGTTTGAGGACACACGCCCACTGTCTTTCTCTCACCACTCTCTCACTCCGAGAGAGAGGGGAGATTGGTCAGTTGGGTTGGTGGACACCAACAGAACATGTGCGTATAATAATCACTCTATATTTATATTCATAATAACCTATTATCCCAATAAACCTCTTGTTATATCACCTTGTTATCTCTTATCATCACATAAGAGTATGGAATCACTTGATGCCTTTCTAACTGGAAGTCAGGTTCATCACATGGAGGTTCCACCGAGATAAATCAACTTTCGCTACACTTTTCAATTATCCAGTACTTTTGAATTCAAAATTTTTTTTTTCCATTCGTTGTTATCCTCCTTGTTAATATGAGATCAACTTTATTAGGGTTTCTAGACCCGATAAAACACGAAAAAACCGTAAATAATGATCATAAGTATAACAAGGGAGACAATTAACAGATCCATCAACATATCCAGTTGTGGAATAACAATGAAGAAAAAGAAAAACATTGAACAAGGATGTAACATGAGTATTATCTCATAACAAATTGACAACATTATGTGATATCAGTAATAAAATGAGTGGATGTCTAAGTATTACCAGTGGTAATATGCTTGATATACATGAAAAGTATGCTGATAAAATGTATACTATTATTACGAATTGTGATGTTAGCATTGATGATGATGATGCGAGATATGATGGTTTCCTGTCGACTGATGGTGTTGATAACTGTGATGTTGACACTACTTCTCTGAAAATATTTATATTACTGAAAACTATTATTCCAAGAAGGTATTTTAATTCGAACTTTTATTTGTTTTATTATGTAATTTTCATCAATTTTTCCGTGAACTAATCCATATTCAGCTTTTCAGCAAATTTTTATAACCTAATATTGTAGTAAAATTGTGTTAACCTACTCCCAAGTCAACAAGGAGAGAAATCAGCGTCATGAACTGATTTCCAAGATATTGAGAACCAGATGATCAACAAGTCTTCGAATTCGGAATTTTCCGGATGTCAATTAGGTGTAAGAAACTAGTATTGTATATTAATTTATAGTTTACTAAAAACATGGGAACTTAGACTGGGGTTGAGAACTCATAGGAGTTTGAGACCATTCAATTGGAGGAATTGCAAACATTTATATAGAGAAATATCTAGAATTACTCTAATACTAGCTAGTATAACTTTTCGGCATTAATATTTCACTAGGTGACGCTAGGAACATGATTATTAGTGACCATTTCCAGTCCGGTATACGGTATTTCTTCAGTAATTTGTAGTGAAATGAGAGGGACGCTTTGAATTTCACCAATAACATCTCACATTTTACCGTAAGAAATAAAATCTTGAGGCCTACCCGTATCCAACTTTGTCAAAACTGACTCGTCTTTAGTTTTACAAAGAGCCCATTAGGTGTAAGAGAAGACCAACAAGTTATCTTCAATGTCTAAACACAACCAATTACAAAATTCCAACTCGAATTATCCAAAATTAGTCAAATAATACCACTATTTCAGTATATAATAGGTTTGTTTACGCTCTGTCACATATATCGGTACCGTAGCCCAGAAGATTAGAATCAGGATTAATACGCGGGAACTGGTCGTAAACAATTAATTATGCATACGGAGCGATATAAAACCGACAGCTGTCAGAGTACACAAAGAGAATAACAGATGAGAAATGAGGGAAAATGCAGAGAATATGGGTCAATTACAATTTGGATATGACCCATAAACAATCGCCATCTAATCTGCATAAACAAAGGAGTAAACATCCACGAAGTGGCACGGACAGATGGACGAGGCTCCGCCCATTTGCCGGACCAAGGAGGAAGAGTATAAAAGCGATCGCAAACCACCATTCTACTCATTCTCCTGCCAAAATTTTCGATTTTGGTCCTGGATAAGTTTCATTCTAATATCCAAGTATTTCAGCAAAGCTTGGTAATTCGCAATTTATTGCCAACAAACTCTCATCTCACTCTCTACAAACGCTCTACAAGCCAACAACAACTGCCACCAGTCATCGACACACAATCGGACAACGACAAAAACAACGGTACGCTCATTTTGAGTTATTGTGAAGTAGTAACTTTACGCGTGTCAGATTGTAGTAGTCCATCATATAAGTACTAGTTCTATCCAACCCACTCAATTTAAGATCCATAGAATTTTCTGAATTTTAATAGTAGTTATCCTATCATTTGTGTTATTTCCTATTTTCTATTCCTCTCTATTCCTCTCTTCTTGTCACTCTATTCTTTCTGGACTCATACCCACTCGTATCTAGTTCAAACTATCTGGTAGTTCAAGTCTAGAAATCTTGGAAACTTTCATATTCAAATCTTCGGAAACCCAATTACAAATTTTCATTCATTCCGAAAGCGTAAAAACTTTCGGAAGCTACCAAAATTCCCACTCCAAAACCGAAGAGGAGGAATCCAAGAAATCCAGATCCCACTTGTTCCCCAGCTAGAACTAGATCTCGTAGTATCCATTCGGACACCCCTCGTCCTGTGGTTAAAACTTCTGATTCTTCCGACGAATCAGATTATTCTATAGACGACACAGTCGTTTTTGACGGCCCCCGAACTTCAACTCCTCATAAAGCGGAATCTCTCCCTGATACTTTTGCCGATTACGAAGTAGATTCTGACTTCGAACAAACTCTCTTCAAAACTCCTAAGTCAGACAGTTTCGAAAGCTCTGATCTAAAGGATTCCGATACTCCGAAGAAGACTTCGGATATCGATTTTAAATCTTTCTACAAGAAATTCCTCAAAAAATTTAGAAATTCTAAATCTTTCGAAAAGCAACCCCGGAAATCTGAAAAATCCTATTCTACCATGACTGATAAAAAAATTTCCCAACACAAGGCCGTGTCCACTCTAAAGGCACTGAAGAAATCGTATACGGGAAACCGTGCTTTTTCCTTCAGAAGTTGGTTGGAAGATTTTTCGGATGACATGTTTAGATTAGGTGTTGATCAGAAGATGGGTACAGAAATTCTGCCCATGTTTATTGACGGGACTGCAAAAGAAAAGATGAAAACTCTGGAACTTTCGGGAGTTACCGATTGGACCGAGTTAATAAAAAAATTGAACGAGGCGTTTAAAAACCCTCTTGAGGAAGAATTGGTTAAGGATGAAATTAACCACTTTAAGCAGAATGCTCTTAGAGTGGAAGACTTTGGCCGACAGCTAAAGAAGAAAATCGAGTATGCTTACCAAAGCTACGAAAAAGCAGCTAGAGAGAGTCTTGCAGTTGATATTTTTATCAACAACTGCAATCCTCCTATTTCTAGAAAGTTGAGGAGATTAAGGGTTAAGCCGGATTCTTTTGAGAAAGCTCTCACTGAAGCAGTGAGAGAAGAACAGATTATGGAGCATGAGCAAAACTCCATTACCAAGGAGGACCTCATCGCCACTATCCATAAAGCATTCAATGAGAAGATGAAAATCTTCGAGAATGGCAGGAAGAAGACTAATAATTCTAATAACAGTAGGGGTAACCATAACCAAAACAACAATAACAATAGGAACTACCATCAATACCCCCAACCTCAACATAATTTCAATCAACATCAAAATTCCTACCAACATCAAGGATATAGTAATAGAGGTCAGCATAATGGTAGAGGAAGAGGAGGTTACCAAGGGAAAAACTTTATTCCAAATTTCGTGGATCCTAGATCCCGACAATTTTCCCAAGGCCCACCTCGGACTCAGAATTGTTATCAACCACAGCAAGGAAGCTCCTTCCCAGGTTCCGGTGCTATTAGGAATGCTTCAACATTCCTTAGTATCGTGCTCACATTGATCATGATTTTCGGAGCCGGGGCAAGTGGTCTCCAAACCTGTGGCCTCTCAAAAGGAGGGAATTACTTTGTGCCGCCCAGCCCATTAAGCTGTGAAGCTGTACATGGTACTCCCAGCCTTTTGGAAATGAAGGTGGAATACCGTATTCCAGACTCCACGCCGATCGTTCGAAATGCCACCATGTGTAGAAAAAATAAAATAACCATTAGAATTCACTCTATTTTCAAGTTCTATGTAACAACATATGTGCTTAAAAATGAGCTCATACCAGTCAGCTATGAGGATTGCTTCCGAGCAACAAAATTAAAAGAGTTCGAGGATCGTGCCTTGCACGAAATATCTACAGGTGTTTTCATTTCGAACGTGACAGCGGAGGCGGAAAGGAATAACACTCCACTCTTAGGGTCTCATGATTTTGATGTATTTGAATTTCACATGGAATTGGGAGAAGTTGCCACTTTCAACGGGCATACAGTATCATCTACATTAGGTGATACTACCAACTGTATTTTCTCCAAGTCCCAGTGTAAAAACAAAGAATCAATAATAGTTTGGGATGGGTATCAAATAAAAAGGTGCGCATTTACATCTGCTATTTTATATGATGCAGTTGTGAGTGAACAATTCATAGCAATTCCGAAAATCGGATTGTTTAGTAAAATAATAAGTAATGTGCTGGTGTCAGACCGTGAAGCAGAAGGGTGTAATGTTGTAAACTCTTATTTAACGGAGGACAATGCTCTCCTTACGTTTCCGAATCTGCCTCCTCGCACATTATTACAATCTTATATTGCATTCGGAGGAAAAGTGGAATGCGCTTCTTCTTCAAAAAGGCAACCAACCATCACTCAATAGACTTGTGCAGATTGAAATTGGTCGCCGACATGAGCCTTTAAACGTGTTTTCTGCCGTCAACTCGTTTTCTAATCGCCAATTGAAGGACAGCAGAGTCGCCCGTCAATTCCCAATTCATGTGGTTCAATCAGTTCTATCACTCCGCAAGGGACCAGTGGTAGTACCAAAGTCGCACAAGAAGCAGAAGAAGCATGGAAAAGTGATGAAGCCGGCATCAACAGAAGCTGAACTGCTCACCATACCAGATGGAGAGGCAAACATGGCAATGGAGATTGATGCAGCTGTAGAATCGGAACTTCTGGAGTCAAACGATCTTGACGAAATTATTCGTTCAAGAAAGGAGGCAGCGGAAAAGAAGAAAGAAGCTGAGAAGGAAGAAGCTAAGTAATATGTAATATCTAATCATCGTATTTTAATCTTTATTTTATATTATCTTATTCTCATTTTTTTAATGTAACTCCTCACCGGGACGTTGAGTCTTCGGAGGGAGGGGATGTGATGTTCTGTTTGAGGACACACGCCCACTGTCTTTCTCTCACCACTCTCTCACTCCGAGAGAGAGGGGAGATTGGTCAGTTGGGTTGGTGGACACCAACAGAACATGTGCGTATAATAATCACTCTATATTTATATTCATAATAACCTATTATCCCAATAAACCTCTTGTTATATCACCTTGTTATCTCTTATCATCACATAAGAGTATGGAATCACTTGATGCCTTTCTAACTGGAAGTCAGGTTCATCACACTTTTGTAGCTAAAAATATTGTTTTGTTATGGGATTCGAGGTTCAAGTACAATATAGGTGTTTCACAACTTATTTTAATCGTTGTTGTATTTTGATTAGAACAGTTAATTTGATGTTTGCCGTTCTCTCATGTTTCATATAAATGTTATTATTATAGTGTTTCAGTTTTCAAGCACTTCAAGATTTCTTTTGATTATAAAAAATTCGAAAAGTAATTCTCGCTGTTTCAGCATTCTCAAATCATGCAATTATCGATATCGATAACTAATCCATCAATAATCCGTTTGCGGGTCTCGATTAGAATACAAAACTATACCTGCATTTTTTTCGTTCCAAAATAATAGTCCAAATTGAGAGCCCTCTTTTTCCATAAAGCTGTTTGAGAATTCCTCGAAACCGCTTATATATCTAAAAACACTTTACTTCAAGTTCTTGACGGATCTCTTTTATATTTCCCGTTTTTGATACATACACTGTTTCACTATAATATTTTACATACGAAAGGTTTCATCTGTTTTGATTTAGTGTATCAATAGTTTGCTCACCTAAATTCAAAATGGATTGCTACAGTATTTGTCGAGTTAGGACGAAAAACTTTATTTTGAATCCCAAAGTGAAGAATGAAATATTGATTCAGATTCCAAAAATTATTGTGCACAAACTGAAACATCAATTTTTCCTGAAACCGCGCGTTGATGATTGAGGAACATACAAAGTTTTCCTGTTTCAATATATCTTTCTCAAAATTGAGAAGTGAGGAGTTTTGAAATTCAAATTTCACCGTGGACAAAAATCTCATTGTGAGCCCGGATTTCGGGCGTCTCAACGAGCACTTCATTATTATCAGAGATGACTTTGATACGAACAAGGTATGAGATGCCAGGGGGGAGTTTGCGGATCTAGGAACATAGGTATATAGGAATCATGCTGGGGATACCTGCACACGATACTGATGGTTAGGACCTTTATACGGAATCATACCAGGATGAAGCTGCCAATCACCGCTACGCTCCGGTCGGAACTCCACAACGAATCCCTTGACCTCGGAGTCAGCATGATCGCCAGTTTGGATCCATTCGGCGGTGAGTAGGGAATCACGGTTGGTTGGGGAATTGGATAGGGTCGCTGTCAGACGATAGAACGCTGGAAAGGGAAGGGGGGATACGGTAGGAGGTAGATCAAAAAGAAAACTCACTTGTAGCAACTAATGTTGAGGTAAATACTGATAGTAGTAGTAGGGAAAAAGAGGCGAAAGGTTTTTGGATCATGTGGTTTTTTAGAAATGTTGATTTTGAGCAAGGTTATGGGCGTTTGAAAAATGAGCAGCAGTAAAAACGTCCGATCTGGCAAGTTATGCAACCTTGAGGCGAGCTAGTTCATCTGATCTTGCAGATTTTGAAAAATGAGAAAAGTTCCGGATGACCGGAAAAACGAAGGTGATAACAACAGTAAAAAAGAAGGTGATAGTAGCGGTGTATGATCATGAGAATGACCTTGATTAGGGGTAAATGGAATCTATGAATCTATGAATCTATGAATCTATGAATCTATGAATCTATGAATCTATGAATCTATGAATCTATGAATCTATGAATCTATGAATCTATGAATCTATGAATCTATGAATCTATGAATTTATGAATCTATGAATCTATGAATCTATGAATCTATGAATCTATGAATCTATGAATCTATGAATATATGAATCTATGAATCTATGAATCTATGAATCTATGAATCTATGAATCTATGAATCTATGAATCTATGAATCTATGAATCTATGAATCTATGAATCTATGAATCTATGAATCTATGAATCTATGAATCTATGAATCTATGAATCTATGAATCTATGAATCTATGAATCTATGAATCTATGAATCTATGATGTTATTATATTTTCTCCAGTGTATGCAAATCTAATGGGCGCCCCGCAAAACTGTTAAGGCCAGGACAATTCAAGTGGAAATCGCATTCCAATCGGCAAAGCAAAATGACCTCCAAGAAGGCGGACAAGGCGGCAAGGCGGGCAAAGAGAAGGGAACAGTTTTGCGGAACAGTTATAGTACTATACTATGTACAAAATGTGTATATGTGTGTTGTATATATGTTGTCTTATTTGAACAAAAAAATTGATAAGAGAATGGCAGAAAATGACGGAGAGGGAGAGGTTTTTGATTGGATATCTTGTTTATCAAATTTGTATTATATCATAGATATGATTGATATTGGATATAGAAAAAGTGTTTTCCCCGTTATCAGGCTTTAACAAAAAAAATGTCCGTTTCAAAATAATTTTTTATTTGCTGGTCAGTGATCCAAATTCGATGATTATAGTAACATGCGAAAATCGCAATATTTATTGATAATTTTTTGAAACAGTCGATATTCCAATTGTCATGTTGCGAGATCATTTTTCATGTTTCATGTTTTTCTCAGTTTCATGCTGAATCGAACTAGCATGTGAATGCCATACGGATAATATGTTGAATATTGAAATATTCACAAATAACATTTTTGAAGCCGTAAAATCCAGAGATATTGAAAAAAGTACTGTTTCAAGAACACGACTTTGCAAAGCTTATCATGTGAGATAATAATTCATTCATGTTTCATGTATTGTGAGCTATTCCTAATATTTCGCATTTTTTTCATACAAACATCTGGATCGACGAAATACAGTGAAAAAAATATCTCAATGTAATCCTTGTGCGATTTCTCTCAGATGCTCTTTGAAAGCCTCCTCCCATCAGATGTTTTTGACAAATGTTTTACATCTATCCAGGATGTAACAGCGAATTTTATGCGAAATATCCAAGTATTTTCAAATTTATCTAAAAGAAAAGTACATTTCCTTATCAAAAAAATTTGAACAAAATACATGGAAATGTGTGAATTGAAACATTAAAAGATTATCCAATCAGGAAACTTCCATATTTTCGTTAAAATTGAAATTCATCGATAGCAATCTATAATCGAACTTTTTGCAATTTCATAAAATAATCATCAAGAAAATTATGCAAGTTTCGAGTTAATTGGCATTTTTTGGTGTTTCAGAGGTCCTCACAAACTGAAAATTAGCCACATGTTATAAATTTCTATCGTGAACCCTATTTGATTTTTCAAGTGATCGAAAAATCAGTTTATTGCAAAATGGTGTTTTGGCAATGGAAAAGGAAAATGATAAACGACTATAGTATTTGGAAATGATGACTTTCAGAAACTGAAAATTTTATGCAGTTACAATTTTTAGATATGTGTAGAGTATCTTGACGTTTTCAAAAAGCAATAAAAAAAATTTTCTACTGTTTCCCAAAACTTCATAAGAACAGGCGGATTAGTCAATCGCTGGTCCAGAAGCGATTTTACGACGCTTATTCTTTGTTTTTTAGTACCATGTCACTAGAACATTCCAATCATCATTGATCACAACATATTGATCGTCAAGCAAAATGCGTTTCAAATTTGATAGTGGAAATAAAGTTGAAACAGCAAAAACAATGAATGTCGGTTTCAGGGAATTTGTTTCATCAGGTTCTGTGACTTTAGTTCAGCCGTATCTATATTTTTTTGTAATTTTAGACTGGCGGTAAGTTTGAAAAGCATTTTCTAGTTTTCAGAAACTAATTCATATCTGAACTATTGTATTCAACAATACTGGCTTATATGAGTTTGCTGAAACTGTTTTGTTTCTGTTTCAAGATCCTTTATTATGTTTTTGCTCATTATCAACAGTAGTCGATCATTTTTGATAGAAAAAGTTTGATTGTATATCATACAAACTTTTGCCATTTTCTAATTTCAATATATAAAATTGTTATTTTCGTTTTGCAAGTTTCCAGAAGTATTCAGAAAGTATTTCTGTTTCGACATGTTACTTTCAAAACTTGTTTGTTAGAAAACCTTGATCGTGGAACTCTGTGAACGACCTCACATCAGATAAGTACGATTGTTCGCCTGATTCAACAGTTTCTGCTTTCGGAAATATTCATTTTTGAAGAAAAACATTTTTGGAAACTGAATCACTTACCATTCGTAAAAGCAAAGCTTCGTATTTATCATTGTTTTTGAAACTGTTATATTTCATTTCTTCAGTTCAATGTTCTTGATACATCTTCGATGTTTTCAGTCATAAACTTTTCATAACCTTCTCCTTGTTGTTACTTTGGAAACTTTTCCATAAAGTTCGCATTTTCAAACAGTTGTGATCATTTTTATTTTTTTGACAAGTTTTTGAAACGGTAATAGGGAAAATTTAATTTTGGATTGTTTTGCTGTTTTGGTACTGATTCCAACCCGCAATGATCGGAAAATTACCGTCAAGAAACTTTTTTTACAGTTTCAAGAAACTAATTGAAGTTTTTTTTCAAAAACGAAATTCAGTCAAGACATGGTATCTAGACTATCAAAAAGAAACGTAAACAAATAAATAATTTTTTTCAAAAATAAACCAAACATGTTCTGTTACAAAAAGTTGTTTCATTTTTGAGTTTCAGTCCTTTCATGTTCCATATTCAATTTTTTTCTCAATTTGCTCCTGATATTATTCGATTTCCCGGATTCGGTTTCGAAATAATTGAAAAAAAAATGTTATCCTTTCAAAATAGGAATTTACTTCTGATCAACGATCCAAATTCGATATTCTTGCCCCAATGGGAAAAGAATATATTTCATGTGTAAATTTTTTTAATGGTCTCAAGTGGAATGGGTAAACAATAATCCGTGTTCACGATATTCTACAATTTATGTCTCAATAGCTTCAATTTTTCATTGCGAAATTGTTTTCAATTCCATTTAACGAAGATTTTTCAGTTTCAAAGTATTTGCTTCAGAAAATCACTTTTGCGAGATTTAATGTTCTACTTGCATTCATTTTTATTTTTAAGAATTTATTTCAGAGAGTATTGACATCAAACCCCATCAAAACTGTTTCAAAACTTAGTTTCGACGGAATTTTTTGCGAGTATTTGTTTATTCCGTCCCTTGTGCAATATCTCAAGAATTATAAATCTGATATCGAGCAAATCCACGCCACGAAAAACGAAATGGATATTTGTTGAAACATTAAAATTTTCCATACTAATTTATTTAAGATGACTACCGAAATCCGCTTGATTATTAATAGAACATCAATTGAAGATGAATTTTTATTTTGAAAATTTTGCAATTTCATGCTGAATGTAACTAGTAATTCAATTTTATTCGAACAATTGAAGGTAAAAATTGATCATTATCATGTAGAAACTGTGAAAATACCTCTAATGAACAATCACTGTTTCATGATCACGACTTTATAATATTTTTCTTGCGTTGATAATTCATTTATCATCCAAACTCCCGTGAAAGTTAAAAGATAACGATTCTTCATACTGATTTATATTTCAACGAAGTAATAGTTACCAATGTTTTTGTTGCGAGATCTTCTTGAAACACAGTTTCAATAAAATTCAAACTATAAAAAAATAATTTTTTCAGTTTCAAACTATTCATTTCAGATAATTATCGTTGTGAGAATCACTGCATTTTATCCTTTTTGACTAATGTATCCTTGAGAATTTTAGCATAACAAAAAATTAAATCAGTTTCATAAAACTTGTTTCACATTGTTTTTCACTTAATGTTGTTCCCTCCATTCTAGAATGACTGAACTGCTGAATAAAACTTACAAGTATAGAATAGCGGATTTCTATCAAAAATTCTAAGACCAATCTTCGGACAGTTCTGCTTAAAAACTGTGGAAGAAATGATCATCAACTATCACTCCACATCAATACGCACTTTCATTTTGAACGGAATTGAAACTGAGAATATGAAGTTTCCTGAATTTTTTCTCAGTTTCATGCTGAATCGAACTAGCATGTGAATAATATACGGATAATAAGTTGACCATTGAAATAGTCGGAATTGACATTTTTAAAACCGTAAAATTCAGAGATATTGAAAAAAGTACTGTTTCAAGACCACAACTCTGCAAAACTTATCATGTGAGATGCTAATTCATGTATGGTAGCATGATTTTTTGAAACTGCAATTTTTTGAGGTTAAAATTTCATGATATATTTCCGATATGTCCTTTGAGCAATGAAACTTTTTTCACTGTTTCTCAATATTTAAATAACATAAGTTGTTTTGTTAGTTTTCGTTTACAAACACAGTTGATCTCAAAACATTGATTCAAAATTTTACATTTTCGGGACTACATCTTCACATTTCAGTGTATTTCACTTCTAATATCAATGGTGATATAAGAATACATTAAAAAACATCAGTTGACACCAGCTTTTTTTGTCAGCCGCGACCCGCGAACACACCAAGCTCAAAGTACCAACAATATTTAATTTTTCATCAGAAACAGATGTTTCTTAAAAATACCAAACACTGCTATACTGTCAGACACAAATTTGCTGAAATTACTTTTTTCTGTTTCAATTTTTCGAAAAATTTCTTCGTGAATTTTCAAATCCTTTTTGTAATTCAACCTTCGCTTCCTGCAAATAACCTGAAATCTTGTCAATATTTACTGTTTCAATTTTTCGATAAATTTTTTGAGATGTTTGATTCCTTGGTTGAATTGATGGCCATTTTCGTCTATCATTTTCACAGGATAGGTGTACAACTTTTGCAGTTTCAGATTTTGTTAAATGGGGAGAAGTATATTACACATCGGTTTTTCCATTGTGGAACTACACCGTCTGATTCTGTAATAACGAGATCATGAATTATTCGAGTGATTTCATAAAAAACGAAGCCATCTGAATACGTTATATAAAAGAAACTTCAATTCTTTTTGTTTGAATCCTTCAATAGTTTTTTTTTGTGTGAATAAGGAAATCTCTGAAATCAGTCACCTCAGGTAGACCAAACAATTGAGCGTTTTGAAACTGAATTCCTTCTCGGTTTCAACGATTCTCATTTGTCCTGCTACCAAGTTAGCAATTGATTGAGGGTCATCAAAAGTTATCATAAATTTTTCAACTTTACGATTTCCAATTGAATCTAACGAGGGACCGATTTTTCCAGGGGTACCCAGATTTTAATGAAAATTTACCAGTATATTTTTTTTGCATGTAGAATCCGAATCCCAAATCAGTTTTTGCCGAAAAAATTTGGGGAACCTTAAAAATCGTGTTTGAATATTTTGAAACAGGATTGATTTTTTGAGTTGGAGGCTCAAAATTTTTTTTGAAAGACACGGCTTGAAATGCTGATTCTGAATATGCATATGAAAATTTCTTTACACCAGCTGATGATCGAGGAAATTTTCAAAAACATGTCTCATAACTCGATTTTGCATTTTCAGACATTTTTTCAGCAAATTTTGAAGAAAGATTCGGAAACGCCGGGCAAAGGGACCCGCCGGGCACAATTTTCAGAATAATCGGGGTACCCCTTCCCGAAACATTCCCTTGTAAGCCAACTGTACGCAAGAACTGGTATGAAATTGCAGTGAATTTTCAGTTTCAAATATTTTACAAAAAATCGAAAAACTAAACTATTTTTAGTACTCCTTCTTCCTTGATATAATTGAGATGAAACTGGGAGTCTTATATACCATGATATTATTTTTGTGAAACTGAAAAAAAAACTTTGAATATGATATAAGCTGTAAAAGGTCTTCGAGTTAGTATTTGGAACTAATGACTCACGTTTTCTGGTCCCACAACAAAAATGAGAGCGATACATAGCGCCCGATACCTATAAAGTAGTATGCAATCGGGGCATACACATGAAAAACTTGTATTGGTGAAATTTTTGAATGTCAAAAAGCATTGGTTGATTAGTTCCTCTATCTGAATTCTTATGAAACTCATGACCTGAAGCAGGAAATAATGCGATTTCAAAAAACTGACATTTTGAATTAAGATTGAGATTTTCAGTCTTGTTCCACTCCTTTAGTGTGCCATGAATGTTGAGAAGTTGACCATCAGAGCGTTAGATCTAATGTTTGAAACTGTAATTGTTTCAGGAATATCATCTGTCTGAAACAGTAAATCGCTTTTGTCAACACCACTTATATAAAATCTGTTGAAATTTCTTGGTATGTACTTTCTATATCAACAATGTTATTCCAAATATCTTCTGTTTCAAATAGGCTTATCATATTTTTGGGAATTTTCAAGTTTGGTTTGATCTTCTTCTAACGAACTGAACATTCCTAGAATATTTTGAACATTTAGCCTTGAAGTTTGGTCAGTATTTTTGAGTCAAAGTGTATATAAAGCATCAAAGAGTCAATAATATTTGCAGCTCCTAGTTCGTCCAATATATCAGATCCTCGATGAATATCCTTGATTGTATACAGGCCCCATTTGGAAACATTGAATGAATGCTGGTTAACTCTCAAGGATTTACCATGTTCACCAGTCAAGATTTTTCCCTTAGAAATATTTGGAACTGCAAAAAAAAACAATGACTAGGAATGGAAAAAAAAAGACTCAAATTCGTCAATAATTTTTCAGTCTCAATTATCTACTAATCATTTTTAACTAGAGAATATGTATGATATACAAATATTGAAACACCAAAAATTTTAGCACATTTCTACAGAAAACTTACTATTTCAAGCATTTTATTTGGACTTTCATCGAACTGCGTAAGAATTCCTACGGTTAATCTGATTCACTCTACTTCCAAAAAAAACAAGGTTGATTGAAAAAGTGTCATAAATGGATTTTTCTTACTTTTTTCATGTATCCAGAATACAAAGAAATGTGTTGAATCAAATTGAGAACAGTTTACTCAACAACTGTTCACAGTTTCAGTTTCCTCAAAATACCAGACCTCAATAGTTTTCTTCGAATTCTTTTCATTAGGTTTTTGAAAGTATTCGATAGATTTTTCGATTCGTATAATTGATGAGGAAAAAGTACATAAGTCAACCATGGTTTGTTCATATCAACTAGCCGAAACAGAAATACCTTGAAAAAAGATGGAGGTGTATTAGTTGATAAGTGTTACAGTTTCAAACATGTCAGTTGTATATGGCATTTTGAACAAATTTAGTTGCTACTTGATGGATAAGAAAAGTAAGTGTTTATGTAAGAATACCACTATGTGCATATTAGAAATTTACTAAAATAAAAAAAAGTGATTAGAAATTCTAGAACACCAGGTCAATGTCGTACATTCAAATTATTAACAAATTTATATGATGTCAGAGAAACAGCAAATATGTTTCAAAACTACAGTAGCAAAAACCTTATCTGATGTTCATTTTTTTCCAAATTCCTTGAATATTCTACATTATTTGCTGTTTCAAAGCACATTTCTATCGTTAGATTTTCATTGAAAAATAGTTATGAAGAAAAGGAGAATGCTCATAAAATATCGGAGGTTCGTGCTAGTGATACTTTGGGAATGAATCTACCACTTTTTTCAAACAGTTCGCATCGAGGAAACTAAAAAAAGAAATAGAAAACAGGAAAAACTTGAATGTTTCAAGAAATATGAAAATATGTGCAACTGTTTCTTTATGCGATTCGGCTACGATTTTTTTTTCGTAAAATGTGTCCTATATACTGTTAGGTGCATCCGAAAATTTTTAAATATTTCTGAGAATTATTAATTGTTTTTGAAAAACGTTCCACATCAATCCGAAAAGAAACAAGGAATATTTTTTCAAAGCATTCTTTTGAAATAAGCCGTTAATTTGCAAGTTGCCTTCGATAAAAAAGATATCTTCTCATCAAAATATAAGAGAATTATATATTGAAACGTGTCAGATGAAACATAAAAAATTACCTAATCAGAAACTTTCCGTCTTTTAATTAAAACTGACACTCGTCGATACCAGAGTTGGCCGGAATGAATTTTTGGAAAATCCGGAACCCGGAATCCGGAATCCGGAATAAAATTTTTTTTCTCGGAACCCGGAATCCGGAAGCCGGAATTACAAAAAATTTTCCGGAACCCGGAATCCGGAAGCCGGAATTTTTTAAAATTTTCCGGAACCCGGAATACGGAATCCGGAATTTTGCAATATTTCCCGGAACACGGAATCCGGAAGTCAGAAAAAAAATTCAGTTTTCATAAACGTTCAAAGTAGGGTTGTGATAGGTAACACTATATTTTTTAAAAATTTATTTTCAACAAAAATCAACAAGACAATATTTAACAATAAAAATTGAAAAAAAAAAACAAAAGAATATTTCTACCAGTTATTTTGAAAACCGAAAACTTTTAAGACGCGGTCTCCGACAGTTTCGAAACCTCCACCACAGGCGCTGGGACAAAAAAAACTTTTTTCTCAGAATGGCCTGAAACTTATGGCATACAAACTTGGTTCACTTTTACGCATTTTTCAGAAAAAATTTTTAGGCCACGCCCCCTTGGCTGAAATTACAGTCAAATAAATTTTTATTTTTCCTCCACTGTAACTTTTGTGTCCGTTTTCCAAACATTCTGAAAAATTTGTCACATATGTAAAATTTGATTCTGAGCATTTTTCCAGTTGACAACTTTTTGATATCTCAACTCCTTTATGCTGAAAATCGATATTTTCAGTCTGAAAATGAGGTTTTTTGAAAATAAAAATTTTTCTACCATATCAGTCCAAAAAACAAATTTGATTTTTGAAATCAGCACAAAATTCCGCGTCAGAAAACGTCTTTACACATAGTCGGGCTCAGTGTCGACTGACAGATTTTTTTGTCTGAAACTGGCTGAAAAAATTAATGTTTTCAAAAATTTTCGGGAAACGAGTATTTTGTAGCAAATTTCATGCTGAGCAAAAGTCTCCATTGGACATATAGCTAATTTTGACTCCTTCATGCCGAAAAAGTGTTTATTGTCAAGACATTTGGCGCGCATTTTTATGTGTGTGTCGCTCGTAAAACACTTATATCTCTCTTGAAACTCAAAATTTTGAAAAAGTTCCAACTATGAAAATGTAGTTTATGATTAGACCAACACATTTTTGACATTGGTTTTAAAAAAAATTTCTTTGGAAAAGATCTGTGCCAATTTGAAAATCACTATTTTTGAGTGACTCCAAAATATTTTTTTGGGAGTTTCAAAAAAAGTTTTTTGTTTCATCGTTTAGACCTCTTTTTAAGCTTCATTTTTGTAGTTGAAAACATTCTCTGTAAATGAGCCCCAGCCGAGATATATGTCGTTGAAACAGGCGTATATTCACACCCACCACTCATCCTCCTGGTGCGCGCGCGTTCCGCATACCTTTTTCAACCGTCTATATCTCGGCTGGGGTTTATTTTCAGAAAATGTTTTCAACTACAAAAATGAAGCTTAAAAAGAGGTCTAAACGATGAAACAAAAAACTTTTTTTGAAACTCCCAAAAAAATATTTTGGAGTCACTCAAAAATAGTGATTTTCAAATTGGCACAGATCTTTTCCAAAGAAATTTTTTTTAAAACCAATGTCAAAAATGTGTTGGTCTAATCATAAACTACATTGTTGTAGTAGAAACTTTTTCAAAATTTTGAGTTTCAAGAGAGATATAAGTGTTTTACGAGCGACACACACATAAAAATGCGCGCCAAATGTCTTGACAATAAACACTTTTTCGGCATGAAGGAGTCAAAATTAGCTATACGTCCAATGGAGACTTTTGCTCAGCATGAAATTTGCTACAAAATACTCGTTTCCCGAAAATTTTTGAAAACATTAATTTTTTTCAGCCAGTTTCAGACAAAAAAATCTGTCAGTCGACACTGAGCCCGACTATGTGTAAAGACGTTTTCTGACGCGGAATTTTGTGCTGATTTCAAAAATCAAATTTGTTTTTTGGACTGATATGGTAGAAAAAATTTTATTTTCAAAAAACCTCATTTTCAGACTGAAAATATCGATTTTCAGCATAAAGGAGTTGAGATATCAAAAAGTTGTCAACTGGAAAAATGCTCAGAATCAAATTTTACATATGTGACAAATTTTTCAGAATGTTTGGAAAACGGACACAAAAGTTACAGTGGAGGAAAAATAAAAATTTATTTGACTGTAATTTCAGCCAAGGGGGCGTGGCCTAAAAATTTTTTCTGAAAAATGCGTAAAAGTGAACCAAGTTTGTATGCCATAAGTTTCAGGCCATTCTAAGAAAAAAATTTTTTTTGTCCGCCGTTGATTCTGATACTCTGCGAGAACGAGTCTTAAATTCATTGAACAAAAGGTTAAAGAGTCGAGTGTCTCCACCGCCATTCGATTTCTTTTTGGCGTCAAAATCAGGCCAGCCACACTAAAGAGACGTTCCGATTCGGACGAAGTTGATGGAATTCCGAGAGTTTTCACAGCCAGTTTCTTCAAATTCGGTAAATCGTCTCTAGAGTTCCAAAATACAAACGGGTCGATTGATGTACTTGGGGCACTTTTGAGATACAACTCAATCTCCGTTTCAACAGCTGAAGTCGATTCGTCCGGATCTGGTGTTACTTCTTTTGTCTCTCTCACGAATTTATCAAAAATTGACTCGTTATCCTTACAAACAACAACTGATTCTTTTGGTTCTGAACTCTGCCCGTCTTGGCGGATAAGAAGATTGAGAATATGTTTCTGAACGTTAAAGTTATTTTGGATATTGTAGAGTTGCTCACTTTGTGTGATGACTCAAAAAATGCATCTTTAAATCGCGGATCAACAAATGTGGATGTTTTCAAGAGAGAGCTAAGATGATATTTTGCGGTTCTCTCGTTGAGAGATCTTCGAAGTGTCTCGATCATGCTCACATAGTTCTTTTCAGATCTGAAAGTTTCATGATCAAAATTTTTCGGATTTAAACTCTCACATGAACTTTTGTTTTTCGTTCTCGAGTTGAAGATCTAGCATCTTCAGAGATGGAATCACCACAGATAATGGTGCATTAAAGCGGTTTTGCAACAGTTTCGTCATTGAGGCTAGTGGTTCCAAAAGTCTGTGAAGCTGATCAATTTTTGCCCACTCTTCATCGGAAATTTGCGGAATAGATCTATCGTGAATGAACAATGAGTTAACAGCTTCTTGGTTTTGTAGAAATGACGAAAGCATGTTGTACATAGAGCTCCATCGCACTTCAACTTCCTTCTGTAGCATCCGATTTGGCAACTCATTTTCATCTTGCAAATTCAGAAAGAGTTCTCTTGAAATGTGGCTTTTGCTAGTTTTTCGAACGATTTTTTTCATTTTTTCGATAGTCGATTTCCAGTCAAAAAGTGTGTTCAATACATCTTTTACGCACAATTGTAGGTTATGAGCAAAACAATGAACGTCATCTACTTGTAGCTTTGAGCACAATAACTCCATGTTCGCCGCTCCATCCCTAATGCAACATGTTAAAGTCGAGCGATCAATATCAAACTTTGAGAGTATCTTGTCAATCATTATTTGAAAGTTGTGAGCTGTATGTCTTCCCTTCAATGCGCTTGAAGCGAGAATGGCGAACCGAGGAGTGCAGTCTGATTTTTCAATCCAGTGTCCAGTTACTGCCAAAAGTGACTGTTTTTGGTTTGTAGAACTCCAAGAATCGGTTGTGATTGCAATTGACTCGACATCTTTTAAGTTGTTTCGAATTTGGTCTTCAAGATGTTTTTGAAGTTTTGGCAAACATTGGTACGCATAGAACTTCCTTGATTTCAATCTATAATGACTGATTGTTAGTTGAAGATATTGAAAGAACTACCGATATCGTGGACTCGCTAACTTCAATAAGTTTTTGAAACCTTCGTTTTCGACTGTTCTCAAAGATTTGTTGTCCGCCGCGATCATTTGAATGATACCCATATCAATATTGATGGTTCTTATTCCATTATCATCCCAATCATTAATAGTCGGTGGTGTGTCAACTTTTGGAACCTGTTCCAGTACCGTTGTGAAAATTCAAAATCGTTTAACTTACTGTAACCTTCGTAACACCAATTTTTTGAAATGGGATTAATGATTGATTTTGTGCCACTTTCACCGAATCTTCCTTCCTTTTTTTCTGTTCGGATTCTTCGCAATCAATCCTTGAAAGTTCTTCCTTGTGGTATTGTTGAAGGTGATGGCGAAAATTGTTCGTTCCGGATAGTTTGGTGTAAGCAACTGGTTTTTTGCAAATTTTGCATTTGGCACCGCATTCTCCAATGTCGAATGACTCGTCATACTTTGAACGTTTTTTACTCATTACGATGAATATACGCCAAGATTTTACTGTAAAATGGGAGAAATTATCAATAATATAAATAAAAAGTGAAAAAAAAATGAAAAAAAATGAAGAAATATCGCTGACGTAGCGTCCTTATATATGCCAGCGACGGCTTTCGAGAACTTTCTAGAAAATCCTAGAAGGTTCTAGAATTTTTCTCGAATGTTCCAGAACTTTCTGGAAACTTTCTGGAAATTTCAAGAATTTTCTAGAATCCGGAAGTCGGAATAATATTTTTTTTCCGGAATACGGAATCCGGAAGACGGAATAAATTTTTTTTTGTCCGGAATACGGAATCCGGAAGACGGAAAATTTTTTTAAAATCCGGAAGACGGAATCCGGAAGCCGGAATGCAAAAAAAACCCGGAATACGGAATACGGAATCCGGAATCCGGAATTCCGGCCAACTCTGGTCGATACATAACAATAATCAAATTTTGTGCAGTTCCAGAAAATAATCATCAATCAAAAGTTACAGTTTCAAACTGATTGTCGATCGAGCGATGCGCTCTAACATACTAACGCATCATTTTATCATATAAATTTCCATCATGAAACAGTTGTATTTTTTTTTGATTTCGACTTTTCACTCCCTGGAAGCGAACAATTTGAAAAGCCGTCTGTTTCAAACTATTGTATTCTTAAACCGAAAAAATTTTCGCCCCTATCCCACCGTATATCTTGTTGTTCAATGCAGTATCAAGTGGCAAAAATTTGAAGTTATTGTCACACGATTCAAACGCTCATTCCTGTTTCAAAGTAAAGTAATATTATTTAAGCAATCTCATGTTTCAATATTTTTTACAATATCTTTGAAACTAGCTGAAATTTTGGAAAAAAAATCGCAAGGCATTCATAGAACGCAAAGTGTTGGAAGCTCATTTTTCGCCGTTTCAAAAAATGTTCATAGATGTTTTTCTCCCCTGATTCTTTCTCTTGCTCATAATTTACAAAAGAAAATCATTGCCGAAGCAAGGAGACGCATTCAAAATATTCATCTAGATTGACATAATTTTTTGCGTAGAAAGCCGACGACATATCGCATTGACAAACAATTTCTTGTTTTTCGGTTATCACTAGAACAGTAACTTTTCTATTTCAATAGTTGAATTTTTGTCGAATTCAAGTATCGGAGGACGTTAGAAGTAAAAAAAAACTGTTTCAAATGCACAAATGAAAACATCGAAACAGTAAAAAAGCAAAACTTCAATGTTTAAAAAAATATTAATATATTTGCAACTGTTCCTTCACACATTCATCTTTGAAAGTAGTGTCCTGTTTACTTTTTGGGTAGCGAAGTTAATCAAAAAAAAATTACTCAATGAAAAGACATGAACAAAATACATGCATAATGATAATTATCTGTGTTTGATGAGAGACTCACATCTTTTTATGGTGAAACAGGATATTCTTTTTAAAACTTTTCCCGAAAATACTCAATTTTTTCCAAAAGAATATATGATTTGACGTTAGTACATCTGAACAAAATACATAAAAATCCTCAAGTTGAAACATAATTTTCGGTTTCATAGATAAATCATCATTGGGTTGATCTCCAAAAAGTCGATAATCCATTTATCGAAATTTTTCCTGTTTCGTATCACTGCATTTTTTAAACAATACACCCAGCTCAGTTATTCGTGAATTGACTGAATTAAGAAATAATTACGCTTTAATTTTAATATTTCGAAACAGTATATATTTGAGTTAGGAGGCAAACATAGGCAAGCTTTATTGGAAAAATCAGAGATCAAAAATTCTGATATTTGAAAAAGAAGAATTTGCTACATGATAAGGCATCTACTGTTACAGAATCATATCAACCTCATGATTGTTACAGTGTTTTTCGTTCCTTTTTTGCAGTTTTACTCAAATACCCTGTCGCTAAATTGGTAGAAAAGTGATATTACGATTAAGTAAAACGAGTGAAACAGTGAGTTTTCTTTTTCAAATTTTGTTCTGTTTCAAAATACACTTGTTTGATGATGTTGTAACCAAAACTTTAGTGTGTACTCAAGACTTCGAAATGACTTTTGAATGTTGAGCCGAAAAATACAGTAACCAGGATTGAGCTCAAAAAAGTTAGGAAAATCCAGAAAAGGAGTCGTACGACAATCAAATGTCAATGCTGAAAATTCGGAGTTTGACTTTTTTTTTGGAACTGTAAAAAATTTCAGTTTCAATTTGTCAGTTTTCATTGACAAAATCTTCATAATTTTGATCAATCTTCCCAAAAAATTTTATAATACTTTATGTTCAAACTATCACAAATCGAAAAAATTAATCAAGAAGAGATTGTATCTGTTTCAAAAAGCTTTTATCCTATGAGTTTTTCACAAAAATCAGTATTGTGATCATTGACGTGGCAAATCATGTTACCAGATATTTCAAAGAGTGCGAAACGAAGCAGGAAGAGAAACTGTTTTAAAACAAATAAATAAAATATGGAAAGCAAAAAAAAATCTAAAATTAGAATGTTTCAAATAATTTCCATATAAATTTTTTTTTATTTTTCTAAAAAACTGATTCTCTCTATACTGTTATGCTCGCCATGTGCATTCGAAAAGTTCAACTCAACTTTTTGCTAACAAGCCTCCTTACATCAGTTGTTTTTGAAGAATGTTTCACATTTTACCAGGATGTAACAGAAAATTTTTTATGTTCGGGTAAAATAACCAAGAATTTTCAAAGTTATCTGAAAGAAAAGTCATATCCTTATCAAGAGATCTGAACAGAATACAAGGAAATAAGTGAATTGAAACATTAAAAAATTCTCCATCCTTTTGTTGAAATTGACAGGTGCCAATACCTATCGATGAACAAACTTTTTGCTGTTTCAGAAAGTAATCATCACGAAAGGTGTAAAAACTTTTAGTTGATTAACATTAATCTCTTGGATATCTGTACAGACTAAATATCCAAATCAACAATTCTGATAGCTTTGTATTACTCAACAGTGCACTTCTTGTTTCTTATGATGACTCAAATCCAAAAATAACTGTTTCAAACTACTGCATTATTAAACCAAAATTTTTCAGTTTTGATCTTCCCGTGACTGAAATTTGGTCCTTATTTCACAGATTTAAAAAAATTTGTTACACAAAATCAAAATACTTTTTCCATCAATTGCTAGTTTCAATATATTTGAGAGTGTTTTAGCAATCAACTGAAATTTCAGATATTATAATTTGCAGCAAGATTGGATATTCAATACACTGTTTTTCAGAAAATCCATATATTTTGAAGATGATTGTGTTAAAACTGATAGAACCGCTGAAAATAGATATTTTTTTTGGTGCTGAGAATGCTGAAACATCCGTTGAAATATTAATTATACTCGTCAATCTGGAAGACTTTACCATTGAAACGCGACATAACTACTTGTGGGAAAACTAGTATTTTGAAACAGGAAATTGAACGCGATGGATTTGCTAGTAATGGCAGCTATTTTTTTTCCGTTTCACAATAGTTATATCAAAATCTGAAATTTTTTTAAAACGATTTTTACCCTTTCTCACAACTAACAAAAGAAAATCATTGAAAAGTGAGAAGACGCAGACAATCAAACTTTCTCTATTCTTGGATGTTGGATCAGCATTATTGTATGAAAAACAAATAAAAAGAGGAAAACTCGAAACAGGCATTCATTGCTGAAAAACTTGACGAAATAAAAGAGCAAGTTTATAAAAAAGGGTTTTCAGCCTAGTTTCATTCATTTAGTGTGCCATCTAAGTTGAAAAGTTGACCAAGTTAGATCTAATGTTTAAAAGTGTTCTTGTTTCAGGAATATCATCTGTTTGAAACGCTATTTTTCGATTATTTTTTTTCTGACCACTTATCTAACATCTGTTGAGGATTCTTGGTATGCGCTTTCTTTATCAAAAACTGCTTTTCCAAATACTTTCAGTTTCAAATAGGTTATCAAAAATTTGAAAGTTTTAAATTGTCGAATGACTGACAACTCCGATACGACTATTCTCTAAATAGATTGACGGCAGTTGGCGCACTCAACAATGTTTTCAGCTTCCGATTCAGCAAATATAGGAGAAAATAGATTTGTTGAGTTCTTCTTTACTGATTTATGATGAACAACTATGATAATGGAAAAACGAGAATTACTAGATAAACCAAATACAGAAAACCTATATGAAATTGGGAAAACGGTAACAAAATGTGAAAAAAATACGGTAGTGTGGAACCCTGAAAAAAGTTGTCAAAAAGAAAACATATAAATTCAGTTTCATGATATATGTATAAAATAGGAGTTTTAACGCTGCTGCTTGATACTTGAGGTCAAAACGTACTGAACCAATACAAAACCCACTCTGTGGTCCAGTACAAGGATTTATCTCTGTTGTCCACATTTTCTTTCAGTTTCCACACACAACATATATTGCTGTTTCAAATCCTATTTATCAATTTTTCTGAAAATAAATTTTGATTATACGGTTGATTAGGGGACTGCTGTATTCAAAGTGAATCATAACATCAACTTCTTCAAAGTATTGACTCATTACAGTTTCCAGTTTGTTCTACGAAAAAAACTTGATTTTCATTTATATTTCAAATCTGTAAAAATTAACCGACTTCAAATTCAGCAAGCTTATAGTTTTTTCACCATGAAACAGTATTTTTTTTCGAAAATCTCATCAGAATTTTTGAAATTTGAAATCTGTCTGTTTCAGAATATCGGTTTTTTTAACCGGAGAAAAAAAGTAACTTGTCCGGAAATTGACCAACTGGCAGTTCCTTATTACAATTTTTGCACTTATTTCTGTTTCACAAATCATAATTTTTTCTACCAATGTCTAATTGCAATAATTATATTACATTCTCTTTCGGAAATCACTGGAATTTTAGATGATATCAATTGCGAAAAGATAGTACCATTCTGAAAGTAAAAATTTTTCAAAATAAAATACTGTTTCAAAACAAATACATATTCAAAAATGATTTCAACGAAATTAATGGTTCTTTAAGTTTTCTTGTAGCTTAAATATATAAAAACACAGGCTTTCATAATTGCAGAATCGATTTGAGCTTCTACAACATGACTTCACACATCGAAAACGAAGTTAACCTCTACATGGAATATAGTATTTTGAAACAGAATATCTTCATTGCAACAAAAAAAGGATTTTTCTGTTTCAAAAGCTCCGTTTCCGTCTATGTCAAGTGTGAGAAGTTGCTACCATAACTGTTTTCAAATACAAAAATGAGAAATACGAAACAGTGAGAGGAAAGCATTTTAATAATTCGAAAGTTATGAATATGTTTGTAACTGTTTCTCAGCAGATTCGGCTCTGAAAAGAAAATTACCAAATTTTTTTTCAAAAATGTATCTAAAGTCCAGTGAACAAATCATTAGTACATCTGAACCAAATATGTACATTGAAATAGGAAAATCACGGTTTCAATAAAAATAATCATTTTGTTGAACTTCAATAAAGTCGGTGATTCTTCAATTTACTTTTTGCAGTTTCAAATTCTTATCATGGATTCAATTAAAAAATTTTGAAAGTTGACAAAAGGTTCTATAACATAGTAGGGCATAATCTTCCGTTTCGTATCAACATCAAGTTCTTGTTTCGAACTACGGTTTTAGTTGCATGTGCGTTGTATGTTTCAAAAAAAATCAACTTCAAATACGAAATTGGCTGAAAATGTAATATCATGATTTTTCAATTTTTTCAACTTTTTTTCTGGTTCAAAATATACTTATTTATTAATGTTGTATTCAAAACTTTAGTGTGTAGGTGAGACTTCGAAATTAATTTCAAATGAACACAGTAACCAAGTTGGAGCTCATAACTATCAGAAAGATCCAGGAAAAGAATCGTAAACAAATAACTTACAATTATAAAAAATTGAACTTGAATATTTTTTGAAACAGGAACAATTCCTGTTTCTAATGGTCAGTTTCCACTAATACAATTTTCATGGTTTTGATCAATCTTTACCAAAAAAAAAAGAATCTCTGAACTACAAAAAAAAGAAACAAACGGCAATTATTTCTGTTTTAAAATATTTTTGACAAATCTTTTTCTGTTTCGACACATTTTAATGAGACAGTCTTTCCGATTCTTTTGTTTTTGACGATATTCAAGTTGAAAACCTATATTTTCTGCCGTTCAAAGGCATCAATATTTCAAATGTCTCATGCAAATGTGTGATACAATTTCTTTAGCCTTTTTTTAAAGTTTAGAAAATATTTTCAGGGAAAAATACAAACGATATCTATAGTATGGAAAACTGAAAAAAAATGCAATGTTTCAATAGAAATGTAAATTTTGGGAACTGTTTTTTCAAGAACTTGGAACAAATTGATCAATGCCCTCCTTTTATTATTCTCTTATACTTAATTATATAGAATAAGTAAGTTTTCTCAGAACAAAACTAGAAAAACGCAAATTTGAAACAGGTTGTTCGAAATTTTTGGAAAAAATTGCCGGTTCCAACCCTGTTATTCTTGCGAAAACGTTGAAAAAATTCAGTAACTCACTCTTTTTGACAATGTTTCTGTTATGGGATTTTTGACAGACCTGCAACTGGATGATGGAATAATTTTGAAGAAGTGGGGAAAAGTTTTCTGTGATAAAAAAGTTTAACGTTCAGTTTTCTGCAAAAATTTCTTCATCTGGAATCTCATCAAAAAACAAAGTTACACCCAGATTTGTAACTTTTCCGAACTCATTGAAAAAGTGAGTGAAAATTTAAAATTTAATAATTCATAATCAGTTCAGCTTGTCATACAGTTCGAGGAAACAATCAGAATTGGAAATACATTTTTTGCAGTTTCAGCAAAAAAGCTTGACAAAATCCTTCCGTTTTCTTCGATGAATTCCACGATCTAACATGGAGGACAGGTTCAAAAAAGCTGCGATCTCGGATCGTCACCTAGTACATCTTATAGACCATGGTTCGAACTCTCAATGACAAAAAATTCAGCTGCGGACTAGCGTCCTACGGTAGGATTACGGTAGTTTGAAAATTTGAAAATTTGACGCCGCGCTCCTCATTACTTATACGCCATATGAAAAATATGTCGTCGTAGTTCAGGTGGGTAGGTGTTAGTGTTCCAAGCGAGATGCCGCTGGTTCGAGCCCATGTTGTGCTAAACTTTTTTTGCAAATTCCTGACAGCAATAGCAAATCATAATTTCTAATTTTAATTGCAAAAAAGATATAAAACTTGAACAAATAATATCTTCGAATTGAACGTGACATACTTCTTACTGACATACTGATTTTCCATTTATCAAATCTCTGTTGATATTTTGCAGTTTCTGGAGGTGGCGATGATGAAAGCGATGTTGTTCCAACTTTTGGAGAGTTTTGGATTTGACGAAGAAATCCAAAAAAAAGTTGAAAAAAAATGATGCCAATCACCTCCAGAAACTGCGAAATATCAACAGAGATTTGATTAATGAAAATTCCAATCGTATGTCACGTTCAATTCGAAGATATTATTTGTTCAAGTTTTATATCTTTTTTGCAATTAAAATTAGAAATTATGATTTGCTATTGCTGTCAGGAATTTGCAAAAAAAGTTTAGCACAACATGGGCTCGAACCAGCGGCATCTCGCTTGGAACACTAACACCTACCCACCTGAACTACCACAGGGGTTGTGCGGAACGTCTGCGGGAGATCTGCGGGAGACATTCCCACACCGAGCGCGGAACGTCAGAAGGGGGCGCGCAGCAACGTCTCCCGCATGTCTCCCGCAGACGTTCCGCGCTCCTCGCGGAATATCTGCCGCAGGGTACCTAGCATTTTTGCTTTCTCTTATTTTGTATTTTTCTTATGTTATAAAGCCTCGAAGGCTTCAGAAGAGATAAAAAAGATGATAATATACATATTTATTAAAAGAAAACAGTGAAATTATATCCTTTTCTTGTTGAGTGAGTAGATTGAACTTGTTGCAATTGTTGAATTGATCAGCATTGCACCAGATACATACATCCTGGAAAAAATCAATTTGTAATAGCTTATATTACTCGTTTACAAGATTAACATGTCTCTTCATAATTAAAAATTGAGCTTAAGTACATTTTTCAGCACTAATTTCTAGAAAAATAGACTATGATGCAGCCATTAGATAAAATCGTTCGAAATCGAAATTTTTTGTAGTAAAAATGTTTTAAACTGGTCTTAAGGTTGTCAAGAAAGTTGAAGATACGATTTGGAAACATTTTCGAACTATTTTGTCATATTTATAGCTTTAACAAAGTAAAAGAACTTACATTTCTTGTGAAAATTTGCATTTCTGCTCCATTGTTCCTTATGTCGTGCTCCTTCATCTCGCACAAACTTCCAAAATGCCCGAATTGCCTGAAAGCTCCTCACAAGCACTCTCTGATCATTTTTTGAAATAAAAAATCAAATGTAATAAAAAAACCTATCTAATTCAATCGATTTGTCCATGTCGAACATCTTGAACCTTTTCCCTGTGTCCTTCTTGCACTGTTCGGGGCGGATCGAAGTCTATAAAATTGAAAAATTGATGATTTGAACAATAAAGGTATTTTTCAAATACTTTGGCGCCTATTTAGCATAAGAATTCCGTTTTCAGTTACGAAAAAACTTCAAAACGATTAATTTCAGCCAAAAAACAGGAAAATGGTCAATTTATCGATATGAAATATAAATAATTTTTGATATAAATTTTCAAAACTATAATAGGCACCAAAATATAAGAATATAAGCTGATAAATCAACAAAAAACAAGAAAAAATATAAAAAATGCGTAAAAATAAGTGGAAGAGTGACCGGCACGAAGAAGTTCGGCCACTCGGTCACGGCCACCTGCGGAAGACGTCCCGCGCCTCCATCGAGCGCGGAACGTCTGCGGCAGATAGTCGTCGACACACACATTTTTCATTGAACATGCGGGAGACCTTCCGCGCCCAGAAAAATCGGCGAACGTCTCCCGCAGATATCCCGGAGGAGTCCCGCACTCCTCTGATCTCCCGCAGACGTTCCTCACTACCCCTGTGTACGACGACATATTTTTCATATGGCGTATAAGTAATGAGGAGCGCGGCGTCAAATTTTCAAATTTTCAAACTACCGTAATCCTACCGTAGGACGCTAGTCCGCAGCTGAATTTTTTGTCATTGAGAGTTCGAACCATGGTCTATAAGATGTACTAGGTGACGATCCGAGATCGCAGCTTTTTTGAACCTGTCCTCCATGTAAGTTCATTTTCTGGCACTCCTGTAAAATCCAGGACCGAAGCGAAAAATCGAGGACCGAAAAAAAATCAAGGACCGAAAAAAAAATCGAGGACCCAAAAATAAAATCGAGGACCGAACTAGTAAAATACCATACAAAAACAGCCTTTCGGTCCTCGATTTTATTTTTGGGTCCTCGATTTTTTTTTCGGTCCTCGATTTTTCGCTTCGGTCCTGGATGTTACAGGAGTACCCATTTTCTTTTCCATTAGTCCTCACTAGAACAATTACTTTGTAATTGTTTTTGAAATAATTATATATTTTTTTAATGCAAAAAATGAAACAGTGTATGTTTCGACATTTCGTTTTTTAAAGTGTTTAGTGTCAAAACAACCAACACTCTGAATAATCTTCTTTATTTGTTTTCTGGTCGCCATGTGTTTACTCAATCGAAGCTTTCCAAACAATGCTTACTATTTTATGGAAATATGAAACAGTTTATTTTGTATAAATTTCTGTAAATATTTCTAGTTTTTTGGGTGCCACAATGTATTCAAAAGCGGGTGGATAGAAGAAACATTACTCGAGAACATCCGATACATTTTGAAGTCAACCAAATGAAACAGAAAAAAGATAAGGTTTCAGTGCTTTGTTATTTCTTAATCGAGATGTTTTTAAGCAGTTCAAGGAGACAATTGAAACTTTTTTATTTCAGTACATTGCAAAAGTAGGTGC
The DNA here is from genome assembly GCA_963573275.1 of Caenorhabditis uteleia. Taxonomy (NCBI): domain Eukaryota; kingdom Metazoa; phylum Nematoda; class Chromadorea; order Rhabditida; family Rhabditidae; genus Caenorhabditis; species Caenorhabditis uteleia. The sequence goes on along the minus strand of OY752135.1, from coordinate 3,270,177 downwards.
CTCAATAAACGACTAGTATCCACATATTTTTTTTTCCTGAGTGCTGGTCGCCCTAAATATCTCAAAACAATCACGTTCATATATTTTGATAGTGTAACAGTTTAATTTTTCCACGTTTTTCTTTTCCAGTGGGATGTCTTGCAAGGAAGTGGACTATATAACTTTCTATTCCCATAATATCTATGTCATATTTCGAACAAACGGTATCTTTTCGCAGTTTTTTTCAAAATGTAATTTTTGGTTGTTGCTGATATAAAGATATCAGAAAAGAAACTTCTGTTTCAAAATACGAGTATGATGAAACGGAAAGTTTTTAATTTTAATTGATATTGTTTATAACAAGTGAGCTATAAAAATATTTCTAGAATTGTAGGAAACTGAAAGTTGAACTTCATATTTCTGTTTTAAAATAGTATGTTAATAGAAGACGATGGAACAATTGTATGAAAAACTTAAAAAAATTTCCGGCATTTAGGAACAGTGAAATTTAATTGAAACATGAATTTGCATATCATTTTCGGAAATAAAGTTAACTGTTTCTTGATTTATATATTGATGTAGATCAACTTTTTGGTTGTGTCCAATTGTTATTGGAAGTATCTCTGAAATGTTATTACAAAAACGCACTTTTTTTTGTCAAATATGGTTGGAGAAATGTTCTACTAATGTACAAAATATTGCATTAACAAAGCAATCTTTATCGATATAGTCCTACTGAAACTGAAAAGTTTTCTGTTTCATAATTTTTTTCAAATAATTACAGATCTTACTAAGTTATCCTTTGCTTTTTTACAGCAATACGCAGAACAAGCATGTTTCACAAGTTTGTAACAACCAAATTGTTTGTCAATCATTACATAGAAAATTTCAGTAGTATGAAACATATTTCAGTCCAGTAAACCCAATCGGACAAGCAATAAAAATATGAGCTGCTTTGAAACAGCGTTTTGAAACAAATCAGCGATCTATATTTGACTTTTGATATTCAGAACGTTCAAAATCACACTGAAAAAAAAACAAGTAATACATTGAGCAAAACTTTACCTGTTCAAAAAGTCGAATTCCGGAAACAAGTCAGGAAGTTTTCCCTGTTTCAATGTCATGACTTCTGTCAAAATATTGACGAATATCACTAATGGATCTATCTTTCCTCGAGAAATTGAAAATATTGATTGTGCCAGATGAACGCTCAAAAAAATTGCACAAATGTTTACTGTTTCATACAAGTCATGTTTTTGAATGTGAAAGTTTTCAAAGCTGCCGATGTAATTCACAGTATTACTGTTTAAAAGAACTACATTTTGTCTGCTCCATTTTTTCTCTGATTGTGAATTGATACATTCCATCTATTGTTTCCTCATTAATCGATTAGAAAACTGTCATTGTTATGTTTTCACCAAAGCAGAAAAAAGAATATGCTTCAAATATAAATTATTGTCAAAAATATTCTCTTGATCATAGAAACAAGTGGCGAAACCAGCACTTATACTTCGAAAGTTACCTGTTTCAAGAAGCGGTGTTTTTGTCATTTTTCCAGAGAAAAGATGCTTGTTTTTTGTGATACATTTTCCAAACAGAGGATGCACCAAAAGTAAATATATCAGATACAAATTCAATCATTAACTGAAAAAATATAAGAAAAATTTCAAGAAGCAGTTTTGTGAAACTGCGATTTTTCTCAATTGAGTCAAAATAGTTTTAGCACACACAGCTTTAATTTTGAATGGATCAATAAAAAAATAGTTTGGCAAATCGGCAATAAATATTTTGCTGTTTCATTTTCGTGATGTTATCATTTCATCATTGGATATCATTGCTACAATAGAAATTTTCCGTTTCCTCACTTCTCCCCATCTCTAGATCGCTCAATAACCCGCTAATGTACCTGAGTCTCTAAGAATGCAGTACCAAAATTTACTGTTCCATGTAGATTATATTCTTACAAAAATAAATTTTCAATTATTCGACGTATATGATTTTCTTCTCTTACTCAAAGTTTTTTTTCTGTTTCAAAACTTATAAGTAATGGGCCAAATTTCCAATGTTTCTGGTTATGATGATTTTCTCCTTTTCATAAGATATGAGTGAAACTTGTTGAAAGCCGTGAGTCCATTTTTTTTCTGTTTCAAATATGACTCATCTGAAAAGATTTGTAGATAAAAATCGCTCTATTGGTTATCATAACTGGCAAGCAAATTATAAAAATGATAGTTTGATTATAGCTCTAGTCAGGAAACCAAAGCTTCCATGAAATTTTAGTTGAAACTTTTCAAAAACCATTATCTGTCAGGAACCGAACAACGATACATTTTTGAATAGAATATTTCCTGTGAAACATAAAAAACGCTCCAATTTTGAAGCAACGTTTTTGAAATAGTGGGAAAAATTGCAGTTTCAAAATACCATTTTGATTTTATGGAAGTTTGATAAATTGATAACTTTGAAGCATTTTTTCAAGATACAATTAAAGATAATGCCAAACAGTTTGCCAGTATTAAATCAATACTCAATGGTGAAAAAACGGTTAATTTCTTATTTTGAAGCATATTTCGAGTACCCTCTTTCTTTCTCATTTTTCAATACAAATTGGCCTTTTTGCCGAAATTATTTTATCAGAAAATTTTTCAAACGAGCCTTGTATTATTTGCTGAAATATCGCCTAGCAGAACATGAGACTTTTTGAAACTGTGGAAAAATTACAACAATGTTAAAATGGATGAGCCACGAGGGTTTTGTCAAAAGCCTCCACATTCATCAGTGTTCAATATTTGTTTCATATAGATTCCTTAATCTACTACTAGCAACTCACAATACTTGTATGATGAATATTTTCTGAAACCGATACAAAATGTTACAGTTTCATGTTTTAAATTTGTTTTTGTAATGTTCAGCATGAATATTGTGATTCTCAAGCAGACATAATTCTTCATTCAGACAGATGAAATTTCAGTGAGTCTTAAAATTATGAATTTTTGTCAAACTTTGCTATGACAAGTTCAACGACCAAAACGAGTGATTTTAAGAAGTTTTTTGAAATTGACAAAAAACTTTTACAGTTTCAATGCGATCAGTTTCACTATATGAATATTGAATACTACTGGTCTAGAGCTTGTTCGTTTAATAAAATATTGAACCTTTTTGTTTTTCTTTCTGAACATTTTTCGAACATTTAAAAAAAATGTTCTGTTTCAAAATCCATATTTTTATTGGTAACGTTCTCATCATTTTGATGAATAAATTTCTATTCTTCAGTATCTTTTGCTTTTTCATGTACAATCCAGGCATCTATTTTTGTTTCAAAAAATGACAGAAAACAGTGATATTTGGTGATCATGAATATGCTAATAATTTGTGCCGTGAATCAAGTTTTCATGATTCAATAGTGTATTTTTCTGAAGTTCAGTAAGATATAATCAAACTAACATGAAATTTTGAAAAAAAACTGAAACAGTGAAAAAACCACGGTTTTTTACACACCTGTCATACATGTTTATATCACAAAAAATTCTATTTTCCATGTTCATATTTATGTCGAGGCAAAATTTGGAAACCGAAATCGATATTTCTCAGTGGAAGCTAAAATATTTTATGTAGACAATGTCAGGAAAAGTATAACAAAGGAGAGAGTGAAATATAAACGAAACTTCAACAATAAAATTTTTCTGAAACCGTAGAAAATTAATAATGTTTCAGTTACATCAATTATGAAAAAAATTTGTAAACTTGATTCAATAGACGATTCTCGATCAGAAATCATGATTTTCATAAACAACGAATTTTCTGATAGATTCGAAATTACATACGAATGTTCGATCAAAACAAATCTTTAACATATATGTGATTGTATTTTTCTGAAACTGACAAAAATATTACTGTTTTAGTTTTACAGTTAATTGTCGAAGTCACATGAATTTCTACTAGACTAAAAAGCTTTTATTCTAGAAATTTATTTAGTTAGATAAGTTTCTAGAAAATGTGAAAAAATTCCGGGAGATCTATCAATCAAAAAAGCTAAAGCGTTCTAATGAATTAATGGAGAAATTACTTTTTTTACTGTTTCAACGTTCAAGTGCTCTCAAAATGTTCTTGAGTGACTCGATTCGATGTTATTTCTTTTTCGACATGAAGCTGAAAAATACACATGAATTAATATTTCGTTGATATTATTTCCCAAAATGATGGGAAAGAAATTGAGAAACATTCGAACGTAGATTCCTTGATACCGACAAACAAAAGAAAAATTTTTGAATGGAAAATTTTTTTCCGGTTTCAATGTTCATAGATTTTTTCGAGTTGATTGATTCTTCTCAATTTTGTCTATTCGTCAGAATGGAAAATTACAAATGTAAAACATTAAATCAATTTGCAGTTACAAGCTGAAAAACTCGCAATCAGTACCAGACGTTGAATCATCTTGTCGCCAATATTTCTGAATTTAACTTTTTATGAAACCGAGAGTACAATTTTCAATGTTTCAGTTTGCAGCTTTTTGTTTATGATTCTTTGTATATCACTGTGCCAAAAATTGCACTCGCTTGAATATATCAAGTAGCTGTCTTCTTCTCTTTTTTTTCGCAGTTTTGAAGTTTCATAAAAAACTTGTTCATTTCATGTATTCAACAAGTGTATAAATATTGTGAATTTCGTTGTAATCGTTGATAAGTAGTCATCGGAAATAAAACTCCTGTTTCAAGATATCAGTATGATGAAACCGATAAGTTTTCAATTTTGATTGGTGCTGTCTATGACAAGGTATCGAGCAATATTTTTTTGTAAATATCTTCAAACAATATGAATTTACTTGTTGTCCCTCATATTTCTGTTTCAAAATAACATTTTTTGACAATGTGAATCTGGAAATTTCAATATATACATGAATTCAAAACAAGAAGATTTATATTTTCGTTTGAGATGCAGTTACAATCATCAAACAACCACGATATACCCAGCTTTGCATTTCAAATCGGCAGGACGACTAAAGTAGGTGCGACCGCGCTCTAATGCGAATTTTGTGCGAGGTCCTACAAAAAACTTTTTTTCTTCGTTTTTTAAAACGTCTTCTGCAGTGATTTGCACAAAAAAGCAATTTTTTAAAAATTGTCCTGCAGATATTCAAGCGTCAGGATTTTCGTTTCGTGACAAAGGTTTCCACAATAGATTTTTCTTTCTTTGAGGACGTCAGGAACGATTAAACAAGCACCTAAATAGATCAAAAGTTGTATCAAAATTTCGAAACCGTGAAAGCTAGCTGAACCTATGAATATGCATATCATTCATCTTCAAGTAAAATAACTGTTTCTAGATGAATATAAGTATCTATGTATTTAATAATGTCACTTTTTCAAAGTGTAGCGTTCTTATTAAAACAAATTATTGATAGTAAGAATGTTTCTCCTCTAGAAATAGCTATTACAAATTCATTTACCTGAATCTGAAAAATTGAATCAGCCAAAAGTTTTCAATGGTTATAATCCTACTGGAACCGAATTTTTTGTTCCAACATGACACCACATATCATTATCAATGATTGACAGATGTTGTTTTGCTATGTATAGTGAGAACTAGACCAAATCAACAGTGTTATTTGTTTCAAAAACATTCAAAGCTTCCAAACTTTTTCCTACATAAATCTCATATTTGTTCATGTATTTTTTGGTTTATTCGACAGAATTCTAGTTCGTTTCGATAAGTAATACGTAAATGTGCGTTTTCGAGGCGGTGCAATTTTGAAACAGAGTTTAAACAAAAAGTGATAACATTTCTGGTACAACTACAAAACATCTACCCAGAAGCAAGAAGTAGAGGGAAACATTACACTTTCAAAAAATAGATTTATTGAAACAGGTGAGGAAATTTTTGCTGTTTCAGTATAATGACTTTTTTCAAAATGTCATAAATTATCACTGATGCATCTCTGGTTTTCAAAGAATTTGAAAATTTAGAAATCTTTTCGATATACATCATAAACTGTTGCTGTTTCAAATCAATGATATTACTGATAAAAACACATTTTAAAGATAGAAAGTTTGTTTGCCGTTTCTCCATAAAATTCGTCAATCAGAAGGTTCTTATTGTTATTTTATCTTAAAAACTGGATATTTTTCTGTTTCAAAATTTTTTTTTCAATTATCGATAAGTGCCAATAATGATGGATACGTGCTTGATTGCAAAAAGCCTGACACCAAGACTCAAAATATATTCTGGTTCAAAGCAGGTTGATATGTTTGTTGGGAAAAATATTTTGCTGTTGTTTAGTTACAATGAATATAAACAATAAATATCTGAAACTGTTTTAGACGAAAATTGACATGAAAAATTTTTTGTTTCAAATTATGATTTTAGGGCTGCGATTGACATAACTGGAAAAACTCAATTGTTCTAAAGTTCTATAACTTTCCGATTCAAAAAAGTGTCGACTGTTTCAGTTTGTGTATAACTCTTTTTTTTTCAAAAAATGTAACAATTTGGGAGTCAATTCAAATGATTGATTGATTCTGAAAAATTCAAGATCAACTTTTAGCAAAAGTTTGTAGCAGTGAACATTGGTTGATCATATCATATCAAAATCAAAACCAAATATCTAGATGTTACAGTTTCAAAACATAGTTCCAATGAAACCAGCATAAAGTTTATTCACTGTTTCTGACATATCATGAAATATTTCTGTAGGACCTCTACTTGTTCAATCATGCAATACCGACTAACAACATTCAAGTATACTGTTTTCTTTGTATGATATTTATGGAACTAGTCGATTTTATATTGTTCGATTTTTCAGAAATCTTTACTGTTTCTATTCTTTATTAATGGTAAATTTAGACAAATAAATCAATTTGAAAGGCCATTCAAATCGATTATCAGTTTTCAAACCAGCGAAATTCAATATCCATCAGTCTACCAGCTTTATGGTTTTCGAACGTTTGTCTGATGGCTCAGAAGGTAAAGCACAACTGTATGGATCTCGAGTTCAACTCAATACGATGCTCCATGGATATGATGCTTTGTTATTGCTAAAAATTTTCAATGCACAATTTTTGTTGCGCTTTCAAGTACTACTTTTGTTTGTTAAATTCAAAAAAAGTGAAATGTCAAAAGAATAGGAAAATCCGAAAGAATCAGCGAGAATCAAAAAGACAACATTCCCACAAAAATTTCCGAAACTTTTGTGGGACTGAGGAACAGTGAGAGTTGGTGGGACCTAGGAACTTAGTCATCCTCAAACCTCAACAAATTTCTGATTCTCTTTTTAAAAAAGTTCCGAAGAATTGGTATAATAGAATTAATGTTTGAAAAAATTATTTTTAAAGGAAGTTTTCAGTAACCGAAAATTATTGTCATATCAGCTTAGACTGTTTGGAAAAGTATTTTCTGTTTTGAAATGATGTCATTTATCTATTTTTTATCGAGCAGTGATACCATGTGATTGTTTCATTCCTTATTCATTTTGAACTTTTATAATGATAATTTATCAACAAAAAAATAGAAATTTTGTCGAATGTTTAAATAAAAATTAAACAACGGAGACTTTTTATGTTTTTTACTGATCTCCATTCGATTTGAGTTCCAAACCTGCCAAAAATCGAGTAATTTTAAACTGGTGAAGTAATTTTGTATACAATTATTGCATCAATCAATACGATTCTGTTTCAATATATGAATTTTTTGAATACGAAGAAAATTTTCTGAATCGCGAATTTCAGTCGCACATTCAATTTCTGCTTCAAAATTCTTTTTTTTCGGTAGAGCTCAAAATAATGTATTCCAGATGGGAAATTTTATCGAAAAAACCATGTTACTTCCATTTATTTCCAATCTAAGGCAGTCGACTTTAAATTGACAACTGTTAGTTTCAGTTTCATGGAGCAGATTTTGGAAACCGTGATCAATGCGAATAGTACAGTTTCACACTAAACACATCCCCAAGTTTTGATTGAGTGTTTAATTTTTGTCCAACTCTTTTTTCATTTATCAAATTTAATTTTTTTTCCGGATTCAAAATCCCATTTTTTGTTGACTTCTGATGAGTAGTTTTGATGTTTTCGACGGCGGAATTTCGCTAAAGACATGAAAAACACAATTTTTCGAAAAAAAAAATTTTTTCTGTTTCAAAAAATTGTGATTTGATATAGTTTCATACATGATATAGTTTTTCGATCTAATTGCGAATTTTAGTCATATAATCATTTTATACGGGAAACCATGTTGAAAAAAAACTGTAATATGATGACTGGAAATTGCTCAATCTGATAAGCTTTGGCAGTTTAAACAAATTTGAAAAAAAATTTCGTTGAAAAGTGGAATATTTCATGTTGACAACGGTCAAAAAGACAATTGATAAAGGAGTGAAGTATAACTGGAATAAATTTTTATCAAATCAGAAACTTTTGGAACTGACAAAAAGTTATACTGTTTCGTTTCATCATTTATTGGCAAATAAACTGTGAAAATCACTGCAATACAGCGTCATTAAAACGATTTTGATGAAATATGGTTCAAATCATATCCAATTTGTTAAAAGTGAAGTTTTTGATTTGAACGAATTTATGAAACCGGATATAACGAACAGTAGCAGAAAACAATTTCACACTTCTTTAATGCAACATTTCTGAAACCGATAAAAATTATCACTGCTTCATTTTTATTACGACTTCTGATGAATTTTCATTGATCTAGTGTTTTTGTTCCAGGACTACAAATATCTAGATAAGCTCACTTCATTTGTAGAAAATGCAATTCGAAAAAATCAGGACAGTTTGGGACCTATCAACCAAATAGGCCTCTCTTTACAACTGAAGAAGTCAGAGTGATGAAACATGGATTGTGAATATTGTTCAGTTTGTACTATTTCCCTACAAGATTAAATCGAAACTGAAAAAATTCAGTATTTAACTGTCTTGACACCGGCGAAAATTCCAAATAATTTTGAAATGGAACAGTTTTGTTTGAATATTTACAAAAACCTTTTTTGCGGTCTCAATGTTCAGATGTTCCAAATGTATTCTCATCACACTTTAATCATTCTTTCATATTTTTTTGAAAAAAAAATGAATTTTTTCAATCGATCTATCGCTGTTTCTCGATTTGAAATTATTTTGACGAAAATTCAATTTTTGATGATTCACCATCAGTGGGTTGTGGAATTTAGTTATTATCGTTCCCATACGGATGGACCCTCGTGGCCGAAAACCTCAAAAAAATCCTCGAAGCGAAGAGCTGTTTTGAGAAGTGTGCCTTTAAGCTGTACCGTAATTTTAGTTGTGTTTTACACTACGGTTTAAAGGCACAGACAGTGTAATGGCTGCGTAAATCTACAACGGAGGGGTCGATTCGTTTGAAACCGATAATATCAAAATAAAATTGGTGATTCTTCAGTTATGTCAATACTAAAAAAATATTAAAGCGACTAAGTTTTCAGTTTCAAGTAGAACAATTATCTGTACTTTGTAACAACTGCTCAATTTGTGAGTCTTATTCGGTCCCATGTTGTTAGATAATTGTTTTTTTTCATGTTACAATTCTTATCACTCATTTTCTCATAATATACAACAAATAAAGATAATATACTGAAATTGTCTGTTTCAACTTTTTTATTTCCACAAAAATATCAAGGATTATCACTCAATCAGCCGGATAAAGCTTTTGCAATAGTATGCATGTTAGATAAGTTTCTACTTTTTCAAGCAGATGATATTACGGGAGTAGCTTGTTATTCAGTTAGTACATTTAAGTCGACACGATTGAGCTCTGAAAAAATGATCTTCAATGAGTTGGGTCAAATTGCAGAAAAGTTTTGATGAATGGAAAAGTTCACTTAAACATTCAGGGAATTAATTGAAAATTTTGAATGTGTATTTGATGAAACAGACTATTTTTCTACTTTCTGAGACACAATTATAAACTTTTTTATCATTTTTTGATGCATCTGAATCACAGTTTCCACAGTATCACATATTTTCCGTTGAATCAAATGTTTTAGTTATAATTGTGGTCAAACAAATAGACATTTACGCCGAAAGCGTTAATACATATTTAGGGTACTCCTGGCGTGAATGCAGTGGACGTGTCCGATCACTCTTGGCAGATCACTCTTGGCTCTTTTGGCGTGCCTCTCTATCCGTTTGAACACAATAATAGTCAAACAATGATTTCACACCGTATCGAGGAGGATTAATCAAAGTCAAACAAAATTGCAAATTTATTCAAACGTTTGAAACAGTGAAAATTAGTTGAAACAATGTTAACACTATGAACTGAACTGTACTTTTTGGCGAAGATCCCAGATTCTTCTGGAGATATTATTTCCACTAATATATTGAATTTATATTTTTTTTCGGTTTCAATTATCTGCTTTTCTGAATGTATTCTAACAGTATTTCAACAATGGTTTGGAATTTAGACGGAACGATTTTGCGTTGCTTTTAACAATGAAACTGTTTCTAGGTTCGATAATATTGTTAAACTATTTCTTTTTTGATCATAGTATGGTCGGCTGCTGACCCAATCAGAAACAATATGGCGATTTTCTATTCGCTCGAAAACTCACAAAAACATGACATCAAGTTGTTTTGCAGTTTCTAGCTAATCGATTATCTGCACTTCATACCAATTTGCTTGATTTTTGTTTTTGATTCATTATTAGACTCATATGCTAGTGTAGATAAGTTTGTGAGAGTATACTCTAAAACAATCATTTTGAGATATGTGACATACTGATATCAAGTCTTTGAAACAGGAATTTTTTTATAAAATTTTTATTTTTTCCATGAAATTTGTGTAACAAAATATTCCTGTTTCCGGATTTTCCAAAATTTTTTCATCGAATTGATGATATTCGTATACATAAAATAATCTGATTCTTTTGATATTCAATCTTGTTTGTGATGCTATTATTTTTTCGGTTTCAATTTAAAGACTTTCTTGAAATGTTTTCTGCATAACTGATTTTTCGACGACTAGTTCACGAAATTACCAAAAAAAAGTTGTGAAAGTCGCTTTTCAGTTTTCCATGCAATAAGTGAGACGACAACCGTTTTCTAATTATCTTTCACCAAATATTTCTGGAATCATACTATCACGAAACCGATAATAACATTATTAGAGTTACGGTTTTCCTACTTTTTGTTGATACTTTCCGAAATATCACTGCCCTTTTGTATCCAATCCTGTTATTTACAGCTATTTAGATAGATACGTTCTCAAGAAATGCTCAAAATAAATTGATCAACAATTCCAGATAAAGATGCAAATTTTCTGTAAACATAAAAACCAACATTGAAACACCGCATTGCTACCTACTGTATCAGTTTCGAGAATGTCGGATTTTTGAAACCGGCAAAAAATTTGAATAGATTTCAATTCCGTATATTTCTGTTTCACAGTGAGAATATATTCAAATATAGACGTCTATATGTTATCAATTCAGCAAAACTTATATTGATACTTTTTGATATATCAGTAACAGCAACTCTCTGAAATTAAAGTCTGCTTTCATAAAAATTTCAGAACATGGCCTAATAGACGTTGTCAATATTTGAAAATATATACAGTTTCCAAGATATATAATAAAGTTTGAAAGTAGTGTTGCGTGGTTCATCTGCTTTGTTTCCTCATAAAAAAAAATGATTGGGTTTTATGCAGATGGACTATTTCATTGTGTCAAAATATGTCAAAAATTGGAGCCATGTCCACACTAGATCTACTGGAATAATTATGAATTGATAATTATTATGAAACAGATTTCTTTTTCATAAAATATCGGAAATAAAGTTTTTGGACAGAATCTGAAGAAGTTAGTTTATGAAGTTGACGCATTTTGGTGCTCTACGCTATATAATATGGAGATTTGCTTAATACCTCAAACAATCTATATTTGACTCCAGATGAAAAGAATCAAAAATAAAATGTCACCACCTCAACATATGAATTTTTCGAAACCTGAAAAAAATAGTATTTACTATTTCAGTGTCATTAAATAAATTCGATTACTATTGGATGTTATTATCGCATGTGTTTCGACTCGAGCTACACAAATAAACAGGTTTGGACAACTGTTTGATAAAAAGTGATACTTGTTGGTATACTGTTACAGAAAATAAGGACTAGAAAAGATTACAACTTTCTATTGTTCGAATAAGGAGTTGAAGCTCAACCAACTTGGCCAAGTTCTTCGGTACCTTACAATAAATACAAACATTATTTCAGCTTTCTCACAGTTTGCAGATTATTTTTCCTATTCACGTTCACCAAAATTTTTCGGAAAAAATCAGTTTCATCTTCTTGATTTCCATCAAAATCTCATTGAACATCACTGAATCAACTATTTAACGAAGGTTATATTATCGAGTATGTTAGATAAGTGTTTACTGTTTCTTATAGTAAATGATATTATGAGAGTGTTATGTATTTCAATAGACAAACGAATTATGGAGCAAAAATCTTGGCTGAAAACTCTGCAATATTTTTAATAAATGATAAACAGAGATTGAAGTAGAAAATAATTGTGCAAAATTTTTTGTCAATACAATGAAACAGTCGATTACTATTATTTCTGAAACTCAGTAACTGTCTTGTCATTTTGTGGTGAATATTTAAAAAATCGCTGTTTCATCATAAAATGTATTCCCCATTAAAATGAGTGAAAGTAATTCCAAAAAACAATTTATTGAAACTGGCATGAAATTTTGTTACAGTTTCAGAGTGATTTCTTTTATTTCATTATCATTAATCGATAATGGATCATAGCGATTGGTTGATTTTCAAAAGGTAAGTTTTCAGACAAAATATCACAAAATTACTGTTTCAGGCAATTGTTATCACTAAAATGAGCTAGTATTTCGATGTTCATATTAGGGTTTGGACAATAGATGCAATTCTGACTTTCAAAAAATTAAAGAATGCAGAAATATTACTGAATCAAGTAAAATTTTTGAAACAGGAAAGTTTATTTGCGATTTCGACCGTCTTGAGCTAATCGATTTTATGTACTACCACTGATACATCTGACGCTTGTACTATTACGAACTATTATATTAGTTTTTAGTGTTTCAGGCTGATGATATTACTATTATAATTCAGTTCTAGTTGCTAACACAAACCCTCCCGTAACACATCTTGAGAAAAGTTTTGCAACGAGTGAACGAATCACAACACACGTAAGTGAAAAATTAAACAATCGTAGACTGTTTCTGTTGAGTATTTCATGAAACTGACGCTTTCTCATTCTTGATAGCGAGGAATATTCGTATCATTTTTTCGTTTATTATCAACTTATCACTGTTCTAACCAAATATTACTACCGTCCCATACATCACAGTGAATATGTGGACAACTCAAAAAATAAAATTTGAAACCGAATATACTTCGGCTGCAACAGAACACTTTTTTGATGAGAATTTTCTTGATACTAAATCAAATTTTTTACAGTTACAGTTGTGTTTATTGTATTTTTCGATCATCGATTCATACTGCTGTTCAATCCCGATGCCCGATAAAGTAGACGCATTGAAACGAAAAAAAAAGTTTCGTATCCAGAAATATTGAAATACTACAACATTTTTTAATGACACATATTCAATTGTCTATAAAGAACTGAGTAATATTTCTCTAAAAATTATGAGATACAGTCATGATGAAACTGTAATCAACACATTGTGTGCCAATCAGAATCCTTTTTTTTATTTTGTAGGGATACTGTACTTTTCCTATGATCTACCGTAGATTTTTCATAATAATAGTGGATACGCAAGGTTATGGATACACTGATTTGTAATTTTTTTATAATAACTTATAGAATTTTTGAAATAGTTAAAGCTGTCAAAATCAAGTATCAAACTTCTTTCCTATAATAATTCTGTTTCAAAATAGTGATTTCTTTTTTAAGTTGGTAGAATGTTACAGTCTTGCTATATTTTGTTCGAGAAAGTTTTCATAAACTTATGATTGTCTTCTAGTTTTGAGTACAGATGAAAAAGCAACGCACGGAGCTTTGCAAACATTTATTTGCAAATTTTTATCTTGAAAATAATTGAAGGTGATTGAAACATTAAAAAAAGTGTTTCCCTGTTTCAAGGTCAACATTTTCGAATATATTTTTGCCGACATCGTTGATTGGAAAAAAAGTTTCTTGAGTTGTGGCGGATCAGACTTACAGAACGGACATGCATGTATCTGAAAACTAGGGAGTATCTCGCTTTTTTTCCAGGAAGATCAATCAGTCATTAGTTTTCTGAAGCCATCTCAAAAATTCAAAATACTTTGGAACAGGAAAAATATTCTGTTCCAAACTTATTGAATATTGATGCGTACGACTAATTGACGAAACCTTCTAGAAAGAAGCGAGCATGTTAGATAAGATTTACTGTTTCAGACAAAGTATATTACAGATAAAGCTCATTTTTGAACCATTGACGAGGCTGTATCTGCTCCCATTATTTTTAGGAATGCGCATTCCCTCGCTATTAATAGATGTCTCGAAACATCACCGTAAAAGCAAAATAGTCGAAATAAGGATCGAATAAAACTTTGAAAAAAAATGGAACCGTCAAACAAAGTACTGTTTCAAAATATTATTTTCATAAAGACCAAAAAGTAAATTGTAATTAGAAAGACGTTGATTGATTACATAGAGCAAGTGAGTCATGAAAACACCTGTTTCAATAAGTTTTCAAATACCTGGATTTTATTGTTGATCAAATATTAACTAGGCTTTTTTGCTATGTCGCTACATTTCATATATTTTGGAAACTGTGCTCATTTCCTGTTTCAAAATACCATTTTTTTTGCCGATAAAAAGTCCTCAACTTTTGATGAAAGACAGGAATGTTCATTTACATGCAAAAAGAGTGACCAGTGTGTCGAATTGTTTTAGAAATATCCGATCCAGAAAAAGTGCAATTTTAGACAATTTTTTTTAGGAAACACATTAGACAATTCAAATTCATATAAAAACCAGATTTACAAGTTATCTTTACTATTACTAATGGAAAACTTCTGTCTGTCGTTTCGTTTGTCTGTCACTTTGTCCGCGGCGATTTCTCGGCCAGTTTCCATCCGATTTCGCCCAAATTTGACAAGGGGCTCAGAAATGGTGGCGCGAAGGTGCACGAGAAATATCTAAGTGATCTATCGAGTCATTCTCCTTCCAGAACCGATTTTAAGATTTAAACCTTACATTTTCATGTTTTCATTTTCAAAAATTAAATGTCACGTTCTATTTCAAAATGGTGTTTGTTTTTTTTTGACATTCATTTTTAGAAAGGAATATACGTTAGACCAATAATCAGAAATGACTATTCATATGCGGTTTTGCTGCTCAGTATGCACCATGACGCCGATTTTTCCCGAACATAAGGTTATACCCTAGGTGTTAACATATGAGAGAGGCTCGCGGTTCGAGTCCTAGATGCTGTAAAGCGAATGCACATCTTTTTCGACGGAACGGCCTCGGAGAGGCCGCCCCACTATGTCGCTCCTCATCGTTAGTACTAGCCGATGTAGCCAGATTTCATCTTTACCCGGCCTCGGAGGGGCCTCGCAGAGGCCCCGGAGAGGCCGCCCTACAAACTGGAAAAGTGTATTTATTTAGTTAGACGGTACTAGACGTAGCCGGCCCTCTCCGAGGTCCTGGAAAGGGACTGAAATCGAATGGGATAGTTGAAACCGGGGTCTTCGATAGGGAACGATTTTGGTTTTTTGAACAAATGGATTGAGTTGTTATTAAGTTTCTGTTGACTTTATTGTGCTGCCTTTTTTAAATCGCATCGAAACCGATCCCAATGACCAACTAAACCAGAAGGAAGTGACGGCGAAGCCGGCACGCACCTTCTGGTTATGTATATTCGATAAGTTTTTGAAACAGGGAAAGAATCAAACTGCAATAAATAATAAATTTCTCGATGATATGACCACAGCAACCGAAACCCATTAAGTCTTATAAAACTTCAAAGTATTTCTGAGAACTTCATAACAGTGAAGTTTTGTCCATTTCTTTTTTCTGTTTCGGAAAACTATGATACATAAGAAGTTTTGGTTATTTTTGTTTTCAGATATGGCACCATAAAGTCGATATCAGTAATTTAATCTGAAAATTTCAGACGAAAAGCTAAAAAATGGGTTTTGTCGAGGAATACACTTTTCTAAATGTTTCAGCACACTTCCAGATTTTCTCCTTGTCAATGAAAATATAACAACTAGCAGGTTACTAGTGTCAAGTTCACATTTGTAATTTTTACCCGAGTCCACACCATAGGAGAATCATCAGATATAATATTTTCTAGTACTCCTATGTTTCTGAAACTGAAAAAATTTCAAATTTCTTTGAAAAATGTCATTGTTTTGGAGAATATGAATCTGCAACAACAATTGTAAAGTTCAGCGAATGATAATCAATATTCATCGAATTACAAAAAAAAAATTCAAACTTCATATTCTACTCTCAGAACAGTAAAAAAATATTCCAGTTTCGAAAAACTTTATTATCTCAATTTTTCTGAACCAATATGATTCCTTTTGGGTGCTTTATTGGCTCAGTTTGAATTTTGGTTCCTGGATAGTTCGATCTAAAGATTTCAGATAAATAACTGGAAAGTTTTGCAACGAGTTTACCAATCACAACTCCCATTAGATAATTATACAGCTTTTTTTGATTATCAGTTCATGAAACTGTCAATTTTCACATTCTCAATAGTGATTATATTTCAGATCATTTTTCAAATGCACTTGTTCCAGCACACTCATTCAAAATATTAGACAACTTGAATCCTAGTATGTTTTTAATCAGAAAAAACACTTTTCGATAACAACTTTTATGAGAGTGAAATTATACTGGTTACTGTTTCACAAGGAAAGTATCCCAACTAAGTCTGGAATTGAGCATCGACACCTATCTCATGTTGTAGAGCATGGTCGATAACCTACAAATCACTAATCAATATCTGCCACCGAGTCATCTACAGTAATTTTTTGAATTGAAACAAGATCTACGGTACCCCAAAAATGGATATTTTGAGATAAAATTGATGTTGATTGAGTATTTGATAGTATAGTTAGTAGTTATAGACAACATTTATTGATGAAACCGCTCAAGTTTCAAATGTTGATGCATTGTAATAGTCTGATATTTGTTTCCATGAAACACCAAAAAAAAAAAAATAAAATAAAATAAAATTCACAAACAAAAATAAATTCACAACACGAGTGATTTTGTAAGCTGAAGACACGACAAAACTGAAACTTAACATTTTTCAAATTAATTTTCTGATTCTAAAGTAGGCTTATTTGATGGAAAATTGAAACGATTTGGTGAGTTTGTTCCTATTTTTTTCGGCTTCAACTGTTCTGGTTTATATTTTAACATCCCATTCAATTTTTGTACGACATTTCAGAATTCCACTTCAGTTATGTGATAAAGCGACAATTTTAGAGAAACAATTTGAAGGAAAAATTCATTGCACAATCAAAAACTAGTTTTAGGCTTCGAATGATATATTTAAAGCGAAACTGGAAAAAAAGTAGCTTCAGAAGTTTTCCAAACCAAAAAAAACTTTTTTCGTTCATCGTATTAATAATATTCGAGACAACATTTCTGAAACTTCACACTTTTTTTCGAAACTGTGCTGTTTCAATATACTTTTCTATTTTAATATGAATATCGTGATTTCAATTAATCGACCAAACCGACGTCATAACTTTCTAGCAAAACTTTTTTACACCTGAATTCTACAAATATTATACTGTTTCACTGCTTTCATTTGTGGATGTTTGGTATGAAAATATGATACTTTTGGTAGGTATTCAAGTGCACAGAACCTCATTTGAAATTGAAGAAGAAGTAGCAGAAAAGTGCTAATAAGTTTTTGAGATGAATCTTTTCTGAAACACGAAAAAAGTTTTTACTGTTTCAGTTTCATCGTATACTTTCAAATGCTCCACAAAAGTTGTTGTGACATCATTTGACGGGAATGATCATATCAGCTTGAAATAAACAAAATTCCAATGATTGTTTGTCGGATCAGCTTTTTTTCAGTTTCAGTTTCCATATTTCTTTCTGATATCCTCAGAGAATGTTGATAATGAAGTCTTGATTATTTAAAAAAAAACATTTGTCTTGTTTTTCAAACAAATTTACTGTTCCTAGATTCGGTGATATTATAATACGCAATAAAATTTTCGATGAACACCTACTCCATTGATTTCTCACACAGAAAAGAGACTTTTCTGAAAATGAAAAACCATAAAAAATAATGGTTCAGACAAAAGATAGTATTGGAAAAAATTTCAGTTTTACGGTTTGTTGCAGGATTGTGTGTCAAAAATACTTGATTGAAAATGATAGAATACTTGAATTGATGCAAAATCCACTTTGCTGAATTTTTTAAAAAAATTTCTCGCTTTTTTCTACATTGTCACAGTTTCTAGATTCGATAATATATTTATGCGCTGTTAACATTTTCGATAGTCAGAGTAGGTGTTGATTTCTTAATCTGAAAAAACTGACATTTTCCATTTGCGTTAAACAATTACAAGAAAACTCGAGTTATTTGCAATTTCCAATAGATCAATTATCTGCCACTATACCTGATGCAAGTAGTAATTTAAAATTTGCAATTTAAAAAAGCGATCAAATTATTTTGAAACAAATTGTTTGATAGTGTTTGATACGACTAATGACTGGACCTCAAACTAGTATTGTTCAAAAGTTTTATGAGATAAATGTTTTTTGAAACCGCAATTTTATCCTACATTTTTTCCGTGATATGGCTGGGAACGTGGTTCAGTAGGAGTTGCGAAAATGTGAAAATCTTTACAGTTTTAGTCGTAATGTACTTTGTCGATGCACTAGAGCTATCGAAATCTGTCTGTATATAATATCATCAAGAAACAGCGAACTGTTTTGCCATTCAACATCTAGGAGAAATCGGTGGTCTTCAAAAAGCACCTGAAAAACAATACGAGTAACAATGGGCTAGAATACTGTGTACAGTTAGCAGAATAATCTGTTTCCATAAAATTAGTTCTATCAAACTACCCCATTATTGCGTCAACTAACAACACAATCGAAAAATCTTGAAATATGGATCTTGTAGGTTAAATTTTTACTGATTACGACAAAAAATATTTTTGAAAAAGTCATTCGCTGACTAAAAGAATATATCAGGGTTTTCGCTACAGAAACACCAATCAAAAAATATGCTTGAACAAGTTTAAATGGGGACTTTATGAAACAAGATTTTTTTGTTTTTTTTTTTCTGTTTTTTTAATTTGTTCCAGTTTCAGCTTCATAAATTGTATCGAATGATCATTTGAATGTTACTGATATAGTAGAAAGAAAAAGTCGAATATCGAGATACTCTATTATAATCAACAATGCATTTCACCAAAATTGAATCCACTGCTGAATCTGCTATTCTTTTTGAGAACTCAACAGTTCGGGTTTTGGCTACAAAGAGAAATAATTTCAACTCAGTTGGACAAGAACTAAGTCGCAAAGATATGTTTCTTCCGAAACTAGTGCTCAATTCAATGTGATTGTAGTAACAAAGTTATTACGAGGTATATTGATATTATGAAACAGCATATAGATGCACCATGTATTTGAGTTCTTTGGTCTATCATGTTCTGAGTATGAATATCGCATATTTTGTTGTTCTTTGCTCGATTGTTTAGTATCAGTATAATTCTCGTAGTTATAATCATGATCATAAAATATGGAAACAGTGAGAAACATATTTTTCCTGTTTTCATCTCATCGTTTGGATGAAGTTTGAATATCAAACCGATCAAAACAACTTCATTTGGAAAAATGTGTTTCAGTGTGAGAGAACCAGAAATGTTGGAGCAGTTTCAGCATATATCTAGCTCAAAAATTCTTCATTCTACCAATTTTTGAATCGTAAATTTTCGGTATCAAAACTTGTTGAAACTGAGAACAAGCACTTACCTTAACAATTTCCTATACACTATGAACTGAAAAAAGTTTATCATAATAGAGAAACCAGTAAAGCAACATAAAATATTTAAAAATGAATAATATCAGAAACCGAAAAATTTATGTTTTTGTAATTCAAACTATGTATGCAGTGTGGAATGTTCTCTGATGATTTCAATTTGTTCTTTATCAGATTAGGAACATACGAATGCTTGAAAATACGAAACAACTAATTTTATTAGCATTATTGCTGCAGCGAGCAAACCATTTTATTTTGAACGAAATGTTTGTCGAGCAACTGTCAGTTTCTTTTTTTTACTAACAATTTCAGCAAGATTTCTGTTTCAAAATTATAGTAACAAGTAGCAGCTTGAAATTCAATGCTCTTTGTTGAAAATCGAGTTGAAATTTAGATTGGAGTAAGTTTATTAATGAAAAAAGAATCAAAAGTAATGTATGAAATGTGATAAACAGTAAAACATTATTTCTGGCTAGAGACAGCATGTTCGTTTTTTTCAACTGTTTCCGCATATCGGGAAAAGAAAATTAATTCCTAATTTTTCAGTTATTAACTAACAAAGATTAAAAAAGTCTTCAAAAGTATGAAAATTTTCAGTTTCAAAACATCATTTTTAGCCAGAAACAAATAACATTTTTGATCCGATCATTTTGATTAATAATAATGTTTTGCATTCTAAAAATTTTTATAGAAGTATCTGAAGCATAATTCTCTTCCAAGATAGTCAAAAATGATCAGAGGGTTACCTTTTAGGATGTGTTTTCTCATTCGCTAGATGTAAAAATTTCACTACTTTTTTAAATTTCACTATTTCACAAAATTTCACTACAAATTTCACTTACTTTTGAATTTAAAGTTTTTTTTGGAATCAGAGAAAATATTTTTCTGACTAATTGAAAGATTTATCATCCAACTATTAGTTTTTATTATAAGAAATTTAGTATTGAAAACTTTTTGAAACAGTAGGAGAAAGTTTCTGTTTCAAAATATCACAATAATCTGATATAAATTATTTTCTTTTAATAGTCACGCTTGGTTTTTTTGCAACCTACAATACTTGATGAACTCAAAAAACTGTCGACTGATGGCTAGAAATAGTCAGAAAACTAGGGCCATCATTCCAATAGGATTTCCATTAAAGATTCAGTTTCAAAGTATCATATTTATGGATTCCCTGTTCCAAATTGCCCCCCCCCCCTTGTTGAGGATAAAGGATAAAAAACTCGGGGTAAGACAAAACAGACATGAATTTTTCAGTTTCGAAGTCACACTTTAAAAAATTGGAAACAAGCACAGTAATAATAATCTCGGTCATTTGAATTATAAAAAGTAGAGAAATTTCGTCATATGTATCTGATAATAGACAATGTTTATGAAGTAATCTCTATATGACACTGAATTGAGAAGGTGTGTTTGAAACTTCTTTTTTTTTAATTACTGGCTCAGAGTTCGTTGAATTTTCATGAAACAATATTTTTTTGAAGGCAATTATTAAATAGGCATGCAACCTCTTTTGCTAAATTTCTCAACTTTTCGAAACAGTGACGGTGTTTTGTTTCAAAATAATTGTTTTCTTGATGATATAAATTGACAGGCTCTGATTATTACCGCAAAATTTTGGATCTGTAATAACATTTCCAGTTTCAGAGAAACTATAACTTCCGACATATTTGATAACCCCAGTGGGTTCAGCTCTGTTTCTTTTTCTGAAGTTTTTAGTTTTTTTTTGTTTTGCAGAGAAGTTTTCTTTTAATTTGTTTTTATTTCGTTTGACGAAGAGACAGATATCAATTCAAAATTTCTTGAAACTTGAAAAGAATGCACTTTTGGAACATAAATTTCACATTTGTGCAAAACCTGTTGAAAAAGTTCAGGGTAAAAAACTAAAAGCTCATCTTGTAAATGAAATTACTAAATATGAAATTGAGATTTACATAAAAGTAAAAAATCTGTAACAGGAAAATTTTTTCTGTTTTATGAAATTAATTTTTTAATGTCACTTTTTATTTAACTGATGAGTTATCCAGCTGGAAACATGAACGTATCCATATCACACTTGTATAACGCAAAGATACATATACCCAAGCTATCCAGATATCGAACTAAAAATAAGTAAAAAAAATTAGGTTGTCTAATTATTTCTAGCTACTCAAAGACATAGCAAAACCACATTGAAGAAGATTATTCGGGTTTTTGAAATTTCTGAAATTGTAAGTTTTTTCAATATATTTAGAAGGCAATGCCATTTCTAGAACTTTTATAGGTGTTGAAACTCAAAAAAATTACAGTTACAGTTATCACATTTTGCGAACTGAACTGCCAAGGGGTTGATAAAAACGGAATCACTGTTTCAAACTATCTTTTTATCAAATGATTATGTATCGGTGATTGTTTTGATGATTCCAGGGATAAAACAAAAAATTTCAGCCATTTAAAAAACATAAACATCTCTGTTTCGAAATATAACAAGCCTAGACAATTGAGAGCATGGACAGTAGTCTTTAAGGCCAATTGAGTTGTGAAAAAATAGCGGTCTCTCCTTGTTTCATCAGTGTGTCTTCATACGAACAACGTTTATGAAGTAATCTTGATTTGAAACTGTGTCGAAAAAAAGTAGTTGAAACTCTAAAAAAAGTTTTCTGTTTCAGAACCTCATTTTTTAAATTTTCCTAAAAAACAGTGATTTAGTTATAATGATAAGTTTTTTTGAATCGAAAATATATTATCAGCGCCCTTTGAATTTCCTTGAAATCGTTTGAAATGACAGTAAGCCGTCATCAATCAAGGCTGGAGCATTGTTACTAGATTTCTCAACTTTTGGAAACGGTGTAAATTTTCGGTTTCGAAATATCTCTTTTTCGATACATATTGACAAACTTTGATAATCGTTGTAAATTGGTTCCGATGAGTTTATTTGATAACAACAATCAGGAATATAATTTTCAGTTTCAGAGTGACTATAATCTCAAAGATTTTTTTATATCACCAATGGATTTCGTTGTTTCTTTTGTGAAAAAATTTTATAATTGGAAAATTTTGAGCTGAAATAAGGATTAATCTAATTGACTTCTATCGTTTGATCAACATAAGTTTGGAACTTTTTGAACTTGTAATGTATGCGTTTTTCTATCGATCGTTCAGAAATTTTTTCAAATAATCACTGCTTTTTGTGAAATATAAATTCAAAATTGCAACAAAGTTTGTAATCTTTCGCGCATGGGTTGTGGCACTTAATCTTTTTTTTTCGGGGATCCCAACAGTTTTTTTTTCTGTTTCGAAAAATATCAACACATCAACTTTTCCAAATGTACAATCCAATACAATGCACACTGTTTCAGAACATACATGTATTGTCTACGTTGAACATTATTTGTTTTACATTAGGTGTCCTTTTTTGCAGCCAAAAATTTTGTCTGAAAATTGCTGTTTCAAAATATCATTATCATCAAGAAACTCTTGCCAATTGCAATTTGGGCATTCATTCCGTCGGAAATATATCTAGACCAATTTTGTGTCAATCATGATAAGATTAGGGAAAATACAAATCAAGAACACCGGAGTTTTTGTGAAACAGTAATTTTCGGAAATGTTTGAAACTGATGATGTGATATAAAAATAATGTAGGACAAGAACTTATCGAATAACTGAGAGACACGGTTATTTCTAAAATTGAAACTTTTTTGAAACACGAAATTTTGTTCGGTTTCAGATTTTATATTTTTCTGAGTGTGTTTTCGAGACATTGATAATGATTCCTTTGAGTTTTTCAATTACAATATTGGCAGAGTTGGAAAAAATTGACTCTGGAAACTTGTCAGACTTCGTTAGTTCACGATTCAAATGGGATAGCTTCAAGAAAAACGTTGATTGTTTTTCACTGTTTTCAAGTATCTTGAAGAATAGAAAACTTGAAATCTTCTATTGACTCGTTGTTCTATGAGAGTTTCTGATACAAGTTTTTTAGTTTCCGATGAACAGTTTGAAATATTTTCGTGTGAAAAGCTTTAGTCATGCTACTACCACACAAACATATAAAGTTTCGTGCCTTACCATCAAAACTCGGTAACACTAAAATTGTGAAAAGTGTGGTTTTTGGAATTGTTGAATCTTCTACATTTTTGGAAACATGCATTTTTCGCTGTTTCGAAATATTCACATATTTTATCCAAATACTATTGTTATAGTGGTCTTTCATCTCTGTATCCATATTATTATTAGTTTGAAAGTGCTGAAACTGTTTATTTTCCATTCAAACACATCTTTTCATTTCAAAATGAGCCGAGCATTTTTTTTCCTAGTTGTATCTGATATCAGTTTCAAGATAACGTTTTTACTCTCAATCAGTTGGTGATTTCAGTTTAGATCCGGCATAAGATTTCTCAAACCTTGAATATTTTCCAAAACTCGCTTCAAACAAACAAACTTTGATCATTTTCCAAATAAATTGTTTCTCGAGTAACAGTAATTTCAGAGTAATTCCAGCCCAAGAGTTTATCTAAAATTTGCAGTTATTTAGGAAAGTGATCAGCTGTCAGAAACTAAATCTTGAAGTTTTCTTACTGATATTTCAAGTTTCTGAACCGGAAAAAGTTTACTGTTTAATAATATCATTATTATTTCGAGAAATTTTCTCTGAATATTGAGCCGTTAAAACGAAATTCTCAGCAAATACAGAAAAATTATGATCAACTTCATGATAAAGTCCCTGTTTCAAAATATTGTTGTCAGTTATCAAAGATATTTTTATTTTTGATATGAACGTTGTGTTTTCCCTCAAAAAGTTTATGATAATGAAAGTGTTCAGATGTCGCAGACAAAGAAGGTTGAGGGAAATTGATTTTTTTTTGGATACGTTTTTCTTGGTATGAAACGACAGTGACATTAATTATTGGAACTCCATTAATGAATTCAATCTTTGGTAAAACTGCAAATGTTTGCTGTTTGAAACTACAACGTTCCACGAATATATTTTCTCTTTCGAGAAATTTGGATTTCAAAAAATCGTTCTTACTTTGAATGTTTTATCAGTTTAGTTAATTATCCGTCTTATTGATACTTTCCAGAAAGTTTTTTATAACTGTATGGCTAAGTGGTATCGGAACATGTCTCATTCTGTTTTGGAACAAAAAAACATTGCGAAATTTTCCAACAAAAATCTTTAAATTTTTTGGAGAAGTAAATATTGAGCTAAATTCCAACACTCCTGGAGCAATTACGATCAGTTTTCTCGAAAGAAAGTGACTACAATTTTCAATTAAGAAACAGGAACGTTTTCCCTGTCTTGAAAGTTTTACAAAACAATGAAAGATGAGAGATATATCTATGGAATAATGGGTAGTCAATAAAATCAGTATACTATATCCTCAGAACAGACTACTGTAGCATCAGAGTAGAAATAAACGATCGAACATTGTTTTAAAAAATTTGCAGTTTCAAATTAATAAGATGTTTTTGAATCCCAGTACCAAAAACGTTTTTTTCCTCTGACCACAAAAACCAAAACCGGAGAAATATCTTCCAATCAAGACGTCTTTCTGTAGCTGAAACTCGGTATAAAATATCAACAAATTTTTGCGTTTCGGTAAAATAGTTTATTTCCAACAGTAACTGATTCGTTGATCATCATTCCTATTCGAAACTGATTTATCGATTGTCGTATGAAAAATACTATTGAAATGGAAACTTTTCTGTCGGTTTCGCAAACTTGGTAAGTAATAGGCCCGAGCCGTTCTTTATCTTTCTACTAATATCTAATGTTTCAAGATGATCTCATATTCTTTTCGATAACTATCTATGCTTGTTGGTGCAACTAATAACCAAGAGAAATTTTGATAAAACTTCATTATTTCCGAAACAAATTGCTTCAAACGAACAAACTTCAATCAATTTCTCCGCAACAAAAACTTTTCAAACATTGTGGAAATCGAGAATGATTGAAACTGTAAATATAAACTTGTCTCTAATAAAACATTCATATTTTTCACTGTTTTTGGTATTTTATATTTTTCTGTAAAGGTTATTTTCTCCACTAACTTTCTCCACATTTATACTCAAAATGTTGACACACTTTTGCTTTGAATACGAAGATACATGAGAAGATACGCCATGGCCTAAAAATACACACTTCTGTATTTTCTCATTACAGCGAGCCATCACTATGTTATAATTGAAATCAAGAATTTTTCCCAGTTTTAGAAAAGTTTCTGAAACTGCGAGCAAGTAATTTTTTCTTGTCAAAGTTGAGATGATCCCACGGTTTTTGGTTACAACTGGGAGCAAGTACGAAAATGTCACAAGAAGCAAATAGACAAAGATGAAATCCTAGTTCAATAGTTTTTGAAACTGTAAAATTTTTCCGCTTCAAAGTGTGCAGTTCTGTCTCATGAACAAGTTTTGTGACTGTGTCAAGCAAACTGAAACAAAATTTCCACGATAGTTGTTGAAAAAACGTCTGAAATATGAAGTTAAATCTTGAAAATTTCTGTTATTTTTTAAATGGATTTTTGACACGTGAATAGAAGAGAAGCAGTATTTTAGACCTAAATCACTGTAACTTCATGGTTTGAAACAGGAATTTTCAACTAGGTGACAGAACATATCTTTGTTTGAAATGTTTTTTTACTGTTTCCAAGTTTCGTTTTAACACAAAACACTGAAGTTTTCTGATACTCTTCTCAAGTTCCAGGGAAAAATTTAGCATCGAAAAACCAGTGACACAAAGCTTACAGTAACTTTAGAATAGAATTTACCAGTTTCAGCATAACATTTTGAGATATATTTCAATCCTGCAAGTCTTCCAAGCAAAAAGTTTTGCAGCTACCTACGTCAACTCCTTGACACCAATTTTTTGAAGATGTTGAGGTACAGCTTCTAAAACCTGAAAAATTATTCGATGTTTCAGAACATTCACATATTTTATATTACATAATCTGTTCATTTTCCTTTCAAGAAAGTCTAATCATTGTTGCCTCATAAAATCTAATGTTTCAAGATTTTGTAATATTTATATTGATAACTATCCCAATTAGTTGGTTGGTGAATTCCCGTTGAGATCCAACAGAAATTTTCTTTGTAGAGTTTTCCGTTAGATTATTTCTAACAACCAAACTTTGATCATTTTCAGAATGAATTATCTCTCGAGAAACAGTAATTTCCAAATAATTCAATTAAAATATATAACTTGCAATTTCCTAATACAAGGAACAACCACATGTAGCACATTAGTCTTTGAAGATCTTCGCTGAAACTCTATATTTTGTGAAACTGAGAAAGTTTTCTGTCTCAATATACCGTCATGATAGTGATTAATGCTCAAAATCAATTTCATAATAAAAATCCTGTTCCAAAATAAATTTGTAACAATCAAAAACATCATCAGTCTTGATAGGGCTTCAAAGTATCGTTGAGAAACAATAAGTCAATTTTCGAATGAAGTGCTTCCCATTTACAGTGTAAAAGATTTTACATATCGGTCACAACACTTTTTGTAGCTACACTCATGAATTTAATACTTTTTCGAAACTGAAAATGTTTCGGTTTAAAACTACAATGTTCCATGAATAAATTTTCGTTAGATGCGTATAAGTGAGGTGATACTAGAAAAAAAGATGAATAATATCAGACTAAGCTTCGTGTTTCAAGATGTCGTTCTTACTGTTAATATTTCATCAGTTTTTATAGAAAGATGCTATTATTACTCAATACATCATTTACAACTGAACGGCTAAGTTTTCTGAGAACATGATTTATTCTGTTTCAAAACAAAATTTAACGCCGAAACGACAACTATCTTCAATCGAAACAATCTGCACTTGACAGAATGATTTTGGTCAAACTAGCAGAACAGTAACGATGTGCCTCCTAACAAGAATTTCTAGAAATTTCTGGCAATCAATATTGTTTGAAACTGAAGAAGATGTTATGTTTGGCTCTCCGAAAGGAATTCTTTTGACATACTGCTGAAATCATTTTAGTGCACAGAGAAAAAAAAGTTTTTGAATGATGATTTTCAGTAAGTGTTCATCTATTTCCTTACTGTTTCAACTGCAAAAGTTGTATAGGATGATCATTGAATGTCAATTCGTTCGTTGAATGATTGAAGCTGTACAATAAAGTCGATGAACATTTGCGATTACTAATGTGGAAATATGACATCGAATTTTAAGAAGTGTGATTGAAACATGACACGTTTTCAATTAGCTTCAACAGAACTCATATGGTGGGCTAAATTATCGATGAAACAAAGAAACTAGCCATCTTTAGACTAAAATGTTTCTCAAGAAAAACTTTTTTCTCATAGTGATATCATCGATTCATTAGTTCTCGTTGTGAAATATCTCACAATAAACATTTTTGAAACAGGAAGTTTTCTGTTTCAAAAATTTGCAATATAGTGTTAAAAATTATTTAGTTTCGATTACACTCTGAACACCAAATGGAACTCGAAAGTATTCAAATTGCACCACTTTCAGCTAATTTGATTTGGCCTCTTGACTAAATTGTTTCATGTTAATGAACTTCCACTAATACAACTGTTTCTAAATGTACTGCTTCACTATTTGTTGTTGAACTATCAATCCGCAACTGTAATGAACTTCATATTTTTAGAGCCTTTCGAAACGGAAGCAAAATATAAGCAGATGTCATTGAGAGAAAAATATGCAGAAAATCTATGAGATCATTCCTGAAACGGTGAGTTATTTTATAACAACTGAAAATCATTTTATAGTAGTCCTACAGAGAGTATAATGTTTGGGATAAAAGCTCATTTAAAATAAAACAACTTGAAACCGAATACGAAACTCATTTGTTTTTCTGTTTCAAAATGATCTTAAATTGTCAATAATTTTTTTTATTGACTGAACAATCCACTTTTTTCGGTTTTTGAAGTATTATGTTGTTTAATCGAGTTTTTGTTTTCCAGTCCTCCTTCATTTTTTATTTGAGGTATGATGAACCTAAGGATGAAAATGCACACTTTTTGGTATTTTCTTATTATTTTTAGAGCGCGAAAATGAAAGGAAAATCAATTCACTCAAAAAATGAAAGTTTTTGACAATTTCTGAAACTGTAAGTTGTTCGGTTTCAAAATGTTTATATCGATTTTGAAAGTTTTTCAATTTCAATGGTTTTTTATTTGAAGATAGTAACGTCATTATGTTTGATCCACACTTCTCTCAAAGCGCTCTTCCAGGAACGGAAAAATGGATGATAAGAACTGATAACTGGTATTTGGATGAATTGTCGAAAGCCACTGCCATTTCTCAATTTTCAGCTTTTTTGAAACACAGAAAGATACCGGTTTCAAGTATTATACTTTTCTGACAGTATTATCACGAACTTGATACATAAGTCACCTCTGCCTATCATTGTTTTTCTAGTAATATCTAATGTTTCAAGATGATCTCATAATCTCAATGATAATTATATCAGTAGTGAATTAACAAGGCGCATTCGGAAATTCAAAAATTTTTTAAAACAGTATTTCATTATTTTTCAAAGAAAAAGTGCTTAAAACGAACAAACTTAGATCAACTTCCAAATGAAACTTTTCAAGAGAGACAGTAATTTCAGAATTTTTTCAATTCGAATGTATATCTGAAATTCCCATTTTCTGACTGAAACAAACACACAGTCTCACATTTACTCTTGAAGATCACTACTGAAACTCAACAGTTTCTGAATCGGCGAAATTTTAAGGTTTTTTTTTGTAAGTGGTTGGCTCCGTTTTTTTCAGAACATATATCAATTTCTTTGAAAACAAATGAAAATTGCAAAAAAAATAAAGATGATATTTGCTTAAAAAACTGAATTACTCCGCTTTACTCTCATTTTCAAACTGAGGAACCATGAATTGCTGCATAACAAATACTGGCTCTGTTCGGGTAAGGGGGGCTTTAGCTAATAAAGAGGGCCTATAAAAATAAAGAGGGCTTTTCGATAAAGAGGGCTCTAAAAGATAAAGAGGGCTAAAAAGATAATAAAGAGGGCTTTTGGATATGTAGGGCTTTTGGATAAAGAGGGCTTATAAAAATAAAGAGGGCTTTTGGATAAGTAGGGCTTATCAGATACCAAGTTAACTTGTACTGTTTTTCCACTATTTGACAGTATTCAGTACAGTCAATAGCCCTCTTTATCTTGAATAGCCCTATTTATCCAAAAGCCCTACATATCCAAAAGCCCTCTTTATCCTGATTAGCCCTCTTTATCCAATAGCCCTACATATCGAAAAGCCCTCTTTATCCTGATTCGCCCATTAGCCCTCTTTATTTTGTATAAGCCCTCTTTTACCCCTTAAGCCCCACCTACCCGAACAGAGCCCAAATACTTGTAAAACTTTCTGATAATCGAGAATGATTGAAACTGTAAATATAAACTTGACTTCAATAAAGTAGTCATATTTTTCATTGTTTTTGATATTTGTTATGTTTCAGTCGAGATTATTTTCTACAGTAATATATTTTTCTTGCTCATTTGCTGTAAGGCACACTTCTGTTTTCAATTTTTTGTCAACTGAGAATACATCTTCATAGTAAATCGTATAGCACTTAATAAAGCTTTTGATAATCAATATTGTTTGAAACTGAAACAAATTTCGAAGCATATGATAAAATAATTTAAAAATAGATTCATGAATCTTCTATTTCAATGATTGATTCGTCTTTTACTGTTTTTAGTATTTTATATGTTTCTTGTCGATGTTTTTTTCTTCAGTAACCATTCGACAAATGTCCCTAAAAACATGCATTATGTTGAAAATGTTGATATGCATTTGCTTTAGAAAAACAGAGATATATAAGAATAAATGAGAAGGAGCACAATGATGCAAAAGTGAAAAATGTTCGATATTTTTCAATTTTTTTTTGTTGGCCCACGAGTTGCTCTGATCAAATACAGAAATTGGTGCGCGACATTACGAAATTTTTGAAACAGCACATTTTCTTCATTTGCATTGATACAGTTTACTAAAAACCCGGTTTTGTTTGAATATCATTGGAAGCACAGAAATTTCACAAGAAGCAGGTACAATTGAATCGGCTCACAGTATAATAGCTTGTAAAACGTAATTTTTTTCCGTTTCAAAGTGTGCAGTTTTGTCTTCTAAACTAGTTTTGTCACTGCGTCAACAGTTATGATTCGAACAAAAAATGATGACCCTCCAGCTAAAACTTCAAATGGCATCTTGAAAGTTGAACCTCTAGCTCAAAAATTGTAATTTCCAACACACCTGGAGCAATCACGATCAGTTTTCTCGAACAACAGTGACTAAAAACTTCGATTACAAAACAGAAAAATTTTGACTGTCTCAGAAATTTCACAAAACATTGAAAAAATGTGTGAAGAGACCATTTTCATTGTTGCAAAATTTGGAACAAAACATTATGGTTAGCGAGTTTGGTTGAAAAAATAAGAAACTAGCATGAAAAAATCCTATTTTGCAACAGAAAATTTCAACAACAGTTTGAAAAGTATACAGTTCCTTGATATCATTATTTTCATGCTCATTTTTCTTGTTTCAGTAGTGCAAGTGTTTATTATTCAAACGCAATTTGAATCACCATTACCAAAAATCATCTCCATAAATTGATGATTTGAAACTGAAAAAATAGCAAATTTAACTTTGACCGTTTTGTCTGAGAAATAATTATTCACAGTTTCAGTTATAATTCTCAAAACATGTTTTTGTGTTTTCAACAATTCTGCCATTGGTGGGAGAATAACTTTCTCCATATTTATCTCACTGAATGAGCAGGAACAGGCGAAAACTTTTAGAATTGAAAAAATCGAATTTTCACACGACTAAAGTTTAATGTCTGAAAAAATAGAGATAGTAATAAAAATATGTGTGAAACAGGTTTCACTTCCATTTGAACTTTAAGTTTTGTCGAGTTTTGCCTGTTTCAACAATTTCGTAAGCATGTTGGATATAAGTTTGAATTGCTTGATTGCCGATAAAAGTAGTATGCTTCATTAGACCAGAAAATAGCAACAACAAGGGAGAAGTACCGTAATCGAACAGTGTCGGAAAAAATCCTGTTTTACAAAACCAATATTTCTCTGAATTTTATCATTGCTGCAATTGAGCTCCTGTTTATGTACCCCAAAGTTTCGATTTGTTTCGACATGGAAATTCTCGATGAACAAAAACAATACAAAGAATATTCCCATGATGGTAAAATGAATCAATCTGACAATTATTAGTCACTTTGAAAATTCCTCTTATTTCATGAACCTAAATAGGAAAAACAGATCTGTTTTTTTCTGGAACTGAAAATTGGTATAAAACATTAGAAGATTGGACCTTTTGAGTGAAATAATTTATTTGAAATCGTTAGCTTATTTCCTGCGCTACCTATTTCCTATTTGGAAGTGATTTGCCAATGATCCTATACTACAACTATTGAAATTGAAACAGTAATATCAAATTTTTAAAAAACCACTTGTGAAGTGGAATGATGGCATGAAGATAGATTTCATAGAATACTGATTCAAAAGAGTTGTATAACTGAAATAGGATCAGTAATTTTTTAGTACGGAAAAATTTTTCATATGAATATTTGAAGCGGAGGGAATCATCCCATTCAAAACGAGTGACCCATAAAAAGTATGTGAAATGATAAAAAAAACTTCCTTTCAAAATTGTAAAACTCGGAGTAAGCAAGATGCGTGACATTTTTTTCAGGATAATTTTTTTGCAGTTTTAGTACACATACATTTTTGACTTTTTCTCCACCATCCCAATGAGTCCAGAATATGTTGTTAAATAAAAACATCTTTGAAACTGTAAAAATGGATTATCAATGTTTCAGGGGTGTGTCTTCCAACGACAGATATTATATTTTCAGAAATTTTTTGTCATTCGAGCAAGTTCAGATATATTAGGATAACGTTTCAGAAATCAATAGATCAGCAAAAGATTCACGAAAAAATTTGATAAAAATGGAAATATCTTTTCGATAAATCCCTGCTTCAAAATCCCCGCTTTAAAAACATCACATATTCTTACATTATTACGGTCTTGTGATTTTCTATATGTGGGACTGATATGAAATAGATGTACTGTTTGAGGGAAAAAATTACAGTTTCATTTGAAAAAAATATACTGGACTTGCTGTGATGATGCAATGAGTTGGTTGATTTCAAACCGATTACAAGAGACATACACATGATTGTTATTAATTATAGAGTTTCAACAATGGCCAGAAATCCTAAAAATATTGCGTATGAATCAGCAAAGCTATATCAAATCGAAAAAGATGAAATTAAGAAAAAAAAATGTTTTTTCAACCCTTACAGACTGTGAAATTAAAAAAAAACTCAGTGGTCAAAAAACTACTTATCTGGTTAAAAATCCATCTAACTGTATGAACGAAATGTGAAAAAAATATACCGAAACGAGGGTTTATAGAAGTGAATTGGTACTAGCAGGAAAATGATGAGTTTCTTTTATATCAATTGTCTGAAACAGTATTCCGATACAGTTTTCGATGAACAATTTTGAGTTTTTGTACTTTTTTTCTAATTCTAGTGCTGCCCGTTTTGAGCAAACTATTTTTGTTCAAATCCAGTAATTCCAAAACTGTATCACACACGATTCCACCTTTATATGTTGGATGAATCTGGAAATAAAATAACTTGTTCAAAATGTATTGAATTAACAAAATTTATTCTATTGTAATTACAAAAATTTTGATGCTTCATGATACCGCAATATTTTCATTTTATTTTTTGGTTTTGATTCACCGTTGACTATTTCTT
This sequence comes from Caenorhabditis uteleia, assembly GCA_963573275.1. Lineage (NCBI taxonomy): Eukaryota > Metazoa > Nematoda > Chromadorea > Rhabditida > Rhabditidae > Caenorhabditis > Caenorhabditis uteleia. The sequence continues at coordinate 3,236,476 of OY752135.1, read as the reverse complement.
GGTATTTTCAAACCTTTGGAACAGAAATAAATCTACAAGTTTACAGATAGAACAAAATTAGGGATTTTTCATGTTTTATGATATGAAAACTTATTCAGAAGTACAAAGATGACGTCGTACCAAATACTCTGTTTTATTCAATTTTCATGTCTTTTTTGAAACCGAGTTTTTTAGTTGTCGTTTCACTAAAAGAAAACTCCGAATTTTATGAAATTTTTTTTGCTTTTTTCGACATAGCTAGATGAAATAATTGTTGCAAGAAACATATGAGGCGAGAAACGTATGTTTTGAAACCGGAAAATTTTTGACTTAATGCTCAATCAACAGAACAATAACTTCAAAATATATTGACAGTTTCAAAAAGTGTCTATCTATACAATGTCAGATGTGGTTGATACTACAACATCCAAGCTGAATGGGAAAATTTTGAGGAACAAAAAAATAGTGTGCAGTAATAGAAAATCCACAAAAATGGAAAAGTGTTCAACATAACTAATACAGTTTCAGAGAAACGATATGCTGATTCGGTAATCATTATCATTCAATATTTCGAAAGTTGGTCAAAACATTATCGTCATTTTTGGTATAGTTTTCATTCAAACTGGAATCCAGTATTGATGTTGTACCAACTTTGCTACAGAGTTCATACGGAATTGGAGAGAAAAAACTAGCAGGACAACATTCTATTGTGCAACAGAAGTTATTTTCAATAAAAAATTTGAGAAGTTATACCGTTTCATGATATTTTTACACCTATTTTTCCAAATTCAGTTCATTTGCCAAAATATATGAAACTACAAACTTATTCAAAGCAAATATACGGAACAGGTATTTTTTACTGATTCGAAAAATTCATATTCTCCAGGGTTTGCTATATTCCGGCATCAAAAAATGGCATCCGTAATATTTTCCTCATATTTCGTTTTTATGTGCTCTTTTTAGTCATATGTTTTTTATCTTTTAACGGCAGATATCTTATTTTCGAAAACGTTATGGCTCTAATGATCCAACACCATAACTGTTGTGACCGATAAAAACAGCAAAATTTGAAAGTTTTGAAACAGCAAATATGTGATTTTAGCCTACGAAAAAATATTCATACCAGTTTCAAAAAATTTTCTAAAACAGAACAATTTAGATGTTTCTGATAATAGAAAGGAACATAATATCGATTGGACAAAAAATTGCAATTTTGCAAAAGCTATGTTTTGAAGCATCATTCAGGCTTTCCAAAATTAGAAAATTGAAAAAAATGAACAGCGACAATAGTGAAGAAATGACTTATTTTACACTGTTTGATACTAACCATGAAACAGAAAATTTTAGAAATTTTTTCAGAACTGTTCGTTCGTATCTAAAATTTGAGTCGTCTTCAAGAATTGGTCTTTTCCATAATCTTAATTTTTCTCTCTGATATTACCATTTTTTCGGTTGAGCTGTTCAATGAAAAGTCTGTGAAACTGCAGTAACATTTTTTCAAATCAGAAAAATTCACGGATACAGTCATTGTTTTTGAGATATGATATTTTACATCTGATAGTGAGATTGTTGATGACTAATTTGAAGTTTTTACAGGACAAGGAAATGAAAGCTATATCTGAATAACTGAAAAATTCAGGAAGTTACGAAATTTACCTGCATTGTGAAACAGTTTTTTCTTCGATCGGAACACATAGCTGCAGGTGAAGATTTATTTAGTGTTTCCGGTTTCAGCAAATTTTGTTTTATTATTGTGGTGAATCCGCGGGGATTCGCCAGGCCCGCCCCTATCTCCTCGGAGCCCCTATATAAGGAGCCCCTGAGAGATAGAGGGCTGGTCTGTCTCCCCCACGGCTCCCCCATTCTAATGTATACTTAATCCGTACACCATAATAAACCGCTTATAATATTCACTGTCCGATACAAGATATGAAGCGTCATCCTACTCACCTCACCTGCAGAAGGATACGGTGAGGATCCTCTTCCCAGGATCCTACCGTATTACATGGAGGTTCCCACCTTCGAACTCAAGAAGGTCGCCGGAATCGAGAAGACAGAAAATATGCCTGCAGAGAACTAGAACAAAACGGACTCATATATCAAGAAATATTTATCCATGAAAGAAAGAAACAACAAAAAGCGGAATAACGTAATGCCAAACCGGGAAAATCGAGAAAGTAGAAGAAATAAAAGAAGAGAAGATGATACTGGAACAATACTTGAGGAAATAGATAATGAAATTTATTAGGAATCATGTGATGAAATCGGCAGGGATCAACCGACAAGTTGAATTGACAATGGTCTACTCCGATTGGAATTGAAAGTTGACAAACAACAATCACATCAACCTGAAATTTGGGATCCCACAAATCAAAGTCAATTCGAAAATGAACGATGAAGAAGTAATGCGCACACGGACTCATCAACAAATTCATGACGAATAAGCGGCCGCTACGACAAGGAAGAACAAAGATTTGAGAATACAAGAGAAAACATCGAAGTCCTATCGTAGAATCACAATCTGGATAGGGACGTAACATCGGAGGATCCAACCTGGATGCTACGGAATTTCGAGAATATGTATATGGTCATAGGAAGAAACACATTGGACAAGAATAAACAATACAAAGAGAAAGACAACATACGGAAAAGAAAAGAAAAAAAAGACAATACCAGCAATTTATGATGAAAAAAAATTGTCATAAGAATGTTGTAAAACTGCAAAAAAACAAGGAACAATCGTGTCCATCAGATGACTTTTTTTTCTACTCGAAATTGATATAAAGAAAAAGTGAAAAGAAACACTAAAAATTTTGGTTGTCCAGCTAACATACAGTTTTCTTGGAACAGTAATTTCTTTGAAAGTTGACAAAAATGTATCAGAATTGTATCATTATTTTTTGCGACCTTTGATTAGTCGATCGTTGACCCTTCTCGTAGTAGTTCCATCAATCTCAAAAAACTAAGAACAGAAACGAACAAAGTCAAAAATATAGAAATAAATTCATGTTTTGAAACAGAGAAATAAATTTTGATATGAGAGAAAAAGAATTAATCTAGTGAAACATGAAAATTTCATATGAAATTCCAGAAACTGAAGAAAAATTTCATTCAAACGTAACTATCAATGATTTAAATTCAAAATGAGTGACATGGTGCATCCACAATTTTGCTCAGGTTCGGAACTATAACACACATATTTGACTTTTCTTCACCAGGAGGGTCGTTTTGGGTACCGGTTGAGAATTCGCTAGAAATTTTGTCAGATGTTTGTGGTGGTCTGAAATGTTCAGAAAAAAATTTTGAGCCGCCACTGGAGAGTTTGAAAAAAGTTATGAGCCAAAGTATGGTCAAAAATAGGCCTGAATACGTCAAAAAAAGGTAAAAATGGTGTTTTTAGGCCTATTTTTGACCACACTTCAGGTCATAACTTCCTTCAAATTTTTTCTGAACATTTCAGACCACCACAAACATCTGACAAAATTTTAAGCGAATTCTCAACCGGTACCCAAAACTACCCTCCTGGTCAGTGCTTGGTAGTTCTCAGATAAGCGTCAATACTAGTAAAATATATGTGATATGCCAATGTTTTATCAGTCAGCATATTAACATTATCATTTTCAACATGATCAACAAATCAATTTAATAGAAGCTCACAAAACGGCAGTATCTTATTTGATCTCCAATAATTTTCAACCATTGAAAAAGACATATTGAACTGTTTCAGAATAACTATAAAATTTGGAACCCTTAAAATTTTCTGATATCGGAGAAACTTCGAATTTCAAAAATTTTTTTACTAGAATGAGGTGGATGCAGAAAATAAATATTCTGCTTTCCATGAGTTTTTCTCAAAAGTGGGTTTGTAAATAATTACAGTTGCATTAAACGCTGTATTCACATCCGCATTTTCCGAAAATGTTTTGATGGGTGTTGATAATTTTGATAGAGATACATAGAAACAGTGTTTGTGAAAAAAATGAAGCAAAAAATTTTTATGAAATCAAAAATTTGTGAATTCTGACTCTAGCAACAGAGGATGAAATCAGAATATACCTCGAAAAAACGTTTCACCGAATCGAATAAAATACATTTCGTCGCACGTATTTGCTATTATTGAAACAGTTTTTTTATCGCGAAACCACACATAACATTATTCGAATTGTTCGATCTAGTCAAACAGCCATAGTGTGAAACTGAAAAAAAAATTGATCAAGATTATTGTTTCTGGAATGTCTAGTAGCATGAACTGAGGTATTTCATATCGACAAACGAATATAAAACTAGCAAAGTCACAGAATATACTGTTTCTGTAAAAGAATATTCGTTTTCCAACTTGAGCCGATGCCTCAATTAACAGATGAATGCAATTTTTGCTGTCCCAGCGAAAAGTATGTTGAAATATGTGGTCATTGAAAATTCGTTTTTTCATCTTATAATAATTGTCTAAAAGTTCAAACGATTGTCTCAAGAAATATGTTGAACACTGCATTCATATTTTGAAACCGAGAAATCAATAATTTGAAACTCAAGCAACAGAAAAATGATTCCAAAAAAAAACATTTGCAGTTCCGAACCTTTTTGATATGAACATTATTAGATTTGTTTGATATTGCATAAATCAACAGATCTGGAGCATTCAAAACGAATCAAGAGAAAAGTGCGCAGTTTTGCGTCAAAATGTATCTCTGAAATCCCATCTTTCTCATTTTTGTAATTTTTGATAAAATGGAGTCTATTTAGGATTAATAGCAAAAAATCAGTATTTTCACTGTTACTTTCTAACTTTGAAACAGTTTCTCCTCGTAAATCCGCTGATAATTGTTTTATAAACTTTTTTGTGTTTCTGAAGTTTTATTTATGTTGAAATTCCGCTTTTTAGAAATTACTGATTGTTCAACTATTTCGAAATCGGATCAAAACTGCGCAAATTACTGAAAATCACGGTTCAACGATAAGAATATGATTTCAATGTGAAACAGTATCTATTGCTGATATGAACTGTGCTAAAAAATCCAAATAATAATCCCTATCTCAACAGTTTTATAAAAATGAACAGACTTTAGTTCTTGAATTTTGATAACACTTATGTTTCTCGCTGGTGACAGTCTAGTTATAGTTGTACTTTGCAATAAAACCGTTGAAATCTCATTATCGCGGAGTATGATTGATTTATTCCGTGGTGGTGTTAGCGCAGGATCAAAAAATTATGATTGATTGTAAATACAGTTCTATGCTGGAACAGTGAATTATGTATTTAAAAGCTACAACACTTAACGAAAATGTTCGATCAAGTTTTTAGTCGAAACTTTTTTTCCGATGCCGAACGTTGAAGACTAATATGTTTCAATAATATGATCCTACCGAAGCAGTATTTTATTCTTATCTGATTGTCTATCTTACTTCGAATGGTTGGAGTTTACTGAATGAAATTGATCACTTCGAAAAATTTTTTCCAATAATTTTCTCTTCTCGGACCAACTCTGATACACAATGTATCCAAATTATATATCATGTTTTGGATATGAGACTATTCCTATCAACCATTTGATCCGTATACTTTGTTTCTATATAATTGTAGGCTCCAATGAGTCATTTATAGTATTCAACAAATATGCAGTAATTATTTATTGATTGAATTATCATCCTTATACTTGGCACATGAAGAATTTGCAGCCGACTCCCGGTGGACACATCGAGTCCCAGAGACAATGTTGGTTTGCATGAGCTACGGCAATGAGCATGGATATCTGAATAAAGGATATGGATCAGGGAATCAGTTGGTGCATATTACAAGGAGAATATATTGGATGATAGTCGACATGTCGATTGATATGATTCTTTGTCGATTTGAGGGGGTTTATATAATATTTGGCAGCCAGAAAAAGGTATCACATTATATTTTTCTTTGTTTTGATTTTGAAATATATTTTTCTGACACAAATCACAAAGCACAAAGATCACAGTTATGATACGATACTGGATAATACTGGAAATGGGAGTTCGGATATTTTTTGTCATTTGGATATTACAAAAAAGACAATATACATCAGGAATACTAATAAAAACTTAAAAATATCACTCAAAAAATATGACACTTGAAACGGAATATTTTTGTGTTTCAAAGAAAATTAAAATTCTGAAGATAGAAAAGTCTTCTGATCTGTCTTCCAATCGATACGTTTTTGCAGTTCGGCTACGGTATTTATGTTCAAAATGAGATTTCGCCAAGCCATTAGTTTGGCATTTATAATATCATAATTTCAACATATTCGACTTCAACTATTCCTGAAAAAAAGCATCTGTTTCACAAGGATATTCTAAGTTTTCTTCAAAAAAATTTAAATATTAAAACGAACACACATATCACTGTTGACATGATCTTCTCAACAATAATGAATCTTTGAAACAGCAATTTTCACGAGGTACCGTTTTTTGCAGGGGGACCCAGATTTTGATGAAAGTTCACTACTCGATGTACTTTTGCATATAGATTCCGATTTCCAAATCAGGTTTTGCTGAAAAAATCTGGAGAGCGTTGAAATTTTGATTCTGAATACAAATATGAATGTTATTCTTCGCCAGCCGATGACTGATAAATTCTTGGAAAAACATGTTTCATCACTCGATTTCGCAGTTTCAGACAATTGTCCAGCAAAATTTTTATTTTCAGATTCCGATGCTGCATGTGCAATATCTATCCGTGCTGGATATACAGAAAAACCGGAACACCACTTCCCGATACTTTTAGAGAAAAAAGGGGAAAAATTATAATTAAAAAGTTGTCAGTTTCTACAATAAGATTTCAATGTATTTAAACAACATTCAGGAATTGAATCTACTTTCATTGCAGTATTCAATTTTGGCATTGTTCATGTTCCATTTCCTTCCCGAACAATAATTTGATTGTTTCGAAATTTTTCTGATTGTCAAATCATTGACACACTAGTAGTGATGATCCGATTTTGGAAATTGATGAAACAGTCATACTGTTTTTCTCTACTGTTTCATATATACTTCATATTGTCAAAGTTTCTATCAATATTTAATGCATTATCCAAAAATCAAAAAATATCCAAATTCCCATTTCCAGTATTATGTACCTGTATCGTATCATAACTGTGATTTGTGGTTTGTGTTCAGAAAAATATGTTTCAAAATCAAAAACCAAAACAAAGAAAAATATAAAGTTATACCTTTTTCTACCTGTGAAAATATTGTAAACGGCCTCTCAATACGATTTTTTTCTGCGCCCATCAAAATGATTATTATGAAAATCACCTGATTTTGAACTGAACTGTAACTGAAACAGCAAAAAATTACTTCAAATTGCATACTGACAAATCTTTATCACAAATATATAATTATCACAAAAATATCAATTCGATTTACTATTCCTCTTTTTCGCCTTGATCCGTTTCTCCTTCTGATGTGATGTGACCCATGCCAATTTCGCAATCCTTGTCCTCTTTTTGATGCGTATCCGATGTGGTACATCACCTTTTTCCAATATATGACTAACCACATATCGCTTCTTTCTCAATGCCAATTTGATCGATGCCGGAATTGAGGGTATCACACTTGATAGTAGATATTTCAATATGAATACTAGGTTCTGAATATATTTCAGATTATGGCTGAAAATATTTGACTGAAAATGGATACTTGGAAGACGATGACAATAATTAGACGATTCTTGACATAACAGTATGACTCGTCCTCGAAGAATTTCGAACAGAAACCACTGGTGAACGCGACTGAAATTGGTGGATATTTGGGTCGATATGGTGTTGGTGTACCTATGAAGGCATTGGTGAAGACGGCGAGGTATTGGAGGAATGTCAGGATCGGCAGCCAGATTCCGATACCTGGAAATATTTTTCGCGGTGTCAAGATTATCAGAAGAATCATTTGATATTTCAGTTATCTAGTTTAGCATCCACTCGCTTTGTCTCATACCGCCATGTGAAAAGAATATAATGTGAATTTGAAAAAGGATAGACTATGTTACAAGTTCGAATTTTGGTTTTTCTGACAACTTTCAAAAAGGAATTAATATTTCAACGCACTATGAGGAAAAATTGAAACTTTGAAACAAAGAATAGCTTCAAAAACTTCAAAAATCGTTTCCATCTTCGATTGATATATATAGTTGGTTTTCCGATTTCTACAAAGATCAATTTTTTATATTCCAATGAATAAATAAAATTGTGTTGCAACATTGAAAATTTCAATTTAAGCCGAAACATATACATTGTATGTAGAAAACTGACCGGTATTTCTAAAATCAGTTTTTGGAAATTAAAACACTGAAACTGAAAAGTTGCAAGTTTTTTGTCTGATTTTTCAAAAATTTAGTTTTCCATCTGCTTCGGTACCTTTTTTTATTAGACATTCATAAGATAACTTGATTGAAACAATGATTTGATATTGTATACGTTTATGTGTTAAATTCAATGTTTCACTGAAATAATCTGAAGAAATCCGCAAAAATTAAGCTAGTCATGAATCTACTGTTAACGGAAATATTGAGGTTTCTAGACAAGAAAACTTCTGACTTGAAACTGACTAATTGTGTGGTTTTCAAATTGTGAATTCATTGGTAAAAGATATTCAATGACTAAATACAATTATATTGAAACAGGGAAAGTTTCCATTTCAGTCACAAGTTATATTCCAACTGCACGGATAGAATAATCTAATTTTACAAATGTCAAAAAAGACACTTTGAAACTGCAAAAAAAAAAACTAAATTGGAGTGAAGAGTAGCTTCTTGAAAATTTTCAACTCTACTGACAAAAGCTTTCAAGATTCCTTAGTTTATATCTCGAAATTGGTGTTTCTGATTTTCTGACGGTTAAAAGTCAACATTAACTGTGGAATATTTTCACAAAAGTTATGAAATTAGTTTGAAACATGAATATTTCCCATTTCAGAATAATTATGAATTAAAAAAAAAAGAATAACCTGTTCAATGGTTTGTAGTAAAATTTTCGAAAACTGATGTGATTCTGAAACTGAAATAACAGCGAAGTCTTGTTCATAAGCTGTAACGTACTTCGAAACTGGGGTTGTTAATATTTCAGTTGTGAACTATATCTGCCAAGATTGAAAAGGCAAAATCATATGTGACATTTTTATCACCACAGAGTTTAGATTTTGAAACTGAAAAATAATGTACCGCGATATATAGAAGAACAAAACAGAACTTGAATCATTGAATTGTTTTTTCCCATTTCGGTTCGAAATACGTTTGAACAGGGGAATTCAATAAAACTATTGTATATTACTGTAGAATCTGGGATTTGGATGTTGGGTACATATAGCAAGTATTTTGACAAATGTTGTCAAAATAGAATCTTATTAAACTTTTTAAAACATATATCTTGTTTTCAATAGTTCCGAACGTTATAAAACCGAAAAGTTGCGGTTTTGAAACCGAAAAATAGTTTTTTCGAGCTGTTTTGACATCGAATTTTTGGTAATTTTTCTGTTTCAGATCGAAAACTTTATTAGAAATATTTCTACCCAAACAATTCCTGACAATTTCGTGAGCAAAATTACAGAATACTAAAAATGATCAGGTACTAACTTTATATCCCCATTTTCTGTGTTAGTTGTACAATCAAAAGTTTGAAACACTTACCATTAGTAATCATGGGCACTGGTTTCCTATTAAACCATATCAATCGATGTGCATCAATACGCATGTCAATGAATCCAATGACTAGGGCGAGTAATGGGGCAAGTGGGAACAGGGAGGCAAACATCTGAAATGACAAGTAATTGATTACTGTTTCAGATAAATAAATTCAGCTAAAAATTTTTTTGATGAAACTGATTTGTTCAAGACTTTTTATGGAAATATTCCACTTTGCCATTTTTTCAACTAGTTTTTTAAATTGTGCGAATTGTGTTTGATTTCGAGAAAATCTGTTTCAAATAGATAACTTGTATGAAAGTTTGTATGAACAAATGTTCCATCGCTTGGATTCTTCTTAAATCGCAATAAGAGCTAAGAAACTGAAGAGACAATCTCGTTAAGGTATTTTTTGTGAATTTTTCCCAGAAGAAGTAGTTCTTTAATCCATATTCAACCAGGAAAAATGATCACTGTTACAATTTGCTAGTTTTATCTCAACTATTTTTCCGATAGCAATGAACATGGTCAACTCAGTCGACAAACCGAATTTATTTTCCTTCGTGACAATTCGAAGGAAACTCTTCTTATTTTTCATCCACTTTAGTTTTTCCCGAACTGTTCTCAGTTTCTAGTTTTAGTTTTCCGGTCTTTATTGCATTTCTATCACTTTTCAGTTCATTTTTTTCTGAAAATTGTATCAGGTACATCAAAGTTGGAGGATAATCATAGACAACACTTTCAGCGTATTGTTTTTAACGAAAAAATTTCAATTGGTTTGAAAAAATTTGAAGCAGAAACAAAGATTACTTCTTACTGCTTTAGAAAACTTCGAATTTTGATGGATGTATTACTAAAATATGGTCTTTTGTCAGCGGTTGAAAAAATTTTCTCAACAGGAATCGAGCTGAATTTTTTTCCTTATTTCTCGATTGGAAAAACAACTGTTTCTAATTGATAATTTTGTCTGTAAAAATGTATGATACATCATTCTAGAACCTGTTTCTATTCCACAAATAAGAAGCGTTTTTGGAAACTGGAACGTTCAGTTCAAATCACTGTTATGACTTTTTGTATTATTTTTTGTATTTAAAGCTTTTTACTTTGGAGTAAAAATTTATAGTTTGTTTTCAGAAAACAAAAATACTATCGAAAGCCATCAGAAATTTCAGCTCATAAACATTTTTCCGTAGAAATCTCTGTTTCAGATTTACTATTTTGTCTGAAGCATTTCGTATCACATTAGTTTCTCAAAAAACGTTGGTGATAAAAAATGTAAATTAAGGTTAATTTCTCCCAATTATTATAGGTGTCAAGAGCATTCTGATATTAAAAAAATTGAATCAGTTGGTATTTTTTTTAATTGCTTCGAAATAAATCATTGTTTAAAAATGCGCATTTTACTGGGAAATTTTTTTTTCATGTAAGTAATGTTCAAGTCAGTTTTCAAAAAATCGTCATCTTTCTACAAATATTCACTGTTTCATACTACTGATTTTCTCTGAAAATATTCACATTCGATACTTTCTTATCTTTGCAATTGACTTTGACAAAAAATCTTTTTCAAAAATCAATATCTTCAAAGTCCCAAAGCATTGTTCGCATATAGAAACCATGAATATTACAAGAATGTTGAAACACAAAAGTTAGTTGAACACATGATTTTTTCAAACAAAATTTCAGTTTCAAGTTGAAAACTTTTGGCTAATTTTTTCTCGGCGCATCGCTTATTCGCTTCCGCCTTCCACTTATTCAATCTATTTTCATTTTTTTATTTTCCCTCATATTCCACCCAAAACCTCCATATTCCCGACTCACCATAGTAGTGCCAAACATGATAATCTTCTCATTCATCTCCCACAACACAAAATCCCCAGCATTCGGTTTCAGCCATTCTCTATAATCGTCCTGATCACCATTCTGATCCACCTGATATCCCCTACCTAACCAACACATTAGCCTGTGCTTCACTTCCAGCTTCCTCCAAATGGACATCAATTTTGGCAGAGTATTGATGGATACGGAATAGTTTGATAAAATATCTGGAATTTCAGATTTTCCAAAAGTTGAAAATATCAGAAACATACGGAATGATAACATCCTTGATAAACTTGGGCACTGGTTTGATCAATGTATGAGTGAGCAACTGAAGAGCAAGAAGTGAGGCACATGTTCCGTCGACACATGTGTCTTTGAAGTTGTCGCCCAACCCGAACAGACCGTGTGGTTGGAGATTCTGGAGTACGGTAGGGTATGGTAGATCACTATTTTCAGAGGTTTTTTGGCAGATTCAAAAACTAACCATTTTGCAATTTTGAAGTAAGAAAGGCTCCAAGAAATCTTCATTACTTTTTCGGTGATATCGTACAAATTTTGAAAAATTTTGAAACAGCAAAAAAATCGAGAAAAAAATTTCTGTTTCAGATTACATTCATTAAGAAATATTGTTGTTGAAAGTTATTCTCTTCGCTTTCCCTTCTAAAAAACCCTAAAAAGAGCGAAAATACCAAATTAACGGTATTAGTGGTATTTCTGTAGACTGTTGCAAAATTTTGAATAAAACTCTCTATGTATATTCTTAAAACTGCAGTAAAATCGGAAAACATTTTTCAGGTGTAGCTCAAAATATGTTCTTAGCAAAAAATGATGGACTTCTACTGATCTCTTTCAACTTCAAAAAGAATCAGAAAACTATTTTAAGAAGACAAACTAAAGAAGAAGTCAAGGACAACGCACGATCAATTTTTAAAATTGTTTCTGTTGTTTTGTAGAGTCAGTGAAACAGGAAAATACCCAAAAAATTATTTTTTCAGTTTCACATTTTTTATGTAATGAAATATAAAAATCTAAAACAATGCTCCTACTCCTTCTATTATTTTCATTATAAACAGCGTTTGTCCAAGTTTTGTCAAAAAACTTTATGACCTTTATGGATTTGAATTTGATCAATAAATGTACTTTGCCAACAAAAAAAAAACAGTGTGCAGATGTATTTTTCATCGGTTTCAAAATTTTCTCATAATCGATATTTCGGTCTTTGTCTTAGTTGCAAACTTGCAAGTTTTTCGAAAAAATTGGGTTTTTTTTGGGGGAAATTAAGGTGTGGGGAAATACCATTACTAGCTCGAGTAAAGGTCGCATAACTTGCAAGATCATACGAATATGACAGGGAATGACACTTTGAATCAAGGAACGAACTTGTAACCGATACTCACTAATTTGTGAATTTTATTCGATAAAATTTGAAATGTTTGAAACCGCAAAAAATACAATTTCACAGTTTCTATTTGTCTTCATTTTGAGATATAAAACTCAAAGGTGCTACTGTTCAAAAACTGGATATCTTTTCTTAATTTCACTTTTCACTGTTTCGAAATGTTGTTTTTTTTCTACTCTGTGAATTTTACATTAGTGCTTGTAGGTGCCATAACACATTTCATGACGGCAATATGACTTCCAAGATCGAACGGAACGGTAGAAGTTTCAATTTTTCTGTTTCTTAAAATCTTAATAGTCTTGACTATTTCTCGAAAAGTCGCTAACTGGAATCATTTTGGTTTTTTTTTCGAGAGTCGAAAAACATAAACATGCTGAAAACGTTTGACTTACATGACTCTCGGGTCTGACAAAAGCGACATAAAACAATGAAGTATAGGTATTGACCATTTGAAATGCAAATATCTTGATAATCAATGAATTATTGTAATCGGTTTCCGTTCGATGATTCTCCCAACTATTCAATTTCTCAACAATTTGACTGTATACAGCACCAAGTAACATGGCGGATAATGTGTTGAGAATGGATGGAACGAAGGCGGATGTCAACCAACATTGGAATGTGAACTCGGTATTACATTGAAAATGATGGACCATATATAGTTTGAATAGGGTCACAATCATTAGTGATATGATAACGATAAGCATTGATAGCAACACGAATGAGAACGAGGCGAACATTTTGAGGTAGCGGATGAACGCCGGCGAGATCCAGATTGTTTCGCCGGTTATTGGGTCCTACAATTATTATATTGTTTTTTTTACTGTTTCAATACCTTTTCATAAATTTCATAATTAATAAAGAGCTGTTAGAGATCTATTAAAGAGAAAGAGACAATATCTCCCCCCACCTCTTTCATCTTCGACCCACGAAACTCGGGTCGATCCGGCTCGATAGCATGGAAATCATCGGAATTCCATTGATATGATAACACGGAGTTGTTTCGTTTCCAGAGTTGTACAAATACACTGCCTGAAAAATATTTTCATAAGATTTTATGAAATATTGGTATAAAATTACCCCAAATGGACATGAAAACCGAGAAAAATGCATTCATTTTGGTGTCGAATGAACTCATGAACCATTCGGTGACGGTGGAGAAGAATAGTGTTAGGCTGAAATGAGAAGCAACTTCGAATAAGTAATTGATTATAGAAATTTTTTCAAATAATTTCTAGAAAACAGAAAAAAACACGAGATCGAAAAATTAAAACTATGTTTCAACTTTACGAAAAACGTAACAGTTTATCATCAGATTTCGCTAGTGTCCAATTCTCTTATGTTGAATATGTATCGGAAAAAAATTGTCATAACAAAAAAGACGTTCAGTTTTTGGAATCAATGCTAAACTCGAGTTGAAGTCTTTTTTCGGAACACTTGCATTTTTGAATCAGAAAACGCTGTTCAAATAACCAAGACTCATTTGATCTGGAGTAACTTTTTATTTTGAAAAAAATTATCTTCTGTTAAGTTTGAAACTGTCTTTGTTTTTGAATATGTACAGTATCACTGCAATATTATCCTCACAAACCAATATCGAAAACCCAAACTGTTCAACTGATTTGGTTTGATCAGAAAAAAGTACAATGGATTACTGTCAAAAACTTTTTGGAATGCATATCGAGTGCAGACTAGTTTAATAATCACTTTTTTCTAATAAGTTCTCATTCAGAAACAGAAATTTCTTGCTGTTTCGAAGCACTAATACAAGTTATATCTAATTTTCTCGATTGATTTGCGGTTTGATCGAGCTTGATAAGACGGTTCTACAATTATGAGCTTCAACGAGGTTACAGTCAGTAGTTACTATTCACTCCAGTGCTATCAGGTTACAAAATACATATCTTCCTTGAAACAGTAATTTCCTATCCCACATACCCATTTCTCAACTGACACGGCACAATCTCAACAATTCCCTGGAAGTTGACCTTCTTGCACTTGTTCCAGTCCATTGGTGCACTTTGGATACTGTAAATCTAGTCTTACATACCGTAGCCGCAATCTAATTTGACCAACCTATCAATAAACCCATAAATAAACACAATGAGTCCAAATATGACAGCTGGCCATAATAATGTGACAAATGTGCCCTGCCATGCGAAATAGTAGGCGATTTGTTCGCCGAAATAGTCACGAATCTTGTTGAGCGGTTGGAATTTTAGCCATCTCTCCCACGAATTCGACAAATTCTGCCTCGGATCCTCCTCAATATCCGCCACAACTTCCGTATAATTCACAATACTATTATCCCGTAACTCTTTGAAATATGGCTCCTCCTGAAAAAGAGCACATGACTAAAATTTTGCAGGTAGATCACAAACCTTGCTCGGCGCATGTAACACAAATCCATCCTCATAAATCTCCTTCATCAGCAACCAATTCAACCCTTTTCGTCGTAGATTCTCATCAGACACCAATGAAGCTGTCGAAATTTCTTCGGATTTTTTCTCGATCGAACCCAAGTCTTTGGATATGTCGATTTTGGTTAGAATCTGATAGGTAAGACATCCACGCTGAGCCGGGGTGAAAAACGATTTTTCGTCGTGATAATTGAGGAAGAGGGGACCGTTTTTACGGGTGAATGGTGCGTTGATATGGCGGACTGAAAAATAGTTGGTTTTGATCTGAAACAACATGCAAAAATATATTAGCACTCTGTGGGTGTCGAACCCTGGTCGCTCGCCTACCAGTTGTATGTTTTACCACTGCGCCCGCCAGCTTCTAGAGAAATCTTGCAGGCGATAGCTCAGTGGTTGAGCATGTGTCTTCTAGGCGAGCTACCATAGTTCGACCCCCACCCAGTGCTAATCCATTTTTGCACAGTTATACTCACCTGTATCATCAGTCACAAACAACTTGGACAATGGTATGCAGCACCCCGGTGTCCCTGGCTTGATCTCGCACTACAATAATGAGTACAGTATACACATCTACCGTAATCTTTTGACCTACCTCCTTCAATGGAAAACACATCTGTGACAACTCGGCCTCCCGACATAATCGATGAAACGGTGTGGATATCATTGTGAAATTGATTGTGCCCGTCGACTCGTGCTTGATGATCAGGCCTTCCCGAGTGGCGGCCTGCAAGATATTTAGATTTTCGAGATGACGTATAATGGAATATTATCGAATAATTTTTTTGAGGAACAAAAACACATTCTGGTTTTGAAACTGTGAAAAATATACAGTTTCATAACTTTTTTTTAGCATGTTGACACTTTGCAAAACTGACGATATGCGATTGACTTCGTGGTCCAATTTTTTTACCTCAAATGAAAAAAGGTGATTTCAATCAAACAATGTTGCTGCTTTTAGATTTCAAGTCATTCATCTGAAACTGGAAAAAATTCTGGTATCTCGAATTTTTTTTGCAGTTTCATCATAGTTTCTTGAAGGTGATAAAACGCTTTGTTTTGATATAGGACTCGTATTCGATATTTCTGAAACAAACTAAACTTCAATTTCGAGGGAAAGCAGTGGCTAGCTCTGTGAACTAGAGGTTTTTCTGTGACCGTAAAAAGATTTTCGTTGACATTTTTATGTTAAAAAACGTTTGGTTCTTTTACTTCGTTTATTAACTGGCAACATTTTAAAACCTTCTATTTATTATCAGAAATGAATATATGATTTTCTGTTTCAAAATATGCAACAAACATTGTTTTTGGAGTACTGGTCATTGTTCTTGACATAAACTGATCTTTTTTTGATTCAAAGTTTTTTTATTGTGAATGCATACGTCATCAAAAAAATATTCAAACAAAGCTCAAATTTGTATTTTGAAACTGTTACAAAATTCTCGGTTTTGTCAAAATTGTTTCAACCATCTTGAACATCTTTCCGTAATTTTATCAATACCCAGTCGTCAAAACCAATACAAAATAATTTGTCGGGCAGTCTTTACGAGTAATTGAATAACGGATAGTATCTTGTCAGCAAAATTACGATATGATAAAAAAAAGGGTAAAAAAATACTAAAAAAAAAGGCTCTGTTTCAAAAAAATGTTTTCAGGCGCTTTATAATTTTTACTGTTCCTATGCGCTGATAAAAAGCATGAATAGACGTTGATTTTGTTTCCAAGAATGTCGTATTCCGTTTTTTTTTTCAAAAAAACCGAAATAATGTTTTGTCTCATATAAACATTTCAGTCATTGTTATGAAAAAGTAACTGGTCAGTAAATCGACAAACAATGCAAAAAATGACGTTTCTGAAATGGCATGAACCCTCAGTTTGATGGTTATTTTTGTCATTGATATACTACTTTCGAAAATCATAAAGTGTACATATTCATCATTTGAAACGGACAAATTTTTTTTGAAAAATTTTTGTTTCAATTTTTAATTATAAATGTGATGAAAAGCCTAGCCACTGTTATGATATGTGATTGCATCGGTTATTCGGAATATATGGACCCGTATAATGCTTTTATCCACTGTTTGCAAACTTTCAATCTCATGACTATGACAGTCATCTGAAACCGAAAATCTGCTTCGCTAAAAAAGCAGTTTCGTGAAAATATTTTTATTTTATACGAAGCTCTGTGCATAATTATACATTGTGAAACTTTACACGAACCAGCGAAACAGAAGATCGAACGTGTCAGTTTTGAAGAAAATCTTGTTGTTTTTTTGAAAGTGTGAAAAGTTTTTTATTCCGAAAATTGACAACAATCAAATGACGAAGCAACGAAAATTTTCTATAATTGACAATTTATTTTTTGCAACTGGAAAAAAAAAGATATTTTCACTCAAATATCATTTCGCAAAATAGCATTGATGGTAGATTTCTCAAAAACATAAATGGCTCATGTTTGAAAAAAAAAATTGAAAAACACGTCGATTGAGTTATGCGAAAACGAAATTCTTCCTGAAAATGACGTATTTTCTCCCACTTCGAAACTGCGGGTTTCAGTTTCCGACTGTATTCACTTGTGATGCATTTAATCGGAAGCTAATAACCCTTTTTATTGCGATTGCTCTCATCTACTCTGAGTAAAAGAGTTTTATATTTCCCATACTTGTTTTCAAATCGAAGCATTTGGGATTATGTTTTTTTGTCATAACATATTTCATATTTTTCGCAAATGTTATTGATGATAAGATAAAAAGTGTGTTGAATTTTTTCCTTGAAACAGTAACATCAGGGCTCATAACTTGGTGCCCTTGAAAAGAATTTTCGACTAAGAAGACTTCAAAGAGAACATAGATGTAATATTTTCGAAACATTAAAGTTTGGCATCGTCGGTCAGTATTGTTTCAGATCACTGTTGATAACATTTCATATTTTTTGATAGGTTGTAAAAGTGTTTGTTTTATTGATAAGGTTTGAATGGCTTTGAGTCAGTAAAGGACTCACTACATAAGAGCATGTGTAACTCATATGAAACTGTAAAGTTTGCAATTCTGGAACAACAGTAAACTTTTCGGTTCCCAAAATAGTTGAAAAAGAATTGTCATATCAATGAAATCAGATTCCATGTTTACACAAATTCAACGTTTGAATCTGTAGAAAATTATTCAGTTTCTCCGAAACAACAAAACTTCGAAATAATGCGCAGTGGCTAATAGTACAACTTCAAGATTTGCCAATTTTCGAAGGTACGAAAAAACCAATGGCTAGATCCACTTTCATATGACTCTTGGATGGTGAAAACACATACACAATGACATTGAATTTTGAAAAAGTTGAAGTTATCACAGTTTCATATCAAAATAATTGACCAAAAGAATATTACTAGTCGATTCTCGGAGGGCAGCAATGGAGAAAATTGTTTTTGGGATTTTTTCTTCTAAAATAATTGGACTATATTTGCGTATGAATAGTGTTTTCCGAAACGTTTTTAGAAATATATCAAGGGAAACAGGGAAAGTACAAATAATGATTAGTCATCAACGATGAGCTGTATGTCACTGAAGGAAAAAAATATTTGTTGCTATTGAAACTAAGGGAAAGTCTTGAGGTACATATTTGAAATGGTAAATTTTCAATGAAATACAACGACTTGGGAGAAGAATAGAACTCGCGTTCGATTACTGATCAAAGAAATCAATCAATCAAACAAAAACACTTTCTCTCTGAAACTGTAATTTCCAGTTTCAGTTGTGTTATGTTTGAATGAGTCCTATCAGATTTCCAGTAACCATGTTAATCTACTGATGTTCGATAGAAAGATTCTCGTCAGAAATTAGCAACACATTTCAGCCAACGTCTTGTTAGCAAGAAGCAGATCCCGTGATTGTTTTTTTATCTATGATAAGATGGGAAATGGGTGAAATGATACATTTGAATCAGCAAGAAAATCAGTTTCAAATAATGTTCTTCTGGTTGTCAAATTTTAATTTAAAACTAGTTTACTGATGTTCGAATACACAAATTAACTGTTTTGAAAACTGTAATACTTTGTGAAAATGAGCTTTCAATGAAATCCCTGTTTCTGCAAGTTCTTTTGGTAAAACAAATACAAAATTGTTTTGTTCAATCGAAGCATTCTGACTTTTTATAAATCTAGAAGAACAAAGCAAATGTCTCAATAAATAAACTACTAAGGAAGGATATGAACTATTCTTGTGAAACTGTGAAGTATTCAGCTATTTTCAGGGTTTTTCACAAATAATTTTTGGTATTTCCAGCCAGTCGAGAGAATAGTAGTCAGTACGTTTTCATATGATCACTATTTTCTGATCTTTGAAATAAATGAGGGTGCAAACACTTTGGTTTTAACCTGAAATCGAGTGCATTTGAGGAAGTATTGTGATTTTGAGACTAGAAAGAAACGTTTCTGTTTCGAATAGTGGTTATAGTTCTTTTTTTTTCAAAATCTTTTACTAATTATCTTCGACGTTGTTGAGTTTTTTTGACCGGAAAAATCGATTTGTTTTCAAAACTTTATTGAAATAAGAAACTTTTTTCAGAATTTTTTTTTCACAAAATCGAACTGTAATATAAAATATTTCCGTTGCATTGAAATCAGTTATATTGCACCGTATAAAGTAATTCAGTTGACAAAGGATGCAATAAACACCATTATCGAAATGGGAGAAGTTCAGTTTTCAAGTCTTGTTCTTGAAAACATCAAGTTCTCTTTTTACAGTTGTGAAATGGAGACTTCTATTTGACAATATCTACAAATAACTTATCTGTGAAACTTTGAAAAAAAGGTTCAGTTTCACAAAATGTTTATTACTGTAGTTCAACAAAATTCTTTCGATCATTCTTTCGTGTGCTATTATATCTATATTTCTATCCAAGGTAAACAAGATGAAAAATATTTAGAATATGTATTGTATCGTTTCATAGAATATTTCAAAAAATGATAATACATGAAAACACAGTTCCACGAAAGTTTTGAAAGAATATACGTTTCTATTTTCATTCACTGCGCGCTCGAATCTGCATCATATTATGATCATAAGAACATGAGTTTTTCCTCCTCAAAAAGTCACCGTTTAGTACTTTCAAACTCTCTGGTACCCCAAAAATTCATTTGTTGAAACTGGAATGAAAAATGTTTAGTCAGTTTCATCAAAATTATGAGTTTCTGTTTTCAACTTCTCCATGATGCAGTCTAAGTTGTAACCAAAATATATTGGCAAAAATTGTGCAAGCTTTTTGAAAATGTTGTGAACGACTTGATTTTATTCGAAATGCGATGACTTCAGAGTGAAAACTGAATTGAGATTGAGGTTTTCTTTTGAAACTGAACTTTTCCGAAATACCAAAAGTTCAGAATTGACATTGAGAAAAATTTTCAACACATATAAAACAGTATTCATTTGATATACATATATAATAGATCCAACCGCGTTAATTCGTATACCAAATTTTATCAACTTGAAAATGTTATGCATATTTTTTGAAACGGCAAAAAAATTATGTTTCATAAATAATATTTTATGACTCAACTCACCCTGTTTTCTAATATTAGTACGTCTTCTATGAAGCCTATCTCACCCAGTTTTTTGATCATGTAATATACATTTCTGTTTCAAGAAGTACTGCGAATTTGATGAATCCAAAAACGCCAACTGTGGACTGAATCAAGAAATCAGGAATTATAAAAATCTTGTGGCACTTTCGAAACAGCAATACATTTTCAGAATTTCCTGTTTCAACATCGTTTTTATACTGAAATTTTTCACTTTTATCGTCCAGATTATTAATAAAGTGTTATTTTTCATGTTGTTCATTCATGGACCGAGAACTTTCACATATTGTTTCAAACAACCTCAACATCAGATGCGATGTATCAATAAAAGTGTCATGTATTGTATCTGAAACTGACAAATTTCGAGTCTTGGTGACATATCACAAGTTGACCATATCACAAGTTCATCTCTGATTATTTAATGGACTTGCTCAAGGATTGTTGATAAAAATGTGAAGTGCGAAATAGTTGTAAAATTTCAGTTACAGTTTCACTATCAGATTTTTTTTTGCTATCAATAGCCGGAATCAGTTTCAAGAAAGTTTCTAGTATTTGAATTGTTTTGTTTCCTCGGTTAAATAGTGCTCAAGTGATTCTTATTACTTCACAACTATAAACAAGATTTTTTAAAAATTTCTAAAAATTTCAGTTTCACCAGAATTGTTCCTGTACAATTTCACTAAAAACTTTCAATGTGTAAACTTTTTTGTTCAAAAATTTTTTGAAACTTTTTTTTGTCATATCATCAGGCTATCAACGGTTAAGCGACTGCTCAACCAGAATCAGTATACAGATATATGCTATATACGACACAATTTTCGAGACCAGTGATACATTTTTATTTTTGAAATCTTCGAAAAACAATAAATACTCTGTTTCATGAAAGTTAATGTTTAATGTCGCAATGGTACCCCAAGCAAAACCAAACTAACCGCCTCAAACAGCTGCCTACACTTGTGCGTCTCTTCATTGTCAGTGTCTCTTTGTACCAGCACAAAATCGATGGATATTCGGAATGGGAAGTATGGATAGTCGACTGTTGTGGTGGCACTCAGCATACGATACTCACGCACCGCAATCTGGAAACACTAATGATACACTGTTACGGTAAAATGCAGATATTGGTACAAAATACATATAAAATTATGAGAAAATGCAAATTTCTTGAAGTGAAATGAGCATAAACCTAAATTTTTTTTGCAGTTTCAAAAATATATTTTCAGATGAAATGACTTTCCAGACCTAATTTTTTTTTCTTTAAAAAAATTGAAATAAGTATGTGCTGAAGCAGAAAGTATAGACAGGAAAAATTACGGCGAATTAGAAAAGAAAAAGTGCGGGGTACATTGTCTAAAAAAAAAAGGATCACTGTTTCAGAGCAATATTTTTTTATTGATATTTATCATTAGTCTCGATACACACATGGCCGTCTTCATTTTTTGTTGCAATGGCAAAAGTTTCACCACTATCTAAATCCTGAAGTGTTCAGTTTCGGCAAAACGATACAGACATGTTAGTTTCAGTATTTTTCAGCTTGTTGAGACTGTCATTTCTATGCGAAAAAATTCGGTCATCGCACTAATTAATTGGGGTTGTTTCAGAACTGGAAAAATTCTTGAAACTGCAAAATTTTTGCATTTTCAATCATCTTATATAGTTTGTTGTTACAGCTTTACTCTTAATTAATTCTTTGTGTTCTCGGTAGTTTCGGATTTCGATAATTTATTCTTATCTACAAAATTTGACAATATCTAACTTTCTCGAATGTTCTGATAAGAGTTAGTAAACTTGTTTCAGATAGGAAATGAAACTCAACTATTATCAGAACAGGCAAGAAGGTTAGATGATTTATAGTTTCTTCTAGATTGATACACATTTTGTTATTCATGTATACTAATAGGAAAGCTTTCCAGAATTCGGATGTTTCGTTTATTTCACCTTTTTTACTGTTTCAAAATATGACAATTTGGCTTTTTGTGAAACAAACAGCAGTGCATCGTAAACTTCACAAAAGTATGTTCTCTCATTCGTAATATAAATTTCTGTTTCAGAGGTTTGGCTTGAACTTTTCGAAAATGATTGACCAGTTCCAGAGACGAATTCAATTTGAAGTTGAACAGTGTGAAAAAAGTGCAATTTTTCTACTGTTATTCTTAATCAAATTCAGTTTAGCGCATTTTCAGTGTTTTCAAGAAAGAGAACAAAAATATCAAGAAGAATTATAATGAGAGTTATGAACAAAGTGACATAAATGTTGGGAAACAGCGAAAAACAGGTTTCCATGAAATTTGTTAAAAATTAGTTTCCATTTTTTGAGGTTTGACATAATCATTTTCGAATTCTTTGAAGTACTCTGTTCCAGAATCACAACACGAAAAATAAAAAAAACCAATATTTTATCGTGGTTTTTTGTTTCAAGTATGAATGAGCTGGAACTAAAGAAAACATACGAAGTGAAGAATATTTTTTTAGGGATGCGAGCTAGGAATATATACTTCGAAACGGGAAACATTTGGTGTTTGAGCTCTATCGTAATCAAGTGATTATATGTCAGACATTCTTTTAATTGGAGTGAAAGCCCTATGCTGCAGTAAATCTAGTGCCAAAAATGCACATTTTCGCGTCATGTAATAAGCAATATGTAAGTAGCATCACAATTATCAACTGAACTTAAACAATCACAAGCACCAATAGTAAATTAAGAAACAGATGATAGAAAAATTGAGAAACCGCAGAAAAATGGAAATTTCAAAACATTGTACCGACTAAGAAGGAAGTGTTGAACATAGAAAGAAAATAGTTTTTGTGTGTTTTGGCTGGGAAAAGCTCTAAACAACATCTGTGAAAATCAATGTTATCAGCTAAAAATTGACACGAAACAGTGTGCGTTGTAACAAGAAACACCTGGAGTTTGAGCTTCAACATAATATGATTTGCTCTTTCAAAAATTTCATTAAACTGAAGAAACTCCCACAATTCAACAACCAACAAATTGGAATTCTAAAAACTTATGTGAAATCTGAGAAACAGCAGAAAATGGGCAAATTTCACGAAAAAGTTAGGCAAAGCGAAAAACAAAACAAAATAGTGACATAGGGGTGGCTAGCTACTGATTATGGCGAAATGTCAGGTGAAGGAGGGGGAGTAAGTTGGTGTGGAGATTGAAATATCAGAGACATTTTGAAGGGGGTAGAGATGGAGAAGGGGAGGAGTGGAGGAAGAAGGGAGGAACAAAGGGTGTATATTAGGTTTGCGTGATAACATTTTCAACTAAATTTTGTGGAAATGATTTCTGATACCGAACAAATTTGATTAAGTTGAAATCAAAATGAATATCAGAAAGTTTCATCATAACTTAACCATGAAACTGGAAGATTTGGAAAGTTTGAGACATGTGCAGAACTAGGAAAATTGACGCCGGAGAGTATATTTTGCAGTAGTGAGAAACAGGAATACTTTCGAAACAATCAAGTTTTGAAAAAAAATAGCAGTTTCAAACTTTTAATTTATAGTTTTTGAACATCTAAAGCTGTTTGATGTAGTAAAAGTTTCATGGAGCGGCATTTTTTGGAACTAGGAGAGTGTTGAAAATTGAGAACTTGCTTCTAATAATCGGTTGATCAAATTGATCAATACATAGTTATTATCGGAAGCTCTATCAAAAAGTATATCATACCACGTTTCCATGAAACTGGAACATTTTTTTGTTGTGATTCATGAGGAAAATTAGGAGAAGGAATTCAGACGGGCTATTTTCAACTGTGATGGGCCTAATATGACTCTGGAGAAAAGGCCAAAAATTCTAATACGATGCGAGAAACGGTTAACAAGGCTCGAAATAAAATTCTTGGCCTTTTCTCCGGAACCATATTAGGTCCATGAGAAAAAAAATAATTTTAAATATTTCAACTTTTGGAAATGTTTTCTCACAGTGTCGGTTTAATTTGCTTTTTTATTATCGAATAACAAACGTTGATGTAAAATGAGTTTCATGCAACTGGATTTTTTTGAGCTGGGAACATGTCGAAACGCAGGGACTTGGTTCGAATGTTGATGCAAATTGAAATCGAGATTTTGGATTGTGGTATCTAATAGTCATTTCGACCTACTGAGTGCGCCATGGCGAGATTGCTAGTTTGATTCAAAAAGTGCAGCTTCAAAAAAGTGGCATATAGATTTTTCATTCGAATTTTTGGTAATCCTGTAGCTATCGGAAGCAGAGTTTTTGTGATTCATAACAAAAATGATTATTATGTCTGTTTTTATTGGTTGGTATGATCAATTCGAAATTGGATTATTGCCATAATTTAATATATCCAAAAACGGCATTGTTTTTTGAAGTTGGAAAAAGTTTTCTGTTTCTTTACGTTTTAATTAAGTTATAAGAGTAAGCATATTTCAATCAATCAATACATGGTTTTTTTGTCAAAAGTATCACAACAAGATTAACCTAAACTGTAAAATGGTCTAATATCGAGTACCGGAGTATATGAAAAACTTGAAACAGCAAAAATTATCAGTTTCACAAAGAAATTACTTGAAGTTTATACTTAACCACCGCACTTCACTGACTGATTACCGTTTCATCCATCCTTCTTTATTTTTGTCCTTCGAGAACTATTCAATCATCCGATTATTTCGCAATTTAGTTATTTCCATGATATCATTTGTCAATAACATAAATTTTATGAAATGAGAGTTATGTGAAATTCAACAGTTGTAGATTTATCTCAGACAGCAAAACTTAACAGCCATTACATGAACATGAACTTGTCCAAACATCGAAACAGTGGAAAAATTTCAGTTTCAAAATATTCTTGTAAGTTTTATCGATAAGTCTAAACTGATTTTCTCACGATGCGATAAGGGCGACAGTGTTCCTTCTGTTGACGAAAAAACTCTCTGCATAAGAGTGAAAGCGAAACTTGTGAGATGGAAATACTTTCACTTGAAGTTATGGTCAATCTACTAAAACTCCTGTTCGAAATTCATCAAAACATTGTGTTGCTTGTTTGCTCTTCAATCATTTGATTATCGAGGAAGTTAGTTATTGCCAAGATATAACTCGCTCATAACAGCATTTTTATGAGATGCTTTGTCATATATAACCTTGCTTAGCTTTTCGAAAGTTGTTAAAATATATGAAATTTGCCCAAACAATCAACGTTAACCCCATGAATCAAGATCGAAACAGGAAAAAAAAAAACGTGCGGTTTCAAAATTTTTTATAAAATTGATATCAATGTTAAGCTTTGATACGACCATTTTGTCATTTTTAAAACTTTAAAAATATTTGATTTCTCTCATGAGTTGCTTGTTTTTTTGTATCAGAGCTGAAAAATTCAAAACTTCAAAACTGGTAATTTTTTTGCCAAATCAGAGATAATTGCTATTTCAAGATATATATCCAACATATAACTTGTCTATAACAGCTTTTTATGGGTTGTGTCTGATAAGTTGAGCCCATGAAAATATTTAAAAAAAATTCGTTTATTTCTGCTTCAAGGTTCTCGTATTAGACTGTTGAAAAACAAAATTCAGTTCTCCAGCCAAGATTTCCATAAAATTACACGTTTTCTCTGGAAATGTGTTGAAGTTAATACAAATGAAATATGAGATGAAGATTCAGAAAATTTCATGTACTTTTTTGAGCGGTGAAATGCACCATATAAAGTTTTCATATCTAATATTGAGTATTGAGTGGTTTGAATGTATAGATCATCAACGTATACCAAAAATGTGAAACAGGAAAAAAGCGGTTTCAGATTTTTTTTTCTCAAAATTTCCATTTTTCAAACCGCTTTCATTTGGCGACAAATAAAAGTCGGTATTCTTGTATATATTTGTAGACACTGTCCAATCTTATGATTATTAGAAAAGTAAGTTGTTGATGATATATCATTCGCTCATAACAGCATTTTTATGTGTTGTTGGTTTCATAAAAACTTTCTCACTTTTTCAAAGAACATGAGTACCCTTTGGAATCAAAATACACTAATCACTATAAATAGTTAGTCACACTTGAAACTGCAAAAAAAAATTCAGTATCAATCATCCACCATCAAGTTGATAGAAATTAGACAGCTTCAGTTTTACCATGATGATATCAAAATATTGATAATATTTTCAGTTTCCAACTGTGAGCCGAAATTGAATCCGAGTCCAGGAAAATTGCATTCTTCATGCTACAATTACTATTTGTTGATAAGGATGTGAGAAGCAGCAATGTAATAGTCAGAAAACTAATAGCATAATTATTGTTGAAAATTGAAACAGCAAAACAAGAAAATAGCACAGAACCAACGAAATCAAAGAAAAGATGTCTCACGAGATCGTATTTATAAGTTATTTGTTGCATAAAAACTTTATCATTTTTGGGAAGATTGGGATAACCCACTTTAGTAAAAATAGACGAATCACTAGAAATACTTGGATCAGCTTGGAACAGTGAAAAAAATTTCAGTTTCAAAAATTTATCATCAAGTTGAGAGAAACTAGAACGTTTTGATATTGCCATATTTGTAGGCCGAATTTAGATCATATTTCCAGTTTCCAACACTGCTCTCCTGTTCTCATATTGAAAACTTTTGCTCATAGTTTTGACAGTTGCAGGATTCATTTTTCGCTTCATTTTTTGTGGACGGACTTGATTATTCAAGTTATTGTTACATTTCTAAAAGTTAAATTTGCAATTTAGCAACAACAAAAACAGCAAATAGTTTTCATGAAACGACAAAACTTTTCTACAAGTTTTCTGGTCTGGGATCATACGAAACAACTTGCATTTGAGGTTTTTTGTCGAACAGTCATTTTCAGATCTGAGAGAAAGATGATAGTTGTTAGGATTACAGCGTTTTCAACTTCAGCAATAGTTCAAAATTAAAAGTTGAAATATTTGTGAGCAATTGAAACAGTAAAAAAGAAGTTCAGTAATGAAAAAGAAGTTCAGTAAAAAGAAGTTCAAATATTCTGAGATTCAATTTCGATCAAAGTGCTTTGATTCATGAGTGTTATTTATAAGAATCTACTGTTGTTGCTTCCCTGTCAAAATGATCATTTGGAAATTGAGTTGTCAAATTATATTATTCGGTGATAACAGCCTTTTTAAGAAATTTTTGTTTTGCAAAGACTTGTGAGATGAGAGAAAAAAATCCCATGGCGTACAATGGAGTAGAGAACAGTCAGTATATAAGCTCTTTTCAGTTGAGCTTAAAACAGTGAAAAAAAGTCAGTTTCAACATTTGTTCATGATCTT
Source organism: Caenorhabditis uteleia (assembly GCA_963573275.1). Taxonomy (NCBI): domain Eukaryota; kingdom Metazoa; phylum Nematoda; class Chromadorea; order Rhabditida; family Rhabditidae; genus Caenorhabditis; species Caenorhabditis uteleia. The sequence goes on along the minus strand of OY752135.1, from coordinate 3,208,399 downwards.
TTGGGAAATTGCAAAGCCTTGATCGTATGTTATGTCAATTTTTAAAATAGACAAATCAGGCTCTGATTATAGCCCAAAAACCTATAAACGTTAATTGCTTGTCGAGATATTTCTCAGATCATATACTTTATCTATAACACCTTTTTTCTGATAAATATGGCTAATGATAAAGGAACTTCACTTGTAGATTTTTCATTGTATTTCCTGCGAGATTCGATGGGTGATCAACAACAACACCTATCTCAATGAAAAAATATTCATTGAAACTGCAATTTTTCATTTTTGTCATCGAACAACCATAGTGTCTGGTCGGATGCACCATACATGTAATTTCAGTCTGATCATTTTTGTGAGCAAATGTTAACACCAAGATGTTGGACAGTTTTGGGGATTTTTAGAAACTGTAAGTTTTATTTCAGTTTCAGCAATTCTTCATAGTCGTAGGTAAATCAGATAGAATCGATTTTCGGCATGTACACATATTTCAAAATAGTCAAATAAAAATGATGATAAACATATTTAATGTTTTCTTTATGTATGACATATTGTATTTCAAAAGTGCTTTCCATCATATATTTCTTCAATAACAGCAGAAAAACTGATGAAAATATTGCAGTTACTGAATTTCAGTGAACCATATATATATATATATATTGTTTTTTGTCGTTCTCCTGTCGATATGAGATTCAACAATATCATTTGTCTATCACAGAATTATCACGAGATGGGTGTTCTTCAAGATCTTATCTAATGGTGAGTTTTCAAAAACATTGGAATCCCCCAGTATCAAAGAATACTAGCTGCCACAAGAATAATCTCAATTTTGAAACAGTGAATAATATTTTCAGTTACAGTCACTTCTATTTTGAGGAAAACTGAAATGCTTTGGTATTGATAGACTTGAAGAAAATTTTCGATATTGTTTGCTGTATTTTTTGGATTTCTGGTTTGTAATATGAAGCATTAAAAAAATAGTTATACGCGTTGTGAAATTGAACTTTTTCAATACAACTTCTTTTCGTTTGTATTTTGAAAGTAAACTTGCAAACTATTTGGCAGTAATCTATCTCGGTGATATTTCCAACCATGCAATTCGTACAAAAAGACAATTTTTTGCTTTTTCCAAAAAAAAGCGACTTATATCAGTTTTTCAAACTTTATTGATTTAGTAATACATACTAGTACTATAGAAACTATTCTTCAGTGCCCTCAACATGAATTTATACAAAATTTGAAATGGGAAAGTTTCGGTTTCAAAAAGATCATAAAATTTGTGCGGCAGCAATGATGCAATGTTGCGAGTCCTTTTCGAGAGCTGTCAAAAAACCAGTCAATGTTTTTCAGGAAACAATGATGAATGATTATTACTTTCGAAAATTACATCCCAATCATGTCACTTTTAGGTAACAGCAATTTTCTGATTTTGATCTACCCGATTGAAAATGTCCGAAAAACAACGCTAAACTTTGTCTCTTCACTTGTTCGAATTTCCATATGATTTTTTGAAGAAGAAGAATAATGTCGATCAGGAAAAACTTTCCCGGTTCAGGTGGCATACTTCAGTGCAAACAATACGAGTTCGAGAGTGATTCTTTTCCAAAAGTTTGTAAATTTATGATAATTCGAAACGGAAAACATGTTTTCTTTGAAAATATTCATAAAAATACGGTGAATTCACCCAAATTCTAAGAAAAAAATTCCTTCTCAACTGGGCGTGTCATTCACCTTCCTCCTCTCCTTTTCTTTCCCTTTAGTCCTCTCCATCCTTCTTTTTTTTCGATTTCAAGGTACATCCGAAGGATACTATGTAAAGAGTAATGTTTTGAAGAACATGAAAACTTGAAACAGTAATATTTCGGTTTCAAAAACTTTCAAAAATATATGTGTTTTCGAAATTTTCAGTATTGAAGTTGGCTTTTTAGGTAAATGTGCTATAATGGATATTTGAATGTATAATTTTTCATTTTATGATCCAGCGAATCCTCACAACGGAGTAAAACTATAAACATTGTGTCAGTTCATTTGGATATTGAAATGGTGAATTTTCAAATTTCCATTCATTTTTCAATCAAAAATTGAAATTAGTTTCTATCGAGCTCCCAAATTCACTACAATCTGAACAGCAGCCATTATTTTCCGGAAAATTTGAAACAGAAAAATACAGTTCCCGAATCTCTACATTATTTCGAGTGAAACTAACAAGCCGCTACTCTTTCCAGTGTCGCTGTTTTGTAAAAATATCCCGAATATTTCTTGTTATGTTTGTCCCTATTCAAGATCACACTGCCTCATGAATTTTGTCAATTGCACCATTTTTATGAACTTTTTTCTGATAAATATGACTATTTTTAAACAAAAAAGCATGCGGTTTCAAAAAAGCTTGCGGTTTTTCATAATCGAAGATGAATCATCGTGTTAATAAGATCCAATCGAAAAATTGCATTTTTAAAAAATCGAGCGTAATCTATCTTCAAAAAAGAGTAAAACAAATAACATAACATTTGAAAACCAAATGATTTTCATAATGCCATCTCTCAATAACAGTAATGTTTGTGAGTATTACGTACTAACATGTCTCCTATGACTAGTCCAATGAAATACTTACAGTTTCAGAGATCATTAAAGTAGAACAATTATTGTTAGCTTAGATTCTCGTTTCAATGTGTTTATATTTATTATTTCAATAAAAAGAACTTCGGGATTGTTGCCTTACATGATACTTGTTAGAATACTAAGTTAACATTGACAACACCAGATTTGAATTGAATTCAGAAAAAAAGGAAACTGTGAAAATCGCAGTTTCCGAAATATCAAATTGATTCAAACGGTACGTATTCTGCAATGCGAGCTTGATCATTAATTTTCAGACAACAAGATCAGTGAAGATTATGATATGAATACTTCAAATTACAAACACTTATCAAAATTAATAAAAATATTGCAGTTTCAGACTCTAAATAAGCAAAATGGGTTGAATCCTATCTGATGAGATGACAAGATGACAAGTAAAATAACAAAATCTACAAAAACATGAGCTATCAAAACTCCTAGAAAAGTGAATAAAACTGAAAGTCGAATTTCGAAGTACTTGATTGGCAGAGTATTCAAATATTATAGAGGAAAAATCTGAGACTTTCTTATAACAGTAGTTTTAAAGGATTTTCATTCAGCCCAATCCTCATAGAATACTGACTACAGAAACAAACCACAAAACAATGGGTTCAGAAAAAGTGGTTATTACAAATGTGATTGAAATAGTAAAAATGAAACCGACAAAAAACAATATCGTTCCAGGATGATATGTAATGAAAAATTAGAAAACTAATACTGTTACCGGCAAGAACCACTTGAAAATAGTGTTAATTTGTTTTATTACATTAGATACTGCTTCTTCCGTGATTTCCTGACACTTGAAATGGAAGAATGTCTTTCGAAGCTTCAGATAGTTTCAGCATTGTGACCTTTATCAGATTATTTTGAATAGTTATGTAGATCAAAGCTAATAAGCCTTATCGAGCCAATAGTCTACTGAAGTATCAACAGACCTCAAGTTAAATCAACTGTTTCTGAAGCTGAAAAAATATTCGAAAAAATTTAATAACTTCAATGTTCCAACGAGTGTTGTAGAGATGATATCTAGGTTTAAAGGTTTGCAAATTCACGGAAAATTACTGAAACTTCCGAACATCAACTTTGAAGAGATAATGTTTGAAACAGCGAAAAAAGTCAGTTTCACAAGCAATTTATGTTCAAATCGAATTGGGAAGATATAACTTGGAAGGATTTTCTTGAGTTACAAAAATTCAGACATTTCAGACTCGTATATTTTCATTATTGTTTGAAACGTTAAAAAATCGCAGCTTCAAAAATATTACTATCAATGAAGTCAAAGTGAAACTATTTGATTCTGATGTTACTACTCTTCATATGAAACAAACATTTTAAAACATTTCTTAGAATTCGGCAAGATCGAACCGTTTCTCCAAAAACTGGTTCCATTATATAATTTTTCGCTAACAGAAAAAATTTAAGGAATTTTTGGAATTTTCAAAAACCGCGGTTTCAGTATTGGACCGAATTCGCCTCTCAGAAAAAATCAGTTTTCATTAATCACGGTTTCAGAATATTGTCTTTCGAAATTTTTTGAGCACAAGTTCACTCATCGTGAGACTTTTTGATTTTAAAATTGTATTATTTTCATGGGCACCAATTTCTGTTTCATGTCAGGTGTATTTTCGTTTTTTATATTTGATGTTATTGAGATGATTTTGTGGTTTTCTCCTGGCAAATTTACGCGTCAATCATAGCTTATGTATCAGCTTGTCAAAAAAAGTTCAATACTTTCTCAAGTTGGTTTTCAATTTATTGCCCATTTTCAGTTTTTTATGTGAAACAACACCTTCAGGATTGGCAATGGCTATAAAAAGACAGTATTTGTTGAAGTTTGAAACAGGAACTGATGAAGTTTTGAAAGCTAGAGGTGTGAATTGACCTTCATTGACATGTCTTATTTTTGTAGCTGGATTATATAAATATCATCTATAACAGACAAGTATCGATCATGAAAAATAGCCATCAAAAGCAGACCACACTGCTAAACCTAAGCAGACCACACTGCTAAACCTAAGCAGACCACACGGCTAAACCTAAGCAGACCACACGGCTAAACCTAAGCAGACCACACGGCTAAACCTAAGCAGACCACACGGCTAAACCTAAGCAGACCACACGGCTAAACCTAAGCAGACCAGGCGGCTAAACCTAAGCAGACCACACGGCTAAACCTAAGCAGACCACACGGCTAAACCTAAGCAGACCACACGGCTAAACCTAAGCAGACCACACGGCTAAACCTAAGCAGACCACACGGCTAAACCTAAGCAGACCACACGGCTAAACCTAAGCAGACCACACTGCTAAACCTAAGCAGACCACACGGCTAAACCTAAGCAGATCACACGGCTAAACCTAAGCAGACCACACGGCTAAACCTAAGCAGACCACACGGCTAAACCTAAGCAGACCACACTGCTAAACCTAAGCAGACCACACGGCTAAACCTAAGCAGACCACACGGCTAAACCTAAGCAGACCACACTGCTAAACCTAAGCAGACCACACTGCTAAACCTAAGCAGACCACACGGCTAAACCTAAGCAGACCACACTGCTAAACCTAAGCAGACCACACGGCTAAACCTAAGCAGACCACACGGCTAAACCTAAGCAGACCACACGGCTAAACCTAAGCAGACCACACGGCTAAACCTAAGCAGACCACACTGCTAAACCTAAGCAGACCACACGGCTAAACCTAAGCAGACCACACGGCTAAACCTAAGCAGACCACACTGCTAAACCTAAGCAGACCACACTGCTAAACCTAAGCAGACCACACGGCTAAACCTAAGCAGACCACACGGCTAAACCTAAGCAGACCACAATGCTAAACCTAAGCAGACCACACTGCAATTCTAATGCTACTCTCACTCGCACCAGGAACATTCATCTGATAATTTTTTATAATATTCCATTCTAACAATCAATATCACACAAAGTCGAGAAGCTTTCTAGTTTTTTCAACAAATTTGAAAAATAAATCAAGTTTCGAATGATGAACTTGTATTTTAGAAATGGTTTGAAACTCTACTTTTTCTGATACTTTCATATTGTAAATGTTACTGAAATACTGATCATACTTCGCAGTTTCGTATATATCTTCATCACCAATGTGATATTCACATTGCTCGAAACATGTGGATGCCCTGGCTCTATTTTTATAAGTTTTTCACCTCAAAAATGAAGAGTACTGTTTCAGAAATTGTTGATATCTCAATCGTCATTTCGTTTCATTGAAACAATTATTTTGATCGGAGGGAATTTTTCGTGTTTTTTTAAAATTGTAACCGTCTTTTTCTAAAAGTATCACTTACAGAGAATCACTATCAACAAGATATGACATTTTTGGCTTGCTTATTCAGTCTGTTACGATTAGATTTTTTTTTCATAATTTGAACTCCATGTTACACATTTGGTATAATTTGAAACCGCGAAAAATACGGTTACTGTGCCAATGTTTGTATGATGTGGTACATTTTCAAAGAGTTATTCTCATCGTTGGAAATTTCGGTATTCTTGATCAGTTATGATTATAACCGGGTGCACCTTCCAGAAAAAAAATAATCATCAAAAAGCAGGGCCCCAAATCAAAGGATGGTACATTTTGAATATAGATTTATTGAGAAATTCAGTTACTTCGTCCTGTTTATTCACTCAAAAATAGTGAAACTTTTTTATGACTGTCCGACGTGAAAACCATCTTTGAGCATATTTACCAATAATTATCTCATGTTTTTGAAATTTTTTTGAAACAATTTCAGTTTCACAAAATTCTTTTTCGAGTTTTGAATTTAATGATACCCGATTTTCGTGTTTTTTGATCATTTAGCTAATACTTTTAAGAAGTTTTTCGCTACAAGTAGTTGCTTCGATTAATTTTTTGAAATGGTTATCGTGAAACACTGAATAAACAAATTGATTGAAAAATAATATGAATGAAACAGTAACTGAATAAATAGTTTCAGTTTCTTGGACAGATGATATGAAAGGTTTTCCGTTTTCGTATCAGTGACGGTAAATTTTGCTCACATAGTCAACAAACGAAGCGGATTCCTATTTTCCATTTCAGTTTTCCGTTTGATACCTATATTGTTTGGAACTATCAGAAAAAATGGAACCGGTTCCGAAAATTGTCATAGAATTGTGCCCTACGAGAATACGAATACAACAAGGAAGCAAACTCACAACCCCATGAAAAATTTTCAAAAATTTGAGAAACAGTAAAAAATAATACTGTTTCAATGGTATATTTCTCCCCAACTATTCACTTTTTCCGCAACTGTACTTAACGTACAATAAAAAAACTTATTATAAAGCTTAAAAAATGGTAGTGGACATAAAAATATGAAACAGAAAAAAGTTGCAGTTTCAGTCGTAAATCATAATGAATAACTGAACTTTTTGCTTGTTTGAAGGGTTGAGTGAAGGGAATTCAATTTCAGCACATTACTGACCAAAAGTCGAATCACTGTTATGATATCGTTTGTGTATAACAGAAATTTGTCTCCGGAAACACTATTCCATATGCTCATTTTTTGCAGAAATAATAACTAGTGTAGTTTTTCGCACACTTAACACACATCAAATTCTAGCTCTATGCTACAGAGATTAACAAATAGTGAAACAGTAAAAAAAAATCATAATTCTAAAAATTCCAATTTTTGTTAATGACAAAAGAATAATATTGGCTTCCGCAACGAATGATTTGTTAAAATTTTTGTCTCATATCATGCACATTTTTGATTTGAAACAGCATTTTCATGTTGACTTCAAAGCAATAATGTTTTATCATTTTTCAAACAAACAGTTTGATCATGTTAGCCGAAGTCTTGGCGATAGCGACTTTTATATTTTTGGGAAACTCAATATGCCTAATCATAAGTGCTTGTAAAAATATATAGTGCTCATAATGTCCCGAAAGTTTTCTCAGTTTACAAATTGATATTTGGTGTGACTCTAATGTAATTAAAGGCTATTGAAACAGTAGCTGTTCATGCCGATGTTCAACAAAAATGAAAAGTAAGATTTTTCCAATTTTCAAGCTCATTTCCAGACAAAATAAAGAACATATCAGAAAATGAAAACTTATGTTACGTCTTATAATAATAAGGAACAGAGATAGTTTTTTTCGAACAAGGTTTCTATTGGATGAATATGTGTCAGTCACTCATTCGATACCCTTTTCTCAATTTGTCCAGATAAGATCATAGAGCTATCATAATAACGGTTTTCAGATAATTGCCAAACAGAAAAAAAAATGTGGAGCCACAGAAATTGGTAGAGGTTTTCGGAAGAGTTGTATTTTTGCACATGAAATTTAAAGAAGGATAGACGTTTCAGGGGTTTTCTTGCTATCTAGGGTTCATTCTAAGTCGAATCTAGTCGAATAAAATTAAAAAATCGTCAGATTGTTCAAAACGGACAAAAACGACATACCGGCAAAATTCCATGGCCGTTATTGTTAAGCCTATTTCGGGTTTCTAGGCCACTCAGCCACGGCCACGAGCCGAGAATAAAATAAATTCGCGTCGCAAGCTAGTTTTTGATACATTTGAAGGATTTGAATGAGTTTAATAAACATTTCAAGCACGAAAAGTCATTATTTTTACAGAATTTTCTAGTTTTCAGCAGTTTCTGCTGATTTTCGGCTTTTTTTCGACTCGTGGCCGTGGCTGAGTGGCCTAGAAACCCGAAATAGGCTTAACAATAACGGCCATGGAATTTTGCGGGTTTGTCGTTTTTGTCCGTTTTGAACAATCTGACGATTTTTAAATTTTATTCGACTAGATTCGACTTGGAATGAACCCTAGATAACAAGAAAACCCCTGAAACGTCTATCCTTCTTTAAGCAAGCCATGACCTATGAAGAATTCTTATTGATCAAAAATATGTGAAACAGTACTAATTTATTCAGTTTCATTGAAATAGTTATCAAAATATTATATTTTCATTTCGTTTTACAAAATTGATCGTATTTGAAAATTTGGTAACTATCAAAACCGATTTTTTTTTTTTTGGTATTTATTGTTAGTTTGATACTAAAAGGAGATACGAAAACAGGAAAAATTTCTAATTTTTTAGTCTGAAAATAAGCAGTATTAGTTTTATAGAAAAAGTTGATTAAGAATATATCAAAAAGTAAAGGTGGCTCAACATATTCAGAGAAGGAGTGAAACAGAAATATTACTGTTTTGCTCTGATATTGATTGGATAGAAAAATATATCAATCAATGGATTTTAATTTCAATATCCTGCCCACAATGATATTTGAAATTTTCAGTATCGTGATTAGATAATATTGAAACATATAAAAAATCGGTTTCAAACATGCCTAAATCAAAATTATTTGGAACTGTTTCGCTCTCATTTTCATAAATCACAGTTTGAAAAAAAAATCATCAATTGAGCACTACTGATGATTGTGCTAGAAACATGATATAGTTAGGGTGTAACAGTTTTTTATGAGAAAAAATTACCTAATCACCTACTATCAGTATCTTCGTATCAGTAGATGCCAAGCACATTCATGTACGGCTGTTTTTGGTTAGGTTTCAAATTTCTGAGTTATCAAATATCTAGAGATTTGGCATCGTAATATGGCAACTGTAACAGAAAAAATACAAACAACTGTTTCAGAAAATCCATGATTTTCAAATTCTCTGAAAACTTTACTCTCGACAAAAATATTTTTCGATCTGCAAACTTTGAAAGTTCAGAAAGGTTCATCGCACTTGCGACAAAATGTATTCAATAAAGAAAAAATCTGTTTCAAAATATTGGAAAAATATCGGTGACTTCAACAGTTACGTTTTGAATTTCATATTGACCAGAATTTTCATGAAAGTATTCACAATTTTTGACGAATGGCTGTGCATAGTCCATGTGTAGTATTCCTATCAGCTTCATCCAGAAACGCACTGAAGAACGGAAAAAAAGCGAAAAATGCAGTTTCTGTTTGAAACAGTATTCTCTGTGGACTCTATCTGCCTGATTGATCGAATTATTGACAAAGTCAGTATTACATTTCATTATTCGAATCAATTAAAACGGGAAAATTTCACTGTTTCTGGATACCGATTTTTCAAAAATTTTCTCAAAAATCGTATTGCTTCTTTGGTGCTACCAATTGTTTCTCAAAAAAAAAATCAAAGTTTCAGCAAATTATCATTTTGAAACTACTGAAGAATTTCTGTTCGACTGTCCTTCGAATTTTGATAATAAATCAAAAAAAAACCAACTGTGTCATATATTATTACTATTTATCAACAGCATTATTTGATCTGTAAAGAAGTCATCAGCTTTTTGGATTTCTTGTTACAATATATCTGAAAAATCTGATGCAGAAAAATATTGTAGTTTCAACGAATGATTATGATAATATTTCCACGTTTTCTGTAATTGTGCCATTTCGAGACGATTTGGTTATTAAAAGGATCGGCATGATGCTGATTTTCAGAAAAAAGTTGGGAACAGAACAATAAATTGCATTTTCACCAAATATTTTATACTGAAACCAGATTTGAATATCTTATTTTTCGATATGTCAATGATCCTCAAAATTTGTTAATTTTGTCAGCCACGATTTCAGTTTTATGCTGTTTTTTTGATTCTGATCATAGAAGTCTTCATAATTTTTTGAATACTCGAAACGAGAATTGTACATTGCTTGAAAAACTGATTCAAACATGTTATTAAAGATAACACATAACAAGTGATTCAAACATGGCATGTTATCAGAAAAATTAACAACGATGGTGATTTCTATCAAAAGCATGAAACAGAAAAATTGATGTTTCACGAAAATTTTGAAGCTAATTGTTTTTATTTCAAACCTAGTCAGACTACTGCCAGAAATTTCATCAAAATTGAAATTTTGAAAATTATCATCGATGGTTACTGATAAAATTTCGCTGATTGAGTGGAATTTTTTCTGCAAATGTATTAATTCAACATCAGAAAATGACTAAGTGCTTGTTGAAATGATTACAAAACTCTGAAACAGCAAAAAATTTCAGTTTCAAGCACATATGGTATTTACATTTTGTGGTTTCGTTCCAATGGTAGAAATCAGCTGTCACAAAACTTGCAAAAAATGGGCGATCGACTATCATGATCAATAATTTCCATTTGATGAGCTGTTCCGAGAAAATTACGGATAAATCAAGTGATTTTTTCTATTTTCTATCACAATATCGTCCAAGACATACTAACTTGTCTTATAAAATGTACTAAAAGAACCCTACGTGAGAACGAGTTCAAATATTTATCAACAGAGTCATACGATAAAGCTGATACTGGAAAAATGTTACCAGTAAGTGATTCATACTCATATAATTGTCTAGCAGTTTTTGGAAAGTTTTCAATTTTACAGACTGACTGACGATGTTTAATCAAATTTCTAGAGAATGAATTCTGTTGTCACACGCACTTGAAACAGAAAAAATACGGTTTCAGAAAACTGAAATGAATTTCAGATCCTTAGGAATTTTCGCTATTGACAAGTTTTTTTTATTCGCAAAACTTTGACAAATAACAAGGTAGCACCTGTCAGAAAATTCATCTAATAAATACTTTTTGAAACAGGAAACTTGCACATTTTATACTCTGACTTCGAACTCTTTGAAAATTATCATGTTTCTCTGATGAAGCAAGTAAACAGAAAAGTTTATTTCAAAACCATGAAATAATATCGGAAACTTCAGCAGTTACGTTATGGGTGAAAATTGATCAAAAGTATAGTGAAAGTATTTACAATTTTAGACTAGTATCTGATTTGCAGTATTAGTATTCGTTTTATCCAGATATGAGCTGAAGAACTCAGCTGAACCATACTTTCATTACCAGTATGAAGAGTAATCGTGAGGAGATCAAAGTGTGTGGATTTATTGATGTGGTCGACAACACTCCATTATTTGGATTGACTGAAACAGGAAAAAATCACTGATTTTAGATACTTATTTTTCAAAGTTTTCTCGTCTCGTCATGATAGATGTATTGCTCCCTCGGTCCTACTTATTGTTTTTGATATCAAAAAAAAAGAAAGGATAAAATTAGAGTTTCACCAATTTATCATTTTGAAATTTCTGAAGAATTTCTGTTCAGCTGGGTTTCTAATTCGGAGAATTTATTGAATCAACAAATCAGATTCATTTATGTACAAAACAGTATCATGAAACAATATTATCGTAAAGATAACACATACAACAGTTTCACTTTTGAAGCAAACATCAAAGTTTCAAATGCTAATCGTTACCAATATCCAGTTAAAAAACAGGTTGAAACAATTCAATAGATTCTTGAACCAGAGCCATGCTACCCATCAAAGATTTTATAAGAAAATAAATGATGAAGGAAAAATGAAACAGCAAAACTGTTTAGGAAGATCATTATAATTTATCTACAACATTATTTGATGAAGTGTTGTTTTTATTTTTCTTCAACACAAACTAATTCAGAAAATAATCACAAGTGTTGCTATTGAATCCTGTAGAAAACTATCTATGACGATATAATTTTTGTGAAACATTTTTTCTTAGAAAATGCAGATGGAAAGTTGCGTTTGAGGAAATATTGCTGTTTTGGTAAATCATCAAAATCTTTGAAACTTATTAGATTTTGTTTCTTCAACTCTGATTCTATCCGTCATATAAATCCAGAAAGTGAGCTTTTCTACAAAAATTAATGCTTGCTAGGTTCAGCTAAGTAATTCATGAACAAAAATATAGCGATAAATATTCAGAACTTGAAACAGTTACTGTTTATGAATGAGAAACTGGGCAACAATTAAATCTTTTCTACGGGAATAACCAAAATGCGGAAACTAACAAAAACTGATCAACATGACTATTTTCTAAGAAGTCATAAAACACAAAAACGTTATTGTTTCAAGTAGTATGGATCACTAAACATCTATTTGGTATTATAGTGAGCTAAAATTGAGTGTGATCTCTCTCTCTCATCTTTTCGAAATTTTCCTGAAACAGAAAATACTACTTATTCATGAAAATACAGTTTCAACCATGCGAAAACGGGAGAAGAAAATTGCGTTTCAAAGTAATCCTTCTCTATTCGTGGATATATTTTATTGATTCAGATACGATTTGCTTCTGAATAACAATGTTATATTGCCAAGATTTCCAATGAACAAAATTGGAAAAAAAATATTTCGAATATTTGAATCCAAATTTTGAAATCAAAGAACGTTTTGATATCTAATACTGCCAAACATAGGAAAACATGAAAATAAAAACTTTGTAGCAGCAGAAAATTTAATGAAACGATCGATTTGTGCAAACAAAAGAAACGAAAAAAAAAGAAGTGAGATACAGTAAGAAAATATGCAACCTTTCACAGTTTCTTTAACACAACATATTTACTATGATTCATTTTTTGAGCAGTCTTCGTAAAATATTTTTTAGTCTAAATTTAATTTTTCATGTGTATTTTATGACAATAATAAAGTGTAGCTGTTATAAATATGTTAGAACTATCGTAACTGAAACAGAGCATTTTGTTTCAAAAAAAGAAAATTACGATTTTTCGCATTTTCAATAAAATTTCATCTCTGAACATTTTGATCTATTGCAAATCTGCCAAAGCTCTTCGTTGTGAAATTTTCAAATATTTCAGCCCAAACTGAGTATATATACTGTCAGTTATCACTATCATGCCTTTTCAGTCACCATTGAAACTGAAAAAGTCCAACATGTTAGTATGCTTCAAATTTTTTTTATACCCTCAAAACAATTAAAACAAGAGTAGAATGAATCGGGTGAAGAAACACTATGACTAATTTCAAAAAAATATGAAACAGGATTAAAAATATATTCAAGGGCGGAATAGGAACTAATTACTTGGGTCGGATACTTTTGGTCAACTACCGAAAAAGTCAGTGTCACAGAGTCATCAGAAATTCGAAAAAGTTGAAAATGATGAGAACTTTTTGAAACAGAAAAGTGTTACAGTTTCAAGATATGTTCACCATTTTTTGATTTGGACTTTTTGTAATCACATCTTGAACAGAAATATCCAGACTTTGAGATCATATTTGTTCAGGTTTGTTGAGTATATCGCTTCAAAATACGAAATTTTGCAATTGATAATCATATTCTCGAGTTCGTACTCAAGGGAAAGATCAAAGCGAAATTTCAGAAAAACTTCTACTGAATAACCAAATAATGAAACAGTAACTATTGAAGTTGATCGCACTTGATAATAGTTGGAAGTATTTTATCACAGTTCGAAGGTTTCCTGGCAGCGCAAGGATATGATACTGTTTCGAAGTTGGCATAAGGGGGTTTCAAGCTTTCAGAGACAGAAAGCAAAACCTTTTTTTGCCGTTTCAATTCTTTTGTATCAAATCATTTCCGGTATGTCAATAATCACTCTTTGCTAACAGGCAACAAAAGTATAAACTGTTTCAAAAGATTTGTAGAAGTAGTTCAGTAATCTCCCATTTCGATTGCCATCTTGTCGGTTTTGTATGGTAAGTTTGAAAAAAAACTGTGAAAAAAAAAACGCAAAACATGCGTTTTTAGTTGATATTTCATGCAAAAGTTTACCATGCATCAAAATTTTCGAACAATTATGTATGCATTCTGAACCTGAAACAGTATTTTTCCTGTTTCAGAAGATTTCCTTTATTGAAAATCAACCTGGCCGCAACTGAAAAATGATTTACTTTGTTTCACCATGACGCTTCGCCAATTATAGATTCAACAATTTAGATAATATTGCACAATGAAAATATGAAAACTGAATCAGCAACAAACACTGTTTCAGTTGATTAAACTCACAAAACACACTCAATTATTTTTGTTAATCTCGAAAATTTTTTTGATTGAAAAAGTGGCTAAAATGTGAGACGTATGGAATATTGCAGTTTCAAAAATCCATCATTATTATATAAACTGTTAAAATGTGTTGAATCCATACTCGTAATTTTTACGAAAGTTTGAGAAGTTTTTTGAAATGGATGAGCAATCAAACTATGAGCAAATAGGATAGTTACGGTGAAGCTTGAAGCAGCAAGATTTTCTGTTAATGAGGTAAAAAAGTTTTTTAATTGTTTCGCTTTGGTCATTATATCATCAAAACAATAATATTTATATCCAAATTAAGGAAACCGAAACAGTAACTATTTTGGAAGTTTTTCAAAATAAGGAAGCTTGAAACAGTGAAACAATTATGATGCGCAGTTTTATGGTTCTACAAAAATTATTTCCATGTAGTGGGAAATGTTGCATTTATTATTGGATCGAACTTGTACAGATCAGAGAAACATAACTATGAGGTTTTGGAAAAACTACAGGAATATCCCGTTGCATAGGATTTTTAAAAAACCATACTTATGTTTTTTGTAGTACGCCATTATCATGGTACTCACGAATGTATGTTTTATTTTATACCGTTTGGGAAAAGTTAAAGTTGATAAGAAAGTTTTGTAACAGAAAAGTTTTCCTGTTTCTCAGATTCCTAATCCGTCAGAGGCAATGCGAGTAATAATTAACGTCAACCTCTGTAAAATAACCAGATTGTGAAACATTAAGAAGTGCTACCGCATACCTCGATAGATAGGAAGTTTTCTGCGAAGACGAATTATCGAAAACTGAACAAAACTGCGACTTTAGGGAATGGAATGAAACAGGACAAATACTGCAAATTTCTGATTTATAGTACAGAAACTTCACTGAAGTTTTTCCAAGCTTCGGAAAAAGCAGAAAAATATTTTTGAAGATTACTTTAGCACAAAAAAAATTCTGAATCAATACAGAAAACTTACAGTTTCAATGCATCAAGTAACAAGATTATTTTATTTCTTACGTAATCCTTCCGGGGGTAGGAGTGAAAAACCACTAGGTAGAACAATGATTTGACCGAGTTTAAATAGATAAAATTGTGATATGAAGATTATTTTTTTGAGGAACATGAAACAGAAAAAGTAGATGTTTCGTCAAATATTTATCACTGATATTTTCCCATGATGTGTTGAAAGCTCTTGGTGAGCAATATCATTTTAATTTTATGTGGAACAATGGAGCAACGCGAAAATGGTAAAAACTTTGACAACAAAACTTTGAAGCAGCGAACAATTTCAAGAAACCTCATCAAATTAGACTTGTTTTGCTTTTATCAGGTTCATATTATTTTAGAAATTCATATAAAAAAACATTAAAACAGTAAAAAAAAAATGAAACGTTTTCCGTTTTCAATGAGACAACATGACAGTGGTAATTAACTTGGTGATCAGTGGACATCATATTTTTACAAACTAGTAAAAAAAACAAAATTCATAACTTTGACTCAACTTTGAAACAGTAAAAGCTTGCTTTTACACCAGCCTATCAAAGCTTATGGGCATCTGCTCTGGTAAAGAAACTTGAAATTCAATTTTTTATATCATGTGTTGTCTAGCGGAAAAAAATTGAGACGGTGATATTCATATGGATTTGAAACAGATATTGTGATAGTTGCACATAGACACTGAGTAGCTTAGTGTGAAGTTTGAAGGAGAATCTGACCAAAATATGAGGTAGTGCGGACTTGATCAAAAAATTTTGAAACAGGGAAAAATTATACAGTTGCAGCTGATATTTATGAACTAATAGTAAAAATTTGATGTGAAGGTAATTCGAAGCGATATCAAACATATGATGATAGTTTGGAGTACATGAGAAAGATATGAAACAGACAGAAATGATACATTTTCTGAAGCTGGGTATCATTTGTTCGTTTCATTTTGCTTTGATTGTGCATTGATCGGCGAAACTCGATATTTGGCTGAAAATAACGAGGACTAGATTGATCCTATCGAAAAAAAACGGCAAAAATATGCCGTTTCTTGAAAAACTCATATAGAAGACAATAATTGTTTTATTTGTTTAATTTATTTATGTGAAACACATAAACATTTCTCTCATCATTTTTTCGAAACGTTTACGAGATACTTGGTCATATTCGTTGAAAACAGAACAATGATCACAGATGAACTATCGATATCATGAAATATATTTATATCATAAAACTGGGAAACAGGGCAAATTCTATTGTCGTTAACTATATCACTTTTGTTGTACGGCAATCAGTTTAGTTTAGAAAAATGCATCGCTGTCCAAATAAACGAGGTATTTTTTCATAGTTTATTTTTATCAACAATATGAAAAACAGTGTTAACTTTTGTAAAATATAACAGTTTCAAGCAGCTCCAAATCAGAATCATTGTTTCTTCGCTTTGGTATGCGGTTCATTGTGATGCTTCTTTTCAGGTAGGCAGAAAATGACAGTTTCAAAAGTTTATTTTCAGTATTTGGTTGGGTAGCAAGGGTACTTTGTGCTGTTCTGTGCAATAATTGTAAATTTCATACTGAAATTGACATCCTTCATTGTTAACCAATTGTGTAGCATGGAAAACCTTTGTTGTTCGACAGTTGAAGCTGTGAAGTTTCAAAATTTGAATAGCATATCAAAATCCGGTTCCAATAGATTGCCATAACAAACTTTGTATCTAAGGATGTGTGAAGCAGAAAGCTTTCAACAAAATTTTCAGTTTTCAAAATTCTGAGTGTGAGAAGGATAAGTTATTTGTTTCAGAAATTATTTATTACTTGATTGCTTATATTTGATGTAATAGTCATTTTTTTTTCAATATTGAAACAAAAACAATTTTTGAAAAGCCAATCTGACTCAGAGCGGTAATATCAAACATTATTTTCATATATTTTCATAAAATTTTGAAGCAGGAATATTTATGCGGTTGCTATTTGTGAATCTATGGCTGAAAAAAATTTCTGTTCCTGAAACGATTCTTTTGGTCAATAATATTTATTACTTATTGGTTATTGAGATCAGTCGTCTAAATAATCATCATGTGCAACAAAAATAGGCAAATTTTTCGATACATTTTCTTGCAACAGAGATATTGAAGCGATTGTATCGATCAACTGAATAAAATTGCTAGGAAATTCAAATCAGAGAACTGGAAAGCAGCAGAAAATTCGTTTAAAAAATATACCAGTTCCATTAGTTTTTTCAGTTAGTTTTGCAGGTTTCTGATGGAATAGTCTTTTGTGAAGAGCTGCATTAATCTTATCTGTCAGTTGTAGAACAGAAGTAATGATTGGCATTCGGAATTTCGATACAAGTTGAAAAACTGGAACGGTGATGATTTTTGACTATTGAAGCAAAAAAAAACGATTTTCACCTTTTCAGTGATTCCATAAGAATATAGAGTTTTCAAAATTAAACATTGGAACCAACAATTCAATTTTTTATGTTCTAGAAAAATTTGAAAATTTATGTATAAAAATTCCTCAGTGTTTCATTTACTGTATATTTTCCTAGAACAACAAAAATTTGTTGATTCTATTTAAATATCTCAAATCCGAAAATGCTCAAATTTTTGATGCCCATCAAAACCAATATGATTTAATTAGGTATGTTCACTAGCAGATTTACATCCGAAAGTTGAGAAACAGCAAAAATTCTAAGAAAATAGGCGGTTTCCAGGCTTATCATAGTATAAATGCTTTTACAGAGATGAACGATTTGCGGTATTATCAAAATTACCATAATCTTTTTCAGAGAATATTATCTTGAAACAGAAAATAATGGGAATTTCCCGATAATTTATTCCTTTGTATGGAACATCACCCAACAAGGAAGTGAGTTAATCTAACTTTTTGAATGATTCCACAAGAATATGAAACCGTAAATAAAATAAATGTGAAAATTTTCGGTCACTGTTTCAGTATTATCATGTCTGTTCTCTATTCATTTTTGTTTTGATTTTCTTCCCAACAAATCTTTTCCATTGTTATACATAGAAATTATATTCAAAACAAGATATCCTGATCAAATCAAGAGGATCTAATATCCATCTTTGGAAAAGATATTTATGCGGTTTCAAAATAGAACCAAATATGTTATATTTTGATTGTCAGTGATTCGAGTCTATTTTGCAATAGAAGAGTTTTCAAAATTGGTGTTACAGTTTTACATTCAGGACGTTCATTTTCTGCAGAACTTATCTAACACTTGAAAAAAAATGATGATCTGTGGAATGATATGTATTGGAAGTCTGTTCAATCAAGTGAACATTGAAACAGTGATAGTATACAAAAATAGATTATTATTAAAATCAGAAACAAAATTTCTTTCAACTTGAAAAATCCTCTCATACCATTATATACGGATAATTTTTTTTTGAGTGTCGTCAGCAAAACAAGACAGCACTGGCATTGGACCAAGTTCCTATAGAACTTAGGATGATGAAACAGAAACTATAAAAGTTGTCATGCATTGGTAGTATTTCGAGAATGAGCCGTTTCTGCAACGGGAAAATAATGCTTGCACAGTTTTTGAATAATTTTGAAGCAGCGAAAGATTGTGGAAATGTCAAGATTCTTCAATGCGGAAAGTTTTCTCGGACCATCAACTCAATAGTTGAAACAACGTTTGAATGTGATTTTCAGAAAATTGTGAATCGGTGAAAAAATTTGCCGATTTTTCACTAATGAAAGTGCCTAACCATTGCATGTTTTGAACGATTTCTTAAAAAGTAGTTTGGCAGATCTATTCTTTCCTGCTCAATGAACTATGGTAAAACTGAAGAAAAATATTTTGATTCTTGGATTGTAGATGCTTGGGAAACTGGTCAGTCACAAATGGATCAAAACTTCAGTGACAGTTTATCAAGGTCTCATAGAATTTAGGAAACTGAAACAGTAACTACAGTTTCAAAAAGTTGTCACAGCTGGGAGACGTATTTGACACTATAAACAATTAGTTTATGCTGTCACACTTTATCAGATGTTTGCAGCAGAAAAAATTTTCAGTTTCAAAAGTTGCTGAACAACAAAACTTGTCTTGTATTACGGTCGTTAGAAGATCATTAGACTCTATATTATACAAAACTTTTGATTCATCTAGTCCTCGTCATCATCATTCGAAATTTCGAAAGTTGCAAAATATAGAAAATTTGAAACAAGAAAGGATTGGTGAATGTTTGTAAGTGATAATACCGATACATTGTTTTTTTTTCGCAAAATTGTGTCAAGTTGAGATTGAGATCAGACGTGTATCAGAGTTTTTATATTGTGAGAAGATTTCCAAGAATCATGAAACAGAGAAAGTCTGCAATTTTATCGCTGATGAATTTTAAAATTACCGGCCCGTTTTTGTCCAAAACCTTCTCAAAACTGGAGAAAAATCAATTAAACCATCAACATTGAAAATGCTTGGGAAATTTATGGAGACAAGGATGAAACAGGATTCAGCCCCCTCGAGGTGTAATAGAATTGTTTCAAAGATTCAATATTAAAGCTTGCCGAACAATCAGAAAAAGTTTGGCAAGCTCACGGCAAAGAAATATCAAAATTTCTTGATTGAAATAGATTAAAATCTGAAAAAGGAAACATCGCAAGTTTTCTTGGCATATTCAACATTTTGCAATTGAAAAAAACTGCTAACATTAACTATAAGTGTGGAAATTGGAACAGAAAAAAATGAAAAAGCTGAACATTTTGGAGGAAAATGCTTTTAGTAATTGTAGATTGACATTGAAGAAAACTACCGCATAACTGAAACAGTGAGATTTTTGAGACATATTCTCAAATAAAACACTAGTGTAAAGCGGTGAAACTCATTATAATAAAACTTTGAAACAGAAAAACTTTTTCAAGCTTTACAGTTTTACAAAAGGCATCAAATCGAAAAAGCCAGGCATATTTTAATTGAAAGATACACGGGAGGAGGTGTTGAAACTTTGAATGAAATATTTCTGATTTCAGAGTTTGTGTGACAAATTAATCAAAGAGTGTTTCGGAAACTGAAATTGGCATTATTTTGAAACTGCGAAGCGTTTCGATAAAGTTCAGGACTAAATATAGTGTTCAAATTGATGGAAAATTTACGAACACAGAAAAGTGGATGCTTTGAAACAGAAAATGTATCAAAACATATCAATCAAAAAATTGGCAAAAATATGCATATTTTCGACAAAAGTTTTACAGTTTCAGTACAAAGTATGATAGTTTGAAAATTTTTGCGTTTGCTTTTATTATTACATGCGAAAGAAAACACCAATGTTTCTTGATACTCTACCACTATGTTTAATACACGAATTGTTGAATCACTTGGGAAACTGAAGTTGAAATTATTTTGAAACTGTGACCTATTTTTGAGTAGCACAAGCAAAGCTGGATGACCTTTGAAGTAGTTCTGAAGAAAATCATTTACGGTGCTATTTATTTTAAGCTATTCGTTTGAAAAAAAGTTCAGGCAAATATCGACAAACATAAAAAGAATCCGGGTTATTAAAGATAATACGAGAATCAGAAAAATAATTGTATTGCATTTTCTGAAACTTTTTATGATATGACAATAAATGCCTGATTAGACTTGCGTGATTTTGCGTATGGCGTCGGCGAAAAATAATCATCGTACTCGGTTGGAAAATAGTAGTTGAAGATTAGGACTGAAGAAATAATCGAATTGATAGAATAGAGTTGCAAAAAAAAATATCAAAACACTGAAACAGTGAAAAAGCAGGATTTCATTTTTGAGAAGTATTTAGGACTTTCTACAATAAAAGTTTTATCGTTTTAAAAACAATTTTCATTAGGAAAAGATAGATAAGTATTGCTTAATTGATGGTATCCACAAACATGGTGTTGAAACATTTGAGTGCGTAACTTCAGCATTCTTCAGAAAAGTTTTTTACTGATGCAACTTATTTCATACCCGAAACTTGGTTACACAGATGACATACTAAAATTGTTGATCATTTTTGGGAAACTGAACTTTTGATTATTTTGAAACTGATAACTGTTTTGAAGCAGTACTAACAATAAACCGCCTGTTGAGATTGATGAATAACTTCAAAAAATAGTGAAGTCAAAACTTTGAAACAGAAAAAATGCTAAAACATATAAAGCAATGAATTCAAATCTTGCATTTTTTCGAGAAATACTTGAGTTTTACAGTTTCAAGATAATTATTTGATCATTGAGAAAATGTTTTGAGTTTGTTCGATTGGTCGAGTATGCAGGAAAGCAAATTTTTGAAACATTGAGTATGATTCAGGTTTATCATGTTTGAAAATCAGTATCTCTCGTGCAGTGGATACAATAATTGTTGGTCATTTTGAAAGAGTTAATTTGTAAATATTGCGAACATGTGAAATAAAAAGAGTTTTTTTGATGGATATATTCCTACTTTTTGAACTCAAGCACCACTTCAAGAAACGCGACCGGATGACTGACGAAGAACTGTTGAAATGAAGAAGTTGAAACAGAAATTATGTGTAAAGATACTGAATATTTTAGTATTAGACTAACAGAGAATGATCGATGAATTGCGGAACTAACAGCTTTCATGTTCATTACAATCAGCAGAAATCGTGATAAAACATTTTGTCATATCACTATGTTTTATAATCTTGACAGTTTTACCTAGTTGATTAATCAAAATATCTATCTGGAAAGTCCTATTTGTCTGGAAATTTGGAAACTGATGGAATTCCTCTCTGACAGAGCTATAGGAATGAGAAATGAGGAACGCGCAAAAAAAAGATTCGGTTTCAGAAAATAATTATATGATGAGGTTAGTTACGTTATTGATTTGCATAACTCATTTATGTTTTATAACTAATTTTTAAAAGACTAATAGTGAATAATAACCAGGTTTCTTTTGAAACATTTTCATATCAGAAAATCAAGAAACAGACAAAACATATTCGCAGTTTCAACAAATGTCGAAATGGGATTACTATTGATAGGGAGTAATAAATAACAGAATCTGGATTTTCAGAAATCTTTTGGCTCTGGAAGTAATTTTATGGGCTTTTTTGTGACTATTTGTCATCTTCTTGACTCGCTAACAACTGCTATTCACTAGTATCCATAAAAAATTCGGATGAAAGATGTCATATTGAAACAGCAAAAAACAATAAATTTTACTGATATTGTTTTGGAGAGTTCAAATGTAATAATGAGAGTGTCAAGTTTCACAAATGGTTTTTTTTTTTTGGTTTTTGAACTTTGAAAAATGGATCGAACAAAAAAAGGATATGACAAGATTCAGAAAATTATGTTTGAAACAGAAAACAAATATTCACAGTTTTGAATAATTTTTATCACCATCAACACTTACTTTGGCTTAATGGAATAATTTCCTTATAGAAAGTGGAAACAATTTTTGGCCATAATTTTCATGAAAATCACGCTGATACAGATCAAATCGTATGTAAACTTAGAACATACAGAATACCTATCGAATGATGAAAAATATGGTGTATGTTCATTTCGTTCATGTTCGAAACAGTGAGCAATTATCGGAAAAATAAAATAAATTTGCAACGAATCATCTATTGTTTTGATAAGCTGAAGTATTTTGTGAAACATTTTCATCACAAGACTAGAAAGATACACTTCATGTTTTCAGAATACTAAATGCATATTGAAATTGCAGAGATTGATAGAAAGTTTAACGATGTTCGTCTGAAACCAAAAAGTTGGGCTTCACAAAATATGAAAGTTATTTTTTACTTGAATATTAGACCAAACCATCAAAAATTAGTAATCATCTTGGATTATGTCAGAGACAGTGAAAAACAATACATATTTTTGAAATTTGTCATCAAGAGTTTTCGTTTGTTGTAGTGGGTGTACGGTTCTTACTTTCGAAATTTGCCAATTTCGGTTCTTTAGACAGACGAAAAAAATAGTGAACTAAATGGGTGGAATAATGCTGCTACATCTGGAGTTGTTAAAACAGGAGTGATCTTGGAAACAAGTTCAAGTTTAGCTCTCCAAGCTTCAGATGGATGAATTTCTCTTTTTTTCTTGTTTTCTTTTCTTTTTCTCATCACAAGAGTAGAAAGATAAACTTCCAGTTCTCTCACGCTGAAAATGACCATTCAATGCGTATTGAAGTTACAGAGATTGATAGAAAGTTTGACGATGTTCATCTGAAACAAGAAAGTCGGGCTTGACGAAAAAAATGAATTTTATTTTTTGCTTAATTTTTTATTGGACTCTCCCTGGGGGAAGTAGACAATCAAGAATTAGTGAATATTTTGAATTATGTCAGAAACAGTACATGGTTCTGAACTTGTTTATCACGTGCTAGTTTTCATTAGTTTTAGTAGGTGTCCGATTCTTCATTTCAAAATGCACCACTTTCCGATTTTTTTTGCCATTGAATAATTTTTTTGCTCAAAAAATAATCAGCATATGAAATCGAAACATCAACAGAACAATTCGTTCTTCGAATCGATTTGAAACAGAATTTCACACTAAAACGGAACAATTTGAGGCGAAAAAATGTAGACAAGAACTGGAAAATAATAGGATGAGTATCGAGGAAAACACTGTGAACAAATAAAGCGGAATAAAACAAAAAAAAGACAGTTTCAGTGCTGGATAGGTGTATCCTGTCAAAATTCAACACTTTGAGGTAAACTAAATGGCCTTCAAAAATTAGAACACATGAAAGAATTCAAATTATATGAAGTTTCTGAAACAGAAAAAAAACTTTTTTTCTGTTTCAAGGATTAGCTATCATAAACTTTATTTTGATTGATGTAATATACCGTCATATTTTAAGAAACAATTGTTATCAGTTCTAATCATATCAATCGATTAGAATTCAAAAGGTGATTACAAACTTTTATGTGGTTTCACTTATAGAATTCGACAAAATATTATTGAAGAAACATGGTGGCATTCGGAGCGTTGAAAAAATGGAATAATTGAAACAGTGAATGAAAATCATAGTTTCAAGGAGGTTATTTTACAATTATCATCAAATGTCAAATATCATCAAAATAATTTCTCAAAACAAATTACTGTTCCAGAAAGTGCTCAATTTTATACGATTTTTTGTGGTATTGGTTAATTGAGTTTTGGAAAAAATAAGGTAGAAAGAAATTGGAATGCCAAGCAAATGCACAGGAGTTAACGGTAAAAGCCTTTCGAAATTTTCTAATAAATCATTTTTGAAACAGGAAAATTGGGCAAAAAATGCAGTTTCCTAGAAATTTCTTATTAGTGATTATGCCTAACTTTTAGTAGATTTGCTGTGGGGATTAGGATACTGAAAAAATTCCAATACTGGATTCTGCAATTGAACAGCCGAAAACGTGACAGCTTCAAGAAATGTAGATAAAAAAAATCAGTATTTCTCAACCTGTTCGATGAATAGTTTCCGAAACTGACTATGAGACAATCAAATTTCGTCAAAGTTCTTGTAGAACCTATTTCAGGTGAGCTCCAATAGAATATTGTTGCAGTTTCAACAAATAGTCATCACTTATTTCCACTTTTGTTGGTATTCTGGAAGTTGGAGAAAATTTTTGAAACAATCGGTAGAGGATTCAAACTAAGTGCTGCTCGGCTAAAGTATCGATGGACCAAGTGCCAAAAAAAGATTTTTAGGTTTTGCATATGTTTGAAACAGTGAAAAAATCCATGTTTCGGGAACTATGTATGATATGATAGTATACATTACTTGTCATTGGTGCCAAAATAAATGTTGATCAACTTGCCACAGAAAAAAACAGTTTCAACAAGTTTGTATCTGATACGATTAATTATGTCACCTAATGCGAGAAAGTCAGACATCTTTGAAAACTTGCTCGAAAATATATCAGTTTCAACAAATATACATCATATCATTTCTTTTATAGATTTAATCCTGATATCAAAACAACTGGAACAAAAAACTCGAATAGAAGCTGTAGCAGGCTACGAAGTGTATGTCAAAACGACAAAATCATCAATAACAAAATAACAGTTTCTATGAAATGATATTAGTGATTATCAAATATATCATATAATGGACATAAGTTGATAATTCCAGATTTTAAAAATATTTTGAAGATGTTGAAAAACGCAATAACTCACCGCTGCGAACGAATCAGAACAAAAAAAAATTAATTTTCATGCAAAAATCAAACCCAATAAATAATATCAAGCCCCAAAAAAACCCGAAATTAACTTACATCATATTTCCTGACACCATTCACTCGTTTGCCTTCCTTTTTCATATCAATAATAATATCCAGACAAATAAATGTGTGAAGGAATAAGTTTGTTCGTACTAATGAAGAGGGAGAGACGCAGGTAAAGTGGCCATGTGAAGGGATTACGGGCGGTTGCTATGCGACATCGAACAATGGGCAGGTGGGGGACGAATAACATTCGACAAAAATCATTTCGCTCCCGGGTGGGCTCGAACCACCAACCTTTCGGTTAACAGCCGAACGCGCTGCCTATTGCGCCACGGAAGCAGTCGGCGCCTATGCCCTCCGAGGGCAGTGACATTAGCGCGCGTCGGCGGCGCTTCATATTTTTTGAAGATAGGTTTAGGAAATAGGTTTATTCACCGAAATATGCATAAAATCGACCGGTTTTCAATGAAAAAGTGAAGTTTTTGTGGCAAAGACATGGATTTTTAGCCCGTATTGTGTGGAAAAGTAGGAGAATCTACAAAAAATACATGAAAAACGCGATAAAAATGGGGAAAATTGCGATTTGAGGTGAGAAACATGGCTCCTCTAGGTCCGGATCACCAATATAATCCGGCATTTCTATTGGCGGAGCACACTTGGAGCAAAAATCTTCGCATGGTGGACAAAGTACAGTACCCTCGCGGAGCCAGCCATCGACTATCTGGAATGTTTAGCAATTTTCAGAAAAAAGTGACTCAAATTACCCTCTTGACACTAATTTTCTGATTCTCCGCGTAGCATGGATACATTTCGGTGGAGTTGAAGAAGCCGATGTGGAGGGTGCCGTTTATGCAGTTGTACTGGAAAAATAGCGAATTTTTGCAAGAAGTGAGTATTGTCATTTTGTAGATCATGTTTCTAGCTTCAAATTGGTTTTTGAAATTTGGAAAAATGTTGATTTTGAAGGAAGTTATGAGCAAAATTAGGGTGAGCGCGCCGAAAAATGTCTGATCTTGCAAGTTATGCAACCTTGAGGCGAGCCAGTCCGTCCGATCTGGCAAGTTATGAAACCTTCACTCGAGCTAATTGGTGACACACCGTAGATAGCTCAGTGGTAAAACACACGACTGGTAGGCGAGCGACCAGGGTTCGACCCCCACCCACCGCCAAACCATTTTTGCCCGCTTACCTCATAACATCCAGCCATATAATGCTTCAATGTCCGTATCCTCCCACATTTCCGCTCAGTCCACGGCTTCAAAAAATCGAAACACTTTGATTTATCGCCATAAACCTCCAAAATATCCTCCCCTTCCTTATTATTGCCCTCCAACTCGCATCTAGAGTCCCGTCGATCCGTCAAGTTGGTCATTTTCCACTCAAACTCCTGTATATAGGGACAGAAATCGGCGAGCTCAACGGAGCCACCATAGTACTTGGTGCCTTCCGATGCGACACCGGGTAGGTTTAGGAAGTTGCGAAACTGGGTGGGTAGATCTTTTTGGTACGGTATCAGGTTGCAAAGGGCCAGGGAGTCTCGTTGGGATGTGCACCTGGTAACCGCCAATGACTTATGTCCATCATGTTTGATATCAGAGCAGAATGGATATGGATCATCATTCCTACAAAACCCGGGTTACTGTAGCTAGACTCCGCCCACTTACTGTAGTCTCTTGTTATGAATCCACTCTCCGCAACTCTTCATGGCGAACTCGCATCCCAGGTTCTTTCCCCAGTGTAGCTCTTCAGCCACCTCGTAATTTGGCTCATACCAGCCGGAATCCTCCAAAAGAGCAAGTGTCAGTCGCGAATATACTGGATTTTGAGTGTGGGTCCCTGTCATGGCCTCATTCTGCAAGGAAATAGCTTATAACAGTTGCAAAAATGGTTTAACACTATGTGGGGTTCGAACCCTGTTCTCTCGCTTACTAGTCGCATGTTCTACCACTGAGCTATCTCGAGTGGAGGTTGCATACCTTGCAAGAACAGACGGTGTGGGTCGCCGACTAGCTCGAGTAAAGGTTGCATATCTTGCAAGATCGGATACACGCCGTCCGATCTTGCAAGATATGATACCCCGACTCGAGCTAGTTTTTGTTGTTTTTGGCCATATCTCGGCTCAAAATCAACATTTTTCCACTTTCAAAAAAGCAAAATAACCAGAAAACCAAGATCTACAAGCTCACCTCAAAAACGCGCTTCTCCCAATGCGCCAACATGGTTCCATCACCACCTTGATTCTCCAACTCGGCACCCTCCAATGCATCACACCCAAAATGCTTCCTTGCCTCCTCCCGGACCCTTGGTGTCACCATCATATGTATTGGATGCACCACCTTTCCTTCACCCGTCCACCAATCCTCACGAAGTATGGTGGAGATGGTGTTCTCGTCCCAATCGTAGTAGCCTTTTTGTTTATTGAGTGATGTTGGTTTTCCATAGCGATTCCTGGAAATTTAGGTTTAGGTCCATCTTGAATAAAACATGTTTTTATGAAACCTAGTGGCCGCCGTCAACGCGCGCTAATGTCACTGCCCTATAACCCACGGCCGAACGTGCTTCCGTGGCGCAATAGGCAGCGCGTTCGGCTGTTAACCGAAAGGTTGGTGGTTCGAGCCCACCCGGGAGCGAAACATTTTTGTCAACGTTATAAATGCTCTACTTACCTTTTTGTCCTTGGTTTTCGATTTTTATCACGGAAAAATGCGAAAAGACCAACTGAGAAGCCCAATGCATGAAGAATCTCGTGTTTCACGGTGCTCAGAAGTATTTCTTGATCATGGCTATGAGTGGATAACGAATATGGACAAAGATTGACATGACCAGCTATAGGACGATCCAATTCGGCTTCTTGTTGACAATGAGCAGCATATGCAAGTGTTTCTGGTCCGTCACAACGTTTTGTCTTGATAGCAGTGACATATAATATAAAATCAGTCTCCTTGACACCAGCACCAACCAAACCATCACTTTTGCACTCTTCCGAGCCATTACAAGCGACACAATCCTGAAATATAGGTGTATAACATTGACAAAAAGGCATTCCGTCGAGCCGGATTCGAACCAGCGACCTAAAGATACCAGCTGACACTACAGTCTTCCGCTCTACCAACTGAGCTATCGACGGCACGGAAATACACACACAAACTTACCAAGAGGTGGTCGGCGGGGATTGTCGCCTCGCCGCATGTCGTTTTTTCGCGGCATGCTTTGTCGCATGCAACGTTTCGCATGCCTTGCTTGAAATAGTAGTAGGGGGATTGGCATTTTCTGGAATTTCAGTTTATTTTATGGTTTTTGTGGGCTCCGGGAGCAATATAAATGAAAAATATGAGGTTTTTGCACTAAAATTGCTATATCTCGACTTAAAATGAACATTTTTCAACAAACTAAAATGGAAACTGAAGCTTGTAATATTTTCTACATTTTGAAATTCTTAAATTTGTCAAAAATCCAATTTTTAAGCTCAAAAATTACCTTCTAAGCCTCAATGGTGCTTCATTCGGCCTGACTCGAAGTACTTTTTCCCAATAACCGACTGCTTCTGGTAACAAGCTTCCCTGAAAAGATATGCACTTTTTATATGAAAATTTCGCGAAAAAAGCTCAAAAAGACAATTTTCAGTTTCGAAACATGTTTTCTACGTCTCAAAAACATTATTATGATTTGCGCCAGGTCTAAAGGAATCCAAAACATTTCAGAAAGTGAAAAAATATTGATTTTGAGCAAATTTACAAGCGTTTGAAATTGATGGTCAAAAAGCAGACCGGTTTTTTTCTCTGCGTCTCTCATTTCGGTGTGTGGCGGCGGAGAGACGCAGAGATAAAAACGGGTCTGCTTTTTGACCATGAGAGACGCAGAGAAAAAAACGGGTCTGCTTTTTGACCATTGAGAGACGCAGAGATAAAAACGGGTCTGCTTTTTGACCATGAGAGATGCAGAGATAAAAACGGGTCTGCTTTTTGACCATTGAGAGACGCAGAGATAAAAACAGGTCTGCTTTTTGACCATTGAGAGACGCAGAGATAAAAACGGGTCTGCTTTTTGACCATGAGAAACGCAGAGATAAAAACGGGTCTGCTTTTTGACCATGAGAGACGCAGAGAAAAAAACGGGTCTGCTTTTTGACCATTGAGAGACGCAGAGATAAAAACGGGTCTGCTTTTTGACCATGAGAGACGCAGAGATAAAAACGGGTCTGCTTTTTGACCATTGAGAGACGCAGAGATAAAAACGGGTCTGCTTTTTGACCATTGAGAGACGCAGAGAAAAAAACGGGCCTGCTTTTTGACCATTGAGCGACGCAGAGAAAAAAACGGGTCTGCTTTTTGACCATTGAGAGACGCAGAGGTGAAAACGGGTCTGCTTTTTGACCACGAGAGACGCAGAGATAAAAACGGGTCTGCTTTTTGACCATTGAGAGACGCAGAGGTGAAAACGGGTCTGCTTTTTGACCATGAGAGATGCAGAGATAAAAACAGGTCTGCTTTTTGACCATTGAGAGACGCAGAGGTGAAAACGGGTCTGCTTTTTGACCATTGAGAGACGCAGAGATAAAAACAGGTCTGCTTTTTGACCATTGAGAGACGCAGAGATAAAAACGGGTCTGCTTTTTGCACATTTTCAGCTAAAACTACCGTAATCCCCCCAAAAAAACAGTAACATACATTGACAAACAGTTGAATATCCTGGCTCAAATTTCGAATGCTCGGATCATAGTGCAAATAGATGCGTAGCGGCTCGAATTTCTCCACCAACACAGATTTTTTCACATTTTGTTGTTCCGGTGCTCGACGATGCCGATGTGCCGGGTCATCGTGTTGAATCGGTACCTCGAAGAGGATGTCCTCGACTCGAGGTGACTGAAAATTTTTTGGCTGAAAATATTTTGAGACGGATGTATATACCTGATAGGAACATGGTAACTCATATGATATTGATGGAAAAATGGCAAGAATTAGGAGAATATTGTGTAACCGGGGTATCATTTGTATGTAAATATATAGTGGCTTGAATTACCTGCTTCTAGGCATGAAAATCTGGAAAACTATATATTTAGGT
This sequence comes from Caenorhabditis uteleia, assembly GCA_963573275.1. NCBI lineage: Eukaryota > Metazoa > Nematoda > Chromadorea > Rhabditida > Rhabditidae > Caenorhabditis > Caenorhabditis uteleia. Next base: position 3,177,772 of record OY752135.1, on the reverse strand, counting down.
TTAGCTCCAGGTCATACAAAAAGAAAAAGGTGACATAAAATGGAATGAGAAAACCAGTAACAATTATAAATCTAAAGTGGAATATGAGTATCGACACCCTCCAAGGTTCAAGGGCGTATATAGGAGAGGGTGAAACAATAATGATGGGTGCATAGATACAAAAAAGTAACATGATGATTCGTCCGGACATGCAATGAGAGGGGAATATAGAGAGGGGAGAAAAAGGTAAATACAAAAATAAACACGATGCGAGCAAAAAAGTGATGTGTATAAGTGGAGAAGCCGGATTTTTGAGGCGACTGGTGCGAAGTTGCTATAGGGAAGTGCATGCGGATGAATGACAAAAACACTTTGGCATTGTGGGGGTGTCGAACTTGTGACCTTGTGATTCAAGAGAGCCATGAATCTATGAATCATAGTATGTAAGGATCTATGCATCATAGAACTCGAGAATCTATGAATCTATGAATCTATGAATCCTATGAATCTATGAATCTATGAATCTATGAATCTATGAATCTATGAATCTATGAATCTATGAATCTATGAATCTCTCTCATGGTTCATTAGCGGCATGCCACTCAAAAGGTATGTCAGGAGGTAAACCTAAATGAGGTAGTATATAATGGGGCAACACTAATGGATAGATATTTGTTTTGATTTGTGGTGTATATAGGGGGAGTATATAAATACTCGAGAAACCGTTCGATTTAATCAGCTTATATTGCCCTTTATGGGGTGAAAATCCGCAGAGTAAATCAGTTTTTCTCGTTTCAAAAAAAAAACACCTTTTTGTGGGGCAAGACGATATTCATCAAGAAGTAATTCAAAAAGTGGGCGAAGTATGCCTATTTCTGGCCCATTTACTGGATGACCTGGATTATAAAAGGAACGGCGGCGGAAGACTAATATTGGTTTTATTAGGGGAATGAGTAGGGAAAGTGGCTGAAATTAGTGAAAATCGGGGCTTGGACATGCCGGAAATGCCTAAAAATGTGATTTTACAGGCCTGAAATGCAAAAAAGTGTGATTTTACAAGCCTGAAATGCCTAAAAGTGTGATTTTACAGGCCTGAAATGCCTAAAACTAGGGTTTTACAGGCCTGAAATGCCTAAAACTAGGGTTTTACAGGCCTGAAATACCAAAAATTGTGATTTTACAAGCCTGAAATGCCTCAAAATAGGCCTATTATGCTTAAAAAATTAATTTTACAGGCCTGAAACACCTAAAAACAGGCCTGCAATGCCTAAAACAATCGCGAAAGGCCAAAAATTGAAGAATTACAAACCTAAAAGTCCTGAATTTTCTATTTGACAGGCCTGAAGTGCCTAAAAACCGGCCTAACGCCTTGAAAATTGCTTTTAACGAGCCTTAATTGTCTTTAAACAGGCCTAAATTCTTTGAAAAGTGCCTTAAAAGCCTAAAAATGGGATTTTACATGCCTGAAAAGCCTGACAAGTCTATTACATGCCTAGACAGAAGTTTACAAGCCTAAAAAACTTCAAAACCAGCGTTTGACCAGCCTGAACACGCCTAAAAATGCAACACATGTTCTAAATCAATGCATAGAAACCAAAAACCCGAGTTAACATTTGATATACAAGCACCCCCGGGGGGCAAGCGAGCCGTTCCTACCAGATGCACATTCACTCTAACACTCTCTCATATCGCCACACTATCTCACCTATTATTTGTGCATATTCAAAACCGAAAGGCAAAACGAGAGAGAGTGAGAGAGTGGGTAGAGAAACAAAAAAGTGGGTAATTGACCCCGAAAATTTTGGAAAGTGAATGAACAACACAACAACGACATATATTCCAGTTTTTGAGGGAGGATCGATGAGGTGGGGTGAGAGAGTGTGAGAAGAGGAGAGACGCAGAGAAAGAAAGAGAAGACGTCGAGACGGACGAGAGAGAAAACGGCGGGGAGAAAGTTGGAGAGATGATGTGATAAAGTGCAAAAATGGGATTAACACTGGGTGGGTGTCGAACCCTAGGTCGCCTATATAGGCGATGATAATTTAGGTTCATAGATTCATAGATTCATAGATTCATAGATTCATAGATTCATAGATTCATAGATTCATAGATTCATAGATTCATAGATTCATAGATTCATAGATTCATAGATTCATAGATTCATAGATTCATAGATTCATAGATTCATAGATTCATAGATTCATAGATTCATAGATTCATAGATTCATAGATTCATAGATTCATAGATTCATAGATTCATAGATTCATAGATTCATAGATTCATAGATTCATAGATTCATAGATTCATAGATTCATAGATTCATAGATTCATAGATTCATAGATTCATAGATTCATAGATTCATAGATTCTCGAGTTCTATGCTTTGTAGATCCTCAAGTTCTATGATCCATAGATTCATAGATTCATACAGTATCTGTTCTTGATATAAACTGTGTTCTTCGATGTGTTGATATGGCTCCAATGAGCCTAATATAGTTTTCAACAAATATGCAGTATTCATTTATTGATTGAATAATTAAAAACAGTAGCACTCCATGAGTCTGCAGCCGCATCTATCTGGACACATTGAGTCCCAAAGGCAAAACGCATTAGCAACGGCAATGATCATGGATATCTGAATCAAGGATATGGATCAGGGAATCAGTTGGTTGGATATTACAAGGAGAATAGATTGGATGATAGTCGACATGTCGAATGATATGATTATTCGTTGATTTGAGGGGGTTTATATAATATTTTGCAGCCAGAAAAAGGTATCACATTATATTTTTCTTTGTTTTGTGATTTTTGATTTTGGAATATATTTTTCTGGATACAAAAGATCATGATCAGTCACATTTTCGTATAATACACGTAATGGGAAAATTATGAAGGAACTCTTTAGAAATGGGAGCTGGCATGCTCTTTCACAAAATGTGCACAAAGTTGAACACATGGAGATACATATCGAAACTTGCTGAACAAAATGTGAGAGGAAGCGAAATCGATTGATAAAACATGTTTTTCAAGATTTTTTAGGTCATCAGCTGGTGAAAAAAAAATTTCATATTTCTATTCAGAAACAGAGTTCCAATCCGCGTCGTTCAAAAAAAAGTTGAGCCTCTATCTCAAAAAACAGACACTTTGTTTTAAAATTTTCAAACAGGATTTTTGAGGTTTCAGCAAAAATTGATTCGAAAATAGGAATCTATATGCAAGAGTATATTTCCATCAAAACCTGGATGCACCTGCAAAAACCGGACTTTTCAGGAATAGTTTATATCAATGATGTTGAAATTTTGATAGTGTTCTGAGAAAATGATTTGACTATATCAAAAGACTAATCGGAAGATTTATTCATCTTCAGAATTTGAAATTTTTTGAAACACAAAAAAAACCCGTATCAAGTGTCATGTTTTTCTGAGAGATATTTTGTAAGTTTGATAAGTCTTCCGAAGTCTATTGTCCTTTTTGAAATATCCAAGAGACAAAAAATCCAAATTCCCATTTCCAGTATCGTTTCATAACTGTGATTTGTGATTTGTGTCCAGAAAAATATATTCCAAAATCAAAAGTTACAAACAAAGAAAAATATGATTTGATACTTTTTTCTAGCTGCCAAATATCATATAAACCCCCTCAAATCGACGAATAATCATATCAATCGACATGTCGACTATCATTCAATCTATTCTCCTTGTAATATCCATCCAACTCATACACTGATCCATATCCTTTATTCAGATATTCATGATCATTGCCCTTGCTCATGCAAACCAACATTGTCTCTGGGACTCGATGTGTCCACCGGGAGTCGGCTGCAAATTCTTCATGTGCCAAGTATAAGGATAATCCATTGTCATTGTCATTGTCATACTTTGAAACATAAAATATTTTCCGTTCCAAGTGTCATATTTTCTGAGGGATATTTCATACATTTGATGAGTATTCTGTGGAAGTCAAAAAAATTTTTTTTTAATTTGACCAAATTTTGCATGAGGAATCTGAAAATTATGTCAAAAATTGCATCTGAAACTATCAAGCTTCTGAAAATGTTCTGTTTTTCGGTTGATCCAAAATAACTTTGGTCATTTGAAAAAATCGCTCTCAAGATTTCAGATGGTGATTTTACAGGCCTGAAATGCCTAAAACTACCTGATATGGCAAAAAAATGCGAAATATACGTATTTTTGCATGTAGAATCCAAATCCCAAATCAGTTTTTGCTGAAAAAATCTGGGAAACCTCAAAAATCTTGTTTGAAAATTTTGAAACAAAGTGTATTTTTCGAGCTTGAGGCTCCATTTTTTTCAAAGATGCGGATTAAAATTTTGTTTTAGAATATGCATAGGAAAATATTTTCTCAGCAGCCGATGACCGAAAAAATCTTGAAAAACATGTTTCATCACTCGATTTCGCAGTTTCAGATATTTTTTCAGCAAATTTTGAAAAAAGATTGGGAATCTGCATGGAAAATGACCCCGAGGGCAAAAAATTTTTCAGTATCAACATTTTTCAATGCTCCAAAGAGGAGCAGATACTTACCTTAATTTGTGATCTACCTACAGTATCCTTTTTATGGTTTCTGCTCCCCTTCAATTATTTGACCCCAAATAATTGTCTAAAAGGGTTGTAAACAAATCGAACCGGTACATTTCTAACATATGCGTCACACATTTTTTGTTGTTAATTTTAATTTTTAGAGTTCAAAAGAAGACCTAAATTTCGAAATTTTTTGAAAATCTCAAATCCCATTCTAACAATTTTTAGGCTTCAAACATCCATTTCCTCCAAAAAAATTTCATAATTTTTTTCCTGACTCACACTCATATTTCAACTCTAACCCGTCAAGATCAAAAATTTACCTTTCCACTCACTCTAGTCATTATGTAAACAATGGCAGCCAAAAAGGGGCGGAGCCTAGCTGGAGCAACAAACTGGATGGATTAGTGGAAGGACTTGACAGTTTGATATTGATATCAATTGAATCTATGAATCTATGAATCTATGAATCTATGAATCTATGAATCTATGAATCTATGAATCTATGAATCTATGAATCTATGAATCTATGAATCTATGAATCTATGAATCTATGAATCTATGAATCTATGAATCTATGAATCTATGAATCTATGAATCTATGAATCTATGAATCTATGAATCTATGAATCTATGAATCTATGAATCTATGAATCTATGAATCTATGAATCTATGAATCTATGAATCTATGAATCTATGAATCTATGAATCTATGAATCTATGAATCTATGAATCTATGAATCTATGAATCTATGAATCTATGAATCTATGAATCTATGAATCTATGAATCTATGAATCTATGAATCTATGAATCTATGAATCTCTGAATCTATGAATCTATGAATCTATGAATCTATGAATCTCTGAATCTATGAATCCATGTTCGGAATTTGATAAAACTTTGGTTTTTTCCATCATTGTACATTATTTCCTCATTCATTTTATTTGTTCAGGCAAAAAAATGGCGGCCTTGGCATCACAAATTGTGTAAATATCACAAATGATATCCATCCCCACATATAAACAACATTTATGTGTGTGCGCCACCATTTTTTTGTTTCGAAACTATTTGTCATTTTTTTACTGGTAAAAATAGATTTATCCCGTCATAATCTTATTGAAATCTGGTAGATCATACTTTCAGCTTTGATCTGCTTTTCAGATTTTGAAAAAATCTTTTTTTCGAAGGAAGTTATGACCAAAAATAGGGAGAGCGCCCTGAAAAATGTCCGATCTTGCAAGTTATGCAACCTTTAGTCGAGCTAGTCGACGACACACACCGTCTGATCTTGCAAGTTATGCAACATCCACTCGAGATAGCTCAGTGGTAGAACATACGACTAGTAAGCGAGCGACCAGGGTTCGACCCCCACCCAGTGCCAAACCATTTTCGTCAACTATACAACTAAGTTCAAACAATCAAAACGTATCCCCCAATAAGCGTAACACCCAAAAATGTGTATTATTACTCACATATCCTATTCCTGGAATATTTATTTACTCAAAGTATCAAATTCTCCTTTTTTTTCGTATATATATTGCTCGGTCTCCCCTTTTTTTAGTTGGTCCACCACAAAATTATTTTGTTTTTTTTCAGAGCACCAAACATGACGTTTTGCACGTTTTTAGCGCGGATTTTTTTGTTTTTCCTGATGTTGGCACAAGTGGTAGGTCAAAAATTTTCAGAAGAAAATAATGAAAATATTTTCAGCTCGTTGGTCTCGCAGTTATAGCATTAACTTTGTGGATACGATTTGATAAAGGCTTTGAGTCGGAGATTCGACAAAATATACAGAATGACTTGGATCCAGAGCCATTGGCGGGTGATAAGGCTGATATTCGGACAGGGGTAAGATAGTTGAAAATGAAAATCTGGAAATATCTGATATTTTACAGATCATTGTGGCCTTCTGGGTAATCATTGGCTTCGCCATCGCCAATGTATTGATTGGTGTGGTTGGTGTCACTGGAGCAGTTACGAAGAGCAAGATTATATTGGTGAGAGGTTTTTTGAGGTTTTGAAAAGTTGCGATATTTTTGAAGTTTGAGATTTTTTTTCACTTTTCATCTGAGATTATTGTAGAAATGTTTTTCCTTTTACCGATAGCAATTTCATAATTGATTTATTGACGAATTTCAAGAAAAGTGAAAATTCTGAAACTGAAATATTTTGATTCCGCCAGAATACAATTGGTGGTATATTCACTCAATGAGCAAAATATTTTCGCAGATAGAATATCTGTAACTTGAAACAGTGGATCAATGTTATGTTGTTGTTCTTCGAAACTTCTAAACACTTCTTACTTGTAATTTTTTCAGACTAGCTGATTTAATTATTGTTCCAAACACTTGATATTACACTTCATATTACTGTGAAAACGTTTCTTTTCTTCTTTTAGCTACTTTTTCTTAGCACACAGTTGACGGAAAACTGAAAAAAGTTGACGAGTTTCGCAGAAATAATATATGAGAAACAGAAATTTTTCGATTTCAATAAAATATTATTTTTGGAGACGGTACCACTAGTAAAACTTGAAAACCCAAATAATATATTCATAGTTGGAAACAGTGCATCAATGTTATTTCACAATCACCTAAAATTTTCGAACACTGTTATGACGTTTTCAAAAATTAAAAAAGACAATAGATAGAGAGAAAGTATAACACCAAAACTTGATCGTTTTCCAAAAAAAAAACCGTATTGTGACGCTGATATACTTCATGAATAGAAACCGTCGAGGACCATCGAAACGAATATTTTGAGCATTTCATGAGTTTATTTATAATTGAAAACAGAAAACGAGTTTTCTCAACTTTTCGCTGTTTCAAGGTTTTCCAAATATGGCATCTATCATGTACATTTGATTTATTGTACTGAAATACATATCCACATTCTCGTAAAACTTTTCTTTTGAAGCATCCATTTTTTGGATATTCAAATGAAGTGAAAAACTATTGAACACCAAAATATTGACCAGTGAGCAGTCAAAATGATATAAGTACAATTTAAAACAGTCAAAAAAATTTTTTGCTGTTTCAAAATTTTATTATATTTTTTTCCGTGTATCAATAGTTAGTGATGATCTTTCTTTTTCATTTCAAGTGTCGAATCGTCACCGAAATTTCACAAAATGGTGTACAGTTCATCATAAAGACGCTTAATCACTGGAAAAGTTAATTACTTTCTGAAAATACATTATATGTGAAACTGATAAAATTGATATGATATCAGTATAATTTGATGTTTCCAGCTCGTAATGGTCTCTGAGCAAAAAATTGTAACAGAAAGCCTACTATATTCATTTTCTGAAACAGCAAAACTTACTTCTGTTTCAATTTTTTTTTTGATAGATCATCATGAAATGTTATGCTTTCTCTTACAGTGTTCACCCAAACTTTCTGAATTTTAGGATTAAAAAATATTTTCATATCCTGGTGGTAAATTTCTTCCGAAGCTTAAACTTTTTTTGATACTTCGATAAAATGAAACACAGGTTTAACGCGTGTAGCAAAACACTGAGCAGTCGAAGTGATATATTTACATTTTGAAACAGTCGGAAATGTTTCAAAATGTTAGCTTCGTTTTTTTCGTATGTCGACATGTAATGTTTGACACTGAAATGTTGTCACATTATTTTTCATCTACTCCCAAACTCTAACAAACTAGTTTTCTACTTGTCATTGCTGAATAACTGAAAACAGGTTTCGTATTTTCATAAAATAATTTTGAGACTGATATGATATGATAATTGCATAGTTCAAAGATCCTATGGGTGAAAGACCACTCCGATCTAGGAATTTAGACAGGAAGTTTAGTTAATTCATTGTTTGAAACAATGAATCTTAATTATATTCCAAATTTTTTTTTTCATGCCGTCAGTTTCATGTTCTATGAACTCTTTTCTAGCAATCTTTCCCAATTAAGCTGTTTCAAAAATTACCTACTTCTTCGCATAACACTTTGAAAACGTTAATCCTTTGGGTTCGATGTTTCTTAAAATCAGTTTCACCAACTGTCGTCAATCGAAGTGTCTAGTCTGCATTCACTGTGCATCTATCATTTTGAACGTCATATTTTCGAAAAATGGAATAAATGACATTATTAGAGCGCTCAATGGACTGAAAAAAAACTCAATATTTTCATGAAATGGAAATTGTGAAACTGATATTTTTGGAATTATAATTGGTCTTCTAGCAAAACTATAGAGCAGCTAAAAGTAGAAGTTCTTAGCTTGAAACATTCAAAATTTTTTATGTTTCAAAATCTCATCATATGTTTTCTCATCTTGTATCATTCAATATTACGAAAGAATTTTCCGATTTGATGTTGACTGAATTTTTTTTCAAAAATCAAATCAATGCTTTTTGACAGTTGATACCAATAATCTACACCAAATTTCCACAAGCCCGAAGTGTCGTCTATTCAAGTGTCTAGTCTGTATTCACTTTCCATTATAAAAGCTCGAACAAAAAATTAAATAAAGCTAAAACTTGAAACAGTAAAAAAATTTCTGTTTCAAAATTTTCTGATATTTTTTCTAATTCATGAGTATTCAATTGTCCACTTGTCCTTGATCAAAATTTCGATGTTTCAAAAATCATATCAATATTATTTCAGACAACTGTCGTCAATTAAGTTATCTAGTCTGCAATCACTCCATTTCCAGGCGCCCTACTTCATCAGTATGATCCTCCTCTTCCTCCTCGAAATCGCCGTCGGTATCGTTGTCCTAGTCAAGCGTAAGAGTATCCGAACAACAGTCAAGAACTACGTCTTCGATGCTTACAATATGAATGCCCAGGCTGATATATCAGCGTTCGGGTTTAGGGTGGGTAGATCAAACAACTACAGTACCCCTAACTTATCTTTCAGTACAACTGCTGTGGTGCCGACAATCTACCAAACCTCAACTGCATGGCTGGTCAACCAACTTGCTCGAGTGCAGTGTGGGATCGATTGGACTTCACAATGATGATATTTGGAATTGTTATGTTGATCATAATAGTACTACAAATATTGACAACTACACTGACCATTCCAATTGTTATTGAAAGGAAGAGGGAGACTACTTATTATAGTAGTTAGATATTGTGGTGAGGAGGGTGTTTTATTGGATTTTATGTAAATAAATGCATTTTATGAACTTGGGGTATTTTATGGAAACTTATCAGGATATCAGTGAGCCATGGGGCTCAATAACTTATCTGACAAATTTGATATGACCAAGAATCCGACTAGGCCAACAATGGAGCAACTGCTCTTTTCCCTCATGTAAAAAAAAATTGATCTATTGAAAAGACACATGGCCTAGGATCCGACTCTCTCATTCTACTTGATATGGCAAGATCTTATGGTTGTGATATTCCATTTATAGATAACAGAAATGGGTGAGAGTCGATTTGGACGATTTGGAGTCTCTGATAGACAGCCATGAGGTATATTTTTTGAGAATTTTATGTAGTTTCCGAGAAAATTTATTGCACTTTTATGAAAAGTTATATATGTTATATACCAATATGATATACGAAAATAACGAAATAACAAAGATCCGTGAAAATTATCAATATAGAAAAAAATTTAGTTGATAGGAAGAGGTACATGATGAGATAGTAGATTGTTTTGAGGTCAACTATCAGAGAAGAGGTTGATAAGAAAAAATATGAGTACGAATAATGATATAAAAATCAAAAAAAAATCAGTGATATAGATTTGTAACAGAATATAACAGAATGTATTATGACATAAAATAGAGATCCATAAAAGAATAAGCAACATATAAGAAATCAGAATAACTGAAAAAAAATTATCAGTGATAAAAAAGATATCAAAAAGCAAACAACTCCAATTAGAACAAAAACAAAGTTTTCAAATATTTTTCAGCAGTATGGTGGGATCATCCTATCGAGTTTTTGTTTTATAAAAGCGTGCGTCGGTTCAAATAATATTACTCGATCTACATCAAATATAATACAACAGTTCGTACCATCTTGCTTGCGTTTAAACGCAATCGAGAATGAGGTCCCTCGATTTCTGAGAGATCTCTCGAGAACAAACCTATAAATTTAATATTATTTTTTGAAGAGTAACCAAAACTTACAAGTCATAATGAAACGAATCTGTTAACTCAATATGTCCGAGTTCATATTGAATGACACCAGTCTTCACTTTGGGCATTCGAATATCGAGCAATCCGATTGTTGAGGCTTCCCATCGCTCGCGGATAAACATGTTCAAACCATGGCTAGTGAGCTTGGTTGTTTTGATGGACCAGGCACCACCCTGGATCTCCATAAGGTCCCTATCTTCCAATATATCAAGATTGAAAGTTATATTTTTTGTGGTCGGATCACGGAGCTACAAAACATTTTTATACGTTTTCAGGAAGCTTTGTAACTTACCAAGCGATGTTTTCTGATCCGCCATATAATATCCGCGGAACAGCCCTCCGCAGAGTATGAATCACCTTTCTCTATGGTGATCCGCTCCTTGACGTCGTTTACTCGATCCATCCAAAACAACAAGAGGAAGCGAAATCGATTGATAAAACATGTTTTTCAAGATTTTTTAGGTCATCAGCTGGTGAAAAAAAAATTTCATATTTCTATTCAGAAACAGAGTTCCAATCCGCGTCGTTCAAAAAAAAGTTGAGCCTCTATCTCAAAAAACAGACACTTTGTTTTAAAATTTTCAAACAGGATTTTTGAGGTTTCAGCAAAAATTGATTCGAAAATAGGAATCTATATGCAAGAGTATATTTCCATCAAAACCTGGATGCACCTGCAAAAACCGGACTTTTCAGGAATAGTTTATATCAATGATGTTGAAATTTTGATAGTGTTCTGAGAAAATGATTTGACTATATCAAAAGACTAATCGGAAGATTTATTCATCTTCAGAATTTGAAATTTTTTGAAACACAAAAAAAACCCGTATCAAGTGTCATGTTTTTCTGAGAGATATTTTGTAAGTTTGATAAGTCTTCCGAAGTCTATTGTCCTTTTTGAAATATCCAAGAGACAAAAAATCCAAATTCCCATTTCCAGTATCGTTTCATAACTGTGATTTGTGATTTGTGTCCAGAAAAATATATTCCAAAATCAAAAGTTACAAACAAAGAAAAATATGATTTGATACTTTTTTCTAGCTGCCAAATATCATATAAACCCCCTCAAATCGACGAATAATCATATCAATCGACATGTCGACTATCATTCAATCTATTCTCCTTGTAATATCCATCCAACTCATACACTGATCCATATCCTTTATTCAGATATTCATGATCATTGCCCTTGCTCATGCAAACCAACATTGTCTCTGGGACTCGATGTGTCCACCGGGAGTCGGCTGCAAATTCTTCATGTGCCAAGTATAAGGATAATCCATTGTCATTGTCATTGTCATACTTTGAAACATAAAATATTTTCCGTTCCAAGTGTCATATTTTCTGAGGGATATTTCATACATTTGATGAGTATTCTGTGGAAGTCAAAAAAATTTTTTTTTAATTTGACCAAATTTTGCATGAGGAATCTGAAAATTATGTCAAAAATTGCATCTGAAACTATCAAGCTTCTGAAAATGTTCTGTTTTTCGGTTGATCCAAAATAACTTTGGTCATTTGAAAAAATCGCTCTCAAGATTTCAGATGGTGATTTTACAGGCCTGAAATGCCTAAAACTACCTGATATGGCAAAAAAATGCGAAATATACGTATTTTTGCATGTAGAATCCAAATCCCAAATCAGTTTTTGCTGAAAAAATCTGGGAAACCTCAAAAATCTTGTTTGAAAATTTTGAAACAAAGTGTATTTTTCGAGCTTGAGGCTCCATTTTTTTCAAAGATGCGGATTAAAATTTTGTTTTAGAATATGCATAGGAAAATATTTTCTCAGCAGCCGATGACCGAAAAAATCTTGAAAAACATGTTTCATCACTCGATTTCGCAGTTTCAGATATTTTTTCAGCAAATTTTGAAAAAAGATTGGGAATCTGCATGGAAAATGACCCCGAGGGCAAAAAATTTTTCAGTATCAACATTTTTCAATGCTCCAAAGAGGAGCAGATACTTACCTTAATTTGTGATCTACCTACAGTATCCTTTTTATGGTTTCTGCTCCCCTTCAATTATTTGACCCCAAATAATTGTCTAAAAGGGTTGTAAACAAATCGAACCGGTACATTTCTAACATATGCGTCACACATTTTTTGTTGTTAATTTTAATTTTTAGAGTTCAAAAGAAGACCTAAATTTCGAAATTTTTTGAAAATCTCAAATCCCATTCTAACAATTTTTAGGCTTCAAACATCCATTTCCTCCAAAAAAATTTCATAATTTTTTTCCTGACTCACACTCATATTTCAACTCTAACCCGTCAAGATCAAAAATTTACCTTTCCACTCACTCTAGTCATTATGTAAACAATGGCAGCCAAAAAGGGGCGGAGCCTAGCTGGAGCAACAAACTGGATGGATTAGTGGAAGGACTTGACAGTTTGATATTGATATCAATTGAATCTATGAATCTATGAATCTATGAATCTATGAATCTATGAATCTATGAATCTATGAATCTATGAATCTATGAATCTATGAATCTATGAATCTATGAATCTATGAATCTATGAATCTATGAATCTATGAATCTATGAATCTATGAATCTATGAATCTATGAATCTATGAATCTATGAATCTATGAATCTATGAATCTATGAATCTATGAATCTATGAATCTATGAATCTATGAATCTATGAATCTATGAATCTATGAATCTATGAATCTATGAATCTATGAATCTATGAATCTATGAATCTATGAATCTATGAATCTATGAATCTATGAATCTATGAATCTATGAATCTATGAATCTATGAATCTATGAATCTATGAATCTCTGAATCTATGAATCTATGAATCTATGAATCTATGAATCTCTGAATCTATGAATCCATGTTCGGAATTTGATAAAACTTTGGTTTTTTCCATCATTGTACATTATTTCCTCATTCATTTTATTTGTTCAGGCAAAAAAATGGCGGCCTTGGCATCACAAATTGTGTAAATATCACAAATGATATCCATCCCCACATATAAACAACATTTATGTGTGTGCGCCACCATTTTTTTGTTTCGAAACTATTTGTCATTTTTTTACTGGTAAAAATAGATTTATCCCGTCATAATCTTATTGAAATCTGGTAGATCATACTTTCAGCTTTGATCTGCTTTTCAGATTTTGAAAAAATCTTTTTTTCGAAGGAAGTTATGACCAAAAATAGGGAGAGCGCCCTGAAAAATGTCCGATCTTGCAAGTTATGCAACCTTTAGTCGAGCTAGTCGACGACACACACCGTCTGATCTTGCAAGTTATGCAACATCCACTCGAGATAGCTCAGTGGTAGAACATACGACTAGTAAGCGAGCGACCAGGGTTCGACCCCCACCCAGTGCCAAACCATTTTCGTCAACTATACAACTAAGTTCAAACAATCAAAACGTATCCCCCAATAAGCGTAACACCCAAAAATGTGTATTATTACTCACATATCCTATTCCTGGAATATTTATTTACTCAAAGTATCAAATTCTCCTTTTTTTTCGTATATATATTGCTCGGTCTCCCCTTTTTTTAGTTGGTCCACCACAAAATTATTTTGTTTTTTTTCAGAGCACCAAACATGACGTTTTGCACGTTTTTAGCGCGGATTTTTTTGTTTTTCCTGATGTTGGCACAAGTGGTAGGTCAAAAATTTTCAGAAGAAAATAATGAAAATATTTTCAGCTCGTTGGTCTCGCAGTTATAGCATTAACTTTGTGGATACGATTTGATAAAGGCTTTGAGTCGGAGATTCGACAAAATATACAGAATGACTTGGATCCAGAGCCATTGGCGGGTGATAAGGCTGATATTCGGACAGGGGTAAGATAGTTGAAAATGAAAATCTGGAAATATCTGATATTTTACAGATCATTGTGGCCTTCTGGGTAATCATTGGCTTCGCCATCGCCAATGTATTGATTGGTGTGGTTGGTGTCACTGGAGCAGTTACGAAGAGCAAGATTATATTGGTGAGAGGTTTTTTGAGGTTTTGAAAAGTTGCGATATTTTTGAAGTTTGAGATTTTTTTTCACTTTTCATCTGAGATTATTGTAGAAATGTTTTTCCTTTTACCGATAGCAATTTCATAATTGATTTATTGACGAATTTCAAGAAAAGTGAAAATTCTGAAACTGAAATATTTTGATTCCGCCAGAATACAATTGGTGGTATATTCACTCAATGAGCAAAATATTTTCGCAGATAGAATATCTGTAACTTGAAACAGTGGATCAATGTTATGTTGTTGTTCTTCGAAACTTCTAAACACTTCTTACTTGTAATTTTTTCAGACTAGCTGATTTAATTATTGTTCCAAACACTTGATATTACACTTCATATTACTGTGAAAACGTTTCTTTTCTTCTTTTAGCTACTTTTTCTTAGCACACAGTTGACGGAAAACTGAAAAAAGTTGACGAGTTTCGCAGAAATAATATATGAGAAACAGAAATTTTTCGATTTCAATAAAATATTATTTTTGGAGACGGTACCACTAGTAAAACTTGAAAACCCAAATAATATATTCATAGTTGGAAACAGTGCATCAATGTTATTTCACAATCACCTAAAATTTTCGAACACTGTTATGACGTTTTCAAAAATTAAAAAAGACAATAGATAGAGAGAAAGTATAACACCAAAACTTGATCGTTTTCCAAAAAAAAAACCGTATTGTGACGCTGATATACTTCATGAATAGAAACCGTCGAGGACCATCGAAACGAATATTTTGAGCATTTCATGAGTTTATTTATAATTGAAAACAGAAAACGAGTTTTCTCAACTTTTCGCTGTTTCAAGGTTTTCCAAATATGGCATCTATCATGTACATTTGATTTATTGTACTGAAATACATATCCACATTCTCGTAAAACTTTTCTTTTGAAGCATCCATTTTTTGGATATTCAAATGAAGTGAAAAACTATTGAACACCAAAATATTGACCAGTGAGCAGTCAAAATGATATAAGTACAATTTAAAACAGTCAAAAAAATTTTTTGCTGTTTCAAAATTTTATTATATTTTTTTCCGTGTATCAATAGTTAGTGATGATCTTTCTTTTTCATTTCAAGTGTCGAATCGTCACCGAAATTTCACAAAATGGTGTACAGTTCATCATAAAGACGCTTAATCACTGGAAAAGTTAATTACTTTCTGAAAATACATTATATGTGAAACTGATAAAATTGATATGATATCAGTATAATTTGATGTTTCCAGCTCGTAATGGTCTCTGAGCAAAAAATTGTAACAGAAAGCCTACTATATTCATTTTCTGAAACAGCAAAACTTACTTCTGTTTCAATTTTTTTTTTGATAGATCATCATGAAATGTTATGCTTTCTCTTACAGTGTTCACCCAAACTTTCTGAATTTTAGGATTAAAAAATATTTTCATATCCTGGTGGTAAATTTCTTCCGAAGCTTAAACTTTTTTTGATACTTCGATAAAATGAAACACAGGTTTAACGCGTGTAGCAAAACACTGAGCAGTCGAAGTGATATATTTACATTTTGAAACAGTCGGAAATGTTTCAAAATGTTAGCTTCGTTTTTTTCGTATGTCGACATGTAATGTTTGACACTGAAATGTTGTCACATTATTTTTCATCTACTCCCAAACTCTAACAAACTAGTTTTCTACTTGTCATTGCTGAATAACTGAAAACAGGTTTCGTATTTTCATAAAATAATTTTGAGACTGATATGATATGATAATTGCATAGTTCAAAGATCCTATGGGTGAAAGACCACTCCGATCTAGGAATTTAGACAGGAAGTTTAGTTAATTCATTGTTTGAAACAATGAATCTTAATTATATTCCAAATTTTTTTTTTCATGCCGTCAGTTTCATGTTCTATGAACTCTTTTCTAGCAATCTTTCCCAATTAAGCTGTTTCAAAAATTACCTACTTCTTCGCATAACACTTTGAAAACGTTAATCCTTTGGGTTCGATGTTTCTTAAAATCAGTTTCACCAACTGTCGTCAATCGAAGTGTCTAGTCTGCATTCACTGTGCATCTATCATTTTGAACGTCATATTTTCGAAAAATGGAATAAATGACATTATTAGAGCGCTCAATGGACTGAAAAAAAACTCAATATTTTCATGAAATGGAAATTGTGAAACTGATATTTTTGGAATTATAATTGGTCTTCTAGCAAAACTATAGAGCAGCTAAAAGTAGAAGTTCTTAGCTTGAAACATTCAAAATTTTTTATGTTTCAAAATCTCATCATATGTTTTCTCATCTTGTATCATTCAATATTACGAAAGAATTTTCCGATTTGATGTTGACTGAATTTTTTTTCAAAAATCAAATCAATGCTTTTTGACAGTTGATACCAATAATCTACACCAAATTTCCACAAGCCCGAAGTGTCGTCTATTCAAGTGTCTAGTCTGTATTCACTTTCCATTATAAAAGCTCGAACAAAAAATTAAATAAAGCTAAAACTTGAAACAGTAAAAAAATTTCTGTTTCAAAATTTTCTGATATTTTTTCTAATTCATGAGTATTCAATTGTCCACTTGTCCTTGATCAAAATTTCGATGTTTCAAAAATCATATCAATATTATTTCAGACAACTGTCGTCAATTAAGTTATCTAGTCTGCAATCACTCCATTTCCAGGCGCCCTACTTCATCAGTATGATCCTCCTCTTCCTCCTCGAAATCGCCGTCGGTATCGTTGTCCTAGTCAAGCGTAAGAGTATCCGAACAACAGTCAAGAACTACGTCTTCGATGCTTACAATATGAATGCCCAGGCTGATATATCAGCGTTCGGGTTTAGGGTGGGTAGATCAAACAACTACAGTACCCCTAACTTATCTTTCAGTACAACTGCTGTGGTGCCGACAATCTACCAAACCTCAACTGCATGGCTGGTCAACCAACTTGCTCGAGTGCAGTGTGGGATCGATTGGACTTCACAATGATGATATTTGGAATTGTTATGTTGATCATAATAGTACTACAAATATTGACAACTACACTGACCATTCCAATTGTTATTGAAAGGAAGAGGGAGACTACTTATTATAGTAGTTAGATATTGTGGTGAGGAGGGTGTTTTATTGGATTTTATGTAAATAAATGCATTTTATGAACTTGGGGTATTTTATGGAAACTTATCAGGATATCAGTGAGCCATGGGGCTCAATAACTTATCTGACAAATTTGATATGACCAAGAATCCGACTAGGCCAACAATGGAGCAACTGCTCTTTTCCCTCATGTAAAAAAAAATTGATCTATTGAAAAGACACATGGCCTAGGATCCGACTCTCTCATTCTACTTGATATGGCAAGATCTTATGGTTGTGATATTCCATTTATAGATAACAGAAATGGGTGAGAGTCGATTTGGACGATTTGGAGTCTCTGATAGACAGCCATGAGGTATATTTTTTGAGAATTTTATGTAGTTTCCGAGAAAATTTATTGCACTTTTATGAAAAGTTATATATGTTATATACCAATATGATATACGAAAATAACGAAATAACAAAGATCCGTGAAAATTATCAATATAGAAAAAAATTTAGTTGATAGGAAGAGGTACATGATGAGATAGTAGATTGTTTTGAGGTCAACTATCAGAGAAGAGGTTGATAAGAAAAAATATGAGTACGAATAATGATATAAAAATCAAAAAAAAATCAGTGATATAGATTTGTAACAGAATATAACAGAATGTATTATGACATAAAATAGAGATCCATAAAAGAATAAGCAACATATAAGAAATCAGAATAACTGAAAAAAAATTATCAGTGATAAAAAAGATATCAAAAAGCAAACAACTCCAATTAGAACAAAAACAAAGTTTTCAAATATTTTTCAGCAGTATGGTGGGATCATCCTATCGAGTTTTTGTTTTATAAAAGCGTGCGTCGGTTCAAATAATATTACTCGATCTACATCAAATATAATACAACAGTTCGTACCATCTTGCTTGCGTTTAAACGCAATCGAGAATGAGGTCCCTCGATTTCTGAGAGATCTCTCGAGAACAAACCTATAAATTTAATATTATTTTTTGAAGAGTAACCAAAACTTACAAGTCATAATGAAACGAATCTGTTAACTCAATATGTCCGAGTTCATATTGAATGACACCAGTCTTCACTTTGGGCATTCGAATATCGAGCAATCCGATTGTTGAGGCTTCCCATCGCTCGCGGATAAACATGTTCAAACCATGGCTAGTGAGCTTGGTTGTTTTGATGGACCAGGCACCACCCTGGATCTCCATAAGGTCCCTATCTTCCAATATATCAAGATTGAAAGTTATATTTTTTGTGGTCGGATCACGGAGCTACAAAACATTTTTATACGTTTTCAGGAAGCTTTGTAACTTACCAAGCGATGTTTTCTGATCCGCCATATAATATCCGCGGAACAGCCCTCCGCAGAGTATGAATCACCTTTCTCTATGGTGATCCGCTCCTTGACGTCGTTTACTCGATCCATCCAAAACAACAACCCTTGAGGATTGCTGACTGTTGCGATAATTTCGTTGACAGTGAATTGAAACTTTGCCAACTTCCTCTCCATCTCCGGGCTCAATTTAATTTCGGGGATCTGAAACATTTTCATGGATTCATAGACTTTGTGGAGCTTGCGTTTTTAAGATTGAGCGTCGGTATAAACCTATTCTTTCCAGAAAGAATCTGCGAGCACCGCCTGAGAATATCGTCATACGGATTCTCTAGTTTTCTTCTCTTTGCAGATTCTTTCTTTACAGCTCCAGACTCGTAGATCTTATTTGTATCCTTGATCGGTATATGCTCAATAGATGGTCCTGATCCGTCCGCATACCAGTATGTGCTCATACGGTATTTTTTGTTCACGACTTGGACATATTTTTGAAACACTTCTCCATCTTTTGTGTTCCCGATATACAGCATATGCGGCTGTTTTTCTTCATATCTAAAACTAGATTTCTTTAATGTTGTTGCATGCTTATAGATTTTTTCTTAGCATATTTTGTATTCCGATATTGCGTCTAGACACTTCGAAAGTTTTTAATTCTCGTTTTTCTCCCTTTTTTCACACGCGCTCCTATTTTCTCAGAGCAATTCCTCATGGAGGTAGGTGAGAGAATTTATGATCCGAATTTGTAGTTCATATAGTCACCAAAATTTGTATCCAGGGAGGTAGATATTATAAAAAGACTACAACTATGAATAAGCCAAAAAACAATACTTTTTGAAACTTTGAAGCTAACGGAATGAAGAAGATTCCCCGTTTCACGAAAATATAAACTTTATGAAGTGTCAGTTTTTTTTTTGGCTTATAATATTGGCTTAAAAATTGAACATGGTACTAGTTTCAGATTTAACGACACATATACACTAATCTTCAGATTATGGGAACAATCTTTTTCATTTTTTCAGGCATGTGCTAAAAATCCTCAACACTGATAATTCCGTATAAAGAGCAATCTTTATCACTAGCTTGAAACAGAAATAATCTCTACTTCCCTCTCCCTTTCAGAGACTACAAATACTTTCACTTCCTCATACTGTGTATTCTTGTATGTATTCCTGTCCTTTTTCACCTCTCAGATTTCGTAAGACTAAATGAAACAAAAAAAATGTGAAATATCCGCCCCCAATCCCATCCATTTCACTAACAATGACTAATTTCCGGAAACGATCTATTTAGTAAAGCCGGAAATTGAATTCGAAATTCGCATGGACATACCTAGGTGGTATCATCAATTTCAAACGTTATTTCCTTTTGATAAAAATGGGATTGCGAAAAAAAAATGTTTAAAACTGATTGACTTTTTCAGGAGATAAGCAAAAAAGGATTGATAATATGTAATCCTATTATATTTTGTGGTTTACGAAGATCTTGAGAAGTTGATTCATAAACAAAATGTTGTTGTTTAGACATATGAGCTTACTCATCTCCCTTACTGCACTTTGGCCACCAGACTATGTACAATTTGTATTTTTAACAACATAATAGGAATACAACACTGAAATGGAAAACTACATTAGTTTTAGGTATATTTTTCTATCGATAATTTTCAGAGTGATTCGCATATTCATAATTTCCCTTATGTGAACTTGGAAACTATCAAAGAACTGCTTTTGAATGGTATAGTTATATATAAACAGTGACTTTTTGATCAAGCTTTTCTAGACAAGGTTACCAATAATTGATAGTATTGCCCTATATATCCAAAAGTCTATATCATTGGTTTGAAACAGCAATAATTTTCTACTTCTCCTCCTTCTAATACCTCCACGCAACTCTAATACGTACGTCAATTCAAACTTTTTTACTGAAACAAATACACATCTAAACTTCATTCATCTAGTTTTCCAAGAGTTCAGAAAGAAAGTTTATAAAAATGTTTGCACTCTAATAGTAAACATGTCTGATACCCAACTTCTGCGAAGCATATCAAAAATCACTAACGTGTCGTCTTGGTCATTCCATCTGGCGACTCGTTTATTTCCAGATGTCATCTTGTTGATATTTTTGTTGTTGTTCATGTTTTCTGAATGTTGCACTTATAATCCCCAAACAACAAACATTGCAAAAACCTACCAGACTAAAATTAGGCACAACAGCTGCTTTTGACCGACGCGAAATAGAATTAGTGTGTGTTATTTTAATGCGTCGAGATATCAAATCAAGGGGATGAAAAGTATGAAAAAGTGGAGAGAGAAACAAAAAGGTGAGAAAAAGAGCACACTAACTTATCGGGCTCAGCAGGAGGTGGAGGAGGAGCATAGAAGGGGGAACACACAAGAAGGTGTGGTGGGTGGGTGAAGGCTTATGAAACTTATCTGACTGAAAAAGAGGCAGCCATAAAAAGCTCGCCGTTTTTTGAGCACCACTGATAGTGCGAGAGCATGATCTGATAGTTACAGTCTGAATTGAGCTAGTTCATCTGACTTGAGTTATGTTGATATTGAGAAGATTTATGACATTTATTTCACCGGGTAATGTTATGACGATAAAAAAATACAATTGGGATTTAAAAAAAAACAATAAACATAAATTAGGAATAACGGGAATGTGTAAGACTTTGATAATGTGGTACCATACAATAATATATCAACAATATCGAAAAATGATATTTCAACAATATACCCATTATGTATCAATGATATATCAACAAAAAAACTCTGGATAGGACATTTGATTTTGAGTTTGGGTTATGACAACGAAAAAATGGATACATAAAAAGTTATGAAAACAAAAAAATCAACAAAACTTTATTTTGATATGCGGATTATCCTCTCTGAATTTGATCAATTCTTTCAGGTAGGATTTCGCCTCGAAACGTGACGGTTGAAACAGTTGTATTCTATCATTATAGAATACGGCATATCTGTGGTTGTTATCAGTACATTTGATAACCAACCCGGCTGAGTCGGCACCAATCACCTCCGGCCTATCTTCCAATTCGCAGCTGTAAAAATCACTGACTGTTTATTAAAGAAACAGAAAAAAATACTTACAATTCCAGATGTTGCTCGTGTATTAACTCATGAAGAGAAGGCTTGAAAAGATGGCAAAGGCGCTCATAAATACCATGAAAATCTAATTTTGGTGATTGGATGATGTCGAGCTCCATTCTGGATTTTGAAGTTGTCCATTTTACAATCCACGATGTTATTCCAGTGGCCGTCAATTTAGTGGTATTGATTTTCCAAGAGCCTCCCCGTAATTTGAGGAGATCAGAATCCTCCAAGATATCCAAATTTAACGTAACGTGCCTTGTGTTCTTATTTCGAAACTGCAAAAAATCAATAGAAATGGTCGTCAGCTTCACTTTGGTTTTTAAATTTTGAAAAAATAATGATTTTCAGCAAAGTTGTGCAAGTTTCAATATGATGTGCAAAAAGCAGACCGGTTTCTTTCTCTGCGTCTCTCAATGGTCAAAAAGCAGACCCGTTTTTTTCTCTGCGTCTCTCATGGTCAAAAAGCAGACCGGTTTCTTTCTCTGCGTCTCTCAATGGTCAAAAAGCAGACCCGTTTTTTTCTCTGCGTCTCTCATGGTCAAAAATCAGACCCGTTTTTTTCTCTGCGTCTCTCATGGTCAAAAAGCAGACCGGTTTCTTTCTCTGCGTCTCTCAATGGTCAAAAATCAGACCCGTTTTTTTCTCTGCGTCTCTCAATGGTCAAAAAGCAGACCGGTTTCTTTCTCTGCGTCTCTCATGATCAAAAAGCAGACCCGTTTTTTTCTCTGCGTCTCTCAATGGTCAAAAAGCAGACCGGTTTCTTTCTCTGCGTCTCTCATGATCAAAAAGCAGACCGGTTCATTTCTCACGCTCAGCCGCCTAAAGATAGTTGCACTTACCAGTCGGTGCCGTCTGATTTCCTGGATCACTTTTGGAGCACAATTATCCACTCGATACGACTCGCCTTCAACGATAGAAAGGTGATCTTCAACCTTCTCAATTTTGTTCATCCAAAACAAGAGGCCATTCAGATTGGAGACACTGGCCGCAATCTCTCCGACTGTGAAGCGACGTCTTTCAAATTCTTGTTCATCCTCCGCTGGTAAGCTTATTTCCGGTATCTGAACTAATCTCATAGTCGTATAGATCCAGAAAAAACTCACATTCAACAACTCAACATTTCGAATATATTTTTGGCAATATCCTAGATTGACACTTCGAAGTGCCATTTCCTCGTATATATTAGTCCCGATTCTTCTAATTGATGGGCTATTCCTTCTCTCCGTTTCGGCGTCGAAATGATATATTTTTGCGATTTCACGACTTGTTGAGTTGCTCATCGTACTTTCATTGTTTCCATAATAAGAAAATGTTCGATAGGTAAATATCTCGTTGCTCAAATGAACAACGCGATGATATGAAGTATGAGCAGCATGATATTTAACAAATAAGTAGAATGGTTTGAGTTCGGTATACCTGAAATTACACATTGGTTTTCAAATAGTGATGTATATTCTTCCTAACACCCTCATAGTTGGTTCAGACACCTCGCTGGCTTTTAATTTCCGGTTCCCCCTCTTTTTTTCCCACACTCCCCTTGCCCGAGCAGTTTTATATGGAGGTGTGAGTAACTAATATTTCAATCCTGGGTGGCACGTAACTACAATTGATATTTGGAGGGATACAAATATAACAACTACAGTAGTTTTAGACTGACGAATCAGATATGACGTACATGACAAACTCAATTAAAACATTTGCCGCTTCATGGAAAAATGATTATAGCGATGCATGGATTAATATTGTTCAAGTAATTCTCAAACGCTTGAAAAAGTCGGCAATAGATAAACAATTTTATGACAAAAAATATTTCCAATATTTTTATTTTGCTATGACGTCGTCCAATTGTTATTCACTAAGAATCCAAAAAATATATGAGTTTCATCAGCTGGTCGAAACAGCAATAATCTCAAAACCACTTGTTCAAAACAGAAACGACAATTTTCAACGGAAAAATGCTTCGAATTGGGGTTTTCAAATAAGCAAAATTTTTTGAAAACTTTCATGGGGATTGAAAAAATTCGTTTTTCAGATTTACGGTACTGCAATTTCAGCCAAAGTGGGCGGAGCCACTGAACTAAACAGTTCTCAGGGAGTATAGGGACACGAACTCAAAAAGTTTCAGAAGCCTCAAAAAATAGTCACGAAGTTTCAAAAGCTGACATTCTTTCTGAAATTTGTTTTTTTCTTGAACTGTTCTATATGAAACTTGTTTTTTTTTCTGTATTTCTACTTGGCTGAAACATTGTTCACTTTCAGTATACTAGATGCCGCGGTTTACCAGAGGTTCGAGAACAATTGTTTATAATTCAATTGGTTTCTTGTCTAAACAAATTGATTCCCCTGTTCCATTACTCTTCACACAAACTTCCCCAAAATGTTATAAAAAAATCACTGACGTATTATTTTGCACGATTCCTCTTGATTGAATGTCATTTGTACTGGAAGTTGCCATTTTCTTGATAGTTGTGTTGTGAAGTAGACTATTATCTGAAATATGCACCATGATAACAAAAACAATCAACTGATAAGGTTATCAACAAAAAAAAATGCGTGCAGTCTGCTCATTTGGAACGAGAAGGGAAAAGTTTGTGTGAGTTTTTTTTTAATGCGACGAGATATCAAATCAACTGGAAGTGTATGAAAAAATGGAGGAGAGAGAAAGAGCACACTAACTTATCGGGCTCGGCATGGTGACGGAGGAGCAGGAGGAGGAGCATGGAAGGGGGAACACACAAGAAGGTGTGGTGCACCTGGAAGGTGGATCATAATGGATATGCCGATTAGGGGACCACGGTCCTACCTACCCGACAATTAGTCAGGGGGTAAATACCATCTCCTTGATTGCAACCACCTGTTCGGGGCATGGTGCAAAGAGGTCTAAGCCGATAATAAGGTAGTGATCGGCGGAAGAGATCTGAGCATGAGATAGGGGACATATGGAACAGATTAGGTATATACAAATCGAGCATTATGAATCTATGAATCTATGAATCTATGAATCTATGAATCTATGAATCTATGAATCTATGAATCTATGAATCTATGAATCTATGAATCTATGAATCTATGAATCTATGAATCTATGAATCTATGAATCTATGAATCTATGAATCTATGAATCCATGAATCTATGAATCTATGAATCTATGAATCTATGAATCTATGAATCTATGAATCTATGAATCTATGAATCTATGAATCCATGAATCTATGAATCTATGAAGTTGTGTTCTGATCTGCAGTATTATCAGCCGGCTTAACCTTATCAACAGCAGACCTACGTGCAGGTTTTAAAACATTCCGATATGAAATGGGATTATTGAGATATTCTTAACCAATCGTCATCGGATTTGTTTAAACTGGCGATTATCTGCAACTATCAATTTTCTATACATATATATTCGTTTTCATAATTATAGAGGGGGATAGTTATTTGTCAGCATTTTGGTGATATCATTGATATTATCACGAAATAAATGTATATCAGGGACGAGGAACGATTGAGGGGATATACGCGAAAAAAAGGAGTTGTATTATATATAATTGTATATCAGAGAGCATATTTATTGTGGCTTATCATTATCATTATATCGAATATTCGAAAAATAGAAGCTTTACTTTTAGTGAACAATTGATTGAAAAAATTGAGATCTGAAAAAAAACATAAAAATTGTCTGAAACAGTAAACTACACCAACCTCGCAAACTATCAAGCATATTTGTTGAGGATTTGTGAAATAATTGTCATATATACTGGATTATCATTATCACTGATTGATATTCATGAGCGAACACTTTTATTTTTCTCAGTTTCAGAACCCTTTCTTTTAGAGATTTGAGAGTGAATTTTGATAGAACAGATGGTTGTTTTCCAAAAAAAAAAAGAAATTTTTTCTATTTTATCGCAAGTTGTAGTGCACTATAAATTTGAAATTCATCATAGTTAACAGTTGTTTCTGAAACAGGAAACTAATAATTTGTGTGGAAATACATCCGAGGAAGTATGTATTGAAATTAATGACAGTTGTTGTGAACTATATCAAGACACTTGTTGATCGTATCTTATCATTATCAATGATTCGAATGGCTACTATGGGCTTTTTTCAAAATTACAATGAATCCATAAATTGAGAGAGAAGTGATATCGAAAATCATATCAGAGGCCTGAAACAGCAAAATATTATTACCAACCATATTGCACAACCGACACTGCTATGAGTGTTTGCTACGCTATTCGTTATCGATTTATCGATTTATCGTATACAGGGCCATATCATTATCACTGATTTGATATCATGACCTTTCTATTTTTCCCCGTTTCAGAATCTTCAGTGGAAAAATTTCGGTGTTTTCAGAAATTGATGCGGGAACTTACTCTTCTATTCGCAATTTCATGTGAGGAAACGATGAACTGAAATTTTATAACATTGAATTCATGAAAGTTTTTATTTGAAACTGTAATTTAGGTGACAACGTCAGGGTTTAAATTACTTACACAGAACATTATTTCAGACGATCTTCGAAATTTAGAAACTTTCAGGAACAGAGAAAACTTGATATATTTTTATTATTATCATTATTATCACATATCTTTGTTGCTGGCACAAGTCAAACACTGAAATACTTTCCTGTATAGATACTATTTACTTTTTTTAAAAATATTTTTCCCGGCTCGTTTAATTATGGGTTTTGTGCACCGAATATTGACCTTGAACGAAGGTTTTCAAACGTTTGATCTGAAACGGAAATTTTCAGCTTGAAATCAGACTTCTTTTTCGATATTTTTTATCATTATCACTATTATCAGTTGTCTAGTTGTTTGCGTACGGATACACTTCTGAAATAACAACATTCCATGCAATGGCTCCACATCGCATCTAGTTGAGAAAGCTATAGTTAATTGACTGTTATAGGAATTTTGCAAACTGTCGAATTCTCCGTAAACTGAAAGTGTATTGATTTCGAAAATCATATCAGATGTCTGAAACAACAAAATATACCAACCGCACCAAATCAGTTCTACAAAGCTGCAAATTGGCTCACGCCCTTTTTATAGTTTTTTCCCATTTCAAAAAAACTATATTTTTATCATTATTATCAGTGTCCCAGTTGCTGACACAAGTCATACACTGAAACACTTTCTCGTCTAGATTCAATTAACATTTGCTTTCATTTTGCCTGCTTCGCCATCAAGTTGTGCCAATAAAAACTGAACTTTACCAATAGGACATTTTCCAAAAAATTTATGGTCTGAAACAGGAATTTTCCTGAAAAATTAGCTACATTTTCTTATCATTATCATTATTATTAGTAGTCCATTCAGTGATCATGCCGTTTGCGTACTGATACACTTCTAGAACAACAAAAACATTATCATGGCTTTATATGACTTCTAGTATACATAGGTGACTATAGTTAATCATCATTATCACATGAGTTGTATAGTAGTATAATATCATTATATCACTGATTAGGTTATCATGAAAATTTTATCATGAGCTTTTACTTCTTTAATGAGAAGTGTAGGAAGAGTCAACAAAGAGAAAAGTTACGAAATATTTATCAAGGTACCCAAAACTGGGGCATTATGAAAAGAGGGTGATGATTAAAAGAGGGCAAATGGATTAATGAGGTCAAGGAACATGGAAGGTATCAAGATAATAATATGCATATTGAGGTTATATGAGTAATTTGTTTATTTTATTCTTCTTTAATGGGCTTGTCAGCGGTTGGGGCATCATTCTTCTTCTTCTTCTCACAGTTGATGGCATTGATAATCTACAAAACTCTTACGTTAGACGGCAATTCTTCGAGCATAAGCTGCTATCCAAAAACAGTACTTATCCTATGTTGTAGAGCTCTACAGTGAAGTACAGTAGGCCGAGTAAAAACTACAGTACCCCATAGCACTGAAGTTTTAAGATCTGATAGTTGAAATGAATTGTGAACTATCAGAATATATCACAGAAGCTTCAAAATACATCAGCATTTTGGGGTACTGTATTTTTCACTTGGCCTACTGTAATATTGTGTAAAGCGCTCGCTGGCAGATATTGAAAATAGTTTTCTAGGTTTCCGATCACATAGGATAGGTGCTGTTTTTCAATATCAGCTTATGTCCGGAGATCTTTCTTGTTTATATTTATCAACAATTATCAACCCTCATACCTTCTCGATAGTCTTCAAGTACTCCTCCTTCGATTGGCTGTGGGTGAACACATACTCTTCGACTTTGTGAGCATTCTCAGGGACAGGAAGCTCCGGAGCATTTCGACGGGCCTTCTCCAACTCCGGCTCACTAGAATGATAACATGATAACATATCAATTGATAAACTATAACTTACAGTCGTTGGACGACACTCTCCCGAAACATGGTTGATGGCCAATCTTCGTCGCTCATAATTTTTTGGACACAGCTGAGAAGTCAAAGCAAGAAAGAAATGAATGAGGAAATATTGCCTTATCAGTCGCCTTATCACCTCTTTTGAAAACGACCCTTGGGAATTACTTCCCATGTTTTTGAGGAAAAATGTGTGACTAAGTTGATGTTATAATTAGTATATCAGGCATATCACATCATCTGACTAGACAAATATCATGCTCCAGACGTGTCGAAAATCCTGATTGTTTGATCTTTTAGTTGGCTCATTGATAACTGATAACTGTCAAAAAATCATCACCAAAGGTAGAATCAGTTGCATGAAAAGGTGGTAGTAGCTTGTGATTATTCTGAAACAGAATTATCACTGATATCAGCTGATTACTTAATCTTGTATTATCAGCACCATATCAGTATCACTATGGGTGATGGAAAGTTGGAATCAACTGGAGAAAAGCAGGCTTATCAGAGTAAAATGCTGAGCAACAGTGGTATTATTTTGTGATTTGGCGGATCACTATCACTGATAAGAATGTCACTATCCTCTGTACTTAGTGATAGTGATAAAAAAGATCGCAAGTATCCGAAAAAAAATTAGTGTATAACATCATCTGACTAGACAAACATTTTGCTCCAGCCGTATCAAAAGTCGAATTTCAGGCTCACTGATAACTGATATCTTGGAAAAAATTTTATGTTTCAAAATTGGTCCAAATTTTCGTTCTACCTAGTTTTAATAGTCATCTCATAATCTGTGTAGCACTATCACTGTCAAGTTTCAAGTTTCTAAAAAAATTTTTGAAAAGACACTTGTCAAAAGGTTCGAAATTTTTTCTGGGATTGGAGTGGACTCCAAACAAATACGAGATCAAATAGATGAAAACTCGTTGGTAAGTTGTAATTATTTTGAAACAGAGTTGTCATCCTTATCACTGATACGTGCTGATATGGTGATAGAAGCAGCTGGAGGGAGGATGGGCTGATCAAGAGGATTTGACAAGCAACGATAATGTGGAAAATTCAACAATGTTCGATCTACGGACCAAATAAAATACCTGGAAAATCGGTATCACTGATAAGAATATCACGTGGTTCTATGATTGGTGATAGTAAGAAGTTATAAGATTGCAAGTGTTAAAAAAACTTTATGAAACACAAATTTACAACTTCGACAATCTCGGTCTATGTCGATGAGCGTCAGTAATATTCTGCATCTCCGCCCTCGCACCAGCCAAAAATTCCGCTTTCCTATTCATCCATCCCTCCAAATGAGCAAGATACTCCAAACTAACCAGTCGTCTTCCTTCCAATACATCCAACATCACTTCTAGTTTTTGAACCGCGTCATAATTTCCATGAAGTCGGCATTGATAGGCTCTTATTCTGCAATGTCTATGGAGGTGATAAGATTGATAATAATAATACCTGATATTCTCAATATGCTTGCTCAGCTCTCTTATCTTCAAGTCAAAGAGTTGTTGGTCATTCTTGCTGTTACAGTTGATTGCGTTGATCACCTACAGTACCCTCGATATTTAGGCATAGATAATAGAATATATGGTTAGAAAAATCATAGAAGTTGAAGGATCTACGATTCTATGTTAGTTCTATGGAGGTGAGTTTCATAGAACTGGAGAGTGACAATGAAGAATCTATGAAACGACGTCCATAGAACCCAGATGATCTATGTATGGACATTGACTAGATCTATGGAAGGAATACCATAGAACATAAAGGATCTATGAATGATAGTAGTGGATCTATGACTCCAAATATCAAAAACTAGGAAAAAAAATCTATGGAAAAAGCATAGAACCTAGAGGGAGGATCTATGTATAGACATTGACTGGATCTATGGAAGGATCTATGAAGGATGATAAGGTATCTATGACTCAAAATGTCAACTTTCAAACCTTTGCAATAGTCCTCATATACTCATCTTTTGATACACACTTGGCAAACACATACTCCTCAACTTGACGAGCATCACCAGGTACTGGAAGATGTGGAGCATTTTTGCGGTTTCTTTCCAGCTCCGGCTCACTGATATGATCCATTGATAACTTATCAAATGATGAAAGACTTACAGTCGCCGAACAACATGCTCCCGAAATCTGGGTGATGGCCAATCGTCATTGCTCATGTTTTTCGGTGGAGTCTGTCGCTTTCTTCCCATTTTGAAACAGAAAAAATTGCAGCTGACAAGTCAACACAAAATGGAAATGAAATTCCTTATCAATATTCTTATCATCTTGTTGAAGCAAACATAACAGTTGTGAAATCAATTGCACGAGTCATTGATATTACTTCCTTTCTAATCGTAGATTCAACTGGCGATTATGAAATATCATATTTATTTTTTTCATGTATAGCTTTATTGATACAAAAATGAAGTTAAGATTGCTCATTTATTGGGCCTTTGCTGCTCTACTACCACCCTTGATGTTACAGTTGATTGCATTGATCACCTACAGTACCCTTGATTATCATGTCATATTACCAACTACAAACCTTGGCGATAGTTCTCAAGTACTCATCTTTTGAAGTACACATGGCGAACACGTACCCCTCAATTTGACGGGCATTGCCAGGGACTGGAAGATGAGGGACATGTTGACGGTTTCTTTCCACCTCCGGCTCACTGAAATCATAGATTCATAGATTCATAGATTCATAGATTCATAGATTCATAGATTCATAGATTCATAGATTCATAGATTCATAGATTCATAGATTCATAGATTCATAGATTCATAGATTCATAGATTCATAGATTCATAGATTCATAGATTCATAGATTCATAGATTCATAGATTCATAGATTCATAGATTCATAGATTCATAGATTCATAGATTCATAGATTCATAGATTCATAGATTCATAGATTCATAGATTCATAGATTCATAGATTCATAGATTCATAGATTCATAGATTCAAAGATTCATAGATTCATAGATTCATAGATTCATAGATTCATAGATTCATAGATTCATAGATTCATAGATTCATAGATTCATAGATTCATAGATTCATAGATTCATAGATTCATAGATTCATAGATTCATAGATTCATAGATTCATAGATTCATAGATTCATAGATTCATAGATTCATAGATTCATAGATTCATAGATTCATAGATTCATAGATTCATAGATTCATAGATTCATAGATTCATAGATTCATAGATTCATAGATTCATAGATTCATAGATTCATAGATTCATAGATTCATAGATTCATAGATTCATAGATTCATAGATTCATAGATTCATAGATTCATAGATTCATAGATTCATAGATTCATAGATTCATAGATTCATAGATTCATAGATTCATAGATTCATAGATTCATAGATTCATAGATTCATAGATTCATAGATTCATAGATTCATAGATTCATAGATTCATAGATTCATAGATTCATAGATTCATAGATTCATAGATTCATAGATTCATAGATTCATAGATTCATAGATTCATAGATTCATAGATTCATAGATTCATAGAACTTACAGTCGCTGAATGATATGCTCCCGGAATCTGGGTGATTTCCAATCGTCCTTGCTCTTGTTTTTCCTGTTTTTCTTGTTCTGACGTTTTCTGCTCATATTAAGACTGAAATGTTACAGACAAGTCAATAAAAAATGGAATTGAAATTGAAGAGGAATGGAATGACTTATCAACTTTCTTAAAAACATACATGTTTTGAAAGGAAGTCATTAAAAACACATTTTGAGTCACACTTGGCAAATACATGCTCCACAACTTGATATATTCATTGATTTAAAGATTGGGCATACTCCAAGAAGATTGGTGACGGCCGATCGTCATTCGATGTTTCTGATTATTCGAGTGAAACTATTGACGAACAATCGTTGATATTTTTCGATTATTTTGAAACAGCGAAATTTGGAAACAATGGCGATTTCGATCCGATTGGTCACGAAGAACAGTTGAAATCACAGCCAGAAACCTTTTTCTCAAACTTTGAACCCCTAATCTAAATATACTATGTAATACAGAGAGCCCGAGATATATCATCAATAGTCAAACTATTTCACTGTTAAACGATCTATAAAACAGAAAAAAAGTTATTTCTCATCAAGTATAATATTTTTCGATTCAGATGAGCGACGTGTTTGAAATTTTAGTTGCTGAAAGTGTTCTACGACAATATTGGATAAATCTGTACGAATTGAGTGAAACAACTTCTCCGAAACTGCACGTTTTTTTCCAGAAATTCTCTTAAATTTGTTCCTGATATATTGCGTTTCTCAACACTTTTCAGAAAAGTGAATTGAGTTCGCATAAAAATCACCATAACATACAAATATAATCATATTTTTCCCGATAAATTCTGTTTCAACTTTACTTCTTGTCACATTGATAAGTATAGTTTACAATCTCGCTTTCAAACTGTTTTGAGGTTCAGAAATTTCCACATCGTGCCAGTTTTTCCATTTCAATCATACACAAATTCATCTTATCAGTATCAAAATCTACACGTGACCCCAATAACTGCCTATATAAGAGCTCAACGCATCATAAATCCTCAGTTATTATTCATATAAGAAGAGATATTCTATTTTATTATTATAGTTAAAAGTAAGTAGCTTCTCTCATTATCTACAGTACCCCAATCAATAATTTGAGTGTAGATCAGCACTGCAAGTCGGATTACGATGGTCTAGCTCAATGCCAATGCTCCAACACCTATCTTTTTTGAGCTTTTTATCTAAAATAAACTTATCATCTCTTATCAGTGACATTTTATGTATATCCGCGAGACAAATTAATTATACTATAGAATTGAGACAGAAAAGAAAAGAACAGGTGAAAAAGCTAGGGGGATTTTATACATACACAATAAAAAGAAATGGGAAAGAAGAAATGAAAGGCATTTAAACTTTTTCGGGTGTTGAAATCGACATATTATCAACCTCATCAGTTGATTCGAGTACAATTGTTGGAATGTGCACATCGAAGATCACGCCGTTTTCGCGCTCCATTTTGAATCGACCCCTGCAAAAGTGATTGTTTTGTGATGTTGAATTGGCAAAATCGCGTCATTTTTCTCATTTTTAGGCAATATTTATATAAAAAATTGATGCAGTTTCACAAAAATCATATCATTCAAATATTTTGTGGATATATTGCGCGAAATGCTGACCAACGTTCATAAAATTTACAGTTTCTAGATTTACAGAAAATTTGATTCAATAATAGTTGCACTAGTAGTGTTATACTTTAAATTTGACAACTAATTTATGTAAAATTGACAAAAGTTAATGATAATACATCAAAACTTGCCAGTTTTGTACTCTCCGAACAAGAACAAACTAACAAGCAAGGTTCGCGGACGGTCCATCTTAACTTTTGTTGATACTCCTACCATAGTTTTGTACCACCATGGGTAGTTCACAACAAAATTTATACGTGCCACGGTTCATTTTGAGCCGAGATAGAGTTCTCTGAAATTTTCAGCCAAATGAGAAAAAAGAACCACTGGCCTTCCATTGCAGATAAAAATCGACTCAACCACAGCCTGAGCCACGGAGACAGTTGTGGAAACATGTTTTAGCTTTTGGTGGGCTGGATATCCACTTTTTTCGTTTGGCTGAAAATTTCAGAGAAACTGAAAATGCACCGTGGCACGTATAAATTTTGACATGAACTCCCCAGGGTGGTACAAAACTATATTACAAATATGAGCAAAAGTTAAGATGGCCCGTCCGCGAACTTTCCTTGTAAAAGAATGACGAAATTTTCTTCCCCAACTGTGCAATATTCGTCAGAATGTTGTAAGAAATCTAATGTTATATGATAATCTCAAATTAACTTCGGTTGTTATATATCAGTTTGGTGTCTACTCGTTTTGAAGAAAAATACCCATCATTTCATCTTTTCAGCAACAAGATCATAACATTTCCAGCAAAAAAATTGTGCAGTTTCACGAATCTCAGATAACAGTTTTCTTTTGAAATGCTTCACTTGTCTCATGAATTCAAGTTTTTGAACAAATTAGTCTTACAATTAATTTAGCTGGTACTCTTCCAATTAACTTGAACAAAACACACATGGAAAAAAGAATTCTTCCATGGAAATGCTAACTTGTAATTGGATTATTTTGGTTATCATTCAATCGGTCAATTCTTCTTTTACAGACAAAACGCTAATTATATTCACTAACAATTATTCAAAATATAATGAAACTGTGATATGTTATCTAAGATTTTCATTGAGAACCACCTTTTTTGGTTAGTTCAACATTTTCAAAAATTTCAAATCTCTTCGTAGAGTTGGTAATTTTTGCAATTTCATTCAAAATTCATCATTGGACAAGTGTTTTCGTCGTGCTTATTAAACCAACAGAGTTTGGGGATTTTATAGGAATTTTGTGAAACCGTGAATGATTTTCGACACCAAAATTTATCATTTTTTTGTGAATTTCCAATTCAGAACCATCTTTTTGCTGGAAAATTCCCGTTGCGGAGCAAAAACCAATATTTTCACATAGAATCTAATTAAAAAATCATCAAAACTCACCACATATGTCCACCTTTCGAGTGTTTCAACTCAATCGTGCTCGAAAACTGAAAAGCGGGTGTGACCATATTCAATTCCGGTTGTTTGCCAACGACACCATGCCCGTGCATTTGATTCATATTGTTGAGCGAGTAGACTTTCAGTGTTCGTTCTCGCAGAATTACTCCTTGTTCTGGTGCTTTGTTTTCGATTCTGAAACGACAATATTGAACATTTTTTGAGTTTTTTTTTTTGGTAGAAAACTGCAATTTCAAGCTAGAATCTGCCAGAAAATTACGAAATTTTGCTGTTTTACTGCCAAAATTTTATTGAAGAACTACTTCAGCACTTAGTATGATTTCAACATCTTTTGTAGACGAAACTTCAGCTGCTAACCAAGAAAAAACAGTTTTTTCAAGAAAAAAACGTTAGAAGAGGATCTACTGTGGTGCTTATCCATAGCCAATTTTTAAAATTTTTTAGAAACTGTGAAAAGATATTTTTTATAGAATTGAACAAGATTCGTATATCTTTCGAAATGTTCAGGAGCTAAACTTTACACCAATGACAGAAAAATCTAGAAAAGAAATTTATGAAAAAAAAGGTGTGAGTTTTGGTTTAAATTTGGGTTTCGTGTCCGGGAAACGACTTCAAACAGGTTATTTTTGAGTTTTTTCAATCTGAAAGCTCGAACACTGACGCTCTTTCAAAACCAATAACGTTACTTCCCACTAAAAAAGAAATATAATGTTTTTCCAGCGAAAGTTTGACCACAAATTGACGTTTTTCTTACAGTTTTAAGATGCTTTGAATTTCTCTAAATTTTCTCAAAACTTAATTACAAATATGCCAAATTATCAAACTAACAACTTAGAAAATTACGGAAAAGTTCATGAAGGGATAAAAGTGAAATTTTTTCTTCAATAGGGGCTCAAAATTTGAAAAGCAACGAAAAATGTGATGATCCAATCCAGGCGGATAAAATAATATTGTTCTTCATCGTCGATCGGCTATCTTTCTTGTGGAAAACAGTGAAATATTGGTAGTTTGTTGATTATCATAATTTAAAATATTTTTTATGGTTCCAAGAATACGAATTTACTCAAATTTTTTTCCAGAATTCAGTCGAAAAATGGGCAACTAACCTAATAACATATCTCCACATGTGTTGTTGTTGTCCACCAACATTATTGGCACCCAGATAGAATGTCAGCACAGTTACCTCGATGTTGTCTGTTCGTTCTCTGCAAATTACGATATTTCGAGCTAGAAAATAGCATTTTGTGGATGAAAATCATCTTAGAATCGTCAAAACGTGACCATAAAACTTATTTCTGCTCATTCTTGGCTCCAAAATGCTCCAGTCATCCTGATATGACATTGATATGACATTGTCATAATGACAAGCTTTCAAAGTAAATCCCCTTACCTATAAACATCCCTCGGCGCCAACCACGATCTACTCGATGATCGATAGCTTTCGAGTAGTTCCGGCTTCATCGCAACACTCAATCCATTATCATCATTTTGCACATTGAAAATCCGATCGAAGAGGTCGTGATCGAGATTCGGTGCGCCGGCTGGTGAATATGGAATGATGTCGTCGTGACCGACACAATCCATTCCACTGAAACAAGAGTTTTTGTTATAAACGTATGGAAGAATGGCGAATGGTGCCGAATTACTAATATTATGTGTATTTGATTATTGATTATTCATAGAAACAGAAAATTTCATTTTTTTTTCTATCATAACTGTTGAAAGTCACATGAAAGAAAGTTGAAAAAGAGCGAGATTAGGCCCTTTTTCTATTTTTAGACATGTTTCATGCTA
Source organism: Caenorhabditis uteleia (assembly GCA_963573275.1). Taxonomy (NCBI): domain Eukaryota; kingdom Metazoa; phylum Nematoda; class Chromadorea; order Rhabditida; family Rhabditidae; genus Caenorhabditis; species Caenorhabditis uteleia. Next base: position 3,140,906 of record OY752135.1, on the reverse strand, counting down.
GATATAAATATCGAATGTAACTTCTATTTTCCGCATATACTCAATCGGTGAACTACTCAAATATGGATTTAATAGCTTTTAAATCAAATTGAAACAGTAAAAATTAAAAACTTTTTCGTGTTTTTAAGCGATATGCTAAATTTTCTTCAATATATTTTGCTGAAAATCGAAAATATGCAGAAATGCTCGTATGACTAAAAAATCATATGACATTTCAATGTTACAGTGGATATGAAGCAGATATTTTCTGAAATTTTTAAGACTTTTGAGACATAATTTTTAAATGAATGTTCAATTTATTTAAAATCAATTATTTCCTTAGGATAGTAGAAGATTTCGCAATGAAATCGCACGAATTAATATTATCAGGCAGTATTTGAAGTCATTTTGAGCTTTGTTTGTCAAACTGATGAGAATTTCAAAATTTAATCAGCTTGTTTGTGAATTTCAGGCAAAATGAAACGATTTTCTGATGAAAAGCATATTTTTATATTGAAAGTGACGATTTAGAAGCGGTTGCCTGTCGATTCAAATTAATTGAGTTTGGAACAGTTATTTTCTCTTCTTATTTGTCAATTATTGTTCCTAATATGGAAAAGATCAACTAATTGCGAAATCAATGTTGTTCCCCTTTTCCAATATTTCTGGAACAGTGAAAGTTGCCATTCCTACTTTTTTAAAGTATTTTTCGCCGAAAGAAAAAATACAAATACTCAATTCAAAATCGAGGTTTTTAATATGAAAGCAGCAAATTTTACCGCAAATTCGCTCGAATTTCTATTTTCAGGTAGTAGAAGCCATTTGAAGCTTTGTTTTTCAAAATTTTCAGAACTTTACCGTTTCAAACTATATTGTTTGTTAAATTTCAAGCAAAACGTGCCGATTTTGCAATGAAATTTCAATTTTCACAGTAAAAGATACTTTAGTCAATTCACTGTCAATTCATATGAATTTATTTTTTCTGTTGTATTTGGAACAGTTATTTTCGTTTTTCAGAATAATTAGAAGTTTACTGTTTCAAACTATTTTGTTTGTCGAATTTCAAGCAAAATTCGTCGATCCGATGTAATTCATATTTTCATTCTCAAAGTAAAAGAGACTTTAGCCGATTAACTGTCAATCCATATCAATTTATTTTTTCTGTTGAGTTTGAAACAGTCATTTTCGCATCTTATTTTTCGATTTTTTGTTGAAAAACGAAAACTTATTGCGAAATCTACCAGCTATCTACTTTTCGAATAATTTTGGAGCAGTGAAAATTGTTATTTTGCCTTTTTCAGACATTTTTTTGAAACAGTTTTGCCGAAAGATTACGATTCGTCGATCTTGCGATGAAATTTTCACTTTCAAAGTAGAAGAGACTTTAGCGAATTCACTGTCAATTCATATGAATTCATTGTTCTCTGTTGTGTTTAAAACAGTTCTTTTCTCTTTTTTTTTTTTCAAATTTAGCTGTTACCATTTGTAAGAAAGAGGAATTGGCAAGTGGAATTTCTTTCGACTTTTAAACAAATTTGAAACAGCAAAAGTTGTCATTTCCACTTTTTCAGTTTTTTTTTGAATTTCTTGACAATTTTTGTTATAATATTATAAAATACTCACTTAATCAAAGTCAACAACTTCTCGCCATTCCTCGCGTTCGACGCATCGACCAAATACGATGTAATATCGACTGGGAATCCCATATGACTCCAATCGTGTCGATGGATCAATACTTGGTAGAATTCACGTGTTGATAGTTGCTTTTCACTGGAAAACGGGTACTTTTGAGGTGAAAATGAAGAAAATAAGAACTCACTTTTGATTCGACCGTTTCTCATGCAATCGACAGGGGAATGAGCATACAACGACACCTTTGTAGGCGAATGTTCGATGAATGAATGTCTGCAAGATTTCAAATTGTTTTGAGATACTTTTATTGTTTGGAAAGGCGGATTTCTATTCAAATTATAAAATATGAAGTATTATTCCATGAAATTCATTTTTTTAACCCAAAAATTTCTGTCTCATACTTTTCACAAAACAATTTTTTTGGTTATAATTTCAGTTGTTCATCGCCCTGTTTAATAACGAAATCTAGTACTTTTTAGCAGAAAATATGTCGTTTTTTTTTGATTTTCACAGTATTTTTCAGTTTCTTTTATAGTAAAAATACTGATTTGAAACAAAGTTCAAGCTGATTGGCACTGTACACATTAAGCTTCGAAGCTTCTTTTTTTCTCTTTTTCTATTCCGATTAAGTTTTTTTAAACGGATGTTTTCCTAGAATGTTGATTCAACAGTTTTTTTTCTGTTTCAGAAGTTTCTTAAAGAAAAATCTGATTCATTCATATTCGTTCGTGAAAAATATGTCATTTTTAAGCCAATTTCACATCAAAGACGCAAAAGAGGTGGATGTTCTTCAAAACACACTTTATTTTATGAAAATCTTTTTCGATCGGAAAGAATTTCTGTTTCACACTTTTTACAAGGAATTTTGTTGCTAAAAACTGCAGTTTTTAATTTTTCGAAATAATTAGTTTCCATCCTAGTTACTGCTTTTACCCGCTTCTCACAATATTTCCCAGCTTCACTCATAGTAAAAAATAAAGATTCGAAACAAAGTTCAAGCTACTTGTCGGTCAAGACAACTGACTTTTGAGCTTTTCTATATTTTACTCTATTCCACACAAATTTTTAATTGTGCTTCTTTTCATATATGCTAATACATCACTTTTTTCTGTTTCTTAAGTTCCTAAAAGAAAAGTCGTTTCATTTTTACTTGTTCTCGGTAGTTTGCATATTTTCAACTTGCGGAAAAGCAACTTCACATCAAAAACGAAAAAACTGTGAATGTTTTTACACTTATTCGAAAATTTTCGTTCAAATAGTTTTTCTTTGGAACCGTTCTTTCTGCTTCTCAAATTCTGAAAGTAAACAACAATAATTTTGTTGAATTACTACTTCGAGCCGTTCATTTTGAAAATAAATCATGTTTTTGAGGACTTTGTGCGCTAAATTTCTGCCGTTCTTAACTTACGCCTAACTTTTCGAATATTCTGTTTCAGCTAAACATTTTTTCGAGAAAATTTGAAATTTGTGCACTGTTACTTGGATTTTCTCTCTCTCTCTAATTTTTATTTGTCTCTTCGATGATTTTCAATAAAAAATACTTCTAAGTAAATGATATACAATTCACATTGATTTCCAAGAAAAAACATAGATAGTAGTTCACTAAATTCAGTTTTTTTCGACAATTTTCATGACCTTTCCTCCAACTTCAGCCATCACTGGCAATAAATCATCAAAAGGCGCACAATGTTTGAAATGCTCAAGTTTTTTAATGTTTCTCACTTTCGAAATTTCAAGACTCACAAATATCGAATATTTCTTTGATTTTCAAAATTTCTAATGAGGTTCTGAACATTTTCGACTATTTTCAGCAGATTTTTTGCTGCTTCATCTATTTTTCAAAATAAAAACAGTTCTCACGGTGCTAGTAACTGGATAGCTGCTACTTTCTGTTATTCAAAGCAAAATAATGGAGATTAACTGGTAATTTCAGATTTTTGTCAAATTTCTGAATATTTTTTCTGATTCTCAACCAGCTCTAACAATGAAGTGTTAAAAAGCCGGAAATTTCGAAGTTTCTACTTTGTTTTTTTATTGTTTTTCACATTAAAGTTTCAAACTCCATTTTCGTGCCAAACTGTCCAAAACCATTTTATTTTAAATATTTCAGACGTTTTCACTTACAAGGGAATAACGCGACCACAGGATTCGATATCTTAATGAAACCAAGTGTTTTCGATAGATTGAATCCTGGGCTACAATGTCTGACTTTCAAAATCTGCTAAGAAAATATTGGTGATGCTGAAAAACGCGTCTGGAAATGGGGTACTTTCCACCTATTTTTAGTGTGCTGGTGCCATGTCGACCAGCCGAAGTGTCTACCACAATGGACCCTCTAGAAATTGTGACACCTGTGGCGCAGAGGTAGAGCTGCAGGCTTGTAAACCTTTTGTTTTTGATAGGCACAAGTTCGAGGATTCCGCGTGTATTTTTATTTTTGCACGCGTAATAAACTGTTATCACTTTGATTTGAGGACGATAAGTTAGTATTTTGTATTTTCTTTTTCGTTTTATCGAACTATGGAACCATCAGTTTCTGGGAAGCAATGCTAATGAAATTCGGTGAATATCAGATACCATCACAGAAAATTACTAATCATCATCAAAACAATTTGATAACAGTTTATTACGCGTGCAAAAAAAAAATACACGCGGAATCCTCGAACTTGTGCCTATCAAAAACAAAAGGTTTACAAGCCTGCAGCTCTACCTCTGCGCCACAGGTGTCACAATTTCTAGAGGGTCCATTGTGGTAGACACTTCGGCTGGTCGACATGGCACCAGCACACTAAAAATAGGTGGAAAGTACCCCATTTCCAGACGCGTTTTTCAGCATCACCAATATTTTCTTAGCAGATTTTGAAAGTCAGACATTGTAGCCCAGGATTCAATCTATCGAAAACACTTGGTTTCATTAAGATATCGAATCCTGTGGTCGCGTTATTCCCTTGTTAATTTTTTTGCTGTTTCTTCTATATTTTGAAATGAAAAAAATCCAGTGTAACTAATATTCCGTTCTTTTGTTATTCAAGACAAAATAATGAGAATTATTTTTTGTAAATTTGGTTTTAATCAATTTTCAGTGAATCACTTTTTATTTTCACCCATCACTGGCAATAAGGCATCAAAAACCTCACAATTTTCGGAATTCTCCACTTTTTTCACCGTTTCTCACACTTTTCAACAATCTAGTCACATTTTTGAATCAACATCTCCAACATTTCAGTACAAAAAAAGAAAAACGATACCTGTCCCGGTTCATAAGTCGTCGAATTGGTCATCGGCATCAACATTCCAATCTCCTTGATTGTCGGCGTCGTTGCGCTTCTAAATCTGCAATAATTCGAGTCTCCGCTCTCTAAATCTACTAATTTCTACGAGAAACCAACCTGGCAAACACTTTTCGGCATGCCGAGAACCTTCGTATCCCTTGTATCGCCGTATTCATGCTGGAAATTGCCAATTTTCACATTTTTCAACTGAAAATGCGTTTAAAAAGTATAAAAAGGTCTTATAAAACCTCATATCAAGGGAAAAAGAAAAACAAGATCTATGGCAAGTATATTTATTATGTACTCTATAACAACGGCAATAAAAAAACAACGAATTACTCTACTGATAAGATATCTTATCATATCACTTTCTTGGTTTGACACCCTTATGAATGGTGCATACACCAAATGTCAAATTCTCGTATCGAACGTTGGTGAATCCCTCGTCGCGGATGATTTTGGCGAAGGCGTCCTGTAAGATAGAAATTTATTATTTTTATCAGAAAATGGGAGTACTATAGCTACTTTTGTGCAATTTTCTAGCTTTTGAGAAAACTAGAAACTCAAAAAGCCGTTTAATATCGATATTTTCTCGATAAAATATTTGTTTCAAAGTTTAAAAAAGGAACCGGTGAGATACTCATTCTAGGAAATTGGGCTTTTTTCATGGTACTGATGGAAAATTTGCCGTTTGCAGCATTTTTATACGAAAATTGTGCGATAAGATTCAAATCTGGCCGGTTTTGTTGTTGATCCGATTTTTTCCTGTTTGTCAATTGACTAAATACTATATTTTGACACCATTGTTTGGTATTGTGTAGTATGTGTAACTTTTCACAACAGTAATCAAACAAACGTTTCTATCCAACTGCATGTTGCGATGTTATTTTGTTCAATTACAGAACACAAACCACAAAAAAACTCGGCTAACTCTAGCAAAAGAAGGGTGAAACTCAATTTGCAGTTCAAAATGTTCGATAAATTATCAGAATCGGAAAAGTCGCATAATATTTTACAGTTTCAACATTTTTTCAAAACCATTTTTTTTCTCAGTATTGGCAATAGCTTTGTCGAAGAAAATAATGAGAAAATCGCCAAGTTTTCGATTAAAAAGCTAAGAATCCCTGTTTTTCTTTTGTTTTTGTCAAAAACTTGATTTTTATAAATGATATATCTCATTTTTTCCAGCTTTTATAAAATAATCTTTTTGGCGAAGGCATAAGATAGAAATATGTTTTTTTTTAAATTATAAAATGAGGTGATTCAGCTACTTTGGTGTACTGTTCTAACTTTTGACAAAGTTTTTGGACAAAAAACTGTTTAAAACCGATATTTCCGTTTTAAAAGTTTTTTCCCTGTTTGAAACGTGTTTCAAGTTCAAAAGAAGCCGATCACGCATGTTCAGCCGCGGCAATTGGAAACACGGTATTCAAAACTCTTCCATGCATACAGTTTTTTTATTACACTGTAAAATAATTTCAATTATAGCTACTCAACTGGATATTTAGACGTAGAATCAGAATCTCCGAGCAGTTTTTAAAATAATTTAGTCGTTCTTGAGATTAACGAGCAGTAGCTGTGAGGGACTAATTGCCGCCTTCTCTACTGGAGTGAACATGCGTGCGATGAGCGATTCCGTTCTGGTAATAGATTTGTATCTTCCGATACAGATGGAAAGTTTATCATTTTTTATCATTTTCAAATTGATTACTGTTTTTCAATTGAAATTTCTGTATATTTTGAGCACTTTTGTTCGATATTGTCAATATGTGAGCATTTTCGCAATTTTCACAATATTTGTCAAAATTATCTATCCAACTGCACCTTCGATGTTAATTCAATCAAATACAAAAGGAATATAGCGAAAATTACGGGTAAATAACTTTACTCAATGATTTGTAAAACTTTTAATTGAAATTTTTCAATACATTATCAATATTGTAAGATTCGCATAATATTTCAGTTTCAACAGTGTTTCACAACTAATAGTTTGTATTTTTTATTATTACATATGTCTTATTTTTTCCATCAATCAGCTCGAAAAATTAGTGAGAAAATCGCCACTCAAACTAGATTTCTCGGATTTTTTTTGCCAGAAACTTTGTTTTTCTTTATGAAATATTTTATTTTTTCTTGTTTTTGTAAAATAATTCAAAATTTTACTGTTTCTCTTTCAACTTATACAATAATTTCTATTTTTCTTTTTGTTTGACAAATTCCGGATAGTTTTTTCACAGGTTTGGTTGAGATTTGCGATCAGCAACGTTTTTTCAGGTCACAACAAAATTTTCCTTGTCTTTCGGATACGTAAATTTCAGTTCAAAGCTACTTTCAGTCATTCAATTTCAAAAAGAATAACTTTGTTAATTTTCAGCGCAAAAATTATGATTTGATTCAATCTTGCCATTTCTTTTTCATTTTTTCGTTTTAAAATAGTTCAAAAGAGTGACTCACCTGATTAGGGAACTTCCGAATACTCTCCACCAAATACTGATAACTCGATCGATCCTTTGCCAATATCTCACCCAATACGGGAATAACATTGAACGAGTATGCATCATATATTGGTTTCAATGCACTATTCACTTCGCTAAACTCAAGAATCGCCAATTGACCACCGGGTTTGAGTACACGGAATGCTTCACGGACAACTTTCTCCGGATGGGTGCAGTTTCTGATTCCGAATGACATGGTGAATAGGTCGTATGTGTTGTCGGCGAATGGCATCTCTTCGGCATTGGCACATACCCATTCGAGACGTGATGCACGGATCTGGAAATTGTTTATGTTATTGAATGTGTGGAAATAGAAGTTTATTATTTTGAAATTTTAAATCACGATTTAGTGCTTCATACTACTTCTGGTGTTAGCAAAAATGCAAAGCGTACGTTCTACTTATCATTTTTTAGAAACAGATAACCTTTCGGACAATTTTTTACCTTGCGCAGTATATTATAATGAGCATTTTTTGTTTTTCAGAGTAAAAGAAGCAATTTTTCAGTTTTCCCATCATGAAATTTTGACACAGCTTTCTAAAAATCGCGTTTAACAGATTTTTTTCAGAATATACCGTCATAAACAAAATTCAAACTTCTGACGAGCTATTACATTTTTGTTGTGAAACGTACATTTTTTATGTTGAAAGGTTTCATGATTCTGGTTCAAATAACATAATTTTATCGGAAACATTGCTTATTTGAAATCGAAAGGTGTCGATTTGCATTTGCAAATGATTTTCACACTATTTTTTGCAGCACTGTGTCTGATTGTTTTCTAGTCGGAAATTCGTATTGTTTCATTTTTTTGCAACCAGTCATTTTCTGATTTCCAAAACTCGTGTCATTTGAAAAATTTTTTTCTGTTTTATGTTGAAGTTTTATGATATTTATTGTATCGCTTCTGTTGATTTTGTTGCTATTCGTTTTTTTATAAGTTAAAATAACAAATTCAAGAAAAAAAATTGGATATAATGCTTTAAAATTTGCGAACATCTATTGCAGTTTCAGCGCTTCGTTTTTGAATTTGTTTTTGAATTTTTAATCGATAGTTCAAACGTCGCTTCTTCATAAAACATAAACATAATCAAAAGCAATTTTCTTACATTTGGAGAAATTAACAAGTTTTTTTACCGCTATGAGCGGGGAATAAAATGAAATTTGTATGAAAAGACTAAAAAACGTTGATTGTTTGGTGTCGCCTAACAATATCGGAAAATTTTGATGGAAAATTGTTTTGCTGTTTCAGGAAAACGATTTTTGGAATGCAAATTTTGTAAATTCGTTAACATTATCGGTTTTTGTCTAGAGAAAAAATTTGAGAAAAAAATGAAGGGATTCACAATTTTTCGCTAGTCATTATAAATTATGCTGATTGTTTTGAAAAAATGACCAACTTTAGCACTAAAGTGCATATTTTTACAGTTTCAGCATAGAAATATTGAGAATTGTCTATTTTTTCGGCAATCCAAGTAAACTGAGCAGAAGTTACATTTTTCTAAGTTTATGTTTTTTTCTTGACAACCGAAAACATCGATTTTTATTGATTTTGAAGGTCTAACTAGACATTTTTCGGTTTTTGAGCAGTTTTCGGGCATCAAAATGGAGGAAAACATGACTTTTTTGAGTTTTAATGAAGTTTTTTGTTTTAATTTTATAATTTCTATATTTTTCAACAATTTAAACAAAAAACAGACTCACATCCTTCTCTCCCTTGACTCTTTCCTTTCCAACATCCAACATTGGTTGATTAATATCCGACACAGTCACCGTCGCCGTCGCCGAATGTCTCAACAATCGGAAGGCGATGTCGCCAGTTCCACCAGCCATATCCAGAATTTTCGCCTTGTATGGCACCGATATTCCACCAACATAATAATCCTTCCATAATCGATGCACTCCCATGCTCATCGCATCATTCATCAAATCGTACTTTTTGGCGACATTTGCGAAGACTTCATGCACTGCAAATCGTCAAATTTATAGTTTTAGACTTGTTTTATAGGTTTTTAACATCGAAATTTAGATCCTCGATGAAATTTGGAAGTTTTCAACACCGAAAACATACCTTTTCTCTCCTTCTCCGCTTCACTAACGTCCGTAAAACCGAAATGTGTGGTTTTTTTGAGCGTCTTGGGCGGTGCTGAACTGTAATTTGTTGAAATTCCGTGTTTTTGGCAAAGTTTTGAGGAGATTTGTGGCTCTTTTCATCTGGAAATATGGATTTTAAGTTGGAACATGCCATTTTTTAAGAAAAAAATGAGAAAATATAGTCCGTGTGGAGTACACGAACAATTTTGCTGGATTTCTAGGCCATTTCTAAGTTTATGCCGTTATATAAGTTTTTAGCAAAAAAATACAAATTTCACAGCGAGTTTTGCGAATTTTAATAATATTTTCGTTTGAAAAAAGTGAAAATTCAATTTCAAACATGTGATTCGCTGAAATTCCAGCTTTCTACATCAGTGGCCTAGAAATCCATCGATATGGCCGAAGTGCGGCCTGACACTTGGAATTTTAGTTTTTATCCCTTTTTCGTCATTTTTGCATCATTTTTAATCAATTTTTATTCCAAAACTATTAAAAACTAAATTTTGAGCAATTTTTATTATCAGAAAACGAAAATTTCGTGAAATTTCCACCCAACATATTAATTTTAGGCCTAAAAACGATTTTATGTCGCCTATGCACGTTTTACCGTTTTTCTTTTGTTTTATATGTATTTTCACGATTCTATTAGCAATGAATTTATGATTTTCAGATGTCGGAGGGTTCAGGCAGCAAAGTAACATTCAAAATCACGCTGACCAGTGATCCAAAGCTTCCATTCAAGGTGTAAGTCATTTTTTCCCATCGAAAAACACGAAAAATCGCTATTTTTCAGACTCTCAGTCCCTGAATCAACACCATTCACCGCGGTGCTCAAGTTCGCCGCCGAGGAATTCCACGTACCCGCCGCAACGTCCGCCATCATCACCAACGACGGCGTCGGCATCAATCCAGCACAATCGGCCGGCAATATTTTCCTGAAACACGGCAGTGAACTTCGATTGATTCCACGTGATCGTGTGGGAAGCTGCTAAATGTGATTTTTCGGTCATAATTATATGAAATTCGCTATTTATTTTAACATATGACTCATTTATTGCTTGGGATAAACGTATAATTTATTGTTTTAACTCATTTTTTGTGAATTTTCAAGGTTTAGAAGCCTTTTTAATACTTTTATGTCAGTTTGAGAGAAAGAAAAATAATTTCGCCGTTTTAGAAGATGAAGCTTTCACCAGCAACAAAGAAAACCATCGGAAAAGCCGTCGATGTGTCGACAACACTCATTCAATGGGGATTCGTTCCGTTTGTTGTGTATCTTGGATTCAAGAAAGGCGCCGAGCCACTTCCAAATGGACAGGTACGTATTTATTTTGTTTTTACGAAAAATATTGCAAAAAATAACTTTTTGAGCTTGAAAATTATAATAAAAAGCAAGAAAAGCGTAGAAATCTGAATTTTTTGACCAGTGAACGAACTTATAAATTTCACAATTAAAGTTTTGCTGAAAATTATTGAAATCTGAAACTGTAAAAGTGCTAAACGAACGTTCTGTCCATTAAAAACACATGATTGAGATTTTACGACCCTCAAATTGTTTTGTATTTCGTTAAACTGATTGGAACGCCTTTTATTTTGTTTTTTTCGAGAAATTACGCTGAAAATACCATCTGGAGCATACTAAATGTCTTTAAAAAGCAAGAAAATCGTTGAAATTTGAGGTTTTTGACCGATAAACAACGCTATAGGCTTCAAAATGAAAATTTTGCGGAAAATTATTTAAACTTGATCATTAAAACACTGAATTGAGCGTTTTTAACCCTCAAAGTGCTTCATATTTCGTAAAAATGGTTGAAAAAACAGTCTCAAGCCAAAAATAACTTAAAATCACAGCTTTGGAATGAAAAATCATACAATTGTTCCAAAAAAATGCATTTTCGTATTCAAATCTTCGAAAAATAAGTCTATTACATAAAAATAATTATAAAAAGAGTCAAAAAACAATAAAAGTAACTAATTTCCATTTTCCAGATCGTTCCACTCACCGTGATGAGTCTTCTTTGGGGATGAACAATCAATTGGCATCAACCATCAAAAATTCTTCCAAATCTCATGTAGACTGTTTTGAATCTCTAGTTTTTTTCTTCTTCTCATTTGTTGACTTCTGCTTTTTTCGAATAAAGCTCATAAATAATAGAAAAACTCGATTTCATCAATGCAGATGAGCAACGCGAACAAATCAACATTTTTCACACAATTGATATGTTGCCACGTGGCTCATCGCATTGAATAATAGAAAAATATTGGAATAATAGGAATATAGGGTGAAATTGGCATTTGGTGAATGAGAAAGGTGTGAAATCTTGACGGAAGTCCACCTCAGGTAACACCTTTGATTCAATTACATGGCACACACATTTTATGGTTCGTTGGAGTCGAAATTGGATTGGAATATACGGGAAAACAAGCATCGTCACATTGTTAATTGCAATATTTGGCTGAAAATCTGGAAATAGGGGTTCTCAGTGAATTTTTCTTCTCTTATCAGCGTCTGAAAAGGCTATTTATGGTGAAAATCCGTGTTTTGCAACGAAATGGTCAAAAAGCAGACCGGTTTCTTTCTCTGCGTCTCTCGTGGTCAAAAAGCAGACCGGTTTTTTTCTCTGCGTCTCTCAATGTTCAAAAAGCAGACCCGTTTTTATCTCTGCGTCTCTCAATGGTCAAAAAGCAGACCGGTTTCTTTCTCTGCGTCTCTCAATGGTCAAAAAGCAGACCCGTTTCTTTCTCTGCGTCTCTCAATGGTCAAAAAGCAGACCGGTTTTTTTCTGTGCGTCGCTCCTCCGCCGCACATGAGAATGAGAGACGCAGAGAAAGAAACCGGTCTGCTTTTTGACCATCAACTTCAAACGCATGTAACTTTGCTGAAAATCAACATTTTTCAGTTTTCTAAAATTCATTGAAACCCTCAGAACTTCGGGAATTCATAATATACTATATATTTCCAAAAAAAAAACAATTTTCAATGGGTAAAATCTGTGTTCCGTTCCAATATAGACGTAATAGTCCAATTCATGTAATTCCATAATGTATATCACCCATAAACAATTGATAAACTATCAAATATCGATATTTCTAGTAATATGATACCCCAAATTTGTTGATATTCGTCGATCAGCAATATGATATAAACAATTTTTGTCATTCGCCCCCAATGAACTCCGCCACTTTTCTACTGCTCCTCGCTATATTTTTTGTTCCGAATCGTCACAATGGTGAAAATTGTGCCAGGAACAATAACAACAACAACAATAACAATAATAACAACAATAACTATTACAACGAACACAATCTGAACTCGCCGGATGGTATCGATTCAGATGAAGGTGATGCTGAATCAATGTTCAACAAATCGTATACAGAGGTACAATCAAAGTTGGAGAAGCAGATATTCAAGACGTATAGCTCGAAAAAGCGACCGGTGAGGAATATGAGTACGCCAACTGTGGTGGATGTGCATTGGCATATTGTGCATGTGTCGGTTAATGAGCTGGAGCAGACGATGTGGGTGCATGGATATATTTATATGGTATGTTTGGGAATTCGAAAAAATGATGATTTTGAAAGCGTTTGAAAACTGTGGTCAAAAAGCAGACCGGTTTTTTTCTCTGCATCTCTCATTTTGGTGTGCGCCGGCGGAGAGACGCAGAGAAAGAAACCGGTCTGCTTTTTGACCATGAGAGACGCAGAGATAAAAACGGGTATGCTTTTTGCACATATACAGCAATCATGGGATATTTTGAAAAATTTACAGTTTCAAAAGTAATTTGAAATAAGTTTTCATCCAAAAGAAGTACTATAAGTCTTTTTGTACCGAAATAATTAAAAAATATATGATTTTACTGTTTCAAAACTATTACAATCCTAAATAAATCTTGCTTTTTTAATAGTAATATGCTGAACTCTAAAATTCTGAAAAAAATCTGAAAATTTGCCGTTTCCAAAACTGGTAATTTACCATAGTTTCTTGAAATATCGTTGCATCGATACGATTACTATATTTTTTTCAGAGATGGTTCGACGAGTTGCTCATCTGGGATCCAAAAGACTACAATGGTATCTACACAGCTCGATGCAAAAAATGGCAGGTTTGGCAACCGAAAATCCGTGTTGCGAACAGTGTTTCGGGTGTCAGCTCTGCTTTCGATTTCTCATCTCAAGCGCATGTTATGATACAAATGATGGTGATTTTTAAGGAAAAAAATGAAAAGAAACAAATCTAAAAAATCTAGGGCGATGATCGCTCAAAAATCGAAATGTATCCAACATTCTCCATCAAAGTGGGATGTGCTTTCGACTTCACAAAATTCCCGAATGATATGAATTCATGTGCAATCAACCTATTTTCCATGCAACCAATGTCTGAAGTGCAGCTGAATGTGTTTTATTCCATGCCACCAACTCTCTCATTTGGTATGTGACTCAAAAAACTTGATAATTGTGTAGATCACATTCTGAACATTCGAAATCATTTTTGAGAACTGGAAAATGATGATTTTGAGCCGAGATATAGGCGTTTGAAGAGTGTGTGCAAAAAGCAGACCGGTTTCTTTCTCTGCGTCTCTCAATTCGGTGGGCGGCGGCGGAGAGACGCAGAGAAAGAAACCGGTCTGCTTTTTGCGCATTGAGAGACGCAGAGATAAGAACCGGTCTGCTTTTTGACCACTTCCCCTAAAAACTCCCAGGAAACCCAAATTTCACATTCACAAAGCTCTATTTTTGCAGGTTGGGGAGATCAAGCCACCAAACGGATCATATCAGACTTCGAGATTCTCAATGTGACAAGTACCTCATATTTCTACTTCAATGGAAATGCCACAACTGATCCGCCACTCACCGCGAGAGACTACTGGTCAACATGGTCCACATTGCGGACCAATGTCGTCTTCCAAAGACACTCGCCATTTTTCCTGGCCGCTATCGGTGTGCCATGTGTGGTGAGTTATAGATGAAGTTTTGGCTGAAATTTTGCTCATTTTCAGCTCGGCGCCATTCTCAACACTATGAGTTTTTTGATACCAAGTATCGGATTCGCCATCTATTGTTTGATGGCTAATCTCTTTGTGCAAATGATATTCTTGCAAGACATTTTCAAAAAGATGCCATTGGCCGTCAATGAATTGCCTTCTTCTGGTAAGTTTTTGAAAAGTCTGACAGAAGACCGTAACTTAAAATCCGAAAGCATTAATTTAGTTTAGGGAATCTGAAAAATATTGGTTACAAGCAAAACTGCGAGGCTGTGAAGTTGGTGTGCAAAAAGCAGACCGGTTTCTTTCTCTGCATCTCTTATTACAGTAATAGCGCGAGAAGAGACGCATAGAAAGAAACGGGTCTGCTTTTTGACCATTGAGAGACGCAGAGATAAAAACGGGTCTGCTTTTTGCACAACGCCTCCGGACGCTTGTATATAGGCTTTTAGTAATGAAGAGCATTTTTTGAGAGCTGGAAAATTGAAACAATGATAAATGGGATATTTCTTGATCTATCACTTAGAATGATCTGGATGGACTTATACGTATATTCTGAAACACACATTTTTTTGACATAAACTTTCTAATAGACTCCATGAAATATATAAAAACCATCAAAAATAATACTTCCAGTCCGTCTCTACACCTTCCTCATGACCTCAAACCTGCTCATCCTGCTCACTCATCTCTTCCTCTTCACAATCTCAAAATGGCAATCCGAAATACCACCAACATTCAAATCCGTCTATCTGATCAAGGAGTATCTGCCGAAAAACTGGAAATCTGCTGAAACTGGTGCTGAAAATTGGCTCAATTGGGTCAAACTTGTTCGAGCATTGTTGTCCATCTTGTTCACACTCATTTATACATGCCAGATTGTTTATTTTATCGTTTTGTAATGAATACTGTACTGTGTTGCTGGATTTTTTGATGCAAATACACAATTATTTAGCTATTACTGCATATGGTCAAAAAGCAGACCGGTTTCTTTCTCTGCGTCTCTCATTTCGGTGTGCGGCTGCGGAGAGACGCAGAGAAAAAAACCGGTCTGCTTTTTGACCATTGAGAGACGCAGAGAAAAAAACCGGTCTGCATTTTGCACATTGAGAGACACAGAGATCTTTCCATGTTTATAAAAGTGCCCAGTGATAAGGCGAGCAAGTCTGCTCTATCGCAACCTGGCAGAGTGCCAAATCAACGTTATATCATGCTCAATATGGCTAGAATATCTCACCGCTCATCACCCCTAACAACACCTCGCTAGTGTCTCCCCTCTATCATTGTCAATGTGACTAGAATCTCCGTTACCCTTAACAACGCCGCGCAAATCTCCCTCTCCTCATTATCATCCCGTCGCCTAACTCATTTTTACCACCTTTTTCATATCTCTTATAAAATATTACTGATTTCCCAAACTGATATGATTATGTTACAGGGTATCTGGCACCCTATGGTCCTTAATCAGTGGCATTCTTTGGAATGTTAAGTTATCAATAACGGAATTTTATCAGTTTATAATTGATAAAATGTAATTGTCGTGAAGACTGAAGTAGTCGATGTCATACTTGCCAAAAACAACAGTGATGATGGAATTCAACAAAAAAATTATTGAAATGTAGAAATCCAAAGGCTTGTAAGTTTGAGACATTCCCAACTAATTTGTTAAATATATTATTCAGATGACCATCAGCGTTGTTTTTCTGGTCATACGGTATCAGTATGTGGCCGAAAGCATGTTTTTCCAAATGGAATAGCAAGAAATACAATGGAAGAATGATGGAGATGAATAAACATTACTCTATTGAGTTGGTCTCCAATAAATGATAAATATTGTAATTTGTTAATCTTCATAATAATGTGATATTTTATGAACTTCATAATTATCATAAATATTATCTTGCACAACGCAGTTTATAATTTTATAACATTCCCGTTTGATGATTGAAAAACAAGGAATGGGGTGCTTTTTTGCACATAGTGCACTGCTTCGTCATCATGGCTTGGTATGACCGAGTGACTCACAACAATAGCATAACAGTTCTCGTCTTTCCCACTTCTTCTTCTTTTTACTATTACGTGGCAAAACAACGGCTAGGAATAGAGCAAGTGCGCTCCTGGGTCGCGGTTTTTGCAGTTCAGGTACTGTATTTTCAAAATGAAAAAACGCGTCGAGACCCGGGGGCGCACTTGCTCTATTCCGAGCCATTGGTTTGGCATTTATAATAAATCTTTCTTTTTTATTTTTATTTCATAACCGTATGCTTTACAAAATGAACAGAATCTGTTCTATCAATGATCGACTCTCTAGTAGTATGATAATTTTCAGTGTAATTCTGGAATAGTATATTCCTAAGCCAATGGCGTTCTTTGAGATGCCAAAGTTATGATGAACGAAAAATGATGTATTTGTCAAGGAAAATGAATTTTTGACAATGTCTGTCACCTTTTTCTATAAATATATCCGCGACAACCAGATCTATAAGAAGTGATATCTTTTGCCACCCTCACCGATTTGAAAATTATTATGCCGACAATCGAAGTACCAGAAACAAGGTATATTGAAAAATTTTACTAGAACACTTTTATATTCCATATGATGATAACTTCAGTCTCCAGAAGTGCCTGAACAAGCACCATTAATCAACGCGCCGACTATTGCTCTACTAGCAAAAATGGCCAAAATATTGCTGCAAAAGCCAATTCACTGGACAATTAAGATGTCAAAAGGTAATTGACTCCCAGTCAGGTAAAATATTTCATATATGATATAGATTGGAATAATTTGTTTCAGAAATGGAACCAACGGTTAGAAAGAAATGATACATGCTGTTTGATCTCATACTTTGTTTCAAAAGGAGGAAGAATTATCGTTTACTCACTGCATTCGTATTTTAACCAAATGTGTTTTTTTGTAAAGTTTATCATAACAATGAAAATATTTTATACAATGTTATTGTCTTGAACAATTATACACATTGAGAGTCTCTACCAGAATATTATAGCAGTAACAATCAGCTGGTTATCATCATATTTTTCTGCATTTTTCATTGATAGTAAGAGTCCAGTGATAACAATTGTTATCAAAACATGGCGCAGTGCCAAGTTGTATTTCTCCATTCTGTATGAGTCTCGTCGCGACCAATATGACTCACCATTGTCATTGTGCTCCACTTTTTTTCTTCTCGTTGCTCCTTCTTTTACTTCTATTGATTTACGTTACATTTTTTTCGATCAACTCACTATCAGTTTATAATTAACAGTATACTTCAGGGTACTATACTGGAATATAAAGATCCTGAGCCTTTGACGAAATGTCACAGTTATAAAAAATGAAATATGATAAAAATGTCGAGAAAAATGCGTCAGCCACATGGGAAGTACATCAACGAACCAATACGGAGAAATTTTGACCGACCGTTGCCGTTATTGTCCAAGTCTGAGAATCCATGAACATTGACATCATCAAATCAAGGAGCATTGGATTTTGTGCGAAGTGAGCTATCCTATTGGTTCATCAGACCGTTGAAAATTTCAGAACGGATTCTCTTCTATATCACCCATCACGAAAAAGTTCGCAGAACATGCCGACCAGAGATTGTTAGGAAAGATGTAAGCAACATGCTCCGAAATGACCCAAAAATGGTGCGTCACAATTTAATATTAACTTTCTTTGTTTATTTTCAGATAACTGCGGAACCCTGAGCGAAGATGAGTATATAAGTTTTGAAGTATTCAAGCAATAAACTACGGCAGTTTCGATGACGGTTAGTTTCTGCTCATATTCAATTTGTACAAGATGGTGTTTTCAGGATTGGAAATTTTGTCACTTTATTCATATTCGCATTGATAGATGTTGAACAACATTCAATTGTAGGAGATTGAAACAATCAATGTCAGGCCAAGTGTTGCGTTTGGAAGAATCACAGAGACTCGGACTACCACAGCACTATCAAAACTTATTATTCTTCTACTAACGAGGGACCGTTTTTCCCAGGGGTACCCAGCTTTTAATGAAAATTTACCACTACATGTATTTTTGCATGTAGAATCCGAATCCCAAATCAGTTTTTGCGGAAAAAATCTGGGGAACCTCAAAAATCGTGTTTGAACATTTTGAAACAGGATTGATTTTTTGAGTTGAAGGCTCAAATTTTTTTTTTGAAAGACGCGGCTTGAAATGCTGATTCTGAATATGCATATGAAAATTTTTTTACACCAGCTGATGATCGAGAAAATTTTCAAAAACATGTTTCATAACTCGATTTTGCATTTTCAGACATTTTTTCAGCAAATTTTGAATAAAAATTCGGATCCGCCGGGCAAAGTTACCCTCCGTGCACAATTTTTAGAAAAATCGGGGTACCTCTCCCCGAAACATTCCCTTGTAAGGGCTCTTTCCACAAGAATAATTGAATCATTCTAAATTATGTTTTAATGAAATTTTATTGAAAAAAAAAACAATGTTTACACGCATACAAAACCAGAGAGGGGGAAACCAAGCAAACAACAACAGTCGCCGGCCGAAGGGATTCAACCAAAAACGGACCAAAAATAAAATGAAATCAGAAATTGGGAAATGACGAATCCAGCGAGGAATTGGCTTCACCAATTCCATGGGGAAGTATCAGTTTTTTGTCCTCAAACCATCACTAGGAGCCGATTCACCAAGACCTTCTAACTGCATTACAAACAAGATTATTGACAATAATAAAGTCAGTCTTTGTTCTCGATTGATAAAAACGCCCAGTGATAACGATCACATCAAAAACTTGTGCACACGTATAAAAACTTCACATTTTATGCTGGTTGTTTATTATCGTGTGTGGCTTTTTTCATTTCTCCGCTTCTTGTTCCTCTCATACTTACATACATTTCTTTAGATTTTCGTTTGATTTGCTCATATTTGTTGCTCGAATTGCTCCGAATGATATGACATTTTTAAGGGTAATATACTGGAATCAAAATGATTCTTAAACCAATGGCATTCGGATGAATGTCACAGTTATGAATAACTAAATCAATGATCAAAATGACAAGGAAGCGGGAGATATCAGATACAGCACAAAGTAGGTTACCATTACAAAGTTTCATTCTAAACAATATCTTTATAGATAGAATTTCATCAATGAACTCTCCACAAATCAGACCATTCCAAGCTGCTGGACCAGATGATGAAGTTATGAATCAACAACCGGACGGAAACAGGACCACTCTGAAACCGGACAACACTATGTACAACACATCTCCCAGATGAGCAAGAAGAATGAAGAATTCAAAACCAATGCGGCCATGAACGGACGAATTCAATACGTCCATGACAACATTGTCCAAATGAGCACACAAGAAAAAGTTGGGCAATGTCGAGAAGAACTTGGAAAATCTTCTGAAGATATCCAGAACCATTGAAAACGGGATTCATGATGTACGGATTCAAACACGACCGCGACCCGCAACCGAACCGTCACAACCAACACTTTTTGTTCCAAATAAAGTACTTGTTGGAAAAAAGACAAAGAAATACAAAGGGGATGCGAGGACAAAAGTGATGGAAATCCACGGGAATATACATTGAACCTGGAATTAAAAGAGCATTTTGATAACTTGGAAAGTGAACTATGATGGGGACAGAATTCACAAACAGAAAGTGCAAAACCTGGTAAAACGGACATTGATAAGAGGAGCAGACACTGATAACAACTACGGCGCCGATCTTCGAAGTGAACCCTGATATGGGGTAGATAAAATCATAATGATTCTGCGACCACTTCCGAATCGAGCTCGGAACAAGCCACATCCATTGTAATAAATAAAGATATAATTATACTTATTGTCTTGAATCTGACAACGGAAAAAACAACTATTTTTAACAAAGCAATAAAGTTGACATAATCAAAGAAAAATGATGCTAATCAACCAAAATTTTTATTAAAAATGTGCCTCTTTCCTGCTCATTTATCATCAAATTGTGCCTCTCAACATTACACTATTCTTCGAGAAGAATGTCCCACTCTTCGCTTCCCTCATTCTTCCGTCGTTTATTTTTTCATTTTCCTAGTTGTTTTTATCCTTTTTTCCAACTGATCCTTTTCAGTTTACTGTTTACAGGGTAATCTACTGGGAACCGATTGTGGTCCTAAGCCAATGTATCAGTTATTATCAACTATTATCAACTCTTATCAGTAGTTCAAGCAAATCGGAAGGAAGGAATCAGGAGAAGTAAGTTACTGAAACTATGATCAAACAATTATTCAAGCCTCAATCTTTAGAATTAGGCTACTGTAGGGTTACGGTAGTTAGCATAACTGTTGTCCAGCTTGTGTTACTGTAACTATCCCTCATCATTTCAGTGATCAACGTCTTGACTCTGTTGGTTTTCATGATAATTGGACCAGTTGAAGATGGATCACAAAAAAGTATACGGTATGCCATACAAAGAATTCCCTTATACGAAAGCAGACGACATGGACACTATCTCCAAGATACGAGATGATCATCGACTGTATTAGAAGTTGAAGATAAACAGTAAGTAGATAATTTACAGCATTGAAGAAATTATATATTTTTCAGTAAACAAGAATCAGTGAACAAACGGGATGTGCTCACAGAAAGCTATCAAGTTGAGAGCAGTATGATTTTTCTCAATATGATATCGCCCAAACGTCCTTTATATATTTTTCATCAATAAAGTACTTTTGTTTCAAACTTCCAAAACGATCGCCAAGAAAGAAAAATGGTGCATTCACCATGATTACACTAAGATATAGCATAATCGGATAAAGTTGTTTGAAAAGTTCCTGGCTGAACATTACAACACATGTCCGTCCACCTCCCCCCTCCCTGATCAATGCGCCACCGCTCCTCACGGGTCGCCATTCACTCACCTAACATCCCTTCTCTTTCCCTCTTTTCTTTTCTCCCTATTTTCTTCCAATTTACTCATGTTACTTTATTGAAAAAAATCATATTTTCACATTGATATAACTTAAATTTATACTGCAGGGTATCTGGAATCACATGATCCTAAGCCAATGGCGTTCCAAGGGATGTCAAAGTTATAAAGAAATAATGATGAAGAACTATCAAAAAATTGATATATGATCGAATGTATTGATTTCAAGAGGTAAGTGTGTTGTTGAAATATCAGATTTTTATATCATGATAATAATAAAAATTTACAGCAGATGCCAAAGAATTATGAGGAGCAGTCGAAGAACTCAAAGCCTGGTCACACCCATCATCATGGATCCTAGAAGCAGTCAGCAACTTGAGAATCGAAACCTGTGAGTCGCTATTTTCTTTTTACTCAAAAATGACATGTACAGAATAGTGATCAACATTGCATACGTCAACCTACCGATCAACCTGCCGTCAACAACAATTGAAGACTGGCTGAAATCCCGAAGGTAGAAGGATCGATGAGCCCGAGCAATGAGAAAGAAGACATTCGAAGACACGGAATGGTCAAACTTGCCAGAGCCGCATAGACACATGTATTCTACCATATCTATCATTATTTAATAAATATATCCATCATTATACTTTTTTAAAACATATTTCCAAAAAATCTTGCCACTAAATTTGTTGGGAGAATGTCACTTCCGTATCACATTAATATTACTAATTCACAATATATTTCCAACATTTCTCACAATCCCAAGATGCATTCAAACTTTACATATATTTCGTAAATTTTGATATGTGCATAAAGCAAACCCGTTTCTTTCTCTGCGTCTCCCAATGTGCAACATCTTCTAATAGATCCATCAAAAGACATGCTTGGACTCTTCTCAAATGCCCCCTAGTGCACCACTTTCGCACACATGCCACCCCCTGCTGATTTATTATCCTCGGTTTAGTGCCCCTCTTTTCCATTTCGTCTTCCTCTTTTCCCATTTCTCCCATTTTCTCATATGATGTTCCAAATATTCCCTTATTTTCGTTTGAGCTAACAATACTTCCAATTGCAGGGTGACATTGTTACTGTATAGTACTAAACCTATGGCATTTCAAGGAATGCCAAAGTTATGATGAACGAATGATGTATAGATGTCAAGGATTTTTTTGGTAAGTATTTGAATTTTGTTTTTGAAATATGAATAGGCAAAATGCTTTACTAGAAATGAGTGTAATAATAATGTTTTGATATTCAGATACAGATCAACTGTAGCTTATGGTCAAGATAGTGCAACCAAACGAAACAGTGAAATCCTTGAAAGGACCATTCAATGGAGGCAGGTCGGAGGTCATTAGAAAATGGTTGAAAAGTGACGTGGATACAAGAATACGAATGAACATCACAGTCGACGTAGAAAAGCAGATCCTGCCAATGTTCGTGGGTGTAATTGTGAAGGACAAATTTGACGGAATTGCTGAAACATGAGTTGGGAGGAGGTGGCCAAAAAAATGGAGAAACTGTAAGAGGACGAAGAGGACTTAGTCAAAGATGAGACCATTGGAAAACTCCCAGTCACAAGCGATGCCAGGAAAAAAAGGAAAAGCTAGCCGTGAAAGAAGAGCACATCCTGGAATCCGACAAAGACGACTCACTGGACACCGAAGAACTGATATCCCGATTTGAAAAAACTCAATCTTTTTAATTTTGATTTATTTTAATAAATGAATTTTATGATAGTTGCTAGAAATGTGAGACGACAAAATGAAAATTGAATTTTGTGGAAAATATGCTTCCCAGAACAAATATCAAAAACTCATCTTACAGTTTTGTGAAAAACGGTATGACAAAGTATTTAATCAAGTTTCATGTCAATCCATCACAAACTACGGTAGTTATTCCACTAAACATGTTCAATTGGTACTGAATTGGGTACTGTAGGTACCGTATCTCACTTCTCAGACTGTATAACAAAAAATCATTAGTAAATTCTGTGGGAAAGTGTATGAGGAAATCTTTAGTCAAATTCCATGTCAATCCAGCGAAAACTACGGTAGTTATTCCATTAAACATGTTTAATTTGAACTGAATTGGGTACTGTAGGTACAGTATCTCACTTCCAAGAGAGAGTATCACAAAATCATATGACAGTTTTGTGGAATAGTTTATGAAAAATTGCTTAATCAAATTTCATGTCAATCTATCGAATACTACTGTAGTTATTCCACTAAACAGGTTCAATTTGTCTTGTATCGGGTACTGTAGCTACCGTATCTCCCTTCCTAGGCAAAATTTCAAAAAATCATCTGAAAATGTAAATGAAAAGTGTATGACAATGTACCAGGTTAAGTCTCAATCCAATCCATCAAGCCGTTTTAGAGGAATTCCAGCATTTGTGTCCCATTAGTACTGAATGGAGTACTGTAACTACCGTATCTCCCTTCCCAGGATGAATATCAAAAAATCGTGACTCGATTTTGTGGAAAAGAGTATGAAAAAGTATGTAGTCAAGTTTCATGTCCATCCATCAAAAACTACGGTAGTTATTCCACTAAACATGTTCAATTTATACTAAATTGGGTACTGTAGCTACCGTATCTCCCTTCCTAGACTGAATTTCAAAAAATCATAACTAATTTTTGAGGAAAAATGTATTATGAAGTATGTAGTTGAATTTCATGTCAATCCATCAAAAACTACGGTAGTTATTCCACTAAACATGTTCAACTTGTACTTAATTGGGCACTTTAGGTACCGTATCTTGCTTCGCAGGTCGAATATCAAAAAATCATATAACTTGTCGCATTTCTTTTTCAAATGAAAATCAAATGTACAACATAACACCACACACCACCCCCTGCTGATTTATTATCCCAACAATATGCACCATTCTCCGCCATACACCCACCATTCTTCCCTCCCCACTTCTCCATTTTCTTCTTTCTTCTCATTTTTTTCATATTAACTTTTCGAATATTGTCTTGTTTTAATTTTTGATAATAACTGAAATTGATATTGCAGGGTATGTGTATCATATGATTCTAAACCATTGGCATTTCTTGGAAATGCCTCAGTTATCAACAACTATGAATGTTCAATAATAATTTGATGGAAAAAAGTGAGTTTTTTAATACGGAAAATAGTTCATTTTGAATGTCTGAGATAGAAAATTACATGTGAAACATCCCCATTTTTGAATATCACATTTAAAAAAAATGGCTAAGACAAAAAGAAGGTATTCCTATTTTCCGGTTCAAAATTTGATAGAAGCCCATCAGAAAATTTCTTAGAAAATTTCTAACACATTTGCTAACAAATCCTGGACCAGAGGGTGTGAAAATATAGCCTAAATTAGTAGAAAGTTTACATATTCTATCGGGAATTTCAAATGGGGATGATTAATGACTATTGTTAGCGGGCCTTTTTCGTCGGGTCGGGTGAATGTTTATGGTTTCTAGGAAACATTTTTATAGGTTGATACGGTAGTTAATTGTTGGAATATGGCAACTTATTGTAGATATATAATAAAAATGTAACTATATAGAAATTTTCGAGAGCAGACAGAGAATTGGAGTAATGAACAAATGAATGAAAAATATTGTCCGAAAAAATCAATTTTTGATTTTGTATTGCAATATTTTCAGTAAAATTAAAGTATTTCAAATATACCTACAACATTTGTAGGGAGTTTCTTCACTCACTAATTTTAGTTTTTAAAAATAGTTATCAGTTCCCTCAAATTCATATTTTTAGTACCGTATACCTCATATGTGGTTACTCGATTCTACTATTGTTGTTTAAAGTTTTTAGATTCCTAATTTTAGACACCACCTTATCCATAGTTTACTATCCATCATCAGATAATCTTTTAAGTACCGCCGAATTTCTAGCTTTTCAACATTAATATGTATACAGGTATTATGCATTTTAATCTCTCGATTAGCGGTGTGCATCTCGCCAGGATTCCCTGGCCGATTTTTCGCGGTCTCGAAGGCCCGATGGAACTCAGCTATGAAACGTTGCTACGTTACAATCACGAACGATTCGGGCGTATCAATAACCAAGTTCCTCATGTTGCACCAGCAGAAAATCATGGTGAGTGTATCTATATATATATATATATATATATCTAATTATATGTATTATAGGTACGGGAGTTGCTCCGGAATATCAATTTGATCTAGCTCATGAAGATGCTCCGGGACATCAATTTGCTCCAGCGCGTGACTAACTCTAACGTCGTGGCGCCTTTTGATTTGATTACCAAGTGAATATGGTACGAAACATTGACTTTCAGCCCCCTAGAGATTGTATATGAAATGATATGGGATTGGATATGTAGCTTTTAGAATGACAATGGGAAACTTTTACCTTAGTTTGTTATTATAATCCCAGATTATCCTCTATTAACTTTTATTTCTTGATGCTTTTTATAGTAATGTCATAGACTTCCACTTCTCTTTGTATAGATATATCAATATATATTACAATAGTATCCGTTGATCCAACACATGGGGTCTAAAAAGAAATTTTCTTGTTTTTGGGTCTCTAATCATATTATTAAATTCTAAATTTCATTATATCACACGCCAAACCATACTTTTCTCGTATACAATCTGTTATCACATGAAATTCTATATTTATATAGATTAATATATTTATATTTAGGTGTGATGATCGTTTGGATTGTATTAGATGGTAGGTTGGTACATCGTACCATTTTAGTTGATGAACGAGAGATTGTTGAAAACAATATGCCATCAGCCCAATCCGACATTAACGGTACGTTTTTATAATGATTTTTAGTATATCATATGAAAAGTTTTTATTTTAGTTAATGAGAATGAATTGGATGAAACCAATGCGCCATTAACTACACAACACCATAATGATACGTTTTTATAATAATTTATTAGTTTCTCATATGAACATTTTTTTATTTCAGTGGATGCCCAAGATTTCAATACACCGGGTAGACCTAAACATCTCGAAGTTCCGCGAGGTCCATTGAGAGCAATTCGATTGAAGATAACCCCCAGAAAAACAAGTTAGTTTTCATACAAGTCTTACATTTTGTGAACTCAATATATTCTATTACAGCAAATTCAACTCCAAGTAGGGCAAACTACAACATCAACAAGTTCACTGTAGAACCAAAAGCACCAAAAAAGAAGATTAGAAGCAACAGACGATTCCCCGGTCCACCCATAAAAATGGAATCATTGGATGAATGATGCTAATAATTTTTGTGTTTTATTACCTAAAAAATAATAAAATTGTTGTTTTATTTACCTATTCTTTTATTTTAAAAATTGATAATCGTTATATTTTGAATAAAAAAAGCAATTGGGTCCTATAAAATGCAATTATTCTACCTGAAAAAACTATAGAAGCATAATAAGAAGTGATTAAAATGAGAGAACATAACAATTCGAAGGGTCTTAACACTAATAACTGTATATTTTACTAGAATAAGTAATGCTCAATTCAATCGTTAATGTGTGGTGGGGAGTGGACAACAGAAAAAGTAAACAAAAAAGCAAAATGATTAACAAATAATCATTTTCTACATCATAAGATACAGTAAAAATTATTCATATCAACTCTAAAACAAATAATATTGATGATTTTATGTCGGTGTTGTATGGTTTTTGGTTGATTTGATTTGATTTTCGGAAATTTTTGAGTCGTGGTGCCTTTTTATTTGATTATCAAGTGATTATGGTACGAAATATTTTTTCCATTCCCAGGTCGAATTTGAAAAATGAAACCAAATGGACAGCATAACACCACACACCACCCCCTGCTGATTTATTATACCCCACAATATGCACCATTCTCCGCCATACACACGCCATTCTTCCCTCCCCGCTTCTCCATTTTCTCCTTTCTTCTCATTTTTTTCATATTAACTTTTCGAATTTTGTCTTTTTTATTTTCAATAATGACTGAAATTGATATTGCAGGGTATGTGTGTCGAATGATTCTAAACCATTGACATTTCGTGGAAATGCCACAGTTATCAACAACTATGAATGTTCAATAACAATTTGATGGAAAAAAGTGAGTTGTTTAAATCCAAAAGTAGTTTATTTTGAATGTCTAACTTAAGCTTAACTATTGTATGTGAGACATAGAGCATCACCACTTCAGTATAAAAAAAACACTAATAGATATTCCTATCACGATAGTTTTCGACGGGCAAGTTGAGAATGCTCCGTCTGCCTGCTCCTAGAGTACCTGGCGAACCTCAGAGAGAATATGATCCAAAAGATGGGGAATACCAAAAAGATCTAGATGAATATGTTTCATGAATATTTGGAATTATCAATTTTAGTAATCTTTCAGTTAAATTAAAGTTTTTTCCTAATAAATTCATGATATTTCGAGCTATTCTATTTCAACCAACAATCTCTAGAAAGTTTCAGCTTTCTAAAAGGTACAGATATTATAAGTGAACAACTGACCTTAACTCTCCATCGAAACATCCAACTAACGAAAAGGCTCCGCCCATTTTGTTTGTCCATTTTCGGAGAAGACCCATTCACTCTTATTCACTTCTCTACTTATTAACTCTTTTCTTCATTTTAGTATAAGCTTTATTCGATATAAGCCTTTTAAATAGTTATCAGCTCCCTCAAACTCATATTTTAGTACTGTATACCTCATATGTGGTTACTTGATTCTACTATTGTTCTTTCAAGTTTTAAGATTCCTAATTTTAGACACCACCTTATTGATAGTTTTCTATCCACCCTTAGATAATCTTCTAAGTAGCGCCAATGTTCTAGCTTTTTACTATTAATATGTATACAGAATGTTTATAAACCTCTCGATCTCCGGCGTTTATATGGCACGTATACCATACCCAATCTTTAACGGTATGGAGATGGGGATCGACATGAATTACGAAACATTGTTACGCTATAATCAATTACAAAACAATGGTGAGTATATATTTATATATAATGATCTAATATATATGATGATATAATTATATGTATTGTAGGTGGAGCACCAAGAACCAGACCCCAACATCTAGCATCAGTTCAAATATGGATGCCGAGTGAAGTCGTCGTACCGGCTCCTGGCCAAGGAATTGATCAAGAAAATCATAATCAAGGTGAGTATCAATAAGTATTATTATTATTTTATCAATAAGTATTATTATTATTTCATCAAAATATATGTGTTATAACTTTAGAACCTCAATTAGTGGATGCAAGAGAAGTTTCTTCTACTTCTACTTCCCGGTTCAAAATTATATAAAAGCTCACCAGGAATTTTCTGACACATATTTTAGAAAAATCTGGACCAAACGGTGTGAATGTCTTCTAAGTTAGTAGAAAGTTTACATATTCTGTCGGAAATTTCAACTGGGGATGATTAATGTCTATTGTTCATAGCGGGGACTAGGTCAATGGAAAAAGCGGGCCTCTTTTGTAGGGTCGGGTGTCTTTTGCCACCACCTGCAATAAGTCGGAAATGAGCAAAGTTTATATTATGAGATGATTGATAATTCTTTAACATTTTCTGATATGAGTTGACAGATAATTCAAAAAAGAGACGGACTGGACTGTAGCTATGAGGTAAATTTTCATAATTATACGGTAGTTGCTCAAAGGAGTACGGTAATTTACGAAAATGTAACTATATGAGGTAAAAAAAGTTTAAAAACAACTAACAAATGTTTGATACTATTGAAAAAAAAGACTTTGAATGAATAAGTTTGAAAACTGAAAAAAATATTCAAAACATTAGAAAATAGGCTGAGAATTGGAGTAATGAATAAATGAATGAAAAATATTGTCCGAAAAAATCAATTTTTGATTTTGTATTGCAATATTTTCAGTAAAATTAAAGTATTTCAAATATACCTACAACATTTTCCATTCATTCTATAAAATTTAAAGGGAATTTTTTCACTCACTAATTTTAATTTAATTCAATATCAAATATATCAATATTTACTATATTTACTATAATTGTATCAATTGATACAGCCCATGGGGTCTATAAAAAAATTTTCTTGTATTTTGGACCTCTAATCATATTATTAAATTCTAAATTTCATTATATCACACATATCTCAATTTCATTATATCACTCATCTAACCACCCTTCTCTCGTATACAATCTGTTATCACCTGTAATTCTATATTAATATAGATTTATATATTCATATTTAGGAGTCATGTTGGTGTGGATCGTATTGGATGGTAGGTTGGTACATCGTACCGACCTACCATTCCGTGGAGAACAAAATGAAATTTTCATTATGTTAGACAGCCAGAGGTTACTTAACACAGTAAGTTATCAGATGGCAGCCGAACGACAACTCTATGCTTATATGATGCAACAACAAGTGATTGTTCCAGTAAATGAAGGTATGTTTTTTATAATAATTTATTATTTTTCATATTAAAAGTTGTTATTTTAGAGAATGCTCGAGAACAAGAGGAAATAATTCCCCCTTTGGATGTTGTACCAGTCATTGAAGGTACGTTTTTTATATTGATTTTTAGTTTATCATAGTTTATCGTTTAGATTTTAATACCCCGAATACCCCAAAACAGCTAGAAGTTCCTAGAGCTCCATTGAGATTGATTCGATTGAATCCGCAAACCCCCAGAAATACAGGTTAGTTTTTCTACAAGTCTTACTTTTTGTGAACTCAATATTTTCTATTACAGCACATTCAACCCCACACCGTTGCCGCAACCAAATCAACAAGATCAATGTAGAAGCAAAAGCGCCAAAGAAGAAGACTAGAATCAACAGAAGATTCCCGGGAGAGCCTATCAAAATGGAATCCTTCGATGAATCGTTAGTATAATTTTTTTGTTTTATTATCTAAAAAATAATAAAATTGTTGTTTATTTACCTATTCTTTTATTTAAAAAATTGATAATCGGTATATTTTGAAGAAAAAAGCAATTGGGGGACCTAATAATGCAATTATTCTTCCTGAAAAAACCTAGATATTTCAATATGAACTGATTAAAATATTATAACATTACAATTCAATGGATGATAAACAATAGTTTACTAGATGCTCAAGTCAATCGGTAATGTGTGGGATAGGTCAACAGGAAAGAAAAATAGAAAAAAACTAAACAATTGATTATAATCTAATAATCATCAACAACATAAGATACAGTTACCATAAAAAACATTCAAAACATTCTTATCAAATCATATAGTATGATGTGATGTTGTTGTCGAATAGTTTTTTGATTGAGTTCGGTAATATATTGAGACATAGTGCCTTTTGATTTGTTTATCAAGTGAAAAGTGGCATGAAATTTTTGACTTTTAGTCCTTTGAGATAATATATGATTCGATATTGGAAATGATTTGTAGCTTTTAGCTACTAGTTTTGTGATTGTGAAGCAATTTTGAAAGTATTTTGTGGCTTTTGTACCAAAAAGAAATTGATATTGAATTGTTTTTTGGGTAGATTATGGGAGCAGAAAGCCTATTTTGGATAATAATATGGTGACATGTTTTGAATTTGTTTGAAATTTTTGGATAGAAAATGATATCAGTCACTAATCACACTCAACTACACATCATACATTTTTTCGTTTTTGAAAAAAAAAGTGTTTTAGGTCGTGTCTGCGTCTTTCCATGTGCAAAAAGCACACCATTTCAGATAATACCGAATCGGGTACTGTAGGTACCGTATCTCGCTTCCCGGATCAAACATCAAAACATCATATGACAGTTCTGTGGAAAAGTGTATGAAAAAGTATTATGTCGAGTTTCATGACAATCCATCAAAAACTACGGTAGTTATACCACTAAGCATGTTCAATTTGTACTGAATTGGGTACTGTAGCTACCGTATCTCACTTTTCAGACTGAATTTCGAGAAATCATATGATAGTTTTATGAAAAAAATGTTACCCCGTCATATTTTCATATTTTCGGTTTATTATGTTTTCAAATGAAAACCGAGTGGACAAGATAACACCACACACCACCCCCTGCTGATTTATTATACCCCGCAATATGCACCATTCTCCGCCATACACACACCATTCTTTCCTCACCAGTGCCCCTTTTTCCTTTTCTTCTCATCTTTTCCATATTAACTTTTCGAATATTGTCTTTTTTATTTTTGATAATAACTGAATATGATATTGCAGGGTATGTGTATCGAATGATTCTAAACCATTGGCATTTCTTGGAAATGCCACAGTTATCAACAACTAACAATGTTCAATAATAATTTGATGGGAAAAAGTGAGTTTTTTAAATCCAAAAGTAGTTTATTTTGAATGTCTAAGATAAAAAATTACATGCGAAACGTAGCACATCACCATTTGAGTATCACATTTCAAAAAAACATGAATAAGACTGCAAATATTCCTACTTCCCGGTTCAAAATTATATAAAAGCCCTCCAGGAATTTTCTGACACATTTTTCTATAAGTGAACAACTGACCCTACTCTCCATCAAAACATCCTACTAACTAAAACGCTCCGCCCACTTTTTTCGTTTGCATATTTTCGGAGGAGACTCATTTACTCATTTTTGTCGATTCTCTTCTCTACTTATACTATTTGATTATTTTCTTCATTTTAGTATAAGCTTTTATTTGATATTAGCCTTTTAATTAGTTATCAGTTCCATCAAATTCATATTTTAGTACTACCTCATATAGTAGTGTACTCGATTCTACTAGTGTTATTTCAAGTTTTTTTTAGATTCCAAATTATTGACACTACCTTATCGATAGTTTTCTATCCACCCTCAGATAATCTTTTAAGTATTGCCAATGTTCTAGCTTTTCAACATTAATATGTATACAGTATGTTCATCAACCTCTCATTAACTGGAGTTCATATGGCTCGAATTCCGTGGCCAATATTCAATGGTTTGGAGCTTGGGGTTGATATGAATCATGAGACTTTGTTGAGATACAATCAACTCCAAAATCATGGTGAGTATATATTTATATATAATGATTTAATTATATATATTGTAGGTGGAGCACCAAGAACCGGACCACAACTTTTGGCATCAGTTCAGATATGGATGCCAAGTCAAGTTCCTGCCCAAGGCCAAGGAAATCCAAATCAAGGTGAGTATCAATAAGTACTATTATTATTATTTTATCAAAATATATGTGTTATAACTTTAGATGCTCAATTGGTTGTGGGAAGAGACGTTGCACCACAGGCCCCCATTGGAGAAGAGTACAAGGAGAACGAAGGTGAGTGGATATATATATATATATATATATATAAGTATTGATATTTATAAAATTATATTTATTATAGATCCAATCAGCCTAATGAATACCTTGATTGGTGAGTTACAACAATAGATTTATTTCATATGCTTATGTTATTTTTACAGATACGATCACTGCGTTGCCAAAAATCGATGTATCTGAGGAAACGCCGGTGTTGAGAAGAAGGAAGTGGCGTCGCAACAAGTCGGTGGGTACACCAACAACGGTGGTAACCTCTCGGGTTACCTCTCGAGGGGGTACCACCGTATGCACCAATTCGTGGAAGAGGACGTGATCCAATGGATGAATTGGAACCAATTCCATTCGGTTCATTGGAATAAATCGTGTTTTTTATTAATAAAAACATTTTTTGTTATCACCCTATTATCAATTTATTCTAATTAATCAACAAGGAAAAGCAATGGAAATAAAAAGATAAAGCAATTGGGGGGGGGGGGGGGGGGAACCTAATAATGCAATTTTCTACCCTGAAAATACTATAGAAACTTAATATGAAGTGATTAAAATGACAGTAGAAAACAATTCGAAGAATCATAACATGATATGCTGGATATTGCTCAAGCTAATAAGATATGTGTGTGGGATTGGGTGACAGAAAAGGCAACGGAAAGAATAGAAAAACTTAACAATTGATTAACAATTATAATCAGCAACATAAGAAACAGTTATCATTAAAAAAAACCTTCAAAACATTATTATCTATTCATATAGTATGATGTGATGTTGGGTATCGAATAGTTTTTTGATTGATTTCGTAAATATTTTGAGGCGTAAAGCCTTTTGATTTGTTTATCAAGTGAAAAGTGGCAAGAAATTTTGGACTTGTAGTCCTTTGAGATAATGAATGATTCGATATTGGAAATGAATTGTAGCTTTTAGCTACTAGTTTGATGATTTTGAAGCAATTTTGAAAGTATTTTGGGCTTTTGGTGCCGATAGATATTGATAATGAGTCGTTTTTTGGTTATATTTGTGTGTAGAAAGCCTATATAGGCGTATGATTTGGTTACTTTGTGAAATTTTGCTTGATTTTTTGTATACGAATAGCTATCATGCATCATAACCTACTACCCAACATCAATTCTTTTTCTCTATCTATACACAAAAGACTACCTAATAGATTCTTCTTCAAATACTGATCAAATCTGATTCCTCTTCGGATCCGCATCCTTCCCAGAACTTGATGACATGGTTTTTGATGTATTTCCATCCCTTGTGGTGCCATTGTTTCTGGGCACCGACAACTATCCCTGCTCCAGCACACAAAATGATTAGACTCATCTGACTTGCAAATCTTGTCCTCACACTTGCCACAAGGTTCGCTTTTTTGAGCGTATTCTTCATTGACTAGACATTTGCAAATTTTTGTGCTATAAAATTATTTTTATTAATAAAAATGATGTTTTAAAAATCTTTTCAGACGCGAGGAAAGGATAATAATTACAAAAATTTGTTTGAAAATGAGAAAAAACTTCATTTTTAGACTTATTTATTAGAAAAGCGATTGAAAGATTAGTAAAATCGTTTCTTCTAAACCTATTTTGTTTTCAATTCATAAAAAGTTGAGAAAAAACGTTTTTGTTAAACCAATTTCCTTATGAAAATCGAAAGATTGAGGAAAAACGATTAATGCGAACCTGTTCCACGTGGAGAACACTAAGAGTCATTTGAAAATGCAAAAGTTCAGGTAATATTTCCCTAGTAAAAAACACTCCACTCTAGAAAAAGTGCCCGCTAATGTTATTTGCCCGAGGCGGTAAGAACAATGGCCATCAATCCTTCCCATTTGACAGTATATGGGGTTTCTACTAACCTGAATTAACTTCAAATAAAGACAAAATAAAATTGATGTGTTCAATTCTGATGCACTAGTTTTCACCGTATGATATTTTAGAAGCTCAAAATTAACTGATTTTTGTATCGAAGAACTTACTTTTCTGATTTTTTCCATTGAATAATTGTTGTTAGTTGTTGATAACTGTGACATTTTGTAGAATGTCAATGGTTCAGAATCATTCGATACACATACCCTGAAATATCAATTCTAGTTATTTTTAGAGATAAAGCGAGGAGAAAAAATATAAAATGGAGAAATGAAAAGAAATAGTGTATGTATGCGGGAAAAGGTGCACATTGTTGCGGACAATAAATCAGCAGGGGGTACCATGTGGTGTTACGTTGTCACCTCGGTTTCATATAGAATAGTTATAACCCCAATTTTTGTGTCCTGGTGGGTTTCTTACTATTTTACATGAATCCGAGTCGATAAGATAACACCACATGGTACCCCCTGCTGATTTATTATCCCAAACAATGTGCACCATTTCCCCCATTGTTCTCTTCCCAGTTCCTCCCTCTTCTTATTTCTCCCCATTTCTTCATTCTATATTTTTGAATCTCCTCTCTTTTTCTTTAGAAATAACTGTAACTTTTTTTTTCAAGGTATGTGTATCGAATGATTCTAAACCATTGACGTTCTACGGGATGTCACAGTTATCAGCAACTAACAACAGTTATTCAATGGAAAAATCAAAAGAGTAAGTTCTACAAAATCAAATGTTGTCAATTTTGTGCGACGATTTTGCTAGGATGAAAAAAAATTATGAACCAAATTATGATCCTTTGAACGAAAAAAAAAATCAGAACCTTTGTTAGACCTATATTTTTATTCACAACTCTCTTCAAATCCCTCATAGATCACACAAATTGTTTTCCTGTAAATGAATCCGTGACACGATTTCTAGGACAATCAAGATCGTCGTACAGAGTTGACAAGTGAGGTGAATGCGACCCCGTTCCAGGGTGTAACTGCCAAACAATTCAACAAGACTCGTACTCAATTAGCCGTAAGAAGGATGACGGATTTCTAAAGAATAAAGAATGTGCTCAAGAAACATAGAGATGGTGGTGAAACCAACGAGATGTGGTTTAAAGGCGCCTTTGGGTAATTACATTTTTTTTCATTTGATATTTTAGAGACAATTGCCTACAGTTGTACTTACGAATCAAGTCGAGTCGAGCCCTCGAGACAAATCGAGAATGCTCCTTCTCGACAAGTTGAGAATGCTCCTTCTCGACAAATACCTGCTCCTAGAGTACCTGGCAAACCTCAGAGAGAATATGATCCAAAAGGTGGGGAATATTGGTATAGTGCCAAAAATTCTAGATAATTTGTGTTTTTCACAATTTTGAGTTACTATTTTTTGATATTTTCAGTTAAATTTCCAAATAATACCTAATATTTCGAGTTAGTCTACTTCAGCTCCAACAATCTCTACAAAATTTCAGCTTTCTAAAGGATATTATAAGTGAACAACTGACCCTGCCTCTCCATCAAAACATCCTACTAACTAAAACGCTCCGCCCACTTTTTTTTTTAGTTTTTTTTAACTTTTTTAGCCACAGGATGCCCCTCAACAAGAAGGTGAGTGTATAGAATTATTATTATTTTATCAAAATATATGTGTTATAACTTTAGGACCTCAATTAGTTGATGCAAGAGAAGTTTCTGAACATGCAGTACCACCACAGGATGCAGTTCCACTACAGGCTGCCATTGGAGATGAGAATAAAGAAAAAGAAGGTGAGTGTCAATAAGTATTATTATTTTATCAAATTTTATGTTTTATTTCATCGATATATATGTATTATAGGACCGGGTGTGAATCCTGATGTGGTTGTTCCAGTACACCATCAAGATGGACATGAATCTGGAGGAGTTTTAGGACCACAAAATATCAATCATACAGGTATGTGTATGTAATATTTTTAATCTAATATATTTGTTTTTAGATTATTTCAACAATATACTAAACGATCTGGAAACCATGAACGCTGTAGTGGGTAATGGAGGGACACCACTCAGTCGATTGAATAATCTAGTAGGTGAGTATCTATATATAAATATTTGTATTGCCCATCTTATTATATATTATTGTAGATGACGTTGGACGAGACAACCACCACACCCCGACATCCGTCACCAGTCAATTGGGTAGGCCAAGAAGAGGCCGTCCACCAATGGCTCCCCTCCGGACACAAAGAACCAGAAAACGCCCAATCAAGTGTAATTCAATCAAATTGGAACATTTTTAAATATATTGTGTTTTATTCTTTGAATAAAATTTGTTGATTATCTTTTTTATCCAATAAAATCGGTAAAATTGAAAATAAAAAGCTATTGGGGACCTAATAATGCAATTATTCTACCTGAAAAAAACTATAGAAGCATAATATGAAGTGATTAAAATGAAAGAACATGACAATTCGATGGGTCTTAACATGATAAAATGGATATTTCACTAAAATAGGGAAAGTGAATCAGTAATGTGTGGGATAGGGCAACAGGGTAGAAAATAGAAAAAAAAAACCCAATGCTTGTCTCCTGGTTGGTTTATTACTATTCCACATGAGACCGAATGATAACATACAGTGCTGGCCATAATGATATTGACAATAGTGTTTTTTAGTGTATTTCGCCTAGATTCAGGCCCTGTGTGCCAAAATTCGAGCACTACATGAACCAAACTGATATCAAAAGTCCGCAGTACTTGTGTCCACTTACTCGAAAAAATAATCACTTTGATTTTTCGACCATCCGAATTTAATATGCACGTGGATTATTGGTCGGTACTTTTACATGTTTTATGTTTTCCCACATATCTTTTCTCAAAATGGACCGATTGGGCTGAAATTTATGTACAATACGCAAAAATATATTCCAAAAATTATGCCCAATTAGTTTTTTCGTAGTCTCAAAATTTTGAAAAATTTTCATTTTTCGCCAAATTTCGGAAAATGGGACAACGCTAAACTGCTTGTGTATTTGATTCGGATGGTTGGAAAATCAAAGTGATTATTTTTTCGAGTGAGTGGACACAAGTACTTTAGACTTTTGATATCAGTTTGGTTCATGTAGTGCTCGAATTTTGGCACACAGGACCTGAATTTAGGCAAAATACACTAAAAAAACACTATTGTCAATATCATTATGGCCAGCACTGTAACACCACACACCACCCCTGCTGATTTATTACCCCCCAACAATGTGCACCATTCTTTGTCATACAAACACCATTCTTCCCTCCTCGCTTCTCCCTTTTCTTATTTCTCCTCATTTCTTCATTCTATATTTTTGAAGCTCCTCTCTTTATCTCTAAAAATGACTGAAACTGATTTTGCAGGGTATGTGTATCGAATGATTCTGAACCATTGACGTTCTACGGGATGTCACAGTTATCAACAACTATAAACAATTATTCAAGGGAAAAAATCAAAAAAGTGAGTTTTTTGAAACAAAAATCAATTAACTTTACCGTAGAGTTTGCTAGGACGAAGAAAATTATGAACCAAATTATGGTCCTTTAAACGGAAAAAAAAATCAAAATCGCATGTTAGGCCTATATTTTTATTCATAACTCTTTTCTAGTCCCTTTCCTGTGTCCTTTTCCACCATTTCTAGCGCATTCTGAATTATAGGGTGAGAATTTGGGATTGAATAACTTGATTAATGACCTTTGATCTCAAGTTTTGTAAGGCTTTGGTTATGGATTATCCTGGAGACATGGACGAGATCGAAGAAGACCTGGCGCATTACCGCAACGTGAACATCAGGCATGAACGCCAACCACCGCGAATTGGAAGACCTATGTTCATGGTTAGATTTTTTAAAAAATTATTGATTATTTCACTTTTTGATTTAGGAAATGGAAATCAGACTGTCAGACTACTTCACAGTATTCACCAATTTCGCGCTGGCCAACGTAGGATTTGAGGAGATGAGGCGAATGCAGGAATTTATAGACAGGATCAACATAATAGTAAAATGGAATGGCGTAACGGGAATTGAAATTCGCGGTCGATTAAAACTGATGTAAGAGTTATTCATATTTTCAAGTTAATTATTCTTTTTTAGCACGATGTCTGCTGTGCTGTATGGCTTTTTCCATCGTGGAGCAAAGAGATACAAAGCTGTACAGCAACATTATGAAGATGCGTGAGTAGTACATTTCTCTTTTCAGTTGAAAAAAAAAGTTTCCAGGCATGACTATATACTGGATTTTCTGGGAGCACCATTGGTTATGACGTAGGGAGTTGAGAGATAGCCTATGGAGGTAGTATGGATCAGGATGTGCATGTAATAAGTGTATGCTTTTTACAACAAATAAGTGAGTAATACTTTTTTTATTTGAAGAAAAAAAATTCCAGGTACAAATTCAAGCTGAATTATGCCGACGCACCTCTGGTGATGACTGAAGGAACGGCTCGCTACCCAATCGAAGCTGTGTGGGTTAGAATCGAAATTTAATTGTTGTCATGGCTGCAATAAATGCTAATGTTGTTATTATTTCATTCATTTTGTGTCATGACGGTCAGTCATTCCTTCTCTCCAGTCTCACGTCTTCAAATCGAGGACAAAAGGCAACATGTGCTACTTAGTCAATACTCTTTTTTTATGAGAGTGTTTTTATTCAAAATCACACTGCGTACACAGTATTCACAACATCATATAATGTCTATATTCATATATATCGTATATTCCACATGCTACCATAAATTATTACTTTCATCCTGATCATCATATTGATTTGAATCGTTTTTTTTATAAATTTCAAATATGACTTTTGAATTGGAACAGATGGTCGCGTGTCGGTTTTCAAATATGGGGGAAGGCTATAGCCCCCTATGGCGTGTTAATTATGGCAAGGACACATTTCGCCACATGCCACCCCTCTGCTATTCAAACACCATTGTCTCATTTCCTCCTCGTCGCTTTTCATTTATTTTCATTTGATTTTTTGAACCATTTCTTTTTTATCAATTTGTGAAAATGAGAAAAACGTCCTAGTGGCCCAATTTCTAGGCCACACCAATTTTAATTCAAATATTTTTGTGGGCGCGAAAACAGTAAAACTCAAGTTTTCCGGCTTCTATACATTTTTGGAAAAATTTCCTGCCTGTTTTGGTTTTTATGCGCACTTTTCACTCGAGAAGTATCCATCTGGCGTCTTTTTTTCCTTAATAAATTAGAGTTTTACTGTTTTCCGCCGAAAAACCTATTTGAATGAAGATTGGTGTGGCCTAGAAAATGCGCACTCTGGACACTAGATTGCCTTTTCCATCCTCCTGAATTGATAAATACTGAATTCAAACTTGAAGGGTAATCATTGAATCAAATGATTCATCAACCATTGGCATTCTGCTGGATGCCACAGTTATCAGCAAATAAACGATGATGTAAAATGCAATCTGCATGGTACAGTAATACCCAGGTAAATTTAACGTTTGGTATTCTGAGTAGTATAGAGAAATGGCATATAGAGATACGACCATCAAACGTTGTATTTTACCGAGATATGAACTTACATTACTTGAGAAACACCGTAAAAACATTCTTTTTTTGAAATGACTGTTTTTTTTTCAAACAGAAATCGTCATCTTTCATAAAATTAATTATAGATATGATTACAAACTACTGTATTGTCGAAAAACAAGAAATCGATCAACTAAGATCACTTAAATCATTTCTAAAAAAACAAGCAAAAATGCCGGCACCTTTAAATTTTGGTTCTAAAGTATCAAACGTAAGAAACAATACTGTAATTACTATTTTTGGCAGGGAAACATCTACTAATGACACGAGATTCAAAGTCGGAGATAAGATATTTTATATCAATAAAGATGTAAGTTGAAATTATTATTATTTTTTCATAAAAAGTTTGCAGATTTTATCTGAAGCATCCGAAGAATTGGCACTTCAATTCAAGACGAACAACAATGGGTATATGTTCGGCATGCAAATGGTGAATCCGTGTGATTTTGAAGACTTTCTACACGTTACATATGGTTACAAAACGGTAAATGGTAGGTTCTTTTTTTTGTTAAATGAAAAAAAAATACAACAAATATTATAGATATAAACCCGTTGACAATGGTCAAACTAGCAGATAGAATGCTAGCAAATAAAATAACAATGCAGTGTGAAAAGCGGCTAATGTCATATAGACACCTCGACCTAAAAACCAAGTTCATGGTCGCCGAAAAATATCGCCTGCCAAAATTGTTTGTAAGTTGTTTTTTTTTGTAAGAAAAGCATTTCAAAAACAAATTCCAGGCTAAGCTGATTGATAAAGTAAATATTCACAACATCGGGAAGCTCAATTGTGCAAACAACCGCAGAGAGTACCCAAAGACTCATCGAGCATTGGCCGAATGGTTGGCGAGGGAGGCAGACCAGGGAGTACAAGGAATACATATTTGAATAACTAAATTATTTTTTTAAAACCATTAACCCCATTTTTTCAATACTTATTATCGTAAATTTTATTCCAAAATAAATGTAACGTTAATCAAATTTGATTTTATCCGAATCGTTTGTGATGTAATTGATAGGCCATTGGGTTCCATCCTCACACTCGTCAGGCTGCTCATCAGTAGATTTTTTCGGAGTTGAACCCATTGGTGATGGTGATGGTGTTGGTGAATTCCAATGACCTAAATATTTGCACTTAGGGGTTAAAGGTTTGTTTTCAGAGCGTACGGTCAATCGTGAGAATGGCAAGAATGACCTGGGAAATAGCTGAAAAGGCGGTTGACATTGATGCTCGCCTTGCCAAGAAGCTTTGCCAAATGCTGATGTAGCAAAACACCATCAATTACCGGAATTAAAAAAATTTGCTGGTTACCTAGTATGCAAGAAATGTGAGAAAGAGTGTTTCCAAACGATATTTGTGACAAAAAAAATAGAAAATGCTGTTTGCTTTATTGATCAAATCAATGTTTCTTAGCATTAAATGTTTAAGTTGAATTTTCCAAAAACAATTTTGCTGTTTTCAAAGTTGTGTTCAATAAAGTTTATTAATGATGTTGTTGATAAATTTTGAAACCAGTATTTTCATCGTCAATTTCATAAATGATATGCAAATTTGGAACTAGGAGAATAAAATCACATTGCAAGTACATAAAAAATTAATAGGCTCCTTTTGTTTGATAAAATAATAACAGGATGTGTATAAAATAGAAAATTCTCT
The DNA here is from genome assembly GCA_963573275.1 of Caenorhabditis uteleia. NCBI lineage: Eukaryota > Metazoa > Nematoda > Chromadorea > Rhabditida > Rhabditidae > Caenorhabditis > Caenorhabditis uteleia. The sequence goes on along the minus strand of OY752135.1, from coordinate 3,099,267 downwards.
GGATATTGTCCACTGGAACAAAATTGTGCAGTCTTAAAATCTAAGATTTCAAGTCAGTGATAAAACCGGAAAACATGACATTATCTGAAGGATACAATGAAATCTTTCCCAGAAATCAATCATAGGCACACCATCATAAATTTTTATAATTCCTATACACAACGATAGACATGCACCTGGAATTTGATGGTTATGTTTGCCAAGCAGATGGGGGGGGGGGGGGGTTTTACAATGGATCAACAACATTACAACCCCTGCTGTTTTATTATCCCAGGTCAATGTGCCCCACGACTTGCCATTCGTAGACCATTATACCATCCTCATTGCTTTCCTTCCCCTTTCGCCGTACATTTATTTCATTTTTTCTATTTTCTCGTATTGATTTTTCCAAAATCATCTTATTTCTAATTGCAGGGTACCTGGAATCTTATGACCCTAAGCCAATGACATTCTGAGAAGTGCCAAAGTTATGAAGAACGAATAAGATGCAGTTATCTACGAAATGATGAAAACAAAACTCTCTGGGAACTTTCGTCGAGAATTCGGTTATGGGAACAGCTGGAATCAGAGAAACCAGAACTACGAAGGAGAATATGGATATTCCCACCACCGACCGACACCAGCTGCCAACCTCGAGAAAACCAGAGTGGACCACAATTAGAGTCAGATTCCTGCTCAAAAGAGATGATGTCGCCGCGGCAACCCCTGGAGAGACCATCCTCATCACAACATGCCAAATAATCCAACCTACAAAGATATACTGAAATCGAAGGGTCAATGACACCTGCTATGATTTATTGCCGATTGGACAACAGACCATTCATATTCAATGCCCCAAGAATCTTCTACAAGAACATGCTGGACACCGAAGGATACAATGCCATCCGAAATGAGAAAGTCAAATGGATTGCCGAGAAATGGAAAAATTGACCGAATTTTTTCATTTCTTCCACCTTAAACCACCACTGAAACATTCAATGATCTAAGCGCATGGGAGGACGCATATGAAAAAGTTGAAAATATCCAAACGGAGATGTTCAAGAAGGTCCTTCTGGAAATGTTGGAGTTTGACTACCACCACAGGATCACTTCTCAAAATGCGTTTAATCTTTTCAAAGAAGAACATGATAATACATTTGTACCAGCCCCAAGAAGAAGATGTGCTGGGCAAACATTAGAAAAAGCTGTTGGACACTGCAGAATCCGCAACAAACTCAATCAAGACTAAAAATGATATCCTGGTCGGCCACAAACTTCCTACTATATCTCATCACCCCAATCCTGGTCACAAAAATACTCGCCGCAATTTCGTATTGGTACTGCAAGCTGTATCTACTTCGGAAAACAAATTAAGTATGCCAAAGCCGCAATTGTTCCCATTTATTATATACTTTATTCTAATAAATACTCATCAAATACTCAGTTTTCCTCACATTCGAAAAGAAAAACCGTCTCTTGAACCCATTTGCAGATGAATAGGCTACGAGACTCATTTGGGTTCGGAAACTATTACCTTTGGGTTCGGAAACTATTACACGGATATGACAAAGATATGAAATGCAGATTAAACATCATGAAATCATAAATGTGATAAAATACAGAAAAATGACGTTGTTTGAAGGATATACTGAAAACTTTACCAAAAAACAATCATAGGTATCATAGGTATCATAGGTCATATAAGGTTATAATTCCTATACATTACGATAGACATGTACCTGGGATTAGATGGGTATATTTACCAAGCAGATGGGGTTGATTTACAATGGACCAAGAATATTACACCTCCCGCTGTTTTATTACCCCAGGTCAATGGGCCTCCCCACTCGTCATTCGTTCACTATTACACCATTCTCATTCGTTTCTTTCTTCTTTCGCTGTTCATTTCTCTCATTTCTTTCTATTTTCTCGTATTGATTTTCCAAAATCAACTTATTTCTTCTTGCAGGGTATCTGGAATCGTATGATCCTAAGCCGATGGCATTCTAAGAAGTGTCAAAGTTATGATGAACGAATAAGATGCAGTAATCTACGAAATAACGATTTTTCGTCGAGAATTCGTCATTACCACTACCAGCCGACATCAGTCGTCCATCCCTAAAACCAGAATGGACCAAGGCGCTACTACACAAATGCCATAACAACCAGCATCCTTTTGGTGAGCACTTTGTGTGGAACAACCATGGCTGACACCCAATTGAATCCACAAATATGCGGAATCACAAGAAGTGGAAACTTCTCCACCTTGCCAGAAAAAAATCAGCTATAGTGCATACAGCCACTATCCACTAATTGTAAAGAACATGAAGGTTTATGAAGGGAACCCCGAGAAGCATACTAACAACTACAACCGCATACAAGTGCTTCAAGGAGTGAGGACCACAGCATTCTTCCGAATCTACACCAAAATGAACTTCGAACAAATCGACGAGGACATCGACAGAAGAAAGAAAGCAACGGAGAACTGCAACATGGCAAATGCGTTTCTCACCAACAACAAGCTGCTACTGGAATTCCCCGAGCTGAAACCAAAAACATGGCTATCAGACTACGTGCTGGAAAGCGACAAGAGTCAAAAAACAAGGACGATCAAAACCATTGGAAGCTATATCAGAGACGTAGGAAAGGAGTAGTAGAAGAGCTGAAGGACCAAAATGACTACATAATCACAATCGACATTGGAGACCAATTCGAAGAAGACATCATCACAAGAATCTTCGGAGCTATCGACGAAACAGAGTTGCCGGAGTTTGACACAAGACCAATCAAGGATCCAAAAGTATTGACAGAAATTTAAAAAAAAAGAACATCACAGTCGGAATATTGACAGAAAGATGGAGATGGCACCCAGCAGAGAGAAAACATAAAAAAAGGAAGAGAACTGGTCACAATGAAGACAATCAGAATCGGAGAATATATGCACAGAGAGAAGTTCCGGTTAGAAGGAAATGAAGCCATTTTTAAATAAATTGTACAATGTTCCCATATATTATATTCTTTACCCTAATAAATACTTATCAAATACTCCGCTGTCCTTACACTCAAAATAAAAAACTGCGTCTTGAATCCACCTGCAGAAGATTAGGCTACGGGACTCGTAACCTTGGGTCCCGATCCTGTTACACAAGGATGACAAATACATTGCAAGCCGAAAAAGTTGTTCGAGTTTTCTCACCAGACTTTCTGAATTAAACATGTTCGGACAATCTGCAATTGAATAAATTATTTCTGATAATATTTATTTTAATGACTAATTTATTATAATACATGAATGAAAACTGTTAAAATTATGAGATACCGGAAGCGTTAAAATAATACTTTGGTGATAGAGAGAGGATATTATTATAATAATTCTTATTCATTTGGCAACTGGAAACTTTTGCCTCTTCCCGTCATTCGCCCATTTTTCTATTGTTGACGATGATACGAAGCGATTTAGAAGTATGAATCTATGAATCTATGAATCTATGAATCTATGAATCTATGAATCTATGAATCTATGAATCTATGAATCTATGAATCTATGAATCTATGAATAGCAGCAACTGCTCGCAAAAGCATACCATTTTATGGTCTGCTTTATAGCAGCCACTGCTCGCAAAAGCAGACCATAAAATGGTCTGCTTTATAGCAGCCACTGCTCGCAAAAGCAGACCATTTTATGGTCTGCTTCATAGCAGTCACTGCTGCCAAAGCAGACCATTTTATGGTCTGCTACATAGTATCATTAATTTTTTAAAAGTTTTCGGAATATTACTCAAAACTTTTCTCATTTTTCATTCCCATTACCGACGTCTCAGAACCATGATGCCACCAAATTGTATTCACCATGGTTCCTTTTTGTTCGTTTGGGACGATTGCAACAATTCTTTGTTGAACCGTTTACAACTACGTTAGCAGAACTCAATTGTCTGCGTTAATTGTGTTCATCACTTACAATACTGTATCTCTCTATAAGTGTATCAAATTACATGGTCCCCAGCTGTTTTATTGCCCTTGTCAATGCGCACCCGAACGACCCGCCATTCCTACACCATTATGCCACAATTTTCTTTTCCCTCGTTCTCATTTACATTTATTCATTAATCGATTCTATTTGTTTCAAAACTTTTCACTTTCTCACCTCAGCTGAGTCATTGTCCTGCCCAAAGTGTACCACGGCCCCGCCAGACATACACCATCACATCACTTTTCTTTCCTACTCAACTTGTTTTTCTGTTCATTTCTCTACTTTTCTTCTCATTTTTTTCAATTTTTTCTCTAATATTGTTATATTTCTCAATTGCAGGGTATGTGGTATCGTATGATCCTGAATCAAGGACATTCTTCGGAATGTCAAAGTTATGAATAAATATGACGCAATTTTCAATGAAAAAAAAGTTGGAACGAAAAAGAAGACTATTCACGCCACCAACTTTCTCAACAAGATTGAAGGTATCTTGATGATGGTTTATTTACTTGATTAGTTTTGGAGAGTCAACTCCTTCAAGAAGTCCATCTCCAGCGCCTGTCGTGAGACAAGCCAGAAAAAGACAGCAGTCAACCACACCTGATCTTCACGTTGCTCGAGGTATCGAAAAAATGTTGAAATCAATCCCCTCCTCTTTTTTAGGGCGTGTTGTGATCCCAACTCGTCGAGTTAACAAACGACCACGACAGGATTCGTCTCCTGTATCGAGAAGAAGGTTGCGAAGAAGGTTTGCACCCCCTTGATTACTTGATTATGGTACTGATAAATTTTTTATAGAACCGACTGAGAAGTTGAACGCTTCAAAGAAAGCCGGCACACCAAAAGTCTGTGAAAAAAATTTGATGTCATCAGAGGTAACAATAATTATAAACTGAAAAATGATTTTGAAAACATTACTAACACATTTTCGATCTGTCATCAGTAAATTCTAGACACAAACTATTTTTTTCAGAAATTGAGGAGATGCCATCTGGAAATATCAACAAAAACTACGACTAGTACGTGATAAGGATGATGAAAATTATATGGTTTGGAATGCATCAACCACCGGCCCAATTCTACAAAACTGAGATCGCAGCAATTTCCATCCCCGCCATTAATGGAGAGAGCCGGTTCTTCCAAAATGTGCTCCTCGAAAGAACGACTAGCCATAAAAATATTGAAGAAGGAGAAAAGAAGGTTCTAGATGACAAAGACTTCATGGGATTCACTTTATTATTATTATTCAATAAAATTATATTATCGTAACCTTCGTTGAAAATTGAGAGACGCAGAGAAAGAAACCGGTCTGTTTTTTGACCATTGAAAGGCGTAGAGATAAAAACGGGTCTGCTTTTTGACCGTTGAGCTGTTCGACTGCAGAATTGTATCGTTTCAAACACAGTCATATATGAATATGATAATCCATCATAAATCTTGACTAGTGTTCCGAATCGACACGATTTTCGACTCTGTGTCGATTTAATCGGCGTCGACACGCGTCGACACGGCGCCGTGTCGATCGACACAAAATCGACACGAGTCGACGCGAGGGTGTGTCGATCGACACGCGCGTCGACACGAGTCGATTTTGCGTCGTGTCGATCGACACGGATTTCGACACGAGTCGACTGCGTGTCGATCGACACGAATCGACTCCGACACAAGTTCAATTCCTTTTCATTTTTTCCAGTAAACATGTAATTTCACAGTAATTTAGGCTCATTCTTACTATAATTTATGTTTTTTGAACTGTTTTCTTCTCTTTAAAACATTTTTAGGTGTTTTTTTTCGTAGTTATTTTGAAATAATCATCAAATTAACCGCTTTTCCTTACATTTTTTCAGGTTATCGTTCATGTCTTTGGGTTTTTTCTATGCTGTGATGTTCTACTATTGCTCATGTCTCATTTTATGAGGGTCAGTGCATCGTAAATCGATTTTTTGGGGCATTTCTTTCGCAATTTCGTGTTTTTTTCATCAATTTTCCCGTGATTTTCCCGTTTTCTGAGAACGAATATGGTCAGAATTAAGTAAAACATTTCGTTAATTAGATTTTCGATTTTTTTTCTCTTAAAAATAGAAAATTGATGAAAAAACACGAAATTGCGAAAGAAATGCCCCAAAAAATCGATTTACGATGCACTGACCCTCATAAAATGAGACATGAGCAATAGTAGAACATCACAGCATAGAAAAAACCCAAAGACATGAACGATAACCTGAAAAAATGTAAGGAAAAGCGGTTAATTTGATGATTATTTCAAAATAACTACGAAAAAACACCTAAAAATGTTTTAAAGAGAAGAAAACAGTTCAAAAAAACATAAATTATAGTAAGAATGAGCCTAAATTACTGTGAAATTACATGTTTACTGGAAAAAATGAAAAGGAATTGAACTTGTGTCGGAGTCGATTCGTGTCGATCGACACGCAGTCGACTCGTGTCGAAATCCGTGTCGATCGACACGACGCAAAATCGACTCGTGTCGACGCGCGTGTCGACGCGTGTCGACACCGATTTTCGACAAAAAATCGACAAAATCGACATTGACAAGAATCGATTCGGAACACTAATCTTGACCATCTGGCGCATAATGATCTATCAAAAGACCTACCGATACCTGAATTACGCATAATACGGCACACTCATTAATCAAAATGACCCTTGAATTGCCACCTCCTGCTGTTTTGTTATCCCCCCGGCCAGTTCGCCCCACCCTCCGCCATTCACACAACACTGTCATTCTTTCCTTTATCCTTTCTTTATTTATTCCGTTTATGTTTGTTTGGATCTTCGCATTGTTTTTTCAATATAAATATATTTCTGATTGCAGGGTATCTGGAATCTTATGATCCTAAATCAATGACATTCTTCGGAATGTCAAAGTTATGATGAACGAATATGGCCCTCCATGCGGAAGTACACAAGCATTTGAACGGATGGGGAAAACATGACAAAGCAAAAAAATTTCGTAGAATGAGTTAATCGTGTCGAGATCAAAATGATTAACAGAAGAAGTGGCAAGAAGGACATCGTAAAACACCACACTCCAGAACAAGTTAGCAATAGCGGAAACAAAAAGAGCACAATCCGAAATAAAGATGAAATCGTCGAAAACAAAAGTCAAGTCGACACAACCAAACAATGGAACAGCCACATCATCAATAGAACCGGCCAACAATCAGGCCAAGTTATGCCAACAATTTGTATGCCACAAGTTTTATGCCACAATCATTATTTCCTCAATCATTTTCTCAACTTCAAATGCTTCAAAACCAATTGCTCCCACAGCAATCGCTACAAAATCAATCGCTTCAGCAGCAATTGCTTCAAATGCAACATCTAACGCCTAATTCAAATGCCAAACTATGCCGATGCCTATGCCACTGCCACAACTACCTATCCCAATTATCAAATGCCAAATTACGCCTATGCCCATGCCAATGTATCTATTCTTATGTACTACTTACATATTTACCCAATAAACCTCTTATCTATTCAACTGTCTGATACATGATATGAACAATCACACCTTCGGTCCATCCTGCAGAAGGATACGGTCGGGACTCATACCCCGAGCCCCCTCCGTATTACAATGATAACTCTATTTATGTTTCTATCTCTAGAATATAATCATTATCCAATAAACTACTCTGCCGAGCTTGTGTTGTTACAAGCTTATAAATCCTACAGAACTCAGTAAGCCTTCCCTTACAGAACAATTTGTTAGCCCCTCCGTGTCTAGCATTTTATAGAGAAAAAGACGAAAAGTTGGTAACCGAGGTACACAGAATGAGGACAATTGCTACACCAGGGAAAGGCGAGGATGCCACGTCTTCGTATAAAATTGTAATTCGCCACCCATCTCCCTTCCCTCTTTCCGAGACCACTATATAAGCGGCTTCTAAAAGATAGTTGCTTGCCGTCTTCCCACTGATGAACATATTCGTAGTATATTTTGGGACTTTTCGTAAAACATATCGGTCATCCTTCCCAACAAATGGCACCCCCCCCCCCCCTCCCCCTCCTGCTGTTTCATAATCCTAGCTCATGCCCTCTTCTCCTAAGACCCCCCCCCCCCCCCCCCTCCCTATCTCCTCATCCACTATTACTACACTTATCCCCTTTCTCCTACTCCCTTTTCTAACTTCATTTTGCCGCATTTTCTTTTTTTTGTTGCTTTTTTTGTGTCAATTCTTACTTTGATATTGTAGGGTATCTGGAATCATATGATCCTAAGCCAAAGACATTCCGAGGAGTGTCAAAGTTATGATGAACGAATAAATTACCAAAAGGAAGCAAGCTTGTTATGATAGGTAAGTACTTGGAGCATGTCGAAACAATAATCGGATAATCAATTTCAGATACTAAGACTCACCTACAACAAGACAAAATGATTTGATGCTCAATCCCTCACGTAATATTTGACAGGGAAGCTCACACACCAGCCGAGCAACATGGAAAGTAGTGAATGAAGGATGTTGAAGGTAACTAGATAAGACTTTTAGAAAAATACATAAAATCTGGATTTTCAGAAAGTTTCAAAATATGGTGGATCCACAAACTGTTAGAAGGAAAAATAAACTGACACCATTGTTCGATTCTCGTTGAAATCCCTAAGATCCCGCACGTCGGCAAGTACGCCAAAAAAGAAAGAAGTAAAAAACCAATGCAAGATGTTCTACGAAACTCCAAGAAAATTGAGATGATGCAAAAGAAAAGGAGATGAAAAGTTCTTGGGCAAGATTTGAAGAAAATCCATGGAAACAACTGAATACGGAATAATAAAATAAACGATCAACGATGAAAAAGCAAGGAGGATATGTGCGCAGAAAATAAGCCATGTAGTTTAGTTATGATAGATTTTAATAAATATTTGGATATCATATCTGTTCATATTATTTGAAAGAAGATTATACATCTCATGTGATAATGGAGTACAACTGCTCTGAATTGAGTGATAATCACATCAATACAGTGCTGGAACAGTTTGCTCCAAAACTTTATCAACCTGAAAAAATACACATCACAACACATGCCACCCTTGTTACTTTCATCACTCTGGTCAATATGCCCCACGGCTCCCCCACTCACTATTACAACACAGTTGCTATCTTCTCCATCTTTTCTTTTATCAGCTCAATTTTTTTTATTTCTTCCAATCTACTGATATAACTTTCTTATCATATATTTTTTAAAATTCCATGCCCGCTTGTCTTTTGAGTCTAGTTATATGTATTTTTTATCGCGAAGCTCCCATAATTTTTGTCATCACTTTTTCATAATGATATGATATATCCCAGGGTATCTGGAATCGTATGATCCTAAATCAATGACATTCTTCGAAATGCCAAAGTTATTATGAAAGAAAAGCGAACGAATAATGTGAAAAAAGATTGGATATGAGAGGTTCGTACTGCTAAAATATACTCATGCTGTCAATAATCTTTTTTTCCAGAAAACACCATTCATGGAAGCTCGCCACGAAATGAACTAGCTAATGAAACCTCGAGAAAAAGAAAAAAACCCATACATCAGAAGGACCAAGAAAAGGATGAGAAGGCTTCAACCAAGGTAACAATGAGACTGACCATTGGGCACACCAATACCACACAAAAGAGGCGTTTGCAACCAGAAGGTTTTATCCATCGCGTTGCACCATTTAAGTCTCGTATAATGACCGCCAGAAATCATATAGTGGAATATTCGAAGACATCGAGGACTTGTTGAACAATGAGCTTGGTCAGTTTCCCAGTTTTTTTTTCGAATTCTATAAATATACATTATTCCAGCAAATTTGTTGCCAAAATCGACAATGCGTCATAAGAAAGTTCATCTGTCGTATGTGTTATAAAGTTATAAAGCTATGAAATAAATCAATTTGTTCGAAACTGAAATGAAAATTGGCCAAATGATCAACTTTTGCAAAAAAGTGGGATGAAGCTGTAATTATTTGAACATTATTTGAAAACCCGTCCATACATGTTGTAGTTGACTTGAAAATGAACAACTGGGTGAAGTTTCACAAAAATCCTTCAAGCCATCTCGGAGTTATTGATGATACTGTAATTATTTGAACTGGCTGGGGTACGGTAGCTACCGTAACCGGGTTTAAAGGCACATACTCGAAAAACCCGTCCATACATGTTGTAGTTGACCTGAAAACTAACAACTGGGTGCAGTTTCACAAAAATCCATCAAACCATCTCTGAGTTATTGATGATACTGTAATTATTTGAACTGGCTGGGGTACTGTGGCTACCGTAACCGGGTTTAAAGGCACATACTCGGAAAACCCGTTCATACATATTGTAGTTGACTTGAAAATGAACAACTGGGTGCAGTTTCACAAAAATCCATCAAACCATCTCTGAGTTATTGATGAAACTGTAATTATTTGAACTGACTGGGGTACTGTAGCTACCGTAACCGGGCTTAAAGGCACATACTCGGAAAACCCGTCCATACGTTCTGTAGTTGACTTAAAAATGAACAACTAGGTGAAGTTTCACAAAAATCCTTCAAGCCATCTCGGAGTTATTGATGAAAGTGTTATTATTTTGACTGGCTGGGTACTGTAGCTACAAACTTCTGAAAATGTTCCCAAAATCAACAAATCAAGAAACCAAAATGGTTTTTATTTTTCAATTTTTTTTTCAGAAACTGTGAACATTACATATGGAAAATAAGCATTTATGCAAAAAAGTGAAGTATGAAAAAAATACAAATGTGTTTTGTACAAAAACCCGACAATTAAAAGGAAGCAGTGGTGTGTGGTGATTTCTCTCTCGGCAGTTGAAAAAATCATATGAAAAACTGGAATTATATTTGAAAAAATGTAACACGTATTCACGCCTAATTTAGGCCAATATCTATGAAAAAAGTTGCAAAAGAATTATCGTCCATAATCCAACATGAACTCATCAACATCATCCGCCTCATCATGTTTCCAGAACTCCGCTACCGATCGTCTGACACGACTTTGTCTGGCGACCGATTGACACAATTGTTGCTCATTCATGTTGCACCAACCGCATGATGCTTGACAGTTCTCCGCCATCCATTGACGACGGCGAGTGCAGAAGTTTTGACCTCGCCAGTAAGCACAGGAGACGTGACGGTCATGGCAGCCTGACGTTATTATATTTATTGGTTAGATATGGTTTTGAGGATTCCATATCATTTTAGAAAATTGAAAAATGTTGATTCTGAGCAAAGTTACATGCGTTTGAAGTTAGTGGTCAAAAAGCAGACCGGTTTCTTTCTCTGCGTCTCTCAGTTTGATGTGCGGCGGCGGAGAGACGCAGAGAAAAAAACGGGTCTGCTTTTTGACCATGAGAGACGCAGAGATAAAAACGGGTCTGCTTTTTGACCACTTTTTCCAAAATCATGCAATTTTTTTCAAATTCATCATTTTTCAGATTTTCAAAATCCATATCCCTGATACGCCAAAAATCCAAATGCCAGTATAACTCACCTCGATTCTGATCATTCGACTGACAATGACCACAAGATTTCCGACAATATCTGTTCATATACGCCACATTCGTCCTGCACTCATTCTGTCGAGCCCATTGATTACAGCATGGATCCTCGTTGTAGCAGTTCTGAAAATGGCTCAATTTTCAGATTTTCAGACAATCAAAAAACTTACAGATTGTGGAGTAGCAACTGGAGCCGCGGTTGCCGCTGGCCGTGGTTGTTGAGTTGGTTGTTGCTGTTGAACAGCGACGGCGGTCGTCTGAGCCGGTTGCTGGAAGTTCTGACCACCACGGCACCATCCAGCGACACAAGTGCCACCATAACAGGAGTCAAGACCTTCGAAACCACGGCACAAACCGCCTGCCTTAATCTTGGCGACACAATGTGGATTTCCACGAGTGTCACAGAATAAATATGGTGAGCCACATTGTGCATTGTTACGGTTGCAAGTTGGACGAGGAGCGTAGTGGTAGAGGTTGTCGGTGTAGGCGTTGGAAAGTCCTAGAATATAGGATACTACGGTACCTACAGTAACCCTAACATACCATCTCGATTGATCTTGTCCCATGGTCTCATTTGTGCATAACTGAAGTGTTGAGCATTGGCGCAGGCTCCGATATCTGGTGGATATTGCTGAAAATTTTTCATATTTTTTGCTAAAATTTTTCACTTACATTTTCACGGGAAAATCTGTTCTGATGATTTTGACGCCACATCTCCCAAATAAAATCGACAAAAGTGTGATGAAGGAAGAAGATCGGATCATTGGCCGATGTACTAGGCGGCTTCATATCTCCACCCATCCACAGGTGAATGGAAGCGTGGGTGTACTCAACTGCACCAAAGTATGGTCGGAATGGGCAGCCTGGATGAAAAAAAGGTTGATCAAAAAAGGATACTGTAGCTTACCTCCTTGGGGAGCTGTGAATGCCATAACACTGATCAAGTCATTCTGAGCCATGAGGTTATTGATATTTTGCTCACTAAACATCTTCCCCTCTGTTGCCATTCGTCTAATGATATTTGGTCGTCCCTCCAGTGTTCTGAACCCAGCAAAAGGACCATTTACCAATTGACCAGAAGCGTCAGTCATGCCCATAAACTGGGGAGAAAACATGATAGAATCTCTAGGATCAGGTAGGTAGGACTCCAATACACTGTCCCAATAAGGCATCGAGATTCCTGGATCAATCATTCTCAAAGCGATCTCCATCCGTTTCATGTATTCTCGATGCCATGGTAGGAAACCGGGACCGGAATGAGCACCAGATGCGGAGCCGACTTGTCGATGCATTACGGATAGCCTATCATACTCTCCACTTCTCTTGAGTTGAATCAATGCGTTGTGCCACCTAACTCTCTCATTATCCGATAGCATACTGTAATTCAATGTTTATAACTATCTGAGCTCTTTTTCCTACCGATATTCCTTTCTATATGCCATTAGATATGGTTGACCGTTTGGCAAGATGCAGCCGTTGGCCATACGTCCCTGAAAACAACATAATTATACTTTTCAAGATTTGAGGATTCAAATGCATTTTAGAAATCTGAAAAATGTTGATTTTCAACAAAGTTATAGGCGTTTGAAGTTGGTTTGCAAAAAGCAGACCCGTTTTTTTCTCTGCGTCTCTCAATGGTCAAAAAGCAGACCCGTTTTTTTCTCTGCGTCTCTCAATGGTCAAAAAGCAAACCCGTTTTTTTCTCTGCGTCTCTCCGCTGCCGCACACCACAATGAGAGACGCAGAGAAAGAAACCGGTCTGCTTTTTGACCATCACTTTCAAACGCCTGTATCTCGCCGTGAAATCAACATTTTTAAGTTTTCTCAAATGCGCTGGATTCGATAAATTGTCAGTTTTGAGCACTCACCCCCATATATGGACAAATACACGCAATATTCATGCACCCTTGCGCAGAAGGTGCAAACCTTGGTGGATTTGCGGGTGAGAAACCTTGAACACCAGGTGCACCAATATTCTGCTGGAATGCCTGTCGTTTTCGGATCGCTTTTCGAGCAGCACTATCCCACTCCTGGAGCATGTGACAAGTTTGCACCATATCTGGAATTTCAGTGAATCTATGACCTTGCGAAGTTTCGATCTATGCCCTTGTATGTATTTTGAACTTTACGGAGATACGAATCTATGTTGTAATATTTATTACACTTTTTTGTTTCTATGAAATTCTATGCCCCTCTTCGTACCTGAATCCGGTGCCGTTGAACAATTAAAATCCGCATAACATGATGTGATAGCAAATAATATCAAAATACCATAGATTAGGGGATGCCCCATCTGGAAACAACAAATGATTTGATCGTCATTGAGTGAAAAAAAACGTGAGAAATGGACAAGAATGACCAACGACAAGCGAGAGAGTGTATGAGAAGGTGAGACGCAGAGACAACGACGACCTTGTTGGTGTTGACAAGTACTATTACAAGGCATTTTTGATGAGAAAAAAAAATGCCAAAATACCAACAAAAATCAACGCTATGTTTTTGTTTGGCGAAGACCGAAATGACCTGTTTTTTCTTTGAATTTGATGTGATATCAGTCGGATCAGTGATATCATTTTTTCGGGTGAAGGTTATGTTTGAACTATTGATTGTTGGAGTTTGAACGGCTATAGAAAACTAGGTTTTCAGGTTGATGGTCAAAAAGCAGACCCGTTTTTTTCTCTGCGTCTCTCATTTTGGTGTGCGGATAAAAACGGGTCTGCTTTTTGACCATTGAGAGACGCAGAGAAAAAAACGGGTCTGCTTTTTGACCACTTAGGTTTTCAAAGTGTGAATAATGTTTTTCATGCTGAAATCGGTGGTTTTCAGATCAAAAATGGTGTTTTGAGCATTTTACGCTGAATAGAATTGACAAAAATCATAAGAAAATGGATTTTTAGAACAAAAATCTGAAAACATGGCATTTTTCAATTCAAAAAAGTGAAAAATGAATCCGAAATCCAAAAAAGGATATCATTCAACTTTGATGAAATGGAAAAATTCATCAAAATAATACTAGTCACGCCCAACAACAAAAAATGCGTCAAATTCCAATTCCGGACGCCACACCGAAATGACGAACGAGAATAAAAATACAATTTGTTAAACCTAAACCTAAATTACTATGAAACTGTCAATTATAGATGGTGGCTGGCAGTCAAACTGTTCATGTGTCCATCAGAGAACCGGTTCCCCTCTCACTACTGATTTTTTTTTCGAGAAAAGGGAGACCACGAAAAAATAAATATATACATACGAAATTTTTTGGGTGATTTATGATGGCGGAAGGTTTTTTTGGTCGAGAGTGGTTTATGGTGGATACAGTATACCTACAGTATCCCTTTGAGGTACTGTAGCTGAGTACTGTAATTCAGAAAGTTGGAAGATGGCAGCAGGAAGTCCACTAGAGTATAGTTGTCCTTGAAATCGCTAGTATGATGTGGAACATACAGTACCAACCTACAGTATACATACAGTATCAAACTACAGTATACCTACAGTATCAAACTACACTACTACTACTACAGTAATCCTGGAAAAAAAGATTTCAGTTTCTGAAATTCTTCATTCGAAGTGAGTCACCTTATCATATTACTAGGTGAACAAAAAAATATTTTCAACATAAGCTACAGTATACCTACAGTACACCTACGGTAACCCAAAATGAGTTTTTTTAATAGGCTTACTACAGTATTCTCAACCTACCGTATACCTACAGTACCAATAGTTCTAATATTACTACAGTATTACATTTTCAGTTATTTGAACTTCCTCAAAATGTATTACTGTAGCCTACAGTACCTCCCACAGTATCTCAAGGATCTCAAGGTACAGTACACCTACAGTAACCCACCGGAAGCTCTGATGAAAAAAAAGTGGCATTGATAAAACTGACAATGAAAAAATGCGCAATTTTCGAAAAAAAGGAAGCGGTGGGGTAGACCTACAGTAGGGCAAAGCCGAAAAATGACAATAAAGACAACCTTCACCCAAATTTTCGAAAACTGATAACGACACTGATAGAAGATGATATGGCAGAGGTATGACCTTTGTTGAAAAAAAATATTTGAAATGCATCAGACATGTTCAATAGCTTTTATATATGAAAGTTGAAATAGGGGAGGTGGGTGAGTGTAATGACATGGTGTGTAACATATTTTTGTTTTGTAGTTGGGGTGTTATTTTCTGATTATTTTAAGTATGGGTCGGGGTCCGCCAATACTGGATTATTTCATGTTTCGTACTACAACATTCGTATAGTTTTTGTGTGTTTTTGTTGTATGTTTCTGATTTTTTAATACGATTTGGTTGAGGGGTGATTGATGACTGTTTGGTCAGTTAAGGGGGTTTGGGGAACGTATGGATGGAAATTTATGAGGCTTACATCATTATTTCAGTTTCAAGTTGTATATATGAGTGGTCGATCAGGCGTATACTTGCTTTTTTCGACCCCGGATAAGATTAATCAGACATTCACAATTTGAGAGCATTTTGCAGATCTGAAAAATATCAATTTTGAGCCAAGTTGCGTGCTCTCAAAGTCGGTGGTCAAAAAGCAGACCGGTTTTGTTCTCTGCGTCTCTCATTTTGGTGTGCGGCGGTGGAGAGACGCAGAGAAAGAAACCGGTCTGCTTTTTGCACACCAAATCCTCACGGATGTAACTTTGCTGAAAATCTACATTTTTCAGTTTTCTTTTTTTCTCAAAACATCCTGAAGAGCGTGTAACCTGACTCTATTTTATTTTTTTCGAAATAAATTTGAAACTGGTGAGCTTTTTCAGTCCTCTATCATAAAAATATGGTATTGGTTGCATAGCTACAACTTTCACGCTTTGAATCGATGAAAAAATATAGAAGTCGTGTACATTTTTTTACAGTTTCGAGACACTTTTATGAGTGGTTATGGAGATATGACGTATTGCACCTACTATTCTCCGTTGAATTAGTAGACCAAAGTTATGAATCGTGTTCTTCAGGAATTCATAACAATTGAAAACATGGAAAAATATGAATTTTGAGCTAATCTACATGCTTTGAAAAGCAATGTGCAAAAAGCAGACCCGTTTCTTTCTCTGCGTCTCTCAATGGTCAAAAAGCAGACCGGTTTCTTTCTCTGCGTCTCTCACTGGTCAAAAAGCAGGCCCGTTTCTTTCTCTGCGTCTCTCAATGGTCAAAAAGCAGACCCGTTTTTATCTCTGCGTCTCTTAATGGTCAAAAAGCAAACCCGTTTTTTTCACTGCGTCTCTTCGCGCGCGGCACACCAAAATGAGAGACGCAGAGAAAAAAACCGGTCTGCTTTTTGACCACTGCCTTTGAGAGCATGTAATTTCGCTGGAAATCGAAAATTTTACAAATTTCAAGAGTAGTAGGCATACATAATATCAGCAATGAAATTTTTATGAAGAAATGAAGCTTTCGTGAAACTGTAATTTTCAAAAATACAGAAAATCAGGAAAAATCATTCCAAAAACGTACTGAAACACTGTTATTGACCCGCAAGGCGGTAGTAAAAACACCCAAAATGTTCCGGTTGTTTTGTCGCGTACAACAACCCAATCACCCGAGAAATTACCTAATTTCGGAATGAATTCAGTACAACAACAATAAATAGCGGGTTTTTTGGGGGACAAACGGTCGTTTGTGTGTTCAAAAAACAACATATTTCATTTTGAGGTGATAGGAACGGCTGATTCGATGATCTACGTCAGTGATTAGGATACTGTTTCGGTGATTGGTATTGATGTTCATTTATGGCAGCGAAGTGATCGGTGACAGTGTGTCAGCTGACGAAAATATCTGAAAAAGATCCATTTCGAGGTTTCCGTAGGTTTTCAATGTTTTCAGAATCTCAAATCTTTTTGAAACTCGGCAATTTGCTAATTTTGAGCCAAATTACAACTGCTCCAAGTTAGTGGTCAAAAAGCAGACCAGTTTTTTCTCTGCGTCTCTCATTTCAATTTACGGCGGCGGAGAGACGCAGCGAAAAAACCGGTCTGCTTTTTGCACATTGAGAGACGCAGAGAAAGAAACGGGTCTGCTTTTTGACCATTGAGAGACGCAGAGATAAAAACGGGTCTGCTTTTTGCACATTGAGAGACGCAGAGATAAAAACGGGTCTGCTTTTTGCACATCGTCCTGGAATGCTCATACTTACCTTCAAAATCAATTATTCTCCAGATTTTCAGACAAATCAAATCCCAAATGAAACTTTTTTCAGATGTTTTGATATTTGTATGTGAGTTTTCCCGTTTCAGACAAATATTTTGAAACAAATTCTGTAAAAAGTTTTGTTTATAACGGTGTTGTCTCTAAAAAAATATTCTCAAATGAACAATATCTCATTGTTATGATAAAAACCTGATAACCAGTTGCGAAAAAAGAACACATCGTGGCAGTGTTGTGTTCTATCTCTGGCCCTCATCTCAACTATTTTTTCTCTCTTGTTCGTCGGTGAAAATAAATATTGATCACTTTGTATTTTCTTTTATTTTGTTTACTTCACAAGAATGTTTTTTCTCCTCAGATTGCCGTATTTTTTCGAAATGTTCTTACCATTTGACGAATTCCAGCATGAAATTGCTGCTGAGAAAACTGAAAATTGATAATTTAGAGTCTCTTTAGAGTCTCATGGTCAAAAAGCAGAACCCGTTTTTTTCTCTGCGTCTCTCAATGGTCAAAAAGCAGACCCGTTTTTTCTCTGCGTCTCTCATGGTCAAAAAGCAGACCCGTTTTTTTCTCTGCGTCTCTCAATGGTCAAAAAGCAGACCCGTTTTTTCTCTGCGTCTCTCATGGTCAAAAAGCAGACCCGTTTTTTTCTCTGCGTCTCTCAATGGTCAAAAATCAGACCCGTTTTTTCTCTGCGTCTCTCATGGTCAAAAAGCAGACCCGTTTTTTTCTCTGCGTCTCTCAATGGTCAAAAAGCAGACCCGTTTTTTCTCTGCGTCTCTCATGGTCAAAAAGCAGACCCGTTTTTTTCTCTGCGTCTCTCATGGTCAAAAAGCAGACCCGTTTTTTTCTCTGCGTCTCTCAATGGTCAAAAAGCAGACCCGTTTTTTTCTCTGCGACTCTCAATGTGCAAAAAACGGGTCTGCTTTTTGACCACTAACTTCAAGCGCTTGTATCTCGGCTCAAAATCATTATTTTTCCAACATCAAAAACGCATTCGAATCCTTGTAAGCCCATCTATCCAGTACTATCATTTTTGATGAGAAAAACACTCTTTTGATTCCAGAATGGACGTCAATACCACTATGATCGCTCAAATCTATGCTATGATCATCGAACAAAAACGTCTCCAGAACTGTTTTCAAGACGCGATGTTGAATTCCTTGCATCGAATTGAAATGAAAGTGGAGAATCTGGAACGAAAAGCGGCGATGACAAAGAAACAGGAGCAGCAGAGAATCAAGCAGATTCGACAGAGTTTGGAGAAGAAAATGAGGGCGAAGGAGGCACAGAATAGAAGGCAAGAGGAGAGGCAGAGAAGGATCCAGGAGCCGGAGGAGAGATGGTCAATGTGAAATTTTTTTGTATTTGGGATATTTTTCTTTTTCAATGGTGATCGTTATTTTTTGTGAAGGTAATATTTTGTTTGAATGCTAGTATGATAATTTGTTCTCTTTCTTTTCTGCCATTTTTCATCTATAATGTTCAAAACTCAATAAATTTGAGATTCTCAGTTTCTCAACCACAACTTGAAAGTTTCAAAAAACTGTGCGAGACAAGATTTTGCATTCAAAAATTTTCGACCATATTTGGTGAACTACACACTCGACTCTAATCAAAAACGGAGCTATTGGTAATTCCGATGAATATGTGATAAACACATCGAATGCAACTGTAATATTTTTACAAGGCATCTATTTATTCAGTGAACGTTCAATGAAACAGAAAAGCGAACTGTTGGCTTTTTCATTTTCATCATAAATAATTATGTCTTGAAACTGTTATAAATTCAAAAGGTAATTAGATACAACTAAAACATGGTTCGAAACGTTGGAAATTAGTGAGAAACAAAAAATATGATGACATGAAACAGAAAATCATGTCATAATAAAGACTGAAAATTTACCAGACAGATATATAAAAGAACCTCAGATGAGTGAAAAATGTTCAAAAGCAAATTTGAAGTGTGAAGCAGTAAAAATTTGTCCATCATGTTTCAGCAAGATTTGTCAAGTTGGGAGTCTGATTCTCACAAAATGAAAATTTTTTCATGTTTTGGTCGATTTTATTTATATGATATAAAAACGCATAGTAATATTATCTTATTAGTGGATTTCACGTAAACACTTTTGACTTGAGAATTCTTTGAAACACAGTTTTTAAAAAGTGATAACATATATGGCGAAATCTGTGTCGGATATATTGAAATAGACAATATTCTTGCCAGAAATGTGTTCTCTGAAACACGAAAAAGTT
This sequence comes from Caenorhabditis uteleia, assembly GCA_963573275.1. Taxonomy (NCBI): domain Eukaryota; kingdom Metazoa; phylum Nematoda; class Chromadorea; order Rhabditida; family Rhabditidae; genus Caenorhabditis; species Caenorhabditis uteleia. Next base: position 3,079,413 of record OY752135.1, on the reverse strand, counting down.
AAATTTTCACACTTTCAGACTATCCATATTACGGAGTATAATGATAAAATTCAACACTTCATCTTCCCGTCCATTTATAATTATAAACCATGATACCCATCACATTGAAAGTTTCGAAAAAAAGTTCCGATTTTCGAGCATTGTGTGGAATGAGAAGATTATTCAGATCGACCAAAATAACAGTATTTATGATGACTAAATCAGAATTGTGAAACTCTAATGATTTTTATTGTCAATCTTTTCTTCTTATTCTTCGTTAATATACTTTCAATTATACAGATGACAAGATTATTATGATTATCCGTCATTATCAGTAACTCAATACAATTAGTATTGTTCGTGGAAATAATGTCATTGACGTGAAACAAAAAAATCATCGTTGTGGGACCACTTCAGAATTTCAGAATAGTTTGAAACATATTTTTTGCCTGTGCCACGATTCAGGAAGGGACGACCATTGCCGGACGACCATTACATTCATGCAAGAGAGAATTTTTCGAATAGTGGGAGGCAACGAGGATATGGGTACATTGAGGTCTCCCAAAGTTTAAAAAACTGCTCGATTATTCGTTTCATAACATTTTCAGAGTTTTTTGAAACATGAAATTTCTGTTTTATCAGAATTTTTTAGACTGTCAGACTTTTCATACCACAGTGAAGTATGAAGATTTGAGCATAGGGAGAAAATATAAGGGCCTCATTGTCTCGCCGGTTTCAAAATGAAATTAATATTTGCATTTAATTGCGTTTTTTGACATCACATCAATTATCAGATTTCCTTGAAACAGTGAGAGTTTTTCTCTAGATTCCAACTGAAAATCATCATTATTTTTGGGATATGCTAACAGGTTTGAAACAAGATTTTTTTGGCACTTCTGAAGACAGACAGAACAGGACCAATGCATTGGAATTACTGAGAAGCTTCGTTTCAGAAGTATGTGTTTTGAAAATGAAAAGTTATTTTAAATCAAAATTTACAGTTTCGGAGAAGCCATATTGTTATTGAAATGGAAAAAAAAGAGTTCAACGAGGTTCTACTCTATTTCAGCATAATTTTTCCTGGAACAATATTTGATTTGCCATAGCTTTTTTTACTGTTTCAGACAACGCACATTACAGGAAAACATGCAGAATGCTCATTGACTCAAACAAATTCTGCCAGTTTCTGAACAGTTATGAATCTCTAATAGTTCGAAGGTTCTTCGATTTTTCAGAAAATCATAAAGCCATACGTCACCACCGATTGGTGTCAGTACTTTTTAATTTCCCGAGCTGCAAAAAGTGCGAAAAAAATAGGCAGCTTTTGAAATTTTCCGAGCTGGAAAAAGTGGGGAAAATGACTGTCAGTAATTGTGCTACGACACTCCGCGATTCCGCTGTCCGACACTTATCGATATCACAAAAATGAGCATAACTCTGTGAATTTTGAACTTAACGGCATTATTTTTTGCTCAAAATGTTCCTCTCAGCAAGCTCTACAAAAAGTTCAACTGCACCCATGCGGAAAAATCACATCTTCATGGTGAAAAATTGAGGTGTCAATAAAAATGAGCAAAATTTGGTGCAGCTCGGCGAGCAAAGTTCCAGCTTCGTGAATTGAAACTGCGTTACCCCTTCATATAGCTAACATGCTCTCAAAACAGTTTCGCACAATTTTCATTTTGAGCCGAGTTATTTTGAGGTGTCACTTTTTGCTGACACCAGTGCTAAATTACACTTTATGCCCATTTTTGACGCCTCATCATAACTCTGCTCAAAATGCATATTTTTCGACAATTTTTTTTTTCAAAATGAAGCTTGAACATTGAGGAACACTAATTTTTTATTATTCACGCTATTTCTTTGAGCTGAATGTTCGAAAACATCCGTCAAACTTTACTATATTTTTGCAATACAAGTGTCGCAAAGAATAATGTTCCTTCGTAGGAACAACATGAAGCACACATAAAGTTACTACTTTTCCAATGAGAGTAAATTGATTCAAGAATATTTTGTTTAAAACCTGTGCCCTCATTCAATTTTGCCGAGCTGGATCAGATCTATAAAATTTTCCCGAGGTGTCTGACACCGCCTACAGGTAGGTGTGCATAAAGCAAATGGAATTATCAAACTTACTGAACTTACATCTACCTACAAACTTTATTTGAAACAGAAAATATCATATCATTTTAAAGTTTTTTCTATTTGGTGGGTGTCGCCGAATCAAAATATTGTCACTGAAAAAGCTTGTTTCAGCAAAATTATATCATGTAGACGAGTTCCCGAAATATATTCCATTTCTCTAAAAAAATCGGGTTCGTTGTAAATGAATCATTAGAAAAAACATCATTCGATATTATTTCGATATTTTTTCGAATCTGAAACGGAATTTTTTTTCACTTTTTCTATCAAAATATTCATCAAAATGTTGTTCAGCTACTTTGATTCTTTGATGGCAATTGATCGGGTTTTCGTGTTCCAAACTTTTAGATAGGCTTCATTTTATATTTTTCAGTATAATTAGAGTTATCAAATATCTAGATGATATCTCCATTTTTGTTTACCTTTTGAAACAGGTACTATCTCAATTATCAATTGTAAGTCAGAATAGTTTAAGAAATATTGTGTTTCAAATGTGAGTTATAAGTTTATCAGAAACCACATTTTTGTTCATCCAATTCTTGTCTTCTTTAAAATGTTTCATCTTTTGATCCAAAACAAAATTGGTTTTAAAACCATAGAATTACAGAATAGTACATTTTATAAAATTCTATTAACTAGCCATAGAATCAAGATTCTATGCTTCATTGTTTCATAGAAACAGTAATCCATAGATGCAAACCTCATATTACTGTAAAAAGAAGCTGACTCACAAAAAACGGCGCAGAGAAGTACTCGAATATCACCATGATAATCATTTTTGGTTTTTATGAAACATACAATTTTTTGAAATTTCACCAATCTCTTATTATCTGCTTTTTCTGAACAAAAAAAACTTTTACCGGTGTTATTCCGATTGCATCTCCGTTCAAGCAGTTTATAAACACTGCAATATCAATAATTTGATAATTATTCATTGTTTCAAAAGTTTACGGATTCAATTTGATATCAAATTTTTTGACCAAATTTTTTGTTGTTGTGCCAATCATATTCGGATGATTTTCCATTCGAAGACAGTTCTTGTTCGAAACTATAAAAATCCTGTTTTATGCAAACAATGAAAAGAATGGTTTTTACTAAGAAAAAGGTCAAAAACTTGCCATTGAATACTAGCCCATTTTCCATTTTTTAAGGACTAGCCCATTTTAATTAAAATTGAAAGGAAAAAAGATGATTTTATCCATTGGTGCAAATTTGACTGATCAGAAGGAAATTATGCAGTATGTATGACCCCAATATCAGAAATTATATAAGTTTTGTGAAACTGACTTTTAAAAAAATTTGGAGCATTTAAAAAAGCTGTTCAAGTTGTGAGTTTCAAACTGAATGGATGAGCGGTGAGGGGAAACACGACACACCAACAGAACTTTAGATATGGGAAACAATACAAAAATTTTGAAACAGTTGTCATATTTTCTGATATGACATTGTTCAGTTTGGTCAAGTTGCAAAAACAACGTAGTGAGTAAGAAGATAGTGAGATGAATATACAATCTAATGATTTGAAACAGGAAATATTTCGAACATTCACTAAACTGGTTATATATCAACAAAATGCTAAGAGCGAACAAATTAGCAAAGTGAGTTCACAAATTATTGATTTAAAGCAGGAAAAGTTGCTAGATCATTTGGTACTGCTATTCACTGGATTGAAATTTTATGATGAAAAACACTTATTATTTTGTTATTGATAAATCGAAACTGAACAAACAATCATATTTTTCGACTGTTTCTGAAACAGTCAAATAATTTGTACGACCAGATAATTGAGATCATAATCACATGTTTTTCATATTCGAGCTGTAACTAAAGTGAGCATATTATAACCGACTATCTTCCGTTTCTATTTTCAAAACTGATCATATTTATTGCGATGACTTGTTCCGACTACCAGTTGTTGCATGATGTGAAACAATATAATTATTTTGAAACAGAAAACATGTTTTCAAATCAATATAGACAAATCAACTGTCCACTGTCCTATGATGCATATTGACAATCCATCTCTGTTTCATATCTAGAACCTAATGATGTATATATTATTCCAATTGTTGAAGTAACCCTATGTCTCTGATATGAACTCCTCTATCAACAGTTGATTAATGTTTCAGAATAATATAAAATTATTATCAATAATTACAATAGTTGCTAGACTTTGTTTGTAGATTTGAGATGTTTAAGACGCGGTCGCTCAGAAAATCGAAAGCTTTCCATTATAACTGTGCACAAGAAAAAAAATCAAATTTTCTCAAAATGTTTGTATGTGTGCCTGACACCTATATAAAGAGTTTGGCGAGTTCTTAGTTGACTCCGCTCACTTTGTCTGGAATTACAGCACGGCAAAGTCGAGAAACTAACTTCTTTCCCCACCAATGAATGTTTCCAAAAAATTTGTCACATATGCAAAATAAGCTCCTGATCAGTTTTGCAGTTGACAACTTTTTTCAAAAATTTTGTTTTCATGCTGAAAATTACTGTTTTTTGTCTGAAATACCAGATTTTTGAATCTAGCGGATTTGGAATATATAAACTGCACGCTGATAATTTTAAAAACAAAAACTAGACAAAAATCCACTTCGGAAAACACTCGTTTGGCGGTTCAACTCGATTGCCAAGTTTGTCATTTTTTTGTCTGAAAATGTCTGAAAATGAAAAATTTGCTCTGATCGAGCCCAAAAATGACTACCAGATAGGAAATTTAATTTTGAACAACTTTTGTTCTGACATAAATGTCTGATTTTCACTACTTCGTATAGAAAAGTCCGTTTTATGTCATCATATCTATTTCGCGTCTTGAAAAAAATGAAATTTTCTGTGTGAAGTAGTGAAAATCAGACTTTTATGTCAGAACAAAAGTTGTTCAAAATTAAATTTCCTATCTGGTAGTCATTTTTGGGCTCGATCAGAGCAAATTTTTCATTTTCAGACATTTTCAGACAAAAAAATGACAAACTTGGCAATCGAGTTGAACCGCCAAACGAGTGTTTTCCGAAGTGGATTTTTGTCTAGTTTTTGTTTTTAAAATTATCAGCGTGCAGTTTATATATTCCAAATCCGCTAGATTCAAAAATCTGGTATTTCAGACAAAAAACAGTAATTTTCAGCATGAAAACAAAATTTTTGAAAAAAGTTGTCAACTGCAAAACTGATCAGGAGCTTATTTTGCATATGTGACAAATTTTTTGGAAACATTCATTGGTGGGGAAAGAAGTTAGTTTCTCGACTTTGCCGTGCTGTAATTCCAGACAAAGTGAGCGGAGTCAACTAAAAACGTGCCAAACTCCTTATATAGGTGTCAGGTACACATACAAACATTATGATCCGATTCTAAAAAAATTTATTTTTTCCTTGTGCAACAGTACTTTCGATTTTCTGAGCGACCGTGTCTTAATAGCTAGATTATATTGAACTTTGATTTTTCCACAATCAAGGACGCCACGATCAATATTAATTTTGTGACTGTCAATCTTAGATATATGATGAAACATGAATATTTACAGTTTCAATAAGCTTTGATGAAAAGAGAGATGTTGTGATTATTTGATCAGATCTTATTATTCCGCCGACTTCCATCCTCGCATCATTGTGTTTTTTCTTATTCCATTCAAACCTTGTTGAGAACAGTAAACATTCATTTTACTTATAAACCGAGTTTTAATCAGAAAAAAATAGTTCAAAAATAATCAGTCAGGGTACCCTTGTAAGTGAGCTTGCTCTTAAAAAAGAGCTAAAGATCCATAACTTGGTGCATTGGTGCATTTTCAGATTCATTTTCTCCAATTCTCTACGAAATAACAATGGAGTATTTACGGTCTCAATAGAAGTAAACAAGATAGCTGAATGAAACAGGAAACATATTTGGCGCAGATTTGAGAATAAATGTTGAAGTTTTCAGCTTGATTTGAAACACTACGAGTTACAAAGTTCTTTTAGTATAAATGAAAACTTTAAATTATCCGACAATCAGTTGTTCCACGAAATGGAGAACTATCAACTAGCCATGATACTTTCTGTTTCAGAATATTCTTGAATCAGAAATATTTTTTCCAACAGTATTTACAATCATCTCCAAGAGCAATTTTTTGTTGAAAACAGGTGGCATCGGATATGACGATTATCAGTTTGGTTTTTCAATTATGCCAAATACTCTGAGCAAATAAATAGATGAGGTCAGTCTTCAAATTAGTAACCTGAAACCGGAAAAATGGATGATTATCATATCAACTGATAAAATAAAGAAACTGCGATGAAATGTTGCGGGCGAAAATTCAAATAGTATCCAAGCTTACGGGGAATTGAGGCAGTATTTCTGACTCTAATATCAAAAACAAGCCTATAGAGTGAAACCGACAACTTTTTTTTTGAGGAATACGTTTTTTCAAATCATCAAAAGTTGTTCGAGCTGTAAGTTTTAATCTGAATGGATGGACGAGGAGGAGAAACACGCCATAACAACAGTACTTTAGCTATGTGAAACAAAAAAATAATTTTGAAACAGTTATAATGCTTTTGATATATGAGATTTTTCAGTGTGACAAAAGAAACGAGCAGCGAAAATAGCACGTAGAGAGCAAGAAGATAGTGAGGTGAATGTGCAAATTATTGATTTGAAACAGGAAAAATCTAAATTCTTTTAATACTGCTGCTTACTAAACTGATGAATAACTATCAATTGATTGTCGTTGAATAATCAGGAATGATAAAAATAATTTTTTCCAACAGTTTCCGAAACAGTTGAATGATTGGTGCAACCATTTCTTTGAGATTATAACATAAACGTTCTGTGTCACACCAAAATGAGCATATTATATTCGACTCTTTTCTGCTACTTATTTCAAAACCGATCATCTTCATTGCAATATGTTTTACCAAATACTAGTTGTTTAATGATTTGAAATAATATGACCATTTTGAAACAGTCAACCTTATTTTCGAGGCAGATATGTATACACAAATCAACTGTCCCTTGTCATATAGTGCATATTGACAATCTATCTCTGTTTCATATCTGGCATCTAATGATGTATGGATATTATTTGTAGTGTTGAAACAATCCTATGTCTCTGAGATTATCATCTAAGAGTTGATCAATGTTTCAGAATAATATAACATTATTACCGATAATGTAAATGGTTGCTAGACATTGTTTGTAGATATGAGATGTTCATTGACTAGATTATATTTTTTCCACAATCAAATGTTATACGATCAATATTAGTTTTGTGGCATTCGCTCTTAGATATATTGTGAAACAGGAATATTCACAGTTTCAACTAGTTTTGATAAAAAATAGATGTTGTAATTATTTAATGAGATTGATGGAACATTTTTATCTGAAATTTTCAAATCTGCTATCACATTACTGTTTCAGCTTCTTTTTTTGTTGAAAAATGGGGTTATGTAATAGGGTAATTCAAAAATACAATCCCTCAACTAGAAATTTTTTCTGTGAAACACTAAAAAATAAATTATGTTTCAACAAAATATGAAATGTCTCCAGTGACTAACATGAGACCAATTCAACTTGTGCTAATTATAATGATCCTATATTCTTGAAATAGTACACGAAAAATAAAAATGCGATCGCAAAATCATTGATTGTTGTAGTAGTTGTTGAAAATTTTGAAATCATGATACAGTAAAAAAAATTATTATGATATTAGTAGTAAACTATTTCCCATTTTCCGGAAACATAATTTTTTTTTCTCCTCCAAACGTTTCCCTAGCAACTAGTTCAATTTTTAAAACAGATATTTCTACAGTTTCAGATGGTTTCTATAAATCAAGTGATTTCCAGATTTTCAATAACTTTTCAAACGGAATTCTTCGATTTTTTCGTTAGCAGGTCAGAAGGACTATAAAGCAAATGTAATAATATTTTCAGTTTCTACCATCGTTGTGAAATAGAAAATGTTACCGGATATAGTTTCAACTACATTCCTTGTGGATAAAACATGAACTAGAGAAAAGGTGAGCGTGTATTGTTGCACAACGTTTTCTAATTTGAGACGGCAGAAGTGCTATCACTCATGAACCCAAGTGCAAAGATTATCTCGTTCAGATGAAACAGGGACAATTATTTTGAGCCGGTCTGAGAATTGAAACCAATAATTGGAGCACTAACAAAAGTTTCTCAACAGTTGTATCTAACCGATGATTGGAACGTAATATTGACAGTATTTTTTATGATGTGATAAAATAGAACCATTTTGAAACAGCCATCATTCTTTTGACTAGATGTGGCATATTTTAGTTAGGCGAAAAATGCTAGTATTACGAGCAAAATAGTCAATGAGATGAATGCTCAAGTTAATGACCTGAAACAGGAAAAAGTTGCTAATCCTTATATCAATTGTTAAGATATGCACTTTTTATTTTTCAACATTTCTCCACTCTTGTATCATTGTATTTTTCTTCTTATTCTTTTTACATTTTGCTAAGAACAGTAAAAATTCGTGTTTCTCCTATAAACTGGAGTTTTATCTGAAAAAATAGCTTAAAAATGGCCAGACCGGTTAATCTTGTAATTGAGCCTGCTCTCAAAAAATAGCTACAGATGCATAAATATGAGTTTGTGCATTGCCAGAGTCATACTCTCAAATATGCAAAAAATGTATCAATGAAGTATCCACGTTTCAATAGAATCAAACTTGAATGAAACAGGAAACGTCAGATTCGAAATCCATCAGTGTGGTTTATCAACGCCCGGAGTAAATTGATGCAGTATTTATGACTCCAATATCAGAAAACAAGTATTTTGTGTGAAACCGACAAATTTTTTTGAGGGATACGTTTTTCCTAATCGACAAAAGCTGTTCAAGCTGTAAGTTTGGAACTGAATGGATTATCGGGGAAGAGAAACTTGCCATATCAACAGTTCTTCAATTATGAAAAACATAATATAATTTTGAAACAGTTATCATGTTTTTCTTGATATGACCTTGCTCAGTTTGAGAAAAGAGTCAAGCAGCGAATACATTGTTGTGAGCACAAATGTAGTGAGGTGAATATACAAAGTATTGATTTGAAACAGGAAAATTATCAAGCTTTTTTTGATAATTCTTTTCCCCTAAACTGAAAATTTTTGATGAAAATGCTTCAACTGATGATGACTAAGAAATCAAAACTAAAGAAACAAGTACATTTTTCAACTGTCTCTGAAACAGTAAAATGATTGGTTCAACCCGATATTTGAGATCATATTAAAAACGTTTAGGTTTCGCACATTCGAATTGTAACAAAAATGTGCATATTACGAGCGGGTCTTTCTTATTTCAAAAAAGTGTGCTGATATAAAAAAATTGCATCGACTACTAGTTGTGAAGTCAAATAATATCATTATTTTGAAACAGACATCATTTTATCGAGTCAGAAATACACAAACCTTCTGGACCTAGTCATATGGTGCATATTGACAGTATTTTCCTGTTTCATATCTGATACCTGATGATTTACACGCACTATTTGTAATCAACAACTAAGAGTTATTCGACCGGTCTTTCTAACGTTTATTGTTGATGTGGATCAAGAGTTCTGTAATTCTAGTCACGGCTGTGAGCCCTGGTTTGCTGCAATCGAAACCAAATTTCAATCTATTTTTCTTGCATCGATTGATGATGAAATTATAATGCTGAAAAGTCATTTCCATTTTTCATTGTTTCAGAACATTATGAAGTGAGTTTTCATATTTTTAATAGTTAATAGGAGGTTGACATGGTCGAAAGTCGGCAAATTTTGAAAATTATCGAATATTCAGCTGTAGCAAGCGAGGACCAACGTTAGCATTCTACCACCGGCTTTGAAACATATCGTGAAACAGGTATATTTACAGTTCCAACTCCTTTTGATATGATAAGAGAAGTCGTCAACTTTCACCTGCGATTAGTTCTTTTCAAACTAGGCAGGTTGATATTAGTATCAGCTTTCGAAAAATCTCTAGCATTGCATGAGTAATCTGACGAACTCATTTATTGATAATTTCATCTATTTCATATTCTTGAAATGGTACATATATGAAACGTTTCCACTAAATTGCTGACGCATTGAATATTGTTGTAGTTGTGAAAAATGTGGAAATCATGAGAAAGTTATAGTTGTTATGATATTAGAAGTGAAATAGACAACATAAAGTGTTATTCATATAATTTTCACATTTTCAAAGTATCGTTATTTGAAAAAGATTGAAAACGGGACAATGAATTATCAATTTATATTTCCAGTTCTCTATCGGCATAATAGGCAGCAAACTTTACTAATTTCGAATATTTATAAAGATTGAACGATGCATTCACTCAGTATCAACCTTTCGAATTCCATCTTCACTAAAAACTTTTTTGCAAAACTCAATTTCTTCAAAATTTTTTGAATGATATTGATCAACTGAAAAGAATTTCGACAGAAACATGTTTTCTTTCAAGACCTGAACGACAATTCTGTGTTCCAGTATTGTTTCGAAATATTTTTCCGTGATATTTTGTCAAGCCTAGCGTCAAAAATATCAAATAATTTGATCATGATCCCATTTATTGAACATTTTTGAAACATATAATTTTATGATGCAAATGGAGAGACAGAATCAGTTGAAAACAACTATTGATAACTTTTTCCCATTTTTCAGAAACATAATTTTTTTCTCTGGATCATCGTTTCACCATGCCTACAGGTTTCATTTGCAGCTTTCAATACGATTTTTTACGATTTCAGTAGCTTTCTATGAACCAAGTGACACCCAAATTTTTGATGATTTTTCGAATAGTATACCAAGAATAATGTTGACAAATTTTCAGTAATGTATCTAGTTTCTACAATATTCTTGAAACACAAAAAGTTCTCAAATATTTTTTGAATAAGAAAGAAAACAACTGATAGGAGAAATGTCAATTCTCGGAAAAATATGCTGATTCAAATTTTATATTTACCTACTTTGGAATATATGTTGTTGCTTGATATACATTCTTTCATCAACCTTTTTATCTTTCTCATTTATGTTCATATCAGTAAAATCCCTAGTATGAAAAAAATCTAGATTCTGACCAGGAAAAACTCAGAAAGCTGATTGGTTATGAGAATCATCATCTGAAAATTACTAGATTTTAGCTATTAGAAGCTTAGATGCACTACCAACAAATCCAATACCAAATAGTATATCGGTTGATTGAGACAGATAAATTTGTTTTGAGCAGGTATGAGAGCCAGAAGCAATATCAGAAGTTTCTCAACCAACGTATCGGATCGACTATAAAATACTGACATTCGGCGATATGATAAAATGAAGCTCTTTTGAAATAGTTATCATACTTTTGATAAGAAATGTCGCTTTACAGTTTGGCAAGACAAGTAATGTGAGCAAAAAAGATAACATGTAAGTTCTCAAGTAAATAATCTGAAACAGGAAAAATTTCTATGAACTGTTGTGATCAGCATTTTTTATTTCTTAATATACTTTTCCGTCCATGGTATCATTGTATTTCTCTATTTGTTCGGCTTACATCTTGTTAATAACAGTAAAAATCATAATCCTCTTATGAATTGATTTTTTATCAGAAAAAAATAGCTAAACAATAATCACAGAAGTTTACCTTGGAATCAGGATGGCTTCTTAAAACGTTCAACTGATAGTGAGGTTGTGCATTTTCAGAGTCTCATTATCTAATCTGCAAGAATATATCAATGGAGTACCTACGGTTTCAATAGAAGCAAACAAGACGATTGAATGAAACAGAAAATATTTTTGGAGCAAGACCATCTTTTTTTCCATGTCTACATGTTCATTTGCAGCTTTCAATACGATTTTTTACAATTTCATATGGGTTCTATTAATCAAGTGACTCACAAATTTTCAATATTTTTTCAGTCGATTGAAACAGGAAAAATTGTTTTATGAGAGCAGGAAGCTATTATAGGAGCAATTTAGGAAGTTTGTCATCAATTCCGGCTGTAATACTGATAGTTTTTTACGATATGATAAAATGAAGCTCTTTTGACTGTTATCATACTTTTGAGAAATGTCGTTTTACAGTTTTTACAAAAAATGCTGGAATTGTGAGCAAAAAAGTTAACGGGGTAAGTGCTCAAGTTAATAATCTGAAACAGGGAAAATATTGGTAATCAAGTTTTTCAGGAAATATCGCTGTAATATTTATGATTCTAATAGCAGCCAACAAAACGGTTGAAAAGAACAGAACATTTTTTTGGATCAATAGTGGTTCAAGCTGGAAAAGTTTCAAGTTGAATGGATGAGATGAAAACTAAAAACAAATCATACCAACAGTCTTGTGATAATGTGAAACAATAAAACTATTTCGATACAGTTATCCTTTGTCGATCCCTCTGCGCCATTTATCAGTTTGATGCAATAATCGGATATTATAGCAAACAAACTAATGACGAACAAGTTAAAGATGATGATAAGAAACAGAAAAAAATTGTTCATTATCAAATTAATTGATAAGATAAGCAGACTGTGAAACAAAGAGTTTGTGGTGCATTTTCAAACACTTGGTAGTTTCAGAAAACGCTGATTCTTTCTGATGGAAAATCGAAAAGTTTGTAGGGATGCCATTTTCAACAATTTTTGCTGCTATGAACTTACGAACTTTGACAAGACGACTGCTACACAAACGCACTGGATATCAAGTAATTTCATAATGTTCCAGTTTCTTTATAGTTTTGAAACAGACATTTTTCTCATCTAGTATTCCACCTTCATCTACTTTGACTGTGTCCAGTGTTTTGTATTGAGTTGGAGACGTCAAAAAAATTTTGTAATTAAGAGTTGTTCAAAATCTCACAACAATCAAAAATGAAATTTTGAGAAAGCAACAAAAGCATCTCTGAAACAGTAAAAGTTTCAGTTGTAGCAAAATATTAATTTTTTTCAATGATAATTCACTAAAAATCAATCTTGAAATAATCTGATACCTATTTCAAACTGACTTGAAACAGATAATGCTTTCAGGTTTCACGGAAAAACAAATATCTTTTTTTCTTGAACGAACAGTGATGTTCTTACTAAACAGTTGACTTCTGAAAATATAAAAGTTTCAGTTATTTTCAGCGAGACCTACAAAAAACTTTAAAAAAAGATTTTTCGTTTCAGAAAAGTATTTAGCTTCAAGACACAATGACAATAAAATCATATCTAGATGAAAAAACTGGGTATATCAACTGTTATGATATCAATTTTCGTTTTAAATATTCGTTTATCGAAACAGAAGACTTTTCTGTTTTAATGATATTATATAAATTTTGGTACAAGTATTGGAACAATCATTTTTTGATCTTCTTAGCTTTAGAGATATACTGAAATAGTGAAACGATCTGACCAAGTCAGTTTCAACGAAATAAGTCGCCTTCAATATTCCCTATTTTCTGCTTACTGGTTAGCAAAAGCTCCTAAAAAAAACTAAGAGCATGTGAAACTGGATACAGCTGAAAGATAGTGTACTTTCAAAACCAATTCAGGTTTGTTGCACATCCAGTTTTTTGCCGGTTTCAATTGGTTTGTGAGTTCGAACCTGAACACCATTTTCAGTTGAACATTGTTTTTTGGCTCAAAAAACGGGTAACGTTATCAATGTTGGCCTATATGGCAGAAGTTCTTGATTATATGATGAAACACAAAGATTCACAGTTTCAATATGTTTTGATAAAAATATAGTTGATTTGATTATTCGATGATCTTTCACTTCATGGTAGGTTTTCGAAACAGAATATTCATCTTCAGTTTGATACCATTATGAAGTATCAATTTTTCTTATTCATCAAATATTCTCAAACTGGTTGTTTCCTTAAATGTCGTCTAGAAAATGTGAAAGTTTTTCAACATTAAAAAAAACTTCAAAAATGTTCTCTGTTTAAGAAAAGTTAGTAGTTCTGAAAAATTAATTTTATCACAATAAACACATCCGTTTGTGTAAATAAATACTTCCGGTATCATTCATAGTTTAATTCATTAAATCAAAACATTTTTTTTGCTTAATTTTGGAGGATACCGACAACTCACTAAAGCTTTGTCTCGAATCTTGAGCATAAGTATTTCATGAAACAGCAAAAGCAAAACAGTTATGTTTCATAAAAGTGAAGTAGTTTCGAAATATTCATTTTTTCCCAAGAAAGAAGACGCCAAAAAATCTCATCTGCATTCTCGCAAGCTTATTTACTGTGCTTCAAAATAATATTCCTCTGTTTCAATGTAAAAATTACAATTCCAAAAATATGGATAACTCACTGACTATCCTTCCCGACTCTCGATAACGAATACTTCCTGAAACGGCAAAAAACTTCATTTTTTTTTAATGGAAAGCGGCCAATCCTCGAATAGTTCAAGACTCGAAGCTATTCTATTTATTAAGATATGAAACGGTGAATAAATCTATTTTAACTCAAAAAATTTCTGCTCTTTCATCTTCAAAGTTTTCGCGATTTCAGAAGAGCTATGAGTTCCACATGTTTCAAAATGTTCAGTCAACTCACGGTGTTGACTATATTTGAATGGTTTTTTTGGTTTGGTAAAGAAAACATTAAATTTCACATGGTCAAACACATAATTTTTTTGAAAATATTGTGTTATCAATGGAAATTGATGTTTCTACTTTCACAAAACCAGTCCGTGAAACACTAAAAATGCATGATTCAGCAGTAATATCAATCACTTTGAATGTCATTTTTGAGTTATTTTACTATCTCTGCTCATGGAATATACACAATTTACTGATATTTTTGAAAACTTTCTGATAGTTTCGGTCTCTGAAAATGGAAAAAAATAGTTATAGAAAATATTGTTTTATTTTTTCAATACTACTTTTGCTGTTTCAGATTTTTCATACATGATAAATTGGATTTCAATTGAACTAATCAAATTTTGTCTTTAAACTGAAACTGTGAAAAAACCAACGTTTTTGGCTCATGAATTAGTGGATGCTTTCTTTTCTAATTTCATTTTTTTTTGCTGTTCTCCCCTTTTGTCAATTATCCGAATCTAAGTGACAAGTATTCGATCAGTCGGTAGCTAGGCTAAAATTTAAAATAAAACTACTCGAAGTGGATTGTTTATGGAATATTTCAATGTTGAAACTGTGAAATCAACCAATGTTTTGGATGTACATCATTTGTGCGTTTTTCCATTATTGTTTCCAGTTTCCATGTCATCTTTGAACACAATTTGTTAAATTGCTGTTCCAATAAAGTCATATACACTCTGACCCTTTCAGTAATCATTCAATAAATGACAGGTTTTCAAAAAAAATTTTGTGCATTAAAAGTGTGTTCCAACAAAAAAAACAATGAATGTCAGTGGATCGACTGCTCGTTTTAAAAATAATATGATATTAAGAGATTCTGAAATTGGAAAAAATGTCAGATTATAAAAAAATTTCTTCTTTTTCAAATCTTTTATTCGGATTCAGTTGGAAAAAAACCTTTTATTGATTTTGATTTATGTGGAAATTGAAACTGAAAAAAGTAAAACAAAAGTTTTTTTTTTGTAATTTTTCTATTTCAGCAAATGTGGTAATTCTTACGAATTGTTTTCACATCATGCCTTCTATTTCCCATATAATTTTGAAACAAAATTTTTTTTATTCTGTTCCAATGAATCCCTAAATACTCAGACGGTTTCGTTAATCATTCGATAAAATATGGCTAACGGATGAAATCTCAAAATACTAGCCTCTCAAAGATTTTACGTCTAACTTTGACACGACTTTCAGGTTTTTATCGTTCTTTATGGCACATCTTTTTCAAAAAATAACTACATCTGGAAATAATGGGTACAGCAGCTAACCCCGGACTAAACTAAAGGAAACACCAATGCACAAAAATAAGTTTTGAAAATGTATTTTTTCGAAAACATACAAAACTTGAGAACACATTATTAGAAATTTTCTAGTTCAGAAATTATCAATCACTGTTTTGAAAATTTGTCAAACGTCTCGAGTTAGTTGAATGAATACATTAGTGGAAACTTTATTGTGTTTCAACACAAGTTTAGATTTTGGGGAATCTCAAGGCGGCGATATATGTGTAATTACCATAATTCAATTTCACTAGACTTTCAGAAGTACATACCCAAATTCGATCAATCATCTCCGATTGTAATAATTTTTCCACTTTTCTTTGAAGCAGGAAATAATGTTTCCAATTTTAAAAAAGCCGTTAAGATGACCATTCCTCAGAATTTATAGAATTCAGAAGTTTGGAATTGTATGGGGATTGGACGAATACCTTTGTCAGGTCGCTTCGGTTGATGAAGTTGACAAATAAAAGTAGCTTTATGAC
Organism: Caenorhabditis uteleia; assembly: GCA_963573275.1. Classification (NCBI taxonomy): domain Eukaryota; kingdom Metazoa; phylum Nematoda; class Chromadorea; order Rhabditida; family Rhabditidae; genus Caenorhabditis; species Caenorhabditis uteleia. The sequence goes on along the minus strand of OY752135.1, from coordinate 3,062,997 downwards.
ATATTTACTGAACTACCCTCTATAGCTGAGTATTGTAGTTACATTTTGCTGAAACCGAAATAATGAAAAAATTACTTTGAATGTTTCAATAGAAATATACTATGTTTTTTATGTCAGAATTTCAATTATAATTCAAAAAATTGTAAGTTTGACTGTTATATGTGCCGTTATGCTCAATTTCCTGCTTGTAACATTCAATTTGAAGTAGTATTACGAAGGTAATAAGTTAAACAGTATTGATAGTAAATTCAGATTTATTCGAAACAGAACATTCTTCACTTTTTAAACAGTATTGTATTATCACTGTAATGGAAATTGACACAAAAAATAATTTCAGAACTACGTTTCACTTTTACTTTTCCGTTTCAAACAGTATTCTAGTTTGTGAAGTTTTATCGCTGAGACGTTAAATGTGTAATACTTTATTTTGTCTAAAAGAAAAAAGTCAATTTCTTAAATAGCTCCAGAATTCGCAAATCAGAAACCTTTCAAATTTTTCAAGTATTTTTAGCCGGTTTCAGAAAGTTCCTGTATTGTAAGTACCATAATTTTCAGTTACTCAACTTTCCAATTTTTGAAAAGTAGCTGCTTTGAAAACTGTCGCCATTATCATTTTTATCACTTATTGTTTTCATATGTTCTCAGAAGGGTTATTGTTCATGTTCGACAAGTTCCTGAAAATTCTGACTTGAGAGCGGAGTAGACAAATACAAGAGCGTGATAAAACATTTTTATACTATCACTCTATTTTTACCATATTTTTTTGAAACGGAATATTAATTTCGTGTTTCAAAAACATTTGTTGTCCGTTTCAACTAATGTATGAATTAGTTTAAATTTTATATTTGATTGATAACTAATTGGGACAAATATCTCTGTAAATTTTCTGCTTGAACGCACATTGGCATAATGTAACGTTACAAAATATTTGAATTTTGAAAACGTGAACAATATCACACATTTTCAGACACTTCCAGATGTTTTGTGTTTCAGAGAAGCTAGTAGTTTCGAGAGATTTACTTTCCTACAATAAAACAAATGAAAAGCAAAGAAAAAATTAGTATCAACTGTTGTAATACCACCTATAATTTCATATTTTCTTAAAAACAGGATATTTTCATGTTTCAATCACAACATATAATTTCTAGTGGCTTTTCTAATTGTTATCTTAACAATCCTGATTTTACTTGATCTCGATACTTCCTTGCAACCTGGAAAGCTGGAAAGTATTCCTAACTATGATTGAGTATGAGTGAAATGAGACGGTAGCCGGCACGCACCTTCTGATATAATGAACTTCGAAATAAACCAAAACAAAAAAGGACTGATGAGAGTGGGATTCGAACCCACGCCCCCGAAGGGACTGGTGCCTTAAACCAGCGCCTTAGACCGCTCGGCCATCTCACCACTTGAAAACAGACACATTTATTAGCGTACACTTGCCCAGTGTAAAAAAAAGGGACACACATACACACCCCGGAAAACAACTAATCAGGTGAATTATGTTACTATTATCATTTTAACTATGATTCTTTACAGTTTCAAGAAAAAAATGAAACAGTGAAAAAATGTTCTTCCCAATTTTTTTTTAACAAAAAGGGTTTTGTCATGAATTCTTTTCTTTTACCGATAACGGTTTTTTTCAAGTTTGTATCACATCGAACTCCTCAGCTTGCCTTTTCAGCTTCAAATTTTATCGATTCCATGTGAACTATAAACTCCTGAAGCGTCAAATTAATCGGGTAACGCTCAATATTTATTTTTCAAAAGCTACCACACATTGTATCTATTGAACTTTTCAATTTTTATTATACATTAGGCACCCTTTCAGTCAGAACAAGGGTGGAATTTATGATATTTTCACACTTTCAAAGTATTATCATATCCGAAATATGAAACTTCATATTAATACAGGTTTTGCTTGAATACAGAAAAACACTCTACAATTTTGAAATTCCGCAGATGTCAGACAATCGAACAGTTGAAACAAAAAATGAGTATAATGAAAACATAAACTGCGTTCATCACAAGTCAAACATGTGAAACAGTGAAACAAAGTTAAGTTTCTTCATTGTATGAAACTATCCGATAAACTTAAAATCGACGAAACGGGCTGTCAAAACATCATCCACAGAATGCATAAAATACTTTCCGATAATAGGAGCATCTGGAACTGTATCAAAATGTTATCGAAAAGTGTATGAATCTCTATAAAATTCCTGTTTCCAAATAACTACTAGATTCGGATGGTTCTGTTGGTTACAATTCAACATCGATCCTAACTTCGAAAGAGCAAAACTATTATCAGGATGTCTGGTACTAAAACTATTTCTGTTTCTTTTACAAAATATGTTTTTATATGTCAACAACTTACTGATTACTTCTCTTCTCAATTCCATATTAAGTTCATATCAAAAAACTCGAGAGAATCTGAAACAGTTTCTTTCGGCTAGAATAGGCTTGAAAGAGGGTGTATTTTCAACATCAATTCGGTTTTGAAGGTAATTCAAAATGTGCTTTTTTTGCCGGTTTCAGAAGCACTATGAATTCCATTCCTGTTTTAGTCGTATCAATTCATCAAGTTCTCTCAATAGTTGTCATCTTTTTGCAATGTTTGAAATTCTCTTTGAGTATCGGGCTTCTATTGAATGAATTTTGGTCATCATCACTTTGAGTTGAGCACTTTCAATATATCCAAACAATGAAACTGTAACTAACATCCGTTTGTAAACAATTTGTGGGTGTCAGTATAGGTAAACATCAAACCTTTGTTGAAAATCTGTTCGACAAAAAGTATTCAAATTATATCGTTTCTTGTACCACTGCGTTCAGCTAACTTATTTTACTGAAACATAATTATTTGTTTTCAGTTTCAACAAAACTATACGTATTACCTCTTCTAGATTTGATTGAAAAACATTTCTCATAGTTATGCCAATATAGAAAAAAATAAATGGATTTTCCCACTTAATTTCTTTTACTGTTTCAATTTAAAGCCAAGTATTTTGGAATATATCTATAATTCTCAATTGTTTTGGGTTACAAAAAAAGTTATATTTTAAGGAAACCATAGAGCTCTTAACCGATTCAGCCTTTCAAAAAAACTGCACTGGAACCCCTAGATCGATCAAAACTTCTGATATACATCGCTATATCCATAGTTTTTTGAAACGGTATATACATTTCCAGTTTCAACAAAACTATACTAGATGATGTTCATAAAACCATCAATTCCAAATTATTCAGTGATCGAATAATGCATCAAAATGAGCCTCAAAACCCCACAACTTATATTTTTTCTTTTTTCGGCGAAAGTATGAAACTTGATAACTGCACATTGAAAGAATTTTATTTCAATTCTGAATTTAGTATCTTCTCGGGAGAACTACGAATCGTAACTATACCTGAATATTACTGATAAATTTTTATTGAAACAGAATCCTAATCTTCGAATGCTTTAGTATGTAATGGATTGATAGTATGCACGTTCTTACAACAAGCTTAGGAGTTATTTGTAAGAGCTGCATTTGTAAAGACAACATACTATTATCCGAAAACCGGTACGAGATTTTTTTTTTAAACAGAATATTTTTTTCTCAGTTTCAACAATTTTAAATATATTTTCGGTGAATTCAGTGAGTAATCGTTCACTCAATTTGGTAGTATGTATATTTTCAAAATATTTTCCCTGAAACAGAATATTCATTCCATGTTTCAACGAAAATATAAAATGATTTTAACATTTCAGGCAACGATTATAAAACTGAATCTAACTTGATAACAACAAAAGCCGTTTAATGAAAAATATTTCAGTTTCAGGAGTATCCTACATACTTGTTCCTTTTTTTGGATGGTAGTGCAGCAAAGCTATTCCAATTAAATGACCATTTTACAAGTTCGAAGACAAAGAGTACGTCTGTTCGAATGGTTTGTGTTTCAGAAAAGCTAATAGAGATTGATGGGTCAAGTTTCACAATTTACCAATGGTACAATTTTACTTTAAAAATATTTGCCAAACATGAATTTTTTGAATAACTGTTCACTTTGTTTCTGTTTCAATTAAAACATATGTGTTTTTGATATTGAATACCAAGTAATTCGTTTTTTTATGAGGTAGTGTTTCTGAAGAAAAATAGAGTACAAACAGGCAACAGTTTCAAAGTTGTGACTTATTGAATATCTAGAAACGGTGAATTGTTCGAAAAGAACACGTGATTTATGTTGAATCGAGATAATTGATGAGATTCAGTTGATTTTAAATGATATCGAGCGATTCACTACAATATTTGTGATACTAGCAGTAAGAAACACGCCATGAAAGAGAAAACATCATCGAAGATAGCCAGAAGTTGTCCAACCTGGAACAAGAAAGGTCTAACAAGGTGGTTGAGCAATTGACACGATAAGCAACGAACTGCGTGTCTATTCATGTTGAAACAAATAATATTACTTTGAAACATAAAAATAAATAAAGATAATTCAAGAGAAAAGACACCAAACCTATAGTTTGTGGGCAAACCTACTTGATCTTTGGTACTGAGTTCCTCATCGCCCAGCTGGATTCATTTTCGCATTGAAACGAAGTATAATTTCTTCCGGTTTCGAAAAAGTTTTTCGACTATTTGTCACGAAAACTGCTGTAACATGGCAAAAAACGGTTTAGAAAAGTCAGTATTTTCTTCCGTTCTTTTCTTCAGCAAGATTGGAAAGTTGGATGGAAAGCATCTCGAATTCGCTTGACAATATAGCCCAATCATTTCTGTGTCATCGGATTTTGATTACACATTTTCCTGAAACAGAAACACACTTTTCATGTTTCAACAAAACCGTACCATTTATATTTTGTTTTGATGATCGTTGGATAAATCATAGATTTTTATCAACAAGCTGAACCACTAATCAACAATCGATTTTCAACTACCATAAAATTTAGGTTTATTTTACTGTTTTTTAAAAAGATCAAAATTATTAACCATTTATTCGTGATGATATGTATTCAATACTTATTGACAAAAAATATGAATTTCATAAATGCAAAATAAATCGAATAATTTTTTTCCAAAATGTTTTTTTCAGTTTCAATTTCATTTTGAAAACATCACATTTTTTACCATTTAATAATCGCTATTGACCCCGATCTGGAAAAGGTTATGCATAGATTGGAAAAAAAGTGAACACTTTCGAGTTAATTCTGGTGATACAGGAAGTACAATTTGGCTCATCTCTCCTTCTAGCGACCAAATATTGACGTTTCAACAAATTTTGCAGTTTCATAGTTGTGAATAGTAGCATTTATGACTATAATCAGTACTGGGTAATCAAAGTCTAGAATGAAAACGTCTTTTTTGATTTATTTCACAACACAGGCAAACTACCAATGACTTCGGGTGATATTCTCATTTTCTAGTTTTCAAAAAACCGACATTTTTAGAAGGTGTCAACAGGAATATGTTGTTCCTGACTTATATCCCTCCAAGATTCTATACGCTCCCTATTTTCATTTTACCACCAAGAAACTTGTCACTGTTTCAGATACTTGTCAACTACTTCACACTATTTCGATTAACTGATAACGGACATAAATATGTAAGTTGCCTTTTTTCAACTAAAATATTCTGATCTCCCAAAAAAGTGATCTGCTTTCGATTGGTCCGTTCAGACTTGATCAATGAGTCATTGAATTCAAAAGTGTTAAAGGACACACTTTTTTGACAGTTTCAACAGGATTGAATATTTACTTTTTGTTGAATGTACCTCACTGTGATACCAGTGTAAGTTATTCAGGTGAAAAACTTTTTTTAACGCTATTTTACTATTTCAAACAGTTTTCAAGCCGGTGGAGATTTTCAGATCAGTAGTCAGATCTTTGATTTATGACCAAATTTTTTCAAGTTTTGGTGCAGATTCAAAAATTAGTAGTGTTTGTTCCATGTTTCAACAAACCTATATAATTTCGTTTTTACGGAAAGTTTGGTTTTTCTGCTTCTTTACGAACTCATTATTCAGATTCACTATCCTTCAATTTCGTAATAGAAACATCATCAAAATTTTTTTGTCAGTTTTGCCATTTTCTTGAGTATCCAACTCAAAACTGTAGACTTGATCGAACGCAGTCCTGGACTAATTCATGAAACTTTCGAGTTCCTTTACTTTGGGGATACAAAGAACAAAATGTGGCTTTCACAGACCGAATCAATTGTGTCATTATTTTCCAGTTTCAGAGTTTTTACATTATCTATTTCTTGTTTGAGCAAACTACTCTATCGTTGTCTGAAAATTGTCTTGTTTGTCTTCATTGATGAAATTTTTTTTCAAAAATTATATTTTAACAGTTGTCCAATAACATTACGCTACTTTGGTGATTTAATAAATATTCAACGTTGTTGAATGCATGACGATACTATCAAATATTTAGAAAACTATTTTTCTTCCGTTTCAAAAAAATTATGAATTTTCTGGTGAATTGGTATATTCAGTGAATGATTCTCAACCTTTTCGGTCGTTTAGTTGGTCAAGTTGATAAATGACAGTAATTCTATTACAACCCCACAGAACTATAATCATAACTGAATAATGTAATTAAAATTTTTTTGAAACAGAAATCATGAAAGTATTGTGGTAGCTTGTCCAAACGGACTCGAAATTTGTCACATGTTGAGAACTTTAGATATTTCAGTCGAGATCACTAAACAAGAATCGATATTTATTTTCAGGCAGACGCTTTCAAATGCAAGTTGAAACCGGAAATCATGCTTCTGTTTCAGTGTGCAGTTGATAATTTTTCAAAGTAAAAAAGGGAAAAAGATTATTGAAAACCAGGGTTCTAGAACAAGTATGAGTTTACTGTGAAACACAAAAAATATATGATTCAACAAAAATATGTTGTTGTCAATAATGTTACATGTGTTCGATCTTCATTGGAAATCGAATCCTCCAATTCTAATAACAATAAATCAGTTTCTTGAAACAGTTTTCATCGATACCTAAAAAATATTTGTGTTTCTTCGTGGTTCAATACTTTCACACTGTTTTTCTATTGGTTGATAATTGAAAATGTTTTTAAAAAATTACTGTTTCATGGAAACATATTTTCTTGAAACGTTTTTCACAACTCAGTAATGATCCTTGCTTTTCCGGCCTGAATCTTGTAATTTTTCGAATCAAAAAACGCCATAATTATAATAGAACTTTTTATGAAAATTTCAAATAATGAGAAAAAATATAAGATCATCCTTTCAGAATTATATGCTCAAATATGAATTTTTTCATGAATATTCACAGTCAAAAAAAACTTTATTGCAGTTCCAATTCAATTTCAAAACTAAAATATTTGTTTCACTCGATAATCTCGATTTAACCTCAGAAAGCTAGTGTGTTCTATACTTTTTGAGCACTATATTCTCATTTTTCAAAAAAAAGTAACCGAATCGTCTAAAAAATGATAACAGTTATCACACGTTTTTGAAACTTAATTAGAGATTACAGAGAGAAGAATCGAATGGCAACTAATAATGATGAGTATGAATAACTTGTTATTGGAACAGATTATTTTTTGCCTTGAATGTTTTGATATAAACATATCAGATATTAGGAAAAGCGTGGTCGTTTCCTTTTTCACACAACTCAAATCATCTTATGATGTGAAAAAAGACTAGTTCGTTTCCCTTACCTTCTCCAACAAATGTATAGCAGAATCAAGCAATCTAGCGTCATTCTCCGTATATATTTTTCTTAAAACTGACATATTTTGCACATTTCAACAAAATTATTCATAGCTCCAACGCTTCATATCAGCGGCTATTTTGAAAAAATAATCACAGTTTCAATTGTGGCTTGAATGTTTATACGTGATTTTCGACTGATAATGCTGCTAAAACTTCCAGAAGTAAAACTTCTAAATTGTTCATTTTCATAATTTCACAATTTCAATTAAAGTTCGAAATCAATGAATACAGTTTTTTTCCAATAATTGAGCTTTGAGGTGAATTGAATGATTCAGTTTTCGATTGATTAACCGCAAGTGGTTAGTAAGAAACAAAAGGCTCAGCTGATTACTAACTTTTTCATACTAATTCTCATTTTTGGAACAAGGCTCACACAATCAAACCTTATTGTTTTATTCAGAAAAGAATACCCACTTTCTCTGGCATTGAAACTTATCCGTTTGTCCAAATTAATACACATTTTGCAGTTTCAGCCGAAAACTATAATAAATTTTTGATGAAGATGAATCACAAAAGAAAAAAAAAAGTTACATGAGTTTCTCAAAACAGTGAAATGTTTTTATCTCGGTGATAAAGCATCAAGATTTTCTCAGTGTTGAGACAAAACTTTTTTGTCAGTTTCAACCTTGCCACAATTTTTATAATATAAAATTTCTTTGCTGATTGTCCTTGCGATTAAGAAACTTGTTCATGAACATGAATGCATTTTAAATTAACAATCGTCCATTTGGGTTTCTTTTCCAGTTTCAGGCTCTTATCAAATGGTGTTACATTATAGTGCTTCTTACTTGACATTCATTTCCATATCCATCATTTTTATGAACATTCGAAGCACGGTTCGAAGTTCAATCCCATGAAATGCAGAAATTTTTTTTGATCAATACAAAGATAATATTTTTGAAGATATCGTAAAATTAGTATACTCTGATTTTGGTTAAAGTAGTTTTCAAATTTGTCCCTCAAAAAACAGCCGGACTACAGTAATATTCAATCACTATAAATACTTTGTAATTGAAACATAATTTTTCGAATGTTTCAATAAAAGTATATACTGCTTTTTTATTTCATATCAGACAGTATGCGACGTATATCTCGTATATCTTACTTTTTCACTATCGCAAGATACTATGATGTTCAAAATAATAAATATTTTCAGATTTATCTTTCAAAAGAACCACGATAGTATTAATATTTTTTTAAAAGGATTTTTCCACTGTTTTCAATTCTCTTGAAACAGAAAAGTTTTGCATGCATTATGATTCTTGATTAACTTGAGGAGAAGAACTCTCTTTGAAACATTTTTTTTCAATTTTTTCAAAAATATCACATATTTTTATGAACACAACTTGTGATATTCCACCTATTTGTGAGTACTGATAGGATAGAACGGTTCCAGCAGTTCTCAATTGAGTCCTATGTGATTCAGGAGAACAATACTATAGTTTTACCAAAAAAATCGTCATTGATCCACAGACGCTTATAAAAAGCACCATATTTCCCGGAAACATAAATTTTTTATGTCAGTTTCTTTACTAAGTATGTATACTTTATTGGTTTTTTGTTAGTGTTTGGGCAAAACTTTTTTCAGTTACAACCTTACCGCAAGTTTGAAATATTAAACTTTTGTGTTAATTGTTCTTGCATTCAAGAATCTTATACATACATATATAAACGAATTGAAAAACAACGATAATTTTTGTTTTTTTTTTCGGTATCAGACATTGATCAAATGCTGTTTTTAAAATTAAAATTATTGTACTTGTTCCCTAGAATTTAATTCCACTTACTATTAGACTGTTAAAGTTAAGAATGCTAATTTTTTCTAAGTTATATGTATTTCTCATAACACGCCTGCTAAGATCAATAACTCCGATGTTATTCTCATTTTCAAGATTTCTTGAAACATAAAAGTTTTACATGTTTTATGATTCCTACACCAACAGTCCAGTGATCTTTGAAACAAGTTCATTTTTCAGAAAATCTCTCTTTTTTTTCGAACTTTTCTCTGTTTCTACGCTGTTTTGTAGTGTTCCAGTTGACGGCTCCAGTAGTTTACATATGACTACTCTGTTATTTTTGAGAACACAACCAGTAGGTTTGAACGAAGATGAAAGAGGTACTCCGATCGGTCGTTGATGTCTGTCCAGTGCATCGTATCCATTTTAAACTGCAAATTTTATACGCCAGTTTCAATAGGTAATGACGAATTTGCATTAAAATTATGTGATGTTCGAATCGAAAAGAGTCACACATTTTTTTGTCACACATTTTGCAATACTAACTTTCTTTTTATGTTTCAAGTTTCTGTCAAATATCAAGAAATAGGTAGGTATTAATATTGAAAAATGATTGACATCTTTCTACTGCTCGTTGTGTCAATTTTCCTTCAAGATAAGATTGAGATAAGATTGAGATTCGAGAGTTTCAATCAGTACCATTTTTCGTGGCATAACGTTTTGATTTCACATTCTCCTGAAACAGAATTATTTTCCGTGTTTCAACAAAACCGAATTTTTCATACTTTATATTGATAATTGTTGGATGAATCATTACCTCATTGAAGAAACAAAAAGGTTTTTTCTTAATATGGACAAAGTAATTTGAACTTTTTTTACTGTTTCAAAATCAAAAATAATTGCTGTCCACTTAAGCATAATGATGTCGTATAAGAACCGATCGTCTAAAAAACTTCATTAGTTTGTTGATCAAATAATTTTTTTGAAACGTTTTTGTCAGTTTCAAAATTATCTCAAAATCCATGTATAAATATTTTCCGATTATATAATTTGCCTCAAACACGGGACTACTCATAAAAACACTACAAAAAACCGAAATACTCAATGCTTTATTTTTCCGACGATCAAGGAAATAAAACTAAGCTCGTATATCTTTCTAGATACCGGAGAGATAATTTGACACTTTTCCAGTTTCAACGTGTCATCAGGTACTATTATATATTGTTGCTCCTTACTGGGCGATGAACACTACTGGGTGACTCTTTTGACATTCGATTTTTTTTCTGGTCTGATTTTCTTGTTTTGAAATTCGAAAAAGTGTGTTTCAATAAATAATCAAAATGAGAAAAATAATTCATTTTTTACTGCTATTATGCTTTGAGAAAGGATAACGTCTCTCTTTTGAAACAGAATACTATATTTTTTCAAGTTTCAACAAATGTATGTAATTTCTAAATGAATTGGAAAACTGTTCCTCCCTCCGATCAGTCTGGTCGGTTGATAAACTCATTTAAATTAGGCAACTAATGAAATCCATTTACAGTGAAAGCTGTTAACTTAACGAATTCGTCATTTTGGCGATACTAGATACAAACTTTGGATTTTTAAAATCAATTTTCGCTGATGGACTTCTCAATTAATTTCATTTTTTTCCAGTTTCATGGTTTGGCATTAGTGTTTGATATTCATGTGCATTACTCGGGAAATGTGCTGGGACATTTAACACTTGACAATATTCCTTCCGGGTCTGCACTAATTCTGGATGACCCTGTTTTATAAGATAAAAGAAATGTGTTACAATTTTGATACAACTTTACATAACTTCACTAAGCACTGTGAGATCGCAACTCAGGAAGACAAGAAGTTAACATTGAAAAATGCACCATCAATGTTATTTTATTGTTAGACTAGAGTTATCACAATTCTTTGAAGCAGTAAACATTTTTTTCCAGGTTCAACAGAAACATGTGGTTTCTAAGTGAATCGAGCATTTGGTTTCTATATCTTTTCTACCTTCAATGCCAAATATAACTGATAACTTGCTACAGAATACTTTCTTATTGAATGTTTCAATAGAAATATATCATTCCTTATTATCTCACATCAATTGTTAGAAATACCGTGTTCATTTCACATAACTCAAAAACCATGCTATGATGTAAAAATGATCAATTCGTTGCATTTATATTTATTGACAAACGCCAGAAACAAACAATCTCTTTGGCGTCATTTTCAGTCTACAACTTTCTAGAAACCGATATTTTTTGTATAACCATCGAATTACCATGAAAGCTGTGATTATTAGTGTTTTCATGGGACGTCAAGAGTTTACAAGAACTTTTACGGTTTCAGACAGTTTTCAAGTATCTCGTACTATGTTTATCTATTGATCTTGCGTAAGCTACATAGTAGTTCATCTTAACAAACATCTTGATCAAATTCTTATGCCACTAGTTTTGAGACGGAAAGATATGGCATAAACTTGTTTCATCTAGTTTCAAAAAAAATTTGTCCAACTGAATAATGATTGTTGTAAAGAACAACTTTCATCTCTGAAACAAAACATTTTTTGTTCTTTCAACAAAAGTGTATAATCATTTTTCGTTGACCCTGCCTTCAATGATAGTTTGATTATTTTACCTCCCTCTCTTACTTCACCGTTTCAGGAAGTATTCAACTATGTGTAGAATTTTTATGAAACTGATCTTGTATTCATCTGCGATGCACATTTCCCAAAACTGTCGACAAGTTTTTTCTGAAGTTATTCATTATTCTCACTGCTTCATCTATTTTTTCCGTTTCAGAAAGATTAGGTATTTGATACGTTTATTGTTTGGCAGTGTCATCTTTGAAGAAGGAACCAAAATTGTTGCTTTGAGTAAAAGTTCGAGAGTAGTCAACATCATCATTAAGTTTTATCACTCATAGTTTTCATACTTTATATGAATCAGATAATTATCCGTATTTCGCGAGTGCCCTACTAATAGTATTCTAGATCTAGAATTCAAAATTATCATTTCCTTCCATACCAATACTTTAAACATATTTTTTTGAAACAGGGTTTATTTTCTTGGTTTCAACACAACCATATAACTTTTTATTCATAGAATAAATTGTTCTAATCTGAAAACTTTCTTCGAAGTATCACATTTATTTCAGTTTCAACCAACTGGTGTATTTACTTTTTGCTGAATATTTATAATCGCGAGGTAATCTTCCATCTTTCAGCAAGCTTTCAAAATATATCTACTTCAAATTGGCCAAATAATACTTGGGTTGAACCATTTACAGGAATTAGTTCAGTTTCATTGATTGTATAAATTTTTAAAATGTTCGACATGTTGATACATCCTGATGTAGTTTCGTAATTTTTTATTAAATTGTTCGAATGCTATAATTGAACGTTTTTAATGTTTGAGTTTTTCTTTACAAGCCTTATCAATAATTTGCGTCTTGAATGAGTTTAATGTTTTGCATAAAATTCAGCATATTTAGAAAAATTGAAAATATTCACAAAATCACATTATGAGCTAATATCACTGGTTTGGTATTCTTTTATTTTCCCACGATGGACGGATGAATATCTTGAACTAACATCGAAAGTTAATTTGATTTTCTTGAAGAAGTTATTTTTTTCCAATTTTCGATTTTTGCATCTATTCCAGTTTCAGACTCTCATCAAGTGGCCTTAAATAATAAAAATAATTTTTACAGCTTCAACAAAAACATATGTCAACTTTGGGTGATTTGATTGATTGTTCCAATCTACGATCCCTTCGCCTAATGAAGTTAACTATATATTGATGATGGTACTTTTTTTAAAACTGACTTCGTGATGTCATTCAGACTACAGCCATAGCCAATTACAACTTTTCACGAAAAGTTGAAACAGAATTTTTTGAATGTTTCAATATTCATATATACCGCGTTACTGTGCCTGATCAAATATTAAGGGTACAATATCCGTTTCATTTTTTCACTGATTACAGATACTATCTATGATGGCTAGAATGTTCATATTTTTAAGAAATAATCCTCCAAGAATTCAAAAACTAATACGTTTCAAATTTTTCTCGCTTTCTGATTTTCTTGAAACATAAAAATTTTGTATTATACATAATTATTGAAATGTTCTGTTTACGGGTCTACCTATGAGTACAACAGTAGGTTTACTAAAAAGATGCGGATAGTGAACTCTGATTGACTACAGATGTTTGTCCATTATGAATTACTTATTTGAAACAGAAACATTTTTTACAGTTTCAAATATATATAATCATTTTTTGGTAGTTATAGATAATCACTAATATGTCCAGGGATCATGTGATGTTTGAATCGATCAGCTCAATTTTTTGGAATCGTGATAACTGAAATGTTCCTAGTTTTGCTTTTCAGTTTCAAACATATGTCTAGTATTAGATGTTTTTCGAGCCATTGTTAATATTGACTATCACCATAAAAGGACTTTCCGAAAAAACCGAAACACAAAATAAATGTGTTTCATCGGATGACAAATATCTTTCTGCTATTTTTTTATGACAATGAACCTTCGATGAGGAGAATTTAGTGGAGCGTGTTATGCGTAACTGGCACTCTTGTGATATATTCAAATCAAATCGCCTCACTTTTTTGAAACAGAGCTTCAACTTTCCAGTTTCAACATAAATATGTGACTTACTGAATTGACAGATTGTTTTAAATATCGTATCAAGTCTTTCATTGGTGAATTTGATACATATCAACTTCTGCATGGCATTTGTTATGCTTTCAATATTACAACTATAGCAGAAAACAGACATTTTCTTATTTATTGAAACGCAAAGATTTTGTATGTTCCAAGGAATCATGTAATAGATTTTATGCACCATGAAGTATTCTTTCGGGCAAGTATATTTGTGACTTCTCACTAATGAAAGATGATTGTTACTTGTAGAAAACGTATTTTACCTAGTGAGATGATCTAACGAGCCTCCTTCTTTTCATTTCTTTGATACCGAGATTTCGCATGTTTCAACAAAATTACATGAAAGTAAGCTTTGTTCATCAAACATTCTATAGTCGGCATTTCATGATGCGATAATCTAAAATCTCTAAAAATTGGCTCTGCAATGTTTTAAGAAAATGTTTAAAAAATACATTTTTACGGTTCCACATAGTTTTCGACTATTTCGTACTATTTATTTAAGTCAGCTAATATTTTTTAATGTTTCAATATAAACAAAAGAAAAATTTTTATGCATCATCAAACGTTAGTAAGGCCAACTATACATACTTGTAACTATTCACTTCCACTCCGCCTAGAAACTTGATGACACTTTATTTTAGGAAGAATTATATTGTCTGGTGAGATGATGTAACAAGATTGATTTTGTTGAAACCGAGATTTTTCGCATGTTTCAAGATAAGTATGTAATGACTAACTGTTATCTATGAAACATTCTGTGCGCGATATGATTTCCCCTAACCAAAAAAACCATTCTGAAAGTTATGACGATAAGTTTTTCACAAATATCAAAAGATACTTTTTTCTGTTGTCCGTGTATAGGCTGGTGATAAAGCTCTTCAATAAACATGAAATGATATTATTTTCACCCGTTTTGAGATGAAAAATATTGCCACAAACAATTGATTTCTCCCGTCTAAATGAGTTCAAAGTGGAACACTGAAAATGATAGAGAGAGAATTATTTTTACAGTTTCAACAAGATTTCAAAATCATTTTCTGTCAGAGATACAACAATCAGCGGTCAAATGAGAATGATGATGATTTGATAACTTTTTTCGAATCTTCATCTATATCACCGTTTCAAACAATGCACAAAAGATTTCACGGTAAACTGTTTCTTTGGTAAGTCGCAAAGCATGATCGTACCATTTCATATGTTGTTGAGACGATCACATTCTCTTCTTCTGCTAACTTTTGCAGTTTCTGCGCATATTTGTAGCCTAGAAACAACACGAACGCTTTGATCAGCTAATACAACACAGAAAAAAATCAGACTTTCCAAAATATTTCAACTATCTTTTTAATGGTAACACTTTCATAATTTCAGTGGCAGGATATACTTGGAAAACAGTGTTCAATACCTCCTCTCGGTTTCTCAGAAATTCTGAACTTATGCAGTTTCAGAGTAGACGAATCAGAACGCAAACAGTTTTTTTCATCAGTCATTAGATCATTATCGACAATATTCATACTACAATTCATGAATTGAGTCAAAAATATTTTAATAGATTATTATATATTTTTATGTCGCTACTTGTACCATATTTTATTGAAACCGAATATTAATTATACGTTTCAACGAAACTACATAAATGGTAGTTGATTGAATAAATTGTTCCTGGTGGTCTAAAAAATTGATAGCTTCTTTAAAAAAAGTTCTGGTCAATAATGAATCTGAATTTTTGTTTTATATTGATCACTAAGTTGTATCCTTAACCATTAGCTTTTCTGAATAGTCTTGATCTGTTTCAAATAGTTCGACTCAGCTTGAAAAAATCAATTTTTTTTCTGTTTCAAAAAAGTGTCAAATAACAAAGAATCATTCAATTATAAGTTTTTTTGAGCATATTTAATTTTCGAAACAGTGCTTTATACGTTTTGAAAATGTTCTCTTCAGTTTCAGAAATATGTCAAAAGTTTTCAAAAAGCTTCGAAATTGATAATTGTGGTTGAATGGAAATTAAATGTTCTAAAGAAAATATATCATGCTTTAATTATTCGTGAAAGTTTTTTTTATTTCTCATGATATTTGATATGAAATCATATTTTCAAAATTCCAAGTTTCAATCTTTTCGCCTATCAACCAATTTGATTTGTCTCAACAGACTTATCAAGTATATTTCCCAGTTTCACACATTTTTGAATCATTTTTCTTGCTGTTTCCGGTTCTCTCTATTGCAAGATTTGTTTCAGCTTTCATAAAACCGTATAGATAATCAACTATTGTCCATTTCACCTCAACTATTCGTTTTCACAGTTATTTGAAACAGATAATGTTTGTGTTCAAGGAAGAATTTCCATTCAAGAATTGAGTATAAAAACATTATTGCAGTATTATTTATTTCCATACCAATACATTCATGTATCATGTTTGTTTGAAACAGATGACAAATTTCATGTTTCAACAAATTTATACAAATTACTTTTCATTGAAGAAAATGTTCAGTGAATCTTAAAAATGGGAAAATTTCTAATAAAAGATTTTTTCCAGCCTTTGCAGTTTTCAGTTCAAAAAACCCTGGTAGTGCTCTACATTCTTCCGACTGAAAAAGAAAAGTGTTCCTTAATTGTAACTACAACAATTCATAACAGTTTCTCATTTCTTTGAAACAGAACATTTGTTGTCAGTTTCAACAAACATGTATATTTATATTTTGTCCAACATTGATCATTAAGTTGTAGGGCTAACATCTGCTTTTTCAGCAAACTTTGAATTTCAGCATCTATTTCAAATAGTTATCTTACACTCAATTAGGAAAAAATGATAACTTTTTCTGTTTCAATTTGTTAACAGATATCAGAAACTCATCGCATAAATTATTCCATTTCCATTTCGTTTTTCAAAAAGTTTTTCAGAAATGATCAGCATTACCTCATAAAATACTTTCCAGTTTCAGAATTTTATCAGATATTTTTCAAAAACTATGAAATCGTTACAACTGCTGTGGATTGTTCAAAGAATGCTCGTGATAAAAATATATAATTTCTCCCAATTTTTTATGATATTTGATATATGGTTCATTGATAATCCAACTGAAAGTTTTCAGCTTTGTCTAAAAAAATTAGTTCATTTCGGAACGATAATCAGTAAACCTATAAAAATATAATATTGTTAAGAACAGAGTAAAATATACTCTGCTTTGAAACATTCATAACACT
Source organism: Caenorhabditis uteleia (assembly GCA_963573275.1). Classification (NCBI taxonomy): domain Eukaryota; kingdom Metazoa; phylum Nematoda; class Chromadorea; order Rhabditida; family Rhabditidae; genus Caenorhabditis; species Caenorhabditis uteleia. The sequence continues at coordinate 3,045,653 of OY752135.1, read as the reverse complement.
ACACTGATAAATACTGATACTGATAAAATATAGATTCGGAAATCAACTTATCAATGTACTCTTCGATATATTCAGTTATTCAATAACTGAGAAACTGAAAAAAAAAATACTATTCCTCATGTCAGAACATAACATGTTCTTTTTTTTTAGCAAAGTTATTCCATAATGTCAACGAGAATAGTCAAATGCCCTCCAGACTATTCCTTACTTTGAAACAGAGAAGTATACGGATGTTGAAGAAACTGCGTGACACAATTTTCCCATGTTTTAAAATGCCTCCGCAACAGGAATTTTTAAGTTACTACACTTAATTTATCAATATCGTTTCTCAAAGAAAATTCAGAAGTTTTGATGGGGGATTTCATGTCATAATAACTCAATCAACGACTAAACTTTCAACCAGCTTGAAAAACTTGTCGATTATTTTTACATTTATTTTTCTTTCATTGAAAATACTAAGTTATCAAATTTTTTCATATGCCAATTCAGTTCTTGTTTTCTTGAAACATAAAATTCAACTGAAGTCAGTTAGGTCTTTCAAACAATCAAATGGTGATTGCTTTCAGTAGAGGGCTCTGAGTGATTTCATGCAAAAAAATTATTGTTTCAAAAAATGTTATTTTTAATTGTAAACATTCCATGAATGATAATTCTCTACCATCCCATTCTCCCATTTCTCGTATAGTTCCGGTATATCGATCATTTGTGATTTTTTCAGTTTCAATTACTTTTTGAAGTGACAGTATGACGCATGTTTGGTAATTCTTCGTTATCGCCCTCGGAGAGATTATTTTCATTTTCCAAGTCTCAAATTTTTTGATGCCATCAATAAAGCATCACTATCAGTTATATTATATGCTATCGAAACTTTTCATCCTGCATTTATTCTGTTTCAATTAATGGCCAAGTACAATGCGATTTTCTGGAAAACGTTTCTTCTATCTTGTCACGTACAGTAGTGGCCATAAGTCTATTGAATATACTGGTTTTCAGTGTATTTTGCCTAGAATTGAGCCTTCAGTGCCGGAATTCAAGCACTGCATGAACCAAACTGATATTGAAAGTGTAAAGTACTTGTATTCACTTACTCAAAAAAATTTTACTATGAATTTTCAACCACCACAATTTAATGTACATGCAGTACATCACTGGCCCGCTTTTCGGAATTCGACAAAAAATGTGAAAATATAATTTTTTTGAAAAACTCGGAAAACCAAATTGGGATATTTTTTGAAACATGTTAACTCAGTGGTTGAATCTTAGCTTAAATAGTCTATTGCAAAGCTAGATATGTGAAGAAACAAAAAATTTCATAAAGTACCACCCACAAAGATGTATGTACATTGAATTGTGGTGGTTGAAAATTCGTAGTGAACATTCTTTTGAGTAAGTGAATACAAGTACTTTACACTTTCAATATCAGTTTGGTTCATGTAGTGCTTGAATTCCGGCACTGAAGGCTCAATTCTAGGCAAAATACACTGAAAACCAGTATATTCAATAGACTTATGGCCACTACTGTACAAGTACAATTCGAATCTTCAATAAAGTAGATATTAGAGTAGTTTTGGGGAAGAAACATATATTTACCGTTTCAATCAGACGTCATAATTAGATTGAGTCGTATTTTAACATTGAAAAAAAAGTTGGTATTGCACTATAAACTGGTTTAGATTAAAAAAAGATAGTTTCTAACAATTTTGTGATTCAATGAGAAACAGAGTTTCGCTAGAGCGCACTTCCACCTTCATAAAAATTATAATATATAGGTTATCATGTCGATATTCTGTTTTTCCAAAGGCATAATTCTACATTGTTTCACATTGAATGCTAGTTTTCAGCACATAATAATTGCATGGCATGGAGTATCAAAAGTTCACATTTCCAAAATATTGAGCAACTTTGATACTGAAAAATTATCTAATTATTTTCTGTTTCTGTAAACATATGATGAGATAAACTTTTATGGCAATCGATTGACCGTTCCAACAGTCTCTATCTGTTCTTTTGCTTTTAAATTTTCAACCGGCAATGACGAAAATTTCATAATTATTGAGACAATCTAAAACGCAGTACTAGTCGTTGTTTCAAATATTTTAGATTATCGAAGGCTTTGAAACGGGGAAGTATACTAGGTTTTGAAAACAATTAGGAATTTCCGAATCATTAAAAATTCCTGTTTCAGCAAAGTATAAACCACTTTTAGTAACATTTGTAAGCACTATCAAATCAGTCCTGATTGATGAAATGAAAACTGCAATTGGAATGAATGATAATAATTTTCGGATGATTTCCAGTTTCTTGACAACATGACTTTTTAAAATATAATTTCTATCATTCACTTCGGTAGTTGTGTTTCCTAAAGATGAAGTTTTTTTCCCGGTTTCAATGAACCTACGATTCCCAGTCGTCCCGTGAGTCGTCAGTTTTTTTGCTCAAGTTTTCGTTTCACAATTTTCTCAAACTTTGATCAACTTGAGAAAGTATTGAGCACAAATGTTTATTCTATCATTTATTGGGCCATTGCTTTCACTTCTCCTATTTTCTCGAAACAGAATATTTCGTTTACAGTTTCAACATACTAATGTCTTCTCCGATTCATTTGATTTTTTGTTTCATCGCAAATCCCTGATGGTACTTCTCATGTTCCTCTTTTTCAAATGTTCTGTCTGTTTCAGTTTCAAAAGAGTAATAACTGTATGAAGATGATAATGAAAACTTTTTCAAATCATTCTCAAAATGATTGTTCGTAGTTTCAAGACAATACATAAAACACGGACAGTACTAGTCACTGTTTCATTCTTTCCAGAAAATGGCAAACTTTGAAACGGGAAAACATACAAGGTTTTGAAAAAAACCGCATTTCCAATATTTTTTTGTGTTTCGGAAAAGTGATGAAGTTTGGAAGTTTCTCACTATTACAGTTCGTACATGGAGTTCATTACAAAAATGTGGTTATATTTCTTGAAGCTAGAAACGGCGGCGAACGATTTCAGACATAACTTCTGAAAAATGTTGAATTAGCCGAAAAATAAATCAATGAAGACAAATATTTCCTACTCACAAGTTCCTTCTGTGAAGCATTAATAAATGACTGTTTCAGCAAACATGTAAATCACCTTTAATAGTATTTGTAAGCAGTATATAGTCTTTTCTAACAAAAGAAATGAAAACTGCACTTGAAATGAATAATAATGATGCTTGAATGATTCCCAGTTTCTTGAAAACATGGCGTTTTTATTTCCTTTTTTTCAAACACTCCGGGAGTTGTATTTTCAACAAATAAAGTTGTCTTTCCGCTTTCAGACAACCCACAAATAACCAGTAGTCATCAAACCATTCGTTCTTTGTACAAATTTCGAATTCAAAAATTTTCTCGAACTTTGGTCACCTTGGGGGAAGTCTAGAGAATTAATCTGTATTCTATCATTGTTTGGAACATCGCTTTCAGTTTCCATATTTATTTGAAACAGAATAATTGATTGACAGTTTCAACATAACCATATTGCTCTCCAACTATTGGATTGATCACTCCCTTGTAGATATAGATCTTTCAATCCCAAAGTACTCATATTTCTAATTTTCTCCTGTTTCAAGTTCTGGTCAAATAGCATCTACTATTTTGAGCAAATGTTTCTGAGCTTTTTCCGAATGGTAAATGTTTATGCTTCTGATTTTTTTTCTGGTAGTCCATAACACCAACAATCATGCAAACCGTCTTGGGTTTTTTCAATTCCACATCTCAATACAATGGCAAGATTGAAGAGTACATAATAATACACATGTTTTGAATTGACAGTTCAGACGAAATTTTTTACCGAAACGTCTCAAAAAAGTCGAAAACTGCTTGAGGCACTTTTCCAGAAATGTTTTGTGTTTTAACAAAAATGTGTGACTTCTGTAGTTCATAAATTCCCATTCGGGGCACAATCGAATTCCCAGAAAAACGTGACTCTCACTTTTTCAACTATATTTTTTTCACAGAGTTGGCAAGTATCCAAATCTAGTTCGAAAAACAATCTCACCAATGGTATGGCTTCCAAGAAATTTCTGAATGTTGAATGGATGAAAGCGTCAAAAATGTTCCTGTGTTTCCAATAACAGTTCCAGTTTCAGCGTTTTGGAAAATAATATTTCATAATTATGTGCATTACTAAATCTGGTCTTGTAGTCCAAGTATGATGACACTATTCACCATTTCAATTCGTTTTTAAATACTCTTTTAATTGTAATGTTATTTGATACACATCTCATATCACTTATATACCCAACTGTCAGCACAATCTGAATATTCAGACAGTAGATAGCTTCAAAATTTAAGATATGGAATTGTGGTGCTACCTTCTTCACCAAGTTTCATTTTTTCAAATGATGTTTATTTGCATACTGGGAAGTTATCGAGTGTTTCTAGTAAAATGTTCAGTTTCACACACTTTTCAATTAATTTTCTATCTTTTCATCGCTTTGTTTACATCATGGTAGCAATCACTGACTTTCTCAATTCCTCTACATTGAGATCTAGATTTTTCTGCTTCAAAAATACGTGAAAGTCAAAAATTTTCTAACTATTGCCAATAATTGAGACTTATCGCTCCATAGAAAACTACATAAAGCTACCTGGATCCTAACAAATATGTTGATATCAAATTCACTTTTCCAGCTTTCATGAAGCAGCGAAAGTTTTTCGGTTTCACAAAATGTATAAATTTTAAAAATATTATTACTCAATCACTTTGTCAAGATGTTTATTGGTTCATCTTTTATTGTTTGAAATAAAACTTGGGAGATATTTTACAATCTCCATATTTGAAACAAAAATTTTTTACTGTTTTTCTCCGGTCACTTAGCAAAAGAAATTCCTATGTTCTAATTATTCAATAAATTTGAAGCTGGAATGAAAATTTTTGTGTTTTGACAAAAATATAATATTAGAGAGTTTTTCCTTCAGGTTTTTTCGTTACGGTTCGAATACGTTGTTTGTCCAAGATTTGACCAGAAAAGAATTATAACTTAAATTGAGAGTTTTTTGCACCAAGTACTGAATTTACACAATTTTCAGAATATCCAGAATTTTGAAACGGAGAAATATTTCAGATTATCAGAATATTCTACACTTTAATTTATTCGTGTTTCAAGCTTTCTTGAAAATCGAAATTTCTCCTTATTTCGCTTCGAGTGTTTTTATTTGGAAATTTTAAAAACATTCTTGATCAATCACAATAAACTCACATTTTTTTGTGTTTCAGAATATTTATGAGTTTTGAGATTTGTTTGAGGTACACTCACAAATTGAACTTCAGAAGTCAACACTGCTTTTGCTAAAATCGTTCCGGGTTCATTAATCATTTTATTATCTGTGCCTATTTTCTCCACGATAGCTTTTTATTTTCACTCGCAAATCAAGGTTTTTTACAGTTTCAATTTTGTTTCAAATTATAGTTGGACGAATTTCCGGTGATTCCTTTATGGTCACCATAAAATAAATAATATTCGTTTTCTCTCAGGTTGAAAATTACTATACCATCAATCCACCGCAACTATCAGTTGTTTGAGACGCTTGTGAAACAGGATAATAGGAAATTTCGGAAAAGCTCGATTTTTTCTGTTTCAAACAATCCTCAAACTTTTGTGCTTTTCCGATGAACTGATATATTATCAATACACATATCCAAAAAAGAGTAAAATTTATGGACCATCCACATCTACAAAAAACATTGGAGTAGTTTTCAATAAAAAATCTTTTATTTACAGTTTCAAGCAGTAAACAATTGGAAAAGTCCCCTTTTTATTGCTAACATGGTTTCAATATCAATATGTCATTCTCTGAACTTCCACTTTTTTGATATTTAGGTATGTGTGTGACTGTTAAAAATTCCAATTCTACAAAACGATAAAATTAAACTTTTCCAGTTTCAAAACTTTCTTATCAGGTGAACTAACCACATTATGTCTGATGTGCTCGATGTTTGCTGATTTTCGAAAAAGTGACAATTACGTTTTCTCGTTCATAATTCTGATAACTTCCTTGCATTTTGAAATCCAATAATCCTATCATTACCTGATTATTTAGAATTGTCTATGATTGAAAATATTTCTACGATTTCACAGCGGCGGCATCAACTAGAGAAAAATACATGTGCCGGTCCGGCAATATCATCAATTTTTATATCATCATGATACGTGGTGTTTTTTAATTGAGCAGCAGGAATACTTTTGAAATCGATGGAGCATTACTGTTAAATTCTGATGACAATATCACAGTTTATTTTTTTATGTTTCAACACAAATTTATGAATTACGATTGTTATGATAACACAGTGTACCTTTGTGTTTCAGGACCTCAAAAAAGTCACTTGTTCTGTTTTGAAAGCTTCAAAATATATATTTATAATCAAAAAACCAACACAAAACGATGGATAGAATTTACAAACATTTGAAATCCCACCATTTCAATTAGTCAATTTTCAATGTTTTTTGGAGTTGCCTTAACTTTGAAAATGTAAAAAAAGTTTAGATTTCGTATTCAGAACCTTTTAGTGGTTTTGTTATAGAACAATAATGCGGATCAAAAATTTTCTTTGAAAAGTGTGAACTTGGATATTGGATAAATCAAAGCTAAAAATTTCAAACTTGTATGACTTTTCTTGAAAACTGCAAAAATAATTTGTTCGGAATTTCAGTTAATGCTTCAAGCGTTTTTACTGTACTATCACATCAGATGAAATAAAAACCATCAAACAAATCAATTGAAACAGAATATATTAATTTTCCAAGAGAGATAGTCTCTAGTAGACTCACTACCTATAAAGACAAAATCATTCATCGTAGCACTGTTCGTGGTTTCTGAAAATTTTAGAAACAGCATTTTTTTGAGTTTTCAATAAAAGCATGCATCTTTCGATTTTTTGATCAAATAATCTCAATACTACTGAGCATCCAAATATCATATATTTCAAAAGTATCAAACATTTCTCGGCACTTTATTTATTGTTCTGTTTCAAATAGTTTTCAAGTTTCTTGAACTTATTTATTAAACTATTACAGCGTCGTTCTGCTTTTCCGAAAAAATATCCGAAAACTTTCAGCCAAACTGCGGTACCTAACATAGGCTGAAAAATATTTTTCAGTTTCAGAACCTCCTTTTTCGCTCATATTTTATGAATATTCGATACGCTCTACACATCAGAACTGGCTTATACTTGGGATATTGGTGCTCAATTGATCTCGGTTTCTAAAATTAAATTACAGATACACAGTTACTGTATCAGATTTTAACTTGCATGATTTTCAGTTAACCACAGGAGAATTCTTCTATATACAGTTTTGTTCAAGGAAAAAATTTCCTGTTTCAAAACAAGAAAATAGTTGTTTAGTTTTTCAGATGTAATTGCAGCAACGAAAATTTCAAAAAATTTATAATCCTCAGTAGTAGTTGATATTGCTAACGATTATGCATTGGTAACGATTTCAACAGTTTCAATGAAACAATCACCATTTGAATATTCTTCTGAAACAGGAAACCGACTGTTTTGAAACTTGTTCTGTTTCAAATAATTGTCAAGTCTTGTGATGTTCTTCGATGGGTTAGTACAATCAACACTCAGGTTTTTTTCAATTTATTTATCTAAACAAAAGGGCTAACACTAAGTTCATACATTTTTAAAACAGAAAACCTTTTGCAGTATATACCAAAAGTTAAATGTATCTGTTTCCGTAAATGTTGAGTATAAAATAATAGAATAAACATACTCAGTTTCAAAAAACCCTGAGTTAATTTTAGTCGTGATAGTTAATTGTTAATTTAGATTAATAATAACATATCGAAAGCCACGTACAATCGAATGTTATGAGAATCTTTTTCCAGTTTCAGTATCGTTTTGAAACTGGCAAATTAAATTGTTTGAGTGGTATACGTTGCTTCACATACAAAATCAACCATAAACTTTTTCCAGTTTCATATACTTCTTATATTTTCACATCATTCATTATTTTATTCGAATAGTCAATTTATTAGCGCTAAACTCACAATCTTCATTTCATATCTTTCCTACGTTTCACATTTTTCTCGAAAAAAAAAACAAATCCTAGTTTAAGGGATGTTATAAAGCTTTGCTACGATAGGCAGCGTTGATAACATCAATATCAACAACTTATATGCTTGACGCATGACAAAATGTTTAGTCGTTCAGTTCATTAAACTCTTATTATCCTGGAACGACATTATTTGTTATTCCTATCATTTTTTGCTTGTTTCAAAGAAGTATCAAATCTCAGAACGATTGAACAATTCCAATATTTCTGTTAGTATGTGGAACGTAAAAATAAATACTTTTATGAAAATTTTTGGAAAATTTAAACGATAGGTGTTATCTGTTTTGGCCCAAGATCTCCGTCAATTTTTTTGTGTTTCACAAAATTAAGAAGTATTTGATAGTTTACTTGGTGACAATGCCGCAACATATCCTTGTGAGCGAAAAACAACAGATGAAAAATAATTCGATGTTTCAACCTTTCGGAAAATGTGATGCGTTTTGAAATAAACTTGTTTGTAATGATCAATGATTTTTCGAATTTTGTAGAGCGTTTCATCAAAATTACACATTTTTGCCAAATCATGTCAGTTTTGTTCCAGTTTCAATAGCTTTTTATCATCTCTACATTTTTTTTGGCATGGTATTACTTTCATCACGTTCACATTTTGTGAATTTTCAGCAGATTAGATGGTTCGGGATTTGAAAATTACAGTTTCACTTTTTTTTGAAGAAAATAATAAATTTTGAACTTTTTTAATAATTGCATTGATCATTTTTTGGCTATTTTCCAGTTAGTGAACCGGTTTCAAATGCTAAGATTTCAGTGGAAAATGATTACATTAGAAAGAAACAAAATACAATGAAGTTTTTTTTACCGTTTCATGCATTCTTCAAAATAAAAATCGTTCAAGGTTTCCTATTACAAGCCTACTTCTGGGTTCTCCTTAATATTCTGAAAACAACCTTAGGATGGTGTAGTTATTGGATACTGTAGGTACGTATACTGTAGTTTTCCAACTTTTTTTCAGTTTCAAGTTCTTCGTTTTGTTTTTCACAGCTCTTTTTTTGCAATCGACTCGCGTTACCTTAGTTCGATTCGTAATCACATATTCTAGTTCGGGTCCCTGTATGATCAAGGTTTCAAATGTTATCAATTCGTATATCATGGTTTTGAAAATGTGATAATATCTATATTTTACATCCAGAAAAGATAGTTGTCGTTCAGTTATTTGTAGTCAAAAACAAGAATCAAAAATGTCTGAGAAAATGTGGAAGCTTAAAATTTTTTAGTACGTAATACTGCAAGAGCATCAAAACTGGGATGATCGAGTCTTATGAGACGGTTTTTGGAAACTGGAAAAATAGTTTACACGATTTCAATTGTTATAGTATCGAATTGGATGCAATGAAAATTATCAAATCAATTTATCAAAACAGAATATGTTTTTTTCGAGCAAGGTAAAGTTTTTACTCACCAAGATGATATCAATCATTCGAACACTGTTCATGGTTATCAAAAATTTTAGAAACAGAATTTTTAAGGTTTCAACAAAAACAATAAATTTTTCTATTGTTGTCGATTCAATAATTCCAATCCATTCCCTCCTTCCAACTATCATTCTCTTCAAAAGTATAAATTATTTTTTGATAACTCATTTGTTGTTCTGTTTCAAAAAATGGTCAATTTGAATAGTGGTAGTGATTTCATATTCACAGAAACGACTTCAATGGCAACATTTTCAGTTTCAAAACCTTATCAAGTAGTGTGGCATATTTATATCAGGTACTTGATGATGGTTCTAGAATTAGGTAAACAACTATATGCAGTTTCAGATATTTTTCAGTTTCTTCAATTTGTGATATTTAACACTTCATTCCAGAACTGCTCAGCATTCGGATCAGGTGAGTTTACTTGGTCCAGATCGAAAACAGATACTGATCATCTGGGAAGTGAGAATAATAAAAATTACAGTATCACATTTTCACTGATCATTTTGAAATCGTACTCCTTTCGATTTTGAATACACCATTTTTGCAATATATTTGTTCAACGTGCAAATTTTTTCCTGTTTCAAAACAAAAACAATATGGAAAAAATTCGAGCTTTCTCAATTTTAGACCATATGTGTCTTCGAAATGAAATATCACAGACCTCAAACATTTCCAGTTTCAATAATTTTCAAATATTGCTGGCCGTAGCAAATATTCGCTGAGTTGTTGTCTTGATGATATTGCATTCATTTTATGATTCACTCGAATGATTTGAGATTTTGCAATATAATTTTAGATACATTTTGAAACAATTTTAGAGTATATTTGTGATAATCATGTTACACTCTCGCGAAAATATTTTCTCCAGTTACTTAATCTATTGAAACAGACAAGTTACTTCGTTTAATGATAATACCATCAAAGCTACTAACCTACAAAACCAACTTTCTTCGGTTTCAAACCTATCTCATCAATTCAAATCACTCATTATTCTGCTCATGTACAAGGTTTTGTTCAAAGTTTCCAAAAATTTCATTCCAAATTCTTTCTTTGTTTCATAGTTTTCCCAAAAAAACAAAAACAAAGTTTTTTCTTGTTTCAACAACCTTATCAATTGATGTTTCCCCGATAATTAACTGTTCTGTTTTGGGAAAAACTTATTTTATTAATCTTCGAGCACTGCCATTAGGTTCTATTTATCCTGGAACGGCATTTTTCTTTTGAACAAAAAAATTTTGCCTCCCAATATTTTTTTTCTGTTTCACCAAAATACCAAACCTCAAAACAGTTGAAATTTACAGTATATCATTCCGAACAGTGGGGCGAACTAAATACAATAACGATTGCTACTCGTGAATTGTTAGAAAACCAAAAAAGAGAAAGGATTGAAAAAAAATATGCAAACAAAAGCTTCACAATATTCTGATACATTATTTTTTCTGTTTCAACAAAATTTCATAACATCTAAGCAGTTTGATTCAATTGCTTGGTTCAATTTTCTTTTTCCAACGACGAAAAAAAATGTTGCAAATCTACGTAATTCCGAATTTATCAAAAACAAAATCATTGAGATTCATGTAACAATTTTCGGAAAAAAAATTTTTCTTCTGAAAATGATTTTTTCCGATTTGAAACAACTGAACAATGAACGGAGCCTATCAAAAACAAAAGACAAAGTTCTAAAGTTCAAGCTTTGGAAAGTTGACGAAGAAGATCAGTGATCTTAATAATAACAATATTAGCATATTCATAATCGTTTCTCATAGAAACAGTATATTTTTAACTGTTCCAGTATAAATATGTAATGTATTGGTATGAGTCATCAAATATTAGTTCAAAAATTTTCTTGTTCTGTTTTACAACTCAAATTGCATGATGACATATTTATGTATAGCAAAACTCGGAAGCAAATTTATGGATGAATCAAGTACTTCGAAAGATTTCACAGTTTCTCATTTTCTTGATACCGACATTTATTTCTAATTTTCACTTGCTTCTTTTTAAAAATATCTTATTCTCAATATTATTTTTCAAAAAAAGCAAAGAAGATATCATTTTCTATTCTTGTTTCAAGAATTTGTGATCAATTTTTTGGATGATTCAAGGATAGTAGAGGTGCTCCCTTTTTGTAAATTGTTGTTTTATTTGGTACTGGCTACTACCAATATTCCCAAAACTTCCACGACTATAACCCTTCTGAAAACGGGTTGATTTGTCAAAGTTAAAAATCTTCTTTCAGTTTTTAGAACTTTTATGTTTCGAGGTATACATATACTGGAAACCTAATTAGTTATGACAGTTCTTCTACACAATAGCTTTCACTTAAAAATGTCTTTTGACAGTTTCAGCACAGTTATACAGTTCTGAAATATTCAAATATGACAGTATTGAAATTCAATATTCTTCAAAAACATCTGGTAAAAAATGTCTGATCTTCAACTCAACATTTGTTCTGTTTCATGAAACTTAAGAAGTTTGAAAAATTTTCCTATTGCAATTCAAGGTCATCCAAATATAAGAAATAGTAAAATTTAGAGATATATAAACTATAATTGCATATTTGTAGTTTAGACTAAACATTGAAATAGTGAAAAATAGATTTGAGATAATTTTATCGCCGTTACGCGAAAAAGTTAAAAAATCTGTTTGTTATGACATTATCAGTGTTGATATCTTCTCCAAGTCGTATATTTTAAAAATAATGTTTCGAGAATATTCTTCCAAAATTAGTTGGACATTTTCTGTTTCAGACGTCCCATTTTTGAAAATATTGGCTGAAACCCTTAATTCCGCTACTTTTTGACAAATGGTGTACATGAAGAGTATCAGTTTGGACAGCTTTTATCAAATATATTACCGCAATGAGAGTTCTGTTTCAAACAGTGGTGAAGTATCATGAACATATTCAATAAAGTATTGCAATTCGATGAAAAATTGAAAATTTTTTCTCAAAAGCGGTATTTAGAAAGCTCTGAAAAAATATGTTTTGTTTCGAAATCGTATCAATAAATGTAACATATTCATGCCAAATACTCAACCTTCAGTTTTGTTGAAAATCAACTATATTCAGTTTCAAATATTTTTCTAAATTTCTTCAATATATATGAAATTTGATAAAATGTTCGGTAGATATGCCGTCGGATACAATAGGATTGTCAAGATTTGCTATAGTTTTTACAGTTTCACGTTTTTATGAATCAATTCAAATATAATCACTTCTTAGTGCATCCTTTACAGATTTGGGAAACTTCAGTTTTGAAACGTACAATTCTGTGTCTTTTACAACTTTTTTTGAAAATTGCGGGATTGGGAACCGACACGGATCAAGTAAATTAGATATATTCACAGTTTCTGATTTCCCATGAAACCGAGATATTTTTCAAGTTTTCAATATATTGATTTGATGTGTTTCCGCAAAACTGTGAATATTATTTTATAATAATCAAACATCATTTCTGTTTCAAATATTGATGAAACTCGTTTGATCGGAAAATCTCGAATTTCACGAATGTCCCGTGTTTCTAAACTTTTTCTCATTATTTTTTTTTCTGTTCCACAATATTAACAAAGTTTGAAACTTTTAGCTTAGTACAATGAAAGGTTGTGCTCCATACAAAATCATAAGATTCTCGAATGTGACAACTATAATTGTACAAGTTCGGGCAAATAAATGAAAATGTGGAAAAATAGATGATTTGAAATTCTTTTCCCCGTTTCACAAAAAAGTTTGAACTTGTTCGTCATTACTTCATCAGTGGTGGTCGATATTTTGAAATTATTGTTTAACTAATAGTCAAAATTTTTCTGTTTCATAAAAATACAGAAAAAAATCTCAATTCCAAATCTCTTTCGATTGCTCAGTTTGTGAAAATAGTGACAAAAATGATTACTGTTTTAGGGTTTTGATAAGAGAATTCTATCCCCTAAAAATATTAATTAACAACATTTATTTTTATTTGCTTGATTGAATTATAGTGAATAAGGTTTCACGATTTCACAGTTTTGGTATTTTTGAAAGTATGGACCGTCGGTCAGTGAATAGAGTGTTTAGAAAAATCTTTATATGAGCATACATTGTTCAGAAAACAAGCTCCAGATTGGTGGGGCGGTATCATTTCAGTATCATTCCATTTGAAGCGAAACCCGATTAAGGACCGCTTTCCCGATTTTTTTTTTCAAAAATATTTTTTATTTATGTTTCAACAAAGTTATTAACTAGCAATAACTTGCATAAGAATAATAGCACCATCTAAAATTGTTAATCTATCCATGAATATTTTCATAAATTCAACTTTATATTAATTTGAAACTTTTTTATGTAATAAGCCGTTTCAGTACAAGTATGCATGGTTACAGATTTTCAACAATAGTGAAGAGCGTTTCAGGTCATATAAAAACAATGAAAGTTGTATTATCTACCCATCACTTTTTTCCTGTTTCTTGAAAGTGTCTATCACTCTCTGTGAAGCTGCATATTTGTTTTGATTTCCAGAGTTCGTTGCCGATAATTGAAAAATTGTTTCGAAGAACTGTCTGTTTCAATAAAAAATTATAATTTATCAGAAAACTTTTCCGAACAATACTTCGTTTTCAATCATAGTTGATTTGTTCTTTCACCTAGTTTCTTTCAGAAATTGTTTCATGTTTCATCAAATTTTTTTACTGCTGGTATATTCGTTTTCATCGTTACGTTGTACGAACAAATTAGATTTTGGAAAAGTCTGAAAATAATTTCGATACCGTCAGGAGAATACGGACATTAACTTCACATTTTCCGCACAAATTTTACTGCACAATTTTCGTGTTTCAAAAAAAGGTATTGTGTCTCATTATTATGAACAAATGCTACGATCTTCAAATAGCGAAAAACTAATGAAAATTGGAAATGTTTCACAGTATCAAAAGACAGAATTATCAAAGTACGTACTAATTGCTATAGTAATTACAAAAAAAAAATTAAAAACGCTACTATTCGGATAATAAACGATTTAGATGATTATAGAAATATCTGAGCATTGAAAATGTAAATTTTGTTTAAATAAGCAGAAGACTTCCATCTTCCAAGATATCATGCTGCCTTTCAATAAGAATATACACTTTCTAAAAATCATAAAACAGTGATCAATGAACTAATTTGAAATATATTCGATTTGCTACTTATTATTCTGAAACAGAAGTTTTTTTACAGTTTCATTACTACTTTATCACTTTTTTCAATTTTGTCACTTTTACTAACGCGTACCTCCCTGGCAATTTCACAACTGCTAAATTAGAACTTCTCTCCAATTGTTTTTTGCCTGTTTCATCCAAATTTCAGAAATTCGAATATGTCGAGTATCACCAATCAGTTTTCAATTTGCGTTCAGAAATGTTTTTTTCTACATTAATTGATCATGTACCATACCATACATTCTGACAAGAAGATTGAATTTTCCTATAACAGAAAAAAATTCATGTTTCGATAAACTCCTATAGTTATCGTGATTTATCAAAGAACTACTTCTTCCATATGTTTCAATACACAATTTTTCACATTTTTACAGTAAACACTAACGTATGAGATCTACCAATTTTATAATCGGTAAATGCGGTACCAAATAATTTTAACTTGAGAAATTAATTCAAGAAAAAAAATTTGAACTGTTTCAAAACAAATTGTAAAAATGTTCATTTTCACACTACCGTAGTTAGTCTTTGGCGCGTGTAGATATATAAATGAAAATATACATTTTCTCTTCAATTACTTGTTTCCTGTTTCATAATAAATAGAAATATCAAAAAAAAAAGTTCAGTATACATTCAGTAGATTTATCTATTGATTCAAAAAAATGAATCCGACAAAATAATAATAAAAATTCTTCAAGGAATGCTATCAACTGTTATAACAATATTTTCATTTTCTTCGGAAACCGAAAATGTTTGATTCTCAAAAAAAAATGTCAATAATTATCGAATAAAAACGTCCCTTTCTAGTGTTGTTCACATTATCACAGCAAGTCCTGTATGATTACCTTAGAAGTTTTGTAGGTGAGAAGAAGTTATTTTGAAACAGAAAATGTTTTTACTGTTTTGTGGAAACTGTAAAAACTTTCCTTTTGTCCATTCCGTAGTTTGTCCTTAGCCCTTAGAATTTATAAAGTTGACAAATTATACAGTCTTTTTCCCGTTTCACCAAAAACAGGAAACTCGGTGTTGTCGAGCATCTCCACTGAGAGTTGCGTTGGTGTTCAGATAATTTTTTCGAAATTCAGTACCAAAGGAATGCACTTGCACTGTTTCTCAATCTCAAAATTTTCATGCTTTCAAAGCCAACATGTATCATTACAAAGGTTAGTCAACTTCAATCCAGAGATAATCTGTTCTGTCATTATTTCAAACCTTTATATAGAAAGTTCAAAATCTGAAAACAATGTTTCAAGAAACATTCAAAAATCTATAGATTTTCGAGCATTACTTCTGATTCATATAATTCGTCATATACTAGCTTTACTTGTTACATGCTATCAAAAATGATCTGTTTCAAAAATTTTTAAAGTATCAGGATACGAGGAATATCTAGTGGGACGTAAGTTTCCAATCTCAAGTTCTCAAAAAAAATTCCTAGCGCATGTTCACTGTTTCAAATAATATACTACAGCTCTACTTCTTTCAAAATTTAATACGACCAATTTGTGATCCATCCCCATTATTTTTTGCATTTGTTTCTACTATCAAATCTATACTGTTTCCAAAAATGTTCAAGTTTTCAGAAAATATACTGGTTTGATAACGATGGTACCCTATTTGGGATATTGATTAAGTTTGATTGAGCACACTTACATCACAGCAAAGAGCTACAGTTCGATGGTGCGTAATTGAGAAACGAAAGATACTGTTCCATCAGAAACAGGAAAGAGTTTTAGAATTGTCAAAAATCGTTAATTGTATCCGGATTTGTATATTTAGAATGCATTTTTGAAGGTTTCTTGTTCACTGTTTCAACTACACCATTTATCATTACCAAGTATAGTCAACATCGATTCTGGGATAAAACATATTTGGATCAATTTAAACTTCTACAGAGAACAGTTGCACAATGAAACAACTGTTTCCTGAAGCATTCTACAGTTTTTCAAGTGATCGCAAGCTTCTCTATCGTGAGTGTATTTGATAAGACAAAACATAAGTTGTCTTAACTGTTTCTGAAAAGTTTTATGTGTTTTTGATCGAATAAAATTTCTGATATTGAACAATTATTAATTCGCACAAAGTTTTCGAAAAAACTAACCAAGTTGCTGTTTGTCTGTTTTTACAGTTTCAACCGATTCTCAAGGCTTTTGCCATTTTTCCAGCATCTTTACTTGGGATTTTTCCTTTTCTCCAAAACCATCTACCAACAAGTGATCTACCGTATCAGCATACTGTAGCACTACGCTCTAATGTGTCTATTATCAGATTATCGATGTTTCATAAAATCTAATCTAATTTGTTAGATAATGTCGATTTTAGTTAGTTACTCGATTTCGGCCCGCGCACTCTGGCCACTGTTCAGTGGAGCACATTTACTTCAAAAGTGAGTGAGAATATCACTGTTCCAATTTTGAAACAAAATAGCTTCGTGATTTGTGCTGATAGTCAAGTAGTTGACACCAGACGTCAAAGTTCAATTTCATTTTCCTTTTTCATATTTCCAAAAACTCACTAATTGAACAAAAAAACTTAATTTTTTCGATGCTCACTAATTTTCAGTTCTTCTGGCGCATGGTGAGGAATATATCTCTATTATCATATCATATTCCATCGGCATTGTGTCAAAAAAGTTCAACGGTTTAGACTGAATATTTTATAGGCTCGAGTGATATGAAAGCGCTCATACACTTAACAAAAATTTGAAATGTTAAATTTACAGTAGATAACAGTTATTTTTTTATTTTTTCGAATCGGTTGAAAATATCTGTATGATAGCGAGATTACCTAAACTAGAGCAGATACATTTTGAAGAATGCATGAAATGGGCATTTTCAATTGATAACACATTCGATGACGATATCAGTATATCACATGACGAGTAAGTTCTTTCAGCGAAGTTGGTTACCCATTTTCATCGTACCACTAACACTTCTTGCTATTCGTTCAATTCAGTTATTTTCGAAACAGAAATTTAGAGAAACCATCGAAAATGTGAATTTCTGAACCAATTGTCGAAACCTTTGAAAAGGTAATATTATCAATGCTTCTAGATTTATAGAAAAATACCGAAATTGACAATGGAACGGCACACCTCGAAGTATCCACAATGGAATTATAGAATTTTTCAGAAGGTGCATTTGACAACAAAATATTTCTATGCGATTCTGGCAGTTTTTTAGTTGAACGAACATAACTTGAAGCGGATTGCTGGAAAAACTCCGAAATATTATAAATTTTACTGAAACAGTGGGAAAATATATTGTGAGTTATGAGAGAAAACGTTGATAAGAAATAATAGAGAAAAAACGTAAGAGGAGCATAATAAATAAATACGAAAATTTCAAAAAAGGTTTTCGGTTTCAAAATTTCATCAGAAAGTGTTCAAACCGGTTTTTATCAATTCATTTTAAACACTTTCCAGATGTCAGCAATCCATCACAAAATTTTCGATGAAAAATTGTTTCCACCAAACACTTCTATTGTTTATGTTAGAATGGAAACTTATTGTCTGTATTATATCAAAATTCGAAAGATTTCTTTCAATTTTTTAATGTTTCAACAGTTTGTGAACTATTGGAGCTTCTGATGCTTTTCAATTTATTCCTGCTATCGACCCTTTTGGCTATTCCCCTCAAATACCCAAAATATGGCACATACTCTCTTTTCAACAGTTGTATCTTTATTAAATCGATCTCTGAGAGGTCTCTAATTACGTAAGTGACACATTCATCTTTGTGTCGGAGTATGTATGACTTACCTATTAATTTTCTTTCTGATAATCTATAGACTTCGATTTCACATCATTATGAACATTCAAATATCATACTGTTTCAACACAATTTCATGAAACGGACCCGTACATGCTTTTCTTAATTTATTGAATGCCTTTTCTCAAAACAAGTTTTTTTTTTGATTTTTCATTTTGATCAGTGATTCTGAAGAACCACCACTTCCATATTTTCATGAAACTGAACATGTTTCAGAATCAAAAACTGTCTCACAGTTTGCGTTTTTCTGTTGAACTGAGTTTGAGACGTGTCCCGATCAAACGTATAACAAAAACTCATGTTTACTCATAAGAAGTTGATGATTTGAAACACAAAACAAAATTTTCTGTTCCATAACAACTTCGCCGAAATTGTGAAATATGTTCTCAAATAGCGCAAAAACTGAAGCTTTCCATTTTCCACCTACTGTGATATCATATTTTCATAAAATGGAAAGATACATGGTTAATCAGTACAACAAAATAGCAGTTAGATTGTATCTGAAATTTGGAACAGTGATAATTTGCTTGACAACTAATGAGTGAAAATCTTACTGTATCAACATACTTCTATAAAATTGACTCATACAATATTATTTGCTAAGTTTAATATTTCATCTTTGCAACCAGTAACTTGAACATTCATTCTATTTTCAATATCTTTGTTCTGTGGTATTCAGCCTTCTTCAAACTGAAATTGACCAAAGCAGATACACCAATACCGATTTTGTTCGGGAATATTTTGATGCAAAATGTTTTCAGCTTCAAATATACTCTAAATTTGATCATACCGATTCTCTTCAATAGATCATTGTCCGATGTGACACTAAAAAATTCTAATTTGATTGATGTATCAATCATTTTGATACCACCACCAATTTCATATTTTCCTGGAACTGCACAATTTTGAGCGTCGGAAATTGAGGTAAATGCTTCATTTTTTCGTTTCAAATAAAATAATTTGAACCGGTGGTGCACTGAAATACACACATTCGTACTCACAAGTTTATGTAGTGAAACATAAAAAACAAATATACAAATATTTACTGTTTCTCAACAAAAATACTTTTACCAAATAATCGCTCGACTTGATATCAGTTCTTCTAATCTTTCGAAAAACTGACAATCAGACTGACAGAAAGTATATATTTACCGATTTCGTTTGGCAATCTTTTGATGGAAAACTTTTTCAGCTTCAATTATATTCTGAATTCGGTCATACCGATTCTCTTCAATATACCATTTTCCGGTGGAATGAAACTGTTCCGAAATTGGAAGAATCCTCCAAGGCAAGATTGTTAGAATAAAAACAATTTATTTGATAGAAGGATCAAGTATTTAGATACCACCACCAATTCCATTCTTTCTCGAAACTGAACAATTTTGAGAGACCTATATTGTACTGGAAATTCTGGTTTTTGTTCCAGATCAAATAATTTCAGTCAGATGCGCTACTGAACTTTTACAAAAACATCCATATTCAGAAGTATATGGAACGAAACAGAAAAAAAGAATATTAACAAATATTTTCTGTTTCTGAACAGAAATACATTTTTTAAATATTCAGTCAACTTGATAACGCACAATTTTACTTTTACGTTAAACAACAAATTCTTCAATTTTCGCAACTTCAAAAATATGAAAAGCTGTTTCAAACAAATGCCTACAATTCCTTATGTTAGAATGGAAGCTGATTTTTATCGATTAAAGATTTGAGTTAGAATTACTAGTTTTTTTTATGTTTCAACAATTTGTGAATTGTTTGAGATTTTGATGTTTTCTCAGTAAATTCCAAGAAGAATAATGTTATAATAATTGAAAAATCGATATGGCTCAAATAGTTGTTTTTTTAGTAAATCTATGTATCGAAGTATATACGAATTTTCTATCAGTTTTTGTTTCTTATGAAAATGTTTCAGCTTACTGTGTATCAGAAAGAAAATCGAAGAAATCCACATCACCTCGCATAATGAAACAAGAATATTTTTTTCGAAGATTTTTAAATTAAAAATGTTGAAACAGAAACAAATCCATTTGTTTCTGTTTCCTACAATGCATATATACTTTAGTTAACTTTACCAAGTGATCTCATTTTTGAAGTCACAGCTATACATATGAACATTGAAATATCACACTGTTTCAACATAATTGTATAAAATGAACTCATACATGTTTTTCTTGTTTTCATGAATGATTTGCCTCAGAACAAACATTTATCTTTTCAAAAAAATTTGATTATTTATTTTGATCAGTAGAAAACCACCAACTAAAGGTTTTCTTGAAATTGAACATTTTTCAGGATCAAAAACTGTATCACAGTTTGTGTCAGAAAGTGTTGTGTTGAATCAAGTTTTGAAGGCGTTATGATCAATGTTTTAGTGAATAAACAATATCTGTCAGATGATCAGTCAACAAATGTTATTAATAGCTGTCAGGCTTGAAAGCGTCAAATAAAATTTCGCATTGTTCCAGCATATTCATATTAAACGGACAAATTTATGGATTATCAGTGAAACGAAATCTCAGTTGTATTGTATCTGGAATTTGAAACAGCTATAATTTTTTTTCAATTTATAGCTGGGAAAATTTTACTGTATCAGCATATTTATATAAAATTAACGCATGCAATATTATTTGATAGATTTAACACATATGTCAAATTTCCAACCAGTAACTTGAACATTCATTCTATTTTCTAATAGTTGAGTTCTACAGCATCATTGCACTCATATTTACTAGATCCGGTCATACCGATTCTTTTCAATACATCATTTTCCGTTGGAATGCAAAAAAAAATTCTGAAATTGGGTAGACCCTCTTTAGCAAATAGGAATGTTATTTTTAAAAATAATTGACAGGGATTGTATCGACTGATTCGATATTCTAACCGATTTAATAGATTCTCAAAACTGCACAAATTTTGAGAGACAGAAATTGTAGTAAACGCTTCACTTTTTGTTCCAGCTCAAATAGGTTGAAACAGATGCGGTGGTGCACTGAAATACACACATTCGTCCTCAGAAGTTTATGTAGTGAAACACAAAAAATATATAAATATGTTCTGTTTCTCAACAAAAATACATTCTCCAGAAAATCGTTCAATTTGATATTGCATAGATCCCATGTATTTTCAAAAAAACTTACGTATCTTACTTTTTCGATTTGATTTGATAATGGACCGACAAATAATTATTTTGATATTTCCAAACGTCGTGACTTTTATACAATAATATAGATGGTCTGGTTTTATAAATTGTTCTGAGATCTCCCTCACTATCAACAATATACTCGGAGCAGTGGCTTTTTTTCTGTTTTCAACTAAAAATATATCCTCATGTGATCAATTAATATTGTTTCATCTTCTTTTTATTATATTAAAATAACACCGAATTATTTTAGTATACTTGGATGAAATGGGCCAGCTCCCGGTTGTTTAATGAATCAGATATGAAATTTAGTTTCAAATTAAGTGTATGCTTATTTCTAACCTGTGAACTGTCATCATACTAGTGATGTGTTTATGGAAGTTTTAATTAATTTTCTTGTATGTTCCAGATATTTAACTCATGCCGACTCATTTTATTATGTGATCAACACTTTTCTATGAATCGAGCGTCCCAACCAAACTTCATCAGAAACAAACATTTTTTTCCCGTTTCACAGGAAAATCATATATTGCTTCAATAAATTTTTAACAATGTCTCACACTTCTCATGAAAAAACTTCTGGCTTTCGAAGTTTTACAAATGAATAAACTGTTTCAACAAAAATGTAATATTACTGTTGATAGAATGTTAACTGATGACTGGTGAATGTCTAGACTATTATTTTCCCCATATTTCAGTACATTTTTATATGTCCCTCGAAGATATCAAGATTTTCACATTTTCAAGGTGACATTATTACTGAAATCCGTTTTTGACAGAATGATGGTATTTCATTGATTGGAATCACGATATTTATTCTCATACAATCAATTTAATTCGAGCTTTTCGTTCGAAACTCAATAACTATTCAAAAAACTAGTAATATTCAATCAGTCTCTTTCTGGATCTCCGCTATAGCAAAATTTTTGAAGTTTCAACAAAACTATTTGATATTTTGCTTCTTAGTATCAGTCAGTTATGCTGCCGACTCCGTTTTTCCTAATTCAAAAAATCATCGGCGTGATTAATTCAGCGATTTTTTTTGCTGTTTTTAGTTTTTTATTTTGGCAAAACCATTCCTATTCATCTGATCATTTGGGCGGCTTGAGTCATTTGATATGTTAGATCTCAGTCTATCAAACTTTCAAAGAAATTTTTCTATACGACTATCATCATGTTCGGAAAGAGACAAACCATATCGTCGACACTCCTAATGAAAAACAACGAGCTTCCATTTGTTGAAACAAATATCATGAAGCATGAAAAATCCCTCTTTTTTTCAGTTTCTAAGCGAACTTATATGCCTCGGATCATCTATGAAAATAATTGCTTTCAAATCGACTTTGAAGAATAAATTGAAATATTTTACTGTTTCAGCATATTCATATGAACTAGACTCTTACATAGTTGTTCAATTTTATTTTTCTTCTGGTTCAACACAAATTTTGAAATACCTATATTTTCGATGCAAATTGACCTAATTTATGTTTGAAACTCATTTTGAAAAAAAAATCGTGTTGTTCAATATGATCTGAGAATCTAGTCGCTAGTCATATTTTGTTTGAAAATTTTTTTCATAATACTACCAAGTGTTTCAGACTTGTTCTTGGATTTGTCTGTAAAGCGCATTAGATGACAACAAGATATCAATTTTCCAAGTCTACCAAAAAAGAAACTGTTTCAACAAAACTATCTAGTTTCAGGTTTTGAAATGAAACTGATAATTGATTTCAGCAGTGCACACAAAAAAGTGGAGTTTTTTGCAAATTGTTTATTTGATCAGTCTCCTTATTTGTTTCCTGATCAACTAGCTTTTTTGAAATAGTATTAATTCTCGGTTAAGATAAAATGTGAACATTTCAGTTCTTTATATGCTCCTTTAACACATTACTTTTGTTGATAAAAGTATTACTGTATTTAAGGCGAACACGTTTTCCTGAATGACCTATTGGTATAACAATCCAAATTTTCGCCAGCATTGATTGAAGTAATTCTAACTAAATAACAATTAGTTATGAATTTTTTCAAGAAGTTTTGAAACATCGATTTTTCAGATTTCATTATTTTTTACTGTTTCTCAAAATATTTCGTACTTTCGGCTAAAATCGTCAACTTTGGTTTTAGCTGTCTTAATAGTATTTTGAAACAAATGAGAATAAAGGGCAACTGCGCTCTATTGAACATATATAACCTTATCTAAACTTTCGAAACAGTGAAATAATTCAATATAGCAGAATTTCAATGTGATTATTTGAACTGTTGACATACATCGACAACTTTCACAGTTTCAATATATTTTCAAATTGTTTGCGGTAGTGCAGCTACATTCCACACTTCCTTCAGAAGATCTTTTCACAAAAAATGTTGAAGAAAACACTGTTTTGTGGTTTCCTTTTTTGCATTCATTTGAAAACGCGCTAGTAATATCGTTGTAATCTTTCTAGATTTTTCACAGTTTCAAAAATTTGTTTAAATTCGATATCAGATATATTTGTCAATTAAACTCTAACAATTGGAAAAAATAACTGTGAATATGAATCACTACTGCATCGAGGTAGGATTGTTCTTACAGAAAATGGAAAGAGTTTGATTGATCCTGATGTCACTACTACTAGCCTCGTATTTTAGTGAAACCGAACATTTCGTGGATTTCAAAACCGTGTGAGAAATGTTTTAGACTGCCTCGCAGAACATAACTTGAAAAGTACCAAAGCAATACTCTCACTAAACACACAAGCAAGCATTTGACAATGATATCAGTTGAAACACAAAAAATTCAATTTTTTTGCTTTCTCAACAGATGTACAATTTCCAGACGACCAATCAACACGATATCATTTTTGTAAAAAACAAGACTCATATTATACACAGAAGATAACATCGTTACAAGATTATGAATTGAAACACAAATAAAAAGTTAATGTTTTTCATTAGAAATACAGTTTTCAGACAAGCAACCAACATGATATATACCCTATTCCTAGAGGCATCAGAACGATAACTGCCACAATTTACTGTTTCAGCATATTTCTATCAAATAGGACATACATGCTCCCTTGATTGATCCAAATAAAGTTTTCTTTGACAACTCATGGTGGAAATGAAGGTATAAGATAGAATTACATGTTATACTCCGTTTATTGTTTCAACATAACGATACGTGTCTAGCAAGCATCAAACACATTGATGAGAATCTCTTGTGTAAGTCAGGCACTACTACATTGTTCCATAAAAATAAATTTTTTTAGAGTTTCAAAGATTTCAGAAAATATTCGGTAACAGCTTTTTTTTTCCAATCCCGCCATTATTTGTTTCTCGAAAATATCGTGTAAGCTAAAGAAACTCTTCGCAAAATCTCACCAATCAAACAAAATGTCTACTCACTTCGCCATAACTTCTGATTCCACTGTCGTTTCTACAGTTTCATGAAACTGTTTTTCCAACAAAAAAAACATAATGGAAAGTATCAATCTACATAATTCTATTTTCAATCTACTCTTAAAATATCAAGATTTTTTTACAGCTTCAGCATATTGTAATGAAATAACTAAAAATTTCAAACAGTAGTATTTCCATTGGACTTCGTTGCGTTTCAGTTTCTGGCATTATTTTGTTCATCTTTATCTCATTTCTATAGCTTAGATTGCGCAATATGATCTACAAATGAAGCTCGTATTCAAATTGTATCACATAATGGCAAAATTTTCCGATTTCAGGGTAGTATCAAGTGGTGCTTACAGCTCATACACCGATCTATAAATTGTGTCCATGTGCGAAGCACCGATTTTTTGAGCAGCAAAGTGATAAGTAGTCTCCAAAATTCACAAGTTTTTCACTGTTTCAAAAACAACAATCCTCGTTTTTGAGAGAGAGTCATTGATATTTGAGAGCTTATCTTCTGTCAAAAGTTGTGTTTCAAGATGAAAGTCTGACATTATTTCACTTCTTCCTTAATTTTTAATCGATTAAAAAAACAAAATTATTTCAATGTTCCAGAATACTTCTAAAAATAGGACAAATGTCAGTTGTATGATGGTCTAAGCAAACGGTCAAGCTAAGTTTTCCACTAATTCCTAAAGTGAGAATACTCTTCATCACTCTAATATGTTTTTGGATGTCCTTGTTACTGGATCTGTTTTTTTATTTCTCACATATCTCATTTTTGATGTTTTATTTTAGACGCTATGATAGAGAGTTAATGGATTAAACAACAAATCACACTCATCTGAAAATTGAGAACTGTTCATGTTTCAGAAAATTAACAAGTAATTTTTTGAAACATATGCATCAATACATCAATTATATACAATTGGGATCTGTAAATTATCAATCTTTGATGTTTTCTTAACGAATAAACTGTTTCACTAAAATTATTAAACCAGTGGATTTCGATTACAAATTAACAATTGATGAAAACCAGGTACCTTTTTTGTTGAATATACACATTTCTAATCAAAGCAAATCCACAAACAGACACCATCATAAATTTTTCCTTGAAACAGTAAGATTTGAATACATACTAAAAAACTTCACACTTTCAATGGTTGAATATTGTGGTGATATGTCTGATAGGATAGTCGTGTACAACTTTCAAAGTCGAAAAACACATAATTATTGAATGATCAGATACCATCTTCAGTTTTGCATGTTCCATGGAACATACCTATTCTGCCGGAAGTTACAGTACTTCAAAAATGTTTTCACTGTTTCATGGAACTATCGAAATAATTCGATTATAGTATATTTCGATGTAGCGAGTTTTGTCAGTAGTGATATCCTTGTTCTATTGTTTAGAACGAAATAGTTTGAAAAAATGCTAATGAACTGCTCTTAATAAACCAATTAAAAATGTTCAATTTTATAAATGCGTAGCTTGAAACAGTAAAAAAGAGTCATATCCTGTTTTTCTCTGTTTCTCAACAAGAATATATCTTTTAGATAACCTAACAAAACGATACATTCTTAACAAAGTTTTGAATAACAAAATGAAACACGTTACTGTTTCAACATAAGTTTAGAAAATATAAATGGGTTTTTAGATTGATATATTTCGTTTTACACTTCTGAAAATTTCCTAATTCCAAGGTGAATTGAGCTCTTATTCAAATAATGGCTGAATCTAGAAAAGTTTTACTTTTTCAGAAAATCTTATAGTATTGTTTCAAACTTATACACCAATTCAGAGTTGAGTCGATGTGAGCAACTTATCATTCTTCAATGTTTTATAAATATACTGTTTCAGCTCAAATCTACGATCAATGCTCACGAATTGAAAACTGATTGTTCTGCGGTCAATAGGTGCATCCCTGTTCAAAAAAAATAGCGGTTTTTAAAAAAATTTGGGAATCTAAATTATATCGATTCATCATTTTACTTTTTGTTTTTCAACTATTAACTAACATGAAATCTTATTTGTTTTCTGTTTCAACATCATTAAAAATCGACATCCTTGAAAAATGGTCGATACTGTCAGCTGGCAATATTTTCCTCATATTTCCTAAACAAAAAATTTATATAAAAGCAAATGTTTTGATGTTTCAACAAAATAATGTCTCGCATATTCTATACCAAAACTGGTGTCTGAATTTCTATCAAAAACGATCAACGAAAACGTTCAGCTGCTTCATCATTCTGATGTAATTGAACTGCGTGAAACAGAAAAAAAGAATAGATTTGATTCATAACTATTTTCCAATCAACCAACTACTGTGAAATAGTTGTTTTTTTGCTGTTTCAGCGAGATGTGAAAATTCTTTTGTTTGCCGCGATTCTCAATTTATTAGATGTTCTGACTCCTTAAAAATCCTTTTTGTTGATGCCAAAATAATTTAAAGTTTAAGCAAGTTGATGTCTTTCATATTTTTTATCATAAATCAACAGTGCCCCAATATCTGCTTTTTGAAACTGTCAACAAAAAGTTTATCTGATGAACAATACTGACGAACTTGACCCGAGTTTTGAAATTTTTTTGAAACAGTAGAACTTCTTCTTGTTTTGCTGATTTAAAGAACGTAATATACTACTTCAGGATCATCTTTCTTCACTCTCTACATGGATAAATGGACACTACTACAAAACATTGTTCGATTTTCTTAGAATATATATATGGAATTAGAGAAACTGAAAAACTTTCGCATGGTTATCGATACTCGGGCAAAATGATATTTTTTTCTCCGCTTTTCTATATTTATCATACTCAATCAATGTTTTCATGAATACTAAAAAATATTTTTGAAACTTCAACGGTATTGATATTTTTCATAGTCTTCATGAAACTACTGGTGATAAAGTCAAACTGGTTCCAGAAACGTTCAAAAAAATAAATTCACCTGATACATCAAAATGATTCTATTGACTTGAGTTGTGACATTTGTTTGAAACAGAACAACTTTTCATTGATTTACTGTTTCAAGAAACTTCCAGATACTAGTTCATTCTTTACTTATAAATGACCCATTCGACACTACTACGATTTTCATTTTTTTCAAAATGTATATGAAAGCTTCGAAACTACAAAAGTTTCACATCGTTGTTTATAAGAACCACCGTCCAAACTAGACGATTGAAAAAAGAGTAATCTGCGTTCGGGGGGAATCGAACCCCCGTCGAATGCTTGGAAGGCATCCATGCTGACCATTACACCACGAACGCGGTGGAGACGATGCATATTAGGAATGGGGACATAGACGTTGATATATATCATGCTTATCTCCGCTAATTGATATCAAGCCTTGTTGCTGTCCACTCAAATACTATCCCTTGTCTCCACCGCGTTCGTGGTGTAATGGTCAGCATGGATGCCTTCCAAGCATTCGACGGGGGTTCGATTCCCCCCGAACGCAGATCATCCTTTTTGTAACTCTATAGGGCTTTCATGTTTCTATTTCCAGCTGGTTCCATGAGCTCGATATTATAGAAAATATTTAGTTATGGTTGTCCACTATATGGAATAAAGTAATTTTAGTTTTTTATATTTTGAAATATGTTTCATAAAAGCTACAAACAACACAATAAACAACTAGATTTTATATTTAGAAATTAGTTTCTTGAAACATCAAAAACTTTTTTTTCAGTTTCTCAACAACTACATTTGTTTCAGGTAGAACATCAAAATTGTATGATATTTGCAATGTGATGAAAAAATTGACTGAAACATGTTACTGTTTCAGCATGACTTCTAGAAAGTTTACTTATACATCATCATTTGATTAGAGGTTTTTTTGACATAGCGATATGTCCATGGTGATGGCATTCATTACCACTCTAAGGATCAAATAGATTTTGAGAAAAATTTTCAGAGTGTTGAAAATATTCTATCTACCTATCATAGACTATTGAATATAAACTGAGAATTGGGCTCCTATTCAAAATAAATCAGAAATAGAGATTTTTGAACAATTTCCGAATCTGAATTATTCCGTTACATCATTCTCCTTGTAACCTTTTTTCCAAACAATCGACTACTATAAAATATTTATTTTACTGTTTCAACAAAATGTGAACATAATTGTGTTTTTAATAATTCTCAATGCACCTATAAGCCCTATAAAAAAGTAGAGACTACCATCTGACAATATTCGCCTCATATTTCCAGAACAAAAAAAATATATAGGCAGAAATATTTCGAGGTTTCAACCACCAAATAATGTCTCGTACATTCTATAAAAAGCAATGGTGGCTGTACGGCTATTGAAAACATTCAAAAAACACAACTTGCTTCGGCATCATGCTGAAGGGCTTGATCCACGTTTTGCCATTTGTTTGAAACAGAAGTCTCCTGAAATTTTTCAATGTTTCGCACAAATTTCATTTACCCTATAAGATTATCCTTACTGCTCACATTAATTTTATAGGCAAAGTAGCAAGAAAGTTCTATTCGTCGTTATTAGTTTTTTTTCCAATCGATCAAATACTTTGAAATAGTTTTTTTTTGCTGTTACAACAAAATGTGAGGTTTCCTGTGATTTCAGTGCTATTCGATTCATCAGTGCCTTTAACACAAAAAAAACAGAATACAAAACCAAAGCACTGAACTTTCCTTCGATTTTCAATGCGTACTCATCTATCGAAGCGCAAAACGTTCAACAAAACGTTCATTCAATGAATCATTCTGATTGACTTGACTTCAATTTTGACATTTCTCTGAAACAGTAGAACTCATTATTGTTTTGCTGTTTCAAAAAGCTTTCATTTACGGCCCATGATTATTTTTCTTCACTCATTGTTTTTTTTTCTAATTCGTCAACTGGTAAATATTTTCCTTCTCCTCTGATTCAAATAAAATCTGAAAAGTATTTCCCATATTCGAAGATCA
The DNA here is from genome assembly GCA_963573275.1 of Caenorhabditis uteleia. Classification (NCBI taxonomy): domain Eukaryota; kingdom Metazoa; phylum Nematoda; class Chromadorea; order Rhabditida; family Rhabditidae; genus Caenorhabditis; species Caenorhabditis uteleia. The sequence goes on along the minus strand of OY752135.1, from coordinate 3,015,734 downwards.
TTCGACCTATTCAATTTTATCTGTAAATTTTTTGTTGCATTTTCTGAGAATCATGAAATAATTTTTCAAACCTACACACCGATTCATCATTTCTGTACTTTAGATGTAAAATCACCGTAAAACCTACCAAGTTTCCAAATGAACCAACTGTTTCAGCAAGCACTCTAATTACAGATCATGTAATGAATATTGATACTTCGTGACCTTTCGTAGGAACATTTTCAGCTTTTGAGGTATTTTGATTCATATTCTTATCAAATTTTCTAACCAATACTCTACTCTGAAACAATATTTGATTGCTGTTTCAACAAAATCTGAACTCTCCTATGTTTTCAGTGCTTCTTGATTCCTCAATGCCACGATCTGAAAAACAGTAAACAGAACTAAATAACTACATTTTTCTTCGCTTTTCCTATGATCGAGATATTAATTACTTTCGAAATAAATGTTTTATATTCTGTTTCATCACAAAACGTTCAACGAAAAGGTCATCCGATGCATCAAACTGATGGGCTTGAACAAAGTTTTGACATTTGTTTGAAACAGTCGAATTTTTTGTTGTTTTGCTGTTTCAAAAACCTTCCATATATTATTTTTTAACGATTATTTTTCTTCACTCATATAAAGCCAATTGGAAAATATTAGAAAGCAATGTTAGCGTTTCACAGAATAGATATAAATCTTTGTGAACTGGAAAAGTTTCATATCATAAGAATCAACTTTAAGAATAGTTTCGAAAAACATAGTACTGCGTTCGGGGGAATCGAACCGCCGTCGAATGCTTGGAAGGCATCCATGCTGACCATTACACCACGAACGCGGTGGAAACAAGGGATAGTGGTTGAGTGGACAGCAACAAGGCTTGTCATCAATTAGCGGAGATAAACAAGATGCATAGCAATGTCTATGTCCCCATTCCTATTATGTCTCGTCATCACCGCGTTCGTGGTGTAATGGTCAGCATGGATGCCTTCCAAGCATTCGACGGGGGTTCGATTCCCCCCGAACGCAGTAATCCTTTTGTGACTTGTCATGTTTTGAAAATAATAAACCTGTATTACAATCTATGTATATATCTTGCTATGATTAAAAACATTTTATGAAACAGCGTTTTTTACTGTTTCATATTATATACTTCTAGTGGAGCAGTTAGCTCAATCTATTCATTCATAGAAAATTGCTTTAAGACACGATCTCTGTAAAAACTTGGAAAGCGATTTCACAGTTTCCCCGGGACTTTTCCAATCGTCCCAAATTTTGTGCAGGAGACATATGAGGGGTCACACATCCCAAAAACAAATAGTTTGAAACCTTGGCTCCGCTGCTCTCGGAGCTGGAGCCAAAAAACGATTTTTTTCAAAATTCTCCAAATTGTTCAAAAAATCATACATATACATAAATCATTATCCTGATTACGAATTTCAACTTGAAAACGCTCAAAAACGTTTTCTTCAACTAGCTGTAGTACAAAAAAAGTCGATTTTTGGCAGTATTGCAAAAACTAGGTCGGCGGATGTGCCGTGACTATAAAATTCGAATTTAGCGTCAAAAGTTACGTATCTGACAAATTTTCAAGCAAAATCGGGGGAGGTTGACTTTTTTTATTTTGGCTGAAAATATCTGAAAAAAAATTTTTCGCAAAATTTTTTTGAAAAAAGGGTATTTTGTGGGAAATGTTGTGCTGAACATTTTTCTCCACTGAGCCTAGTCTTTATTTTAGCTCCTTCATGTCGAAAAATCGAGTTTTCTGAAGGCAGGTCGGCGCCCATCCTCACTTTGGTGTCGTATGTATGCGTTGTTTGGACGCGTGTATCTCGGCGGGGACAACAGATTTTGAAAAACGATTAACTGTAAAAATTTAACTTTAGTACAGGTCCAAATAATGTAGTGAGTGCGAAATTCGGAGAAAGTTTCTCAGAAAACTTACGATGTTTCGAAAATAACCACTTTTCGATTGACTGCATCGACTTTGCTTTTTATTTTTCAAATTTCGCACTCACTACATTATTTGGACCTGTACTAAAGTTAAATTTTCACAGTTAATCGTTTTTCAAAATCTGTTGTCCCCGCCGAGATACACGCGTCCAAACAACGCATACATACGACACCAAAGTGAGGATGGGCGCCGACCTGCCTTCAGAAAACTCGATTTTTCGACATGAAGGAGCTAAAATAAAGACTAGGCTCAGTGGAGAAAAATGTTCAGCACAACATTTCCCACAAAATACCCTTTTTTCAAAAAAATTTTGCGAAAAATTTTTTTTCAGATATTTTCAGCCAAAATAAAAAAAGTCAACCTCCCCCGATTTTGCTTGAAAATTTGTCAGATACGTAACTTTTGACGCTAAATTCGAATTTTATAGTCACGGCACATCCGCCGACCTAGTTTTTGCAATACTGCCAAAAATCGACTTTTTTTGTACTACAGCTAGTTGAAGAAAACGTTTTTGAGCGTTTTCAAGTTGAAATTCGTAATCAGGATAATGATTTATGTATATGTATGATTTTTTGAACAATTTGGAGAATTTTGAAAAAAATCGTTTTTTGGCTCCAGCTCCGAGAGCAGCGGAGCCAAGGTTTCAAACTATTTGTTTTTGGGATGTGTGACCCCTCATATGTCTCCTGCACAAAATTTGGGACGATTGGAAAAGTCCCGGGGAAACTGTGCATTGACCCATCAGAGTTTGCTAACTAATTACAGAGAATGTGTCTTAACGTCTAATATAGAGATGGGAATTCTAGAATTATTCCGATTGCCACTTGAAACAATCTCCTATCTAGTATTTTTCGTGAAACGGGAAATTTTCCGGCTCGGTTTCATAATATTCACCAAACAAACCTGTTAATCACATTGTTTTAGTTATCTGAAACATACAAACTTTTTTTTGTTTATTTCACCGTTTCAAAATATCCAGAAAACACAGTTTTGATGGTTGTTCTCACTAACTTTCTCACATGGTGCGGAAAAATTTTCTAACTATCTTCACAGTCCATACGAAATATGCATGAAATCATGTTTTCTGATGCCAACATCAATTTCTCTTTTTCTCGAAACTGTGAGTTTTGTTTCCAACTCTAATAATGTGGAAGTTATGTTATAATATGAAAATTTTTGCAGCTTCAGAGTAATGATTTACATGTTTCATCAACACATGAAAACATTCTATCTATCTCTTTTCGCAATAAAATGCAGCACTGAGTGGGCTACATGTTATAAATAAATTTCTACACTTTCTAAACTTTATTATTGAGTGAAATATAACTAAATTGATCAGTTTATTGCTAATTGAACCTTCCTTTTTCTACACTGGTTGCTCATTCAGCCTCGACTTTCTTTACTGTTACGGCAAAATTATCATTTCTGAAAAATTCATATACTTTTGAATGACTTGTGTGAACTGCTGGAATGTTATTCTGATAACTGTTTACTTTGTTCGTGGAACTGTAAAGTTTGCAAATTTCAGTGAGACCATAAACTAATATTTCTGTTCACAACTATCATCTGATTTTTTGTATTGAGTTAGTCTGGCACAAACAAAAGGTTCACATTTCAATCTCGCTAACCAAACTTTTCTTCCCGTTTCAAGATATCATGAGATGATCAAAAAAACTAATACAGATAATCATACGTTTTCCACACTTTTCATGTTGTTCTACTGACCTTGAGAAAAATGAACTGAAATTTCACCGTTTCAAAGTATCATCAAGTTGTGCTTCCATAGTGTACTCATGTGAACAGGTGATCGATGCTTGAAATTTTGCGAGAAAATTAGCTGTCTCAACAAAACGTCTTTTTTTAGTGTTCAGATTGAAACCGATATGCGCCAATTACAAATATCATTTTTTTTCCAGAGTTTCCAAAAAACTGTGGATTTTTGAAACCATATCCCTATATACTTTTGACTTGTTGTTCTGATGGTTATTCCACATATTCTTCTTGCCTTTTGAGAATACTTTTATATCTTTAACATTTCTTATTTATTTGCGCAATAACAAGTTCACATCGTTGTTTCACATATAACCATCACTTTCATATTTTCCTGAAACATATAAATTTTTTTCAAAGTTTCAACTAAAACATTGAATGTCTAACAATTTTGAAATCAATGATCGACAAACTGATTTCTTTTCTGAAAACCAATTTGATTCTAGATACAAGGTTCAAAAAAAATAGTTATTCACAGTATTTTTATGAAGCGTACTTCCGATCAACTATTACACTACCTCTTCCAGTTTCAACTTTTATGTGAAACGGTCATTTTCCATTAGTCAAGCATCTGAAATTGTTTCGTGTTCCAGCTTTATTGCATAATTCTGTTGCTTATTTCACTCAGTAAATAGAAACAGCATTCCCTCTAATTCAAGCTGACTTCCTGATTGATTAACTGTTTGAAAATCATGCTGATAATAATTTCTTTTGTTCCTGAAACAAACAAATTTTCCTGTTTCACAATGAGGTTTTTATAATAGTATGGCACATAAAAGAAAGTCGAATTCAAATTCCGATATCTGAATGAAAAAAAATTATCGAAATTTGAAATTTTTGAAGGAAAATTCATTGTTTCACCAAAACTGCATTATTCTTGGTGTTCCGATAGGAACTGATAATCGTCAAATGTCAGAGTCGCAACTGTCAATTTATCATAAGTTCGCAGAAAACTGCGGATATTTCAAGATTAATACTGTTTCTAAAATCTTATTATTTCAGACAACCATAGATATTTGGCACTTCCAGTCTTGCATACACTAATCTGAAAATATTATGGAAATGCTTATACACGTGCCAATCATAAGTTCACTTATCATCTCCCGTTCCATATCTTCCTGAAACAGATAAATTTGTTTCAGTTTCAACTGAAATGTAATATTGACTAACAATTTTGATATCAATAATGAATAATGTCTAGTTTTTCAATACTTCTATTTGACTCTAAATACATGAATTGGTTAAACTGCATAGTCATTTTTTTAAATAATTCACCAATTTTCTGAAACTGCAGTTTTTTTTTTCAAAATCTCTTTTTTGTTGTTTTAATCTACACTTTGTGATGTGGACTGTGCAGTTTTAAAATTTATAATTCATATTGTTGATAAATATTTTAAAGGTAGTAAATCACAAATGCAATGCTTGTTTCAGGCTTTTGTTTTGTGGTGTTGTAATCGTAAAGGGTCAGTTATGAACTAAATTTCAAACAAGTCATATTTTTTCCTGTTTGTTTGAAACGGAGAATGTAAGACTTTCTGTTTCAATATCAAATCATTTTTCAATATTATTGAAAAGGAATACTCTGAGTTTCGTATATGAGATCCAAACGTTCCAAGTTCATAAAATATGGAAACCAACATTGGATAGCGCTCTAATTTTTCACCATATGACAAAATCATTTGTATAAATAGGCAAAAATCATCTCTAGTTCCAATTGTTTCTCAGAATCAGAATTTGTTGTAGAATCGTTTTTATTCATCTGAATTGTTTTTCATGTTTCAACTAAAGCGGAAAACAACTTGGCGGATCGTTGAAATTATTACGCAAGCTTCGAGAATCGATTTTTTTGGACATCAGTCGATTTTCCCACATATTGGCAATTATAATTGAGATATTGGAATTTTCTATATTTTTTTAATGGAGTGAAATAGTAAAGTTTCAGAAAAATCTGGAAAAAGTCGATAAAAACTGGAACAGAACATGAAACTTTTACATTACAATTTGAAAAAACTTTACACTTTCTGACTTCTAATAACATCTTCACTTCAATTAGTAGACCCAATGTGTCATCTATTTCACCAATCTTTCTGAAATTTCAAAAAATTTTTAGCGCAAAACTTGACTGCGTGGTTATGAGTGTATTATAATATCTAATAGTTTCACCAATTTTCAATTTTCTTGAAACAGAACATTTTTCACAGTTTCAACTTCAATTCAAAACTTTCATAGTCAGACTATATCCGATAGACGATTAATCAATCATTCTGAGCGTGAAGCTGACTGAAGAACAAGGGATTTCCTGAAAACAACTGATAATGTTTTTGAAACTTCCAAACTTTCACATCGCACGAAATAGTCAATACGTATCAAACATTCCAATATTACCCAATTTTTAAAAAAAATTTCTGAAACCGCAGTTACTAGTTGTGACACGCATTGGATCTTTTTTTCTTTGAAACTTTGATCTACCAATTATTTTCTGATTTCATTTTTTCGGTTTCACTGAAACAATGTATAGTCTGGTTTTTCCAATGAATCACTTCGTTTGTGTCAAATTTTTCATTATGATTTTTCGAGAAGTATAAAGTTTTTCCTGTATCAAATACAGTGATGGCCATAAAGGTATGTAATTTCGTGTTTTTCAGTGCATTTTGCCTATGTTTGGTCCGTTCATGCTCGGATTCGAGTACAACCCGAACTGAGATGATATTGAAATCATAAAGTACTTGTATCCACCTACTCAAAAACCTACTTACTTAGATTCTATGATCACTCAATTCTGATATACGTATAATATACTATTTACCCCATTTTCCGCATATTAGCGAAAAATGTAAAAAATTAATTTTTTTAGAAAATCATAAAACAAAATTGGGAAAATTTCAGGAGTATGTGTGCTCATACTTTAGTCGAATTCCAGCTCAAATAGTCCATATTAATAGTAGATATGTGGCACAACAAAAAATTTTAATGTGTACATTTCATAAAGATGTATACCTATTTGGTTCGGGAAGTGAAATAATCTAAGTAAGTAGGTTTTTGAGTAGGTGGATACAAGTACTTTATGATTTCAGTATCATATCAGTTCAAGTTGTACTCGAATCCGAGCATGAACGGACCAAACATAGGCAAAATGCACTGAAAAACACGAAATTACATACCTTTATGGCCATCACTGTAGTTATGACATTAATTGAATAAATTGTAATGTTCGCTACGCCCATTTGAAGATTGTCTTGAATATTTGCTTTTTGGAATAATTTTCTGAATATTCCTAGCATTTTTAAAGTTTCAGAACATAAAGATAAAGTAGTTACATATTTCAACTGCACTCGTTAATCACAAAATCGATCTCGAAAAATTTTTCGAAAAAAATCACAGCTCCACATTTTTTTCAAAAATTTTTTTCTTTATTTTAATTTTTCTACTTTTCTACCATTTCCATTGGGATACAATTTTTGCAATGGTTTCTTATTATGATTTTCGAAAGATCATTGATCACATTAACAGCTAGCTTTTTTGTTTTTCGCTGAAACAGGAATAGTATGAATATTATTGTATCATTGATTCTGAGCTAGATTTTTTTCGATTTGTCCCAATTTACTAATGTTGTTCTCAGCCTAGCAAATTTCACACAGTTTGAAACAAGAAAAAAACTTTTTTGAAATATCATGGTTTCTGAAATGTTTCCAAAAAAACTCAGACTGATTTTTTGAAACAATATAGGTAAAATATATTATAAAATATCTTATCAATACCAATTCAATATGGTATTGAAACGTACAATTTTTTTCACAGTTTCGATCATAATTCAAAACTACTAGTCAACTTGAGATCAATGATAGATGATAGGGCCGCTTCATTCGGAGTATGAAACTGATAAGAATTTGATAGTTTTAATGATTTCATCTTGCCGCAAAATTGTCAGAACTTTGTCAGAACTAAGTTTTCACATTTTTCTGAAACGGAAGTTTTTCCAGCAGAACACTGAATGGAACCTATTTTTCTCCAAAATTGTGATCTAAAAAAAAGTTGTGAAGTATTATCACAAATCATCACAGTTTTATCTAAAAACATGTCACATCAGTTATTCTATTTTAAATTGATTTTGCGATTTTTTTCTCTAAATTATTGGATACTAATTTGATAAAACTAGTTTACTAAGTTTTCTGAAACAGTTTTCTAAAATCAAGCTGAAAAAATAATATTTCCTGTTTCAAAATCATTTGATTCTCTGTCAGATGCATAGTTTGATGTTAACTAGATGTCTTCATGTGTGAAAAATTGAGAATTCGTCAAGGTTTGATGCGAGCAAAAAGAGCACAAACCTTTTCACTTTCAGAGCTCATGAAAACGAAATTTGAGTTTTTTCCTGTTTCATGATTTGAAATTATGGTCAATCACTTGTGACCTTTAGTTCGTCAGCTTGAAATAAACCAAAAAATAATTGACGAAAAACACTGTGGGGAAAACACCGGCAATGTCTCACCAAAACAATGGAAAGTTGTCAAACGACTATTCTCAGTTTCATCCACTTTTTGAAAAGAGATACTCTCAATTTTCTCCACTGGAAAACGAGAAGTTAACAACGATTCGAATTCAGTCACTGTTTTTAATAATGATCCACGAAATAAAAAGGTTTTCAGTTTCAATCAATTCACATTTTACATAAAATTGTTCTCCCTCAATCTTCATCGTCCTTTTTTTTAAATTAAAATTGATAGAGTGAAAAGTGATGATTATTAAAAGTTCATCAAATAAAGTGAGCTCCCCAACTTTTTTAAAACTTTATCCATTAAAACTGAAAGCATAATATTTTCTATTTCAAAGTCACATAAATCTCTGCCAAATGCATATTTTGATGCTAACTGGATGTCTTCGTGTGTGAAAGATTGAGAGATCGTCAAAGTTTTATGCGAGCAAAAAGAGCCCAAACCTTCACTTTCAGAGCTGATGAAAACAAACTTTGAGATGTGATATTGTTTGCTCCAGCAAGTTGCCATTATTACAGTTTCAAATTTTTGAAACAAGCTTGGAATACCGGATCATTTCTGTTCCTTGTGTTTTCGGTATTGCTGTCTTCCAACATGTCGTGAAAATTTTTCGAAAAACAAACTTTTTTTACAGTTTCATTAAAATTATGAAAACTTTGGTTTTTTCGAACAAGCAATTTTTCTCAGATAGCAGCATCATTTTATATGATAAAGATCTTCGAAATCTATCGATCGAATCAATCGAAACTAAATCGAAATCGACGAAAGATAATCATCTGGAAAACTTAACACTACTTTTCCTGTTTCATGTTTTAGAATTATGATGAACTACTTGTGATATTTACTGCGTCCGCTTGAAATAAACGGAAACATAATTGATGAAAAACACTGTGGGCCGGCAATGTCCCACCAAAAAAATGGAAAATTGTCAAACGATTATTCACAGTTTCACGTACTTTTTGAAAAGAACGAGATTCTATATTTTTTCACTAGAATACATATAATATCCAAAAGTTAACAACGATGTGGATTCAGTCACTGGTTTTTATAGTGATACACGAAATAAAAAATTTTCCGTTTCAAGTGATTTAAATTTTTTTTAAATGTTTCTTTTTCCAATACGATATACGGTTTTTTGTTTTCATGAAACATAAACTTTTTTGATTTTTCTTTCAAAACAAAACATCAAACTTTTTCAAAATATATAATGAGCAACTTCCATGGAGTTTTTTCAAACCAAACATTGAACAGATTCCACACCAGTGCCAATTCCTACCACTATTTTTATCATAATTCAATAACAAGTTCCACTCATGAAACCTTGAAGTTTCTCAGTTTCAACAAAATCATATAAATAATCAGATTTTCTGATCCGTGATTTTCGTAGGGCGGAAATTTCATAAAATATAATTTTAGTTTTGGTAAATGAACCCAATTTCAGAGGGTATTTAATATTTCAAATTTGAATGTCGAAAAACATTTTCCCTGTTTCTGGATGACATAAATTGAAAAAAATATTTCAAAGTGTCGATAAATTTTGATGATGCGCTTCTGATTCATGAAATTTAATCGATTTTAAAGTTTTAGAATATTTTATTCTCACTATCAATGAAAGTACTTTTTCAGTTTCAATAAAATAATAAAACATGTTGTATTCTATATTATCAATCTTGTTTCATTTTTCGTTATCATCTTTTTATGATAAAAATTACATTTGTACTTCCTTCCAGAAAAAAATAGTGTTTCAACAATAGAAGGTTTCTCTATTTCTTTAAATTTTGATAATACATTGTGTCTTGAAAGTTATTTCATTTTGAAACAAAATCAAAACTTCAAATAATTCAAAACCCAAAATAAATGCAAGCCAGTTTCCATCGAACTCTTTCTTCTGTTTCAAAATGAAACAATTGGTAACTAAATAATAAACATATAATCTGTTCTGCCAATTTTCTTCAATGAAATAGTTTCCAGGAAAAACTCTGTTTCCATCAATTATGAAGTTTCACAGATGTTATCTCATATTTGATAGGCGGGTTGCTGTTCTTTTCTGCAGTTCTGCTAAATTGAGAAACATTATAAAGAAATGAACATGACGACACCCAACTGACGATCCAACTATTTAAAATTTTCATGTTCCAGACTATCTTGTAATTTTTTTTCTTGGAAGACAAACAATTCATTCATTTCACATACAGAGTGAAAAACGTCTTTGATCTTACAGTTTCAATAATTTTTGAAAGATGAAATGTTGTGAAAAATCTCCTCCATTTTCTTTCCTTCTCGTTAGTTGAGTTCCCATTTGTGATTGCCAGGTAGTGTTGATATGAACTTCACAAGTTCTTAACTTGAAATATGAAAAACTAACTGTTTCAACGAAATATTATGTATCTCCCACTACTAGTTGGAGTTAATGTTTGGAAAATCTTTTATTAAAATATTCACACTTTTCTAAGTGTATCTTTGAAAAAAAAATTTTTTTGAAATTTTTTTTGAGTAATTTCGGTTTCAAAAACATTTTGAATTTGCATTATTTTTAACTTCCCCACTTCTCGTGTCTCTCGATTATTCCTTCAGTTTACCTATAAATCATTTTCCAATAATAATGGTATTCTATATAGTTTGATTCTCGATAGTTTGGAATAAACAAAAGAAAACTGTTTTTGAGCTAGAACATTATTTGACTATTATCTTTCTCACTGATTCCGAGTTCCATCTAGAATTTTTGTAACAGGAAACATTTTTTGTCATTATTGCTAATAATTTACTATTCAATTTTTCCACAAATCATGAAACTGTTCTAGCTGTCTTTTGTATACAATGTACCGAACAAGAATATCTCTTTGTGTTTAAGAAATTTGAAGAGTGAGGGTTGTTTCAGGTTTTAAAATAATGCCAGTTTATCACGTTTGACGCGCAAGGAATCTCCAATAAAAATTGTCAAAAATTTCAGTTTCAAAATATCTTCGACTAGTTTTGCATTTTTGTTGGTATTAATGGGTGATTTTCCTAGCTTCGTCTTACTCAAAAAGAAGCTCACTTACTGTCTTACGCATTTCAGCGATAGATACTTTTTACTCCAGGTTGTGCTGTGAATATTTTGGTTTGACCGAAACAAGCGCACATTATATGTTCATGAAATACAACCAATTTATTATTTTTCTGAAGCAGTAATTTTTTCGCAGTTTCAACTATCATAATGAATGTCTTTTAAAATTTTGCAAACAATGGTTGACAATCAGACGGTTTCTTTCCTGATACTCAAATTGATTCTAAAGACACCGTTCATAAAATAGTTATTAACAGTAGTTACTTGAAACTTTCTTTTGATCAACAATTCCAATATCTGTTTTTGTTTCAACTTTTATGTGAAACGGTCATTTTTCCAGTAGTTACGCTTATGAGATTGTTTCGTGTTCCAGCTGAATCAGAAAACAAGTACTTATACCATTACAAATATTGTTCAAATTTTAGATAATTGCAGTTTCAGAGTTCAAACATTTTGCATAAATATTGTCCATTCTGTTCCAACTCGATTGAATTTTTTCTCTTGTAGCAAAAAAAAAGCCAAAATTTCAATATTGGAAGTTTCGAGCCGCAACTATTTCAATAAAAACTTGATTTCTGAAAACTTGACAAGAAACTTTTAGTAACATCTTTGAAAGCACCATAGGAATGAGTATATTACAATGCTTAGTATCATCTACAGCTTAATATTGCATTGAAACAGATGAGCTTTTGCAGCTTCAACATTCATTCAAAGCTTCCAGGTTGTTTCCGATCAGTGCTAAGGTGTCTTCATTCAGAAAATAAATCTAGTTGATTGAGACATAATATTTGCAACTGATTGAATGATATTCTGATAACGATTGATGACATTCCTGCAATTTTCAGAGTTTGATGCTCAAGACTTAGTAAACAGTATGATATGAACCAAATTCTCACATTTTTCAGAAACCGAAGTTTCTCTAAAAAACACGGCAGGGAAGCTTACGTTCTCACATAGCTCAATCAAAAATTATCGCAGTTACAACAAAAAAATGAAACATCATTTTTTGTTCAATCAAACATTCTTTTGTATATTTGAATCCCCGACAAATATTTGACTATGAATTTTTCAAAAATTAGTCATCTTTTTTCTGTTTCATATTTTTATGAAATATGGTGAAACACTTCGGTATTTATTGCGGAATACTGAATTGATTTTCTTAGTCTGTTACGATTTTTTTGTGATAAACTTTTCAGTTTCAAGACAATATATGTTTAGTAGTTGCATATTTCTACTTCATTGATTAAATGATTATATAAAAATGATCATTTCTGCAATGAAGACAAAACTTTATAAAAAATACCGTTCCAAAAACTTTTCGCAAATGAATCATTTCCTATTTCACTACTCTTTTCATTCCTATCTTGTTAACTATATTTATTAAATATGCATCATGATTCTTCAATTGCTAGATTTTCTATAGTTTTGATAAAACTGGGATTGCTACTATATTGTTGTTTTCACTGTTTCTAAAAATCTAGTATTTAATGTCGGACGAATATCTTTTTAATTATACTAAGTTTGATTCAATAATTTCGAAACAGTGAAAAGTAAAACAATATATTCAGGTGATAGTTATAGTTTCTTCAACTATGCACATAATCGTTTCCTGTTTCAATACTAAAATTTTCTTTGAGAAAAAAAAACATGATTGAAAATTGAAAAAACATGAAAACATTTAAAAACATGATTGGGATTACGGTACTTTGGTTCTGCTGATCGTTTGGAAACTTTCTAGCCTTTTTGGTGTTTCGGGTAAATAATATCACCATTCGGACAAATAGTTTCACAATTTTGCTGAGATTATTCTTGCCAACATGTTTTTTTTTGCATTGTTCAATAATATAGGAGCAATTTGAATCTGTATTGCTTAATGTCATTTGACCAGTTTGAAACAGTAAGAATGGACTAGTAAATATATTTCTGTTTCTCGATAATATAATAAGATGGAATATTCAATGTTGTATAATGTGTCGTCCGAAGCTGATCCATAATACATTATGAAGGCATACCAAATAATAGGATCTTCGTTTCGAAATAAGAACCAAGTTGTTTTTAGTGAATTTAGTATATTTTAACTCATTTTTTTCTGTTTCCGATTGTATTCATTTTGCGAGTAGAAAGCCCTTCTACAATTTGTCGATTTATCTTCTTCTTGAACAATCACCAATTTTAAAAATTTCCCCATTCAAACAAGTTGTCAGAGAAAGTGCATTTGTGGAAGAAATTTTTGAAACATAACAAAATATACTTAATTTGTGAAAATTGAGAACTCAAAGAGTATATAGTGAAAAAGATAACAAAAGTTGTGATAATTAATCTAGTTTTCATATTTTTTTGAAACTTGGATATTCTTCGAAACTGGCACAACAATATTTTCTGTTTCAAACTTAGATTTTTCTCTATGAAATGGATGTTTCCATGCTCATCAAGGAAAAAAAAAATTATAAAATAATACAACTTTTATCAATATTTTGAGTCTGCTTAGGTTTAGCCGTGTGGTCTGCTTAGGTTTAGCCGTGTGGTCTGCTTATGTTTAGCCGTGTGGTCTGCTTAGGTTTAGCAGTGTGTTACGTGTTCTGCTTCAGAATCACGGTACTTGGCTTAACTGAATTATTCCGCACATTTTTTAAATAAAACTTCTTTGTGTTTCAAAACAACAATATCATATTCACAATGAATAGTTTCATAATTTTCCAGATGTTGTACTAGCCGACTACTGTAAGTTTTTTGATTTGTTCAAAGCGCCATGTGTGCTTTGAATCCGGGCTGCTCAGCGTTATTTGCCCAATTTGAAACAGTAATAATGTGCTGATAAGTTTTTTTCTGTTCTGTTTCTCAAAATTGTAATACCATGGAATTTTCAATGTTGTGCAATTTCCAGATGCTAATCTGCTTTGTAAAACTGTTAATATAATATGATTACTGCTCAAGTATATTATTATTTTCTTCAAAGTGCACATTTTTATGTTCACCTGTCGATTTTCACAACCTTTTCTCAATAAACGTGATGTGTCCTCGTATGTTTCCCTAAACAAAGTCTATATTTTTTGCTGTTTCGCTTATTCTTGTTCTACAAAACTGCTCCAGCATTTTTCGATTTTCATAAACTTTACAAATCGGTGTTTCATTTGTACCCGCTTCCTATAGATGCTATTTTGAAAATCTTTTCAATATTTCAAAAAATCATAAAGTTTCTTTGGCAGTTTTGGTTTTTTATTGCTTGAAATTTCTCAAAGTGAATCCAGAAAACTGGCAGAAACACTTTTTTGTATGTTTCAAAATGTTTATTAGATTTGAAAGATGTCTTCTATAACATTCCCGTTGGCAAATCGAGTAGGTCTCAACAAGTCATAATTTATTTTGGTGAATCATGTTTTTGTTGAAAAATTTTTACAGTTCCAGAAGTATAATATTCTGGTATACAAAATTTGCACATTCATTCCTTCTTTTACTTTTTTGATACAAAAAAACTGGAAAATCTGAAAAAGTAAACACACATAATACCAAACGTTATGATAAAAAATATATTTTCACATTTGTTTGAAAACGAGATTTTCTGATCATATCTATTCAAAGATCTCAAACTTCGATCTAGCGAGTTATATCATGGCATGAAATAGGTTCAACTTCAACTTTTTTACTGCTTTGCAAAGTTCTGAAAATTTATATGAAAAAAATTTCTGCTGATTCTCCTGTTGGGCAATTTGAGAAATGTATTGTATAACAGATACACTTGTTCTTGTTTTTTTTTGAATGTTCATTTTAAAAAATTCAGTTCCAAAAAATTTTCGAGGAGTTTTGCATTTTGTTGCCATCAATAGGCGATCATCACACGTATCGTTTCACACAAATAAAACCGTTTTGATAGAGATTTATCTTAACGAACTATTCATTAAGATTGCAAATGATAAAATTAGTTTTCTAAGTTTTCTGAAATAAGGCTGTTTTTTAAAAACTGGGGATACATAGTTTTCAGTTTCAGTATTGTGTTATTGTCTATCTGATTCATATTTCAACACTAATCAAGACGGAAATCATAAAATGATACAACTTTCATCAATTCGCCAGTATTCGAACAGCTAGAATGACTTGAATTTTTACGCTTACAGAGTTCATATAAACTGGAAACAGGAAAGATTGTGCAGTAATCTGCGCACAAGCCTTATAAAATCGGGAATTTCCGAAAAAAAAATCTTTTGAATGGTTGAACATAAATTGAAACGGCAAGATATTTTATTTGAGGTTTGAAACTGATAATATAATATAAATATTGTTTTGATGTTTCATTATTCTTTTCATTAACTTTACACCTTTATGAAAATTTATTGTTTGTAGCGCGTGCATTTCTCAAAAGAAAATGCGTCTTTTCAAGCAAAAAGTGAAATACAGGCTCATCTCGCTTGTCCAAAACAACTGTTACTGATTTGTTGTTCTTTTTTCTACAAAGCAACTCCAGAACTTCTCAATTGGCATCATGAATGACTTCTAGCTTGTGAAAAAGCTTGAAAACTAATTTTTTATTTCGCTTTAGCATCAATGGTTTGGGCAATAATAATATCAAAAGCTAGACAAACAGATTTTTCTAGTGAAAAGTCAAACTATCCATGTCTCAATCTATCTCATCAAGTTTCTTTTTTTCAAAATTAAGTACTCAATAGACTTGTTGAAGATGTGGTTTTCATGGTTTGATTCACTGTTTCAACTTTTTCTGAAATATGAAATTTTTTAAAAATCAATCCATTACCAATTGTCTATTTCACCAAACTTTTGAGACGGTGTTTTGAATATAATGATGTCGTAGTTTTCGAAACAAAATAAATCGCTATCAATAAGTCATGATTTAGTTTGGTGAATGTTTGTGTGAAACCGCAGGAAAAGTTTACAGTTTTAGGAGCACAATATTTTGGTATAGAAGATTTGCACATTAATTCTTTTTGTTGTTGCGTTTTATGAAACAAAAAACTGGAAATTCTAAAAAAGTAAAAAAAAAATATAGATTTTCTCATTTGTTTGAAATTAACATTTTTTGAATAATCGACGCATCACAAACTTTGATCACACTTTCAAAACCAACGCTGTTTCAAAAATTGTTTAAAAATCCACAAGATTATTGATAAGTTGATAACAAATTAAACGGTAATGACATCTCATTATTGTTGGTCAAAATGATTATTCGAAAGTTCGAAGTATATCAATCAAGTTTTCAAATAATAATTGATGTATAATAATGTGGTTGAAGCAGAATTTTTTCAGCGGTATCAACGAAAAGTCAAAGCTGTTCATGCTTATAAATATTTTAATGATCTACGATTTTTTTCAATACACACAACGAACTTACATTTGCAGAACATCATTTCTTTGGTTCTTGAAACTAAAAATATAACAATTTTTCTGTTTTAGTATCAATTTATTGTTTGTCAATTGCTTTTTTTGATGATAACATTTAACAAACAAATAAACCTATATCCTATATCGAAAAATGTTTGAGTTTTACTGTTTCACTTCTCCTTGATCTACAATATTGTTTCAATTTGTTCAGTTATATGGATTCCTTCTCTTTCAGCTTTGAAATTTTTAGACCATTTCAGAGCAAAATCTGAAATTTTTTTTGATCTACCTAGGCAAGTTTTTGATGGTTGAAACTGCACCAAAATTGCCAACTACTTTGTTTCTGTTTCAGCTCCAGTTAACTTACACAAGACTTCGATAAAATAGTGATTAGCCGTTGTGAAAGAACAAAATTTTGGATAAAAATTTTATGTTTCGAAAAATAGCAAATCAGGATCAAAACTAGAAAAAGTAGTTGCTTCACTTTATTCACATGTTTTGCAAAAATTCACAGATTCACTTCGATAATGTATTCGATATTCGACAATGTATATGATTTTGTTTCAATCGTCGAGTCATCTGTATTGTCGATGCAGAAATATATTTTCAAAGTTTTTGTTGTTTCAACAAACTGTCAAAACTGAACTATCTGAAAATTTTGCTACAATTTTAGCTAGGAAAACCAAAATTTTTTACTCTTTCACATTTTCCATTTTTTTGAGAAACGATGATCATTTGATAATGCGCCGAGCGTCCTCTCAACACAATATTTTCTCTTCAAACGTTCATTATCTCACTGTTTCATCAAACAAGTTTAGTTTCTGATTTTTATTAAAGACATGATCCCCATCTGTATTTCGAAAATATGTTATATTAATGTACACTAATTGTCTGTTCATTCACTGACGAAAACAGTTGCCCTTGAATTCTGCTAGTCGTCGTTGTTTTATGTTGACAAATGACTAAAACAGGGAATGTTACTAACAGAGTCGCTTGAATTGCTGTATACAAACAGTAATAAGTTTACTTCTCAGTTATCAGTACTGTTTCTTGACAATAAGATAATGTTTTGCAGTGATGTTCAGTCCATCTGTCAACAATCAGATGAAGAGAATAGAGAGACACCAACTTATGATAATGGATACAGGTATAATACTGGATATGATACTGGATATAGGTATATACCAAGGAATTCGAATTCGACAGAATCCATACGCCTACTTTACTCCAAATTGAGGTTTTTGAAAAAAAAACATGCTTTTCTGTTTCAAAATGTATTTGACATCAATCAATTTTCCATGATTCTAATCAATATGAAGTGAACTACATTTTCAAAAAAAAATATCGAAAACTTTTTTGCCAATGTTCTCATTACCACAAAAATTGCTTCTTGGTTCTGAGCAGATGTTTTTTTTTCATTGTTTTCGCATATTTTGAAAAATAAATTACACTTTCAGAGGCTGTATATTTTGGAATAATATAGGATATTTACAATTCTCCGCTCAGTTTCATTGTGAACAATCAGAAAGTCTGAAGCATCACAATTTCTTTTACTAATTCAAATTTTTTTGGAATCTCAACGTTTCTCAACGTGACTAATTGTAGAGCTACCTGTTCATGCAAGTTGAAAGAAAAAAAACTGAAATGGAAAAAGATTGGTGTAATAAAATATTAAAAATTTACACTTTCTCAGATCTCTTGTCTTGAATGATGATCATTGAATAGTTTATCCTGCGCAAGTATTTGTCAACAATCTTTCATACAATCTTGAAAATACGCAACAAGTGCAGATATTGCATTGAAGAGCATCAAATTTAAGAGAATTGCAATGCTCCAGCGTCATGGCCGAACGGCAAAAATGGTAACTCTTTTCATGTCAAAAATTCATAATTTATTGCCGGTTTCAACAATAATATTAAGTTATCATTAAATTTTGTTATAACAATTCACGGGTTTTGAACACTGCATCACATTTTTGTCCAACTGGCATACGTTTCAAAGTATATTCCGTATGTTCAAGAACACCACTCCTATATCATTTTATGTGGAATTTTACACGCCATTACATTCCTCTGAAACAGTCATAAGTAATTTATCAAAGTTTTCCTATTTCTGAACAATATGATAACACGATGTGTTCAGTTGTGTGTAGTCCTCTGTTCGTTTGCAAGGGACATTAAAATTCTATTCACGCTTTACAAATGATACCAATTGGCGGCATAGCAGTTACCTACAGTAGTTGTTGATTCACAGTAGTCACATATTTCTCAAAATACACACTTTCAGAGTTTGTAGGCTACTGGTAGTTCTTCGATTCGACAATGAAATTCAAACTCTTTTGCTGTTTCAAAAATATTCAAAATTAAACGTTTTCGCAAAATTTTATTAAGAAGTTACTTGGAAGCAAAAATTTACAAAAAAAGCTCTTTTCTGAGACAGAGAGGAAATAAATTTTGCACTTTCAAATTTCTCATATTTTTGAAAAGAAGAATTTTTGCTGATAATTCTGGTGTTTTACATTCTTTCAGTAATTCCATTAAATCTAACTGACTAGTTTCCATCATAAATTATTTTTTTTATCCGTTTCATGCATTCAAAACAACTTGTCATATTTATTTGTTTGATGATCTTGGACTAAGATGTTCTTGATGTTCCACATACTAAATACGAAAATACACTAATTGTACAAAAACTGGAAACGGTACAGCTTGAAAAAAGTTATTTCCAGTTTCAACTGGTTATCATAATTTCATCGTTCTGGGTTTTTTGTTATATCTTCGATCAATCTACTCATAACTTGATTCCAGTTTCAAAAATCTAGAAAAACTCATTTTTGACAGCCGAAGATCACAATGCTCTTGTCAATGTTCTATGGGAAATTTTTGTGCTGTAGACTGTGGTTGACTGATACGGCAGTCTGTAATTTAATTGAGAGCATTTTTTTGCATGAGACTGCTGTTTCGTTTTACTGGTAAGATGTGGAAGAAAAATATTGTATCATTACATATCGATCGTTGAACAACTATTTATGAATTCATTATTTGAATGAATTGTTCAAGTAACGTGCTCAGAAGTCGCACAACCTTTATTATTTCTTTGAAATAGTAACATTTGAAATAATTTCAGTTTCTAAACAATCTGAAACATGAAAATGTATGTATGATGTGATGTGATGAATCCAGTGTGGTAATCCAAGTAATGGGAACTCTTTTCTAAACAGAAAAATACACTAGTTAGGATATTTTGAAATGCTTACACTTTCAGAATTTATATTTACACTTAGACTTTGCGAAATGTGGCATATTGCTCTACTTCTTTGTCGCGTTTCGAACAATCAAAATTATTTAACGTTTTCATACGATACATATAATTTTTCAAAAGAATTATTCATCGTTTCATATATCAATTGATTTATTTCAATACTTGAAGTCCTCCGAACCAAGCGAGAGCATCAGGCATTCTCGTACTCGACTATATTTGTATCTTCTTGACACCGGCATTTTCCATTTATCTGATTATCAAAGGATCTGAAATTAAGCTCTAAAACAGTGTCTTATGAAACAGTGAATTTTTCAGCAGTTTCAACATTTTCGAGTGATGTTTGACATTTTGCTGGAGAGTCAAAAATTAAAAATATATTTTAATCCAGTTTCTAATATTTATCTTATATAGCTTCAACATTCCATATCCACTGTATACGCAACTTTAATTGACAACTTCATTTACTAAATATTTTGAATATGGAATTCTGGCTACTGTACGTACTATTAGTCCAACCTTCAACAGTAAGATTTCCTGTTTCAGTGTACACAAATCGGATGGTACTGTAGAAAAAATTATCGTGAGGCAGGATTTTGAATATAAAACATTTTTCAGTTTCATTGCAACGAGAAAACATGAAAAATAAAATTCAGAACGATTACACTAATGAGTGTGTCCGTGAGCAAAAAATCTATATGGATATTGAGAAGCAAATTTTAATGTTTTCAGATAGGTGAATTGAAGTGTGTACTGTTTTTCACGAGTTACACAATATCATAATGCTGCTTTGAAACAGTTATTAATTTTTTTTTGCTTTTGCAGTTTCCGAACAATTATATAAGCTGGCATGCTAAATGGTAGGCAATTCTAACCAGATTTTTGATGGAAATGAACAATTTCAAATATAATCCGTATGACATGATTTGCTATTGTGCATCATATTTTCAGAATGTACTTATTATTTCAACAGAAAATGATGCCTGTTTCAAATACGTTTTCATAGTTTTCCTCCTCCTATATTGTTTTTGATACGATTTTGACATTAGTTTCAAAAAGATACCATAATACTGCGAACTGTCTGACAGGTCATTCAAGTAATGTTTGATGGTGATGTGAACTTTAGCTGTCGTAAGGTTATCTAAATGAAGGACCAGCGATTATCACTATTTTGCATTAAATTACTGTTTCAATCTAATTGTAAACATAGAATATCATCAGAGAATGTAATAGTAAGGCATTATTCTGAATAAAAAATGCAAGAGAAGTTTTGGAGCCTTTTTGATTGAGAATCGCTCAATATAAAATAAGTTTTCTGAAAAATTGAATTTTCATTTCGGTTTCAAAACGATCTAATAACAATCTGATGTCGGTAATAAATAATCTGTGTTATACCTTCATCGGGATGATATGAATTTTTTTACAGTTTCAACAAGTCGGGTGTAAGTAGTCCGACGATTACTAATACCAAAGTTGACAAGTCGTTATTTTCTACTTTCCCACTTTTCTTATCATCATAAATAATAATTGTTCCATGAATTGTTATTCGCTGTTTTCAATAACTTCAATTTTGAAATTTTTTTCAAAGTCACTACTGCAACAATATTACAATATTACAACTTTCTGCAAACGATATTGTAGTCCATGTGTTTGTTCGAAAATTTATCTGTTTCAGAACTACGAAAATTGATTTATCATTATCGACGTAATCAATGCACGCTTTCTGTCTGTGGAACGAAAAATTGTTTGACAGTTTCAAACACTATTTGAAAACGGAGAGTTCTTGTACTTTCTACTACGATACTCATCCTCGAACAAAAAAAATATTTTGATCTGCACTTTTCCGGTTTCAAAAATTTGTTGAAATTTTCGTTGTATTTTTTACTATTTCAAACATTTTTTTATAAGCTCAGCATCAATTTGTTTACCACTACTTGAGTATTCCATCACATTCCTTTTTTAGTTTCATACTTCATGTTTCAAAAGAAATTCATTTCTGCATAAACTATTTTCGAAATACTCAACGTAACAAAGTATTTTGAGAAATATAATTTTTCAAATATTGTTCTGTTCTGAAAAATATGATATAATTTCGTGTTCAGTGGTTAACAGTCCAACATTTAATTTACAAGGAATACCGATGATGTGAACTTGCTTTCAAGCAGATATCTACAGTAGTCGCTACAGTAATCCATTTCTACTAAAAAATACTATTTTCATTGTTCATAAGCTTCAGGGATTTTTGTTCCAATTTTCCATTGAACTATTCCAACTTTTTTACTGTATCAAAATTGAAGAAATGTGAACGTTTCTCAAAATTTACGATAAGAGGTCCAAATCAACAAAAATTATATCCGGAGAAAAAAGTCCAAAACTTTTACACTTTCCGAATTTCCATATTTTTTGAAACAAGAATAATTGTTAGTACTTGTCTTTTGAAATTTAACAAGCTGGAAACATATTGTCATGTTCTTGAAACAGTCAAAAGAACCGTTTTCAGAGAGTATGATTTCTCATAAATTGATTATAGTTCGAAGATTGGAAACTTGAAGAAATCGAAAATTGGAACTGATCAAATATTTCCAGGCTTTTTTCCATTTTCTTTTCTTATTGAAACATATGATTTCCAATAAAATAGCTACTGTTTTCTGATGGATATCATATTTTGTTAACATTCTGGATTTGGTATTTAGGAAGCATCATAACATTTTGAAACGGAACTTTTTTGCAGTTTCAAACTTTCATCAATCTTAACCTATGCTTGCAAGTTCACTATATTACAAGTTAAAACTTCAAACATTCATTTATTTTCCAGTTTCAAATATTTTACATAGTTTTGACAATTCATGTTTTGTTTGATATTCGCTCAATTTGAGAAGATGTGAATAAATTTGAAAAAAAAAAGTTTCCAGCTCATCTAGAACCTACCTACCATATTTCTACTTCTAGCTGAGAGTACTGTAGGTTGATACCGATATTTAGAAAGACATTCCCGTTTCAATGTACTGGTAAAATCAGAAATTTTCAAAGATTATAATAAAAAATGAAATTGTGAGGTTTACGAATATCTCTGATGGAAAAAGTTTACAAAATCAACCTACAAAAAAGAATGTACAAAACATCTTGATTACAAACCGCGCAAGCTCAGTTACTTTTTTGAAACAGTAAAGTATTCCAGTTTCTAAACAATATGATAACATGATAATGTCTGTGTTGTGTAATCTGGATGATGTGATAGTAGGATAGATAATATGATAACAATCTAAATGATGTTGGATGGCCAGCATATTTTCAAAAAAACATTTTCTGAAGTTTATTTTATTTTGAAAAATGTAAATACAACAAAAATGTGGATCTACATACATACGTTTTGAAATATCTGACGATTCCTATTCTTTCTGTTTCAACAAGCTGTAAACGTTTGAGTTTCTTTCTTACTTAACTGGGTACATTGTTAGATTGGCTTTTATATTTACAGAAATTCCAACCAAACGAAAGCATCGAACATTCTAGTATTCGCCTAGATTTGTATATCTCTTTGAAACGGGTGTTTTCCTATAAAAATGAATATGATTATCAGGGGATTTGTAATTGTTTTTTGCTGTTTTAAAGTTTAGGTATTTTTGGGTGATACATGAGAATTCACTGACACTTCAAAATATATTTTGTTCCAGTTTCTATTACTTGTCTTATATAGTGTCAAATTTCAACTATGTTCGATAGCCGCATGATGAGTCTTCACTCAACCAACTCAAACTTTATTCACTAAGTAATTCAAATTTTATTCGATCCGGCTACTGTGTCTAGTCCAACCTTCTACAGTAAGATTTACTGTTTCGGGATACACAAATCGTATGGTACTGTAGAAAAGATTATTGTGAGGAAGGATTTTGGATATCAAACACTTTTTTCAGTTACAGCGCAACGAGAAAATTTGAAAAAAAAAAACAAGGTGAAACAATTACAATATTGATCCTGATCAAAAATCTATATATTGAAAAGACGGTTTCAAAGTGAAGATTCATGCTCTACTTTATTTGCAGCCTGTACTGTTTTTCACAATAGTTGCGCAATATCATAATGTTGCTTTGAAACAGGCATAGTTTTTTTTAAACAGTTTCAGAACAATTTAGTAACCTAGCATGCAAAGGGGTGTGCAGTTCTGCCATGCTACATATTGAAACTGATCAGTGTAAAATATATACGAAGAATGACACAACTCCTAGTTCTGCACCATATTATCAAAATTTCAAAAATCATCAGTTTCAAAAAATAGAAAAAATTTTGCGGTTTCAAACTTTGGTTTTTTTCCCAGGCTCCTGAAATCTTACTGACTCGTAGATGGTTGACCAACATCATGTATACAAATTTATTGATCCCTGTTTCAAGTATTTCGTATAGTTTCATTTCGCTTTTTTTGTTCGATAATTTTGTGCTGCTCGTTGTCATAAAGTTGTGACAACTTCTGTGAAAATAACATTTTGCAATAAGTTACTGTTACGAAGTACTGTAGTATTCGTTTAGTGTTGAAAAAGTTTATTGAGCAGGTCGCACCGTGTTCGAATAAAATGAATATGATTTCAATAATTGCATGTTTCAGTTCAAAAATAACACCAAAATGTTATTAGGTTTCATAATCATCATATTGGCGGTTATTTGAATTTCTACATAAATACATAGAAGCAGCTTCCGAACGAATAATCATAGAAAATTATTTTTAGAATTAACATCGCTCAACTTCAGTTTTTTTGTGAAACAGTGGTTTTATGATCAAGAATTTTAGGATATACCTCCGGTTTCTTGATTTTGTTTCTGAAAAGTAGATGAATTATTGTGCTGTTTCAATGTTTGCAAATTTCGGGAAGTTTTTTACTAATTGTGTTCAGAGCAGTTGTCCAGTATTAAAATAGTGTTGAAAACGTTTATTGAGCAGACTGCAGCTAATACAAACAAAATGAAGCAGTTCAAGCAATATTTTTGTGTTTCAGTTGAACGATAACATTAGATAATTCTCAAGCTGAACAATCACAGCTATGGCGATAGTCGAATGAACGAAAATTGATAAATATTTAGAAGCTTTTGAATAAATGTATGTTGACGATTTATTCTTCGAATGGATTCCGCTCAACTTCATCTTGCTGTCAAACAGTAATTCTACGAATATTCGATATTCTCCTTCTCAACTAACTGATAACATGAAATTTTTAGCGATGTACATTGGGTTTTTAGATTATTCAATGATCTTATCATATACTTCCCGGGCCTTCATCTTCTTTCTGAACCGTATTCAAACTATTTTTTCAGTTTCAAGGATTGTAGTTATTGTGAAATAGAGATCCGCTCTCCAATTCTTAGCTGATTGTGCTCTGAACAATGAACAACACTGAGTCAAACCAATTTGTTTCTGCTTCAACTATTCCTA
Source organism: Caenorhabditis uteleia (assembly GCA_963573275.1). NCBI lineage: Eukaryota > Metazoa > Nematoda > Chromadorea > Rhabditida > Rhabditidae > Caenorhabditis > Caenorhabditis uteleia. Next base: position 2,990,478 of record OY752135.1, on the reverse strand, counting down.
AATCTTGATACAATAAAATATGATTGACAACCTTATGGAAAAAGTAACCAAAAAAATTCCCAACTCACAACCAATCAAGTATTCAGACACTTTTCACCAATTTGATCTTTCATTGAAACATTTTATTTTCGAACCTATCTACATATATCGTCTAGTGTTTTTAAAAAATTATCACTGAGACTATCACAAGCTTCTAAAACAGCAAACAATTTATTCGGTTTCAAAATAAGTTGCTTTTGGGTCACTCTTCAAACATTGTACTGATTTTTTGATCGCGGCGGCATCCCTTTTCCAAGTTTCTAGTTATGATCAGCTATTTTCGATTAGGAATCGACTTTTCCATGAAAAGGTTGACAATAATTATTTTTCTGTTTCTAAACAACTTGATAACATGACTTACGCACCGCGCACTGATTTTCATCACGGCTGATTATCGCAATAGTCTTGCTTCAGAACAGTGAGTAAACTATTTTGTTGTTGCTTGGAGAGCTTACGTTTTCAAGGTTTTTTGTTTTCCGAAATATGGTTTATTACTACTATTTTTTGTATCAGTTGAGTTTTCAATCATTCTGAATTACTAATATTTTGACTGTTTCAGATGTTTCAAAATCTCAAAAATTATCGGTTTTTACGGTAGTCGTGCGGAACAATTATTTCGTATTTCACAACACAGAAATATTTCGTCTGCAATTCTGGCATGTATAGAATTTATTTTCCAACATAATTCGTGCTGACAAGTGCATCATCATCATTCAATCAATGAGCTTGGAGTATAATCCGATATATTACTTTTTATTTGAAACAGAAAAATATAAATTGTGTGTTATTTCTGTTTCAAAAATTTCTCAAACACTTTTTCATGCCTTCTCACATTCAGTTGTTCACGTTGCCAATTATCCCTGGTGTAAAAATAATATTTATGAAATAAATAACATCGATACTCTTTTGTTTCTTTACTGATTTACAAGAAACAATCAATTTTTATTTTTACCGAAACAGTGAACATGTATGTTGTGGTTTTTGCATCTAAGAATAATTAAAGAATAATCTGAAATTAAAATCAAATCGGAAAAGAGGCAGCTTCTAGAATCGTCAGATCGAGTTTCATCTGAAAAATGGTTGAAAATATGTATCAGTTTGTAATGATAGTTGGTATATATCTTGCTTTTCTAGAAAATCAAATAAATGCAATGACACAACCAAATATTCCTCTATAAATCTAATTTCGGAAACATTGAAAATAGTGTTCAAACGAATTAACAATAAAAAATAACTTTTCCCACGAAGTACATTTTTTGAAACAAGAGAAAAAATCTGTTTCAGCTTGCAATGATATATTTCTCACTTTTTTCCTGGTTAATCCAAGGATTTCAATAAGTGATTAATATCATATTCGTGAAATGAAATAACGAAAACTTTTCACAGATTCAGAGTTGAAAATGATAGAATATGACTGGCGCCCGTATTATTCGAATAAGAAAGGATATTTTTCTGATATCATGAGGAACAAAAAACTTTCCTGTTTCAAAAAATCGAGAAAATATGATCGAATTGTGTCAATTTGATATAGAATCTGCGAAACTTGGAATATCTGTAATTCTGTCTGTTTCCAATTTTTTTTTGGTTCTGGAAACAATTGAAAAAATAACAATAAATACACTTTTCACAGAATTAGTGTATGTTTTGAGACAATGAAAAATCTGTTTCAAAAAATTACAAAATGTTTCTACTATTTATCTCATTTCAATGCGGCAATAGTAGTGGAAAAACAGCAAGTTTTACATTTTCAAAGTTCGGATAGCATGCAATGAATATATTATCCATTCGTCGGTTTGGGAAGCTGTGGCCTAGGTGGTGCTTTCGGATTCTAGGCCATACGATTTACGAGGCTGTTTTTTATTTGCAAAAAATAACTTTTTTCACAAATATCGTTTAAGAAACGCATTTCTTTCTTTTCTTTGTTACTAAAATAGATACTATTTTCACAGTTTGCATGAATTTTATGATTTTATAATCATTTGTGGCTATGCGCAGTAATGGCCTAGAAATTCAAGACCTAGGCTACAGCTCCCCAAACCGACGAATTGAAAAATATTACTATTGATGAAATTTCGGGGTCTCTTAAGTTAACAGTAAAAAAAGTATTTTCTGTTTCAAAAAAGTGAGAAAATAGAATCGAATTTTATCAGTTTGCTAGAGGATCTTGCCCTCGTCGAAGCTGAAACTGTCCTTTTTTTTAATGGAAAATGATTGTCATCAAATCACTTCGAGCAGTTTTAAGAAAAAACAAAGGATCGAAAAGTGAAAAAAAAAATCCAGTTTCAGAAGTAGTTGAAGTAGCGATATATGTATTCATAACTTTTGATATTCTAGTAATTCTAATTGAAAAATGAAATGCGATTCAAAACCAATAATTTTCATAGAATTTCTTTAGAAAAAGTTGAAATTAACTGTTTCAGAAACATATGTGATGACCCTCAAATTTTTTTTCATCAATGCGATGCAAGAATAGTTTAGAAATTTTTTCAGTTGCTCAATATCACTCATGAGACCGCTTGTTAGAAAATATAGTTCCAGTGGAGGGACATGAAATCTCTGACTCACTGGTGAATGCTGATTGTTTCATAACTTAGAAGAATTTGAAACCGAGAAAGTATCCAATAAAAATCACTAAATTTGTTTCCCTATGAATATGATCGTAGATTTGATACGAATCTCAATCAAAGTATTGTTTTGAAACAGTTGACCTACGGAAAACATCCACAGTTTCTCAATGCTCTGAATAAATTGCACTGTAGTATCACTGAAGTATCCAATTGAATATAGCTGAAAGTTTGATTCATTGATTCATTTGAGTGAACAGCTTACCAGCACAAAATACTGTTCCAAATTAGCTTCAAACTCTTGCCTGATAAACTATAAATCGTTCAAATCGTAATCATATCTTTCTTCTTTCAAAATAAATTCCTATAAGCTATTTATACTGGTTTCATTGAAAATTTATGACACTTTCATTATTTCAAACTGACATTACGATTGATGTTCAAGCTATCCAATAATCGGGAAATAATTATTCATTAAAATTTGGAAGTACACGCACTAGTCAAACACATATCATGCAAATAACTGAAAGCATATTTGCCAGTTATCTGAGACTGAAAAAAAACTTTAAAAATAATTTGATCTGAATACCCTTCAGGTCATTTTTGTTGTTTTCTTCCAACAAATAGCATTCTGTATTCAATAATGAACGTATACCAACGATACAGAGAGTGTGTCTTGCGCTATGGATTCGATTTGAAACGGAAAAAAAGTTTTCTTTCCATTTAGTTTGTATTGTGACATCATTCGATTTCGTTTGTTAATAAACGAATGCTAGTTTTCGAATTCATTTGTACTTTCGACAAGTATGGGGCCTAAGTATTGAGTTTTCCTATAAAACGTCCTGTTACACGTGTAATAGAAACTGAAATTTTTATAATGATTTTACTAATATGCTCATGCCACGACCTTTTTTTATTATCGAGCACTACAAACTACAAGTTATTATGATGATTACAGATCTACCCATTGCGCCGACTAGAGTGTTATGTCACTTTCGCATACAAATCAACTCTAACAGAAAAAAATGATTTTGAAAAAGTTGAATACTTGTGTTTTCAATGATAGTAATTCAAACCAAGGAAGGATCAATAAATATTTTGCTTTTCAACTTCAACCAGCCAATGATGTTTCAAGTTTGTGGAAAAGTATAAGTGATTCGAAACAGAGGGAATTGAGTTGGAACCGCTTTCAAGAAATATCGAGTATCAAATAGTTGGACAGCATGTCTGTTGTTTTCCATTGTTCTGAAGCAGCATTTTCCTAGATATTCATCGAACTTTTTCTCGTTTGAACTGTGAAAGTTCGTTGAATCTTCGAAAAATGATTGCTGAAAAATTTACAATTTCTGAAAATACATGTTTAGGAAGTTACATCTTTCAGACAGTCCTTCTCTAAACGCACCGATGTAAAATTTTTCATGTTACCGAACAAGCAATAACCTTCGTCACAGCTTCAGCAAAGCTATAAAGGTGTCATAGATACGATTTTGCCGCTTATCAAGATTGTGGCAGATTCAACAAATACTTTTTATGAAAAATAATTTTACATTTTCTATACCCATAGTTATAAGGAATAATTTCAGGTTATTTGATTTTCCCACGGTAACGATAAGATTATTTTAACATTACAAGTTTATAGTTTTTCTTATATCACTTCATCAACATTATTTCAGCAAATCAGTTTGAGAACATTTTTTAAATATTGCAGTCAATAAACAAGAATTATGTAAACAACAAGTGAATTAACTCTCCTATCAACACCACACGTTGCATGTTCTCGTGAAACTGCAAAAATCTACGAAAATTTAATAAGATGTTTCAAGCAATTTGATTTAGTTTCCAGATACAGATTTGATAGTATAATGTTGCTTCACACTCACAACCATCAGCCAGCATTCAGTTATTGTGCTGGAGACATGATTTAAAAAATAAATCATTGTTTGAAACAGAATTATATTCTTTGTGTCAAATAACAGCTCCTATTCGCCGAAATACACCTAAAAATCACATAAATCGAGTCACGTCCGAAAATCTTGAAATTTATCTTTCAAAATATTGTACTATCAGATACATAAATATTTGTGTTTCAACAAAAACAAAATTATTTCTCACTCTCTCTCTGGTTTGATGCGAATGACATAGAATAATGTATATGTTTGAAAAATTGATCCGCTCGCTTCTAAATTCACATTTATAGACAGACTGTTAAAAAATAAAATTGAACTGTTGATTCCAAAGAACGGATATTTCTTCAACCTAATACGAATTGCTTCATGTTTCAAAAGGTTCTGAAACAGAGAAAACATCTCACATCTCTCAACTCCATTTTTTCATATCAAAACACGCGTAGATACGAACTCTGTTCCTCCTGGATCAATTTATACATTCAGATCATAACTTTTGAAACTATTTGAAACTGCAAATATTTTCAAAAGTTCAGTTTGTCAAAGAACTCGGTAAAAATGGCTAGATCGAATATTTATCATTACGCATCTATATCAATTCAACACGCGATGTTCAGAGTTCTCTGAAACTGAGATAAGTTAGGAAAAAACTCGAATGATACTGTTTCAAACAAACTAGAACTTTTGTTGCAAAATCTGGTAAGCATTAAATATGTCATACTATATTTCTTGTAATTGTTGGAATTGTTTTCTCTCATCGATTTCAAACGATCTGAAAAAAATTACAACCCCCCCCCCCCCCCACTAGCACTCAACCAACGATCTTCAGATATGATTCTGATAAAAAAATTACTTTTTGAAACAGGATTCTATCATATTTTGTATCAAAAAACTGCTCTTGTTTGTCTGAAAACACCTTCAAGTTCCATAAATCGCAAATTTCAAAATAATCTTTTAAAATTTTCAAGGTTTCAATCTAGTTTATAAATGATTCTTCGAATCATCCATTGATAATCGCTGCATCCTATCATTTACGAAATCTCGAAGTTTTTACACCTTGAAATTCCACAGTTTCAAAATTTGCATATGTTTGGAATATTGAATTCCTGATACTTCTTCTTGTTCTACTTCATTTGCTTATCTATTAATCGAATAGTTTAATATTATCGTTCAAATACGAATCAAGCCTCGTGGTCTAGAAAACCCCAACTGTAGCCAGCGATTGAGCTACAAATGTTTCATAGCAATGATATGCAAATGAACACGGTGACAAATGAACACGGTGAGAAGTATCTGAAGATCGTAATGCCATCAGGAATCTGCATTGTCAATCTTTTTTCTGTTTCAGTCGGATCGGAAATGAAAATATTCACCGTTTTATGATAATCGGATAAAGGTGAAGTGTAGTTATTTCGGTAATACAGTGGTTGCTCCGCTGGGATATTTACATCTTCAAACTGAAACTTTTTTAGAAACATTTTTTAATGCTGCTTCAGCTCCTACACATCAGTCGTAGTGATGTATCACGCCACTGAATGTGATAAATTGAATAAAGCATAAATGCTTTTTGTTAGTTTAGCTAGATATAGTTGAATAATGAAGTAAATTGTTTATCAGTAAAAAGTTATCCCAATTTCAGAATATATGCAATCTGTAACTGAACAAATATTCTTTAAGTTCTTCTGATTGAAAACACAAGATAATAGACAACAAGATAATAGACAATATCATATCAACCATATCAAGAAGAATGTTTCCATGAGCGTGTTCTGAAACTGAAACAGTTTGGGACAAGAATTCGAAGTAATAATGTTTCAAACTAACTTCAAATTTCGGTTTCGAAAACTCTGAACCATTCTCACCTTTATCATATCTTCATTTCAAAAAAAGTTGGAATCACCTTTTTTACCGGTTTCAATGAAGAGTAATATTAATTTCATTGTTCTATCTGACAATGTTGGTATTCAGCATACTAAACCGTCTTTGGAAGTGAAAGCATCAACTAAAAGCTTCAGATTGGTCGATATTGACCATTTACCATCTATATCAACCGGGGTCATTGTGATTAGTGATAAGCTTGATAATACGTGCACTAGTATTGTCAGTTGAAATTTTTTCAATGTTTCAAATATATCATAAATTTGCATCGTTTCATATTTTGTTTGATATGTATCGTATGTACAGACCATATTTCATTGCTCATTCAGATTTTACTTAAAAATTGTGTTGTTTTTCTCATTATTTTCATGAACAAAGAGATGAAAGAGTTCTTTGAAAACTGAATTAATTTTCAAGAACATAGTGTTTGACACAATCTGAAACGGAAAACATTTTTAGAAGTCAAAGAAGTTTGAATACAAAACAATCGTTGATGGAACAATATTGAGCACGTTAACAATTATATCAATAATACATTTTTTGACAAGATGACACTGAAACAGGAATAGTTGAGGACATTGGACTTAATTGTGTTCCAAACTATTTTAAAAATTTTACTTTGAAAGTTGGGAGCCATTCTTCGCTTAGCCTAATCACCATTTTGATAAAAATCAAAACTGGAGTTTTTATCGGTTTCTATAAAAGATCATATCATTTTGATTATTCTATCTAGCAATCTAGGTATTGCACATTGCCTCTATCCAAATTATTTGATGGATTCAGGACCGAAATGTTTGAAGAGTACTATTTCAAGAAACATGACATGCCAAAAACTGTGGTGCATATTTTTCCAGATGTCTGAATCTGAAAAAAAAACATGTCAAAGTATTTGTTTACGACTTTGATTTTTTCCTTAAAAATTTTTTTCTCTTGCTGTTTCAGCTTCGAATCATCAGAAATATTGTAATTTATTTTGTCAGTAATCATATTCTTCATACTTTACGGTTTTTACATTGAATAAAGCCACACTTTCAGATTATAATTTTCAAAACTATTGAAACTGAAACCAATCTAAAGTTCAGATTAGCAAAGAATGCGACAAAAGTTGACGGATTATAAAAATGGTCCCCAGCATCGGTAGATATACAACATGTAGTGTTAACAGTAATCTGAAGCAGAAACAAGTATCGAAAATATCACCGTTTCAAAATTTTGTTTTGAAAACTGACGATCGTTCGTTAGATTCCGTAGCAGTTTTCCATATAAAATAAGTTGATGTTAGCTACTTTCACAGAATCCAACGAAAACTTCTAATACTTCCATTTTTTCTATATGATATTTCTAAAACTTTACTAATGATCTGATAAGCGTGATTATGAAACTTTAGAGGCTTTTCTCAAGTGAATATTGTTGCAATATCTGTGGAGCACACTTTGTCAGTTATCTGAAACTGAAAAAAAAGTTGCAAAAAGGTGTATACGATTTCCTTCATCCTATCTCAGTTGTTTTTTCCCAATAATTAGCTTTTTGAATTGAATAATGAGGCTGCATCAAATTTTTAAGAATTTGGTTTTGCACTACGGATCCGATTTGAAACGGAAAAATTATTATGTCTGTTTTTTTGTGTAGAGTTTCATCATCCGATTTCACAACAAACAAGCGTGTACCAATTTTCTGATCCATTCGTACTTTCGACAAACACAGAACCTACATATTGAGTTTTCCAATAAAACTTCCTGTTACATTTTATATTGAAACTGAGATTTTCACAGTGTTTTTATTAACAAGCATATGATATGTATGCCAAAACAACAATCAAACAGTGAAAACTATTGATAAATATTATGATCCCAATGTAGCAAATTGATCACAAGATTGGGTATATGTTTTTCATTCAAACCAATTCTGAAAGAGATTATTTTCGAAAAAAAAGCGAGCGCAATATTTATTGTGTTTGTTAAGTATGGAATAACTTGAAGATTTGCAGACCCAGTAGATATTCTAAATCGCAAACAGTAATGTTTCAAATTTATATTCCATAAAATATAGTGAATAAATATTTTGATGATCGACCAAAACAACGTAAGTATCAATGAAACAGACAAAGTTTGTGAAAAAAGTATATATTCCAAAACAGAGAAAATTGAGTTGGAACCAATTTCAAGATGTGGAAGTAACAAATATTTCGACGACATGTTCTTGATTTGAAATTGTTTTGAAACAACATTTTCCAAGCTACTCATATTTAAATTTATCTCTTGTTTGAACAGTCAAAGTAGTGTTCCAATTATAGATAAATTATTGATGAAAAATATACAGCTTCTGTAAATTGGTTTTTCGGAATGCACACACTCTGGACAGTCTTTTGAATTTTAGTATTTCCGGTAGCCTAGCAAGTTCCACCTTTTGTTTCATTTTCAGTAAAACTATACCACTGGAATATTTCAGCATACGTTGGAGTATCTTCTCATGCTAAAATTTTTCCCGTTTCATCATACCATTTTATGATAATAATTCTATCATTGTTAATAAAACGGCTCAGTAAGTAACCCCAACCCGACATAAAACAATAAATTTTCCTGTAACACTCCAAGTTGCATATCGTCTTGAAACAAAAAATTTCCCCTAAAAACTATAATATATTTCAATCAGGCGCTTATTGACAGTGTTTCAATATTTGTTTTACTCACTCGAAATGTCTAAACTGATAGTGAACAAAACCAAGAATATATTCTTGTATCACTTTTTTCTCCAGTTTCAACGAAAACATGCCAGTTTTGATGTTTACACACATTAAACTAGTACTTTGATATTCTCCTATGTATTTCAATTGATTGTATTCCCATTAATGTTAGCAAATTTACAAAACAAGCATCAATTCGCTATGATTTTGAAACAGTTATTTTTTCAGTTTCAGCCAAAATGTGTATATTTCGATGTAAAATCCGAGTACTCCGGTTGCTATTGGATTTTTCCCGTTTTATCTGACATTCTTCATTTTTTGTTCAATTTTGTTTTAATATCTACTGTTTTCCAGTTTGTGTATATTGAAGATCCAAATCGTATGAACATTACATAATCAACATAAATTTAAGATAACTATATTTTTGTTGAGAAACACAGAGTTTTATCATGTTTCAATAAAGCTTTAAGATGATTTGTATCTTCGAACCATTCTTAAATCGGCAATAAATGCAACGTTCTTGGAAAAAAACGTTTTCCTTTTAAAAATGCATGCTTTCAACCAAAGTGAAAGTTTCATCAATTCAAAATTTTCTGTTTCAGTTTTTTTTCGAATGTCGGACTTCGCGTCTTCCAAGGTACTGAATTGACTCCCGTCCGATTTCCACTCCCAGCAACTCCAACTTTTTCAAAATTCTTCATATATCGACTTTTCATGGAAGAACTATAGTGATAAAAAATTGGCTATAACAATTGTCGAGAAATATTTACTGTTTCAATTCATTAACATCATTTAGTTATCGACCAAATAACAAATATTACCGAGGATCGATTTCGATTTTGAAATTATTCTTTTTATAGCCGGAAAAGATTCATTGCGGAAATACAGATACTTGACATGAAGATATTATTTTGAAACAGTTATTCATAAAAATTCTTGATTCCTGACAGCTATGGTTTAAAAATGTCACTGTTTCAAATATTTCGGATAAGTTCATCGTAAGTGTTTGTTGCTATTATTCAACTTCCAGATGTTTTTTTTTCAAAATGTTCTTTGAAAATTTCCCGATATTTCTAGTTCCTGGTAGAAAACCAGCTACATTTCTTCAAAACTGCGCTCATCAAGATTCTTCATAGATCAACTTCTGTAGAAGAGTCGTCAAGAACATTTACTGTTACAATTTCGAAATATAAGTTGTAAATAAGTTTATAGCTTTGATCAACTTCATCTTTGTTGTAGGTATACTTTCGCGTAGCAACCTAACTTTTATATGTTTCAGTTGAATCAAAAAAATTGATGTTGCATTTGCATGGCGGGTTGTTTTCCCTAGAATTTTCTCAAAAATTATTATATTGAATGTGAAAATAATGACTTTCGATAATATAAAACTGTTTTGAAATAGTAATTATTTTTCTTACAAATAATATTCTGCCAATGTTTCAGCATGTATATATAATTTATCATGTTTATCGATTCAACGCTCTCAGAGTAACATGATAAGATCGAGTTTTCTAAATCATAGTCGAACCATCAATTAATCTTAATTTATACCATAACGGGTTTTCATTTTCCTTGAAACAGCGAACTTGTATTCGTTGTTGGAAAATATTCATACTTGTATCAACTCTTAAATCCTATGATAAAATGAAAATTCAGAAAAAACCAATTTTCGGGTAAGTATTTATGTTTCACAGAAAACGTAAAACAGGAATACTTTGTCAATTTTCAGTTGAATGAATAGTATCTGGGAAAGACGACTATTTATGATGATTTTCCTTCCCAAATTGATGTTTTGACACTTCCATCCTTTATCCCATGTTTTGGAACAGTCATTCTTTTCTCAAGAAATATTTTTACAGTTTCGGAACAATTTGATAGCATGAAAACATATTGCATGTTCAATGTTTGATATTGCTTCCGTGAAAAAAATATTTTATCTTGCTGTTTCAGCTTCTGATTATCAGAATTATTTCGACTTATTTCGTCAATTGCCATATCAATTCGGAAGCAGTTTAATTCATCAGTTGTTCTTCATGCTACGATTTTCCAGCAAATCGAGTCACACATTATAACTATAATTTCTGAGATTGTAAGAAACTGAAAAAAAATTGTAGGAGGCAATCGTTGATAGATGGGGGAATTGGTGTCCAGCATTGGTAGCAATGCAGCATGTAGTGTTGAGAATACAATGAAACAGAAAAACGTATTCGAAAATTTACTGTTTCAAAATCTTCTCGAATATTTATTTTCAACCTGGAGATATTACAAGACATCTATCAATATCCCAAAAATGTCATAAGTGTGATTATTTAATTTTAGAACAACCACAAATGTTCTTTATGTCGGATCTATTGATATAAAACGCTAAATAAATAGCTATTAGGTTCACAAAATAAGTATTTATGAACATTACAAAAATTTAAAAAAGAACAAAAATGTTTTCAAAAATGCGAAGGTTCGAACCAAAGCCCTCCAACCTGGAACACGCGCGTCTACCCGCCTGCGCTATCGGTTCATGTTTTGTTAACACATTTGGAGGCAGTGAGGAGAGAGGCGTCATGGGTCCCAAAAAAATTGTCGAACACCCCAAAACTACAGTACCGGACTACAAGGGAACAATCTACAGTATGACGCTCCTCCGCAGCTGAATTTTTTGTCATCGCTAGCTTGAAGCATGATCTATCAGATGCACTACATAACTTTGCAGAAATCCAGACTTTTTGACCATACCTTCCGTGTTAGCAAATTCATTCCTGTTTCCTAGGAAAGACCATTTTTTCTCAGTTTCAGCGATATAATAAATCTACAACAATTGAATGGACTCTCAATACGGCCATGAATCATCTGTCGTTAATATTTATCTTTTACAGCTTCGATTCTAGTAGTTGTGAAGAATTACTCCAAACTTTTTGATACTGTAATCAATACAATGTAACATTACAGATTTTTCAGAAAATTTACAGTAAGTTTTTTTTTTTTGCAAAAACACCACAAGTTGCATACTTGCAGTTGCATTGTCAGAACAAAACAAGTTTTCTGTAATTTCATATATTTGAAACAGACCTTTATTGGTGACATGTTTTTTAGTGCAGTGTTTCGAACCTGTTTCACTCACATGGAATATTGTAATTATTATTGATATGAACCAAATACAGATTATCAGATTTTTAAAATTTTCCCCGATTTTTTTATAAATTCTTGAAACCGGCGCTTATTTTTCGGTATCAAAGAAAATATGTAAAGTCCCACTAAATTAACACATCGATATTTATCAATTTAATTCAATTAATTTTTTTCTGTTGCATCGGGCCTACAAATCGTTTGAAGTTTCTCACAAAATATTTCGGAATCAATATATTTATTCGACTGTTTAATAAATTATGTATATTGAAAATACAGGCAGCATAAACGTTTTGAAAATTGATTTTGCCATGTTTCAACAAATCTGTCAGTTGATTTGTATCTGCGAACAATAGTTCATCGATGAGGTCATTTTCTTCAAAAAACTTGAAACAAATAGCGAAACTGTGCTTTGTTAACCAAATATTAGCAAATATACAGAACAATTCACTATTTCTTAAAACAGATTTTTCCGGTTTCAGCAAAAATGTTTATGTTTTTATGTAAAAACCGAATATTGTAATTTCTTCATTTGGAGTTTTCCCGTTTTATCTAACACTCTTCGTTTTTTGTTCAATTTTCTTTAAAGACTCAAATCGTATGGTCTAGTTGCAACATTACATAAGCAATAGTTATTGTTCAATGAATCCTGTTTGGCTGCTATGCACCATATAATAATAAAGTGTCAACTTTTTTTATGTGATAACAATCGATAGTCGAATGATTTTCAGCTTAATCAAGAAAGTCATAGTTCTCGATTGATAAACTACGTAGTTATTGGATTTCACCATATAACCGAAACAGGTTTTGTTATTTCATGTTTCCACGAAATAATTAAATTATTAGAAGATGGCTACCAACTATTCCATTCTCTTATTGCTGTTCTACAGTGCGCGTCATAATGATAGCAGTACCCTGAAATTGAAGATATGAGCAGAACTGTTTGTCGATCAGCAAAATCGTGTAAAAATTTGAACTCCTCATGCCAAAATACCCCCGGGCGACAAGTTTCAGAAAACCACAGCACACAGAACGGCCTGGCCAGAAAAATGCCAAAAAACGAGCGCGTCATAATGATAGCAGTACCCCAGGAAAACCATTTCAGATGGTGGGTATGGCTGATATGAGTGCTGAAATGTTTCAAACTAATCTACTTTGGACAAATTATAACACAATTTTGACAAAATAATATATTTTCATGAACTTATGACATACTGAAAATGACGAATTTCGGCCTAAAATGACCATTTTTCAATATAATCGCTCGGAATTTCCTGGAAATATCTGGAAATCATGAAAACTCGTTCGATTTTAGTATTTTCAATCTTGGTGAACATTTTTAGTTCAAATCCACCTAGTCACCATCTCTAAATTTCTCGTAACTTCTCTTGTTTTGGAACCACATCAAAAACTATCAAGCACACTTACCTCCCTGTCGTATTTCGGTGACCACAGCTAAGCTTCTTAGTTAGTTTTACTTGTTTGATATTTTTTTGATTATTGGTGGACAATATTATGAAATTATCTCGAGTTCGGCGAAAAAAATATCAAATCCCAAGATTTTGAATAAGATGGATGTTGGTTCAGAGATTGACCGACATGTTACGAGAAATTTAGAGATGGGAACTAGGTGGATTTGAACTAAAAACGTTTACCAAGATTGAAAATACTAAAATCGAACGAGTTTTCATGATTTCCAGATATTTCCAGGAAATTCCGAGCGATTATATTGAAAAATGGTCATTTTAGGCCGAAATTCGTCATTTTCAGTATGTCATAAGTTCATGAAAATATATTATTTTGTCAAAATTGTGTTATAATTTGTCCAAAGTAGATTAGTTTGAAACATTTCAGCACTCATATCAGCCATACCCACCATCCGAAATGGTTTTCCTGGGGTACTGCTATCATTATGACGAGCTCGTTTTTTGGCATTTTTCTGGCCAGGCCGTTCTGTGTGCTGTGGTTTTCTGAAACTTGTCGCCCGGGGGTATTTTGGCATGAGGAGTTCAAATTTTTACACGATTTTGCTGATCGACAAACAGTTCTGCTCATATCTTCAATTTCAGGGTACTGCTATCATTATGACGCGCACTGTAGTAAGTAATAGCGTTTATCAAGCACAAAAATTATCAAATTACGCCATATTTTATTAATCAAATTTGAACTGAACAGAGATACTAGTATTTTACAGTTTCGAAACAAGATCAACTTGTCTTTTCATGTGATCTCAAGAGTCCGCAGCAAGCTACAAAACATCATGAATTGAGACCCAGCGTTTTCTGTTTCAAATCTCATGAAGCTCATGATTAGGGAAAAAACCCCCAATTAAGTTTTTTGTTTTGGTCTTTCAACAAATTCTTTCTCTTTCAGAAAGCATGAACGCTCTTTGAAGAAAGCAGTGCTCTTTTGAAATCGAACATTGTTCTGAAAAATAAACAACTTATAAATAGAATCCAATTTTTTTCAGACTTTCAACGAATTTGTAAATTTTTTCAGATCGTCGAGCAATTGGCAGTAGTAATGATTCTTAAGGAACAATCTACAATGTTCTAACTTTCACTGAAACAGTGAACTGATATATAATAGTTTACAACTGGTAAGTTGAAAAGACTACAACAAATCGACAAAAGTAAGTCAGGAATTACAGAAAAAGACAGAGGAAATTTTTTCTGGGAAATCAACACAGCTCAGTGAACATGCAATAGTTCATTATAAAAATGTAAGTTCTGAAACATTGAAAAATGTGTTTCAACTAAAAGTAATTTACTCTCTACTTTTCTTCTGGTTTTGATAATGTTAACGATAATTCAAGAAAACTTTAAGTATGTTCGAAAAAAAACTAGAACAAAGACAGGTTGGATAAGCGTTGATAAGTTAAGATATTCGTAATTCTGTCTGTTTCCGATTTTGTTGGTTTAAGATGCAGTGACCAAGTAACAATATAAGAAGTTTTTCACAATTTTAAGGTGTGTTTTGAAACAGTGAAAAACTCTGTTTCGAAAAATTAAGACATTCTTCCTTTATTTCTCTGTTTTCAATGTAAAGGCCAATAATTGTGTTAGCAAACAAAGATATTTGTGGAAAAAACAGTAAATTTTGCAGCTCCAAAGTTTTCATAACATGCTATGAATAAAAGACTGTTAATGATATTTCGGATTCTCTTGAGTTTATGAGTTACAGTAAAAAGTATTTTCGGTTTCTAAAAAGTGAAAAAAATATAATTGAATTTTGCCAGTTTGCTAGATGATCTGGACTCTTTCCAAGCTGAAATTGTTGCTTTTTAAAGTATATTTCCAAAAATTTATACCTGTTCTCTAAAAAAAATACTTTAAAAATGTGAGCAGATCCTAAAAAAACAATGGATCAACAAGTCCAGAAAATAAGAAAGTTCCAGTTTCATAAATAGTTGAAATAGCGATATATTTACAACTGTTGATATTCTAGTAACTCTAATTGAAAAATGAATTTTAATTCAAGAATAATAATTTTTCCTAAAATTTCCTCAGAAATATTGATATTTACTGTTTCAGATACTTATCTGATGACCATCCCTTATTTTTTTCAGCAATGCGATTCAAGAACTACAAGATTTTTTTCAGTTGCTTAATATCACTTTTAAGATCGCTTGTTAGAAAATATAGTTCTAGTGGGAGGAGATAAAATTTTTTAGAGAAAGTGTTCAACAAGAATCAAGCAGATTATTTTCCATTAAATACAATCGTAGATATAATACAAATCTCAATTAAAATAGTGTTGTGAATCAGTTTTTCTACGGAAAATATTCACAGTTTCTCAATACCTTGAAAAAATTCCACTGTAGTATCTCCTCGCTCGACGCAAGGTTTGCTTAGAAATTTTATAACATCTTCAGGCTGAAATTCCAAATAATTAGATTGTTGTTATTCCAGCTTCTACATATTTATTGTATTGTATTTTATCATCTCATCGCGGAACAACTGAATATAGCTGAATGTTTGATTCGTTAAAGTGAACAACTTACCAGTACAAAACATATTAGATAATATATCATTGCTTCAATTCTAAGTTATGAAATATATAAAATATGGAACAGGTAACAATTTTTGAAATCACAAACCCAAGAGAAGTAATGCCAAAATACGTCCTACGAAAACCAATAAAACATGTAATGTTTGAGAATTCTCTGAAACTGAAATAGGTTAGGAAATAGTTTTGGAATAATAATGTTTCAAGCTATCTTCAAACTCTTGGCTGATTACCTATAAATCGTTCAAGTCATCGGCATATATCCATTTTTAAAAAGTTCGAATAAGCTATTTATACCGGTTTCAGTGAAAATTTTTGATACTCTCATTTTTTCAAATTGGCAATGCGGTTGCTGTTCAAGATACCCAAACAAGCTTACAAGTGATTGAGAAAATTTAGAAGCACATGCTGTATTCGAACACAAATCAGATTAATAACTGGATAGCTTGTTCTTTTAGTTGTCTAAATCGTTAAAGAAACTTATCTAACTTCTCTCTGATTTACTTCATGACATCTCAGTTGTTTTCGTTTTGTTACATCAACCGATTTTCCAACAAAAACCCGAATTAAAACCAGTTTTTCATTTGGAGTTTTCAGAATAAGAATCGCGCTTATAGAGTGAAACTTAAAACAAATTTTTCCGTTTCACTTTTAATTGAAACAGTATTTACCAAAAATCCAATCAATTTATCCATGACTCTTGTTTATTGCAAATTTTACAAGCTATGAATTATTATGGGGATCACAAAACATCATACAATTAAAAATGATATCACAAGTTTCGGAGATTTTTTCGGAACAAAATCAGGGCTTTTGCAAATTACGCAAATGTTTATTGTCATAGTAGTAATTTGTAGACTTGCAGATTCATTAGAGAGTAATGTTTCAAATTTAATTTAGAAAAATTAAAGTAAATAAATATGTTGATGATCTACCAAAACAATCAATGAAAAAGAAAGAATTGTTGAAAAAAATAAGTGGTTCGAAACAGACAAAATTGAATTGGAACCAACTTCAAGAGGTTGAGATATCAACGATTCAGACGACAGACCATTGGTTTGAAATTCTTTTGAAACAGAATTTTTCTTGATTTTTGCAGTAGTATTTCTTTTTTCGAACGTCAGTATCGTTCCACTTATTCGAAAATGATTGATGAAAAATTTACAGTTGCTGTAAATTCGTGTTTAGGAAGGTAAAATCTCCGTGGCGATGTTTTTCCCGAACTACCAACTTTGTTCCCGTTGCCAAGCTAATTCCAACCTTCGGCTACTGTTTCAGTAAAACTGTGAAGATGAAACCAGTTCATAAACTCTTCATAGGATTTCCACGCACGCACCTAAAGTGCATTTTCTTTTTTCAAAACCATGTTCCATCTTCATGAGGTGAAGCGATAAATAATGTTTTTGACGTTTCAATTTCAATCGTTTTTTGAAAAGAGTTACGAATAAAAACTTAATAATTATTTTTCACACTAGTACGTGCATTTTTGAAACTATAAAAAATTGTGTTTCAACAAGTTCTGAAATGCTCCTACAATTGTTGTAACATTAATATATGGGCTCTAAATTGTCTTTAACTATCTCTCAGTTTCAGAGTTGGAAAATTGTTTGTAATGAATGACTTCCGTACTATTCGAAATAGAAAGTGGATATATTTGATGTCATGAGGAACACACAATTTTTCTGTTTCAGAAAATTGAGAAAATATTATGACCGAAGGGTGTAAATTTGCTAGAGAGTTTTGATATTTACTAAACTGCAGCTTTCCAATAAAAAATGATTTTTCAAAATCAGAACGAAGCTTGAAAATGTGAGTTTTTCCGCTTTGACAAGGAAAGTTCGCGGACGGGCCATTTCAACTTTTGCTCATACTTTTACCATAGATTTGTATCATCCTAAAGAGCTCATATCAAAATTTATACGAGCCACGGATCATTTTCAGATGGCCCGTCCGCGAACCTTACTTGTGAGCAATAGAAAATTAATCAAGTACAGATGATTGGAGCAAATGGAAATTTTCCAGTTTCGTGAATAATTGAAGCAGTGAAAAAGTTACAAATATTGCTTTGACGGAGTTCCTATTCATTCATAAATGCCATGTAACTAAAAACATAATTCACAATTTTCACCATATGAAGTTCTGAAAGTGTAAATTATTTTCAGAAATGATATGGAACATGCAATACAATTCGGTACCTGGTCTGTAAATATACTGATCATTTTGTCATGCTAGATTTGTGATACCATCTTATCAATCTGGTCAATAACCGAAAAAAATATGATTAGTTTTTTTGTTCAAAATAAATAAGTTTCAAACAACCGAGAAGAATGAATAGTTGCTAGAAAATTTAATCGTCACTGTTTTGCGACTCGACGAGCTGTAGTTGACAATTTTTGAAGGTCTGTAGATTACTGTAGCCAGCGAATGATCTACAACTGTTTCATAGCAATGATATGACCAATGAACACGGTGAATAGTTTAAGAAGACCATTATGTCACTGAAAATCTAGAATGCCAACTTTTTCTTCAGTTTCAGATGAATCGGAAGTATTTTGAAACTTGAATATTAATTGCTGCGCCGATAATACTTTTATGTTCATTAACGCAATCATATGAAGAATGTGATTATCATATATTCATGATCCTAATCAAAGTAATAATTTCGAAACAGGTAATTTAATGAAAATATTCACCGCTTCCTGATAATCTGATAAAGGCGAAATGCAGTTTATCCGGTACTACACTCGATGTTCGGTTGGAATACTTACAAAATCGTCAAATTGAAAGTTTAGAACATCTACTTTATGCTGTTTCAGTTCCTACACATCATTCATAAATTTTATTTGTCAATTGAACTTGATATCGTTGAAAATTGAAAGTGTTAATCAGTAGAATGATATTGCAATTTCAGAATACATGCAATCTGTAACTGATAAAAAACTCTAAATGTTTGGCTGATCAAGATGTGGGAAATTAGCCACGCATCAATTACATAAGAGATTACATTTTTACGAGCGGGCTTTGAAACTGGAATAGTTTAGGACAAGTGTTTGAAATAATAAAGTTTTAATGTAACTTCAATATTTTCATTCGAAAACTAGGAACTATTCTTACTTTTATCATAACCGCATTTCAAAAAATATAGAACCAGTTTTAATTTTTTATCTATAAATTTATTTCCAAAGTTTAGGAAACAATTCTGCGAATATTGAATAAAATTTCAAAACATAGTAGTTGAAACTATCTTGAAACTAAACAGAAAACATTTCTAAGAATCGAGAAGGGTTGAATCCAAAAAATCGTTGATGGAGCAATATTGAGCACGTTAACAACTATATCAATAATACATTTTCTGTCATGACGACACTGAATCTGAAACATTTGAGAGCATTATAATTAATTGTGTTTCAAAAAAACTTCAAACATTTTACTCAGAAATCTATGAATCATTTTTCGCTTAGCTCTATCACGATTTTGGTAAAAACCAAAACTGAATTTTTTTAAACTGAAAAAAAACATGTCAAAGAAGTTGTTTATGGCTCTGAACTGAAGATCGTTCATTAGATCAGTATGGCACCCCCACTTAAAAAAAGTGTTAACTGTTGTTTCAGGTTTCACTAAAATTGATAACACATTCATTTTTCTTATCTAACAATCCAATTGTTGACCAATGTTTACGACCCAAATAATCTGATAACACATCAAGCTTCTAGAGACTTGTCCTTTTTTAACACTACAATTTGAAACGGAAAACTTTTTCCGTCTTCGAATCATCCGATTTCATAACAAAAAACAAGTACCACTTTTCAAATATATTCGTAGTTTCAACGAATGTGGGGCCTACATATTGAGTACTCTAAAAAAACTTTCTGTTACATTTCATATTGAAACGGAAATTTTCACCAACGCTTTCATTAACATGCATATGCCACAACTTTTTCATTATCAAACACAAGGAATCTATGGATAATTATGATGATTCCAAAACAACCAGTACAGTCAGGATCAAAACAGCAAAACAGCCAGGAGTATTACAAGATTCGGAACATGTTTTTCATTCAAAATAACTCTGAAACCGTCAATTTTCGAAAAAAAAAGCGAATCCACAATATTGTGTTTGTTAAGTATGGATTAGTTTAAAGAATTGCAGATTCAGTAGATATTCTAAATCGCAAACAGTAATGTTTCAAATTGGTTAATACAATGTGGTGGATACATAATTTGATGAGCTACCAAAACAAAGTGCGTATCAATGGAAGAGGCAGATATTGTGAAAAAGTAAATACTCCAAAACAGACAGAATTGATTTTGAACCGATTTCAAGATGCGGAAGTATCAAATATTTTGACATGTTCTTGATTTGAAATTATTTTGAAACAGACTTTTTCTGAATATTCATATTCATATTAATCTTTTCATGAGAATTTTACAGTTTCTGATAATTCATGTTTAGAAAGGTAACATATTCCAGAC
The DNA here is from genome assembly GCA_963573275.1 of Caenorhabditis uteleia. Lineage (NCBI taxonomy): Eukaryota > Metazoa > Nematoda > Chromadorea > Rhabditida > Rhabditidae > Caenorhabditis > Caenorhabditis uteleia. The sequence goes on along the minus strand of OY752135.1, from coordinate 2,969,809 downwards.
AGTATTTATCCAAAGTTACCAACTTGAACGGCTTTCCTCTTGCCTAGCCAAATCTAACTTTTTTTTCCAGTTCTAGTAAAACTATAAAACTGGAGTAATTTCATGGGTTCTCAATCTAATTGCATCATACGTTGGACTGTCTTTTCTTTCAAAACTTAAATTCAGTTTTTTTTTGAAATGTTCTATTTCACTGTTTCAATTACAGTTATGGTGTAAAAAATTTGAATTTTTGATGATGCAATCGTTTTTGGTTGTCATTTACATTTGAATTTACAGATTTTCCGAAACTATACGACTTTAATTTTGATATGTTTTTCCAAATCAATCTAAGTTCACGGTTTCAAAAGTTTCAGAAAAGATGAATAATTTCAGACTTTCATAATAGTCGGATCATCTCACATTCAGCTTTCTCCACAGAAAAAATTCAAAACAACCAGTTCAAGGTTAGACATCCATACAACAGTTAGAGTGTCGACGTTAGATTGTACAGTTTTTTCTTAGTATTTTCTTAGTTTTCTTTTTTTTCCAAGCAATTTTTTGTTGAAAGAGAAAAATTTCCCTATATCTATGCCAACTGCTTCAAATATTCTTTGATTTTTATATTAATTATTACAAAAGGAAAGAACCAGATAGTTATCAGATGCTCAAATTTTTTTCGCTATTTTATTATGGTTTTGAAACAGACTTTTATTCAGTTTCAACGAAAACATGTCAAATTGATGTTAGCACGCAAACTAATATTTGAGCTTCTTCAACGTATTCCAATTGATTTTTTACACAACAATAGCTACTTTCAGCAATAGCTAATTTCACAATTTTTGAGTCTAACGACTACATTTTTCATATTGACAGAGTAGTATTTTTAGAATGTCACAACAAATCTCTGATATAATTTTTTGCCTTTACCAATTCTATTGATATATACATAATTTTCCTCTGCTTCACTTGTTTCTCAAGTCTTGAAATTCCCGTTCCGAATTCGCTCACTAATTTCCACCTACAAACTTTTTCAAAAACCAGGTTGTCAACAAACGATGATCCGGATAGACGAAAATCGGTTTTTTTTAACATTTGTTATCTCGTTTGAGCGACTTTTTGTCATAGTCAAAAACGTAAAGGCTCATTGTGAATATCATAGCTTTCAATGTTAACATAACTTTTTTGAAATGTTCATTCAGAAACATTTTCGCGTTTTCTGACAGTTTTGGTTTTCAAAAAAACCTTTACTGTTTCAAATGTTTCTCATAACTTTGTTGTATTTTCTTGTTGATATTGTATAATTTCTCGATAATCGTATTCAGAATGTTTTCACTATCTCTAGTTTATGGTAGGAAAACAGGTTCATTTTCAAAACTGTGCTCATCAAAATTCTTCATAGATCAGTTCACGTAGAAGAAAAAGTTTAGGAAAAGTTTACTGTTACAATTTCGAAATATGAGTTGTAAATCAGTCTATAGCTTTGGTCAGCAGCATTTTTGTAGTAGGTATACTTTTGCATTTTTTAAAGTTTCATATGCTTTTTGAAAAATCGAAAAAAATTTTAGTTTAATTTTCATGCGAAACTGTTGTTTGTATGACTTCAAAAATTCTCACAATAATCGTGAAAATGATGATTTTGAAAAATATAGTACTTTTTTGAAACAGTGATTATTTTCTTCACAAATAATATTCTGCCAATGTTTCAGACTTTATATCTAAGTTGTCATGCTTGTCGATTCAATGCTCTCAGAGTAACTGTTGATAGAGTCTGTTATCATAGTGAAACAAATCAAATGTACTAATAACTAACTTCCATTCTCAATGAAACATCATTTTTGTTTCAAAATTTTCAAAAACTATTTCCATCTGTATCAAATCTACAATTATACCAAACATGACTATCAGAAAAAACGATTTTTGAGTGAATATTTTCTATTTTCTAACTGTAGTATTTTGTCAATTTTCAGTCGTGTGAACAGTAAAATTGTAGCACGACTAAAAACTACGATTTTCATACTCAGATTGAATTTTTTCGAAAACTTCCATCTTTTATACTATGTTTTGGAACAGTCATTCTTTTTTCAAGATATATTTTTTGCAGTTTCTTAGTAATTTGATATCATACAAACGGACTGGATGTTCAATCAATCCTGTCTGGTTGCTTTTTCAGGCTAATGTGATAAAAATGGATAGTCACAAATGGATAGTCATCAGTCGTTCTGCATTTTACTAATTGGTGATTTCTCGAAAAATACTTCTTCGTACCGTTAAAACTTGCAGAGCTGGTTTCAAGTTTTATTATTTTCAAACTAAATTGTTTTTCATGTTTCCAAAATTATATTTGATTCGAAAGTTTTCTTTCAAATTATTTCGATTGACAATTGGGATACCCTAATTTTAAGCAAAAAGATCCTTCTCGTCGAGTTTCGTTTCTTAAAATAAAAGTGCTGGATACAGTGCTTTTGAAACAAATACATCGGTGGCAACAAATGACAATTTATTTTGATAATTCATTTTCGTGGTGAAACCGCTGCAAAAAGTTTACAGCTGCAGAAGTACAATATTATGGTATCCACGAGTTGCACCTCCATTCTTTTTGTTGTTGCATTTTTGAGATAAAAAACTGAAAAATTCTAAAAAATTTTCAAATCATCAAAACTTCAAGCTCTACAAAGAATGTAAATTAACATTATTTGATAAAATTCAAATTTTCCTATTTTTTTGAAACTGACATTTTCTGTTCAATCTATTCATTCGTCTCAAACAGAAAAACATTATGAAAATTGTTCACAGTTTCAAAAAAATTGTATTATACTCGTCTTTTTTCAAACAAACAATTCCTCGAAAGGTTTCACTTCAAAAATGCTTCAATTTTTCCGAAAATTGGTTATGAGAACACCAAACAAGCACTGACATTTTTTTCTAGATTTGCTTTTCAACAACATTTTTAATGTTGGTAGAAAATAAGCCTGTTTCAGAACATCTTTTTGTCTATGAATAATTTTTTAAATGAAGATGTGAAGAGCCATGGATCAATGTCAATAAGAATGCGGAACTAGTTGATAAAGTTTTGAAACAGAATGTTTTGAAAAAATATTAAACACGAAGTTTTCAGTTTCATGATATTTTTTGATACGAAGTACGTAAAATTGAAACTATTTTCAGATTGAGGTTTTCAAAACTTTACGAAACTGAAACAATTTTTCTGGTTTTTGAAGCTGAAAATGTAATTGTAACCATTTTCCCGTTTCATTATCAAATCATTATGTGAAAAGTGGATATGATTATGCTAACACATTGTAATTATCACTTTTCAAATGCTAATGAATGCTTATGGTGATTTATTGTGATCAAACAATTAACAAAACTTGGCTATTTTCGGAATGATTGAAACGGCAAAAAAACAATTTTCACAAACATTTATTCATTTCTGATGTTCAATAATTATATTTGCAAAAATTGAATAAGCTTTCCTGTTTCATGTTATTTAATTATAATGAATTGCTTTCAAAATTTACTGGGACAGCTTCCGATTAGCCTACAAGAAAATACTTTTTATGCATTTTTTTACAGAGTTTTAATTCAAAAAGTTTTCAGTTTCAAGTTTCAAATAATTGATTTCTGATCTTTATTGCCAGCAATATTACATCATTCGCTTTTAATGACTCAACAAAGAAATTTTATGTTTCAAAAAATAGTAAATCAGGACCCAAACTACAACCAGTAGTTGCTTCACTTTATTCACATGTTCTGGAAAAATTCAAAGATTCACTTTTTGTATATTCGATAAGGTATACGAGATTGTTTCGATTTCTCTATATTGTCGATGCAAAAATATATTTTCAAATGTTCTGTTGTTTCAACAAACTTTCAATATGACCTATCTGACAATTTCCTTCAATTTCAGCTAGGAACACGAAAACCTTTACACTTTCCGAGTTTCCATATTTTGAAAAAGATAATCATTTGAAAGTGCGTTGGGCGTCCTGTCTGCACAATCTAAGACCATACTTTCATATTTCTCATCAAAAGTGCAGCATTTCAGTGTTCCATCAAATATCTATAGATTTCGATTAATTATTCGCTCTAACTTCATGGCCAAACGGCAAAAATATGGCTACTCATTGAAGGTCAACAATTCATAATTTTTTGCCGGTTTCAACAATAATATTAAGTTATTATTCAATTTTGTTATAACAATTCACGGGTTTCAAACACTTCATCACATTTTAGTCCAACTGGCATACGTTTCAAAGTATATTCCGTATATTCAAGAAAATCACTCCAGTATCGTTTGATGAGAAATTTCACACGTCATCAATTTCCTATGAAACCGTCATAAGTAATTTATGGAAATTATTCTGTTTCTGAGCAATATGATAATGTTCGGTGTTCAGTTACTTTGTTCGATCTCAAGGCGATACACCGGAAATGCAAAATGGTTTTCCAATAATATCAACTTGCTTCTAGATACCTGCAGTAGCCACATATTTTTGAATATTTACAGTTTCAACGTTTTTAGGTTTCGAGGAATGTTTCAATTCTTCTATGAAATTCAAACTTTTTTACTGTAGCAAAACTAGTGAAAATTGAACGTTTTCTATAAATCTTATTAACACTAAGAAACTAGATTGGTAAACGAAATATACAAATAGTCCGATTTAGAGGCAGCGAGGAAAAATTTTACATTTTCAAATTTCTCATATTTTTGAAAATAAGAACTTTTGTTGGTACTTCGTGCGTGGTAGCGCCATCTAAAATGCCGACTAGTTTCCATCCTAAATTAACTTTTTTACCGTTTCACGCATTGAATACAACGTCTTATTTTAATCTATCTAATGATTATGAGCTAAATAGCTTCAGATTCTCAATAATCTAAACACAAAAATACACTGATTGTACAAAAACTGGAGAAGGTAAAAATGTTATTTTCCGTTTTAACTGTTTATCATAATTTCATTGTTCCAGGTGTTTTTGATATACTTTCTATTGACATGTATTCGATTAATCTACTCATAATTTGATTTCAGTTTCAAAAGTTTATAAAAACTCGGGCTCTGTTCGGGTAAGTGGGGCTTTAGCTAATAAAGAGGGCCTATAAAAATAAAGAGGGCCTTTCGATAAAGAGGGCTCTAAAAGATAAAGAGGGCTAAAAAAATAATAAAGAGGGCTTTTGGATATGTAGGGCTTTTGGATATAGAGGGCTAATCAAAATAAAGAGGGCTTTTGGATAAAGAGGGCTTATCAGTTACCAAGTGAATTTGTTCTGTTTTTCCACTTTTTGTCAGTATTCAGTACAGTCCATAGCCCTCTTTATCTTGAAAAGCCCTTTTTATCCAATAGCCCTACATATCGAAAAGCCCTCTTTATCCTGATTCGCCCATTAGCCCTCTTTATTTTCTATAAGCCCTCTTTTACCCCTTAAGCCCCACTTACCCGAACAGAGCCAAAACTCGGGTTTAGCAGCCGATATGATCACTATACTCATGCCAATCTTTGACAGAAAATGTGTGAACTGTAGACTGTAGTTGACTGATACGTTAGACTGTATTATACCTAAGACCACTGTGATGTATGGGTTTACTGTTTCAAGCAATTGATAATATGTGGAAGAAGAATATTGTAACATTATATAAATTCCATTTGCAAGAAACTATTTGTCAACTCAGTATCAGAATGAATCATTGAATCGCCTTGTGTAGAAACCACTCAATCTCTTTTATTTCTATGAAAAAATAAAATATAAAAATATTTCAGTTTCTTAACTAGTTAGAAGATTTCGAAATGTTCACACTTTCGTTATTTAGATTTAGATATTGGGAAATGTAGTTTTTGACTGTCTCATCCAATCCATATAATTTTTCAAGAGATCAATTCCCCGGTAAGATTGTAGTTTTTAAACATAATTTATCAGTTCAAAAATTATATCAAACCAGTTAAAAAATCGAACATTCTGATTGAAACGGTAATATTTTCTGTTGTTTCAAACTTTCCTTATTTTTTGGTGCTGTTTTACATTTCAATAACTCGCCCAACAAATCTTGTTTGCAGTTTCCAACACTTCTCACATTTGTTATGAGTGCACCATATTTTGCTATTATTCACTGTCGACCCTCTTTTTTTATTTACTTATCCAAACTACACGTTGATTTCTCAGTTATTACTGGAACAGACGTCTATTTTGAGTACTGTACTTAGTCTAACTTTCTACAATAGAAGTTACTGTTTCAGAATACTTTAGTAGTAGGACACGGTCAAAAAACGTGTTCCATTGATTGCATTTTGGAGAGGAAAAAATTTATAAAGTTTCAGCTCAACTTGAAAATACGGACAATATGAGATGTTCCAATTGCAAATGTGAGGTGAGCAAAAATTTATATATCGAGCAGAAGATTTCAGAGTAAAGATTCCCGATTTAGAAGAATTAGACTGCATACCGTTTTCACTAAAGTTTTTAATGTATGTTGTGGTTTTTGCTTGTTAGAATAATTATAGAATAATCTGAAATTAAAAACAAATCGGAAAAAAAGACAGCTTCTAGAATCGTGAGATCAAGTTTCAGCAAAAAAATGGCTGAAAATATATATCAGTTTGTAATGATAGTTGGAACATTTGCTGGCTTTCTAGAGAATCAAATAAATGCAATGACGCAACCAAAGATTCCCCAATAAATTTAATTCCGGAAATATTGAAAATTGTGTTTTACGAATTAACAATAAAAATTGAGTTTTCCAACGAAGTGCATTTTTTGAAACAAGAAAAAATTGTGTTTCAACTGGTTATGATATATTTATAACTTTTTTCCTGGTTAGTCCAAGGGTTTCAATATGTGATAAATATCATATTCGTGAAATGAAATTACAAAACTTTTCACAGATTCACTGTTTGAAAATAATAGAATGTGACTGGCGCACGTGTTCTTCGAATAAGGAAAGAAATGTTTTAATATCATGTGGAACACGATTTTTTCTGTTTCATAAAATTGAGAAAATATGATTGAATTGTGTCAATTTGCTATAGTATCTTCAATCCTTGGAATATCCGGAATTCTGCATGTTTCTGATTTTTTTGGTTCTTGAAATCATTGAAAAAATAACGATGAAATAAACGTTTCACAATATTAGTGTATGTTTTGAAACAATGAAAAGATCAGCTTCAAAAAATCAGAAAATTCTTCCACTATTTCTCTGTTTTTAATGCGAAGGCGATTTTTCCATAAAAAAGAAAAGACACTGCAAATTTCACAGTTTTCGAAATTGAATACCATGAAATTAATCAATTACTATCAATGAAATTCAAGGGGGCTCTTGAGTTTATGAGGTACAAAAAACATATGTTCTGTTTCAAAAAAGTGAGATAATATAATCGAATTGTTTCAGTTTGTTAGATGATCTGAGTCCCATCGTAACTGAGACTGCTGTTTTTTTAATGGAAAATGATTATCATTTTATCATTTCCACAACTGTTGGCCACAAATAATATGGAAGCGATTTTTCAAAAAACAAGGGATCAAAAAGTTAAGAAAATAAGAAACTTCCAGTTTCATAAATAATTGATCTAGCGATATATTTACAACTGTTGATATTCTAGTAACTCTAATTGAAAAATGAAATGCAATTCAAGAATAATAATTTTTCCTAAATTTTCCTCAGAAATATTGAAATTTACTGTTTCAGATACTTATCTGATGACCATTCCATATTTTCTCAGCAATGCGATAGAAGAACTTCTAGGTTTTTTCAGTATCACTTTTAAGACCCGTTGTTAGAAAATATATTTTCAGTGGGAGGACATAAAATCTCTGACTCACTGGCTAAATGCTGATTGTTTCTTGGTTCAGAAAAATTTGACACCGAGAAATATTCCAATCAAAATCAAGCAGATTTTTTTCCAATTTATACAACCGTAAATAAAACACGAACTTCAATCAAATCATTGCTTTGAAACAGCCATTCTTCCGAAAATATTCACAATTTCTCAATACTTCCAAAAAAGTGCACTGTGGTATTTCCTCCGCTCCACTCAAGGCTTGCTTTGAAATTATTTAACATCCTCAGACTGAAACTCAAAAAAGTTCTGTTGTTGTTGTTTTCAGCTTCTGCCCATCAGTTGTATTGTATTTTATCATCTCATCCCTGATCAACTGAATATAGCTGAAAGTATGATTTTTTGCATGAACAACTTATCAGTCCATCAACTCTGAGCTATGAAATATGTGGAATCTGTAACAGTTAACAATTTCAGAAGTCATATCACAACAACAAGAAAACTGATGACAAAATATGTCCTACCAATATCAATATACCAATAAAACTTGTAATATTTTAGAATTCTCTGAAACCGAAATAGTTTAGAAAAAGTGACTGCAATAATAATGTTTCAAACTATCTTCAAACTCTTGGCTGGTGAACTATAAATCGTTAATATCATAATCATATCTGCCTTCAAAATAAGTTCATATTAGTTGTTTTGTGAAAATGTATGATACTTTCATTTTTTAAACTGACATTGCGGTTGATGTTCATACCCAATAATCTGAAAAGTAATAATATTTAAATTTGGAAGTACAAGCTTTATTCAAAGACATATCATGTGAACAACTGAAAGTATGTTTTGTCAGTTGTCTGAAACAGAAACAACTTTCTGATAGTTTGACAGTAAAAATTTTCATGATAATATAACGAGAAGGTAATTCAAATCTCAGTTTGATGATACCCATTGAAACAGGATATTTCAATGTTTCAATAATTATATATCATGTTTCATACTACTCAGCTTTACTCACATTAGGGTTGTTTACAAGATTGGTTCACATCATAGCAAGCTGCACCCTGATCTTGAAACAGGATCTATGACATTTTTCTGTTTCAATTTGAAATAATCTCCTAGCTGGTGCATGTTGTAATCGCTGATACAAAAATAGCCCGGAACAGTATTTCAAGCTTACAATAATGCGTTTCAGCTGTTTTGTACCGTAATCTTTGATTATTACAGTTCCAGAATTCAGAAATAATGAAAATCACAGTATTCCGGTATATTACATACCATCAGGTAATTGAAAATAGATCTGTTGAATATTAATATTACCGGTATCAGTTTTTTCTGTTTCAGTATCACCATATTTCTATCCAACTGCAGTTGTTTTGCTCTTGAATAGTTTCTCTATTTTGTCGTGTTTCAAACATTTTATTTAATCATCCACGCTTTTCAACAACTCAATACTCCGCTGGAAAGTATTTCATTATGAATAAAAATAACTTCCGGATAGTACTTGAGCCACTGTACTACTAATTATATATATTTTTTGAGGAACATCCTTGTTTTTCAGTGTTTCAATAAAAACTAAGGAATTTTGAATTTATTCCAAATCTAGCGATGTACCAAATATTCTGATATCTTTTTCAACTTCGAATTAATATTGAAACATACAATTTTTGAATCTATCACTATCTCCAAAATAACTACATAATATCTTTCAAAATATCACGGAAATCATCACAAGCTTTCGAAACAGAAAAAATTCTTGCAGTTTCAAATGTTGTTCACTATTGGGGCCTCGAATGTTTTAGTGATACTCTTGCTAAATCGATATATTTTATCACGTTTCACTTCATGTTGATAATCAATCATTATCAAATTGATAATGATTGTTTTGCCGCTTCAGTATAGTCATCAATATTTATCATTATGTTTCCCTTCAACTTTACAGCACGTCAAGTTTCGTGTTTTCGAGTATAACTTTTTTCGCAATAAACGGAACTCGCACCTAAATAGTGAAACAAAACTTATGTGGAATTTTCAAAAAACAATTACATTTTCAAAAATTTATGATTTAGAAATAATGGGATAGTGATCCAACTAATTGAATCTGTACAATGTTCAGTTCTTCCAAAACACTAATATTTCGTCTGTTTCAAAAATGTCTGAAATTTTACAATTTCGGTTTATAGGCAGTATTCGTTTCGAACACACTGGAATTATTTCATTTTCATCGCAAACAGTTGTGAAATATTTCAGTTTAAAGATATTTTTCAAGAAAACTTTATATTGGTACTGTTTTCTGAAACAATGTTCAACTGAGAATCAGGCGATTAAATAACAAACTTTCACAGTTTCATTACTTTTATTTCCACATTTGGAAACAGAAAAAGTTGTCATTTGTAGTTCCTGTACGAATCATTAATAAGTGTGCTTGTAGTATGGTTCAAAAAACTAACAGAACTTTTGCACATTTACTCATTATCAATGCCAAACATTTCTAAAATTAAGCTTTCATTTTATTACCACTATAAGCGAAAGCACAACAAATCATTCGATCATCTGAATGGGAAATATAAATAATTGTGTATCAACAAAAATACGATTGTTTCTTAGTATTTCTCTGGTTTGTTGCGAATGAGCGATAGATGATATATATCATACTTTCCTTTTGTAAACTACTGTATCCATTTTTGAAAAACTAAGATCGGCCCGTTATTAAATTCATATTTATAGGCACATTGTTAGAAATTATAATTAAACAGTTGATTCCAGAAGAAGATTATGAAGTTGCAAATTCAACGTCTTTATGCGAATTATTTTCCGTTTCAACAAGATTTGAAATCGAGAAAGAAAGGTTTTACATCGCTCACTTTAGCTACACTTTGTTATATAAAAACAAGCGTAGATATCAATCAGTGATTTCCGTTAAAAGTGTCAGTCTACAGTCACTGTTTCGTGAATCTCTGAAAATGATGAATTATTGCAATAATTGCTTCATTACCAGTTTTATCGTATCTAACAATGATATGACAAATGCACAGGACGAGTGGTTCAATGATTGGACCAGAATCTGAACTTTTTATGTTTCAGGTGAATCGGAAATTGTTGTGAAAAATATTTGAGCACTATCGAACAAATAATTTTGAGGCTTCAAAGCGTTTTTGTTGAACTAAATGAATTTCAACTATTTTCGAAAAACTAGTTTTGATTGAAACAACTTTTTTTGTATATATCAATAAAAAATATGCAATCTAACAAATTTCTCGCAATGCAGCGGATAAATATTCTCTGAAAAAACCACGAGTACATCATGAATTGTCATCTCAAAATTATCAGAATGAACGTGATTTTCTGAAACAGTCATTTTACTGAACAAGTTCACCGTTTCATTCACTCCAATAAGAAATTGGCTAAACATTCTGCTCTAACATCTTTAAACTGTATATCCCGAAAAATTCTTTAAGTTTCAGCATCTACACATGAAATTTTTTGTATTTTAAATCTCATTACGCATCTGATTTTTTCATCTGAGTCAGTCATAAAGTTTATTTGTCAGTTTAACTAAATATCATTGAATAATGAAATCCAGTGTTTATCAGTGAAAAATATCACAATTTCAAAATGAATGCAATTTGCAACGGAAAAATTTCCATAGGCAATCGAAAACAAGACAAAGTGACGATTAGTCTCTTATCAATCACATCAATAGCAACTATTGTTACAAGTTGGCTCTGAAACTGGGATAGTTTAGAACAAGTAGTTGAAATAGTAACGTTTGAACTCACTTCAAACATTTATTTTGAAAACTGTGAACCATTCTCAATTAAGTTTTGAAACTTTTATGAAAGGAGTGAGTGCATCAACGATTTTTATACATGTTTCGGTTTTGATACACTTTGAAACAGGGATTTTCAGATTGAAACATTGACTTGATTTGACATATTTGTATGTTTCGAATTTTTCATAAATTGCTATCGTCTCTAAACTTTTTTGATAAGAATTGTATTCCGTCTTCCAACATTTACAGTACAGAAATAGTGTATTTTTTCTTAATTTCTCTTGAAATGAAAACATTGATAAGTTGGTGCTCATCGAAGACTGCATCAGTCTACAATTTCAGAATATAGCATTTGACACTATCTGAAACAGAAAACATTTCTAGATGTTGAGAAGGTCTGACAAGATTTGTGAACGCCTCAACTAAATGTGATCATTCTGTCATGCTAGGGGATGAAATTATTGTACACTGTTTATCATACCATGTTTAAAATCTGGCCAGTAACCGATAAAAACTTAGTTTTTTTGTTCGAAAAAAAATGTTTCAAAAAAAACCGAGAAGAATAAAGTGTTGCTACAAAATTTAATCGTCATCTTTTTGTGACAACTTTTGGAATACTGTAGATTACTGTAGCCAGCGAGTGATCTACAAATTTTTTTTAGCAATGTTATGACAAATGAACATGGTGAATAGTTTCAGGAGATCATAATGCCATTAAAGTTCTAGAATTTCAACCTTTTTTGAAACTCATTTTTTCTGTTTCAGGTAAATCGAAAATATTTGGAAACTTTAGTTAGTTGATCCGCCGATATCCGCGTTTTGTCCATTCACGCAATCTACAAATATCTAGAATGTGATTATCATATATTTATCGTTCCAATCAAAGTAATGTTTTCGAAACAGGTAATTTCATGAAAATATCCACCGTTTCCTGATAATCTGATAAAAGCGAAGGGAAGGTTTTTCGGTACTACATCGGACGCTCGGTTGAAAGACTTACATCTACAGAGAGAAAAATTAGAAAACAATTTTTTATGCTGTTTCATCTTCTACCCATGAGAAGTATGATAATTTGTCTTCTCACTGACCATCTGGTTTTAATTTTTAGTTGGAACTTGGTCTCTTATCAATTACATCAATATAATATTTTTTTATGAGTGCGTTCTGAAACTGAATTTTAGGCATGCGTGCAAAATAATAGTGTTTCAAAGTATCTTCAAACTTTTTTCTTGAAAAATTGGAACCATTCTCACCTTGATCATATCTTCGTTTCAAAATAATTTGGAATCACCTTTTTCACCTTTTTTTTAATCTGGCAATCTAGGCATTCAAAATATTCAATCGTCATCAAAAGAGAAAATCTGTATCAACGCATTAATAATTCCATTTATTTCATTTTCTCTTTGAAACAGGCATTTTTTGATAGAAATGTTGGCTTCATTCGATATTTTTCAATTTTTCAAATATATCATAAACTTTTATATTTATACTTATTTTGTTCGATATGTATCGCGTGTCCAGATAATAGTTCATTGCTCCAATTTTCTCATAAACAAAGAGAGGAAAAAGTTTTGCGAAAACTGAATAAATATTCAGAACATAGTGCATGACACTATCTGAAACCGAAAACATCTCTAGAAGTCGGGCAGGTCTGAGTACACACGATTTGTTGATGGATCATAAATTAGTCTGTTAGCAATTATACGTGTAACACTTTTTACATTAAATGGCATTGAAACAGCAAAATTTACTCCTTTTGTAATGATATTTTTAGAGATAATAGTGTTTCAAACTAACTTTAAAATTTTACATTGAAATCTGAGAACCATTCATCGCTTACCACTATCACGATTTTTGTAAAAACCAAAACTGGATTTTTTATCGGTTTCAAGAAAAGTTTATACTAATTTCTTTTTTCTTTCTGTCAATGCTTTTCATGCTCAATTCATTCATTCAAACAATCTGATAAAGTTGATAATGAAATATTTTAAGAATACAATTTTTCAAAGAATTATCATGCCGAAAATTGTGGAGATATTTTGTCAGTTGTCTGAAACTGAGAAAAAAAACAAGTCAATGAATCTAATCTGAATTTCTTCATGACTCTGTTGTTTTCCTTTTCGTTGAAAAGAAGTTTACTTTTACTGTTTCCGATTCTGAACATCAGACGTGATAAAAAAATCTTGTCACTGACCACATCGATTTGGAAATAATTGCTCTTTATACTGTACAGCTCTTTCAATAAAATCACGGTTTCAGATTAAAACTTTTAAAACTATACGACACTGAAACAAATAATAGAAATTCAGATTAGCAAAGAACACTCTAAAAGTTGGTAGATCGGAAAACTGCAGCCCAGCATCGGTAACAATAAAACATGTAGTGTTTGGAGTACTCTGAAGCAGAAACAAGTATTCAAAACAATACTGTTCCAAAATATGTCCAAACTTTTGTTCTGAAAACTGGAAATCTTTTCTTTGATCCGTGTCAAATCTCCGTTTGAAAAAAATCGGTGCCAGCTATTTTTACAGGTTTCAACGAGAATTGATAATATTTTCATTTTTTGATCGATGTTCAATATCCAAATAATCTACTCAAAGTGATAGTAAAATTTGGAAGCACATGAACTTTTCAAACAGGTCAATAACTGGAAACATTTTTTGTCAGTTGTCTGAAACTGAAGAAAATAATGTTATCTGATTCTCTATAAAATCTCAAAGCCAGAGTTATCTTCCTCAAAACAATAATATTTAGAACTTAACAATGAATCCAGGCGATCATTCAAGCAATATGCTTTGTGTTATTCTCTAATTGAAACAGTAAAACTTGTCTGTAGAGTTACATCATCCAATTTCATAACAAAAAAACGAATATCAGCTTTCGAATCAATTCGTAGTATCAACAAATGTGGAACATACATATTGAGTTTTCCAACAAAACTTTCTGTTACATTTCATATTGAAACTGAGATTTTCACAATGCTTTTAATAATATGCATATTCACTTTTAAAAATAAAAAATTTTAAATACCATTTTTTTCATAATCAAACATTGCAATCATAATGATCCCAAAACAGCCAATTGATTATCACAAGTCTCGGCATATGTTTTTCATTCAAACCAAATCTGAAACAGATTATTTTCGAAAAAAATGCGAGTTCACGATATTTATTGTGTTTGTTAAGTATGGAATAACTCGAATATTTGCAGACTCAGTAGATATTCTAAATCTCAAACAGTAATGTTTCAATATAAGCTGGAAGATTCCAATAAATAAATATTTTGATTGACTACCAAAACAACGTGCCTATCAATGGAAGAGACAGAATCTGTGAAAAAGTAAACAGCCCGAAACAGAGAGAATTGTATTGGCATCAATTTAAAGATGTTGAGGCATCAAATATTTCGACGACATGTTCTTGGTTTGAAATTATTTTGAAACAGTATATTTCTGAATATTCATATTAATCATTCTTTTTGTTGCTGGAACGGTGGATATTGTTTCAATTATAGAAAAATGATTCATGAGAATTTTACAGTTCCTGTAAATTTATTTTTAGGAAAGCACACATTCTGGACAGTCTTTTCATATTCAGTATATCCTGTTGCCTAGCAAGTTCCAACTTTTGTTTCACTTTCAGTAAAATTATAAAGCCGAAATAATTTCATGAACTCTGGAAACGATTTTGACGCAAATGGAATCATCTTCACTTCCCAAACTTTGTCTCAATTTTTTCAAATGTTATTGTTTTCTGTTTCAATTACAGTTATGGTGTAAAAAAATTCACATTTTCGATAATGCGATCATCTTAGATTGTCTTTGACATTGTGAATTTAAAGATTTACCAAACCTATGCAACTTTAATTCGATTTTTTTTTCCATCAAAACCAATCGACTTCCAAAAACTTCAAGTAGAAATTCTAGAAGTACCGTTTTTCTAAAAGAAATTATGTCTCATTTGAATATGTTTTTCAACAAAAATAGTAAAATTTTGTTATCAACATTTCTAATAACATCAAAAGTAGCACACCCCTTGAAACAAGAAACACTGCCTTATAAACTTCGGAAAAAATTTCAGCTCATCCTGTATTTTTCGGTTTCAAAAGTTCCAGAAAAAATAAATAATTTTAGTCATTCCTAATAGTCGGGCCATTTCAGTTTCCTCCACAGTTTTTTCTCCATTTTCACATCCAAAACAACCAGTTTAGCTCCGAGTGTCGACGTTAAATTGAACGGTTTTTTTTCTTGATATCACGCAATTTGTTTGTTGAAACAGAAGAATTCACCAATACCAACTGCTTCAAATATTCTTTGTTGTTTATATTAACTGAGTATTTATCAGATCTTCAAAATTTTCTCGAATTTCTTATGGTTTTGAAACAGACTTTTATTCAGTTTCACGAAAAAATGGCAAGTTGATGTTACCACGCAAACTAATATTTGAGCTTCTTCAACGTATTCCAATTGATTTTTTACACAACAATAGCTACTTTCAGCAATAGCTAATTTCACAATTTTTGAGTCTAACGACTACATTTTTCATATTGACAGAGTAGTATTTTTAGAATGTCACAACAAATCTCTGATATAATTTTTTGCCTTTACCAATTCTATTGATATATACATAATTTTCCTCTGCTTCACTTGTTTCTCAAGTCTTGAAATTCCCGTTCCGAATTCGCTCACTAATTTCCACCTACAAACTTTTTCAAAAACCAGGTTGTCAACAAACGATGATCCGGATAGACGAAAATCGGTTTTTTTAAACATTTGTTATCTCGTTTGAGCGACTTTTTGTCATAGTCAAAAACGTAAAGGTTCATTGTGAATATCATAGCTTTCAATGTTAACATAACTTTTTTGAAATGTTCATTCAGAAACATTTTCGCGTTTTCTGACAGTTTTGGTTTTCAAAAAAACCTTTACTGTTTCAAATGTTTCTCATAACTTTGTTGTATTTTCTTGTTGATATTGTATAATTTCTCGATAATCGTATTCAGAATGTTTTCACTATCTCTAGTTTATGGTAGGAAAACAGGCTCATTTTCAAAACTGTGCTCATCAAAATTCTTCATAGATCAGTTCACGTAGAAGAAAAAGTTTAGGAAAAGTTTACTGTTACAATTTCGAAATATGAGTTGTAAATCAGTCTATAGCTTTGGTCAGCAGCATTTTTGTAGTAGGTATACTTTTGCATTTTTTAAAGTTTCATATGCTTTTTGAAAAATCGAAAAAAATTTTAGTTTAATTTTCATGCGAAACTGTTGTTTGTATGACTTCAAAAATTCTCACAATAATCGTGAAAACGATGATTTTGAAAAATATAGTACTGTTTTGAAACAGTGATTATTTTCTTCACAAATAATATTCTGCCAATGTTTCAGACTTTATATCTAAGTTGTCATGCTTGTCGATTCAATGCTCTCAGAGTAACTGTTGATAGAGTCTGTTATCATAGTGAAACAAATCAAATGTACTAATAACTAACTTCCATTCTCAATGAAACATCATTTTTGTTTCAAAATTTTCAAAAACTATTTCCATCTGTATCAAATCTACAATTATACCAAACATGACTATCAGAAAAAACGATTTTTGAGTGAATATTTTCTATTTTCTAACTGTAGTATTTTGTCAATTTTCAGTCGTGTGAACAGTAAAATTGTAGCACGACTAAAAACTACGATTTTCATACTCAGATTGAATTTTTTCGAAAACTTCCATCTTTTATACTATGTTTTGGAACAGTCATTCTTTTTTCAAGATATATTTTTTGCAGTTTCTTAGTAATTTGATATCATACAAACGGACTGGATGTTCAATCAATCCTGTCTGGTTGCTTTTTCAGGCTAATGTGATAAAAATGGATAGTCACAAATGGATAGTCATCAGTCGTTCTGCATTTTACTAATTGGTGATTTCTCGAAAAATACTTCTTCGTACCGTTAAAACTTGCAGAGCTGGTTTCAAGTTTTATTATTTTCAAACTAAATTGTTTTTCATGTTTCCAAAATTATATTTGATTCGAAAGTTTTCTTTCAAATTATTTCGATTGACAATTGGGATACCCTAATTTTAAGCAAAAAGATCCTTCTCGTCGAGTTTCGTTTCTTAAAATAAAAGTGCTGGATACAGTGCTTTTGAAACAAATACATCGGTGGCAACAAATGACAATTTATTTTGATAATTCATTTTCGTGGTGAAACCGCTGCAAAAAGTTTACAGCTGCAGAAGTACAATATTATGGTATCCACGAGTTGCACCTCCATTCTTTTTGTTGTTGCATTTTTGAGATAAAAAACTGAAAAATTCTAAAAAATTTTCAAATCATCAAAACTTCAAGCTCTACAAAGAATGTAAATTAACATTATTTGATAAAATTCAAATTTTCCTATTTTTTTGAAACTGACATTTTCTGTTCAATCTATTCATTCGTCTCAAACAGAAAAACATTATGAAAATTGTTCACAGTTTCAAAAAAATTGTATTATACTCGTCTTTTTTCAAACAAACAATTCCTCGAAAGGTTTCACTTCAAAAATGCTTCAATTTTTCCGAAAATTGGTTATGAGAACACCAAACAAGCACTGACATTTTTTTCTAGATTTGCTTTTCAACAACATTTTTAATGTTGGTAGAAAATAAGCCTGTTTCAGAACATCTTTTTGTCTATGAATAATTTTTTAAATGAAGATGTGAAGAGCCATGGATCAATGTCAATAAGAATGCGGAACTAGTTGATAAAGTTTTGAAACAGAATGTTTTGAAAAAATATTAAACACGAAGTTTTCAGTTTCATGATATTTTTTGATACGAAGTACGTAAAATTGAAACTATTTTCAGATTGAGGTTTTCAAAACTTTACGAAACTGAAACAATTTTTCTGGTTTTTGAAGCTGAAAATGTAATTGTAACCATTTTCCCGTTTCATTATCAAATCATTATGTGAAAAGTGGATATGATTATGCTAACACATTGTAATTATCACTTTTCAAATGCTAATGAATGCTTATGGTGATTTATTGTGATCAAACAATTAACAAAACTTGGCTATTTTCGGAATGATTGAAACGGCAAAAAAACAATTTTCACAAACATTTATTCATTTCTGATGTTCAATAATTATATTTGCAAAAATTGAATAAGCTTTCCTGTTTCATGTTATTTAATTATAATGAATTGCTTTCAAAATTTAGTGGGACAGCTTCCGATTAGCCTACAAGAAAATACTTTTTGTGCATTTTTTTACAGAGTTTTAATTCAAAAAGTTTTCAGTTTCAAGTTTCAAATAATTGATTTCTGATCTTTATTGCCAGCAATATTACATCATTCGCTTTTAATGACTCAACAAAGAAATTTTATGTTTCAAAAAATAGTAAATCAGGACCCAAACTACAACCAGTAGTTGCTTCACTTTATTCACATGTTCTGGAAAAATTCAAAGATTCACTTTTTGTATATTCGATAAGGTATACGAGATTGTTTCGATTTCTCTATATTGTCGATGCAAAAATATATTTTCAAATGTTCTGTTGTTTCAACAAACTTTCAATATGACCTATCTGACAATTTCCTTCAATTTCAGCTAGGAACACGAAAACCTTTACACTTTCCGAGTTTCCATATTTTGAAAAAGATAATCATTTGAAAGTGCGTTGGGCGTCCTGTCTGCACAATCTAAGACCATACTTTCATATTTCTCATCAAAAGTGCAGCATTTCAGTGTTCCATCAAATATCTATAGATTTCGATTAATTATTCGCTCTAACTTCATGGCCAAACGGCAAAAAAATGGCTACTCATTGAAGGTCAACAATTCATAATTTTTTGCCGGTTTCAACAATAATATTAAGTTATTATTCAATTTTGTTATAACAATTCACGGGTTTCAAACACTTCATCACATTTTAGTCCAACTGGCATACGTTTCAAAGTATATTCCGTATATTCAAGAAAATCACTCCAGTATCGTTTGATGAAAAATTTCACACGTCATCAATTTCCTATGAAACCGTCATAAGTAATTTATGGAAATTATTCTGTTTCTGAGCAATATGATAATGTTCGGTGTTCAGTTACTTTGTTCGATCTCAAGGCGATACACCGGAAATGCAAAATGGTTTTCCAATAATATCAACTTGCTTCTAGATACCTGCAGTAGCCACATATTTTTGAATATTTACAGTTTCAACGTTTTTAGGTTTCGAGGAATGTTTCAATTCTTCTATGAAATTCAAACTTTTTTACTGTAGCAAAACTAGTGAAAATTGAACGTTTTCTATAAATCTTATTAACACTAAGAAACTAGATTGGTAAACGAAATATACAAATAGTCCGATTTAGAGGCAGCGAGGAAAAATTTTACATTTTCAAATTTCTCATATTTTTGAAAATAAGAACTTTTGTTGGTACTTCGTGCGTGGTAGCGCCATCTAAAATGCCGACTAGTTTCCATCCTAAATTAACTTTTTTACCGTTTCACGCATTGAATACAACGTCT
Organism: Caenorhabditis uteleia; assembly: GCA_963573275.1. NCBI lineage: Eukaryota > Metazoa > Nematoda > Chromadorea > Rhabditida > Rhabditidae > Caenorhabditis > Caenorhabditis uteleia. The sequence goes on along the minus strand of OY752135.1, from coordinate 2,949,790 downwards.
TATTTTAATCTATCTAATGATTATGAGCTAAATAGCTTCAGATTCTCAATAATCTAAACACAAAAATACACTGATTGTACAAAAACTGGAGAAGGTAAAAATGTTATTTTCCGTTTTAACTGTTTATCATAATTTCATTGTTCCAGGTGTTTTTGATATACTTTCTATTGACATGTATTCGATTAATCTACTCATAATTTGATTTCAGTTTCAAAAGTTTATAAAAACTCGGGTTTAGCAGCCGATATGATCACTATACTCATGCCAATCTTTGACAGAAAATGTGTGAACTGTAGACTGTAGTTGACTGATACGGTAGACTGTATTATACCTAAGACCACTGTGATGTATGGGTTTACTGTTTCAAGCAATTGATAATATGTGGAAGAAGAATATTGTAACATTATATAAATTCCATTTGCAAGAAACTATTTGTCAACTCAGTATCAGAATGAATCATTGAATCGCCTTGTGTAGAAACCACTCAATCTCTTTTATTTCTATGAAAAAATAAAATATAAAAATATTTCAGTTTCTTAACTAGTTAGAAGATTTCGAAATGTTCACACTTTCGTTATTTAGATTTAGATATTGGGAAATGTAGTTTTTGACTGTCTCATCCAATCCATATAATTTTTCAAGAGATCAATTCCCCGGTAAGATTGTAGTTTTTAAACATAATTTATCAGTTCAAAAATTATATCAAACCAGTTAAAAAATCGAACATTCTGATTGAAACGGTAATATTTTCTGTTGTTTCAAACTTTCCTTATTTTTTGGTGCTGTTTTACATTTCAATAACTCGCCCAAAAAATCTTGTTTGCAGTTTCCAACACTTCTCACATTTGTTATGAGTGCACCATATTTTGCTATTATTCACTGTCGACCCTCTTTTTTTATTTACTTATCCAAACTACACGTTGATTTCTCAGTTATTACTGGAACAGACGTCTATTTTGAGTACTGTACTTAGTCTAACTTTCTACAATAGAAGTTACTGTTTCAGAATACTTTAGTAGTAGGACACGGTCAAAAAACGTGTTCCATTGATTGCATTTTGGAGAGGAAAAAATTTATAAAGTTTCAGCTCAACTTGAAAATACGGACAATATGAGATGTTCCAATTGCAAATGTGAGGTGAGCAAAAATTTATATATCGAGCAGAAGATTTCAGAGTAAAGATTCCCGATTTAGAAGAATTAGACTGCATACCGTTTTCACTAAAGTTTTTAATGTATGTTGTGGTTTTTGCTTGTTAGAATAATTATAGAATAATCTGAAATTAAAAGCAAATCGGATAAGAGACAACTTCTAGAATCGTCAGATCAAAATGGCTAAAGATATGTATCAGTTTGTAATGATAAATGAAACGTTTCTAGGCATTTTAGCGAATCAAATCAACGCAATGACGCAACCAAATATTCCTCTATAAATCTAATTTCGGAAACATTGAAAATTGTGTCTGTACGAATTAACAATAAAAAATAACTTTTCCCAAAAACTGCAAAAACTGCAGCTTGTAATGATATATTTCTAACTTTTTTCCTGGTTAATCCAAGGGTTTCAATATGTTGAATATCATATTCGTGAAATAAAATAACGAAACTTTTCACAGATTCAGAGTTTGAAAATAATAGAATATGACTGGCGCCCGTGTTCCTTCGAATAAGAAAAGAAATGTTTTGATATCATTTGGAACACGATTTTATCTGTTTCAACAAATTGAGAAAATATGATTGAATTGGGTCAATTTGCTATAGAATCTGCAAAACTTGGAATATCCGCAATTTTGCCTGTTTCCAATTTTTTTTGGTTTTGGAAATCATTGACCAAGTGGCAATAAAATAAACTTTTTACAATATTAGTGTATGTTTTGAAACAATGAAAACTCTGTTTCAAAAATCTATAAAATTTTTCCACTATGGCTTTGGTTTTAATGCAATGACGATAATTGTGATCGCAAACTATAAGATTTGTGGAAAAACAGCAAATTTCGCAGTTTCAGAGTTTGGATAACATCGACTGAATGAATTACCATCAATGAAATCGCGGCGGACTCGTGAACTTATAAGGTACAAAAAAGTATTTTCTGTCTCAAAAATGTGAGAAAATATAATCGAATTTGGTCGGTTTGCTAGAGGATCTGGGTCCCATTGAAGTTGAGACTGCTTTTATTTCCACAACTATGTGCCAGTTGGCCAAAATATAGGACAGAAGTTCAAAATCAAGAGGGACATTTGAAAATGTGTGTCGTTCCGTTTAGAACAGGCGCTAAAAACAAGAAATCGAAAAGTTGAGGAAATAAAAAACTTCCAGTTTCATGAATTGTTGAACAAGCGATATATTTACAACCGTTGATATTCTAGTAACTCGATTAGTTAAAAATGAAATGCAATTTAAAAGCAATGCTTTTTCATAGAATTTCTTTTTAAAAAACTGAGATATACTGTTTCAGATAGTTATGTGACGACCCATCCCATATTTTTTCAGTAATGCGATAGAAGAACTTCTAGGTTTTTTTCAGTATCACTCTTAAGACCCGTTGTTAGAAAATATATTTTCAGTGGGAGGACATAAAATCTCTGACTCACTGGCTTAATGCTATTTGTTTTATGGTTTAGAAGAATTTGAAACCGAAAAATAATTCACAGTCAGAATCCAGCAGATTGTTTTCCAATGACTACAATCGTAGATAAAACACGAATCTCAATCAAAATATTGCTTTGAAACAGTTATTCTACGGAAAATATTCGTAGTTTCTCAATATCTTGAGAAAAGTGCACTGTGGTATTTTCTCCGCTCCACTCAAGGCTTGCTTTGAAATTATTTAACTTCTTCGGGCTGAAACTCAGAAAAATTCGATTGTTGTTTTTTCAGCTTCTACACATCAGTTTTATTGTATTTTATCACCTCACCCTTACCAACTGAATATAGCAGCAAGTTTGATTCATTGAGTGAGTGAACAGCTTATCAGTTCAATAGCTCTAAGTTATGAAATATATGAAATCTGAAACAGATAACCAATTTAGAAGTCATATCACAACTACAAGAAAAGCTATGACTGTCCTCAATCATCTAATCTAATAAATCATTTGATGTTGAGATATCTCTGAAACCGAAATAGTTTAGAAAAAGTGACTGCAATAATAATGTTTCAAACTATCGTCAAACTCTTGGCTGGTGAACTATAAATCGTTCATATCATAATCATATCTGCCTTCAAAATAAGTTCATAATAGTTTTTTTTGTAAAAATGTATGATACTTTCATTTTTTTCAAAACTGACATTGCGGATGCTCAAGCTATCAAATAATTAAGAAAGTCGTAATTAAAATTGTACAGTTGAACACATACATATCATGTGAATAACTGAAAGTATGTTTTGTCAGTTTTCTGAAACTGGAAAAAAAACTTATTTTTTATACTACTCAGCTTTACTTACATCAAGATTGTTTCCAAGATTGGTTTACATTACGCCAGACTTTGTGGATTTCTGACATTTTTCTATTTCAATTTCAAAAATTCTTCAGGCATGTCAGTATTTCAAGCTTACAATAGTGGACAGCTGTTTTGAACCGGAAACTGTTGTTATTACCGTTTCAAAAATAATGGAGATCGGTGTATTCCGGTATATTACATACCATCAGGTAATTGAAAATAGGTTTGAATATTAATATTACCGGTAATATTTTTTTTCTGTTTCAGTATCAAGTTATCTTCAGCCAACTGAAAGTTTTTATGCACAATTAATCATTTCTCTACTTTTCGTGTTTCGAACGTTTTATTCACTTATCAGCGCTTTTCATCAATTTGGAAAATATTCCGAAAGTGATCAAGTTAAATAAGATTCTCAACTCAAGAAGAATATTAAAAAAATTAAAATGGTTAGATGCTTTAACTATTTAAAAAAAAATTTTCTGTTTCTTGAAAACTTCTAGAAATAATATGGTCAATGACTTGCAATGGTTCTAAGTTTTTCAGAAAACTTATTGATAAAATGCATTCCTCATCACTGATATAACTTCCCGATGGGTCTCGTTTTTGATCAGAGTCCGTTTCATTTCAAAAAAGTGAAATGTTCAATGTCGGACGTTCTCAAAGCTCTTCAATTTTTACTGTTGCAACAGATTCTAAAACTGGAATTTCTCAATATTCGCGGTACTTGATGTATAATATAACAAATTTCAAAACAAATTAGTAGAAATTTTAGAGTTTCAGAAATTTCATAACATGAGTGAAGGTAAACGTTAAATGATACTAGAAACTCTGTCCTATCAATTATCTTTTTCTTTCAAAGATACTTCAATATTTTTCAGTGTTTCAATAAAAGCGAATAGTTTCCGTGTTAGGCTACCTGATGATATTGCAATCCAATGAAAAATGCACCAAATTTTTTCGCCTTTCAGACGGAAAACTTCCCAAAAATGATGATTTCTTATCAGTAGATTATTGTGTTTCGGAATTTTGAATTTACTTTAGATCAACCGATGCACCAAATATTCTGATAGTTTTTTCGATTTCGAATTAATATTGTTACTTACAATTTTTGAATCTATCACTATCTCCAAAATAACTACATACTATCTTTCAAAATATCACTGAAATTATCGCAAGCTTTTGAAACAGCAAAAATTCTTGCGGTTTCAAATTTTATTCATTTTTGGGCGTCGTCAAAGATTTGACTGATACTCTTGTTAAATCGATATAATTTATCACGTTTCACTTCTTGCTGATAATCAATCATTATCAATTTGATAATGCTTCTGTCGCTTCAGTATAGTTATCAATATTTTTCATTATGTTTCTAATCAACTTCACGCACGTCAAGTTCTGTGTTCCAATAGAGCTTTTTTAAAAACGGAACTTGCTCATAAATAGTGAGGAAACTTTCATGAAATTTTGTGCAACATTTTCATTTGGGAACAATGGGATAGTAATCCGATTTGCTGAATTATTTTGACTGTTTCAAATATTTCGGAAATTCCACAATTTTTGGTTTCTGGCAGTTTTCCTATCCGTCCCTGCCAGAGCAATGATTGCATTTTCAATTGGCAAACAGTTGTGGATTTTTTTGTTCAAATGCTTCGCACGGTTTTTTGAAACAGTGTTCAACTCAGAATCAGGCGATTGAATAGTAAAGTCCAAAATGTTCAGTACTTTTATGTTCAATTTTTGAAACAGCAAAAGTTGTCATCTGTTCCGGTGCGCATCATCAATCAATGTGCTTTGGATCAAATCGTCGAATGACAACACAAAATATTTCACTATCTGAAACATAAATAATTGTGTTTCAACAAAAATGAAATTATTTCTCTGGTTCAATGCAAATGTAGTAGAATATTGTATATATTTGAGAAAAACTATGATCCTCCCGTTTCTAAATTCACATTTATCGGCAGATTGTTAGAAAATTTAATCAAACAGTTGATTACAGTTGACGGATATTGGACTGCAATAGCATCAATCCAATGCGAATTTTTTCATGTTTCAAAAGGTTCTGAAACCGAGAAAAATGTTCACAAAAATCACTCAGCTGCGCTTTCCGAGTTGAAAACAAGCGAATATAATAGGAACAGAAATCAGTGTTTTGGGTTGAAAAAATCAGTCTACTGAGATATTTACTGTTTCCTGGATATCTGAAAATGGTGAATTGCAATAATTGCTTCATTACCGATTTTATCAAGTCTCCAACCTTAACTTTCCTAATTACAATTGTTTTTGCTCCACCTTTCACAAATCAAGAGTATTGTAACATATAATGAAAATAATGAAAAAGATAATGAAAATGAAAAAATTTAATCCATCACTTGAACTATGTTCCTCCTATGGATCAATTCACACATTCAGAATATAAGTTTTGAAACTTTTCGAAACTGAAAACATATCTAAAAGTTCAGCTTGTCAAAAAAACGATAAAAGTTGCAATATTGAAAATTTACCATTCAGCATTTACATATATCGATACATCATGTGATGTTGAAAATTCTCTGAAACTAAGATAAGTTAGGAAAAAACTCGGATAATACAGTTTCAAACTAACTACGACTTTTGTTTCAAAATCTGGTAATCATTCAATCGTCTTCATATCTATTTTGTAGTAGTTTGAATTGCTTTTTCACCAATTTCAAACAATCAGATATGTAATTACAATCGACAGCCCGCATTCAATCAACATACTTGAGATATGGTTCGAGAAATAAATATTTTTTTGAAACAGAACTATGTACTCTTCTGTGTCAATTACTGCTTGTATTTGTCAAAGTGCATATACAAAATCCACAAACCGAGTATCTTTTGAAAATATTTGAAATTTTTGTAAGATTTTATCAAGGTTTAAAATTTTATATATTTTATTTATTTATTTTTCAAATCATTCATTGTTAGTCTAAGCATCCTCTTATCTACAATTTCTTGAAAATTTTGCACCTAAAAATTCCACAGTTTCAAAGTTTACATGTATTTGAAACATTGGATACATGATACTTTTTCTTGTTCTACCTCATCACCCTATCTAGTAATGAAATAGTTTAATATCAACATATAGTTTCAGATCATTTTGAAACAGATATTTTCACCAGTTTCAACTAACGTAAAACATTTTATCGTTTATTGAAATCAACCAGTATACAAAACTAATGATAACATTGCTAATAACATTTCATCACTTCATTACTGGTATCAGAACTTTTTGAAGTTGATATAAAATATATCTCCAAAACCAGTATCAAACATTGCATATTTGCAACATAAAAAAGTTATGAAACAGATAGTCTTGAGCTGTTATTTTGAAAACAAACAAGTTATATCAGGTAGCAATGTTGTCTGTATTTTTCAGATATTTGAAACACATTTTCTTTTCGTCAAGTTACTAGTTTCAAAAAATAAGCCATATTATGTGAATACTTTCTGAAACTGCGGAAAGATATAATACCATTGAGGAAAACCTACAAAGGAGAATTGGTTCCAAAAATGTTGATAAGATCAGATACAGTAACCAAATGACGTGGAAGTAGGTACAGTATACATGTTTTTCAGTTTCTCTTGGTTGTTGATCATTAACGAAGGAACTAGTTTTTAAAAACTTGAAACTTATAAGTGCATTTCCTGAAACAATAAAAAATTATGTTTCAACTTATTAAAAATGTGTCTACAATTTTTCTGACATTGATACGTGAGCAGAATAAAACTACTAAACACTTCATAGTTTCAGTGTTGGTAAATAGTTCGTAATGAATGGCCCCCGTATTATTCGAATAAGAAAGGAAATTTATCTGACCTCATGATGAACACAAAAATTTTGGCACTGTTGTAGAATCGAGGACCGAGCAAGAATAATCGACGACCGAGAAAAAATCGTGGGCCGAAAAATAAAATCGAGGACCGAAAGGCTTTTTTGTATGGTATTTTACTAGTTCGGTCCTCGATTCTTTTTTCGGTCCTCGATTGTAAACACGTGCCGAAATTTTCCTGTTTCAGCAAATTGAGACAAGTGTGTTAATTTAGTAAAGAGTTGGGATAGTTTGGAAGCTGAAGATTTTCAATGAAGAACGAGTTTTCAAAATCAAAAGGAAGTTTGAAAATGTAAGTTGTTCCGTTTGGAATAGTTGGAAGACAGCAATAACCAGAAAATTGGAGCAAATGGAAATTTTCCAGATTGATTGAAACAGTAAAAAATTTCCAAATATAGGAATTTTTATTGATTCATAAATGTGACCCCACAAAAAAGTTAAAAGACTATTTCACAGTTTTCAATAATTGAAATTTCGATTTTTTTTTCGCTTATTTTTTCATAAGAAACACCGTTTGTCATTTAATATTTTCAATGTGGTCAGTAACCGAAAAGTTATTTCAGTTTTTCTGTTGGAAAAAATTGTGTTTCAGGAACATGAGAGGAATGCTACGAAACTTAATGTTGATCTTTCGATCTTTTCGCAACGATTTTTTTAAAACGAAATATTATTGAAACAATTTTTTTGTATGTTTCAAAAAAAATGTGCAATCTAACAAATTTCTCATAGCGCAATGCGGCGGATAGATATTCTCTGAAAAACCACAAATATGTATCATCTCAAAATTATCAGAAGTAATGTGATTTTCTGAAGCAGTCATTTTACTGAATATACTGAATAGTTCAGATTGCATTCAGTAAGAAATTGGCTAAACATTTTGCTCTGCTCTAACATCTTCAAACTGTAGTTTCAGAAAAAATTCCTGTTTCAGTATCTACACATTTAAAAAGTTCTGTATCTGTATCCGAGTCAGTCAAACATTTTTTTGTCAGTTGAACTAGATATCGTGGTAAAACGAAATAAAAGGGTTATCATTAAAAAATATCAATTTCAGAATATATGCTATCTGCAACGGAGAAAATTCCCTATTATCGATCGAAAACAAGACAAAGTGACGATTAGTCTCTTATCAATCGCACCAATAGCAACTATTGTTACAAGTTGGCTATGAAACTGGTATTGAAACATAAAACGTTTTCTTTATACATGATATAGAACTATACATGAGATAGAAAAATGTCACAAAAATTGTTGATATCAACATGATTTTTCAATCACATTTTCTGATAAAACCATTTTTATCTAATTTTCTTGAAACGAAAATTGTTACTAAGTTGTCTCACATCCCGTTTTTACAGTTTCGAACATTTCAGAATGAAAAATTTCGGTTTTTTTCAATAATACGGTATCAACATTAATCTTGAAACATAAAAATTTGAAAAAAATATATATATTTACTGTTTTGGTTAACTTTATTAGTTTTCCAGATTTTGCTTTGATGTTCCGGCCTGACTTTTTTCATCACACTTCAGTTTCCAATCTTCTTATCAATAGTTCAACACACTCTTGAAACATATTTTTTCCGGTTTCAACAAAGTTGTGTAAATTTTGATGTTTTCACTTTAACCCAATACATTGGTAACTACGTTTTCAACTATACCAACACTTCTCAATCATCATAATATTTTTTCAATGTTTCAGCTTTTGTATATAATTTGTCATGTTTGTCGATACAACACTCAAGGGATAAAAATCGCTGGTATCGAGTTGATTCACTGAAAAATATTTTGTAATCAAATCGTTCAGACTAATATCACCACTTCTTTTTTTTGCTTGAAGCTTCAAACTTATATCAACTCCATAATTCCAAGAACACGGAAACATATATTTTCAATTTTCAGTTGATTGAATAAAGACTACTATTTATGATTTATTCATTCTCACATTGATATTTTGAAACAGTCAGTTTTCCCAAAAATATGCAATCCTAATATTCAATCTTACAAACTTCTCCTAGCGCAATGCAGTGGATAAATATCCTTAGAAAAACCACGAGTACATCATGAATTGTCATCTCAAAATTATTAAAATCATCATGATCTTTTGAAACAGTCATTTTAATGAATACTATCACTGTTTTCTTCATAATCTGAAGAAAGTTCACGTTGATTTCATTCCAGTAAGAAATTGGCTGAACCTTCTACTCTAATTTCTTCAAACTGTAGTTTCAGAAAAAAAATCCTGTTTCAGCATCTTCATATGAAAAGTATTGCATGTTAAATTTTATTACAAATGTGTATCTGTATCCGAGTGAATCAGTCATACATTTTTTTTGGTCAATTGAACTAGATATCGTTGAATAATGAAAATCAGTGTTTATCATTAAAAATATCACAATTTCAGAATATATGCTATCCTATCTGCAACGGAAAAACTTCTATAATCGATCGAAAACCAGACAATGTGACGATTAGTCTCTTATCAATCCCACCAATAGCAACTATTGTTATAAGCTGGCTCTGAAACTGAAATAGTTTAAGACAAGTAGTCGAAATGGTAACGTTTCAAACTCACTTCAAACATTTCTTTTTAAAACTGTGAATCATTCTCAACTTGATTTTGAAACTTTTATGAAAGAAGTGAGTGCATCAACGATTTTTATACATGTTTCAGTTTTGATACACTTTGAAACAGGGATTTTTGGATTGAAACATTGACTTTATTTGACATATTTCGTTGCATCTTTAATGGTATGTCTGTCAATCTTTAAACCAAGTATAGCTTTTCATGATTTTTTGGTTTAAATTAACGAGTGTATCAAATATTTAATTTCCTCGGAGAATCAACTGTTCTAAAACCGCTTAGAATTTCACTTTTCTTGAAACAGTATAAACTTGGTTTTTTCTGGAAATAAATATTTAAAAGTTGCATGACGATGCGATTATGGTACTCTGCAATTACACAATTTATATTTCAAGAAAACTGTAAAACAAAAATATTCCTAGTATCAATTGATGGTACAGACGAATTGCGGAATATGATGGTTGTTCATTTAGGCTTATGCTTTGAAACAGACATTCATTTATAATTTGCTTTTTTTGTGAAAATACAACTTTCCCGCCACAGAGTCTAGTCGAATTGTGCGTTTTTTTTCCTGTTTCACATATCTTATTATATCATTGTTTGAAACATTGAAATCATTTAATCATTTGGCATTGTCAAATTTTGTGGACACCCAACAGGTGAGAAAAAACAAGTTTTATGACAAAAAGTACGTATATTGAAAAGTGCTTAGTTTTTGATGTGAAATATTCCTGAACCAAACATTTTTTCTATACTTCTCAAAACTGTTATTATCCCAATATGTCTCATTAAAGCTTGCTATGGAGCTTTTACAGTTTCAGTGTCTTCATATTCAATAAGTTAATCATATGTCATGAAACCTTCTTCATTTTGAAAATCTCTTGAAACAAGAATATTTATCTGCATTCATCAGAAATTATACTGTTTCGATCTCTATAGTTCAGTTGAAAAATTCAAATTTTTCTCGGTTAAGCGTTCTCGGCCACATTAAACAAAGAAACACATGTTTATAAGTTTCCATGATTTTTCACTTTTATTAGCCTAATTTCCTACATACGCCTTCCAGCACGTGAAATTTGATACCATGATTCTTTTTTTCGGTACATACTTTTATTTTTTCAAAACCTCCAATGTGCGACAGTTCTTTGAACAGTAAATGTTTTTCGAGAAACATGGCAAATAGGGTTATCAAATTTTTCGTCAACACCAAAATTTGTATATTTTCTTAAAACAGAAATTTTTCCCGTTTAGGTGTTGAATATTCATGACAGGAATTATTGAAATTAAAAGAGTACTGGGAACGCATTTTTTGCAAATATCTACCTTTTCCAGTTTTTTCCGAAACAGAAAATGTTATCAAGGTGTCTTAAATCGTGTTTTACAGTTTCAAAAATATGTGAAAACTATAATAATTTCAGCTTTTTTCAATAACTGAGACGCAGGTTTCTCAAACAAATTGTTGATTTCCATCCATTGTTTGAAATTCAAAACAATCCATTTCAGGTTCTGTATCTATAAAAAAGTTTGAGTTAATTTATCTGTCCACGACTGACCGATCAACTTTTTCCCAATACCGCCAAAAGTTTGTTGTTGTTTTGAAACAAGAAATTCTCAAAAAAAAAATATTTACCGTTCCAAATATTTTTTTAAAGTTTTCCGATTCTGTAGGGGTCTTCCGATAATGATCCACACATAAAATCTAGATATCAATTGTCCCGTTATCAATAACTAGTTCAATATACTCTTGAAACATATTTTTGTTCGGTTCCGATCAAAAAAATGTAATTTTTGATGTTGTCTTACAAGCCCAATAGATTGATAACAACGTCTAACTACATTCGGTGGTCGTTTTCAACAGTGAAAGTTCAAAGCTTTCAACAATTTTCATAACCCAAATAAAAATACTTATTACTGTTTCAAACGCTTTTCACTTTTTTTCACGATCATTTGTTCATACTGCAACTTTCACAATCACTTTTAGGAAACAAATGCCCACTTTCCTCCCATTCCTTAAGAGAGAAGTATCCTTTCACACATAGGTCGAATACTGTCTGGAAAATTTTTCCAGTTACACCCCCCCCCCCCCCAAAAAAAAATTTTTTTCCCCCAAAAATTAAGATTATGATTATTTTGCTCCTTATAAACTTTTGTGAGAAAAATGTGGTTTCTGTAGTGAAAAAGCTATCGAATGGCATGTTTCCTCATTATTTCCAAGTTGGCCAGCATGGCGAGCACATACGCGTTTTATCTACCTTTTTCGTAGATCTTGTGCATCCGCAGACATTCCGAATTTCAAAATATGAGTTTGAGCTATAATTGTGTGCCTCATTTCGATCAAAAATTGTATTTAGAACCTGATGCCACGTAGATGTTCAACTCCGAAGTGAGAGACACTCTCAATGATATGCACACACTTTTCATACATCGTATGCACCCTCCAGTTAGAGAAAATCTGAAAATCTGTGTTTAAGTTACAATAATATACTTAATATTAATCAAAAATTAAGTTTACCCGGCCACACACGCCCTATTTAGAGAACTACGGCTGAAAAAACGGCGAACAGAAAAGTTACACACTTCGTCGTCGACCCGTCGCTCGTTTTTTGTGAATTTCTCGAAAACCTGATTTCCAATCGACCTGAAAAAAATTTGCGGCTAGTTTCTGCACATACCTAACAAGATGTATATAGTAGGTTCCCATGGTTTTCAGCCATTTTGGCTGTGATCCCCCCCTAGTATACAGCTAGACGCTCTCCACTGCAGGCCTAGTCTGCATACTAGGGGGGGATCACAGCCAAAACGGCTGAAAATCATGGAAACCCACTATATACATCTTGTTAGGTCTGTGCAGAAACTAGCCGCAAATTTTTTTCAGGTCGATAGGAAATCAGGTTTTCGAGAAATTTACATTACTACAAAAACGGGGAAAATGCAACAAATTGACCATATTTGTATTATTGTGATTTTCTCGAAAACCTGATTTCCTATCGACCTGAAAAAAATTTGCGGCTAGTTTCTGCACAGACCTAACAAGATGTATATAGTGGGTTTCCATGATTTTCAGCCGTTTTGGCTGTGATCCCCCCCTAGTATGCAGACTAGGCCTGCAGTGGAGAGCGTCTAGCTGTATACTAGGGGGGGATCACAGCCAAAATGGCTGAAAACCATGGGAACCTACTATATACATCTTGTTAGGTATGTGCAGAAACTAGCCGCAAATTTTTTTCAGGTTGATAGGAAATCAGGTTTTCGAGAAAATCACAAAAAACGAGCGACGGGTCGACGACGAAGTGTGTAACTTTTCTGTTCGCCGTTTTTTCAGCCGTAGTTCTCTAAATAGGGCGTGTGTGGCCGGGTAAACTTAATTTTTGATTAATATTAAGTATATTATTGTAACTTAAACACAGATTTTCAGATTTTCTCCATCTGGAGGATGCATACGACGTATGAAAAGTGTGTGCATATCACTGAACAGTGTCTTATCTCCTTTCGGAGTGGATTTCAAGTGGTTAACATCTACGTGGTATATAGTTCATGTGCTCAATGTTTTTAATGAATCACCAGAAAAAACATATTTTTCCTAGTCATGACCATCTCACAATCAGACATCAAACTTCAGTCGAAAAAATGTGTACTCATCAACACTGTTTTTCGATAAGTGTAAATTTTTGTGTTCTAAATATGAAATAAAGTTAGAAGAAGTTATTTTCAATTCTACAGTCAAAAACTTCAGTACATTCGTCTTTAGGAAACAAAAAAATTCCAAAAAATTCCAGAAAAATTCTCGAGTTACACCCCCCCTCCCCTAGTAAAATCTAGGGGTATTCGACCTATGCTTTCACAGTTTCAGATTATGTGTTTGTTCTGCCATCGTATCACATATACTAGTTCCTTTTTGAGTCGTTTATATTAATAAATCTAGTTATCCATGAACCAAGAAGTTTATTTTTTCAATATTTCAACAAATATATATGCATAGTATCTCAAGATTGTTTGTTTGATAATATTATGTTACCATTGAGCAAGATCGAGTTGGTTTTCACAAATATAAGGCCAGTTGAGTGATCAATTATTTCGGGGCTATCACTAGATTTGATTTTTGTATGAAACAGAAAAATTTCAGCAAAAAATTTTGGTTTTATTGGCTTCAAAATACAATGATATGGAACACGAAACTGACTGAAACATGTTTCAGGTTAACATTTTGTGTTCCAAAGGTAACGGATACAATACGAATACTGACTCTTTGAACAGGAATTTGATGTTTTGAAACAGTCATTTCTTTTTTATTGATATTTTTGCAATTTGGGTACTGTATTTACGTTTAAAATGAATTTTCAAAACGCGAAAAAGCTTCGAGAGCCAGGGGCGCAATAAATGTTCTATCAGTTGAATAAAATAGATATCAGTTATCAATTTATAAACTACACGTATTAAATCTTACTTCAGAACTGAAATTGAATTTTTATTTCATGTTTCAACATTATCATAAAGTTTTCAAGCATCTTGATCAACTACTGCAATCGATGATTCGTTTCTCTTACCATATTAATTCTAACGCGACTACAAGATCTGCTATCAAACAAGTTTTGATTAAACGATACTTGCCAAATTTTTGAGATGGAAATTGTAGTATTCCTTTTTTCAAGTTATTCACTGTTTGATTGGTTCAAAGTTTCATTCTTTTCACAAATGGTTGCTCATTTATAACTTGTGGATTTGAAAAAAGAATATGTACACTTTCAAATTATTTATAACTTTGAATATGTATCGTTTTTGTTAGTACTTGTGGCGTTGCTCGTACCAAATTCAGGTTTCCATGACATTTGTTCTCGTTTCAACAAAAGTCATAGAATATTTCGCCGATTTGGTTTCCAAAAAATATTATTTCGCAAGATCAACTATACTGACACCACGACTTGGTGTCAATTTTCTTGAAACGGCATTTTTGAACACATTTCGACTACATTTGCTCTAGAGCCCAATGATAATGCTATTCTGCAGCTATTGAAGATAAATGAACATATACATGGCGAAATTCAAATAATATTTATGCTTCGAAACAGTCTTTTTCAAGCTTTCCATTCCTCATCAATTTTATCCGATAGTATAGCCGAATTTTGCTAATCACCGGTTGTTTGTTAATTGCAATTGATCACGCACATACATTCTTTTTTTTCTGTTTGCCATATCTTTTTTTCAAAATCATTCCAATTTTATATGCTGCCAAGTGTTTTTCCAACGTTCACAGTTTCCTCAACATATCAACAATCATTCTTTGCTAACCATGACTACTCATATGTTTTCCCTGAGAACTACTTCTACTTCAAAGAAACCGGAGATGATAAGTGTAATCAGTGATGATGGTCTTATTTTGATAGTGATAATTTATATTCAAGAATTTTCGCAGTTCCAAAATTTGTAGATTGAAGAAGTGAATCTTTGATCGACAATTATTCTGGGTTGAGCATTCGAATGAAAAAAGTCAATCAAGCAAAATGCCAATTGTATTGAGAAATCCATCATTCCGTCAGAAAGGATCTGTTATAAAACACTGAAAAAGTTATGTTTCACTTAATCACGAAAATCTATATACTGTTTGGACCTGGATGATCTCATAGTTGGTTGCAACATTTTCAGTTTCAAACTCAGAATATAATGACAAAATAAGCTTCCAAATTAGTGGTCCTTCTATATAACGGAGATAGTTATTAAGTTATTGTACATAAATCCTGATTCGAAAATTTCAGAGAAGTAGAAACATTTGGGTTTTTTAAGCATGCGATGCCGAAGTTTTCTCTAACAGCGTATACTTTTTTTTCTAATATTTTGTCGCCCAAAACATTACTATGTCAGGTATTCATACAGACATCATGTGCTAAATTTCCAAACCACGTCATCATACCAATCAACTTTTTTCTAATAACACCAAAAGTTTCATATTTCACTTGAAACTGAAAATTTCCACAAAAACTATATTATATGTTTCAAATATTCATAATTTTGGTTCGTGTTTCCAATTTGATTCGCTCAATGTTTTTAAATTATACCCTACATTAACGGCATACATATCAGTTGCCATATTTCCTATCTTTAGTTGAACACACTATTGAAACCGTTTTTTTCAGTTTCCATAGAATTATGTAATATTGATGTTTCCACATAATCCCAATACTTTTGTAACTAACATTCTAAACTATTCCAACGCTTCTCAGTTATCATCCAATTGTGTTTCGAGATTATTTGAAACACTGAAATGTATCAATGATCTGAAGCATTGTCAAAATTCGTGGACACCGTTTAAGTATGCAAATGAAACAAACGATTTTTGGGACTGATCACAAGAGGACTATCAAATATTCAGCTTGCTTGTTTTAGGTTTGTAGGATTCCTGAAACAGACATTTTTCTATTATTCTCTTTGAATTTGGTTATTGGGTACCATTCAAAATCTATAACTATTCTAATTTGTAACATTGAAAAATGGAATGAAATTATTTGTTGCTTCGGAGTCTTCCTAGTCCAGACAACGCCGAAAGCTTGCCTGTATACATCAGAGCAATGTTCCCATTTTTCAAAAGTATGAAATCGATGTCTAAAGTTGATCATACGTCATGAAATTTTCTATTTTCTGAAACTTTCTTGGAACAACAAATATTCTCAACATTGTTCAGAGATTATACTGTTTCTATCTCTGTAGTTCATTTGAAAAATGCAAATTTTTTCGATGATGCGTTCTTCGATTCAAATATTTGAGCATTACAAATATTCAGAGAATTTTCAGAAAACATATTTTATAAAAATACGCGCAATATACGACAGTTCTTTCCACAACTATGGTTTTTCGAGAAACATGATAAATTCGTTAATAAAATTTTCCATCAACATCTCAAATTTAATATTTTCTTGAAACAGAAATTTTTTCCATTAAAGTGTTGAATTTTCATGACAGAAATTATTAAAGTTAAAAGCATTATCCAATAGCATTTTTTGAAAACATCTACGTTTTCCAACTTTTTTGAAACAGGAGTTGTTATCAACTTATCTTAAACACATTTTTTCCGGTTTCAAATCTTACATGAAAATAAAGCGATTCAAACTTGTCTCAGTCCAGTCCGAAAATTTCTCAAACAAACTGTTGGTTTTCGATTCATTGTTTGCCATTCGTAAAAAACCGTTTCACCTTTTCGGCATTCGGCATCTATGAAAAACTTCTGAGTTGATTTTCCTATTTTCCGACTGACTGATCAACTCTTTCCTAATACCACCAAAAACTTAACGTGTTTTTGAAACAAGGCATTCTCTAAAAACTATATTTACTATTTACTGTTCCATATATTGTTATATATTTTTTAGTTTTCCAATTCTGATTTGGTATTTCAAAGATGATCCTCACAGAAATATCTAAATATCAATTGACACGTTTTCCATCACTAGTTCAATACACTCTTGAAACATATTTTAGTTCTGTTTCAACCGAAATATGTAAGTTTGAATGTTGTTTTACAAATTCAATAGATGGGAATTACATTCGGTGGTTGTTTTCGACTATAGGCAATTTGAAGATTTCAAATAGTTTCATAACCCAAATACAAATACTTTTTTACAGTTTCGAACGCTTTTCATATTTTTATCACAATCATTTGTTAATACTGCAACTTTCACATTCGCATTCACGAAATATTGAGCAATCGAATTAGTTTTCTCACAAAAGGTCCAGTTGAATGATCAATCATTTCGATACTATCCCTAGATTTGATTTTTGTACGGAACAGAAAAATTTTAGTGAAACATTCTGATATTATCGGCTTCAAAATACAATGATATTCATAACGAAACTGTGAAAAAAAAAACATTTTTCAGGTGGACATTTTGTGTTTCAAAGAACTCCAAAATGTGTGTTTTTTTTTAAAATTATTTCCAAATATTGAAATGACACAACCCAAATAATGGTTCTTTCAACTTTAATTCGACATTTTGAAAAAGTCAATTTTTACAGTTTCTGAACAATTTGATAACAAAGAAATTGATTGCGTTTTTAATCGATCTGGTATAATTTTTTCGTATATTCAAGTTATAGAGTAACATTTTGGTAAATGTTATAAAAGATGAATTAAATAAATCTCAGTCATCAATTCACAAACTACATGTAATTGGATCTCACTTTCCAACTGAAACTGAATTTGTTATTTCATGTTTCAACACTATCATAAAATTATTCGAGAATCTCGACCAAACACTGCAATCATGATTCTCGTCTCATCTTCTGATATTGGGCCCAGTAATTATCACATTGATCTTAGCACGACTGCAACATTTACCATTAGACAAGCTTTAACTAAACAATACTTCCCAAAATTTTGAGACGGAAATTTTAGTATTCGTTTTTCAAATTATTTCTTGTTTGATTGTTTCAAAGTTTCTTTTGTTTTGAAACAGTTGCTCATTTATTGCTAGTTTGTGTCGAAAAAAAATTTACATTTTCAGATTATTTATAACTTTGAATATGTATCGTTTTTATCAGTATGTCTGACGTTACTGGGACCAAAATCAGCTTTCCATGAAATTTTTTCATTGTTTCAACGAGTGTCTTGAATATTTCACAACTTCGTGTTTCCCACTTCCAGTTAGTCACCATTTCTCATTTTTCGTTGACTTGATTTCTGAAAAATGTTGATTCGATGGATCAACTGTTCTGACACCACATCTGGTGTTGTTCTGACATGAAACCGTAAAAAATTAGTTTGGATAAAAAAACAATAATTTCATAGATTTATGGGCCATAGAGTACAATTATAATGTGATAATGGTATTCAGTAGCTACCGAAAGTCAAAATTGAAACACAAACATTTTATGTTTCAAGCAAATAGTAGAACAAAAATATAACATTTGGCAATGTTAGATGGCCTTCTTGATTTCTTCAGAGTCATTCTTTGGAACAGTAATTTTTTTATCGTTCGATTTTTTTCGTCTCTCAACTTTACCGTACATTCTAGCCTCCCGATTGATACCCTTTTTTCTGTTTCATACATATTATTTTATAAGTATCATTCCAAAATTATGATATTGAGTAATTCCTACTTTTTACGGTTTCCCTGATAAATTAACAATCAAGCGTTGCTACTCAAAAACTACTCATATTGAGCCCCCCTGAGACCTACTTGCTCACTTATTTCAACAATGCCACCAAATGCTGGTTGTAATCAGTAATGATGATCTCATAGTGATAGCTTCAAGTTTTTGCAATTTCCAAACCTGTAAATTGAACGAGTGGGTATATGATCGACAATTGACCAAGGTTGAGTACTATATAGAACGTCCAGATGTCAAGAAGGACAAATGCAACTCGAATTGAAAAACTAGATCATTAACTCAGAAAAGCATAAGTTTTGAAGCACTGAAAATTTTATGTTCCACTAAATAATGAAACTGTACTTACTGTTTTTTCCTTATTGAGCTCATAATTCGTTGCATCATTTACAGTTTCAAACTCAGCATATAATGAAAAAATAAATTTTCAAAGTAGTGGTCCTTTTACATCTAGGTGTTATAAATCATGTTATTTTCTTGTTTAACAACTGCTATTTCTATATTGAAAATTGGGTAGTTAGATAATTGTTCACAGTTTCACATTATTTATAACATTTACTGACGTAGAGTATTTATTAGTTTATCCATGGAATCCAAATTTTAGAATATTTCAACAAATACACATAATATTTCATGGTTGATGATTCACTACTACTAGTCTCATGTTTGGTTAGATTAAAATTGTTTTCAAAAAAAATCAAAAAAAAATTTGATGTATAATCAACTATTCTGATACCATCACTGAATTCGATTTTTGTCTGAAACAGGAAAATTTCGGAAAAATACACTGAATGTATCACCTGAATGGAATACCATACTATCGGTTTTTCGGTGGGATTTTCAAGTTTCATACGAATCGAAAAATTAATATTGTTCTGTGAAAAAGGATCTGTTCTGATACACTGAGAAAGTGATGTTTCACAAAATTATGAAAATGTAGATACTGTTTCTTCCTTAGAGGCTCATAATTTGTTGCACCATTCACCGTTTCATACTCAGCATATGATGAAAAAATACACTTCCAAATAGTGCTCTTTCTATATATGGAGATCGTTATCAAGAAAAAGCATAAATCTTGTTTCTGAAATTTCAGAAAACTAGAAACATTTCGTCATTTTTCAATAACTAGGTTTCAAGGTTTATCAAACCATCCAATTTTTTTCCTAATATTTTTTTACCCAAAATATTACTCTGTTAGGTATGTTAAGTATAGATACAGATATCTTGTGCTAGTTTTCCACCAGTTCTATTATCAATTTATCCAACAACACCAAAAGTTTATGATTTTTACATGAAACAGCACGAATTCTACAAAAACAATATTACATGTTTCAAATATTCATTATTGGGTTCCAGAATGAGATATCGTGTTTGCAATTCGATTCGTTCGAAATTTTAGAATTTTTATTGAAGCTTACCAACAATACGAAATATCAATTGACAGATTTCCTATCATTACTTAAAACATTTTTGAAACAGATTTTTCCCAGTTTCAATGAAAAATTTAAGCTTTGATGTTTTTTTACGAACCCGATAGATTGATAACCGTGTTGTAAACCATGCCAACACTTCTCAATCATTATCAATTTTTTTCAGTTTCATCCAGTTTTCAAATCATCTGGAATTTTCCAACATTTATTCCTGGTTTTCGTGTCGCAATCAACAATGAATGATAATGTCTCACTATATTCTGGTATTCTCAATAAAGTGTTTCTTTTACGACGCCCTTTTTTCACCGTTTCATCAAAATTGTTTAGTTTGAAAAATTTTAACTATAAACTTAATAATTTAGGATAACTATATTTTTTTTTGAAACATGCTTTTATTACATGATAACCCTATTAAGATCAATTGGGAAGGCTTCGTTAATATGAACATTTTTTCTGATACACATTTATTCAAAACCTTAACTTCAAACTCTCCAATATTCCATGTAGACTTTCCGA
Source organism: Caenorhabditis uteleia (assembly GCA_963573275.1). Classification (NCBI taxonomy): domain Eukaryota; kingdom Metazoa; phylum Nematoda; class Chromadorea; order Rhabditida; family Rhabditidae; genus Caenorhabditis; species Caenorhabditis uteleia. The sequence continues at coordinate 2,928,882 of OY752135.1, read as the reverse complement.
TTCATATGATTCTTCTCCCAACATTTTAGACTTATCCAATCAAGAGCCCAGTGATAAGGGGTACTGTAGTCAAGCATTACAGTAGAGCAACTTTTTACTGTTTCAACTTTACAATAAACATAGAATAATCTCAGAGTGAACATTTTCATGATAATCGCTTCTTGCTCAGTTACCACATTTTGCATAAACTACGAAATTTTCCAACAATTACTGTTTCAGAAAAACCTGATATAGAGAATATCACGAGTAGGTATCAATTGATATCAACTTCTTTTAATAGACAAAAACAATGTCGAGAATCAATATGAATATGTTCAACAATAAATGACCAATTTGAAACAAATTTCTTTTTTACAGTAAATAACTTCCGTATGTTTCAGAACAATTTTTCCATGAAGAATTAAGCTGTTTCAAATGATATTAAGAGCAATTATTGTTCACAGTTTCAGATTATTCATATCTTTTGTTGAGGTGATCTATTGAATAGTTCGCTCTTTGAATGTATATACAGATGTGAATAATTCTAGTTCTACTTTAGAACCCGAAAAGTTTTTCAAAACTTCAGCAGTTATAGATAATTTTTCAAGATTGGTGGTTCAATACTTATCTTAATATGCATATTTTCAAAGTTTAGACAAGTTGGAAACAACAATTGCCTCTTTTTCACTTGTTTGAAAAAAAATTCCCGTTACAAAAATCCATTAACCGCAAAGTGTGAAATTTCCTTTGATACTATGGTGAACGAAAGTAGGTTAACTCTTGGAAACGACACTACCAAAAAGTTGAAAAAGTGACCCGTTGTGAGTCTGGAAATCAGAGTATGTCTGTTGCAGATTGTGTGTTCCAAGAGAAAACCAAACTCTTGTTATACAACTTCTTCAATCTGCGTCTTGAAAAATGAAAAAAAAAATGTGTTTCAACAAATCCTCAAAAGTTTACGTTATCTTTTAATGTTAGTAAAGCTAGTATATAGATGTCAGGCATTGGTTTCAAAATTTTTTATTAATGTTTCACCAAGTTTAATGAACTGTAAGAATTAGAAAAAGTATAGTACACTTGCGCTTTCGCTCGTAATCAAATCAATAATTATAAATATCACAAACACGTTTTCCATAAAAATTTTTCAATGTTTCAACCAAACCCATTTTTGAGACAGTTCTGAAAATGTAGTTTCCTATCTATTTGCGATTGATCAATGTTTTTCAACTAGTTGTCGAATAGTCTTGTCATGCTAGTCGCCCTTCACACGGTCCGATACTCACGAAATTATTTTTCTTTTTTTTGCTGTTTTAGAATCACACAAGTGTGAGCAAAATGTATACTAAAATAATGCAAATGTTGGAAACTTATGCTAATGTTTGCAATAGAAATTAGTTATTCCGCAACATTCACATTCCTACTGGATCGAAGAAACTAAAAATAATTGAAATGGCATTAAATCAAAATTATATATTTGTTATCTTTCAGTCGATATGATTTTTTTTTGCATTTTCAGAATATCGATGTTTCAAAAATATAGGTAAGTATGACAGTTTTGTTGTCGCTAATTTACGCAATAAAAGTTTTCCGGTTTCAAAAACATTGAAAGCTTATAAAAGACAGGTCAAGCATACTAATAAAAGTTTCCACCTTGTAACTTTTATTGAAACAGTCATTTTTCCATTCTCAAAAGTATCTATGCAAATATCTCTAATGTTCGAATTCCAAGAACTGAGAGATTTTTTCAATGTTTCAACAAATATAGATGATGTTTTATGATTTTTGGTCAGTACTGCATTTGGTTAATTGGGATAATTTTTCCGTTGAAAATTTTTTCGGATTATCAAGTTTACCGTTAACACTACTAGTCATGCTAATCTTTGAAACAGAAAAAGGGTCAAGAATTTGTCTTCGAAAAGATATAGTGAACTTCTGTTTGGAATACTGTTCATGAGGTATACTGTAGTTCCCTTTAGTCCTAACTAAGTTGTGAGCAAGTGACTGTAGTTCATATTGTAGTTTTGGATACTGTAACTCTAGATTCTGTCGATGATATTGCTTCGAGTTCGAGAATTGAATGAACATTTAATGTTACAAGGAAAACACTGAAAACGGGAAACACGAAAATAATGACAATTTTTTGTGGACGTGTTTTTGATCTCAGTATGAGGCAATATCTGGAATTGAAGAAACAATAATTTCAAAATGAGAAGATTCTGGGAAGAATAGACAACAATCGCATCGAACAAAAATGATCGTTCTTAAGATACTTTGCATCTGAAACACTGAAAATGTGTATTTCCACAAGTTCAGAGACAAGTCCGTCATTGCTTATTTTTGACCGCAACAGCTTTTAGGATGATTTTTGATAACCCATTTGCAGTTTCAAAGTTCGCTCATGATGGATAAAAAACTAGCCAGGCAATCTTCCCAAAGTTTTCTCATCTCAAGTTCATGAATCTGTTTCAATCAACCTATTTCTTCAGTTTTGCACTTTTATGAAACTATTATTTTTCAGTGTTCAGAAATCCAGTTTTTTTCGTCTTTCAAAAATTATTCAGCAGTCAATCGGGAATTTTTGCAGGGTTAAATCACTTGCACGTAACTACGAGTAAAATGGAAAATTATTTCAACAGTTTCAAAAATTGAATAAGTAAAGCATTTTCATTATTTCAGTCGCTCATATGTGCATGCAACCATCGTCTTTTCACTGTTTCAAGTGATAAACATAAATAGTTGCCAAAAAATTAATTTACTCGGGTATTGAATCTATCAAAACATTACATAATCATGTAAATCCGTCGAAAAATATTTTTAATATCAAATCGGTATACATTATCAATTCACCAAATATACATTTTTCTTGAAACAGAAAATGTTCAATGTATCGAGATAAATTTTAATACAAAAAATTTCTTTGAAAGTGATTTCCGACTCCGTCTAAACTCGTGAAAAGTGAATTTTTTGTGTTTTTTTGTCAAGAAGTTCCCTAAAATATTTTTGCTAATATTCTTGCAAAAATTGATAAGAAACAAATCAGTTTGCGATAATTTGAGTGAATGGAATTTTATTAAAAAATTATTTATACGATAATGATCCACCAATACAATTTATTAAGATCTTGTATTTCTTTATTTTATCGTGTAGTATTTCCAAAGCAGCAATAATTGTTGAACCAAAAAAGTTATTTCAGTTGTGAAAAATATTGAGCTGTTTCAAAAAATCCATAATTTATTTCAAAACAATTTTTCAGTAATAATTCTTTCTCAACTCGTTGTCAAATAGCAGGGTTCGTTTCGTTTCTTTTAATGCATTCAGTTTGGTCTTCCAAAAAAAAAAAAAAAAACACCAATTCATGTTTCAAAAGAACTGGAAAAAAGAAAACAATAACAATGGCAATATTCGGCAATCTATTTTGTTATAAAAAACGGGTCAATTTTATAAACTGTTGTATTTCTAGACTTTTCTCATAATAGTGATGAGCAGAATTTGCAGTTTCAAAATTAGCAGACTATATAGGTCTGTAGCAATAATAATAGTGCAGTGTTGATCAGCCTGGAACAAGTTGGGGAAGCAACACGCGAGTTAGACCGAAAAAACAAGTCTCTCACGAAATAAAGTATTGTTCTGAAACACTGAAAAACTTTGTTTCAAATAATTATGAAAATGTTTAAAAACGATTGTAGTTTGTTGAATCATTTACAGTTTCAAACTCCAACTATAATGAAGGAGTACTCATCCAAACTAGTAATCCTTCATTCGTGACACAAATTAATGAAATTTATTTAAAAGTTGATTAAAAAACTGCCACTAGGCAGTGAAGCATAATGTAAAACCATGTACGTTGCTTTTTTATCTGTTGAAATACCATGTCGATCAGTTCTTTTTTTTAAGAAACAGTAATTTTTAAGTTATTCAACAAAACGAGTTGAAACCAAAAAACATGGTCTTCTGAGATAAGAACTGCTGTAAGACTTGGACATTTTCTCTGTTTCAAAAAATTACTTTAAAATGAATTATCTCGTTTTGCGGCATTGCATTCTTCGCTGGCGAAGTTCCGAAATTTTAATTTGTTTCAGAGTTGGAACATATGAATAATTCACAATATTCTAATCCGTGACATTGTCAAATTTACTAATAAAACTAATTTTTTCTGTTTCAAGAGTTGCCAAAAACTGAAAGTGTTCATTTTCTGTTGATAGTTCACTGGCCGAAGAATAAACCAATAACGAGTATTGACACTATCAAAAACAGGTTAACTCATCAAGCACGTATCGGATCAAATATTTCAGTCACCAATAACACATTTTCCATAGAACAGAAATATATTTTCATGTTTCAGAACAAATTTTTGATACGAAATATCTACGTAATAGTGATCATGCCAGCTAATCATCTCAATTTATCAAATATTATTTCTGTTTCACATGTTTCACAACAACAAAACATACAGTTGACATAGTTTTTCAGTCAGTCTTCCGTCAGTCGAGTTTTTAAACAAACAAAAAAAAAGGAAAATAGTTAGCTTATAAGTGACGCTTCCGAAAATTGGTGACCTTGATGTAGATCTTTTTCCGCTATATGATCGGTTTATCAAAACCATAATCATCACGTTTGGTTATCATTGATCTTTGAAACAGCGAGATTTGCCCACCCAGGCTTTACTGGATGTCAAACTGCACACTGTCAAATTTCTGATAACAAATCGAGAAGTTTATTGACAAATAGTGTGTTTCAGATTACATTTTTTTTCATTTCGCTCATTCAAAAATGTATTCTCCAATCTTTTCAAGTCAAAAAAAGATTGAAAAACTAGTACTTCTGCTACTTTGTATTTTTTTGTGCTATTTCAAGCCATCCGTTTCATCTGAGAAAAATTGACTGAAAACAATCGGAAAGCCTTTCGATCGTCTGAAAAAACCGAGTATCGTAAAAAATAACAAAAATGACTAGATACTCGAATAAAGCAATATGTACACATCGTTAGAAAAACTATTGCTAAAGCTTTGGAGATCAAACGTCCTGAAAGTTATTGCACAATAGCTATTCAAGATGCAATGATAAACTGAAAATAACCGGATGAAAAACACATAATCAACATTTTGGAAAAAAATAATTTTCGATGCCGAACTATTTCAGATTGTTTCATAGAACAATACTACAAAATCACGAAACAGTAGCTTTTAATAGTTTCAAAGCATGGTCAAATTTTTTCTTGATTGATCGTTTTTTATGATACCATCTGATGAATATATTTGTTGTAAAACACGGATTTTCTTTGCCTTACCAGAATCTCCTTCAATACCAGCCGAATATTCTAAAATTGATGTAAACTCGAATCGTTTATCAGAATCACAACTACTAAATTTATTAGAAATCGATTGTTCGAAACAGAAAAATTGGGGGAATAGGTCAAAAACAGAAGACTACAAATACTACAATATCGGAGGGCAGAAGACTACAAATACTACAATATCGGAAGGCAGAAGACTACAAATACTACAATCTTGGAGGGCAGAAGACTACAAGTACTACACTCTCGGAGGGCAGAAGACTACAAATACTACAACATCAGAGGACAGAAGACTACAAATACTACAATCTCGGAGGGCAGAAGACTACAAATACTACAATATCAGAGGGCAGAAGACTACAAATACTACAATATCAGAGGGCAGAAAACTACAAATACTACAATCTTGGAGGGCAGAAGACTACAAGTACTACACTCTCGGAGGGCAGAAGACTACAAATACTACAACATCAGAGGACAGAAGACTACAAATACTACAACATCAGAGGACAGAAGACTACAAATACTACAATATCAGAGGGCAGAAGACTACAAATACTACAATATCAGAGGGCAGAAGACTACAAATACTACAATATCAGAGGGCAGAAAACTACAAATACTACAATCTTGGAGGGCAGAAGACTACAAGTACTACACTCTCGGAGGGCAGAAGACTACAAATACTACAACATCAGAGGACAGAAGACTACAAATACTACAATATCAGAGGGCAGAAGACTACAAATACTACAATCTCGGAGGGCAGAAGACTACAAATACTACAATCTCGGAGGGCAGAAGACTACAAATACTACAATTCTAAGAAACATTCACATTGTTCCACTAGCTCATATGCAATCACTGTTTTTTTTGCTGTGTCAAGTAAAAACACAAATAATTGCCACAAAACATGTCTACTCGGGTATTGAATCTATCAAAGAGTGATCCAATCATATAAAATCGGTCAAACAATAACTATCATTTCATATCGGTATACGTATTTTATTCAGTAATAATACATTTTCTTTGGAACAGAATTTTTCGAATGTTTCAATGCAGCTTTTAAGACAGAAAAAGTATATGGAAATGAAGATTGATTCAGTCTTGATAAGTTAAGAAGAAACTTTTGTGTTTCTAACATTTGTCAAGAAGTTCTACAAAAATTCGTTCAACATTGATGTGTCTAAATTTTCGATATTTTTGAAAAAAAAATTAATTAGAACTCTTAAACTTTTATTGTTTCGAAAATCGATATTTCTTGTTTCAAACTATTTGGAAGCTTCATATTTCACCTCACAGGCAGTTTTTTGTTGCGAAACCTTAATGATCTGAAAGTGAGACGAAGATATGAGAACATGAGTGTGCAATGGCAAAAATTATTTTGAATTTTCATCCACAACAATTTCAAACCTTTTCGAAACCGATCTTTTTCTGTTTCACGCTCTTATCAATCTTCGAACTTGAATCACTCCATTGTTTCAATGATCTCCTCGGAAATTACGTCTCTCAGCAAAGTAACGATAAACTGATCATATCAAGAAATTATGGTTTATTTGAATTATGGTGACTCAGAAGGAAACAGAACTCCTATTCAAACAAACTTTTCCATCTCTCAACAAGTTTTGAAGTTTTATCGACCAATAAAAACAATACACATTTTCTTATCGGCTCATAATTGTTTCCTTGAATTCAACCCGAAGATTGAGAATTCGAATTGTTTTCTTTCGATCATCAGAATCACAACTACTACATTTCTGATGTTTTGAAACAGAAAAACTGCGGGGAATGTATCAATACAGTCTGTTCTGTACTAGACTCAAAGTAGAAAGTCATCTTGTTTCAGATTTTATTGAAACATTATGGCATGATAGTTTTTATTGTAACTTAATCAAGCACATTTTTCTGTTGCGAGACCATTTGCGAACACGACAAAAATATAACAAACCCATCGAAATGTTTCTTATTTAGATAAGTTTCAAAATGTTCCGAGACAGAAATTATTTCGGTTTCGAACATTTACTAATTTCTAACAAAGACTATTCTGATTGATTGGTATTTTGGTTTGAAAACGTTTATATATTCATCATTTTTTGTCTAACATTTTTTTGTAGAATGGGACAATTGTTTTCTCAAAATATTAACACGATTTGAAATATTGCCGGAACTGTTAATTTTTTTTTTTGGAAAAAACGTGTTTCAGACTGTATTTTAATAATTTATTCCATTAGAAGCTATAGTATTCTGTCGAAACTTACATTACAAACATAGTTATTTCAAAAAAGAAAGTGGGAACCATTGAAAAGACAAGATTACAGACAGTAACTATTATCAAGAAAAATAAGTGAAAACCATTTAAAACTTGAATGAAACCGAAAATTTTTTCGAATTTTCAAAAAAAAATTGTTTCAGGATTATTTGAAATCAAAAATTTAATTCGACTCTATGATTTGGCAATCAATTCATTTGAAAATTGAAAAACTTGAAAAATCAACTGAAATTCTTACAGTTTCAGAAATTTTCGACAAGAAATTGTAGAAATGTTACTTCTGTTCGAGGCAAGTTGGTGTTTCAGAATCTATTTATATCATTTCATCGATTTGAAACTGTTTTTTTATACCAATCGTGTTTTAGAAGAAAATATTATTGGAAAAAAAGATGACAGAAGCGAATCGCTGGATACTGACACTTTCAAAAAATATTGTAGTTTTGAAACATTAAAAATTCTACAATTTTCCAGCTGGATTCTTCTTTCATGACGTATTTACTGTTTCAGAGTTACTTTTCAAAAATTCAGATTCAATATTTTTTGGTACATGAATAATGGTCATTTTTCAAAATAAAATATCAAGTTAGACAGCCTTCCAGTTCCTCAATTATTCTCGAAGTTTCCTGGAAAAGGCTTGGCTTTTAAATATCATACCACAAGATGAGATAATTTACTGTTTCAAAGATTGTCCATAGTTTGTCAATGTGGGAGGTGTAGCAATGATTAGTCTTAGTCTTATTAAACATCCGGTTCTTCTATTTTTCTAATATTATTGAGTTCCGTCTATTGTATCCCTGTATCAACTACTATTCCATTATTTTGGAACACTTATACAATTTGAAACAGAAAAAAGTTTTTTATCTCGTGCTGAAAGATACTGTTTCAATCAAACAAAAAAATCTAACAAGTTTTTATAACAATGTTAGTCGGTCGATAACAGTTTTTGTTGCCAATATCAACGCCTGTTCGCTTCTGAAACGTCGTCTAAATTGGAATAGGGTGCTTCAGGTCTTGAAGTTTTTTTTATCTCACAATTGAACCATCCCTATCATCTTCAAATGTAATTCACAATGTTATTCATATGTTTCGAAACAGGAATATTTATCTGTTTCCAACTTTTTTTCATATACATTCTCTCAAAGACATCCCATTCTTATCACAAAACAAAAATAAATTTTTTCAGCACATTTACTGACTGAAAAAAGTTTGTTTCAGAATGTATTTATACCAATTTTTATTCAATATTATGATTATCGCATGTAAGTGACAACAGAGAGCAAAATGGTAATGAAGTTGTTCTAGCTTACTATGAATATTATTTTTTTAAATGTTATCTTCACTGTGTCAACAATTTCGGTAAATCAGAAGACGGGAGTGGAGTTATTAATCTTATGACTTTGAGTTAAGAAAATTTTTTTTTAATGGAAACCGTATTACTAAAAAAAATTGTTACTAAAGTTGGGATAAAAAATAAATTATTTTGGAATTCGGCTGAAACAGGGATTATTTCGGTTTCATACATTACTTAGTTAGCCACCATGAGTGTTTTGAGGGATAAAAAAACAGTCCTAAATGGTTTATTTTCACATTTTTTGTAAATAGATGATAAATTCATTGCATTCTGAAAGTTTTGACTCTACTAGGAAAATTTCTGAAACTGTGTTCCAGATTGTATTTATTTTTTCACAACAACTAAAACAGCATGGTCAAGACAAGCCTACAAAAATGGCAAAGCACCATGGAAAATTACATTATAATTTGAAACTATAGTGAAACAGATAAATTATCGGAGTTTTCAGAAAGTTGATGTTTCAGAAATTTTTCAAAAGATTAATTGGGCTACATGCTTTGTTACTTTGGACAATCGAGTAGCAAATATATTCAGCCTGTTTCAAATTATTTAGAAAAATATTTGCAGCTACTGATAATTTGTTCCGTCATGGCTTCCAATATTTCCTCACTTTTTTCAGCTTTCAATATTTTTTGCCGTTTCTGCATTTGTCTCAAATTATAACTTTTTCAATACATCTATCTCGATAATAGATCAATAGATCATCTTCCAAACAAAATTCTCCAATTCAATGTTTGATGATCATCAGATGTGAATAAAAATGGGGCAATATCAGTTTACTAAGCTTCAAAGAAAGTATCCCTAACTTTACTATATTTTGTGGAACTGATAATTTTTTTTGTTGTCGATTTTATGTTATAATGACAACAGAAAAACATTGAGTAGAAATTCTGCTATTTCGGATTTGAAAAACCTGGAAATCACTAATATTTTACTATTTCATAATTGTCATATTGTTTAAAGAACCATCAAAAATTAGTTAACTACGGGGAAAACTTGGTACAATGCTTGGTTCATATAAATTTTCAAAAAATGATGAATCATCGCACAAACGTATTATCATGAAAAACCGAAAAATAGTTGAATCTCTGATGAAACCGTCAATTTTTCAAAAATTACAGTTTCTCAATTAATTGAAAAATTGATACAAAATGATATGATTGTTCAGACGGTAAAATAAATCGAAAAAGAGCAATTTGTTCCATGATTATCTGTATTTTCACTGGAAAGAGCACATATTGTCTACCACAAAAATATATTGAAAATCGTTTTTTTGTTTCTGTTTCATTTTTCCTAGTATAGCATTATTCTGGCAGTTTGAATCAATGATGAAATTTGAGGCTTTTTCTACCTCTGAAAATTTTCAGATCACTCAAAATTTCGTTCTAGTGCTGAAAATGGCTGTAATTCGAGTCAATCCTACTTTTTTTATTTGAACTGAATAAATTTGAGAGAAAGGATGGCAGAAAAATTGAAATACTGATAGATTACAAATGTATTGACAATTTTTGGAAACAGAAAATGTTTTCTGATTTACAGAAAGTTAAAAGCAATCGAAGTAGGATATGTACCTGATGGATTAGTAAAAATTGCTAATGAATAAAAGGATTTTTCTTTGTCATCGTTCAAAACTTTTTAAATAATCAATTCAAAATAGTCTGAAACTGCATGTTTCTGAAAAAAAATCCAATGTTTTAATAACTCTTGTTGATAAGAAAATTAAATACAAGTCCGTTTTCGATAGTACGTATCCGAAAAAATTATCCGTTTCACAGTAGAATGAAACAAACAAATTTTAAGAAATTCTCAAAATTTCATGTTTCAAAATTATGGCAAAAAACCAAGTTGAGCTAACAAACTAATTGGAAAAGGATTTTCATAAGACTACCTATTTTTTTCCAACCTGTTACGCTTATGTCTCATTATCTAGTTCAGTTCTTGAAAACAATAAGGTTCAAAAGGAAAAATAGGGGCAACCACAGTTTATTGAGCTCCCATGAGAGTATCTAACTTTTTACTTCATTTCCTGAAACAGAAAATTTCACTCTTTCAAACAATTGATATAACAAAAATGATGATCACTGAGTAGTTTTATTTTCTTGGGCGTACAGCTGATCGAAAACATTATTTTTTTGCATTGTATATTTTGCCGGTGAAGAACAAAAAAAACGTTTCATCTAATTTTCTTAATTCTCTGCCTTATGGACAGTTAACCTTTTTCTCAATAATTTCGTTACTGATGATTTTTCACTGAAACGCTGAAAATTTTTTTAAAAATCCAATATAATGTTTTACAGAAAAAATATCCTTATCACAATACTTTACTGTTTCAGATTGATTTTTTCCAGAGATTCAAGATGAATATTTTTGCTAAATGGTAAGAAACCTCTCATTTCAATTTTTTTTGTTTTATTTTCCTGTTAGTGTGGAACTTATTAATATTCATTAGTCGTTTGCAATGATTTTGTTTCTTTCTTCATATTATCATAAGATTCATGCACAACTAAGGGTGTTCGTACATCACATTGTTCTCAAAAAAAGGTGAAGTGAAAAAAAAACTGCCATGTTCACAATATCCGAATTTTTTGATATTTGTGAGAAACTGAAATTTTTTTCTGATTCATTGCAAATTGAAACCAATAAAAAAGCATGGAAGTGTGTTAGATTAGTGGAAATCGATTTTGTTAAATAAAAAGATTTGATTACTCGAAACTTGATTATTAAATAGTTCAATCCAGTTTGAAACTGCACATTTTTGAAAATAAATCGGGAAACATTTAGGTTTATGGAAGCTTACGAAAATATTGATACAAAGTTTCGGTGACAAACAATTTTTGCGTTTCCCGAAACTTTATTTCAAACTACAAAATCATTTTCATTTGATGAACTTTACTTCAAATCGATTGAAAAAAATATTGTCACAAGGAAACTTTGATTGTATATCTTCACATATTTTGGGTATTCCCTTCAGCGCAATCTTCCCTCCTTTGTCTGTTTCAAAAGAAAAACATACAGGAAATCCTAGTATGTTGATCAGTAGCGTATTCAAATCTTGTGCACTCGATATAAATATTTTCAAGCTGAACTTCCACTTAGTTGCTCTATGGACATCAAAAAAATTGTTATCATTGTTCCTTGAAGCATCATAATTGATGAAACTTTTGTCAAATTAAGCTGTACTGATTGCTGATCTGATTTCTGAATTTTCTGAAACAGTGAAGATTTATATCTACTCGGATGGAGATAGAAATCAACACGTCGACAAAATTATTCAGAAATTTCATATAGTAAAACTACAACAGAAACCTTGCTAAACTGTTAGATAATCTCGTTCCAATAATCAACTCCGGTTTCATAGGAAAATCACAAGCGAGTATGCACAGGAATAATTGTTTCATTAAACATTGTAACTCGGGTCACACTATTTCTGAAACAGGAAAATTCAAGAAATTTATTGACATGGAGTATGTTTCAGATTGTATTTATAAAGTTTTTTATTCAAAATTAATTTCTCCGGTCAAGGCGATGAGTACAAAATACTAAAATTAGGAATTCTAAAAAGGTTTATTTTCATTCAAACTTTTCGGCTCATTGAAAGGGAATAACTGAAAGTTATTAGGAATGCAAGTATTATTTATCAACATATCCAGTATCAACAAAGTCATTCAAAACTCGAAAAAGTTATACGTATTCAATTCACTTTTTAGAACTCTGCTTTTTTAGATTCAAAGATGGACTAGTTTTTTTTGGAAGGATGTAATATCCATCAAAAAAAATTTTCACAAAAAAATAAATTTTTACATTTTCAAAAATATGGTATAATGAAAATAGTAAACTTTGAATAGTTCTTGTACTTTGTCTAATTGATAATTGATGAAATGAATGTTTTTTGTCATAAATATATGCAAATTCAAGTTCTCAGTATTCAGATTTTTAGAAACTGAAAATATTTTCAGATTCGCAAAAAATACAAAACAATGGGATTGAAACAGAAAGCTAATGGGATTTTCGTGGTTCATTTTCATAATAATTGATTAGGAGATTAGCAAATATGCAACGAACATATCACTCAAAAAATTTATTGAACAAACGGACCTACTCTGAAACTGCATTTTTTTTTTTCGAAAAAAATTGTGTTCCAGAACAGCTTCGAAGTATTTATCGAAAAAATGCATAACTAGTCGCACAAAATACAAAAAAAACTCTATGCTATGCGGAAAAACTTATACAATTTCAATTTCAAGGTATGACTGGAAAGCAATAGTTGAATTTTTTTGTTTCTGGATAATGATGTGGAAGGATCAGATGTTTCAATTCGACGGCTCGTTTTACATGTCCCTTGAAACAAGAATTCATCAATTTTTCAGCAGAAATTTAGAAAGGTGTGGTTATTTATATAATGTTCTTTGTAGTCTTCTGCCCTACGAAATTGTAGTATTTGTAGTCTTCCGCCCTACGATATTGTAGTATTTGTAGTCTTCTGCCCTACGAAATTGTAGTATTTGTAGTCTTCCGCCCTACGATATTGTAGTATTTGTAGTCTTCTGCCCTCCGATATTGTAGTATTTGTAGTCTTCTGCCCTACGAAATTGTAGTATTTGTAGTCTTCCGCCCTACGATATTGTAGTATTTGTAGTCTTCTGCCCTACGATATTGTAGTATTTGTAGTCATCTGCCCTTCGAGAATTGTAGTATTTGTAGTCTTCTGCCCTACGAGAGTGTAGTATTTGTAGTCTTCTGCCCTCCGATATTGTAGTATTTGTAGTCTTCTGCCCTCCGATATTGTAGTATTTGTAGTCTTCTGCCCTCCTAGGTTGTAGTATTCGTAGTCTTCTGTTTTTGACAACATTGACAAAAAAACTTATGAAACTAAACTTTCAAGTATGTTGAAACAAGAAAAAGTATTTCCAGAAAGCACAAAGTATTGAGAATAGTTCACTTAAAGCTCCTCCTGATTTTTTGTCACTACTAGGCTATAAGAGTGATTTTGAAACAATTGCATGTTTCAACTACTTGTTTATTATATTCAGAATGAAACTTTATTTGAAGATATAATGAAGGTGAATTGTGAATACTTGCACATTTTCAAACTATGAATGTTCCGTGAAGCTGAAAAAAAATCAGTGATGGAATGTTCCGCTAATTCCTGATTGTGGTTTTCCAACTTGATAAATTATATTCTTGAGTTTTACAAGTGATTAATATTGATATCATAATATCAACTCAAAATTTCACATTTTGTTGGAACATAAATATTTTACGGGTTTCAATCAAAACATCGAATCTCTCTATTTCTGTGATCAATCACTTCTCACAAACTAAAGTGGATTATTATATCAACTGGTGAGCATTGATTGTCTCATTCATCATTTTGGTCAAATTGAAAAAAATCAGAAACCGAAATAATTTCAGGTGAATTTCCAATTATTGTTGTTTCAAAGCATCTTTATTATGACGACAAGCATCGCTCAGTACTTGGTGAGCTCAAAGTGAACAATAACGTTTTACAAGATACGGAACACACAAAGACAATTACTCCAAAAAGATGCGAATTTTTTTAAAAAGTGATATGAGTCCAACTCCTCTGACTTGATCATTGTTTGAGATGCTGGTTGATCTTCCTCATAAGAGGTATCTATCGGCTCCAATTTGATTATTTTCTTGGGTGCTGGTTGCTCTGACTTGATCGCTCTTCTTCTTGCTGGTTTCTTCTCCCGAATAAAGATTACATCCTCTGATTCAGTTTCAGGTTGCTTCCTCTTATGAAGTGTGCTCATTACAAGGACCTCTGACATTATTGCCTTGGCAACTATTTTATATGCTGGTTGCTCTTCCTCATAAGAGGTATCTATTGGCTCCGATTTGATTATTTTCTTGAGTGTTGGTTGTTCTGAAGCCTCTGACTTGATCGCTCTTCTTTTTGCTGGTTTCTTCTCCCGAATGAAAATCACTTCCTCTGATTCAGTTTCTGGTTGCTTCCTCTTATGAAATGTGCTCATTACAAGGACTACTGGCTCTATTGCCTTGTCAACTATTTTATGTGATGGTTGCTCTTCCTCATAAGAGGTATCTATCGGCTCCAACTTGACTATTTTCTTAAGTGCTGGTTGCTTTGAAGCCTCTGACCTGATCGCTCTTCTTTTTGCTGGTTTTTTCTCCCGAATGAAGATTACATCTTTGCTCTTCCGTGTCTCTATTCCCCCTCTGATTGGTCTTGCCGGTTGTATCTTCATCTGCCGTGTCTCCACCGGCTGCTCTTTTTCAGCTGCAAACCTCCGAATCCCACGAGCAACAATCAGAGCATCAACTGGATATTCAGTGTCTCTATTTCTCAACTCTTCATCGCTCATTTTCTGAATGTTTGCAAAATAATTTTTGACAAATTCTCTTCTCTCCAGCTCCAAATCGACAAAGTTAACCATAGCAGTTCGGATGTAACCGCCTTGTTCTGATAATTCTTCTTTGAGAGATAGAAGTTGAGCACGTGAGGAGTCACCAAGAGTTGCTCCAAACTCGATTTCATTCTTGTATCCAGCCATTCTGAAAACGTTATAAATTGAGTTGACCAACTAAACATTGGGTTATTTTACGTTTTTATTAAAGCATAATTTTTATTGGGTGCTGTATGGAATTTGATGATGGCATTGATTGAAATATTATCTGTTTCAAGTGTTAATGAAAATGATATCAACTATACTATATCTAATGATCGTTTTCTGGCATCGTTTCTTAATAATATCAAATAAATTATTCAAATATTATCAATCCCAAAACTTTTGTCTAAAAACATAAGCCACGCCCCTTTCGAAATAAGTGGTCTCACAGCAAAAAAAAAACATGTTTACACTACTGTAACACCATTTTCTAATTGAAAATAAACATGTACGCAAAGGTGCGTCAAGTGTCGTCAGCTCTTCCCCTCGAGACCCAATGAAACGATTTACGGTTCAGAGGACATTAGAATTGGGATTGATAATGATCATGTACTACCTTGTACTATCAACGCTCATTGGATATATAGTTTATCAAATCCATGAAACTGTAAAATTGTTTGATAAGACGCATTGCTTTCGCACACATTTCACATGCGCTCAATATTTAGTCGATTATTTAGATTGAGCTCAGAAAAATGTGGGTAGATCAATCAGATTACTGTTTCACCAGCTGTATCAAAACAAAAAATCTAAAAAATCTTTAGTAAAACTCAAAGCAATTTATTGATCAATAGTCGATTTTTGGCAAAATGACAAATGTGGTATTGTTCCGTTGTCAATGTTTTCATTTTTAAATCAAACTGTATCGAACTGTTGATTTGAGAGTAGAATCATTTGATACAACATCGGAGATCGTGGATTTCAATACGCATACGAATACTACGTTTATTTGAAGCTAGATGGACTCAGTTGCGTCCAAATTTACGTTTTTGAGTAGGCTAATCAAACTTTTGAACTTGTTTCAAGATAATGTGATACTGTTTCAGATCTCAAGACTATAAAAGTTGAATTCATTAAAAAACTTACTTGATACGTCAGTTGTTGTGATCCACGAAGGTTGAACAAGATGTTGTACACGGTAGGTGGTTGGACGGTGAGTGGTGCTGACCAGCCTGTTATAATGATCGTAATGTGGTACTCTTTTGTCTATTCACTTCTCAAAGATCATTCTGAATTTCTTTACATCTGCTCTGTCATCTTTACACTAGATCATTTCTACCAAACACACACCTGCCCGTATGTATGTGACAAACCATCAGATGACACCTGTGTAAAACCCCCACACATTATGTGTCAAATATTGTTAGAATTACAACAACTGATGAGATCTATTTCGAAATTAGTGACAGTATCGATTGATGCCACGATATCTTCTCGAATCGTTAAAAAATCTGCTTGTCACTTTTTTTCAAACTTGATACATATACATAGTTCAGAGATCCTATCACATCAATCTTGATCATTATCTTGATGAATGTTTATTGAAACCTCTTTTTTTTCCAAGAAAAGAATTGTGTTTCAAAATAGTTTCGAAGGTTTACTGTTGAAAAATTGCAACTGTTCAACAAGAAAACTATGTATTTCCCTTGATTTTTTCTTCCTTGAAATAGAACAAAGAAACTTTTTTCCAGTTTCATCGATGACATGAAAACTTGTGGTCCCTTCACTATGTCACTTTTGTTTTTCTTCACAATTTTTTGAAACTAAAATTTTTTTATCGGTTTCAAACATCAGATAGGAATCTTGTCGTTGATTGATCGAACACTCTTTCTCTCTCAGCGTATTCACAGCATTTCAAAAAAACCAAGAGGAAAATATATCAATTTTAAAATTTTCGAATAGTATTGATACTGTAATATAAACTGGTAAGTTGATAAATGATTATTCAGTGAATCTCACCTTGTTTTTCAGTTACATAATCTACGGTGTAATGTTATAAACGAAAGTAATTAAGTAATTAAGTGGAAACTATGAAACTGAAACAAATTGAAGAAAATTTACAATTATTAATGTTGCAGAACAATTTCAAAACTAGATGGTCAGTGAGAAAATTTATTAATGCAAGGTGGTTGTGCAACAACTCTCACATTTTGATCTAATCTTTCCACCATTGTGAAGCGGAAGTTTATTGGTTATTCGACAAAATCCACTTTGTTTCAAATTTGTTTGAAACAGTGTACCGATCTTATTATCGTTTTTGATGAGAGTGTTAGTGATGCTGTCGTTTTTTTAAAACAGTCATCATCTCATTGTAGAATGCAATAGCTACAGTAATTTGTCTGTTCCAGATTGTAAAAAAGTCGAGAATTTTATCGTTGTACAAAAGTATTCAGTCGAACAATACAAATATTTTTTCGATAACAAAAACATTCTTTTGAACATTAAAAGTATCATCTTTTTTGAATCAATCACTGTTTCTCTGGCTGCAATATTGATTGAAGGATTCAAATGCTTATATGTAAAATTGAGCAGAAATTTTTACACTTTCACAGTTATGATAACATGAATAATAAAGTAAAGCCATCATTATTAGTATTTTGTTTGCAAAAGGCTTAACTTTGAAGTTCAAGTAATCAACCTTCGTATTCTGTCTGATAAGTTTTCTGTTTCGATAAAAATGTTGCAATCATTGCAAAATCTTTGAACTCGATAAGACCGGCTTTCAGATTTAGAATATTCTGTGAAAACTTATTGGATTCCGAACTTTTCTGAAGCACCTCTGTTTTGTACTGTTTCAACAAAAATATATACCGCTTCGTATTCATCCCTACTCTGATATTTTGTGTTAATGAAACTTTTTTTTTGCGAATCCGTCGATCAACATGCAATGACTGCTGATATAAACTGGAACACTGTTCGTAAGTAATCTGAAACCGTTGAAGGACTTCTTTTCAGTTACAAAAACATTATCAAAGATTTTTTTAATTAGTTATTCGCCAATCAGCGTTCTGTTCACAATCAACTAATCGAAAAATATTTTAATGGAAATGAACTGTATTAATGTCGCAACTATCAAGTATTTTATGCAATTTGTATCTTTCAAATTTCACTAAAACTGACATTTTTTCATATAAAAAACACTCAACTTTACTGTTTTCTGTTTCAATAGAATATCTAAGTTTTCTTCAATAAATTGTTTATCAATACTTTGGCTTTAGCACCGGCTCAACCTGAGATTTCACCATTAGAGTCATCATGCTCCATATTAAACTTCAGATTTATACGAAACAGATTTTTTTGCAGTTTCAAACTTTTTTTCAGTGCCGATTTTTGTTGATAAATTTGTTATTCGAATTGCTGCAATAACAATAACAAATAATCTATTCTTCAAATTCAAATAATTCTCATGAATCGCTTCATAATTTTTTCCATAATATTCTGCTCAATCCATGACAATTTTAAAACAGACAAAAATCCAGAAAGCAAATATATAAAACTGAGGACGATTTTTCTCAGTTTTCTGAAACCGGAAAATAACATTTTTCACAGTTTTGGAAAACTGTCAAGTTGGTTGTAACAAGTCTACTGATAGGTAAAAAAATGTATACGATTTGGTTACACCAATTTTCAATTACCTACGAAGTTCATTGTTGAAATAAAATTCTTCAAAGTGGAAACCATCATTATTTGGTTGTTACCTTTATTTTCAAATTTTATTGAAACTGAAATTTTTCTATTTATTAACTAGACTAAAAATTATTTCTCATTATTTATCTACCAATATTACAAATCGGCATTTTGTTGTTCACCATATCGAAATTCAGTTTAGTTAAGCACACTTTGATCGATGAAGCTAAACTTTTGGAAAAGATAACATGGCGGTAATAATTTTCAATTGTAATCTACCATGATTATCACAACTATCCGAAACGGGTTTTTTTGCAGTTTCGAAAGTATTTTGATTAACATTTTTTGACCAGATGTTGTTATTTTGATTGTATGGTTGTCTCTACCAACAAGTTCTGATTTCCAGTTTCCAATCGTTTTGATAACCTTATCATTCTGAAAATTTATTGATTTCAACGAGATTGCGAGAAAATTCAAAAAAAAGTTCATAAACCATATTTATCTGTATCATACGTTAATTATATTGATTTTCAACTAGCGATGTTCTGTACATTGACCACGTAATATTTTTTTTTACAGAACTCACAAATGACTGAATGGAATGGTAGAATGGTCAAAAAAATGTCTCGGTTGCACGTCACTATTTCAATTAGAATCAGTGAGCCATTTCTGACAACTTCAAGAAAATAATGTGCTTCTCAAGAAAATGTCGTTAAAAATGTGGTTTCTCAAACGAAATTGCTTACTGTTTCAAGCAACATATAGATTTTCTAAAAATTTCTTGTCGTCAATCTGTATCGCGGAAAAGATTCATTGAAACAGAGAAAATCTTTTTTTTTCGCGAACAGCATTTTTTTCACGATTCACATATTTTTCACAACCCCGTAATTCTAGAAAGTTGTCGTTTTCACTAACATAAGATAAATCAATTGATTTCCAATCAAATTTAGTGTCACAAAATGGGACTTCCGGATTTGTTTTTCACTTTTCTGTTTCAAAAAATGTTCCAATAGTTCAGAACTCTCTGGTCTTTTCAATCTTGCAACGACAAAAACAGCAATGATAAAATTCAACAATGGTTCATGTTTTCCAAAAAAAAACTGAAATTTCAGCGGAATTAATTGACCACGAGCTTTCACAACGAAATATGTCGGTTTCTGAACATTTACCAATGCAGAAAGCTGGAACCTATATTAATTTTACAGGCTTCTTAATATTCAAAGAGTTGTGTTGAATGACAATACTGATGGTACCAAAAAACCCAGCGAGCTGTCATAATACTTATT
Organism: Caenorhabditis uteleia; assembly: GCA_963573275.1. NCBI lineage: Eukaryota > Metazoa > Nematoda > Chromadorea > Rhabditida > Rhabditidae > Caenorhabditis > Caenorhabditis uteleia. The sequence continues at coordinate 2,908,643 of OY752135.1, read as the reverse complement.
GAATCGGTTTTGACGATAGTATGAAACAGGAATAAATAGCGCTCCTGACTCGAAGACATTCACTGTTGTTTTTTGATAACCGATTGATTCAAAGTTTGTTTGAAACAGTGCCCAAATAGCAATTTATAAATGTTGGCTTGGAATAGAACTAAACTGTGATAATAATTGATAAGCAGATGAGTTTGTAAACATGATACCATTCGAAAATTGATTGCTGACCTGTTGAACTCTCTCTGAAACAGAAAAAATGGTGTTTCAAACAAATTTCAAAGATTATTTGTTGAGGAAAACTACTATTGTATAGAGTATCAGTTTTTCTGGAATTTGATACACATATTTATAACATTTACAGTAGTGAAGAAGTACAAAAAATATGGATCTTTAATGCATCGCATATTCCAAACCAATATGTATTTTCACATTTCCATTAAACAGAATAACTTTCTTTTACTGTTTCAAAAATTTTCAAGTATTTTAGAATGCTTCACTAATTTCGATTCCTTCAAATTTTTTGATGAAATCTAGTTTCAAAAGTTTTACAGTTCATCCGACCTTTTGAGAACTATCCGAGTTTAACCAAAAGAATTATATCGGTTTTTCCGAAGCTCGATTTGATCACAACTTTTCTCCATCATTCTGTAGAAAATCTCGTCACGCTTTGTTTTTGATGTGAAGCTATATCATTTGTTTGAATATTTGAAACAGCAAAAAGTTTACACTATCCGGAATTACAGAAAAAAGTGTGTGCCTTCTTTTTCCATATTGAAATCGTTTTTTGATGTATACTCGGAAAACATCATCTTCCAAAATAATCAATCCATAGTCTCAAATTTTGTAGAAACTGAAATATTTTATCGGTTTCAACTGGAGTATAGAACCTCGTCAATTATCAAACAATACTGCGAGGAACGCGTTTTTACAATAAACTCAAAACAGAAAAAATATATTGACAGAGGAACAATTGAATGCACAAAAATCGGTTACAATCAAGTTTCTTCAACTGATAAAGTGATGAACTGGTAGATCGATTCAGTACTTGCAAAATCCTTGTTGTGAGAATAATTGAAAAATCAAACAAGTATGAAACTTGTAATATTTTGTCATGAACTCGTATTTTTTGGAATGCTGCTCGAAAGAATCGAATATTCATTGAATTTTCATACGTGACCCATTTTTCAAGTTTGTTTGAAACAGTAAGCAAATATAGTTATGGATTTTGACTGATAAAGTGATATAAGAAAAAAAAGATTTGATAAAAGCATAGAGTAATATGTTAGGTCAGTTAGAGAGTGAAATCAGATACCATCACACCATCGGTAGATCTGCTGATAACGAGGAGACACAAGAATTGTTCACAACAGTTTTTTTTTGAAAAACTTCAAAAAATAAAGACTTCTTCGTGTCCAAAAACTATCAGATTATTACCAGTTTTGAAAAAAAGCCGATCCAATAAATCGGTTGTCGAAAAGTTTTCCACAAAGTTTTGCAGAAAAAAATGATTGCCGATATACCTGATGTTTTTTTCTGTTTCGAAAAAATGTTGAAATCATTGCAAAACTATTGAACTCGATATGAGTCGAGCATCCGCTTAAGAACATTCTGAGACGAATATAAGATTCCTGACTTTTGTCAATCGTTTTTTTTTGTACTGTTTCAACATAAATCGATCCTCTTTTCTATTATCAAACACTCTAATTACATCAATATACCGAGGAAAATTATCAATAATGTGCATTAAAGATATCAACTGCTTAATTTTAATTGTATTTTTGAAATATCACTGAAACTGACATTTTTCAAAATAGAAATAAAAAGCTGCTCAAACACTCACTATCAGTTTGATTCCATTTGAAAGTTTTGATTCACTAATACCCCAAATCGACACTCTATCATTCTTCATATTGAATTTCAGAAAGTTTCGGCATTGGGCGATAAACCTGGAAGTTCCGAAAAAAAAATATATTTTCCAAATCAAGGACGGGGACCATCTGATATCTTGATCAACGATAATTATGAAAACTATCCGAAACAGACTTTTTTGCAGTTTCAAACTTTTTCTATTCAGTTATCAAATTCGTTTTTTGAAAAATTATGATGAAGGGTGATGTTTCTTCACTATATATTGTTTTCCAGTTTCGAATACTTCTCAAAATATCATCATGATTATTTCTTCTGTTAATATTACACTTGGTTACGGAAAATTTGGAAAAAAAGCCAATGTCTATCGCAGCGATCATAAAAATCTGAAAACCTTTATGTAAGTTTTATGTAATCGGAATTTTTTTTCTCAGTATCAGGAAAATATCAAATTAGGTGTTCCAAGTACTCTATCATTGGGTACCAAATATATTTGATATACCAACTTTGAATCAAGTCTGAAGTTCATTGTTGGAATGAACGTGCATCAAAAAGAAGACATTATAACATTAAGCTGTCGGAAAGAACTTCCATTATCAAATTTTATTGAAACTGAGATCTTTCAACAAAAAAACTATTTTGAATCTTTTGCTAGTTTTCAATTGAAATTTTTAGCTATCAATATCATATCACAACAGAACATTTTATAAATATTCGTATTCAATTTTAGGTAGTTTCAGCATGCACTTGACCGAAAAAGATGAAATTTAAATTCCTAAGTAATATTTTTTTGGTATCAGTTGATTGTTGTGAAAACTTCTGATTATAACGTTAGATAATTATCAGAACTATTTGAAGCAGACTTTTTTTGCAGTTTCAAAATAATATTATTTTTGAGTTTTCGACCGTCCGTTGTTATTTTGATGGTACGGTTGTTTTCGACAACATTCGTATATTTTCAGTTTCAAAATTTTTTCATAAAATCTTTTTTTTTGTTTACAAAATATTGATATTTCCATCTTTTAACTTTCAACTAATTTAGGAGAACTTCAAAAAATACAATACTTTTCTGTTTCATAGGATTATGATATTGGTATTCAACGAACACCGATGATCCCCGACCATTACTACCTTCAACTTTTCCAACAAGCTCATAAATGAATGGTTTTTATGAATTGAGCATAAATATTTTTCTGTTTCACGTGTCCGATAATTCCATTGCATTTCGGCTAACATCGATGGTCCATCCACAAAGAATGTCGAGTAGTCAAATAATAGCACCTGATTTTCGGTCGTATGTTGGCTCACAAAATGTGATTGATAGAAATAATGGGCTCTTTGTTTCAAAGAAAAATGAAAATCATTCAAAATATCTAATAATCAATGGGGAATAATGGACAACCGAATTATGTTATCGTGCATAGAAAAATGAAAAAAATTACATGCGAACCCGATTTTTTAATTGAATGGTAAGTCTTTGTGAGAACCGTATCAATTTGTGAATATGGTGAGCTAAAAAAACTGGTGCATATTGAAAACGTAGCAATGTTTTATAATTCGTATCATATAAGTATATGAGAACAATTCGCTTTATTTGATGATCACTGTTGGTTCTCCGCTGGCTTAAAAAAGAGTTGAATGAAACAGAAAACATTGCAAAATGTTTTCGTAGCCCATAATAAGTTTCGTAGGTTTTTTTGGAAGACTTGCATACTAATACTAAGGATGTCGTTTGTTTCTTTCAACAAATGTTTAATCTGAAACACGTAAAAATTGTATCACATCATTTTTTTTACATTTTTGGTGGGAACATTTATTTTGTGGAACAGTTGAAATCCTAAACTTACTGGAAAATCAAGATGAAACAAAATTTTTTTTCCGGTTTCCAAACATTATCAAGCTGCGAATCGCAACTTTTCTGACAATGTCACGACAATCTATATACCAAAAAAAACAGTTCCTTCTTTTTTTTCAAGTTCGTAGAATAACATTTTTTGTTGTGGAATGATTGATTGTCTATTCATAAGAGACATAATTGGAAATATATGCTGTTTCACGTTGCTAAAATTCCAGTGACAATCCTCTGATAGTGCTAATCTGGTCCAAAAGTCTCAAAAGTTTGAAAAAAAAAACATATGACTCTCAAACAAAGCTTGACAGGGATATGTTGCCCAAAATTTTTTTGTATGAAAAAAAACTTTAAAAGAACAACTAGTGTTTCAAAAGTAATGTTTGTACGTTCAACACTGTTTAGCCGTCACTGCATTCAAGTTCGCCGAAGTGTTTTCTATCTAATCAAGCCTCTCAAGTCATGCTGATAGAACATGCCTTTTATCAATCCACACGCCATTTTTCGAAATATATTTAGGTTAGATCTGGTTCGGTACATTGATTACAATTTGATTTGAAACAAGTTTTTTTTTGTAGTTTAGACCAAATGGGATATTTCTGTTTCATAGCTTCTATGTTTTTGACAATATCTTTCATATTTAGTTGGATCAGTATATTTTGTGCCAATATCTCAGGTCTCAAAATAGTATACTAAAAAGTTTCAAACTTTCCTGTTTCAAAACTTATTTTCTGTTTATCTAATGATCACCAAATTCGATGAATCCTTATTTTGATGTCAACGAAAAAAAATGCCTTTTACCGAAACCTGGAAACTGTAGGTCTCGATTGTACCTGAAAAGTTTTTGGCGTTGAACATTGAGATGTAATTATCAAATTTTTAATACGCTAAGACAAAAATCAGATGGATGTAACAGAGATTAAAAAATATCATTAGTTTTTCACTAGATCTGAAAATAGTTCGAAACAAATTTCGACCAATCATGAACTACTATCTTCAGTATCTTTTGTTTGAACTTTTTAGAGTTTGTAATTTTTCGGTAAATTCGCTAGTTTCTCCGAACACAAGTTGAAATATACCTCTTTGTAACAATTTAGTGTTTCCAGAAAATGATGAAATTGAAAGATGCAAATATTCACAATTCCAGGTAGTCATTAAATGCAATTAAAAAGCAAAATGTGTTCAGAAATAATTCAAGAAAATTCTTCTGCGTTTTTCACACAATTGATTTTTAGCTCATTAAATACGGATAGCAGCATTGTGTTCATTGCAAAAAACCCAATCGGGTCAATACATGGCTTTAACAAGTTTACTAAAATTTTACCCGGTGTTTTGCTGAATCAGAAAGTATTTTTGTCGAGCTTCCATTACATTTCTACGGATCACTAAGTTGTCTGTCTTTTTTCTAAATTTGGACACTACAATACATTTTTCCGAACAGTTCTGCAATTTTTCTTTGCTGTTTCATGTTTCAAAGAACTGCTTTGTTCATCGGCAAACAGTGATTGTTCTTTCAGCTTATTAGCTTTTAGGGATACTTTTTTTCTCAATCAAGCGTTTAATGAAGTATATTAAATATATTTTGTTTCTGTTTCAAAATTGGTTCAATTTTTTCTGTGTACATTTCATTATTTTCCACATGAAGTTGTTTTCTTTAAAATTTTTCAGCTTCAACCTTTTTTTCAAAGTTCCTAATTTCACTCGTCATAACACAGCTAACTTCTAGAAAAATTTTCAGTTTCAAATATTTTTTTATAGCTTCATAATTGTTTCTATCAATTTATCGTACGTCTTGATTGCACAAAGAAACTTTTGTTCTGTCAATATCGCCTTATCTGGCATTTATAACAACTCGACTCAAGCTAGCTGTTTGCAATAGTTGTTTCATTTGAAAATTCACTGTTTCAAAAAAATTTATTTCTGAATTTATTGTTTGGAAATGTGATGACGTTTCCAAAAACTGTTTTCAATATGATTTAACAAAAATAGCCAATAGTAATATTAATAATTTGTCAAAATCTTTTAAACATCTATAAATTTTGAAACAGCAAGTGATTGGAAAAAAGTATGTCATTAATTTTTCTCGAATCTTTCAGTATGCTTTGAGTTTTTTAGCTATATATTGGATAACAAGTCAAAAAATACTGCAGTTTGAAACTTTTTTTGAAACTGAGTTATTTATGACCATAACTATCATTGAAAGTCGCAGTTTTTTATTACTTCAAAAAACCAAGTTAAATGCAAAGAGTGGTATAATTTGGCGGTAGATTGTAAAAAAAACGAGAACAATTCCTATCCGTACTTTATGGAACATGTTATTTTTCTGTTTCAAAAAAATCACAAAAATAATCTTCCTTCAGAGAGCTATGTTATTTCGCAAAAAATCTGTTTGAAAATTTTCATAAACCATTTTCTTCAAAGCAGAATTTTCGTTTATAAAATGCAATAATCTAAAACTCTAGAACTTAAAAAAACTCAAGGACCACAATTAAGAAAGCACCCATAATAATACGATTAATAAAAGTTTTCACAAAATGTTTTTACTACGAAACTGTAAAAGTTGTTTTATTGTATCGTGATACATATTATGAAACTGAAAAAATGAAAGGAAAATAAAATTAACCAAGAATTGATAATCCAGAAAGTCAATAATTATTTTTCAAACTATAAATTGCGGTTTCACAGTTTCGATAACCTGGATGGAAACAAATGTTGGATAGTCGTTACTTGTATAACTCCAGAACAAAAGAAAGTTGATTGATTGATATGGCATCGTTTTCAGTCTGAATAGCAAAATTATTCACCGAAAATAGACTGTTCACTGTCCCAAATATTTTTCATAACTCGATAGACAAATGGCTTTTAAGTCTGTGACACTCTTTGCGCCAGAAAATTCGTAATAAACAGTTGTGGATTGATTAGGGTACAGTTGAGGAAATATACTGTAGATTTACTGTAACGGTAGATCAAAGGGAAATTCAGTTAACAAGGATACTGTAAAGCATTACTGTTTTCAAATTAGTTTTGCCTAAGAACTTAGAAATTTTTTGAAATTGAAAAAATGAGTTTTACCGTTTACTAATCTTCCGAAAAAATACAAAATTCAGACATAAAAATTTTGGTGTCAGAAGATGAGCTCTCTAAGTTGCCAAGTACCTTCTTTTTCTCAAATTTCATCACTTTTGAGTTTATCCAATTTTGTTTTGGAAATATGGTTGGAACAATTTACGAAAACTTCGACCCCTACCATGACTCACCGTTTTAGAGCATATTTATTTTTTATGTAGAAAACAATATGCTTGATCCAAAATCCATTCGAAACATTGGTCGATTGGAGTTTTTTTTGAGAAGTTTTATTAACTCGAAGTCCTGAAAAGAAATCAAATCAGCAGATAAAGTTGTCTACAAAATCAGGGTTTTTTTTTCAATTTCTTTCGTTACATGATTGTATGTCAAGAGTCATCACTAAAATTTCAACACATGTGTTAAAGATTGAACATTTTATGAAACCGATGAATATTTTTTCCGGTTTCACCAAATGAACAAGTTCTGCGTTGCAAGTTCTCCATCAATGTGGACTTTGCTCTTAGTCTTCTGTTCTTGACACAAAAAGAATTACAAATCAGAACGTTCCTCTGATTCAAAACAGTTTAATATGAATTGTCTTTTCTTCTGAGCTCTAGAAGTAACATTATTGGTAAAACGTATCCCATAATAATCGTATCCATATTTTCTGTTACACTTCTTTCTTTATTGAAAACATTTGCAACAAAAATCTGTTTCAATGATCGTGTTTGTTGTACCAAAGTGTCTACAGTTTACTTTCGATATTTACGAAACAATTGAGTGTTGATTGGGATGTTCAGGATAGCGGTACTTTGCCTTCTCTGTTCTGCAGAAATTTAATTTTACCTGATATTATTCTTCCAATCTTACTAAACAGTTCAAAATCATCTCTAAAATCATCTCATGTTATTTATAATTGATGAATATTTCACTCAAAATGTTCCACCTGTCATAATTCTCGCAAAACATTATGTCTCATTTTTTTGTTGGAAGGAAGTTGAAAAAAAAAACTGTGATAATATTGGAAAGTATTCGATGTCTTGACCAAAATGTTTTTCTATCATTATTTATTTGTTAGATAATATTCTTCTACTTTCATTACTTTCCTGTTTCAACTTCATCTCAGATAAGCATGCACATGTTTTTTTACGGTAAGACTTTCGTGTACTCATAAAAAATATTCATTCAATGCGAGTTTTTGAAAATGCCGAGTTTCAAAAATTATCTTATATTTATTAATTCAGTGTGCTTTTGATAAGATACGAGTCATTTCGTTTTATTTGTTTTTTCTAATATAGCAAATAATGATGTTGCCGGTATAGCAACTCTGCAACATAACCAGTCTTTTGTATTTTTTTTGGAAAAGTAATATTTTGTTAATATTTCAATTGATAAAATCGGTGCAACAAGCTGAAATTCATCAGTGATAAACTTTTTTTCCTATTTCGAAATTTGCCCGTATTGTTTCTTTACCTCACATCCTTTGCAAAACAAAGACTTCGTTCTAAATAACTATTCATATGTTTTTGAAATTCTTCGTCTCGGAAACACTCCCCAGACGCTTTGAATGTTTTCTCGAAAAATGTTCAGTTTCAAAAAATCATCATAATTTGTTTCATAATTGTTTCTATCAATTCACTGTGTATCTGAACCGCTGAAAAGTTTTTTGCTTTTATCGGTCGATCATGTTTTAATATCTCGGTTTCCGCTAGTTTCTTGCCAAACTTGTTCCTTTCAAAAAATATCAGTTTCAGAAAATTTATTTGCGCGTTTTTTTGAAAAATGAATGATGTTTACAAATTGAACAATATTCCACTATTTTCAAGACGATTATACAAGAAAAGCAAGCAAAAGCACTAACAATTTGACCCTATCCGTCCGAGATCTATGTATATTGAGACGGTAAGTAATTGAATAAAAAAACTGAGCTCGTCATTTTTTCAAGTCTTCAAGTAAGTTTTGAGATGCATATACAGTTGCAGCCTGAATAACAAATCAAGGAAATAATGTAGTTTGGAATTTTCTTCGAAACAGGAAAAAGTATTTCACTTCCAGATTTTTCACCTGTTAAAAATGTATGTTGACCATAACGCTCATGAAGATTTACATATATTTATTGTTCCGAAAATTCAAGTTATACGCAGAAACTGATATAATGTGTCGGTAGATTGGCAAAAACCAAAACAATTATTATCCTTTTTTCCCGTTTCGAAAGTTCGAGAACACAATCTTTCGTCAGAAACCTATGTTCTCTCGTGAAGATTTCGGAGAAAAAATATGTTTCATAGTTTCCAGAACACATATTTTTCCCAGAGCAGGAAGCTCGTCTGTCTTACAGATTTTGTTCGTAAAGTCCTCTTTTTCTAAAAGTTCCTACCGATAACGTCAAAACTCAACGTTGTTTAGATACTGTAGTTGATCATATCTCTCCTTGAAATTTATGTGATCACAGAAAACTTGAAATTCACTCATTTTGGCGGTTTTCTTGGTAAGAGAAAGCCACATTGGAACAAACTGAATTAATTGTCATATGTAAATTATGTGAGATTGCAAAAAAAAAATGAAGATTCGTATACTCATAATGCAACAGACCGAATTAGATTACAATATTTGAAAATATTACTGTCATTGACAAGTCACAAAAAATTAACAGTACTATTGAATGATGATTCAGCGGTGGTTCACCAATGTGTTCGTTTTGAAACTGAAAAAGTTGGTTAGTTGCTTCACAAGGATGGATATGGTGAAACTGACCGAGATGAACAGCAGATCATGTTGGCATACCTAGCATTGCTGATCCAAGTAGTCGAACTGTGTTTTTTAACTATAAATATCGGTTTCACAGTTTCGATAAAATGGATGGAATCAAATGTTGGAATAATTTATTCTTGCTTCCAAAATATTATTTCTATTTTTCCAAGTGCAACTCAAAGACCTTTGTGTAGGCAAATGACGTCTATGTTTGAAAAGTTTTCATATGCAGTTTGTTCCAAAATTTACAATATCATTATATTTCTAACATCACCTAATAAATCAGAAATTTTTGAAACAGATCAATTTTTTTTTTAAACGTTTGGTATCCTTGAATAAAAAGAAACCTTATATTTTAAATGACCGTTTCAGAAAGTATTAAAAAACAAGATTGCCAAAAGTGTAATGATCTTCCAGCCACATAGGGAAAATAGCTCGATCTATAGAAAACTATTTCTTTCCCAACAACTCCTGTTTCTGGAAATCTTTTTGTCAGGAAAATAAAGATTATTATGATTAATTGGTACGCTTGCTTTCCTTACTCTTACTTTCCAAAATTCGAAGAAAAATCGATAATTTCAGAAGCAACTAGGATGTTTTCAACTGTTTCAAAATATTTATAATAGATTTTTTTATAACTGAAAATTATATTGATCGGACAATAATTAGCATATTTGAAGCTGTGAAAAAGAGTTGTTTGCTGTTTCACCGAAAAACATATTATGTTACAGAAAAGATATGTATGAATTGATTGCATTGCAAAAATGATGACGATTCCAAAGACTATTTCCAGTACAATTTCAAAACAAGAAGCGAAGAAAGTCACTAAGAATTTTTACAATTCCTTGAACATCTATGCATTTTGAAACAGAATGTGATTGAAAAGAAAGTTTAAGGTACGATGTATATACTTTGGTCACACCAATTTCAATTCACTATCAGTCGGAAATTCATTGTTCAAATGAAGTTATCTATGTTAAACTCATCTTCCGAAAAAGCTGTGAATTTCAATAAAGATAATAGGTGACATTTTAAATTATAATGAGTTTTAATTATCACTACTATTTGAAACAAAACTTTTTTTTGCGTTTTTGAAAACATTTTGATGAAAATGTTAGGGCTATCTGTTGTTATTTCGATTGAATGGTTGTTCTCACGAACAAACATCAAGTTCCAGTTTCAAACATTTTCCATAATCCTTTTTTTCATAATTCATTAATATCAGCCATCTTTTATGAAAATTCAATTAAAGGCTCAGAACAATTTTTTCTGTTTCATAGGATAACCATATTGTTTTTCAACAAACAACAATGATCCATGGTCATCAGCAAGTCTATATTTCCGATAAAGCTACCAAATGATTTTTCAATGAATTGGATAAACATTATTTTTCTGTTTCACATGTCAAATAATCCGGATTTATTTTGACTAACACCGATGATCCATCTGCAAAAATTTGAGTTCTCCAAGTAAATCGTGTCGCATCAAGAGTTGGCTCACATTCACACCTCACGTTAGGCGGTGTCAGACACCTCGGAAAAATTTTTTTGAATCTGGTCCAGCTCGGAAAAAATTTGGGATTAAATGGATAATACTGATTCTGAGCTTCATAGTTCTATTATACATTATTTTCCCAAAAAAGTTTCACTTTTTAACGTGCAACCGAAGATTTATCGTGTTTCTCTTGCATAATTCTGTTGCACAAATATGACTCAGTTTGACCAAAAATTTCTAGCAAACAGCTGCGATTAATTGCAAAACCGTTGACAAAAAATGATTGCACAGTCTCTTAGCTTTATTTCAAAAAAAAGATTGTCGAAAAATATTAATTTTGAGCCGAGTTATGTTGAGGTGTCGAAAATGGGCAAAAAGTGGGAATTAGCACTGGTGTCAGCAAAAAGTGACACCTCAAAATAACTCGGCTCAAAATGGGAATTGTGCGAAATTGTTTTGGGAGCATGTCAGGTATATGAAGAGGTAACGCAGTTTCAATTTGTGAAGCTGGAACTTTGCTCGCCGAGCTGCACCAAATTTTGCTCATTTTTACTGACACCTCAATTTTTCACCACGAAGATGGCATTTTCCAGCTTGGGTGCAGTTGAACTTTTTGTAGAGAATACTAAGAGGAACATTTTAAGCAAAAAACTGTGCTTCTCAGTTCAAAATTCACAGAGTTATGCTCATTTTTGTGATATCGCCAAACAGCGGAATCGCGGAGTATCGTACTACAGTTAGCGAAAGTCATTTTCCACACTTTTTCCAGCTCGGAAAATCTCGAAAGCTGTTCATTTTTTTTCGCACTTTTTCCAGCTCGGGAAATTAAAAAGTACTGACACCAATCGGTCGTGACGTATGCTCACATTCATCAAAAAAGCTTACTGTTTCAAAGAACAATAGACATAATTGAAAAAATCTCATCTTCGATAAACAATACTGGACAATCGATTTATATCAGTGTGCATAGGCAAAGTGACAAAAATGACTTGCGAATCCGATATTTTCTCGTGGGATTACGAATGTGCATATTGACCAAATTGTATGACATAAGACCGTTTTCGTTCTTCAAGTTGAAGGAATTCAATGAAACATAGAAGATTGCAAAATTGTTTTCTTAATTTTGTGGATGCTGGTAGAAAAAGTATGATGGTTTTCATTCCTTATGACAAGTATCTAGTAGAATAGAAAAAGTGGTAACACTTTTTTGCAAATATGAGTGTCAAATACATGACATATTCACGAAATATGAATAGTAGTAAAACATAGTTAGTTTTTCTCAACAATTTTCTAATTTGAAATACGTTAAAATTTGTAACAACAATTTTTGCTACGACTCTCTTGCAACAATGTTATTGATTTTCATACGAAATACATGACTATATTCACAAACTTTTCTGGGTTTCAGAACTATTTTTTGATCATCAATTTTCAGCACGTATTAGTTTTTCCATAACTGATATTTCCGTTTCAAATAAATTTTATAAGGGAGTTACTCTCGCCATCTTTCAATAACTTCTCGATTGATCAATTGTCAAAAATTTTCAGATGTTTTTTTTTCTTCTTTGCGATTGTAGCTGTAGAAATGATGCTGATCTGTCCGAAACATCTTTTCAAAAAATTGAAGAAACAAAGTCTCAAACTAAGTTTGACAGGGACACGATGATCTTTTTTTTTTCATATAAAAAATCATTCATAGGAATGAAAACTGTTTCAAAAATCATGTTCTTGGTCAAGCACCAACTAACCTTTTTGTGATCCTGCTTCGATTGACAAATTGACGCGTTCTTGTTTCACAAAATGACCCAAAGAATTCAAAATTTCAGAGCTGTGAGTGTATATTTAATGCTGAAAACTTCTGTCAAACTTATATTGTTTCAATTTTTTCCTGCTTCGCCAAAAATCTATGAAATCCCAGAGTACCTTGTTAATTTGATAAGTATCGATATTGCCCATCTTTCAGTATAACATGTTGTTTACTTTAGAAACATAATTATTAAAGTTTCACCTAATATACTTTCGAAAAAACGTTTTGTTTTTAACTACATGTTCGGTTTTTGAATAAAGTGTTGGTACTGTAACTGTATGTTTTTGCAGATTTACATATTTTTCACACTTTCAAAATGTTATTATATTGAAAATATGAGGAAATGTGATCTTTTAAATAACTTTCTATTTTATACGTTTGGACAGAGATCAATCTTTCTGTTTTTGGAACACTAATATTTCTTCATGTTTCAGTACAAACCTATATTTTTCATCTAGGCTTGCTCAAAAGTTCATTCGTACGCTTGGCTGGCTTTAGTAAAAAAAACCAAAAAGTTTGAAACATAAAACAATGAATTTCCATTGAGACCATTTTCTCGCAAACAACATCCCTCATAGTTTTTTGCTCTCAAACATGTACTTCGAGAGGTAAATTCTTCATTGAACATTTCAATTTTTTCTGTTTCATGTTTTGAATATATTATTGGTAGACCGATCCTTATCGATAATCCGTCCTCTATGGGTTATTTCTTTCGGAAAACACTCTAAAATAATCGACTTCACATTCTGGAATAGAATCGAATTAACGTATGTGGCAGTTTTTTTCTGTTTCATAATTTTTTTGAATTTTGAAAAATAGTATGAGTGAAGTGTTTTCACTAATGATGCCCATGCTGTATGCTCCGAGCTCCGGTGGACAGATTTTGCGCAACTGCAAAAAAAACAGTTTCAAAAATCATGTTTGGAAAATTCTTGGCGTCATTTTTCATCTAAACCTATATTTTATTTTCATTCGACCAAACTTTTTTCAAACATATGTTCAGCAGTTTCATACTTGATAGTTTTTGAAACCTCCTCGCGCAAAAGCAATCTGACTTATCACGATATTAGCAGTTTTATTATAGAAGACAGAAAAAAATCGATTCGAATGAAACTGCAAAATTGTTATAATCGATGCTGTACAAAAATTGATCATGCTCTGAAACACAAATGTAATTTTGTTTTTGCTAAATAAAATTCACTTTTTAGGTGGAGACTTCTGGTTTTGGAGTGATGTTGTAGTATTCAAAACAAAAATGAATCGAGTTTTTTCTCTTACATTTTGCACTGATACTTCGAATCATTTTTGGTACTATGGGTCTCTATCAAGATACGAAACGAAATAGTTTGAAAATATCTCTAACTTTACATGAAACGGGCATATGTATATTTTCTAGACTTTTTCCAAAGAACAAACAATAGTTACTGATGGAATCAAAGTTGAAAAAGATAAACTCATATGTGGGAAGTGTAGAGTTTTGATGAAAAAAAGTTCAGTTTCTATGAAATAGCGAACAATATATAGTTTGAATATCAGTTAGAATAGTAAAATATTCTTCTCATAACATTACTGTGAAACGGAAAGAAATCATACTTGTCTGAAAAAACAGAAGCAGGAAAAGTGATGACACAGCATTTTTAATCTCAAAATTAAAAAACTGTCGGTTTCACAGTATCGATAATCTGAATCGACTGGAAAATCAAGCACTGGTGCGCATATGGATGAGTGGAATCTATATTTCAAACTTTGAAACTGTCAATGTTTTCGAGACAAAAACTTTTGGTAATTTTTTGCCTGTTTCAGATATTACATGAAACACATACAGTGCTGGCCAAAAGTTTATGCAATTTTGTGTTTTTCAGTGTATTTTGCCTATATTCAGGCTGTGTGTGCCGGAATTCGAGCACTACATGAACCAAACTGATATTAAAAGTCCAAAGTACTTGTGTCCACCTACTCGAATAAATAATCACTTTGATTTTCCAACCATCCGAATTTGATCTAAACGTGGTTTATTTGACGGTAGTTTTACATGTTTTATGTTTCACCACATATCTTTTTCTCAAAATGGACGGTTTGTGCTGAAATTTTTGTGCAATATGAAAAAATATATTCCTAAAATTATGCCAAATTAGTTTTTCCGTAGTCTCAAAATTTTGAAAAATTTTCATTTTTCGTCAAATTTCGGAAAATGGGACAACACTAAAGTGCTTGTATATTTGATTAGGATGGTTGAAAAATCAAGGTGATTATTTATTCGAGTAAGTGGACACAAGTACTTTGAACTTTTAATATCAGTTTGGTTCATGTAGTGCTCGAATTCCGGCACACAGGGCCTGAATATAGGCGAAATACACTGAAAAACACAAAATTGCATAAACTTTTGGCCAGCACTGTACAACTGGTTATCGTGGTTATCAAATGGAACAGTTGTTGAAATTAATTGATACTCAAAATTGAAGGTTTTGTGGAATAGATCCATTGAAAAAACTGAAACTCCAGCAAAAAGTTTTTTGCACTCTCAAAATTTTATTATTGCTCTTGAGTTAAGAAAAATAGTGTGGTCTAGTGAAATTCATACAATATACTTTTTATAAATACTGTTTTCAAAATCACGAAACAAACCGTATCCAAAACGTTTCAGTGTTCGGATGGTAGTAAATGTCTTGAAAATGCCTCAAAAAGCAACCCAACGTTGTAATTCCTAATTAATTCAAAACTTATGAAATTGCAGAATGATCCATTTGGGCAAGCAAAGAATGAAAATATCATAAAATTCTCATTATAGCATTACTGTGAAACGGAAAAATTTGTAAGCTGCAGGCACTTGGAAACAAAGAAGTTTGAAAAATAATGATAATCACACTACATTGTCGATCTACAAATACAATAATCGGTTTCGCAGTTTTGATAATTTGAATAGAAGGAAATAATGGGCAATGTTATCAAATCTACCAATACTTTATATTTTGAAACTGTTAATATTTTCAAGCCAACAACTGTGAGCAACTTTTTCAATGTTTCAGAATTGATATGAAATATGGTAGTCGTAATATATAACACTTCGACAGTTGCTGCAGCTGATAGAATCTAGAAATCTTGTTAGAGTAGCCAGCAATGTTGGAAAATCTTGCGGTCAGTATTGGATGCTTTTTGAAACAGTAAAAAACGACTTTAGTAATTTATAATTGAAAAAGCTGAAATCTCAGCACAATTATTTTGAAAATGAGAATTTTTTCGCAGTTTCAACGCTTGACTATCATGTTTAGTTGATCAAAAACTGTGTTCCAGTGTAGCATCCTCAAACAAAACACTTTTCAGACAAAAAAGTACAGTTTCAGATTGTTTTACATTCGAAATATTTTCATACGTTTTTGGTTAAACCGTCATTTGAAAATGATCTATTATATTTTCAACAAAAAGGCTGCCATCTTCTATATAATATATCTCCATCCACCACCGATTTCAAACATAAGTTCACTGTTTCAAATTATGAACTTTTCGAACAGTTTTATTGAGGTTTACTGATACGTTCCCGGGGGTCAGGTTCGGAGTTTTAAAGATTTTTTGTGAAGAATTGCCGTTTCAGCCAATTTTCTTAAAATGTGAGTTATACGAAACTTCGATGATCGCACCAGTTGTATTTCGACATTTTTGAGCAAGGAGATGAAAGTCGACATATTTCTACCAGTTTCAGACCATGTACATAACTCTTTTTCAACTGAAAATCATGTTCTCAACTGTACGTTACGATTTTTGATAACAAAAAAACGCTGTTTTCAAGTCAAGTGTTCAATACTATTTTGAAAATTTTGACGATATAAGGAAAATATCATATTCGATTGGCGAACATTTTTTGAAAGAGTAAAGTTGAAACATGTTTTGATTGTTATTTTTCAATGCAGCACTATGGAAGCAAATCTGAAGCGATGAAATTTCCTAAAAGTGACAATATTGAGAACCTGTGAAACCAAAGAAAAGTTCCCAGTTTCCAAATAATCTATTCATATGGAAAATGTTCAGCCTACGATGATTTATCTATACTTGTCAAATAAAATTAGTGTACCACAGAGATTTTTCTGCTGAAAACATTTCTTTTTTTACAGTTTCAAGATTTGAACATCAGATATTTTGATGCCAAAAACTCCACTCCACTCATTCTTTGCACTTCGTTGTATAATTGCAATTAGTGTTTTTTGTTCTATTATTGAGTAATCAGAGCCGAAAGTGATAGAACCTGATAAACCGATAGAAGACATTCGAGCGGTTGTATCAACCAATATTTGACAGATGACTAGTTCAACAACTTTTGAAAATGAGTAAATTTTTTGATTCAGAAAAAACTCTACCTTGTGATTGACCATTATCAAGTGTTAATTGGCAATGTGTTTAAGATACTATCAGGCTATTTGGAAGTGAGAGGAAAACTAAAAGTATCTCATGGACTAACAGACACGTGTTATCAGTACATTGGAACAGCAAGGAGCATTTTTGTCTTTTCAAAAATTTATCAAGTAGCTTTTCTATTATTATTCCCAATTATTAACTAGATTAACCGTTCGAATAAGTTCAAAAACTGAAGCAAATTATCAAATAATGTGAATTTATTTGAGACTTCAAGTTTTCTGTGAAACAGTTTATTGTTTAATGTTCCACTCAAGTATATAAGATCCATATTATTCCATCTTGAAACAATTGTCAAATAACATTTTCTTGAAACAGAAAACTTTTGCAGTTTCATATAATAATTATTTAGAAAACATGAGATAAAGTTAGTGCTCGGTCCAACGAACCATCCTGATATTTTCTGTTTGTTTCGCAAAATTATGAAAGTTGAAAGTTTCATAGTTGCTTAAATGCAGCAGCCCGGATTTGTCTGAAAATGAACGATTTTATGAATCTAGCGATAAGACTATCGGTTTTTTTTTTGAAACAAGCTACAAACATATCATCATTCCAGATACCTTTTTACATGGCTTTCTCTCAATATAAACTACATGATTTTATCAATTTTTGACCGTTTCACAACTTGTTTGTAGTTGTAACATGCTTTTTTCCTACTAATTTTCGCGTGGAAATTTTCACAGTATTTTATCTCCAAATAAAAGCATTAAACCCGCATCATGAATCAATCTCTGTTCAAAAAAAATCACAACCTCGATACCATTACTGCAATTGTCACGTTTTCGAACAAATTCTGTGTCAGAAAGTTATTGAATTGATAATTTCCATCACTAAGCTCAATCGGATCGAGGTGTCGATTGTCGAATTCTGGATAGTCAACCGAACGAAGGAAACTTGAAATTATTGATACGCAAAATTTGATAACTATTTTTTGACATAGGTAAAGTTTTGGTTTCTTGACATTTGCATGTATCAAATTTTAGCCAAACGGAGAAATATTTGCGTAATATTCTGTTTCAGGCAAACATCGAAAACCTGAGATTTTCTATGGAAAATGTTATGCAGTCCTAAATTGATTTTTGTTAGAAAGTCATGAAAATAAGTTAGCTCGATTAACAGCTGATTTTCGACACAGGTAAACTCCAAATATCGGAAAGGTTTGAAACCAGAACAATGTTTATTTTCAGCCAAAAAAATATGTTTCAAATTTTTTACAAATAACGATGTCGTTCTGAATAAGTACTGAAGCTGGACTTTGTACTTCACAAATCATTCCATTGAACTGTTGACACTTTTCAGTTTCAACGGGAAAAAACAGAGATTATCAATTTTTTTCAAACAATCATTTTTATAGACGCCGATCATATGACTGTGGTAGTATGTTGTTTGGTAACAAATTTGCATTATTCTAGTTCTGAAAATGCAAAAATTGTTTTGTTTGTTTTGAAGCTATGGACTTTCAACTTTTTCTGTTTCAGCTGTTTGATATAACTTCGAACTTTCACACTAGCAACACTAAATTATTAATGCGCTCTTTGCGTTTCATCTATTTTGAGCTTATCTTTTTTCAGATGTTCACACTTTCAAATTTGGTATATTTTCAAAATCACTTAAATCATGTTAATATGAGCGATTTAGGTTGTTTGAACAATATTTTTTTTGGATGAAATAGAATGATGCATCATAATTATCCGCTATTTTTGCTGTTTCTAAACTTTACCAAAGTTCTACCACTTGATATGTTTTCCTGTGTTTGTTTAACATTTGATTTTTTTACTGTTTCAGACAATATTCAACCAGCCTTACGCGTCATTTTCAATCAGTTTTCCCTCAAATACCATGAAACTGAAATTAACATACCTACTTAGAAGATTTGAGTCCCAAACTCATTTGCCTAAAATCAAAACAACACCGAAGACGATTTGAATCACAAATAATGATTTGTTTTAAAAAAGTGTTCCAGAAACTGTTGTTACTACAGTCTTTTTGGAAATATACCGATCTGGACATACATGATATATTTAGATAAAAAGCAGTTTCGGACAATATTCTTGAACATTTGGATAAAACTTTTTTTGCTTGTACTAGCAAGTGGCTTGAAATGGAAAAAAGAGCAAAATATTTGACATTTCTTGACAATATTCAGCATTTTTGAAACAGTGAAAATTTTTACGTTTCTAACAAAATTTATGAATTATGTCATTTGAGTAGCATCTATTCATAAAAAATGTTGTGCACTGAAATCTTCATTCTATTAATTATGGATAAATAGGGTTCCGAATCTGAACATGAATGGAGAAATAATTTTGATCTCCGACAGAACAGCGGTGTTTTCGACAACTAACGACTCAAAGACAACATTTGAAACAGAGTAAATTATTGTTCCGTCGCGTTCAAATTTTTTGTCACAGAGCGCTTAAAATTATCGCTAATTTGAAAAAAAAATTTCAAAAAAAGCATGTTTCATTCTTTTAACAAATAATGAATTCTATCTGAAATTAGTGCTGCATTCTTTTTCGTGCTTCTCTTTTCAAATTTCTAATATTTCAACAGGAATGTATGAATAAAAGAATACTCTTTTATCAATGCATTGTTTACTTGTATTAGTATTCGACTCAAGTATTTTGGTATTAAAAAATGACAGTTGGACTGGAATACTGTTTCAGCGGAGAATGTTAGTTCTGGACTATATTGATGTGTCTCTACAGCTTTCTACTTTGTCTTTTTGATAAAAAGTTCGTCAACGGAAATTTTTTTCGTCAGTATCAAAAATGTGAGAGCAGTCTATTTTCGGTGAATGGTACTAGTTTCTTCCGGAAGATCAAAAGTAAAATGAGAAAAACATTTTTTTAAAATTTAAGCAAACTCACATACATACCTATGGCATCAAATAATCTACAAACATCTGAATTTTAATGTTTTCTATGGAACAGTCTTTTGTTGGAAATTGCACTCAAATACTCTTGATGTCTTCATAGATATTGAAAGATTCGCAATTCAAAACATTTTTCATTGGAATGTTTTTCATATCGCATTTTCTTGAAACAGATTACTTTTGCACTTTCAGAATATTATTGTTAAAAAACATGAGACATTTGTCAATGCACCTTTCACATAGCATTAAAATCCATTCGGAACAATTCCGTTTCACAAATTTATTAAATTTGAAGTTTTCATTGTCGTTTCAGTGAATCAGCCCCTAGCTGTCTAAAAATCGAGAAGTTAATCGAATTACGAAAGAGCTTCTTTGTTTTGAAGTCGAGAACATATATTTCATCATTCTAAATACTTATTTTTCTATAATTTTCTTTAAAAACAGATGTCATGATTTTACAAGCTTTTTGACAGTTTCACAACAAGTTTGTAGTTGTTTGCAGCATGCATCTGCGGTTGTCATACTTTCAAACAAATTCTGTTTCAGAAAGTATTTGAAAAAATAGTTAAAATCAATGGTCAAGAGGATTTATATTGCTGAATTCTGGGTAGTCGATAGAATGAAGAAACACTGAGATTTCTGATTATCAATGTTTGATAAAAACTCTTTGAAACAGATGAACTTTTTTCTCGATATATATCACATCATATCCACAAATGACTGCAAACAAAAAGTTTCTGGATATGATTCTCTTCCAGAAGTACATCACAAACTGTTCAACCTTGATGAAATATGTTATAAAGTTGAAATAAAATCTACGGTTTCGAACTAACTTTTTGTTGGAAAGTCATGAAAAAGGTGTGATCTCACTATACTGCAAACTGCTCACTATTCGAAAACTAGTTGTCCTCACCATATATTCCAAGAGATGATTTACATAGGATGGTGCACCGTGAAGAACTATCGCGACTTACCATGATCAACATTTGATAAGAAATTCTTGAAACAGGTGGACATTTTATTTTTGGCAGCGATAAAAAAGTTGTCAGCATACTATTCTGTTCCAAATAAACATCGAATACTTGATATCGCAATGTAATGTATTACTGAATAAAATGAGACTATTCTACGCTTCCAAACTGATTTTTCCTTCTCGAAATTCATGCGAAAAATGGGACTTATGTAAAATTATATCGACACTTTTTTCAATAATCAAAAATTGTTTGAAACAGAAAGCATGTCCGCATTCAACAGAAATACATGTTTCAAATTTGTTGCATAAACATTTCGCCATTCTGCATAACTACTGCACCCAGAAATCTGCGCAACACAAATTATTTAAAGACGGAGTGCAACCATATTTTTGACTTTTGTTGAAATGTGTTTTATCAGATTCCCCATGTTCAGTTTAGTCAGAAAACATCAAATTTGTTCCGAAATCGGACCGGGTCCGCCTTACACACACATGCAAACGCGCCAAAACACGTCAAAAATCAATATTTGCGCGCGCCAATTTCAAAATTGCATGGTTTTGGCGCGCGCGCATGTGTCTGTAAGGCGGTCCCGGTCCGATTTCGAAAAAAATTTGATGTTTTCTTACTAAACTAAACATGGGGAATCTGATAAAACACATTTCAAAAAAAGTCAAAAATATGGTTGCACCCTGTCTTTAATTGAACTATTGTTGATCATTTTCAGTTTCAACAGAAATCAAAATTTTCTCCGACAATCACTTTTATCAATAAATACCAAATTGAGAGGTGGTTGAAATTACCAAACATGGCGCCGAATTCGCATTATTTTAACTCTGAAAAAGCAAAAAATCATAATTTTGACACTATAGATTTCCATTCGTTTGTGTTTCAAATATTTGTTATAACCCGCAAGTTTCACTATAATAATGCTAACGAAAGGTATCCTAACATTATAGCAAACTTGTTTTGAGTTGTTTTTCCAGATTTATTATTTACACTTTCATTATACCTTTATTCTCAAGTTCACCTAAAACTTGTCAATATGAGTTGTTCAAGCTATTTGAACTGTAATTAAATTGGATGAAATAGAATAATGCATCATAATTATCCAACTGTTAATTCTCTGTTTCAATACTATAACAAAGTTTTGTCAGTTTTTATGTTTTCCGGTATTTGTTTGACAATTTATTTTTCTCACTGTTTCAGATGATATGGAACTATACTCACGCTTCATTTTCAATCAGTGTTCTTCTCATGCAATAATACTGAAGATCCAATTTGAATCACAATTGTATTTTTCTAAACCAAAAACGCTGCCAACTATCGTAATCACAAATAACGATTTTTTCAAAGTAATTATGTTTCAGAAAATGTTCTTGTTACAGTTCAGTTTGAACAAAATAATGATCGACTGCCGACTGCTGTTGGATTTCGAATTGTTAGAAATGACACACCAATGGAAAGAAAACAAAGCTCTAAAAATATATCTAACTGTTAACTGTTTCAACAGTTTGGTGTAAGTAATCAAGGGCGACTTGAGTCGTTGTAAGTCGAGTCGACAAATCGTCGATTTTCGTGTCGACTCGGAACACTAATCAAGGCTAATAAGAGCTCAATCGTACAATCATTTCCGCATAAAAAATCAAAAATCAAAGAATAATTTTTTGTAACTATTTCACAAATGTTCTATATAATTGTACCAAACTTTCTCGAATCATATATTTTTTCAGTTTCGAATAATTGACAAAAAATATTCATTTCTGTATTTTTCTAGTCCTCGTCCAGTCGGAAATTTAAAACCGTGTAGATCAAACTTCCTGTAGTTTTGCACTCGAGAAAGTCATGTCACTGCCAAACTGTCAGAAGAACTGACTGTTAGATTTTGGATACCGATACATTCAGTAATTTCAGTTTCCCAAAAATCAGATATCTTTTTTTCATCTATTTTTTTTCAACGTTCCAAGTCACTCCAAATCAATCAATTTTCGAGGTATTGTCCTCTGTTTCACATTGAATTGAAAGTGAAAATCTTAATGATGAAAAAAATAATACAGACATTTTTAATACTCGATTATTTCCCTAAATTAACCGCAGTTGTGATCATTGAAATAGATATGTATTAAGTAGCTCGATAAACTTTCTCTGTTTCAAACTTTTGTCATATATCGTATTATCAACAACGATGATAATCGAATGTGTCAAAACAATCACTGACCAAAGTAATTGGTAGATCAAAATAAATGTTGTAGTATCAGAAGCTTGATTCAGCTTTCGAAAACCAAAAAAAACCGTTTCTCATAAATTTTATATTTATTCCACAAAAACTTCTTCAGTGTTTCATTGCTATCCTTCAACATTTTATATACGCCAAATACCTGATAAAGATAGGCGAATATTGTAACTTTTAGTCTTAAGCGACTCGTTTTCACACCTTCATAACTCATAACTACTTGAATCTTATGTATATCTTCTTTTTTTTGCAGTTTCCTCAGATAATGACTATGTAATATTTTTGATACACTTTGCTGCTGACCTCATTATCTGTGACTGCTATTTTCTCACTTTATTTTGACATAATATTAGAGCTCAGCTTTTGTCAAACTGCAGTGTTCACCGTTTCCAATCATAATCAAGTAGTGTCTGATACACTTCTTTCTAGTTTATCGCACGTTGAGAATGCGCATTAATATTTGAAAGCATAACCTTTCATCATTTTTTCACTGATTCCAAATATATCCGAAAACTTCGTAAGTTCATGATTGTGATCAAAATTTTTTTTTCATCTGAGTTTTCAGAGGAAAAAGTTACTCGGTTTCTCAAACATGTAATATTCTTCTCCGTAAATTATTCATTCGATCGTGTTGTTTTTATTTAAGGCCGAGTAAACCAAACGTTGATCCGACACAAATCAAATGTTTCGAGATCTTCTCCCGTTTCAAATTTCACTGAAACTTTAGTCATTTTTCCAGTCAAACAGTTCACTCTTTGTCTATTTGAGTTCATGCATGATCTACAAAGTATAAAAAGTCCACCAATCACATAATTTTCATCTGTTTCAGAGTTGTTCGATTTATCCGAGTGTCCTTCACCTATCTGATTGTTCGCCTCGCTTCAGTTCTGTTTCAATTTTCAATGTTGGAGCTTGTTAGTAAATTTGGCAAATTATCACAGTTTCTAATTATTTTGAATATGTTACTCAACAAAATTGTGTTACTATGAAGAGCATTTATTTTGTGGAATTTGAAGTTTCGGGAAAGTTTTGCTGCGATACTTTTATGTTTTCTTGATTTTTGGCGACGAAAATCAGTTAGACAATAAGAGCCGAAATTATTAGTTAGTTAGACTTTATCTTATGTTTCACATTCTCTTGAAACGGCAAAACTTTTTCGGTCAAACGCTATCATTGTTGCATTCGAATATTTAGATTCACAATTTTTCTGTTTCAATTTTTTTCATAGTCACAAAAATTTTCTACATTCTGCTGGGAGGTGGGAAAACAAATACGCTAACAAACAATGAATAATGTTCCATTTAGCCGCTTTTTAATATTATACTTGAATTTTCCCCGAAATTTTCGCTCTTTGAGATCCCAGATATTCTGGAGATGTGGAGTATGTTATTTAGTTTGTCGATTAGTGGACCAAAATTACGTCAAATTGGTTGAAACACAAATATTTAGTGTTTCAAAGACTTCCTATCATTACCAACATGCTTTTTTACTGCTTTAAAAACTTTTCAAATAAGATAATCAGTGGCGAAATACTGATTCTGATTTGATATTTAATTTCACGAATTTTCGCGAATGTGTAACATTTAAAAGCAGTATTTTGCCACTATCTTCCAGTTGTTGTATATAGTCTGAAATAGTAAATTTTTAGTGTATCAACAATTCCATATCAAGCTTTTTTGAAATAAATGTTGATCACTTGAAGAATTTTGGTCGACTTGAAAACAGTACTCTTATCAGTTTTCGAAGATTGAAACAAGTTATTGGTTTCAAAACTACGAGAAATCCGTTTTTGGCAAACACTCATTCGATTTGTTCTTTTTCAATCCAGAATCGACCCTTCCATTCAATACCTGATCAAAATATTTGAGATCACTTCCTGTTTCACATTCAACTGAAACTGTAAAACTTCTTTCGCTCAAACAATTAACTCAAGTTTCTGAATGTGAGCCTTTTTATTATATACAAATACTTGCAAATTGACGACTTCAGTTTTCGCCTGTTTCAAACTTTTTCGATTTATTCGATTTTCTCCAATTAACTAATCGTTCGTCTATTGTTAGAAAAAGATTTCTGACATCGTTTTCAAGTTTCAGTGTTGTATCCTGCCTGACATGTTGACAAAAAATTTCGCACTAACAAAAAAGTTGAAGTTTGTGTCATTCGCCAGGGGAGAAGAAATTATCAAAGAGATGTTACCCCTGTTTCAAGTTATATTGAAACTGCAAAACTTTATCAGTCAAATAGTTCAATGTATCTCTTGTGTCAATAAAATATTTATACTAATAATTTTTTTCTGCTTCGAATGTTTCTCATATCTGCAGCATCCCACTATTTTCTACTGTATTGTGTACTTTGGTTTCAACAAACTATGTGCTCTCTAACTTTATTCCACCTTTGTGACGGCTCACTGAAATTTCCCTTTTTCAGATTCTATATATTCTAGAAATGTGAAGAATATTATTTCATTTGTAGGCCAAAGGCACAAGAATTATAATTCTCAGAAGTTCGAGGAATTTCAAGTCTACAATTTCAGCTCGATTTTGATGTACTGTATGAAAAGATCAGCTCTACAGAATATCGAGTGTAGTTGTGATCCACTGAAATTTTCACAAATGTTTGAAACAAGAAAATTTCAGTGTTTCAATGATCACATTTCGTTGTTTCTCTGCATGTAAAACCGTTTTCTTACCAATGAGCACATGCGGTCTTTTGGAATACTTTTTCATAACTTTATCTAAGTTTGGGACGACATTTTTGTTGTTAAAACTGGTCTTGACACGATCTTATAAGACGAATATGAAAGCCCAAGGCAGACCGAATATTCTAACACCATAGTGAAATTATTTATATAGTCTAAAACAGTAGTTTGTTGGTGTTTCAACAGTTCCAGAAAAAAAATGGTATGTCAAACATTCTATAGTGTTTCGCGACTTTTGAGCCGTTCAAATAAGTGAGGTTAATGATGAGAACGAATTAGTCGTATGATATTAGTTCAAAATTTCAGATATTCTGGAAACTGAAGTTTTTGTGTTTCAAACATATTCGAAAATTATTTGATATATACCAAATTGCTTATGATTGAGCTCATACTGGAAAGTTTTCCGAGATAAAAAACCTATTTTCACTGTTTCAGATACAAAATTTATCATCATCAATCTCCAGTTCAAATCAGTAAATTATCCATTCTCCAATGTTCAAACTTCAAAAAAACTATTGCAAAAAATGTTGATACATAGGTATTTTACCATTGTTATTAATATTATCTCATGTTTCAAATTCAATCTAAGCAGTATACGTTATTGTATCTTCAGTAGAACGTCATCAAAACAACAATTTTTGAAACTGAATATAACTATCTATGATCTACAAAGTATCATCACAGTTTCCCACTTTTGTCAGGCATTTTCTGATATCTGTTGGCTTGCTTGATCAAATTTGGAAAGTTTTCACACTACTTCACTGCAATTTGTCGTATCCAATACTGAAAATTGCAAAAACTATCACAGTTTCAGAGTTCATTTATTTTGGTAGACATCCAATATTCGATAGTAGTGTTATGACTTCCGATATTTAAAAAATGCCAATTTGGAAATTTTTCTTCAATCTGAGACTCTTGAAGTTGGTTTCAGCTTACACAACTTTTCCATTGTTTCAAAACATGATCAAGTTTCATAAGTTTTTTCATAAATTAGTGAATCAAAAATTAAAAGTTGTCACATTTTCAAAGATATAGCAAATACCAGTTTTGTAGTAACTCAAATGTAAAAAATGACCACAAGTATCACAAAATGTTGAAATACAAATATATACTGTTTCAGGGATTACCTATCACTGAATCGGCGGAAATAAAATTGATGGGTCACAGAAATGGGAATTACAAAAAAAAAACATTTTAGTGTTCTGTCAAACTACCCACTGATAACCACGTCTTCTGTTTCTCAAATTTTTGAATGGAAAAGTTGTGCACATCGAGCACACATTTGTTTGAAATCGAACCTTTTTCGGTTTCAATAAATTATTTAAAAAATATGAGAAAGTTTTCTTATGTTATTTTCTCTGCTTTGATTCCTGGTTACAGGTGTTGAATATAATCCTTTTTAGACAATTTTGATGTTTCAACAAAATATCAAATAATATTTTGTTCAAATAATAACGATAACTCAATTTTCTTTCTCAAAACTTTCGAATGAAAAACAGATGCACAATGAGCCCATGCGCTCTTTTTTGGTTTCAATACATTATTTAATTGTAATTAGGGCGTATTCCTATGTTAACAACTCAGTCACAGTTCCTGGAAACGAGAAACGAATTGACACGGTTGTTGACGCCACGATGCATACGAATGATCAATTATTTTGACACCATTTCTAAACTATCTATATATTTTGAAACAGTAAACGTTTATTGTTTCAACAACTCCATATCATGCATATCCAAAACAATAAATTGATAATTTCAAAAAAATTTCTTCAATTCAAAACAGTCCTTTCGCAAAATTGAAACAAGTTATCGGTTTGTTTCAAAATTCTGTGGTATTCTTTTTTGTCAAACATTCATTCGATTTTTGTTCTTTTTTTTTGAAGTAAGCTCTTCACCATCAAATGTTTGAGACAATTTCCTGTTTCAAATTTCACCGAAACTGTCAAATTTTTTTGCTCAGATATTCATTCAGGTTCGTGGGTTTGAGCTTACTTGTGATTTACAAAATGGCCAATCATCACAGTTTTTTCATATGTTCCAAACTTTTCTGATCTATTCGTTGTCTCCAATTATCTGATAGCAAAAATAATTGAAGATCCGCACCTTTCCGGCAAATTTTTCAATTCTCACTGTTGTATCTTGTCTGAAATGTTGACAAAAATTATTAAACTTTCGGAAATTTTAAATAAGTGTCACTGATTAAATAAGTTTGAAGAATCAATTATTTAGAAATTAGGCTCTACCCGTGGTAAGAAGGTTTTAGGTTTTTAAGGAGGACTAGCTTTTTTAAGAAGGACTAAACCGGAAACGTGAGGACTTGATTTTTAAAGAGGGACTAAAGCTGATATGTGAGGACTTTAGACTTTGGAAGAAATTTAGTAAGTATAGAGTATATGATCTTTGAACTGTTTTTCTCTTTGGTGACTTTTGCCAAATAAATTTTTTTGTCGGCCAGGATTTCAGTATTCTATATGTGATTTTGGAGTTGAATTCTGAACATTTCACTGAATATTATGCTCATCATCAAACAAAATGTATCGAGAACAACGATAAAAGATATTAAAACGAAAAGATAAATGAATATCATGTTAGAACAAGTCTTAGACCCTCTGATCCTCCTCACGAATAATTTTTGCCAAGCACAGTTCTTCGATAAAATCTTTCTGAAAATTTTTAAAGCTTTGAAATTTTTGTTTTTAAGGTTAAAGTTTTCACATATCAACTTTAGTCCCTCTTAAAAAATCAAGTCCTCACATTTCCGGTTTAGTCCTTCTTAAATAAACCTAGTCCTCACGTTTCTCATTTAGTCCTCTTTAAAAAACCTAGTCCTCACGAAAAAAGCTAGTCCTCCTTAAAAACCTAAATCCTCTTTTCCGCGGGTAGTGCCAGAAATTATCCCTTATATCTCATTTTCTTGAAACTATATTTATGCTCACAAAATTTTTTTCTGTTTCGTATGTTTCTCCTATCTGTGACATTTTTTCACGTTCCACCAACAAATTATGAGCTCCTGAACTTTTTTTTCACGTTTCAGTATGAGACGGCTCACTGGAATTTTTACGTTCTTTTTTTTGAATGTGAAGAAAACTAATCAGTTTGTCGTTTGGATTTTCGGGTGGTCAAGCCATGCCAAGTAAACAACTTCAACTCGATTTTCTTACTTTTTGAAAAGAGAGTTGCTCCGACAGATTATTGGTTACATTTGCGCTCCATTAGAATTGTCACATTTATTTGAAACAGGAACATTTTAGTGTTTCAACGGTTTCATATCATTGCTCTAGCTGTAAACTCGATCACTTACAAACAAGTTTTAGGTTAGTCATCACAAAGAAACGATTTGTAATTTTGCTGTTTCAAGAAACTATGTTATAAGAAAGTGACTGTAGAAGTACTGATAATGTTCTTATTACGAATTCGGGCACATTTTGTTGCTTTGAAGTTCATAAAAATTTTCGCCTTCAATATCTAATAGTGTTTTGAACATGACTTATTGCGTGTTCGCCAAATTCCACTTCCTGAGTACCTTTTTTTGTTGAAACAAAAAAATAATGTAGATACAAAAAGAATTTGATGTTTCAATTTAATTTGATAATATAAATTAGAAAATCGTCTGCAATCATTATCGAATTTCAGAAATATAGTGAAAAAGAAGAAAGAATGAAACTAGAGTGTTCAGAAGAAGTTGTCATAATGAAAAAAAAACTAATTGCAAATTCTGAAACCGATTAGCCATCAGAAATATATTGAAAATACCACTTCGAAATTTCATATCTCCTTGAAACAGACACCATATACAATTTCAGTGTTTCAAAAAAATTTTGAATGAGAAAAGTGCTCTTCAAGCCCTGATCTGGTTCTTTCCTCATGTTCCATTAAAAAAAGAGTGATTTTGTACATTAGGCACTTCTTCGGTTCGGTTTAATTAAACCTATTTGCTTTGGGTTAAAAGTATCATCTAATTGTGATTCCAAATGTTTTCAATTGATATCATTTTTGCCTGATCTTCCAATAATGCATGCCTCAAAAGAAATTGACTTGCTTATTGCGTACCAGAGTATTCAGTTGACTAAATATTCTGGCAGAATCTTTCAATTATTGATACACTTCGAAACAGGTGTTTCTTTTTAGTGTTTCAACAATTTCATACCTTGTGGTTTCTTCGAACGATAATTGAAAACGTTATCAAACCATGATAATGTTGAAATCAGTATTTCTAGTAAGATCAATCGCTTTTTCATTATTTGAATATGCTTGAAATCAATGGACGATAGAATATTGGTACGATGCTAGTTGTAGTTATCAAACAATGAATAATATCGAGGATTGACTGATATGATGATAAACTGAAACTTTGCAAACTTCTAGAAACAGAAATTTTTGTGTTTCAAAAAAATTTCGAAAATGCTTGCTAACACTCCAAGTTGCTTATAACCCAAGTGTTATTTTTTTTTTATTTTTGGATTTTCACTGTTTCAGATACTAATTTATCATCATCAAACTTCAGTTTCATTTGGTTATCTGCCAATAGGCTTTCCAAATTTAGATGAAAATTTTTTTGCTTTTTTTTCAACGAAACTTGCAGGTTTCGAATGATAAATGTTTTACTTTTAAACTTGCGGTGTTCAAGTTTTTAGAAGTGAACGTTTGGGATACAAAACTACATTATTAATTTTTTCCAGTTAAAAATGTATTTATCGAAAAGTTGTAAACCATGGAAATTGCAGTTATCCCGTTTTTCAACAATTTCTGTTTCAGAAATATTTGTAAAAATATTTCTTCTGTATCAGAAGTATTTGTGAATTCTTTGGCTCGATATTTCGCTAGAAACTACCAAACATTATTTGCCTGTTACAAAAATTTGTTGTATAAATCTTCAAAATTAAGTTATGTTATGCAAAACATTTATGGAATTTTTTTTCAGTTTCCAAAATTCCATGAAATTTGTTGTTTGTTTATTATCACAATAATTGAATTCGGAAAAAAATCTTCAAAAAATTAACAGAAACCCAAGAAATTTTAGTGTTTGAGCATGAGTTTGACAATTTGCAACTTGAGGAGTATTTTGATAAGTATTTGGAATATATCAATCCTCAAACTATGTAGATCTGGTTATAAAAGCTCATAAGAATTTCAAATTCCTTCAAGCTTGCAAAAGTTGCTGAAACTTTGTTAGTTTTCAGAAAATGGAAACTTTGTTGTTTTTCGGTTTCCCAAAAGTTAAATGCCCCGCTCGCATCCGATCATGCTGTTCTATGTTGAGTATCAGTCTGAAGGAGAAATGGAGACAAATCAAATATCTAGATATTATTGGCTGTTTCACATTCCGTTGAAGCTGCAAACTTTGTCTTTTTTTTTCATTAAACCTTTTTTTCAGACCGAAAGAAAAAAATCGAGGACCGCACTGATAAAATACCTTTCGGTTCTCGATTTTTTTAGTCCTCGATTCTAGAACAGTGCCGCAATCTGTTCATAGATTTTCAGACCAGTACGCAAAAAAAAAATTTTCTGCCGATTTCGAAAAAAATTGCTTAATTTCTTACATTTTCAGAGTTCATAAATTTTGGTTGACATCTACTTTAACTACTTTAACTACTATTTTTAATAACTTACTTACTTTAATAACTTCTTTAGTAACTTTCCGACAATTTGACGCTTTTGAAATGGATTTTCAAACAATTTTCTAGCTGTTTCGATAGATTATGTATTACAGATACTATAATTTTAAGTAATTCAAGGGTGGAAAAATATTTCAATACTAACTCAAGCAGAGCTTATCGACAGGCGAAGCGGAAAAGTTCTGATTCTCACTAGAGATGCATTTCTGAATCACTTAAAACGGCGATCGGTCATAACTATCACAAGTTTTTGAAACACAAATACTTAGTGTTTCAATTACTGAATTTCAGTAACTTCAGGATTGTACAATTGATTTTTTACTCGTTTTTTTGATTATCAAATGTTGGTGACGAAAATCGAGTCATAGCTTTGTCTCATTATTTTTTCTAAAAATGTTTTGGATTACAAAATTTTCCGGATCCTATACATTCCCTGATAGTGTTTTGCACATTTTCCAACGATTTTGTTTCAGTCCAAATTGCTTGTTTTGGATAAGAATGGTTTCCATACGAATTTGTATTGCCAGAGTATGAAGTTAACCAAAAAGAAATTCATAATCTTGCAATTATTCCTAAACTTTGAAACGGCAGTTTTTTATTCGTAGTGCGAAAAAAATCTATTTTTTCACAAATTGAATATGTTTGAGTCAATGGATGATAGAATATTGTTGCGAGACGATGCTCTTTTCAGCTCCCATCGAATGGTAAACAGTCATGACTATCAAGTAATATGATACCTAACTCAAAGTTTCAGTATTTCTTGAAACAGTAATTTTTTTATTGTAAAAGTTTCTGAAAATTCTCCCTAATACTCTAAATTGCTCATAATAATACTGCCAAATTTTGAAAATTTCTTTGATTAAACTGGTTTTCAATTTTTCAGATACTAATGTATCATCATCAAGCTTCTGTTTGAATCGGTATTCGATCACTAGTAGTTTTAAATTTCATTGTCGGTAACATTATTCCTTTTTTCAACGAAACTTGTCACAAAATTATGTTTAAGCAATTGTTCGAATTGGTTTTACTTACAATTATTAGCCACAAACGTTTTTGTTCTCACATTAATTACAATTTTCTGTTTCAGATAATTTTCGAAAAATTATCGGCTTCGAAATGAAGTATTCTGACGTTTGTCCAATTTCGAATTTTTTTCTATTTCAACATCTGAGAATAAAAGGTTCAAGATATCAGCAGAAGTTCCAGACAAAATCTGTTTCATTGACTGTTTCAAACAAGATGCAGGTAAACTGTTGAGAATATATTTCCGATTATACAAACAATCTACTGAATATAAATTTTTTTCAGTTTCGAACATTCCACGTAACTTGATATATCAGTAATTTTCTAATGATGAAGCTGTATTGAATTATCAAAGATGAATAGAAACTTCAAGATATCGACACGATTATAGAATAGTTCTGAGCATTTTGATGAGCTCTCCGAACCTACAAGCTCTCCAAACTGTGTAGATCTGTAAAATTTAGAAACTGAGAACAACATTTTTTCCCGGTTTCCCTAAAATTGTAAATATATCAACAACAAATTCACCCGATCATAGTGATCTGTGTTGAGAGTCGGTCAAAAGAGAATTCAAGTAAACCAAATGCTCAGATATTATTTGCTATTTCACATTCAATTGAAACTGCAAGCATTGTTTTTTCTTCAATCGCACGTTTATCGAGACATCAATTTTCAAAAAAAAGTTCTATTGTGATCTACAAAATATCATTCAAATTTTACACTTTGCCAGAAATCTCCTGCTAAAAGAATGAAAGTTAGTAAACTAGTTTTCTCAAACTTCATTAGGATTAGGAGGTACAAATAAGTAACAGAAAAAAAGTTGCAAAAACTATTAAAATTTCAGAATTCAAATGTTTTGGTCATCATCTGATAATCGCAATTGGAATCCATATCCTCTTTTACCTTAATTTTTTTCCGTCGGCGTATTGAGAAATTAATATTTTCCAAACTATCAGAAAACTTTGGAACACAAATATCTAGTGTTTCAATGATTAAATATCAACAACTATCTTGATTTGAAAAATGATAAATACGAGCTAGTAGTTCTCCAGATTTCATGAAAACTTAGAGGTTCCTTTTTTACTGTTTGAAAATAATCGAAAACCAATCCATCTGTAGAATCGACTGATGCTGTCTGGATATTTTGCTCAAAATAACCAACTTGAGCACATTGAGCACATGTTTTAATGTGATGAAAAATTTGTTTTTTCAAACAGTATCAATTTTTTTTTGGGAATTTTTCACTGATTCATTTCTGCATTGGTATTCATATTTTTCTTTTTTATTAAGAACTTTCACAGTTTCAGACTCACAATGTGCATAATGTTTATGAAACAGAGTATTGGACCTACGAATCAAGTATTTTCAAACAAGATGAATATTTGACACAAAAAATGAATGAACATATCGAGGTTCGGGATACCATCTGAAAGTTTAACTTCACCTGGAAACAGAAATTTTATCCGTTTCGAAAAATTGCATCATTTCAACTGTTGAGAGTTCCTGAAAATTCAGTTACTGTTTCGAATTTATGAAAAATATGAACATATGAATGGATATTGATACATTACTGAACCAATCAGAGGTTGTGAAAAGCTGATATGACAGTTTTCGGATTCAAAACAGTATCGAGTAGTTATTGGAACGTTTTCAATCGATTTATCATTCCTAGAGTCTTTTTTGACGATGCATAATCTCGACACGAAATGAAGAATAATTTTTTATGATGAAAAGCTTTTCCAGTTTCAGACTCACAATATTCGTATGGCTTGCAAAATGGGACATTGATCTGACGCATAGTGTTTGTACTTCTGATCCAGATGAATATTTTGACCGACAAAATAGAAGAACTATAATGTATTAGAACACTAGCTGAACATTTTCCTTGGAAACAGAAAATTTATCTGTTTCCATAATATCTCACATTTACACTGTTTGGCCACCAATCAATGGAATTAGTAGTTGTTATCCACTTTTGCAAAAACTAGTTGTTGATGTGTAGTACCAACAGTGAAATGTTTGACCAAAGTTGAACCTGTGACACGATTTCAAAAATGTCAAGATCATGATGATAGATTAGTTAATAGAGACATAAAACTGTTTAAAAAAATCATGAAAAAGTTCTGCACTATTCCTGTTTCACCACTTCCTCAAATTCTTTTCGTCAAAAATTTTTTTGAATTGTTTCATATTTGCAGCTATCGACTTTAAAAAACAACACATGCATTATGACAATTTCTAGAAGCTTCCAGTGAAATCACAATACATTTTCGAAAATCCTATCCTCATTTTACTGTTTCAAAATTTTCTGAAACGAAAGAAAGAACTGAAGAGATTATAACTCTTCGACCTTATTCGTATGATTTTTTGAGAACAAACTTGCGCCAACATTGCAGTTTTTCTACAATTTTTGAAACAGAAACTTTTTTTGTTTCTGAAAGTCTATAAATCAATGGGATCAATTATCAATTTTGAAGTCCACTTGTGCAAGTGATATAACTTGTAATATTTCCGATGTTAATCAATTTTTAAGCTTTTTGGATTGTGATTGTCACATCGAAAAATCGAGAACTCAAGTAGTGTCAAACAATGACAGTTGGTTAGATAAACGAATTCTGAAACAGAAAAAAATCGAAAGTGTCTTTCTCACTATTCCTGTTTCACAACATCTTCAAAAAAAAACATTCTGAAACGATAATGTTGCGTTCCAATTCAGCTGAATTTCGAAAACAAACTTGTTCACATTGAGACCACCGTTCTACTTTTTTGTTTCAAAACTTTTTTTCGGGTTTCAAAGTATGAACTAATGGTTTTTCCAAAGTGTTTCAGCAATTCGATGTCAAAGTTTTTTCAAAAAATTATTTTTCGTTTAGTATCAGATCTTTTTTTTGCTCCTAGTTTGAGCCTTTTTACTATTGAATAGTGAGAAGTTTCACAGTTTCAGAACCCTAGTATTTTTGGATGTTCGTGGAGTAGAGCACTGGTTGTAATATTTTTAACAATGAAAATAGTTCAATAACTCGGAAAACAAATTGAAAAAAAGGGTGCTAGAAACAAAATATCTTCTTCAACTGTCCAGATTTTACAGTTTCAAAAAGTTGTGATAATTCTGAGCTTCAAGTTTACGTTATTATAACGGCTAAAAATGTTGTTTTGAACTTATCAATTTTTATGAAACGTTAATACTTCACAGTTTCAAGATCAACATATACCCTGCTGATCATGCGTATTACAGTACATTTTGATCAGAACTTCTTGTGATCAGATTCACTTAACAATGCAGAATTTGTAGTAGTTTGTGTGCATTTTCTTATTTTACATGAAATTATAATGAAAAAAATTGAGAAATGATGGTCTAGTTAATCTCTAAATAATATGGTTTTTGTGTTGAAAAGGCTTATGGCATGTTAGACCAGTTCACAGTTATGATCAGTGGTTATCACACTATCCAAATTCACTACATGTCACTGTTTCTGAAAGCTTTATCAAAAAATTAGGTTTGTCGTTCAGAAGTGCTTGAATTGAAACTCTAAAAAAACGTGTTTCAACAAATTTTAAAATGGTTTTTTACAACAAGCTCAGCTCACTGGTTGTAACCTTTAGTTTAACATTTTCAGACAAATCGTATGCTAAGCTGCTGAAACTGATAGTATTGAATCAATTTCTGCGGTTAGAAAAAATGATAAAATAGAAAGTTTTCTTTAATGACTGATACATAATAATCTTGAATTAAAAAATTGGTGGGAACTTGATAACGAATGATCAATTTGGCCAATATCATCTCCAAATATTGCAGTTAGCACGTAACATATAATTTTCAGTGTTTCAATACTTATTCATCATATGTGGATCCCTTGTATTATAATGCGATCTTTGAATCTTATTTTCTATCAATACTCGCAGAAACTTTTTGGTAGCTCTTCTGAAAAACTGGAACCCTAATTGTCACTTTGATGGCTGTTGGCTACTGTAATTTTTTAGGAACTGTAGAAATTGTGAGAAAGTTGGCAATCGGTTTGTAAATAGATAGTTTTCAAAAAATATCATGTTTATAGGTATAATTACAAAATCCTGTTTCATGGCAAATGTTTCTGGATATCACATTTTGATAATTTGATGAATACGTTCAATGTATAAATAAAAGATGGGTTAAGGATTTTTTGGAGCTATGTAGTGATGTACCTTATTCTTCACGGGACATAAATAGAAGAGGAGTAGAAATTCCACACTTTCTAACCATTCCAATAATTTTGAAATAGTATTTTTTGATTACTATTGCAATAGTTTTCCTGGTTCAAACAGTACGTTTATAATTGTATGGTTGAAATGTTCAGTAACCCTTTCCGAGCTTAAACTGAACATCAATTCTCATGAAATGTAAATCTGCGATTCAAAGACCTCAATATTTCATAAAGCACGGGAATTAAATGGACGGATAGAACGCAATTAAAATTAACCAATGAAGTTTATAGTCCAGGAGACGCAGAATTAATTTTTTGATACAAAACATGTCTTTCCAAAAACTTTGAAACATAGGAAATATTGAGCATTAATATCACAAGTTTTTCCATGTTTTAGAAACTCAAAAAATCTTTTTCTCCGTTTTCTCGCATACTTGATACCATATTTATAACACATCTTTTCGATCCTCCTCATCCGTGTCGAGAGTCAGCTTGAAGAATAAAAAACGAGATAAACAGGTTATTTAGATATCAATTCCTGTTTCACATTCTATTGAAAATGCAAAATGTGTTTTATCTGTAATGGGACGTCCATTTGAATGGTTACAAATAAGTTGCAGAAGGAATTTGCAAAAACTTTCACATTTCAGAGACTTCGGTCATCATATGATATTCCAAATTGGAATTCTCATTAGCTTTAATTTTCGTTTGACTAAATATCGAAATCTTTATAATTTAAGAATTATCATTAGCTTTTGAAACACAAAATTTTAGTGTTTCAATGATTAAATATCAACAACTATCTTGATTTGGAAAATGATAAATACGAGCTAGTAGTTCTCCAGATTTCATGAAAACTTAGAGTTCACTTTTCACTGTTTCAAAATTATGTAAAATGCATAGCAAGTTTAGAAAAAAATGCTACTGTGGCTCAATTCTATTCTTGGAAAGTAACCAACTTGTGCACATTGAGCACATGTTTTAGTATGTTGAAACATTTGTTTTTTTCGGTTTCAAAAAATTGTCGAATATTTTATGAAAAGTTTTCACTGATTCATCTTTGAATGGGTATTTATATTTTTCTTTTTTATTGAGAAGTTTCACAGTTTCAGACTCACAATATGTATAATGTTCGTAAGACAAAATATTAGTCCTTAGAATCATGTATTTTCAAATGAGTTGAGTATTTGACACGAACAAGTGAAGGAAATATCGAGGTTCAGAATACCATCTAAAAGTTTAACTTCACCTGGAAACAGAAATTTTATCCGTTTCGAAAAATTGCATCATTTCAACTGTTGAGAGTTTCCAAAAATTCAGTTACTGTTTCAAATTTATGAAAAATATAAATAAATGAATGGGTGTTGATTGATCCATTACTGACCTATGAAGTGCTGACAAGATTGTTTCTCGGTTTCAAAACAGTATCGAGTAGTCATTGCAACGTTTTCAATCGATCGGTAATGCCTAGAGTCATTATCGACGGAAAATAATTTCGATACAGTATAAAGAAAAATTTTTTATGATGAGAAGCTTTTACAGTTTCAGCTTCACAATATTCGTATGGTTCGCAAAATTGGATATTGATCTGACACATAGTGTTTGTACTTCTGATCTAGATGAATAATCGGACCAAAGAATGAAAAATATATTAAGGATCAGAACACTAGCTGAAAATTTCGCTTTTGCTGGAAACAGAAAATTTATCTATTTCAAAAAATTGGAAAATTTCTACGATTTTCCACCAATCAATTGAATTGGTGGTTCCGATGTAATCCATTGTGCAGAAACTAGTATTTGTTGTGTAGTACCAACAGTGGAATGTTTTACCAAAAATAAACGTGTGACACGATATCAAAAAACGTCAAAAACCTTTTTTTTTTTGATAAGTCAATCGTTATATGAAACAGGAAAAAAGCGAAGTTTGTCATTTTTTCTGTTTCAAGAAATTATCAGAAGATTTTTGTTTCTAAAATTCATTATATTTTTTCATATGTATTTGCCGCTATTGACTTATGAATGAAAACAAGCTTCCATAGAAATTACTGTACATTCACAAAATACGAAATGTTTTTTTACTATTTCAAAACTTTCTGAAACAAAAAAGGACTGAAAAAGGAGAGATTATAATTCTTCAATCTTATTCGTATGATTTTTTGAGAACAAACTTGCGCCAATATCGCAGTTTTTTCTACAATTTTTGAAACAGAAACTTTTTTTTTGTTTCTGAAAGTCTATTAATCAATGGGAATATCAAATTTGGTATCCACTTGTGCAAGGGATATAACATGTGATATTTCCGATGTTAATCAATTTTTAAGCTTTATGAGAACTCAAGTAGTGTCAAACAATGATAGTTGGTTAGATAAACAAATTCTGAAACAGAAAAAAAATGGAAAGTGTTTCACAACATATTCAAAAAATTTTCATCACTAGGAGATCCAATATTTCGCAATCTACAATCAAAATTTTGTCATTGGCTTAAAACTCGTGTGCAAAGACTGTATTTTCTAAAAAAGGCGCTTCACAGTTTCAAAATTTTCTGAAATGAAAATATTCTGAAAGATAATGATGCGTCCCTATTTAGCTGATTTTCGAAGGCAAGCTTGTTCACATTGAGCCCATGTTCTACTTTTTTGTTTCAAAACTATTTTTTTGGGTTTCAAAGTATGAACTAATCACATATTGACGGCAATATTCGAAATAAAGAATAACCGAAAAAATTTTGAAAATCGTACGGCGCTTTCGTTCGTGGCGAGACCATCCGTCCCAAAAGGGGCGTGGTTTATTTTTTTGGACAAAATTTTTGGGATTGATAATAACAAGGTTTATGATACCATCCAAAAATTGAACTTATCATGAAAATCAGAAATTTTATGTTTCAAAAAATTGTATCATTCTCACTATTTTTTGATCAATCGGTGGAAAGATTGAGTCGTGTGGTCTTATAACAACCCCAAATAAGAATCAATTTTCAAACTGTTTGATTTGTGAATATTATATGAAGTGAACAAAGCATTTGAAAGTATCAAAAAGTTTGAAGTTGACAAAATAAATAAGTTCTGAACCAGGAAAAAAAGATACGTGTATTAGTATATTTTCTGTTT
Source organism: Caenorhabditis uteleia (assembly GCA_963573275.1). Classification (NCBI taxonomy): domain Eukaryota; kingdom Metazoa; phylum Nematoda; class Chromadorea; order Rhabditida; family Rhabditidae; genus Caenorhabditis; species Caenorhabditis uteleia. Next base: position 2,868,710 of record OY752135.1, on the reverse strand, counting down.
CATAACAGCTTCAAAAGTTTTTTTTAATCACAAAAACTTACTCAATAGTATGACTGTTGGTTCATTTGCGAATAACAACAAAACCATTTGGGCAGTAGCTTGAAGCTCGTATGCAAACCATGTACTTTCTCTGAAAAAGGCCCTATCATATTTCACTGTTTCAAAGTTTTCTGAAATGAAAACATTCTGAAAAAGTAGTGATTAGTCCATAATTCTACCAAAAAATCTGGAAATTGTGCATATTCGACTTTTTTGTTCCAAAATTATTTCTTTCGGTCATGAAAAAAAAATCTAGAAGTTGTTTGTAAAATGTTTCATCAACTTCCTCAATGATTAGTAATTTTCAAGCCGTTGCAATAAAATAGGTTTCAATTCCTATTATGAAAACCATTTCGAATAATGATAAGTTTTACAGTTTCAGATCAGGAGTTTATTTGAAATTTGTTGAATATACTAATTCAGTATGATAAATTTTTGAACTGGATAAGTATCTTCAAGCCCGAACTATGTATCAATCTGTATGACACCAACAGACGTTTTCACAGTTTCTGGAAACAGATATTATTGTACGCCCTCATGAAAAAACAATCAAATATGATCAAACCCAGAAATGTCTTTTCAAAGTTTTCTATTTTGTTGCAGCAGACATTTTATCAGTTTCAACATACTTATATCAGTTCTACTGTTTTTCAAAGAGACAATGAGCCACTTTTCAGTCTTTTTGAAATGGTTAGTTTTCCAAAATTTCATTTTTCTGTTAGGAATTTTGTGCACTCACAATTATCTCTAGTATAACAAAGCATTGGATTGACGCTCTGTACTAGATCTGTACTAGATTCGTTAGAACAATCTGTGAACTATGCAACAATGTAATACTTGCTGAAACTTTTACATTCATTTTGTCTAGAAACAGATATTTTTTGTAAATTCCGAGAAATACGGCACAAAACCATCGCGTAGTATCAAGCCTAATAACATCGTTTTGAAATTTTACATTTCCCTGAAACTGAAAACTTTGTCAGTTTCAACATAACTTCATCAATTTTGATGTTATTCGATCTAGCATTCCATGGTTTTTTCCTCATGCTTTTCACTATCCAAGTTATCTATGATACTGTAGTAATAGACCGAAATCTGTAGTTTTCTAATGAAACCGATTGCTTTATGATTGTCATTCCAAATGGTACAATTGCGATTTGGATAGTGTCGGTGATTTGATACTTGATTAGATACGCGAATTATGAAACATAAAATGTTATGGGTCCATTTGTCACTATTCCTGTTTCACAGTATCTTGAAAAGTTTTCATCAATAAAGTGAGGTCAGTACCACGAATATTCAAAACACGGTATTTATGGTAGTACCAAAGAGTTCCTATTGCATTTTTGAAGTTTCCCAGCTTCAACAAGCCATGATGATTAATTCTTTCAAGTTTTTCCTAATACAACGTCGATATACACTAGATTTTTTTCCTAGCGTTTTTTTCCTGTTTCCAAGCTTGATCGAATAGGAAGTTTGTATTTATACATTTGATTTATACAGAAAATGCATAATTCATTCACAGACTTCCAGATTTTAGGTGTGTTGGAGCCATTGAAAATCAGCTAAATATAAGTTGTTCATTTTTTGGTATCAGTTTTTTGCATGTTTCAATAAATGATGAGAAAAAACTATTATCGAATATCAAATGTGTAGGTGCCAACTCAACATTTCACATCTGTTTGAGACAGGGATCAGAGAAGCGAATCATGAAACGGGAACAGTTGTAAAGTAATTACTATTCCTGTTTCACAAAATACTCAGAAAATTTTTATAAATTAACCAATTAAAGTCGACAATCCAAAAGTATTGTAAAATAGCGACAAGCAATATTTATTGAGATTCCCAACTTTGCAGTTTCAACGATTTATGATATTTCAGAACTTTCATTTTATCATGATGATATATCCATACTACTGCAACATTTTTTTTTAGGAAACTTCCAACTATCAATGTTCCAACTATCAATGTCGTCATCTCTTCAAAAGTTTATGATCAAACGTACCCGAAAGTATGTCCTTTCTCAGTAATTCTATCAGCATCATCGTTCGTTAATTATTTCACACCTTGCTGCTAAGACTCGTGAATAGTTACTATTGGGGATCGTAGATAAAGGAAAAAGTTGCTAACATGCTTCATACAAATATTTCCCGTTTCAATTCAAGCAACACTTTTTCGCAAGAATTCATCATCACCAAATGCTTCAAAACATTTAAAATCCACTTCTAATTGCTCCTAACAGTTGCACCTGCAATAAAAAAACTTTTGAAATTTTTCAAAAGTTTCAAATTTCTCAAAAGTTTCAAATTTCTCAAAAGTTTCAAATTTTGCTCCAAAATTTTGATTTTTGCAGTTCGTGCACAAGTGCACTGGGTGCACCAGGCACCAAAAACCAAAATTTTGTATAAATTCTTGTAGATATAGATGATTTATTACATACACAGTGATTTTAGATGTATCTGTGTAGTGTGCTGGTGGTTTGAAGCATTTGGTGATGATGAATTTTTGTGAAAAAGTGTTGCTTTCAAGGTCAACTTCAGTGAGTTGACTCAGAATGTAGTGTGAAGCTGAATCGTGTTGATTGGAAAACAATTTCACAAAATTAGTCAGATTCTCTCCGTTTTAGATAAATGTTTGTTTGTTTCAGGAAAGTAAGTTATTTTATCAATTAGGAAAGTTTGTTCTGCGAATTTAATATGTATACTTATTCAGAAAAAATAGAGAATTAGTAATATTTTTGACCTATTCACGCGTGAGATAGATTAGCATTAATAGATTTGCCATACAAAGTTTTGTAGTTGAAACATTAAAAAATGTGTTTCAACAAATCATCAAATGTTTCTAGTATCACCCTTCTCCAAAAAAAGGTTGTGTTTGTGTAGATTCAAAAAACCGGAGAAAAATTCGATAGAGCTTGATCGATATATCGTATAATACGTACATTTTTACAATTACCAAGAAACATGTAATTTTCACTGGTTCAATATAGATTTATATTTTGCTCTTCATGGACCATTCTTCGATTTGTCCAATCAGCATCCAACGATATTACTCAACAAAGAATCTCACACAAGTAGTGTATTTCATTGTTTACTACACCAATTGAAACAAGCAACCATTTCCTATACAGCAGTATCCAACTGGTTCAACTTCTGCTGGTTTTCTGAAATTTTGAAAATCTCGTTCCACACTTCCAGACGTTTTCAATGTTCAGAATCTATTATTTATTACCAATGTCACATCATGAAATGTTTCCGTCATTCAAGAGAGACTGCTGATGTACTGAAGTCGCAAAGTTCTGTAGTAATGTGGATATTGTAGTTAAGGCACTACCAAAACATTTCAGATTCAAGCTTCATGTATCAGAAAAATACTATTTTATATTTTATTTCCCCTAATCCGCGCAGATATCATAGAACTACTTGACTGGAATAAGCAAGTTTTTGTTATCTATATCGTATTGTAATCAAATCTATATCATGTTTTATAAATCCAACAAAATAAGATCAGTGGAGTAGTAGTTCCCCATTTCTCAATCATGTAACAACATTGTGAAACAGTATTTTTGTCGCTATTGGGAAAACACACAAACACTGTTTCAGATATTATATTTGTGACTGTAAGACTGCAATTTTTAATATTGGTCATACTTCATCTACCACAAATTTGCAATAAATGCACACCAAAGATCCAAACGCCTCGCAATTAAAAAAAAATTATAAGATCGACAAGTATAGATAATGATGATTCTCAGAATATTTGCAGTTTCCGGGATTGTGTGTCTTGATAAAAACAGCAGGGCAGTCCATCAAAACCATTCTCCAACCAAAAGGTTTCAGCACGGATGAATCAGATTTTTTTACGACAAAATTATTTGAATACGTGGAAACAGCTAGAAAATCTGAAAATTCAGCATATGAATACAGTTTCAGAAATAATATTCTTCATGAAATTTGAAAAATGAGACAATTGTTAATTGAGAAGTCAGAAGAACATTCAGTTGCAAAATAAATACAATGCAGGCTGAAATTTCAGCAGTTTATTCCCAGTTTCAAAGTATATTCTTTCACCAATTCGAACAATATTATACAATCAGAATGGATTCTCAGAATGCCAGAAAATGTAATTTTCAATCGAAAAAAATACTGTTTCAGATTGGAATTTTGACGATTTCATGGAAAATGTTTTTGTTACATCGCATTGGCCCCAGAAAAAGCTAGGTCGAAAAGCTTTCAAAACTGACAATTTTTCGAGAATTCTGTATTCGTTCTTATTTTTTACGGTTTTAGATTTTAGATATGATGAATATATGTCTTTGAAAATACTGTTTGGCGCAGAAAAGTGAGCAATGAATGGTTTACTGTTTCAGAGCAAATTCATAGCACTTACATTGTTTGGAACTGAAATCCGCAGCGAAATGTGTACTGTGAACGGAAATCATTTTCCAATGAAGGGAAAATCTTTTTTTTTGTCTGAAACATCATGAAAGTGATGAAAAAAATTATTAGTTACTCATGCAACAAAATCAGCTCAACATATGTTGAAACTGTTAATTTTCCAAAAAAAAAGGTCCCGCAATCTTTTTCCATGTTTTTCAAACTGTTTTGAATTTTCAAATTGTCGCGATCGTCCTTTTTCCTTAAAATTCATAAATATGAGTTTAAAAAACCCAGAGACGAGTCAGAAACACTATTAATGCGCACGCAAAATTATTTTTTCACTTTTGAAACAGTAAGAATGTAGTCAGCTCTGTCAAAATTTTTTCCAGAAATATTTTCAGTTTCAGAATAAATGTATATACTTTAGTCGATAAAGGAAATTGATAAACAATTTATTGACAAATAATTGTTTTCAAATATTTCCCATAACACTTGTAGTTTATCGGTTAATCTCTGAAAGTGGGCGTGGCCCTATCAAAATACTTTCAAACGAATATATGGAATATTTTTTTTTTCTGTGCGTAGGTTTCGGAAAGTTTAATGCATGAAATAATCGATAAGAAAACCCTCATTTATCTTGATCCAGTTAGTATCCTAGCTTTGCAATGGACCAAAAACATAAATCCACCGATTTTTCTCTGTTTGATTGGCTCATTTCGAATCAAACAATGTACTTTCACCAGTGATATCACTGTTTCATATCTATCACATCGATTGGATTTTCACTTTGATTGTCATTGTAATGATGGCAATAATGATTCCATATAATCTTGGAAATGATCAGCAGAATGATTATTTGAAAATAACAATGATGTTTCAAAAATATGTTCAATTAAAATCCTATTGTTGATATTATTACAATAACTTCTCATAATCTGAATGAGTTTATATAATGAAACTCTGAAAAAAACCTTTTGAAATGAGATAGGATGATTTCAAAGTTTATCCTGTTTTTGAAGAACCGTATAGCAATTGATTGTTTGACAAGTACAGTAGACGTACAATATCGATACCTATTGTCAATTCCGAACAAGATTTGAGGAACTTCACAAAAATGAAGTGAAGTTTCGGGAAAAAATCTAATTCAAGATGGCAACGTAACAAAAATTCCAGACAACATTTTTGTAATATAACTACTCTGAAATATGAAAAATTGGTTAATGATTTTTTTAAAATTTATTGTTTCAGTGAAAATTCAATAAAACATAAACGTTTTGAATTCCAATAACAAGAAAAATAATCCATCTTATTGAGAAATAATTTTTCAAAGGGCATTCCAGTCAAACTCCTCCGTATTTAGCTTCTCAGTATGATTTCGTATCCAGATCCCTCTGATTATTACTTGCTATATTGAAATCTCAAAACTCGAACATATTTCGATAATTTTTCATATAATCTTTCTAATTATTTTTGGCAAATTACTGTTTTAAATGTATTATTTGTATTTTGTTTCAACTTACTTCTCGACTTACTTCGATGAAGATACGCCATGTAGTCAAAATCTGGATGTAATAAAACCTTGAAAGTATATATTGAATGAAAAAAAAGCATTCTGTACAACCAGCTGTTTCAGAAATTGCAGATCTTAGTTTTTGTGGTTATTTGAGTGATAGCAGATTCGCGAACACGGCGATGTGAACAAAAAGTACATGTTTCAGGATTTCTTCAAAAGTATTTGCAACAGTATTTTTATGATTACTTATTCGTTTCTAGTTTGTAGTTCCATGTTCTGAAACTTTTCGCAAACGGGCGGCTCAACTGCTCAGAAAAAATGCTCCAGGAACATGAAAACTATTGGCCGGACACTTACGGTTAAACATCTCATTTCGACGGATTTATTGTGAAGTGAAAATTCTGGAACAGAAAAAAACTGGGCAAGAACAGAATGACTGTTGCTGTGAACACTTTTTTCCAATATAAAAATGTTGAATCTGAAATGAATGATCAAAATGTGATCAAGAAATAGAAGGGAGTATTCTGTTTCAGTAAATGTTCATTTGATTATACAACTTCTAAATCTCGATCATATTCGATCTTGAATTGGAAATGATTCGAAAGAACACCGTTTTTATACAACACACTGTTTCGAATTTTTCATATGAAATTCATTTGAAATTCTACGTATTTTTGTTACGAGTAACTTAAAATCTTTGAAAATCCGATGAAGTATATATATTGAAACAGTGACAAAAAAGATTGAGAATTTTAAAATAAGGTAAAATAAGGAATAATTCTAAGAAATAATACATGTTTCAAAAGTTAAAGATGTTGTTTTTCAGTTCGTTTCAACTGTTTGGTGTTATGGCAGATGTGAAGATTGACCAAAAAAACGTTTCAGAATTTTTACGAAATAAAATGCATGGGTTTGGAAAATTCCTGCGGTGGACTGTTTTTAGATAAAATTTTTTGACTGTTTCACTGATGATCTTTGAAAAGTTATAAACCATTAACAGTACTATTACATTGTGACGACGAAGTTGTGAAATAATGATTCGGAAACATGGAAAAAAATTACAGAAAATTTACGGTTTCAAGGAACATTCTACTGAAGTTTCATTATTTTGAATGTCACTCTGGTCAATGTTTATCGAATGCGGGATAACAAAAATATTCGAATATCACTGTTTCAAGGATGTCATGAGAATCGTATATTTTCCTTTTTTTTTTGCTTTTGACCGCTGTCCAAGATTTTCGAGAACTAGTCGCGGCAGTCGCTTTGTAAATTGTTATCTTTGCATCATAACATTTTGACAAGAAAGAAACTGTTTCGAGATTAGGGGAAAATTTTGTTTAGGTGAAAAATATTAATGTTTCGCACGCATAGATACTACTCCTCTCGGCTGGCTCATTTCGAATTGAACAAGGTGCTTTGTTCAAATATACCACTGTTGCAAAACTATCATGTTAATCATATGCCAACCTACATTGTCTTTCCAATAATTGTACCGCAATTAGATATAAGAAAAAAATTAGCAGAAAAAAAATGTTTTGAAAAAAAACAATGATGTTTCAAAATAGGAATATCAACATTATCCGGAGTTTTCAGTTGATAAATCGGAGTTCACAGTGGATAAAATCTGAAAAGTCAATGAAAGTGCTTTGGAATGAGTGTATAGATGAATAGATGGAGAACTTTTTCAAATTATAAATTGATGTACCGCCTATTCTACCAATTATTCTGAATGTTTAATGCATTTCTATTTATTGGAAAACAGAAGTTTGAGCAAAAATAGTTTTTCCAATTTGCTGTTCATGGTTGATGCATTATAACTCACACACGATGATCAATTTAGTGACAGCACCGTTTCAAAAGTTTTCTCAGAATCTTACTTCAACTAACATTTTTAGTGACAGTGACATAAATTTGAAAAATCTGAGTTAATTTTTATTATGAAACGGTGAAAAAATAGAAAATAAGATGATAATTTAGAAGTACTTCCGGTTCCAAAAGTATTATATTACTATTGCTTGTAAGTTCAAAAACCATTACAATTCTGATGTCTTTTGACAAAACTTGCAAAAATAAAACCAGGTCTCGAAAAAAGTGCTTAACTGAAGTCACAGTATATCAAGAATTTGTGACAAAATGGTTGCAACATAACTCTTCTGAAACATGAAAAATTGGTTTAAAAAGTGGAAGACTGATATTTCTTTCAGTGAAAACTTTTTCAAGTATACAAACACTGAACATCAATCGATTTCAAATAAACAAAAAAAAAGGAAAAAAAGTGTTATGAAACAATTCAACTTTCAGCTGGTAATATAGAATAATTTCAAATATATTTTAAGGAAATAATATGCTGTTTCGAAGAAATTGTTTATAAAACTGGAGAGAGTAGGTTTTCGTTTGTTGAATAATACCCCTTTTGCCATAATATTGTTTAAAAAATCATTTTAAAGCAAGGATTTTGTTGCATCTACTGTTTCAATCGTTTCATTTGAAATTCCAACTAAGCTCGAAAAGTTCGATTCCCAGTCCGGATTCATGGCAATTGCTCTCATTGTTTCGTACCAAAATGCTATTTTCAAAATGTAACTGTTTCAAAATTATCATAAAATATGTTACTTTTCTCTCTATTGTGATGAAAGGAATTGTTTACAAACTTGAAACACTTTTTTCAGTTTCAAAAATTAGTTTTACGCAGGAAAGGAACTTGATGAAATATTCAAATAAGGAAAAATGTTTCAGAGAAATTGTTTGAAAAAATTTCAATGTTTCTGACATGTGAGCATTAGTTTATTTATCTAAAAATCTCTATCCTTCGATTCATCACTGTTTTGGTGATGAAATTTGAAAATGAAATTTTATCCTGTTCCAAAAAAAAATGTATTGAACATTTTTTGCCAGTTAAAAGTAAAAGTAATTTGATGCCAAGTTTTGGTGAATAAGCACCAAACAATCATGTTTCAAAGTTTTTCATAGTTTGAAAATGCACTCATAGTTTGTTTTTACAATCTCTATTGAACATAAAAAGAATTTACTGTGTGATTCACTGTTTCAAGATTATAAATTGAATTTCATTCTACTCGGAGTTTTTGGTACTGGAAATGACGAGTGTGCAAATTTGAACAATTGTTTTTTTTAAAATATGTTGATAAAACCTTCTTAGCTCTTGATAATAATTAGATACTTACAATTTTTCGGTTTTTTCTAAAAATAATGTTTCAGATGTTTACTTTAAAATTGCTTGTTTTGAAAAAGCTGGTCATATTCTTTTAATAGACTGAAAAAAACTTCAGATGAAAAAATTTCCTGTCACCTGAAAACTGTTCGGAAAAATGAAAACCATTGTTCCTAACTGCACGGGTATCTCAGCAAAAAATGATGAACAAAACATTTGTGAAGCAACCATTCTGAAACAGAAAAAAACTGGAAGAAACTACTGTTTCATTGAATATACTAACAGACATACAATTGTTGAATTCCAATTGGATTGATTCAAATTCCCGATATCAATAATATTGAGTTTTAATTTTGACAATAAATCGATTTTCATGTTTTCAATCTGATTTCGATATTAGGCTCTTCTGCTCAGTTGAGCTTCAATTGTCTTGAAATATCAGTTTTTTCCAGTTTCTAGAATATCATTTTCATCATAGATTGAGAGACATTTTTGATATAGCATGTATGAGGGAAACATAAAAATATAACGAATGAGTATAACATTCTGGAGCATGCTGAAAATTACGCTTTTCTATGATGGTTCGAAAATGCAAACTTTGTCTGTTTCACAACTTGGAGACATTCATTTGCTGGAGATTGGAAATAAGTATTATTGTGAAAAGTTAACGAAGTTATGTATCAGAAAAATTTCTAAAAATTATGAAAGAAAGTTTTGAAACCAGTTAGTTTCCAGATGAGAAAAAAACTGTTGTTCATTCTCGTAAGAATTTACATGCAAAAAAGTAAACTGTTTCAAAGAATCTGTGTAAAAATTGAATGGTACTTGACTTCGTTAAATTGTAAATATTTAATTTCAAAATTTTTATTTCAGTGAATTGGTCGAAAACCAAACATTTTGAAACATGACAGATTGATTGAAATAATCAGAAAAAGTTTACAGTTTCAATAGATGTTGTTCACACTTTTGAATCTATCAACTATTGCTGATGTAACAGTTGATATAGCAGAAACTGGACAATGAGAAATGCGGTTTCTACAGATTGTTTTCTTTCATTATGATAAGCACAGTTTCAAAGTAATGATGTGAACTTCAACACAATCGAGGTTGTTGGTACAAGTGCGAAACACATTAGTTTTAAAATAATATTATGGAGGACAAGTAAATATACTATAAAATGATGGAAATAAGCAAAGATATAATATTTGAAAATTGATCTGTTTCAAAGATTGTAGATCATAATTTCTTGAAAAATTGAAAATGATACGAGTAAAACA